>OY728120.1:404168137-406668137 GCA_963277665.1 Viscum album | reverse complement strand
GAAATACTATACTGGAGCCACAATATACTATGAGATAATTTTTTATTCATATATCTAAAGCCTCAAGTATATCTTTATACAGTGAGATTTAAATCTATGGAATAACAGGTGGGTTGAGTAACTAATATCATTTGATTTCAAGCCATCCACCATGCCTTGAAATGCCAATGCAGTGGCCAATTATCTAATACGAAATAATCAAATTTAGTTAGCATAGGAGGCTAGTGGTGAATCGTAGATCATGGAATTATTCTAATTGAATCACATTGAGGATCAAGAGGACAATGGTCAGACTGACCTCAGATCCATAGTGGTGATCAATAATCTTTTGCATTGAGTAAGAAAGAGACATCTATCTGATCCTGAAGGACTATTCCTGCGGGAAAATGACACATATAATGAATAATATTATTGTTGAATATTATATGTGAATGAAATTCTACTAATCCATGGGTGTGTATGGTTCCTAGTAGAAATTATTGGGGAGATTATGTGGGAATTCCATGGCTCAATATGTTTAATTCAACCCATTTTCACCAAATTGAATCAACATCTAAGATGTTTGTGTTGGTGGACTAGTATGAACCGTGATATTTCAAGCTTCGTTACTCATTGTTCAGCCTGAATGGGAGTGATGGAAGAATATAAGTGACATGCTAGGATTTTACATCCATTTCTCATTAATGAGTGGAAATGGGATGATAATCCACTATAATTTTTGACAGTTCAACCCAGATCACACTATAGAAATGATACTATGTGGTTTTTTTATTGTTTAGAGAAGGTCATACACTTATTAAATATGTTGGATACCATATTGGTCGATGAGATAAGAACATTGTACGTTATAGTGGTTGTACACCTTCATGGAGCTCCTTGTTATATAATTTCTGAAAGAAAGTCCAATTTCATGTTACATTTATAGAAGGGATTATTGTAGTCTATGAGTACACAAGTTATTTTGATCACATTATATAACTCTCAGAATGATGAATATATAGACATTAAAATTCATGTGTATGAGTACAAGCTCCAAGATTGTGTCATTAAAATTGGGGGTTGTTATGAGAAACAACGTACCCTTTTGGATTTTTCATATAATAATAGATTTCATGCAACCATTGCGACGGATCTATATGATTCCATATATGGTAGGCCTTATAATTTTCCACTATGTTGGATAGAGGTAAGGGAGGAAACTATTCTTTAGGAGAGGTATAAATTACAGGAATATAGAGTAGGTCCAACTAAAAAGAAAATGCATGATGAAATCATATTTCCAACCACAATCATATGCAAATAGACGTCAATGCCCTCATGTGTACAAGGCAAGATACTATTTTACCTTCATGTCTCAGAAAGTCATTCCCAAATAAAATATTCAGATGTAAGGTAAGCACTCATCATGGATCATTTGACACATTCCAGTTGTAAAATAGATCTGACCATTGGCATAATAGATAGAAGGTCCTTATAAATACTACTCTATGCATTATGTCAACTACGTATCATACCATTTTTTTAGTATCTAGAACCATCACATCAATTCCAAATACATGAATAATAATAGTATATAGATTCCTCCTTCGAGTAGTATCCTTCTCATATTATTGATTTGAGTATTAATACACCTGGAGGATGTTTAGTAACATTTTTATGAGCCTTATGGAATCATGTACACGTATACATTGAGACCTAATAATTATAATCTAATGTACGATCTTAGTTTCATAAACTCCTTGATGAAAACACAACATTACTGTAATGACCCAAAGTTTAATTAATGTAAATCCCTCTTGATCTAATTAAATGTCTCTTTATGTTTATATAAAATGTCAACTTCTTTGGTTTTATGTTAAGAATTTTGACCATTGCTAATATAGCCGTTGAACAGTGATCACATGATTAGTATAAATATAGGGTTTTAACATATCCAAATTTACTCAGACAAAGGAAGTGATTGCCTCATCCAGTAGAATTTCCCCATACGAAGCCCATTTTTCGGAGCTCGGAAAAATGGTGGCATCCTTGGTCTTCGCTCTTGACCAAGCCCATGCTGAGCTTCATCATGTCAAGCTCGTACGGGACCGTCTATGGGAGAAGTGGATGTTGATAGAAATTACCACTCGAGCGATGTAATCCGAGCCACCCCAAGAGTCTGTCACCATCGCACACCATACCCTTAGGTCTTATGCAGCTGTTTTAAGGGGTTATGTAACAAATAAATAGTAATATGTTCATGTACATTATTTTTTGTATATAATAATGAATATACTTTCTTGTCGTTATTGATACATTGTAAATAGTTTTCAAAGTACAAATAATGTTTTTAATTATTATTTAATTAAGAATTCTATTTTTTTAAATTAAGGGATTTATGAATTAAATAATATTTTAATAAAATATTATTATTATTATTAAATTAATTTTTATTAAATATAAATTATCTTATAATTTTATGAATGCAATTTTAATTTTTATTAAGGGTTGAAAGCCATTTCTGTAAAAACCCCTGAATTTTCGATAAATGTCGGTTTTCATTTTTAAAGTGAAAATTTATATATATAGAAAATTATTTAGAGAAAATAAATTTTATTTCTGGAATTAGGACGTCGAAATTATCCAATGGTGAATTTTTCATAATTTTCTGAGATAGTCAAAGTTTTGGGTAAAAATTAAATACTATTTAAATATATAATGTGTTTTATGACAACATAATGACCCAATAGTGATGTAATAAAATACTATAATCTTTATGTTCGACCAATATATGTTTTAACATTAAAATAATGTGATTTTTAGTTTCTTTGACTTACTTTTCAAAGCATTAATGGACCCCTCAAGACTTATTAAACACCTTGTCTTTTTTAAATTAATTTCCATGGGAGTATGACTCACCTCCGCATAAGAAAACCTACTATTTTAAGAAGTTAGGACTTTGGACTTATAAAATCTTATTTTCCTCATATCTTTTCCTAAAACCATGGGAAAATACCATGGGATGGTTTATGGTTTGGATTAATTTAATGTAAGGGGACCCAAACATAAATAATAAAGAATTCCCTCAGCTTTCCTATATAAACCAACCCAAGCTCCCACTTCCTCCTCACTCTTAGAATTTGGAGTTCGTCCAACCTCCGACCTACTCTCTCTATAATTTTCCCAAGGTGCCCCAAGCTACCAAGAAGCCTCTCAGAAGCCTCTCTCTAGCCTTTGGAAGCACACTTCCAAGTAAGTGTTTTTTCTTCCTTTCTCATTTTTGTCCCATTTTCTTCTTATTGTTTCCCCCTTTTAATATCAATTATGAATGTTGGGGTATGGTTTCGTACCTCCCTCATACTTCCCTATTTATATTTTAATTATGGGAGGCCCCTTTCTCTCTCACTAAATTTCTCTCATTTACACCTGTTACTAAGCCGAAACTCTGATAGGTACTTCTCTCTCCTCTTTTACATTCAAGAAATACTTTTGTATCATGAATATAAATTCCATTACAATTTTTTGGACATGTATCTATATGAAATCCTTGCTGTCCATAACATGTAGATATTATGATGAACTCATTTCTCTCTAATCAATCATTTTTTATGAATTCTTATGTCACGTCGTTGTGCTGCCGAAATCGCACCAATTTTCTAAGCCAATGCCATTGTGTAGTGAATACCATACCCAATTCTCCATCATGGATATTCACCATTATGAAAATTTACTTATTGATTGTAAAGTTTCATTATGAATTCCATAGTCCTTCATCGTGGAATAAATGATTATGTTTTATTAATCCATGTTTTATGATCAATGTGGCACACTTATGCATGAAATGAAATTTTTAAGAAGGATGCGCCCTTATAGCGCACCAATGCATTCGGTAAAGTATAATATCATGATACGTCATATGCAATTAGTGTTTACTCATGCTAATTCAAGTGAAACGAGGGTTTAGTCATTCTTTATGTGCAATGAGGATTTACTCATGCTCCATGTGCAATAAGCCTTGGCTCATGCTAATTCCATGTTAAGTGTTGTTGCCACATTTCCATGTTATGATTATTATGCTTTATCATGCCTTTATGTTCATGTTTCTCTCATTCTATATTGATATTCCTATTTCCTTACATGTATTGTACTCCTCATGTTATTCCATGTTTACTCCCTTACTGGGCTTTATAGATCACCCTTTTCTTATGAATGTCCTCAGGTTATCCTATGCAATGCTAAGTACAAGGGAATTTAGTGGTCATGTAGAGGAAGTTTTCAATAAAGATGTTGTATTTTATGTTTTAAGTTTTTATGGAATGATCCTAATCCCCAAAGACACTAAAACTTTCGATCTTCTTTGTTGTATAAAGTAAAGTTTTATGTAATAAATCATGTTTATGTTTGTAATAAAAGCAGGTTTGTCATAGATGGTATCAGAGGATAGGTTTAGTTATTTTTGGGATTATGATTAGAAAACCCTAGTAAAGCCTTAGAGACAAGACTATGTATAATAAAAACATCCCTATGATTTGGTAAGTACTGAGTAAGTGGTTTATGATGAAAATAAATCCCTGTCTGGATACGACCAGGTAGAGCCGGCTCTGGAACAGATGTATCTAAGGGGTAAAACCCGAAAACACCACTTTGAGCTAGACTCAAACGGGAACTGGTGGACGAAAATGGGCCTTGCTTCACTCTTGGTTATGACACTCCCGGGGTATATGTTTTGATAAATTCACAAGCTTAGTATGAACCCTTATTAAGAGAATTAAAAAAATGCCCCTAAGAATATATGTTAGAAGGTTGATCATGAAAACCCTAGATTAAATCCTATAGACTCACGAGTTAAGGAAATAAAAGTTTATTTATAAGTCATAAAATTTTGTATTTGGATTACCCTTTATTTTTTACCCCTAACTTTCCATTTATTCCAGCCAATGGCCGGTAATAGGAGGACTCTGGCTAACAACCGTTGTCAAGATCAGTGTGATGACTGTACTAATGAGATGTCCAATCAAATGGGAGCGGGAATCACGAACTTTGTCATGCTTCTCTCTCAGCTAACTTGAGTTTTGAATAGAAATACGAGTCAAGAGGAATGATCAACCCCCCCTGAGAAAGAAAAAGTCACTATTGAGAGATTCATGAGACAAAGGCCTCCTACTTTTAGTGGATCATCTGATCCCACGATCGATGAAAAATGGATCAACTCCATTGAAAAGATATTCTCCATCCTTCAATGTTATGAACAAGAGAAGGTTCTCTTGGAGGCATATCGTATGGATGGTGAAGCTGATCAATGGTGGGCGTTGATCATAAATACAAATCCTGATTAGGAGATCGAGGCGTTGGAATGGAAGGATTTCTGGAAGATTTTTTTGATAAATATTTTCCGCGCACCCTCCAGCTTAAGATGGAAAGGGACTTCTTTTCCCTCAAGAAAAAAGGCGATGAATCTGTTGAAGCTTATGAGGAAATCATCACAAGACTTTCACGATACTTTTTCAGCTTTTTCGTTACCCCATAATGAAAAGTTGACCACTTCTTTGGTGGGTTCAAGCCTATCCCACGGAAAGCATTAGCAATCTGTGACATTGACAGCTATGAGGAAATTGTCTGATGTTCCCTTAAGGTCGAAATGGAGATCAGAAAATCACAGGGGTATCATGGGGATAAGAATTGTAAGGTGGAATTCAATGCTGGTGGTCCAATTGATAAATCCGACGGTGCTAAGAAGATCCACCACCCCACTTGCCAAAAGTGCAGAAAGAAGCTCCCTGGAAATTTTCTCAAGGGGACGAGGAAATTCTTTAGGTGTGGAAGAGAAGAGGACCTAGCTATTATCTTTTGGAAAGAAATACCCGCAGACGCGACAGAGGAGAGGAACGCTCCGTTCGAACCTGAACGCATTGTTCAATGCTACAAATGCAATGAACCGGGGCATTTTGAAAATCAGTGCCCTAATCCAAGGGTTTTCAGAGGCAACCAACAACCTCCAAGGCAGTAAGGAAGAGCTTTTTCCATCACCTCGGCCGAAGTGAACCCCAACAACGAAGTGGTGACAGGTACACTAGTTATTCATTCAACAATAGAGAACATACTTTTTGATTCAGGTTCTATTCATTCCTTTATATCTCAAAAGTTTAGTAGAACAATCCCAGCACTACCACAAATCACGTAAGTGAAGATGCCGGTGAGTACGGAAAATGGAGAAATCATTTAATCCAATGAATATAAGTCCTCCCCTGTTATAATCTGTGGATTGAATTTCCCGACGAACCTCATCATACTTCCTCTGGTGGAATTTGATGCAATTCTTGGCATGGATTGGCTTTCCTTACATATAGACAACATAAATTGTCGGGAGAGGGAAATCACACTCCATTTGGAGAATCGACCCCTGATTCTTTACAGGTGTAAGGAGGAAGATGAATCTCCTTTAGCTCCATCATCTCAAGCATGGATATTACTGCCTTATAAGAACGCGTATTTAGCTCATATGATTGAGTCCATGGAAGAAACCATCCATGAAGAAATGCCTATTGTGAGGGAATTCGCTGATGTGTTTCCCGAGGAACAGCCTGGTCTTCCTCCTAGAAGAGATGTTGAATTCTCAATTGAACTTATCCCCGGGGAATTACCAATATCCTAGACTCCATATAGGATGGATGTTGTAGAACTTGAAGAACAGAAGAAAAAACTACAGGAGAATCTAGATAAAGGGTTTATACACCCAAGTGCTTCACCATGGGGTGCACCGGTCCTCTTTGTCAAGAAGAAGGATGGGTCAATGCGGCTTTGCATCGATTATCATGAACACAAAAAAATAATGATATAGAACATGTATCCTCTCCCAAGAATTGATGAATTGTTCGATCTGCTGCATGGAGCACAACACTTCTCCAAGGTGGACTTGGGGTCGGGATATTATCAAGTAAGGGTGAAGAAGGAAGATATCCCAAAGACTTCTTTTCGCACAAGATACGGGCACTATGAATTCATAGTAATGCCTTTCAGACTCACTAATGATCTAGAAATCTTCATGGACTTAATTAATAGAGTCTCTAGAGATTATCTAGACAAATTTGTGGTTGTACTTATAGATGATATTATAATATACTCCAAAACCAAGGAGGATCATGAGGAGCATTTAAGAACTGTACTGGATACTTTGCACAAGGAGAAACTCTATGAAAAGTACAGTAAGTGTGAGTTATGGTTGAAAGAAGTCTCATTATTGTGCCATATCATCACAAGCAATGGGATATATATGGATCCCTCCAAAACAGATGCAATTGAGGGATGGCCGAGGCCAACACCGGTAACAGATATCCGTAACTTCTTGGGGATAGCTAGATATTATTGACGATTTGTGAGAAATTTCTCACGATTGTCCTACCCTCTTACAAAGCTAACTCGAAAGGGAGTATAGTTTGCATGGTGTGATGAATGTGAAGAAAGCTTCATGGAGTTGAAAAGGAGGCATATCACTGTACTCGTACTCACATTACCCACAAGTGGGGAACTTTTTGTTGTTTTCAGTGATGCTTCAATGAAGGGATTAAGCTGTGTGCTGATGCAGAATGATAATTTTATATCCTATTCCTCATGAAGTTGAAAATCCATGAGCGAAACAATACAACGCATGATCTGAAGTTGGCAGCGGTGATCTTTTCCTTGAAAATCTGGCGGCATTATCTCTATAGAGAGAAATGTGAGATATATACTGAACACAAGAGTCTTAAATTTATATTCACATAGAAAGAGCTTAATATGAGCCAGAGTAGATGGATAGATCTCATCAAAGATTATGACTATTCAATCCATTACCACCATGGGAAAGCGAACAAGGTGGCAGATTCCCTAAGTAGAAAGGATCCAGCGATTCTATCAATGATGACAATTGAGAAGGATCTAGTCTTCTTAGACATGATGAAGATAGACATGGGAATCATAGAGAAGGAAAAATCATCAAGCATTTCACAAATGATTGTTCAACCGTCTCTTTTGGAAAGGTTAAAGGATGTTCAAAAGGATGATGTGGGAATTCAAGAAAAAGTTGAAGCTATCGAAAAAGGGAAATCCTCGGAGTTTAATGTTAATGAAGAAGGAATTGTGCAGTTTGGGAAAAGAATATGTGTTCCATCAAGTCTGGAGCTGAAGAAGGAACTTTTGGATGATGCGCATAGTTCAAATTTATCTATTCACCCAGGGAGCAAAAAGATGTTTCGAGATCTCCGAGAAAACTTTTGGTTGGATAATATGAAGAAGGAGATCACTAAATATACATCAATGTGCCTAGTGTGCCAGCAAGTGAAGTTAGATAGGCAGTTGTCTAATGGGATGATGCAACCATTGCCCATACCAGAATGGAAATGGGAGAACATCACCATGGACTTTGTCACCGGACTTCCGAGGACATCCAAAGGCAACAATGTAATCTGGGTTGTTGTGGATCGTCTTACAAAGACTACACACTTAATTGCTATTCAGGAGGATTTATAATTGGATCAACCGGCACAGATATATATCAGGAAAGTGGTAAGGTTGCATGGATTACCACTGTCTATTATATCTGATCGAGATCCAAGATTCACCTCTATGTTTTGGAAGAGTCTTAAACATGCTCTGAATATCGAACTGAACTTCAGTACGGCCTATCATCCTCAAACTGATGGACAATCCGAGCTGACTATCCAAGCACTTGAGGAAACGTTGAGAGCATGCTCAATGGACTTTAAAGGAGGATGGGATCAACATCTTCCTCTGGTTGAGTTCTCTTATAATAACAGTTTCCACTCGACCATCCAAATGGCACCATATGAAGCCCTGTATGGGAAAAGGTGCTGAACACCATCATGTTGGGATGAGGTTGGTGAACGTAAGCTGCTTGGACCAGAAATGGTCGAAGAAATGGTGGAAAAGGTAAAAACCATTCAGCAGCATATCTAGGCAGCCCATAGTCAACAGAAGAGTTATGCAGATAATCGTCGACGAGACCTTGAGTTTAAAGTTGGAGACATGGTTTTTCTACGCATATCTCCGTGGAAGAAGGTCATGAGGTTTGGAAAGAAAGGGAAGTTAAGTCCAAGGTACATCGGCCCCTTTGAGATTCTTGATCATGTCAGGGCTGTGGCCTATCGACTAGCACTTCCACTTACTATGGCCAAAGTACATGATGTCTTTCATGTATCCCTCTCAAGGAAGTACATACCGGACCCTTCACATGTACTCCCTTCTGAGGTGGTACAATTGGAAGATGATCTTTCTTATGAGGAGAAACCAGTGAAGATCTTAGGTCATAGAGAAAAAGTTCTATGAAATAAGACAATTCCCCTCGTCAAGGTGTTGTGGAGAATCCACATGTTTGAAGAAGCGACTTGGGAATCGGAGGAAATGATGAAGATGATTTTCCCACATCTATTTTTGTGTGGGAAAAGGAAAATTTCATGGGAGAAATTTCTTATGGGGGAAATATTGTAACGACCTAAAGTTTCATTAATGGAAACCCCTCTTGACCTAAATAAATGTCTCTTTTTTTATATAAAATGTCAACTTCTTTGATTTTATGTTATGAATTTTGACCGTTTCTAATATAGTCGTTGAACAGTGATCACATGATTAGTATAAATATAGGGCTTTAACAAATCCAACTTTACAAAGACAAAGGAAGCGATGGCCTCATCCAGTAGAATTTCCCCATACGAAGCCCATTTGTCGGAGCTCAGAAAAGAGGTGGCATCTTTGGTCTTTGCTCTTGGTCAGTCCCAAGCTGAACTTCATCATGTCATGCTTGGCCGGGATCGTCTATGGGAGAAGTGGAAGTTGATAGAAATTACCACTCGAGCGATGTTATACGAGCCACCCCAAGAGTCTATCACCATCGCACACCATACCCTTAAGTCATATGCGGCTGTTTTAAGGGGTTATGTAAAAAATAAATAGTACTATGTTCATGTACATTATTTTTTGTTTATAATAATGAATATACTTTCTTGTCATTATTGATACATTGTAAATAGTTTTTAAAGAAAAAATAATGTTTTTAGTTATTATTTAAATTAAGAATTATATTTTATTAAATTAAGGGATTTATGAATTAAATAATATTTTAATAAAATATTATTTTTATTATTAAATTAATTTTTATTAAATATAAATGATCTTATAATTTTAGGAATGCAATTGTAATTTTCATTATGTTTTGAAAGCCATTTCTGTCAAAACCCGTGAATTTTTTATAAATGTCGGTTTTTATTTTAAAAGTAAAAATTAACATATTTAAAAAATTATTTAGATAAAAGAAATGTTATTTTTGGAATCATGACGTCGAAATTATCCAACGGTGAATTTTTCATAATTTTCTGAGATAGTCAAAATTTTGGGTAAAAATTAAATATCCTTTAAATATATAATGTGTTTTATGACATCATAATGAATCAATAGTGATGTAATAAAATACTATAATCTTTATGTTCTTCCAATATATGTTTTACAATTAAAAAAATATGATTTTGGTTTTTTTTGAATTACGTTTCAATGCATTAATGGACCCCTCAAGACTTATTAAACACCTTGTCTTTTTAAATAAATTTCCATGGTAGTATGACTCACCTCCACATAAGCAACACTATTATTTTAAGAATTTATGACTTTGGCCTTATAAAATATTGTTTTTCTCTTCCTTTTTCCAAAAACCATGGGCAAAAACCATGGGATGGTTTGTCGTTTGGATTAATTTAATGTAAGGGGACCCAAACCAAAATAATAAAGAGTTCCCTCACCTTTCCTATATAAACCCACCCAAGCTCCCACTTCCTCCTCACTCAATGCCTTTGGAGTTAGTCCAACCTCTTCCCTACTCTCTCTAAGATCCTCCCAAGGTGCCCCAAGATCCCAATAAGCCTCTCACAATCCTCTATCTATCCTTTGGAAGCACACTTCCAAGTAAGTGTTTTTTCTTCCTTTCTCATTTTTTCCGATTTTATTTATGTTGTTTTTCCCTTTTAATTTCAATTATAAAGGTTGGGGTATGGTTTCTAACCTCCATCATACTGCCCTATTTATTTTTGAATGATGGTAGACCCCTTTCTCTCTCATTAAATTCCTCCCATGTACACCCGTTACTATACCGAAATTCCAATAATAACGTCTCTCTCCTCTTTTACATTCAGCAATACTTTTGTATCATGAATCAAAATTCCATTACAATTTTTGGGACATGTATCTATATGACCTCCTTATTTTCCATTACATGTTGATAATATGAGAAACCCCTTTCTCTCTCATAAACCATTTTTTATGAATTCTTATGTCACGTCGTTACGCTGTCGAAATCGCACCGATTTTCTAAGATAGTGCCATTATGTAGTGAATACCATGTCCATTTCTCCATCAAAGGTATTCACCTTTATGCACATTTAATTTTTGATTATAATGATTTATTATGAATTCCACATTACTTCATCATGGAGTAAATTATTATGTTTTATGAATCCATGTTTTATGATCAATGTGGCACACTTATGCATGAAATGAAATGTTTAAGAAGGGTGCGCCTTTATAATGCTCCAATGCATTAGGTAATGTATAGTATCATGATAAATCATGTGAAATGATTGTTTACTCATGATAATTAAAGTGCAACAAGGGTTTACTCGTGCTTTATGTGCAATGAGGGTTTACTCATGCTCCATGTGCAATGAGCCTTGGCTCATGCTAATTCCATGTAAAGTGTTGTTACCACATTTCCATGTAATGATTATCCGGCTTTATCAGGCCTTTATGTTCATGTTTCTATTATGCTCTATTGATATTCCTATTTCCTAACATGTATTGTACTCCTCATGTTATTCCAAGTTTACTCCATTTCTGGGATTTATAGCTCACCCTTTTCTTATGCATGTCCTCAGGTTATCCTATGCAATGCTATGTACGAGGGAATGTAGTGGTCATGTAAAGGAAGTTTTCAATAAAGATGTTGTATTTCATGTTTTAAGTTTTTATGTAATGATCCTAAGCACCAAAGACACTAAACCTCTCGATATTATTTGTTGTATCAAGTGATGTTTTATGTAATAAATCATGTTTAAGTTTGTAATAAAATCAGGGTTGTCATAGTTGGTATAAGAGGATAGGTTTAGTTATTTTGGGGATTAGGATTAGAAAACCCTAGTAAATACTTAGAGACAAGACTAAGTATAATAAAAACATCTCTAAGTTTTGGTAAGTACTGAGTAAGTGGTTTATCAAGAAAATAAATCCCCGTCTGGATACGAGCAGGTAGAGGCGGGTCTGGCACATATGTATCTAAGGGGTAATACCAGAAAACACCGCTTTGAGCTGGACTCGAACGAGAACTGGTGCACGAAAATGGGGCTTACTGCACTCTTGGTTACGACACTCCTGGGGGATATATTTTTATAAATTCACAAGCTTAGTATGAACCATTATTAAGGGAATTTAAAAAAATACCCCTAAAAATATATGTTAGAAGGTAGATCATGAAAATCCTAGATTGAATCCTATAGTATCATGAGTTAAGGAAATAATAGTTTATTTATAAGTCACAAACTTTTGTCTTTGGATTACCCTTTATGTGTTACCCCTAAATTTCCTTTTATTCTAGCCAATGGCTTGTAATTAGAGGACTCGGGCTAACAACCGTTGTGAAGATTAGTTTGATGACTGTACTAATGAGATGCCCAATCAAATGGGAGTGGGAATCATGAACTCTGTCACACTTCTCTCTCAGATAACTTGTGTTTTGAATAGAAACACAGGTCAAGAGGAACGTTCAAACCCCTCTAAGAAAGAACAAGTTGCTATCGATAGCTTCATGAGACAAAGGCCTCCTACTTTTAGTGGATCATCTGATCCCACAATCACTGAACCATGGATCAACTCCATTGAAATGATCTTCTCCATACTTCAATGTTCTGAACATGATAAGGTTCTCCTGGAGGCATATCGTATAGAGGGTGAATCTGGTCAATGGGGGACGTTAATCAAAAATACAAAGCCTGAGGAGGAGATCGAGGCGTTGGAATGTAAGGATTTCCGGAAGATATTTTTCGATATATGTTTTCCACGCACCCTTCGGCTTATGATGGAATGGGAAATCCTTTCCCTCAAGCAAAAAAGACAAAGAATCTGTTGGATAGTACGAGGAAATATTCACATGGCTTGCACGATACACTTACGGCTTTGTCATTAACCAAGAATGCAATTTTTACCACTTCTTTGGTGGGTTCAAGCCTAGCCTACAGAAAGCATTAGAAATCCGTGACATCTACAGCTTTGAGGAAATTTTCTGATGTGCCCTCAAGGTCAAAATGGAGATTGGAGAATCACATGGGTATCGTGGGGATAAGAAGCGTAAAGTGGAATTCAATGATGGTGGTCTGATGGATAAATGCAACAGTGCTAAGAAGATCCACCACCCCACATTCCAAAAGTCCGGAAAGAAGCACCATGGAAATTGTCTCAAGGGGAAGAGGAAATGATTTAGGTGTGGAAGAGAAGAGCACCAAGATCTTAACTGTCGGAAAGAAAGACCCGCGGCCACGACAGAGGAGAGCAATGCTCCTTTCAAACCTCAATGCGTTTTTCAATGCTACAAATGCAATGAACTGGGGCATTTTTCAAATCAGTTGCCTAATCCAAGGGTTTTTGGAGGCAACCAACAACCTCCAAGGCAGAAAGGAAGATATTTTTCCATCACTTATGCCGAAGTGAACCCCTAAAATGAAGTGGAGACGGGTACGCTAGTTATTAATTCAATAATATTGAGTGTAATTTTTGATTCAGGTTCTACGCATGCTTTTATATCTCGAAAGTTTAGTTGAACAATCCCAGAACTACCACAAATCATGGAAGTGAAGATGTCGGTGAGTACGGAAAATGGGCAAATCATTGCATCCCATGAATATAAGTCCTCCCCTATTATAATCTGCGGATTGAATTTCCCAGCGAACCTCTTCATAATCCCTCTGGTGGAATTTGATGCAATTCATGGCATGGATTGGATTTCCTTATATAGATCCAACACAAATTGCCGGGAGAGGGAAATCACACTCCATATGGAGAATCAACCCTCGATTCTTTACAGGTGTAAGGAGTAAGATGAATCTCCTTTAGCTCCATCATCTCAAGAATGGATATTACTGCCTTATGAGCATGCGTATCTGGATCAATGATTGATTCCAAGGAAGAAACCATCCTTGAATAAATGACTATTGTGAGGGAATTCGCTGAAGTGTTTCTCGAGGAACTACCTTGTCTTCCTCCTAGAAGAGATGTTGAATTCCCAATTGAAGTTATCCCCGGGGCATTACCAATATCCAAGACTCCATATCGAATGGTTGTTGCAGAGCTTGAATAACTGAAGAAACAACTACATGAGAATCTAGATAAAGGCTTTATACGCCCAAGTGCTTCACCCTCGGGTGCACCAGTCCTCTTCATCAAGAAGAAGGATGTGTCAATGCGGCTTTGCATCGATTATCGTGAACATAACAAAATCATGATAAAGAACAAGTATCCTTTCCCAAGAATTGATGACTTGTTCTATCAGCTGCGTGGAGCACAACGCTTCTCCAAGGTGGACTTGCAGTCGGGATATTATCATGTAATGGTGAAGAAGTAAATATCCCCAAGACTGCTTTTTGCACAAGATACATGAACTATGAATTCATATTAATTCCTTTAGGACTCACTAATGATCCAGAAATCTTCATGGAATTAATGAATAGAGTCTTCATAGAATATCTAGACAAATTTGTGGTAGTATTTATAGATGATATTCTAATATACTCCAAAATCAATGAGGGTCATGAGGATCATTTAAGAACTGCACAGGAGACATTGCGCAAGGAGATGCTCTATGAAAAGTACATAAAGTGTGAGTTTTGGTTGAAAGAAGTCTCATTCTTGGGCCATATCATCAAAAGCAATGGGATATATGTGGATCCCCCAAAAAAAGAGGCAATTGAGGGACGACTGAGGCCAACATCAGTAATGAATATCCGTAGCTTCTTGAGGTTAGCTAGATATTATCGATGATTTGTGAGAAATTTCTCACGATTGTCCAACCCTCTTACCAAGCTAACTTGAAAATGGAGTAAAGTTTTCTTGGAGTGATGAATGCGAAGAAAGCTTCAAGGAGTTGAAAAGGAGGCTTATCACTGCGCACGTGATCACATTACCCACATGTGGGGAACTTTTTGTTGTTTTCAGTGATGCTTCAAAGAAGGGCTTATGATGTGTACTGATGCAGAATGATAATGTTATATCCTATGCCTCAAGGTAGTTGAAAATCCATGAGAGAAACTATCCAACGCATGATATGAAGTTGGTGGTTGTGATATTTACCGTTAAAATCTGGCGGCATTATCTATATGGAGAGAAATGTGAGATATATACTTACCACAAGAGTCTTAAATATATATTCACACAAAAAGAGCTTAATATGCACCAGAGAAGATGGATAGATCTCATCAAATATTATGACTGTTCAATCCATTACCACGCAGGGAAAGCGAACAAGGTGGCAGATTCCCTAAGTAGAAAGGATCCAGCGATTCTATGAATGATGAGAATTGAGAAGGATCCAGTCTTCTTAGACATGATGAAGATAGACATGGGAATCATAGAGAAGGAAAAATCATCAATCATTTCACAAATGATTGCTCAACCGTCTCTTTTGGAAAGGTTAAAGGATGATCAAAAGGATGATGTGGGAGTTCATGAAAAAGTGGAAGATATCGAAAAAGGGAAATCCTCGGAGTTTAATGTTAAAGAAGAAGGAATTATGTGGTTTGGGAAAAGAATTTTTGTTCCATCAAGTCTGGAGCTAAAGGAGGAACTTTTGGATGATGCACATAGTTCAAATTTCTCTATTCACCCAAGGAGCACAAAGATGTATCGAGATCTCCGAGAAAACTTTTGGTGTGATAATATGAAGAAGGAGATCACTGAATATACATCAAAGTGCCTGGTGTGCCAGCAAGTGAAGGCAGAGAGGCAGAAGTCTAACGGGATGATGCCACCATTGCCTATACCAGAATGGAAATTGGAGAAAATCACCATGGACTTTGTCACCGGACTTCTGAGGACATCCAAAGGCAACAATGCAATCCGGGTTGTTGTGGATCCTCTTACAAAGACTGTACACTTCATTGCTATTCAAAAGGATTTCTCATTAGTTCAACCGGCAAAGACATATATCAGGGAAGTGGTAAGGATTCATGGAGTACCACTATCTATTATATCTGACCGAGATACAAGAATCACCTCTATGTTTTGGAAGAGTCTTCAATATGCTCTGAATACTGAACTGAACTTCAGTACGACCTATCATCATCAAACAGATAGCCAATATGAGCAGACTATCCAAACAATTGAGGACACGTTGAGAGCATGCTCAATGGACTTTAAAGGAGGATGGGATCAACATCTTCCTTTGGTTGAGTTCTATTATGATAACAGTTTCCACTCGAGCATCCAAATGCACCATATGATGCCCTATATGGGAGAAGGTTAAGAACACTAGCATGTTGGGATAAGGTTGGTGAACGTAAGCTGCTTGGACCAGAAATGGTGGAGAAGGTGAAAACCATTCAGCAGCATATCAAGGCAGCCCAGAGTCGACAGAAGAGTTATGCAGATAATCGTCGACGAGACCTTCAGTTTAATGTTGGAGACATGGTTTTTCTATGCATATCTCCGTGGAAGAATGTCATGAGGTTTGGAAAGAAAGGGAAGTTAAGTCCAAGGTTTATCGTCCCCTTCAAGATTCTTGATCGTGTCGGGGCTGTGGCCTATCGACTAGAACTTCCACCTACTATGGCCAAAGTACATGATGTCTTTCATGTATCCCTCTTAAGGAAGTACATACCAAACCCTTCACATGTAATCTCTTTTGAGGTGGTACAATTGGAAGATTATATTTCTTATGAGGAGAAACCAGTGATGACCTCAGATCGTAGAGAAAAGGTTATATGAAATAAGACAATGCCCCTCGTCATGGTGTTGTGGAGAAACCACAAGTTTGAAGAAGTGACTTAGGAATCTGAGGAAATGATGAAGTTGAGTTACCCACATCTATTTTAGTGTGGGAAGAGGAAAATTTTGAGGGAGAAATTTCATAAGGGGGGAATATTGTAATGACCCAAAGTTTCATTAATGGAAATCCCTCTTGATCTAATTAAATGTCTCTTTATGTTTATATAAAATGTCAGCTTATTTGGTTCTATGTTAAGAATTTTGACCTTTGCTAATATAGCCGTTGAACAGTGATCACATGATTTGTATAAATATTGGGCTTTAACAAATCCAAATTTACTTAGACAAAGGAAGTGATGGCCCCATCCAGTAGAATTTCCCCATATGAATCCCATTTGTCGGCACTTGGGAAAGAGGTGGCATACTTGGGCTTCACTCTTGACCAAGCCCAAGATGAGCTTCATCATGTAAAGTTCGAACGGGACCGTTTACGGGAGAAGCGGATGTTGATAGATATTACCACTCGAGCGATTTTATCCAAGCCACCCCAAGAGTCTATCACCATCGCACACCTTACCCTTAGGTCTTATGTGTCTGTTTAAGGGGTTATGTAACAAATAAATAGGTCTATGTTCATGTACATTATTTTTTGAATATAATAATGAATATACTTTCTTGTCATTATTGATACATTGTAAATAGTTTTTAAAGTACAAATATGGTTTTTAGTTATTATTTAATTAAGAATTTTGTTTTTTTAAATTATTGGATTTTTGAATTAGATAATATTTTAATAAAATATTATTATTATTATTAAATTATTTTTTATTAAATATAAATGTTCTTATAATTTTATGAATGAAATTGTAATTTTTATAAAGGTTTGAAAGCCATTTCAGTCAAAACCAGTGAATTTGAGATAAATTTCGTTTTTTATTTTAAAATTGAAAATTAAAATATTTAGAAAATTATTTATATAAAATAAATGTTATTTCTGGAATCAAGACATCGAAATTATCCAATGGTGAATTTTTCATAATTCTCTGAGACAGTCAAATTTATGGGTAAAAATTAAATACTGTTTATATATAAAATGTGTTTTATGACATCATAATGACCCAATAGTGATGTGATAAAATACTATAATCTTTATGTTCGGCCAATATATGTTTTAACATTAAAATAATTTGATTTTGGGTTTGTTTGAATTACTTTTCAAAGCATTAATGGACCCCTCAAGACTTATTAAACACCATGTCTTTTTAAATTAATTTCCATGGGAGTATGACTCACCTCTACATAAGAAACCCTATTATTTTAACAATTTCGGACATTGGCCTTATAAAATATTGTTTTCCTCTTATCTTTTCCAAAAAAAATGGGAAAAAACCATGGGAAGGTTTGAGGTTTGGATTAATTTAATGTAAGGGGACCCAAACCTAAATAATAAAAAATTCTATCACCTTTCCTATATAAACCCACCGAAGCTCCCACTTCCTCCTCACTAAAAGCATTTGGAGTTAATCCAACCTCTGCCCTACTATATATAGAATCTTCCCATGGTGCCCCAAGCTCCCATGAAGCCACTCAGAAGCCTCTCTCTAGCCTTTGGAAGCACACTTCCAAGTAAGGTTTTTTCTTCCTTTCACATTTTTCTCCAATTTTCATTATGTTGTTTTTCCCTTTTAATTTCAATTATGAATGTTGGGGTATGGTTTCAAAACTCTCTCATACTTCTCTATTTTTGTTTTAATTATGGGAGATCCCTTTCTCTCTTATTAAATTTCTCTCATGTACATCTGTTACTATGCCGAAATTCCGAAGGGAACTTCTCTCTCCTCTTTTACATTTAAGCAATACTTTTGTATCGTGAATCTAATTTCGATTAAAATTCTTGGGACATGTATCTATATGACCTCCTTAATTTCCATTACATGTAGATATGATGAGGAACTCATTTATCTCTCATCAACCATTTTTTTATTAGTTCTTATGTCACGTCGTTACGCTGCCGAAATCGTATCGATTTTCTAAGACAATGCCATTGTGTAGTGAATACCATGCCCATTTCTCCATCAAGGGTATTCACCTTTATGAACTTTTACTTATTGATTATAATGGTTCATGTAATAATTCCACATTCCTTCATCGTGGAATAAATTATTATGTTTTATGAACCCATGTTTTATGATCCATGTGGCACACTTATGCATGAAATGAAGTGTTTAAGAAGGGTGCACCCTTATAGTGCTAAAATGCATTGGGTAAAGTATAGTATCATGATACGTCATGTTCAATGAGTGTTGAATAGTGATAATTCAAGTGAAACGAGGGTTTACTCATGCTTTATGTGCAATGAGTATTTACTCATGCTCCATGTGCAATGAGCCTTGGCTCATGCAAATTCCATGTTAAGTGTTGTTGCCACATTTCCAAGTTATGATTATCATGCTTTATCATGCCTTTATGTTCATGTTTCTCAAATTCTCTATTGATATGCCTATTTCCTAAAATGTATTGTACTCCTCATGTTATTCCATGTGTACACCCTTACTGGGCTTTATAGCTCACCCTTTTCTTATGCATGTCCTCAGGTTATCTCATGCAATGCTAAGTACTAGGGAATGTAGTGGTCATGTAAAGGATGTTTTCAATAAAGATGTTGTATTTCATGTTTTAAGTTTTTATGTAATGATCCTAATCCCCAAATACAATAAACTCTTTATGTTCTTTGTCGTATCAAGTGATGTTTTATTTAATAAATCATGTTTAAGTTTGTAATAAAAGCCTGGTTGTCATAATTACCATCAAAAGGGATACTCGGGGACAGGTTTATTTATGCAGTCAAGGTTAGGACAATCTGTCATTCCATTAAGATATAGATCGTTTTATTTTGGTTTCAACCACATTAAAATTTACGAATAACTATTACTAATTATATAAAGGATTTTTTGGGTGCATATGGGGCTCTTTGGGAGCCTATAGCCCTAAAATGTGACAAACATACTTTCCCACAAAATTTCCAAAAATCATACAGTTGTAGAGAGTGGAGAACTATAGGGAATGCAGTTTCTCTAGAACCATGTTTCCCTAGGCACATGTTCATACAATGGTATAACCATTATTGGATATTGTGTTCTCACTTATTTTTAATGGTTAGAAAAAAATTCCTTAAAATTTTGGGTCCCCTTTGATGTAGTGAATTGAAATTTGTTTTCAAATGATTTAGAAAACCTTGTGGCCAAATAGCGTGCCCTTGTTTTTTATAGAGAAATATAATTTTTACTGAATTTAATGTATTTACCTATTTTCTCATTTTCCTCCACTCATTACCAGTGGCCTCTGTTATTTCATCTCCCATAGTATTCCATGTATATCAATCATGGCATTGAGGTAACTCCTCCATCCAAATTGGTATTCAGGAATATTGAAGATGATAGAATCCTTAAGGATATCACTCGAGTCCTCTCCCATCCCATTTATGTTTATCTAGGAATCCATTGCGCTATTTAGTAGTAATTAATTTTATTCTGATTTTTAGGGTGTTGGAAAATTTATTATATTTCTTCTTGTGTACTCTAAATTTGAGTCCAATGTCAGAAAGGTGTTGTCTACAGCCTTGAAGAAGGTGATATCATCTTTTTCGCTAGAATTTTTTATGTTTCATTTCTATGAAATTGTTCATAAGAACATATTATTTATGTTTCCCATTTATCTGACTTCATTATTTAAAATTTATGAATTCACCTTTGTATTCACCACATTAAATGTTTTAGTAGTTTTTAGGATATTTACCAACTTTTGAATACCACTAAGGTGTTCCATGTTGAATTTACCATTTTGGTTAATAATTTAAAAATCCTAATAATATTCATTATCATTTAAATTAGATTTTAAATTAATCTTTGCTTATATTATAAATTTTCAATCGATCCATAGAACCTCCCATATGGTTGGACCACCAATACATTGCATTTCCTAGGTAGGAAATTTCGTCAAGACCCATGTCATCTTTTAATTTTCCTATTGATACTTATAAATAAAATTTCAATGTTTTTTTTAAATTTAATGTGTTGAAATAATATTAAGGGATTCAACATGATGGTTTCCATTCTTCAAATAACTATCTGGTTATATATAATGACTAAAAACGGTGTTAAAACCATACCTCATGTGTTATATTATAAATATGATTACTTCGTCATAGAGCTTGTGGTATGATGATTAGGGTTCTGTTGAGAATAAAGGTATCACACTCCATTAAATTAGTTTATGAGTATGATGTATACAGATATTGACACTAGATAGATTTTTGGATAGACATGCCACATTTCTTGTTTGAGTGTTGAACTGATATCACACTCACCATCTCATGTTATGGGCATCACACCACCAACTCATTTTGAGATATAGTGAATAAACCCTATTTCATGAGATTAAATAATCATTAAGCTAACTATGGGAGTCTGAGTTATGCACCACTCTATCAAAAATCTTGTATTCTAGGAAAATGTCTACATTAATCTGCATGTACTTGTTATTTATTGTGGATTAATTATATTACTCTACTATAATATATATATATATATATTGACTGAATAGAAATTCCTTCTCTCCATGATCATAAGAATGTAGAACCATGAGGTGTCCCTTAGGATCCACTTTGGGATATTGTTTATTTAATCATTATTGATAATTAATTTCTTTTGACTTCGCACTATTTATATTAAAGTAGTTCTTGGATTATATATACACACCATTAGTTGTGGCCTACTATGATTTTTTTGTCACACCCTACATGAAATGATGTTGATACCCAATATGATTATGTGACAATATGTATGGATAAGGCAATGATACCTCAAATAGTTTGACAATATGACTATTTTATAGATGGATCAAATGAGAAGGGGAACATGAATTGGATTGAGATGATATTATAAAAGTTTTTTTCATTATTTTTAAGCAGGATGGTATTTAAATGTCCCATGACCCCATCTTTATATCAACATGAAATGTTTCCATGTATATGAATATACTCTTATGGATTTTTTATATATTAAATAGGTGATTTTTTATTTTCATTTTTGTACTTGTTTATTTAATCTATCCATTTATATCAGCTCCCACTGTTGTATGTTTTTTGTTGTATCATCTATTCCACTCTAATATGAAGTTATAAACCCCCTATTATAACACCATTACACACTATCATTTATTCGGAAACAACTGGAATATGGGGAGGTTCTCATGAGGACATGTGACCCCCATCCTAATAGTCATGTAATGTGAATCTTGGGATCGAACGTTACACACATGAATTTTGGGTTGGCGGATAATTATATCCTACAATGTTTATGAAATGTGTGATGTAAGGGTAGTCATAAATTTGGGCCTTAGGGTTCTCTTATCTGAAGTATTGATATAGATCACATATCCAATGAGTTACCAAAATATGGCTTCTGTTTTGATAGTATTGAGGTTTATAATAACCAGTGGAATCATTTTTAGGTAAAATTTCCCTGTGGTTTTCACACAACTCGATTATGGATTATTTTTATCACCCGTTTTCAAGAGGATCAATTCATAAATATTCATTTGTAAAGGGTGATCAATTCAAATTGTCTATTGTTGAATAAAACGTTGTAAATACAGGTTTTACAATGGTTTATCAAGAATATTCTATTTATGTCACTAGGAAACCCCCATCACACACACATATATATATAATTATTTTTTATTTTAATGGACTCACAAAAAAAATATTTTATTTTTTTGAGACACTAATTCCATCGAAATATATTTTTAGAAATTATTTCTAATGAGATTAGTGTTCTGTCACAAGTAAAAAAATCATAAATAAAAAAAAAACTAAAAAATAGAAATTTAAATAATTACAATAATATAAATATATAATAAAAAATTTACATAAAATATAATAATATAAAAAAACAATATATAAAACATTATTTTGTTCAATAATATTATTTAAATAATGTCCATTCAAAATTGTATCATTATAATTGTACATAAAAAATACATAAAAAAATGAAGATGGGAAGGTTCATCTGGATGAGGTGTAAGAGGGAACTCTCTCCCTATACGCTATTCCAAATTACTTACATTCTCTATCATATACTACTATTAATAATAGGGGTATTGACGCTGATCCTTATGTTGTTTCTCATGTTATCGAGGAAAATAACATCACTCACTATGTAATGTATATATAACGTCATTTAGTACTCACAACTTCTCCTCAAACATTGTATCTATTGACGATGAATCTCATTGGGATTCTCTCAAGATGTACAATGACATTACAATAGTACCATAATAACAAATATGGATGAATTGAGGGATGACACCAAAAACTCAAACATTCTCAAAGGGATAATGTGTCAATAGAATCTATGATTCATCAGTAAATCCAATTACACGGGTGCCATAAAAATTGATATTAGCATGAATAAAATATGTTTTTTTGAGAAGACTAAACCTAATATGACTCGATTAAATAAAGTTTGTAATTAATTTTGTTTACATATTGCATTTAAGAAATTTTAAATCTCAAAAAATAGTTCTCACCATGATATAGAACCATTGACCACTTGTAATATCTCCAATGACAGTATCCATGTACATCCTCTAGTAAATATACAACTATTCTATAATTGTCCATTTATCAACCTATATGAGAAGTTAATTAAATAATTTACATTTAATTATATATAAATTATCCAATAAAAAAATTTAGTAGATGTAAATTATGAGTACTAAATGTATGACTTTCGGCCCTTTGAGTCCCCTCCAAACTCACTTAGTTCTACTAACCTACTAATATTGTCCACTGAAAACTATTTTCCATACGTTATGACCATAATCCATCCAAAACCAAAGAGGATATGTTATTTGGTAAATGGATGAAGCATGACTGATAAGAAAATGTTACTCCATATTTCAGCATGTATCTCTTCATTCGATTTTCAAAAATCTAAAATTATCACTCAACCATACAGGCCATCCATGCCTCTCAAAAAGAGTTAATCATTGTAACTTCACTGTTATGGAAGCCACCTTGAGGTGCCTCATGCCCGGTTAGTCACATGACCTCTTGCGCATTTTACCGAATGCCACAGGCTACCGACTAGCAGCAAGGGCCATGGGTGTGATAGTAAGGAAACATGTCCCTCATTAGAAGAGTAACACAGTTGAAGTAAACAGATATACAGTAGTGGAAGCAGTAATAATACGATACATCAGTAAATAGTGGAAGACTAAAAGAATAAACTAGAGCACAATCATATATATATAATTATGATGCATGATACATATGTCTAGGAATGAATCCAAACAAATCACACTTCCGGAATACAAAAATAACCACTATACAAACGAAACAGATAAACTTCAGCTGCATAGAAAACCATAGCATAGTCCCATGCTCTCCATCTCTGCAGCAATCAAGTGCCTAATGTAGATGGTAACATTACATTATCAATACCTACAACAATATAATCATTTTAGGCCCAAAAGAATGGCACACATATGGTGTGGGACTAAATCCCAGTAAGCAACGACCCAAAGATCTATACCTAACAGTAAATAAATATATATTACAGAAAATAATCAAGATGGAGCAGTAAACAAGGATGTACTCAAAAATAAACAATCCTACAGTTCAAAAGTTTTAAATTTTATATATAAAATATGATGTTAAATAAAGTAGGTAACCCTATAGAAATACTCCCTACCTAACCACTATGGTTCAACCAAGCAAGAACATTAAACTATCTGGGATGTACACACATCTAACCCCTCTAGTTCAGCTTAAGCATAGACACTCTAAGGAAGAACTCTCCATCAATTCCCCCTCAAGTATCATATCAGTAACCAAAAGGTTCTCTAGGGAAGCACTCAATGTCACATTCCACCTATGGCCTACGTCAATGAACTATATACACTTTGAAAAAGCACTTACGTCAATTCCCCCAATGGTCTCTCATCATAATAGTAAACTGACACTCTCGAGACGGACTAAATATCCATTCTACCTTTGGTATACTACAACAGGTTCTCATGGCACTGTGTAAGTTAATCGAGCACAGCAATGCATAGAGGCCACGGTAAACCTCAATGACTACTTGGCTAAACAGTCTACACCATAACAACATGTTAGAATACAATCATTTCATCCTAAAATACTAGTAATGGAAAGAAAAGAAATATCCTAACATGAAAAGCTCAACCAAATGGTCATAAATAGTACAAGCATGGGAAAACACATACATAACATGGTAAACAACAATATTCATAACAATTAACCTCTACTCAATCATTCTATTCATATCACGCATTAACTGGGTCAAAACCCTATACACGCAATACCCTGATTAAGGGTATTTGGCACTTTTTCACATATAACTCAAAGACTATCAACTCAAAGGCACAAAACACCAAACATGGTGTTGTAGGATCACTATACATGAACCTAAATCCTTGAATCACCCATGAAAACTGTAGATCTAAAAAAATGCTAAAAATACTCAACAGAGGTTAACTCTTGAATGAAGGGGAATTAGGAAATGATGATCTAGGAGAAGGAAGAGCTTACTGTGGCAATCATAATGTAATCGACAGTGGTCGAATCAGAGAACAGATGCTCAATAGAGGGATCAGAGAATGATAGTTTTTGTATGGACGCACTCGGTCGAAGAAGGTGAATAAGAAGACACATCTACCAATTAGACGTGAACCCATTCTATTTAATGAAAAAAATGAAAGAACACAACATGTAATTTAGAAGTAAACATCGTGTACATGGGCTAACCGGCCCCGACATTAGGCAGTCTCTTGGTCACCACACACGGCCGTGTGCACGACCATTACACGGCCGTGTGCAAGACCGTTACACGGCCCTAACACTACAACCCATGGTAACCGAGTACGAGGCATGTACTTATAAAGTACATGGTGTGTACTTATGAAATTCCTAGAAACTCCACTTTTTCTCAAAGACAACATAAAATAAAAAATATACTTGAAATGAAGATCATGGTTCATTCAAACAGCCCCCCTTAAAAAATTTTTCCCTGAATTTCCCTAGCAAGGTGGTGTTGAAGATGTATCATCGAAGAGCTCCAGCCACTATGATCGTACATCGACCTCCCTCTTCCAAGTCTCATCTAGTACTCACCCATGCTGTCATAGCACTCATACAAGAGGAAATGACCTTCCATGAAGAATCTTCACACTTCGAACAACAATTTGGAAAGGATGCTCCTTGAATGAGGCATCCACCTCTAATTCAACCACTTCGGTTAGAAAAAAATGAGACGATTCTGAGAAGTAATGTCGAATATGAGAAACATTGAAGACATCATGCATATCCCGGTACCACTAAGGTAACTAAAACTGATAGGAAACTGACCCAACTCTCTCCAACACCTTTAATGGCCCGACGTACATCAGTGAAAGCTTAACCTCCCTCCAAATCCTTCTGTGTCCCATCCTCGGTGTGACACACAAGAAAAACCAGATCTCCAACCTTGAACTCCATAGGTCATCTCCATCGATCAGCATAAGACTTCATTCATGACTGTGCAGTAGACATCCTCTTTTGAATCAACTCTATCTTCCCTGTGGTCTGCTAAAAAAGACGAGGTCCCAACAATGTTGCCTTTCCTACCACTAGCCATCATAATGGTGATCAGAATGGCCTAGTGTACAAATCCTTATATGGTGCCATCTTAATAGTTTCATAAAAACTAATATTATATTAAAACATCATAAGAGGTATGTTATTCTCCAATGAACCACCAAAATCTAGGATGCATGCTTGAAGCATGTCCTCAAGCACCTGAATTGTACGCTCAGACTGACCATCTGTCTGGGGATGTTAAGTTGTACTCAAAAGTACTTGTGTGCCCAAATCCTTCTGAAGTCCCTTCTAGACCCACGAAGTAAAACGAGCATCCCATTCTGAAACAATTGATTGTAAAACACCATGTATATGTAAAATCTATCGGATGTATAGTCTTCCTAGCTCATCAACATAGATGGTCTCATTGATTAGCAAGAATTGAGAAAAATTCATGAGTCTGTCAACGACAAACCCTAATGCATAATTCCCACAAGGCGACCTCAGTAAACCTATCACAAATTCCATCACAACATCATTCCATTTCCACTCGGGAATGGGTAAATTTAGAAAAAGCCCTACCAGTCACTAATGTTCCGCCTTCACATACTGATATGTGTAAGATATCCTGACAAACTGATCAACATCTCTCTTCATACATGGCCACCAAGACTGATGGTGTAGATAATGATACAACTTTGTGACACCAGGATGAACTGCCCAAACTAAGGAATTAATGTCCCAAATCAGGTCCACTTGTATGTATTTTGGAACCCACACACATCCATGAAAACACAAGATCTCATCTTCGCCTAATTTCCATCAAAGAATTGGGACCTCTACTAAAACACTATCCCATATGACTAGGGCTTTTGAATCAGATAGATGCCACATTTACACTCTATCAAGAAGAATAGAGGTAAAATATACTAAATATTGAAATGTCTTCCCCTATATGTCATGCACCACTAAATTCATCTAAGAGAATAGAACCAAAAACTGACACTCACTGCTGGCCTCCTAAACTACATGTTTTTTAGCCCTCCTGCTCAGCACATTCGCCACTGCATTTCCTTTCCAAGGCGTATTGGAAAGCTCAAAGTAAATGGACTGAATGTACTTAACTCGCCTTTGTTGTCTCAAATTCAGGTCATGCTGAGTGAATATGAACTTGAGAATTTTTTGGTTAGTGAAACCCAAAAAATCCTCTCCCAGATGATAATGTATACAATAGTCTAAATCATGAAAAATTGCAGCCAGCTCGAGATTGTGCGTTAGGTGGTTCCTCTCATTGGGCCTCAACTGCCGAGAACCATACGCAACGACTCCTTCTCCATGCATAAGAAAAACACCTAGACCGATACCAGATGCATCATAGTACATAGTATAACTCTTTCCCGACTCTGGAAATAGTAGTATCAGTGCTGAAGTCAACCTCCCTTTCACCTCTTAAAAGGCGGACTCACAAGAATCTGACCAAAAGAACATTGCACTGATCCTATTCAGGCATGTCATTATCACTGCTAAGCGTGTAATGTCCCATCTAAATTGTCTATAGTAACCAACCCGCCCTAGAAAAAATCATACATCAATTACGTTCTTTAGATGCTCCCAGGAAACTACTGCTCACATCTTCTTGGGGTCCACTGATACTCCTGTCTCTGAGATAACATGACCCAAGAAATGAATCTGATCCATCCAAAAGTGTCATTTAGAGAGCCTAGAATAAAAATGGTGCTCTCTCCATCTACTCAAAATGATATCAAGATGGGTAGCATGGTCATGTCCAGTGTGAGAGTACACCGAGATATCATCCACGAAGACTACCATAATGGAATACAAGTATGGATGGAAGAATCTGTTCATCTGTGCAATGAAAATAGTAGGCACATTCGTGAGACCGAATATAATAACAACATATTTGTATAGACCATACATGCTCTGGAAGGCTGTAAGAGGTACATCTGATGGTCTTAAATGCAACTGATGATAACCTGATCTCAAATCAATATTTAAGAACACCTAGTATCATCAAAGAAAATCATAGAGATCATTAATCCTCATCAAGGGATATTTTTTCTTAACCTTCAACTATTTCAACTTCTGATAATCCATGAAATGTTGGATGGAACTATCTGCATTCTTCGCAAATAGGATAGGTGAACCCCTAGGAGTAATACTTGGTTAGATGAACCCCTTAGCCTGCAACTCTTCCAGCAACTTCTTGAGCTCCTGAAACTCTGGTGTAGCCATTCTATAAGGAGGTATGGACACTAGTGCTACTCCTAGACCAATATAAAAAAAATCCACCTCTCACTCTGGAGGGAAACATGAAATGTCCTCTAGAAAGACATCACTAAAAAGATCCACCACTAGAGGAAAGTTTATCTATTTAGTCCACTAGTTATCTAGATAAAGAAAACATATATGGGTGGTATCTTCTCCCAAACCAAGATGCTTGGGTCCCGCTCTGCTCACCTAGACATCCTATTCTCCCTTATGAAGAAACTATACGCCCTCTAATGATGTGAATCTAACCTTACAACGATAGTAATCAAAAAATACATAGAAGGGAACTAACCAGTCTATAACGAGAATGAAATCATATCCTTCCATGTCTAAGACATAAAGGACCCAGAAAAGTGACACCCACCAACATAGAGAGGGAACTACTTGCACTAACACACACTAGCTGTTCTAGTCCCCAACAGAATGTTTATGGTCAAGATGTCGGCAAGAATATAATATATAGAGCCCTAGAATCTCCACAACTGTAACACATATAAATATATGGGAACCCCCATATCAAAAAGGGTAGAAGATAAAACTAAGGAAACTAGGATCATTCCCTTAACTATATAGGCTTTGGGATCCTACTCTTACAGGGTATGCTCTACTACAAATGTCTAACCTGCACTCCAGCCCTGTGACCCTGTCCGACCACTTTGAGCTGATTCGCCTTGTTGTTACTGAAATCCTGGAAATTTTCTACCATGACCACGACGTCCACATTACCTGAACGGACGGAAGAACTCCATTTCCCAGACTTTTGAGAAACTGGTGGTGCTGCTCCTGAACAAGGAGTCATAAAAGAACCCATGTCACTAGCTGCCAATGAGAAAAACTAACATAAATGATGAAGATGGCCCATCTTTCCACATGATCGGCACTACACTGGGTCTCTCAGGAAAAGTGGCCTTGTATGCCCACTCTTTTCGCACTAGTAGCACACCAATTGGATACCATAATTAGTGTTCTGATTCCTTTGATATCTGCAAGTAAACTCACTATGTCACTTCCTTCAATCATTAAGAGGGATATAAACTACGGATGTTGAGCCATCCTAACTCACAACTCTAGAATCACTCAAATTGTGCACCGTGATTAGAGCTATGTTGATGATAGAGTTGATGGATGTCAACCTGAAGATTTTCACCTAAGATCAGATGTTATACCTGAGACCATCCTAAAACATCCTTCCCAGGAATAAATCATCACCTCTTCGTATGGGCATGAAGCACTGCATATCTGTGAATAGAGAAGAATACTCCCTAATAGAAAGATAATCCTGCTATAGCCTCAAGAACTGTCGGGCTCGATTGGCCCTCAATGTCTCTGGGAAGAAGTAGAAGTAGAAGGCAGGCTGTAACTCATCCCATGACATAACCTTCTAGTGTTCTACCTATGATATATCATCCCACCATATGTTGGCGGAATCTTGAATCATGTACATAGCGAGAATAAACCTCATTTTTAGAGGAACCCCCAGATGGTCGAAGATAGAAAGTGTGGCTTCTAACCATGAATCTGCAGCATGAGGTCCTCCTTCTACTGTGAAGGTGGGAGGATGATGCTGCTGAAAGTCACCAATCAAATTTACAATAGAAGGGGAAAGATACAGTACTCCTTAGAGGATCTACATGAACCATATAAAACCCTCTCGGAACTATGCATTAGCACTTCTGTAGGGAATGATGGATGGTGCCAAGACTGGTGCAACTGGAGGATTTGCGGGTAGTCCCTGATCAGCCATGTCAAACATCTAATAACAGCCCTGTAACTGGCGGACAACCAGAGGAAGTCTCGATGTAATGACTCTTTAAGGTCAAGCACACACCTTAGATCAAGATACTGAAAAATAGAATAGTAAGAAGGCATCATGACAAATAAATCATTCATGTTTTTCAAAACATTAATACAAGGAGTGTATAATTTCTACATGGTGTGTTCACTTAAGCCTTCACATTGGCATGTACTTCTTCTAACACAGGTCGTGTAACACCCAAAACACACTATGTATACTTGATTCCTCTTCCCATGCCGGAGTTCTTCTACTCGACTAACCCACATGGTTCTCCTAAAACAATACTACACGACATGTTCTTTCCAGAAAAAACATGTACTTGACAAGAGTCACTAACCAATGTGGTTAGTGACACAATCAGTGACACAGTTGACTATACATAGCGTGTTTGTGGTAGACATGGTTTGTATTATATGATTCCACCCTCCCGTGTTGTTCATGACATGGTCGGATACTCGGTTTACACAACACGCTATGTTCAAGATAGACATATTGTGTATTAGAAAAGACTCAAATGACCTGTGTTGTTTGTCACACGGCCAATTATATAGCTCTACAACACGACATGTATATCCATTACACGACAAGCCCTACCCCAGATTTCCCAAGCCCATGTCTCTTCCTATATAGTTTGTTAGATGGTTAGAGACTACATGGCATGTAAATACAGTACACTATGTGTACGTAATAAAAATACTATTATCCCAAACAGAAGAACACAAGGTGTGTATTCATCATTACACACTGTGTATTCTGGGTTTTTTCAGATAGTATACCTAAGAAACATTTCTGGAACCCAGAAAACACTAAAAAGAACATTAAAGTGAAAAATTCTGATCCATGAGGGCCCATAGTCCCCACGAATCAAATATCGGAATCATATAATTGTCATACACAAGGAGAACCAGGCAATGATCCACAAAATTACAATCCATGAGGTCCCATAACACCTCAAGAAATGATGTTTTTCATTCATTCAAACAATACCTTCCACAGTTTATAACACTATCAATATCAGGTAATCTTATCAAAGCCTATAGCACAACGACTTGCATATCTAGCAAATCACATATCAAAACAACATGCAATCACTAATTCTCCCTAAATGGCATGGCTAGAATGCATGGGATGTCAAATATAACAAGTGCCTATATGATGCATGGGATGGCATACCCTCATCTCATTAGGTTGCAATAAAAATGAAACCTTAATAACATCAACAATAATTGCACAAAACATGTGAATCACCCAATGGTGAAATAAAGTCAACTATAAAATAGAAAAACAAAAAAATATTAATAAATGAGGTAGATTAGATTTTCCCTGTACATGGGTTATCTACTACCGAACACAACTTATTACCATGTACCTATTCCATTCACTCCCTGTCTATATGCTCCAAATAGTAAGTCATGATGAATGAGATGCCTGTGATGCCAATTTGTAACATCGTGGTTCCGGAAGCCGCCCAAAGGGCCCCGTACCCGGTTGGTCACACAACCTCAAGTGCATTTTCCCGAATTCCAGAGATTACCGACTAGCAACGAGGGCCTGGGGTGTGATAGTGGGTAAGCTATCCCTCATTGTCAAAGTAACATAGCAGAAAAAACAAATATACAATAGCAGAAGCAGTAATAATACCATACATCAGTTAACATTGCAATACTGAATGAATAAACAGGAGAAGACACACACACATATATAATGATAATAAATGATACATATTTCTAGGAATTCATCCATAAAAATCACACTATAGGAATACATAAATAACCAAAGTTAAAAATAAACAGATAAACTCCAATAGCATCACAGGCCTCAGCTTGGTCCCATGCTCTCCAGTCCCTCAGCAATAAAGTACCTAATGTTTATGGGAACATTCCTTATATATACCTGCAGGAATATAATATTTTTGGGCCCATAAGCATGGCCTAAAAAGGATATGATACTAAATACTAGTAGGCAACCACCCAAAGATCAGGGTCTAATAGTCAGGGAATATATAAGGAATGCAATAATCAAGATGGAGTAGTAAAAAAGGAAGTACTCAAAAGTATACAATTCTATAGTTTAAAAGAATTCAAATTCATATATCAAACAAGCAGCTGAACAAAGTAGGTAACCCCTTGGGAGTACTAACAACCTAACCCCTTTGGTTTTACCAAACAAGAACAAGCAACCCTCTTGGAAGTACACACAATCTATCTCCTCTGGATCGGCTTGTGTATAGACTCTCAGAGGAAGAACTCACCATTAATCCCCCCTCTTGTCTCGTATCAGTAACCAAAAGGCGCTCTAGGAAAGTAGTCAGCATCCCATTCCCCCTTTGGACTGTGTTGAGAAACTACATATATTATAAGGAATAAATTACATCAATTCCCCATATGGTCTCACATGGTAACAATAAACAAACAATCTAGAGAATCCCTCAATGTCCATTCTCTCTATGTCATACTACACCAGTCTCTCATGGCCCTATGTAACTCAATCGAGAAGAACAATGAATATTGGCCAAGGTAAACCTCGTGAACTACTTGTCTAAAAAGTATACAACAAAATTGCAAGTCAGAATACAATAATTTCATTCTACAATACAAAGAATAGAATGAAACGAAATAGCCTAACATGAAAAGCTAGACCAAGCAGTCATAAATGGTACACGAATGGGAAAACACATCCATAACATGGTAAAAAACCATACTCACAACAATTAACCTCTACTCAAGAATTCTATGAATACCAGGAATTAACTGGGTAAGAACCCTAAACACACAATACCCTGATCAAGGGTATTGGTCACTATTACATATATAACTCATACACTATCCAAAGAAAATCACAAACCACCTACCTCGGTATTATCGGATCTCTATACATGATCCGAAGGCCCTGAATCACCCATGAACACTACATATATAAAAAAACTAAAAAATCTCAACTGATGATAAATCTAGAAATAATATGAATCCGGAAACAAAGAACTAAAATAGGGAAGATATTACCATCGAGATCCCAATGCAATTGGCAACGGTCGAATCATAGAATGGATGCTTGATCGGGGGATTAAGGAAATATAGGTGTCGTACGGGCGATCTTGGTCAAAGAAGGTGAAGAAGAAGATGCTTCATCCAATTAGACGTGACCCCAGTCCATTTAATAAAAATAATAATTTATATGGCATGTATTTTAGAAGTACAAGGCATGCAGTTTCCCTTACTGGCCCCCACATTAAGCGGTCTCCAGGTTCTCACAAATGGTCATGTGCACGACTGTTACATGACCAGAACACGGCTACCCATGGTAACTGATTACACAATGTGTACTTATAATGTACATAGTGTATACATAATAATTTTCTTACAAATCCACTTTTTTTCTAAAATAATAGAAATATGAAAACATACCTGAAATGAAGATCTGGGATCTTACACTCACACTTTTTTTGATGTGATACCATATATCCTAAAAATATTTAATAATGAAATTTTAATAATTAAATAAAAATCAAAATAACTATTATATAATTACATTTGATACAATGATCAGACATGTGCTTCCAATGATAAATTGGAAGATCCCATTCACCCATTCTATAGGAAAATAATTTAATATAATTGATCCCCCTATTTATAAAATATATGAAAAAAATGTTTGAATTTAGAAAAAATATAACATTAATTTTTAAATAAAAATAATAAAAATAATTTATAAAAGTTAATAAAAATAAAATTAAACATCTATAAATATCCCGACATGTATGGATCAAGATCAAGATGTGGACATCTCTCGAGAATAGGCTTGGGAATCATCAATATGAAAAGACCACAACCCCTCTAAGATAACACAACACTTATAACATGAGTGTGTGATGATATATCATAAATATAATCACATGGTAGTTTGTTCTCCTATAGTCTATAAAAAATATCATCATAAGTCACATCATCAATGTAAAAAATAACAATGTCAATAAATAAATGACTATGGGTGTTATATATATATATATTTCTATAACCAATATGTAATTTTGTCATTATTTTTCTTCTTTCTCATCAATGAATATGAAATTATCAAAAGTTTTATCTTCCTCCTATGTATCATCAATTTATTTGTAGTTTTAGCTTCACCATAACATGTTAATTCAAATTAATTTGCTATATTATCAATATAATCATTTACAAAGACCCACCACTGTGGGGTGTTATCATTGATGTTTGTGTTTATTCATTGAAAATATTAATTTACAGATGTATTTTTTTACAATATCATATCCATAGACATGAATAGAACCAAATTAAAATTTAGGAACCATATTTTCATGAGAATAAATTCTTATATTGAAAAAACAATCAATTTACTATTTGAAGAAACATAATAATTTTAACATGAAATCCTCTATCAGTGTCAAACCAAGTGTATTTAGAGACTGCTGCATTATTTTTTCACATATATCATAATAAAATTATTTCATATAGCATGTTCTATTTGTAACCTTATATTTCTCTGTTATGATATCCACTCAAGAATACACTATAAATTGCTGTTTTTTATTCACAATATATATTTGTATAAAATCAAATACCATTCACCACATATGAATTATAGGATGAAATAATATTTTATAGTGAGTTTCTTAACACACAAAATATATTATATATTTTATCATCCTGTTGTGATTCTTAATAATTGGAAAAAATTTAACAATATTAGAAATAATAAATAAATATCATATATTAATTAATAATGACATAGTTTAACATTAATTTAAAATTTTAGGAGAAATTATTTTTCCAACATTTTTAAAATTGTTAATAGAGTAATTTGTGAATATTGATTCTAGATTTTATCTTCATATAATCTAGAAATAATTTAATATCAAGTTACATTTTTTTAAAAAAAATTAACGAATTTTTAATAGTATAACTCATCGTTCAATTCATTCATTTTCATTATATTTTAGGAAAACATATGTGTGAGACCACTAATGTTCATCATATGGAATCCATCTTTCATTAACTATAGTGAATCTAAATTTAGGATGATTAGAAACTGATAATTGACTCTTTAGTGCATTATTAAAATTTCCTTCATTACTACCTATTACAATATTTTTAGAATGATAATGAGGTTGGAAATAATTGGAGTATAAAAATAATATTTTCTTCTTATTAAGAATCTTTTGAAATTTACTCCCCAACGAATTATTTGTTATGTACATTTTTTGAATATTTCTTCTTGAATATTTTGTATTTGTACATCCATCAGAACTGTACAAACCCTCAATATATTACTACATGTGGAATACCTAATATCTTATGATCTATTGAATTATAACAATATAATAGAACTGTTTTCCATCATTACATTCTATTAAAACAACATCTTCTTGTATTATACTACATGAGAAATATATTTTTTTGACACAATGAAAATTATTTGTAATAAATATTATATTTTTATTTATTCATTGAATATTAAAGAAATCCAGAAAACCTAAAAATCCAATCTATAAATTAAATTCAAATATATAATGAAAATATTGACTTTTTAATCTTGTAATATTATAATTTATAATACATGATACCCAATTGGAAACATAACCATATGGTAATCTAAAATCCATAATCCATTGAAATGATAATAAACCATTTTCATTCGAATCATTAGAGACCGATTTTTCCTTCATTAACTCCTATGACCTTTTTTTCAAAAAATTAAAATGTTTTGGTTGGAATTTTTTTTTCAAGATCAAAACATATCATTAAATTTTCATTGGTCTTACTAGGTGTGTCTAAAACAATATAAAGTATTTTTTCAAAACAATTCAACTCAATATGCCAGACACCCAACATGTGATGGACCAACAAATACGTCCAATATGGGAGATAAAAAAAATGTTTATTCCAATTATGATCATTTCCAATGAAATATATTAATAGAAGTTTTATATTTTGTTCAATGTTAATGGAAAATACTGACATGAAAATATATTTTAAATAAATTCCTTGGATTATTTTTGGGGGTCCATCCCTTTAAATTAACCCTTTTCTGAATTGATTTATATTTATTTATAAATGATAATCAATATGAATAATTGTTTATAACATATGACTAAACAAGTATAACCCCATTTTTGACCATAAAATCTTTTATGTCCCTTATAAAAAATAGATATGATTGTGCACCATGTGTACTCTATCCAAATAACATGCCCAATTTTCAGAAATCATTAATTTTCCAAATAAAGGTATCCATAAATATAATAAATTACTTTTCAATATATTCATATATACTAACACAATTAAACCACAATAAATTTAACTAATAAATGAGTGGTTTCAAATAAATATCAATATAATTTTTTGTATGCCCTATAACTAGTAAAATTATTAATAAATATGTTTCATTCAACAAAATCTACGAGGGTAGGATGTTAAAGGTAATATTGATAGGCCAACATGAATATTGACTATCATGAGAAAAAAATAACATGGACCCATCACTAGATTGGCCCAATTTCACATTATATGATTCTAAATAAATAATCGGAATTTAATGGTCATAAATTTTCATCCAATCACATTCCCAAGGATTATTTATTATTTTATCTTATCAAATATTGGATTTATTCAATGAAAAAAATGATATTGTGCTTTGAGACATAAATTAATGATGCAATATCAGTGTAAGGGTGAAATATCAAAACTGTTTAACTGTAACCAATCCAAACATCCTTTATTGTGCCACCTTGAACCTCTATTTTCCATGTTTATAAAAACTATATAATTGCTCATTTTAACTGTAAAAAAATATATTATTTTTAATATGGATGACTCTTTTAATGAAAAAGAATCAAAATAAAAACCATCCATATTCTCTTATAAAATCATTTATGAAAAAAATTTACTTCTTTAAACATTAAATTAATAAAAGAGTATATATCATCAAAGAAACTATTTGAAATTCTATTATCTGATTAAATGCCATAAAAATTTTCACTGATTCAAATTATCATAACTTCTTACTAGGATATAATGCATCGTCAATAATATTTATCTTCATATAAAATTGATATGGATATAACTCTAGAGTTAAAAAATCTCATTTTATTTCCCCATTTTTATATGTAATGTAATAAAAAACTCATTTAACAATGTTTGAAATCATTATTGATCGGGAATAAAATTATTATTATCATCTCTATAAAATTTTCTCCTTATTTATTCCAGAAACATAATCATTCTGAAAACAAAAAAAATAATACGCGTCCCACCATAATTTTAAAAGTTTAAAATCTCCTCATATCACATTTATCTAATGGATATATAAATCTCCCATCTAAAATAATTTTTTAGATGATGAAAAATATAAAAAAAGATTCATCAACCCCAGAAAATAAATTTGTTAAACTAGAACAATTTGTATTTATGGGATTATTTATCCAATCAGGTTATTGTAATAATGAATTTTTTCTATATCATTATTCCACATTATTCTAAAAAATATGAAATGAAGAAATTTTAAATAAGAAAAATAAAAGGAATATAATTTTTAAATGAATTAAAACCTAAAATAATTTCAAATTACATTTAAATATTATCAATTTTATTTAATGACTGCTTTATTTTTCAAAATCAATAAATGACCAATAATTTTTTCTAATTTACGTTAATTTTTTCTAATCACTAGTAATTATCGTTAAAGAAAATAGAAGTGTATCCTAGGATAATTTGTAAATGAAAAAGTCGTGCATATGAAGTCAATGATATAGTGGAAAAATTCAATGTCCCTGTATTCAGATCATTTGGAGTAGGGATTATAATACATAAACATGTGATTTTACCCATCTTTGCCTCTCCAAAAAAATGGTTTGAATGTTTGGGAAATGCAAATCATTCAATCCCTCATCACCTTCATCCCATACCCTCAATTATTCCATCACAGGAAGCATGAATCATAGGTGATGGAAGTGAAAATAGAGAGAAATAATTTTGGCATGTCAATTCATTCACCATGTCATCCACTTCTTCCACTATTCGTAAGCATCCCACAAACCCCTATTTGATCATTTGTTACTATTTTTCTCTAATTGTGAATAATTGTGCTTAATTATTCATAATTTTTGTTAAATTTAGTTATTTTGGTTAATTGGGTTAATATTGGTTATTTTTAGTTAATTGTTATTAATAGTGATTAATTATTGTTATTTAGGAATAATGGTTGTATTTTTTTACAAAATGTATCTCATTTTCAAAAAATTTATTTAGTACCCCTTATGGAATGTATTTTTTAACTAATTACTACGCATATTGGTTATTATTTATAATTCATTGCTCAGTGAAGGTATTTTATAAGAATTAACACACAATGCATGTATTTTTTACTAATTAACTCTCAGTAATGGTATTTTTAATTAACTATACTCATTATAGGGTTTTTTAATTATTTTTCATGGAAGTTATTTTTTTCCAATTACGGGTCATTTAGTTAATTTTTTCCTCGTTACTGCTCATTATAGAGTTTTTTTAATAAGTATGTAACATTTATGATATTTTTCAAATGCGTAAGTATCATTGATATTATTGATTACTGATTAACAATTATTACTTGTTTTTTACCTAATACCACTCATTGGAAATATTTTCTACTAAATACCACTAATTTCTTATATTTATTACTAAATACCCTCATTTGTAGTATTAATTATTAATTAACAACCATATCTAGTAATTTTTAATACATAATATTCATTATTTTTATTTTTTATAATTAACTCCTTTTCACCAGTTTTCTAATAATTAATGATCAATACTATTTTTTTTACCAATTACCACTCATTACCTGCCTTGGTTACTTATTATTGCTCATTTCAGACAACTTTATCTAATTAATCCTCATTTCCAATGATTTTATCTAATTAACACTCACTTATACTTATTTATTGTAATTTGTTCTCATTACCACTGATTTATACTAATTCTTACTCATTAACACTGATTTTAATAATTCACACACATTATCGATGAATTTTTACAATGAACTCTCATTTCCACTAATTTTAAACAATTTATGATCATTTCAGCTAATATTTATCAATTCTCAATCATTAAATTTTATTTATATAATTCCTACCCATTTGCATTATTATTTTTTAATTCATTATCTTTACTACTAATTATAAATAATTACCACTCATTTCATCTAATTTTATCTAAATATCACCCATTATTACTAATTTTATCAAATTATCAATCATTTACATTGATTTTAAAATATTTCCCACTCATTTCTAGTGATTATTGTTTGATTACTTTTCATTTAAATTAATTTTTAATAATTATTTCTAATTACTATAGAATCAAACTAATTAATGCCATTTACGACTAATTTTATCTATTAAATAGTAATTACCACTAGTTTTATCTAATTAATTATCAGTTCTATAAATATTAAATAATTTCAAATAATTATCTATAATTTTTAATAATTACCACTAATTAAAATTAATTTTTAGTAACTATAACTCATTACAATTTTTTTCAAATTATAGCTTATTTTTAATAATTTTAACAAATATCTCTCAATTGATCTAATTTTGACAATTTACCACAAATTTCTAATAAATGTAACACATTAACACTCTTAATTTTTTATTTAAACTTATTAACCCACCTCTTTAGTAATTTTAAAAAATTAACTTTATTTTCCTTTATTTTTCAATAATTAACCCAAATTTCGGCCATCTATAACTATTCACATTTAATTTTTTCCATTTTTTACTAATTGCAGCTATTTTCTACAAATTAATGAAATTTTATAATAATTACTGATAATTTTTCAAATTTATCTATAATTTTCCTAATAAAAGATATTTTTTTCAAATTACTATACATATATACTAATTACACTATGTTAATAATATTTATCATCATTTTTTATAAATTAGTTTCAATTAGTAAAAATAATAATTTCTGTTAATAAATATAAATATTTGTGACATATTACTACATAATATGATGACATATAAATTTTTAATACCTTCTCTAAAATAATAATATTTTTTTATAATTTATATGCATCTTCTATTAATCAAAACTAGTAAGTGATAAATAATATTTATTATTTGAATTTTATTATAATTAAATATGAATACAAAAATTCATCTAATAAAAACAAAATATTTATAATTAAAAATATTTTATATTATTAATAAACAAATAATTAAAATTAGTTATAATTAAATCAAATTAATAATACTAAATTCTAATATAAAAATAAATTAGAATAAAAAAATAATGAAATAACTCACAATTAAAGCACTTTTTGGATAAAAAATTAAAAAACTTAATAATTATATTAATTTAAAAATTTAAATGAAAAAATAAAGAGGATAGGATATTAGATGTATAGAGGAGCTGGGATCATAGATAATGAATGAATGAAATAAATCGACCTGGGTTGGGTATATAATGGATATATTAGTCATGAATAGACTATTTTTTATGGGACCCATAAAAATTTATACCCATAACTAATATTTGTATTAGTAAAATAAATATATTTCAGAAAGGTCCCATGGAAATTAATCATCTTCCAGTAGTTTATTTGTGATATGAATTAATTATCATATCAAATAATAATGGTGATTAATTGTATTTTTTATGAGGCTATAAATCTTTTGAAAATACTATTCTCAAGATTTGGAGGACATGTTGCGGAAAATATATTTAGAATAAGGATTTTTTTACAATTAGAAATAATTTTATTAAAATTATTTTCCACAAGATATGAGTCAAAATGAAAATAATCTCTTAGTGAGGACTATTTGTTACAGTTGATGAGCTGACCAAAAAAACAACTTTTTCCCCGAGTGATAATCCCTTTGGGGTAGAAATTATGAATGTCCTATTTGAGATAAATTATGAATATTAAAAAATAGTCTTATAGAATTGGGAACACTTATTCCCTATTTCCATGTAGAGATTTTGGCTGTCTAAAATTTTTTGGGCATGGATTATAATTTGAGAAACGGATTATTCCGACAATAGAAGAAGCATTTAGTTTGAAATTGACATGGAGTGGGATTCTAATGAATATATCTACGTCACATGAATGGAAGGGGAAACTGTTTTTTCAATTATAGATTCTTTATTGTGTGGAACTTGATTTAGTATCTCCATCATAGAAAATAGTTACATGTATGTGGAAAGTGACAGATAATCCATTTATGGTTGTGGGTTGTCTAAGGTTACAAGGCCCGGGAGGCACTATATATATCGTTTAAATGATAATCAATATACACAGATTTTTAATATTTAAAACTCACTGAACAATTTTGTTCCTCCTAAAGGGAGGTGGTATTTTTTAATATTGCATGTATACTAGTAAAAATGATCTTTATCTCACTATGTATATCATTTGAACGATAATAAACCCACACAAATTTATTGGTTGGATGTGTGGAGGGAGACTAACACCAAGGATAATGAGCCTCTTGGAGGATGGATAGAATAACATGTTGATTTATGTCAAACGGGATATTCCCAACATGTTGTTAAAAATAATTTTGTAAATATGTCTGGTGGTCCATTTATGATTTTACCTTTATTACCACAATATCCTAAATGTGAACGAATTCACATAAATCATACAGGGATACACTTAATAAAATTCATTATCCCAAGTGATTTATGCTTGTTGTGATAATCAATGAATGTTCAATGTCGCTTTTCACAACATAGAGGTATTTCAAATAATGGGCATGTGAATTTTATCTTGTGATCGATAAAAATAGTTTTCTGATATTTGTATCACTATTTATCTCACTAATATACGAAACAAGACACATTTATTTCTAAAAGATATTCCATTAATATATCAGAATCATGTGCCGAAAGTGGTAATTTTACATAAAATAGACCTGAAAAAGAGTGTTTCTTTTTTTTGGAGTACATTGATTCTTTTTTTCTTTTATACAGGTGTTAATGAATTTTACTTATTAAATGAAATTACCTAGTAAATATTGTCTCATAATACCAATGTATCTGAATCGAATGACAATCATGGAACATGGAGTTTTGAATAAGTATTGTTTTTGATGTGTAGTAGGGGACCATCACAACTAATTTTTGGGTTCTCAGGCATGGATTAATTCATTACATAGTTTAACATCATGTAAGAGGGATGCGAACAATAAAATTTTATGTCATTTGGAATGGTTGTTCTCCTACTACTTAATATATTATGACTATTAAATTAGGATACTAAGTTTAAGGCAATATAGCTCACACTATATATTCTTCATACTTTATGAGGTATGCATAAGACCACTTGTTATGGGAAATATAATGATTATAAGGTCATAAATTACATTGGATAGGGGCCTGGTATGCTCATTATCCTCAGTAATTAATGAATAGTAATTATAATGATTGACCTTATGAGTGACTAATGGTTAGTCCTATCTTGGTTAATGATTTAGAGGTTTCTTCAAATTTATAATTAGATATTTTATATTTAAAAAATTTCTCCTGGAAGAAATGAAAAAACATGAACATTCTTGGTGAAGGATTCTGATATGCTACTTTGGTGAACATCGAAGGGTTGTATGATATGAAACCATGTTTCACTAAATCCTTTAAAAGATTCTATGGTTTCTCATCATGTGAGATTTATCCATAGATATATATTTTTAGTGAGGGTCTCAAGAACAAAATTGGAATAACTATAGATTTTCATTTAACTAAGGAATATTTTTTTCACCTAATTAGATGTTTGGGTATTTGTACAATAGGAACACAAAGTGTGAGGGATAATTTTTCTGAAGTTTTTTTATATATCCACCATTTCTGGGAGAATATCTCATTTTTTATTTATAAATATCCACTATCTATCCTTTTTTGGTTTGGATGTGGGATGAATAATTTGATTTTATTTCTATTCTTGGTATAAATTATTCAATTTGATATATTATATGTTGGTTCCATTATATGTTAGTGTTGACTATGGGACACCAAATTAGGTGATGATGTATGAAATTAAAATATTAATGACACTCATTGTCCCAAAATCCATATTAAGTAATATGTCATCTTATTTGGACATGTATTTTGTTTGATAATGATGAAAAAATATACAATTAATTACTGATAATTTTTTATTAATTGTGGCCACTCAGTCATCATCGAGTGAAAATAATAACCAAGACTGATGAATTTGTGAGAAATCATCATTCCTAACTGATGGGAACCACAAGAGATACCATGTAAATCCTTCATGGTTGGAGTTATCTCCACTCCATTAATGAATATGATGAGGAATAATTTAAATCACGTCTTATAATAAATCATATAATGATGTGGGCTATCATGTTGAATAAGACATACTTCCCATTCTTAGATATACAATTTTCTAGATCTCCATGATTTAGGGGTCACCTTTTTCATGTGTTAAATGATGTTTTTCATCTAACCATTTGTAACATTTCCTATGTTAGTGGTAGAGTTGACATTATTGAAATATTCAAAGATAGTTTGATAAAATTGTGATACAATTTTTCAACAGGAGATAATGATTTTTTTTATAACATTGTTGGTCTACTGAGGTCATAGTATCATTTTAATCACCACCTCGCTGAGTGTTTTCATAATATGGTATATAAGTTAATATTTGTTCGAATAGTAATTCATCCATCAAGTCGTAATAATTATTGAGTTAGGGGTGAGAACTTCATTGATGATATAATAATCACTTTTGATTTCCTAAATCACCAAATCAATGTATAATTTTATTATCAGTTGATTCAATAGAAATTTAAATACCAAGTCCCTGCGTAGAATGGTGGATTGGTATAAAGATTACTTGATAATGGTTCCATATGATGGAATGAATCAGTATAGTTGAACATCCTTTATTGGAGAAATTAGAATGTCTCCCTATCAAAATGTTTTATATTTAGGATCTATTATCCACATTTTGGATGGTCTTTTGGATATACCATCAATGAAAATTTCCCATTGTTATATTGAGTTTTCAATAGGCAATATCTCTTCATTAGACAGTTCTATACTCACTAGCACTTCTCCCATTGAGATTTGTTATTAATGAAAATTCTATAAGGTCTTTCCTTTTAATGGGTTCTATAGTATGAACTAGATATTAAATTATTTCTAAATAAAATCCCATAGAATGAAACTTCCAGTCAATAAGGGATGATTGAAAATTTATTTTTAGTTTTTTATTTTGAGAGAAAAAATAGACCACTTGATTGTTCAGATAGTACATCAACTTCAATACTATTAAAAAAATTACAAGAACGTTTTTCTCAATATATGAATACCATTTCTTAGTGTTGAACATGGTATGTCATATATAATAATGGCTCTATTTTACTACCATCATCTTTTTTTTGAGGAATTCCCATAATGAAAACATTATTAGTTTCACCAAAAAATGATAAACCGTTCTTCAACCACTAGAAACATCACTAGAGGGACAAATAGAAATTTTATTATTCTTTGGAGTGCATCATGGTACTCACCAATAAATTGATATGCAATCCATTTTTTATAAACCAGTAGAAGGGGAAACAATTTTATTCAAGGATTCCTATGAAACGTCATATGAAGTGAAGGTTTTATCTATAGACACCAAGACACTTTTGGGTTTTCAATGGGTGACATACATTTGATTTACATAGTCTTTTATGGATGAAATATGAATTTGTAATGGAATTAATTGAATCTATGAAATTATTCTAACGTAGAACAAAATGTGAATTTTTTATGGTTCATTTTTTACTATATTGTTGTAGTTTTTCAATAATGATTTTCCAATAAACTAGGTGACCACATATTTTCCATGGTTTTAACACGACATCATTAATAAAACAATAAAATAACTTTATGAGTAATGTTTTGATTATTTGATTCACAGAGCATTGATATTTAGCTCCCAAATTCATTAAAACAAAATTAATCACCTTGTATAAGAATAATAATTAGGGTCCATAATGGTACTTAATTATTAAAAAATTGAGTCATTTTTGATATTTTTGAATCTTGAATATCAATGGGGGAATGCTCTGTCTTAATTGTTATCCATTGCACCACATAGAAGTTTTATGCGTAGAAATGAGATACCTCTTTTCTAATAGTACAACATGATATCTATTAAATCCTTGTAATCCACGACATTATCAAACTTCTTCCTGATGGGAACAATATTATAGATCCCTTTAAGGTTCTAGAATTCCAAAAGGAATTTGTATTTGATAACTTTTTCAATATAAATTTTTCAATGGAATCATGATTAAGAATAATCCTTATCAATTCTTCTTGAAACTATAGTGATGTCATGTAAATCATATTTAATGGGTAACATTATTCGGATTAATTTGATGAAATTTGCTTCAATTTCATGAAAAAACTTTTTGTTTCTACTTTTGTAAAGAAGGATTAATTTCCTTACTATTTTTATTAATAGACGTAATGACATAAAATTGGTGAAAATCCTCCTATGTACATATATTAATTTGTTGGAGTTCATAGAAAATTTTATATACTCATACCATGAATTATATAAGTGCATATATGAGGTATTCATATTCATCTCCTTCATATTTTCGTCCTATCCTTTAATTTTTTGTCCATGTTGGGATAGATGGGAGATAAAGAGAAAAAATTATGATTTGGGGGAGTACATTATCATGGGATTCAAATTCAAATAGTGATATAATGACCTCAGTAAATATTGTTGATGAAGTTGTGACCTATATATTTTTTTGGGACAATGTTTGAAAATTTTTATTTGAGGTATCACCACAAATGGGAAATCATTGAATTATCCATCACCCTAAGATTCAACAGATTTGACTGATATCATAAGTACTAGTGATTACATATACTAATAAAATATTATGTATTTTTTTCTGACTGATTGGAAACATAAACACTTCAAAAATCTCTATAAAAGGGTTATTCAAGAAAATTTCAATATAATTTGAGGTAGTAACATGAGTGACACTATCAATAATGGGGTTTTTAGGATTTGTCTGTTAGAATCTAGCATCAATATATTGGTATTCACAATATTTAAAATGGATATTTTTCATCATGCACTATCATAATCATCAAATTTTTATAGTATTCGATATATTTATGATATAATTAAGGAATCACAATATTATGGTGAATCATTTTCACTCCTAGTATGAAATATAGTTTTTATATTAATGGATGACCATGAACATAGATTTAGACAACATATCTCGAAACTAATCTGTAATCCTGATTTTTCATTTGGGTTTTTAGCATTTATCATACACTAGATGTGTTATAGAGGAAGGGGATAGATCAAAAAAATTATCTGTATCTAGAGAGTTTTTAAACTAGATTGAGGAAAACCCTTATCCATTATTAATGAAGTAAAAAAATATCTAGATTATCTAATCTACTTTATATTTTTAATGGAAACATATTTCCTCATATGATATCATCTCTATCATATTATTTGAAATAGAAAACCAAAATACATTCTATAAGCTTTTTATGTTCTAGATATATATTACTGGTAGTAACTTCAATATCAATCTCTTTATGGATTAGAATTGATTCTACATCAGAATCTTGTTGATCCTTTGACATGTCAATAGAAAAAAAAGGAATAATTTTCATTGTAACCATGGAAAACAATTTCTTGATGTCATATGTTTTGGGTCAAAGGCCTACTGTCTCCTATCGGGATCATCTCCCTAGTTGTAATTGTTATAAGCGACATTCCTACGGTAAAATATTTAGGTGGATATATTATTAATTATTGTAACATTTATACTAAACTGGATCATTTCATCAGGCCTACCAATATAGTTTGACAAGAATAAAACACCATTTCATGTTGATCCACTAGAATTATTATTCCTATAAGACTATTTGTGATGTTGGGGTAATATACCAACTCTAAATGAACTAGTGTAATGTCTATATAATGACTCTCATTACTATAAATGACCACATAGGATATGTGGTCTGGATATTGGTTGCAAAAAAGAGTACACCTTTCCATGCCTCCCTTGTTTATGTGATATTTAACCATGGTTTCCTTGCATATTACATGGAATATATGTTTTTTATTCTTCCCATCCTTAGATCATGGATCTAATCAGTTAATTATGTTAATTTAATAGATAATTAATTTTTCAAGTTATGTGTATTTTTCTAGTTGGACGATTCTCACATCATAGTTTGTTATGGAAGATCCCATTATCTTCAGACTAAAGGGATTATGTTTGATATAATTAAGGTAACATTGGATTCCATGATATTTCATCATCCTAAATTTGATTTCTACTCCTCCATAAATTTATTTTTATAGAATATTAGAATATTGTGTAGATTGAAATTAATGAAATTGGATGTTCAATTTAATAATTTTGAAAGAGAATAATTAGTTGTTTTAACTGTTCCTAGAGGAATTTAGGATTCTATTTGAATATTTTTATTCACATCCAATAACTAAACATCTATGTTTTCATCAAGGTAACCTCCCACCACTCAATCTATTTGTATAGATTGGTGGTGGAGATAGAAAATACATGTTCTTTTGGTTTACCAAAATCACATTCCAATATTCAACCATTTATTGAAATAAATATTTGATAAAAAATTCCATAATTTTGTAACATATCATTCAATGATATGAGAAGTAATATGGGTCATTAACACAGATTAATTTCTTAGGTCTCATAGGATTCCATTATTTTATTTTTTTATCATCCATGGTTGCTGAAAATTAACACGAAACATTCTAATAATGGATAAAATAATCATCATCTAACTTGTTATAAATGTAAGATCATATAATATTATTTCTACCATTATAATTGGATTACTACTTTTGATGCTTCCTTTCATGATGACCTTTGATGCAATATGTTGTGGGCCTTAGCAGTGGAGCAATCATACACGACAGTTTTAAATTAACAATTTTTCCCATGATACCAATCCTCTTCAATTGAGATTCCATAATAGGATGAGGGATAACCTTTTTTTCATAAAATATAATATTATAACTATTTTACTACCATATAATGATCCCAAAATACACTATCATAAATTTATCATATAACAATTTTTTTTGTTGATCAAAAATATTATCATTGATATTAACAAAAATATCAAAAAAAATTGTATCATGTTTTTGAAATTATTATAACTATTCTAAATTAAAATTAAATCCATACCCTCTCCATTAATTTTATTTATTTATTTTGAGATATCAAGTAATGTTTTCAAATACAACCTAGATTAATATTTGTAGAGTATTTTTTGAGAATATCATCATACCCCATGATTAATCCAGATGATAATCCGGTGTACTAGGAGAAGGATGGGCCCTCTAATGTTTTCAGAAAATAGATAATCATAGTTCACTCTTATAGCTAGATGGTCCACGTAATTAGGATACATTGATACAAAAATTGCATCAGATACTATCTGGGATCCTTTAAACAGTTGAATATTACTAATATAGGATTATTAATTTGGGACCAGTGATGATTTGAATCTAAACATTCAGGGTATTACAAACTCTATGGTTGTAATAACACACACCATCCTTTCAAAACAGATAATTGACCAACCTATTTCTCAAAATATGTAATGATTTTGTGACTAATGGATCACATGTTTAGAGCATGTACAATGGTGAAAAATGATACCCATATATGTAAGATAATATTTTACCTATGGTTGGAAACCTATATGGGATTTTTATATTAATTCATATTAACATTCTTTAGTTGTGTTCTCTATGAGGGTAATTTTTTAAATCTATTTTTTAAGGTCCAAATATATATTTTGTTTACAGCCCGCATTGAGAAGATGGTAAGAATCTATATCAGTTATTGTGATGAATCCTCTTTATTAAGGTATTCCAAATAGGAGCCTGAGGTGAATATCTATATGTTAAACATATCATATTTTAATTTTTAAATGGAAATATTTTGCAATTAGTTTTCATGAATCGTTCATATATTCCCCTATCTCTGTAAATATTTCATTATTTTGTGGTGAGTTTAATATCTTCCAATAGTGGGGGAGATAAAACCTCTCCATTTTCTTTTTTCCATGAATATTCTCACCAAGGTGGTAATTGTGGGGAATTTTTAGTGTATAAGGGGGGGGGGTTATACTGATTTAAAAAAATCATACTTTAATGTAGGTTTGAAAATGATATATTACTGATAAAAAGGTTAGTTTTCTTTAAGAAATTTTTCAACAGAACTGTGAGCTCCAAGGCTAGATTTACCATTGATATATTTATTTTAGATCACTATGGGGCCTCTTCTACTCTTAGTTAGGGCTCTTGGTATCGTTTCATGAATGTTAACATTAATATAATATCATTAAAAAAATTTATTATTATTTTTAGTGTTGAAGTCAAGTCACATGATATGATGAACTATGACTATAAAATTTACAGTGCTCCTCCTAAATAGAAAGTGAATGACATCCATTAAGGAGAAGGATGAGTTAAAAAATACCTTACCCCTATTGCATAATGATTAATCTATTTTTTTATTGTATATTGTGATTGGTTTCTCAACCATAAATATTGTTTTAGAAAATACCCACGTCCTGTAGGATGGGGTGGGTCCTTTATTTGCAAGACTATAAACACTAAGGCTACTCTATTTATTTTGATGAGAATTATATGAACTTTGGCTGGTTGAATTCCATGATTTTCACTTAAACACTATACATAAAAAAAATTGGAACATGATATGTACTTTCATCCCATATGATAATGTGTTGCTATATATTTTTATATGTTTGATTCAAGAGTCTTTTGATCGATCTCCTGCTTCTGTCTTGACATATTCTAAAGTTAGTAATGATTAGATATTACAATAATACCATCATAACCAAATAGATATTGTTTCTTAGAGATAGAATGAGGTGATGAAGTAAAATGATGTAACCTTATGAGGGATTTACTTATTGAGGAGCATGGTGAAAAATAATTAACCCTAATCACCCAGTCTTTTAATATTAACTTTGGAAGGTGATTCAGTGATATGATTAATCAACACTTTTAACACATTTATATATTTACAGTAAATGTAAAATTACTATATTTATAATCATTGTTTTCTAAAATCTATAAGGTCTCACTAGTGTCTCTGATTAAGTATTTCATCTATTACTTTGAAATAGATTAGATATTCAACATAATGGAAGTATATTTTTATGTTTATGAAGAGTTTTCCATATATTTAAGAGTATTTAATGAAAAAAATCTTCTAAAAATTCATCTATAATGAAATATTTTTGAGTGGACTAATGCTTGAACATTGGTAATATATTTCCATTATCCAACGGTATCCTCATCATCAAAATATATTCTTCCTATTTTTCAATAACAACATAAAAATGATATAATTATAATGGATTGTTCCACAATTCATTAATTAATATATTATGATTGGATGGTATTTCATCTACCATAATGTAAGGAAAGTGATCCATGTGATATTTATAAAAGAATAGTTTCTTTGTATTTTATATTTTTTGAGAAAAAATATATATTTAGATTTGTTGCCATTTGGAATATGTCATATAATTTTCTAAAGTGCCCCATGATAAAATGGATTTTTTGGTTGAATTTAAAGAGGTGATAATCTTCTTGTTGAAATGAATTTCACTATGGGGGTACCAAAATAGGTAATTCCATCATTGCAGGACTACCTTCATGGATTGATGTCTGACAGCAAAGATACTATCTACATTATATACCATATGGATTTTCTTTTAGGGATATTGACAACAAGGGGATTCATTTCATTTTCTTGATTATTTTTCCATATGGAGGGTTTCCATGACAATCATCCGGAGATGGTCACATTCGATCGATTTGATTTTTGAAAAAATTAAATTTTTCATGGTAGAATGTCTCAGAGGGACCTCTACAACTGTTGGCATCAATGATGTGGGGGTGGAAATCTGAAATTTCCACTACAATTTTCTATATTTGTAAAAGGAATACTATTAACTATCTAATATGTATAAAAATGATAAAGGTATTACTGAACAATAAAAATTTAAAGAGAAGGGTCATATGACATATCTATAACATACAATTTCTTTTAACGAGTTTTCTTTTTTCGATTTTCTACTACGGGTGACTTGGGCCACCTACAATGGATAAAAAATTTCATATATGATGTCCTATTGGATTTACTCCATATTTGATTCCAAACTATTTAGAAATATTTTTTGAAGTCACTAAGGGATATATAACTTCTGTATAGTTGATTCTAGGATTAACCAATGACCTCTAGATAGAATAGGGATGTGGCCTCGATCTGGTAGTCCCTTTATCGTGGTATTTTTCTGATGAACCTATTGGGTGTGAGTTTGGATATGAGTCTGATCTGAAGTGACAATTATATTATTTTGGTGAATCACATTAATTTCAAAGGTGGGTTGTATACCCTCAAATAATGTATTGATGCTTTAGGGATTATATCATAAAGGGGTTGTGGGATGCATGTGTTGACTTTCTTCATCCATTTTTTTATTTTCAAGATATATTGAGTGACTTAAATGTTCAAAATTGGGATATATTCCAATTATGTGTTTCGGGAAGGGATGTAGGAATGATATTATCAAAAATTTCCAATCAGAATATATTGAATGTCTTTTAGTGTTGACATAGAGATATGGGTCTCCCTAATGTTTGTAGTAAGAAATTTCCACATGTTTTATCCCATCTCTGCCATATCATACTTGTAGTATTGATACAAACAAGTAAGTATTTTCATGTTATAGTCAGTTTCTTTTATATTTTTTGATGGGTTTGTTTGTATTCATTCAAACAATTTATTACGGTTTGTGGGGTTCAATTTTGAGATTTCGATTATTCATTTATTGACGCATTGTGTTGTTCGTAAGATATTTTGGTAGGGTTTGGAATGTGAGATTTTAAGTAGTTGATTAATTTAAAAACTCAATAATATTCCAGGAGTTATTTGGTCTAAATTCATAGATTCAGTGCTTGGGGGTTAATTTCCTCATCATGCTGAAGAAATTTTTTCACATAGTATTGGAATTTATATCTTCTAGAGGGATACCCTAACAAGGAAGCGTGTCTCATTGGAACGAGGTAACTAGTGACCTATTAATCCAACTCCCAATGATAATGTAGTAAAATGTTTCTTAATTATTGAACGAGGCTCATAAAATGGTTTGAAAGGTAATGAAATGTCATTTAATTATTTTCCCATGGTGATTGTTTTATGGATTGAAGAACGGGAGTCATTCCTTGGAGTGATTCTTATGCGGACTCAACTGTAAGAATATACCAATTGTCACTCATTGATGAGATAATTTGATAAATAATTCTGATTTCATTGATATGGTGAGGGTATGATCTTATATTACAAGGATCTTTATTGGGCGGTATATGATGTATATGTTTGATCATTTTGAAGGCTTCAATTTTGATTAAATGTTGTTATGTTGAGGGTTCATGAATATACATTGAAGAAAAAAATAATAAAATACAATAAAATAAGATTATTAATATATGAAAACACGTGTAAATTATTGTTTTAAATATATTTATTCCTTTATTTAATGTTTTTAGATCATGAAAGGGTCCAGATATGTGTGAGATATAGTAATTTTTTTAAATTTCTATTTTTTGTTCACCATTTATTGGTTTATCTAAAAAAGACCATTTTGGGGTTTGAATGGAATAGTTTTATGGTGTTTTTAGGACCCATCATTCCATAAACATATTTTTTATTATTTCCACAACCATTCTAGGTTGTTTCTCATAGGTTTTATTCCTAGAACCTAAAATACCTGTTATTCTCCATTTTCATGATATTCGATATGCTGTATTTTTAAATCCACATGGTCATTTGAAAATGATCCCAACGTCCAATGGAGTCTCAAATTTGTTTCCATTATTGGTTTTGGATCATTTTAGTTATATTAGTTTAATTATTTCAAACTCTTAGACTCTCATATAGATTGATAAAATATTTCTGAATCTTTTTTTAAATCCATAATATAGACCATGTCACTCTTATATCCAAAAAAAATTATCATGTATTTTATTTGGAAACATATTTATGTATCTGAAGTTCATCTTAATTAAACACATCTATATTTATCTATGGTTCTAAATTGATTGATTACATTTTAAAACTATTATATATTTTTATATCATTTATTGTCATGATTTTTTTAAGACCCATATTGGGATGCTCTTTTTTGTATCATCATCCAAGAATTTCATAGTTGTTATGATGGTGGGATCAAGAACATAATTAGGTCTTTCAACTTAACCACGATATAGTAACCATAAGACCCAATGTTATTTGAATCATAATAAGAAACACCATTATATTTAATGTCATAAGATAAGGTTTGGACAACACAGTTTTGCATCGTGTGGAAAGGACCACTACATGGAACATTCATAGACAAATATGGTGCATGACTTACACTAAAATGTATTGGGGTCATAGAATAGAATTGCCTCAAATTATGGAAACTATCACACTAGGAATATGGCTTAGATATTATTATAGTGATATTTGTAATATGGTTTGGACCCTTTGGGAGGCTTCCTACCTATTTTTTTATTGGAATCAAATGATACACAGTTCAAATTGTTTGGGATTACTCCTATGGAGAATTCGCAAGGTTTCTTCATCAGGAATATGTCCTTATGATAGTTTTTTTTATATTTTTAGGCAATGAAAACAAATTCATGTATATCATACATAGTATGTTCCCCATTGGGTGAATATAGGTGGGTTTATACCAAATAGGAGAAAAATTTGGTGGTATTTGATTGTGATAATTATTTTATTATTAGTAACCTCCATGAAAATTTGATTCATTCTCATTATATTAATCAAGAAGAAGTCGTAGCCCAAAAAATAAAAAAAATTCATTATTCCATTGGTACATGAGGTTGAGGATATGAAATACAGGGGACATCCAAGAAATAATGATTATGTGCTTACTCAATTCAGGATTCTATTATGAGGAATTTTACATATTCATCTAGTAAACAATATTGACATCATTTTAGGGATGTTTGGAAGAAATATTTTCATTGATGTGAGTATCCACTACAAGCATTTCAATCAACAAGGACTGGGTCTTTAGTATCCATAATGATATATCATAATTCATATAAATTTTTTAGTAGAAGATGTTTCATCGCAGACTATGATGTTATCAATCATAACCCCTATGGTTGGTATCCTCATTACCATTTTAATTTAAATTTAATTAAACTCTAATGATCAGACCTATTAGGTTTATTTATGAGGGTTTCCATTACCATAGGAAAATATAATTGATAGGAAACACTGGTGTTCCATATTCTCTGATCATACATATCTGGAGTCTTTAGGAGGTGACTTGGATTGGTCCCCAATGATGAGGGAAAAAAGTGAAGAGGTTCCAAACATATTTTCCCATGAATTGGGGATAAATGTTTCGCTTCTTGGGTGAATCATGGGAGAGATGAGGATGGTCGTATGTTGGGAAGACCTAGATGACCTTGAGGATCATCACCCAGGTAGATCTCAAGTGGACTAGAGGTGCTTTGATTACGGTGGACGAAGGTGCGCTGGAGATGGCGATGATAAGGTGGCATTTATTGAGATGGATATGCTCTTTTATGTGTGGGCCATTGAATGTAGTAAATTCTTTTTTGGAGGTGGAAAACATCAGGAAAAAATTGGTCAAGGCCTTTATCAGGTCACTATGTGTCTCCACCAGTGCCATTGGATGATAGCCACACACGCATTGATCTAAATAAGCACCCATTTCCATTGTTTTTTTGTTTAGGGGATGGCACCTCTCAAGGATAATGGTATTATATACCTTATTTGTGTTAACTCCATTAACTATTTTTCATTCTCATTTACATTCTAATTGTAAGGCACTATCTATGGGGATAGTTGACTTTGGTGAGATTCATGGGTGATGAGGGCTTAAAGAGGATTCTTAGTCTTAAAGATGTTCAAAAGTAGAGCGGAAGGGAATCATTTATAAGAAATTTTAAGGCCTTGGGGGAACGAGTCTGTTAATTTATATCTCTCATCATAGTTATTCATGATCATATATATTTTTAGTGTATAGTTACATGATTGAGCCACACAATATAGTCTTATAAAAGATGGATAACTTTCTAGATTGGAATTATGAGATGGAGTTGGGTGCATGAGATGGGATTCACTTGAGACTACATAGGAGAACACTTGGGATACAAGACTACTTTTCAATTTTCATTTTCCTGATGTATTCTCCTTGGAATATTCTAATCTTTATATTAAAATGTGTGTTTTAATAGACCATATACCCCCATTAAAATATAATTTAATTCAAAAAGATTAATCAAACATTTTTGAAATAGTAAAATCCCATTATATTCTTTTCACCTTAGTAAAATCGTATTTCCAAAAATAATATATGTCTTATTCAGAAATAATAATTATACGAAATTTGTTATTAAAATTTAAATACTTTTGTAATCTATTCAATTAAAAAAATATTTTTCTAATTTGTAGTAAACCATAATAATTTAAATTTAAGGTCATATAAATAATAAATGATATCAATACAAATAAAATTATTTTCGTAAATTTAAATGAATTCTTCCACATAATAAATTTTAACTAAAATCCATACTAAACCATAAGATTATGATAAGATAAATTTCTAAAAATATGATATAAATCATCCCAAAAATCCATCACATAAATACTTATATGGTATTTTAATGCCTTTATAATTTTTATCTACCATAAACATATAAAAAAATAATCGTACCCATAACTACGAAGTTAACAGGACATCGATACTTCTGAATCATAAAAGTTATCTAAATCATTCCTATGATTTAGTTTTTAAGGATCCAACATTATATTGTATATAATCATGAGTTTTATATCAAAAATTAAGATTATTAAAATTTAGAATACTTGTAGTTTTCTAATTTCTGATAATTGGTCCAACAAATATACATAAATAAATAGTATATAACCACGTCAAAACTTCCACCATGAATCAATTTGCCCCCAAAATAAATAAATTATTATTTAATTATTTTTATTTCCATAACATATATTCCAAAAATTTATCATATACGAATCGTTGTTCTAATACGTCCATAAAACCCTATAAATATAATTTAAAAAATTGCGATTACTAGAAGAATATTATTATGAATTCTTTATAAATAATTAATGAAACTTGTTCCCTAATAAATAATTATAATACACCAGATTTTTCAGAAATTAATCCTTGGAAAAAAAATATATTTTATTACATTGTAAAAAATCTATTACACCAAATTATTTCCCTAAAAATAATTATAAATGAAAATGATAAAAAAAATCATAGATATTCCTTTTTAATAATAAAAAAATATGAAATTTTTTTAGGATAATTATAAACCTCACCCTTTAGTAGTAGAGTATATTTCAGATTTATATAATGTCGCGAGTAATGACATGGAAGAATAAAAAAACATGATAACATGAGATCCCTGAAATATAAAATATTTCGAAGAAAGAAAAAATCATTTCATAATCCTAGGAAAAAAGAAAACATTTAAAACAATATCACATAGAAGATAGTGTCAGATTTTTTATTATATTTACTCCACAATCCCATAAATAATTTATAATGAGGAAAAAAATAATAACCAATTAATTGGAGAGCTGTTAATGAGAAACATTCATAACATATTCTAGATTATTTAATGTTTAAAATGAAATTATTAATATTTAACAACAAGATTAATTAATCATATAAGTAAATTAGTTTTATAATCTTCCATCACATCATAATGAAAATAGTCTTTATAAATATCATATTTTATAAATGAACATGAGGCATTCATTGTTCCGTAAATGGAATGAAGAAGAATATATTATTATTTATGAGATTCCAATATATATAAATATATATATATTTTTTTCAATAATTTATAAAAATTAAATAGAGATAAAGTTATTTAGAGATATAATGTTCATTACACATTGATATATGGTGGTTTGAAGAGATCCCTGACGCCTAAATGAAAAAAATATTGCAAACATCAAATGAAACTTTTATTTTTATTTTTCCTAACAATATTATTACTGAGTGGGAACCTCCAAAATTCCTAAACCAATTCAAATGAAACTAAACACACATCAAAAATTTCTGGATGGTCACATGCTACTATTAGGATTCACAAAACTCACAATTTTAAAAAGGTCACATGCCTGCCTTAGGCCTTAAACCAGGATGTGGAACCTTGAGCCCAAAACCCTGACACAAGAAATACTTAATCGTCATCCACAACAATAGTGAGAACCACTTGCAGGATTGAATTTTCTTGATGGAACCACTTCATCAATCCTCATAAAAATCATATTAATCATAGTCACCAAAAAAATTATCATTCACATATTGAACCAGAAGAACCGACATCACATTAACATTGTCATCACCATAATCTTGGACTCCATCAACGAACCATAAATGAGAATCAACAAACCAAATAAGGAAATAGAAAACTTCATCAAGAGAATATGAAACAACATATTATTGAATAACACAAAACACCTTCACTGTTAACATAGAAGAATAAACACCAAGAAAATTTTTCAAACCAGTATCCATCCTCAAAAGAGTATTTAAATTATAGTTATGCCTAGATCCCTAATGGCCTCCACACCACACATTCCCAAATATAAGGCAATCCACAACCCCATATCCAATTTTGAGTGGTTCATAGGATTGTGATTTTAGTACATGTCTTTAAAATGAGTTTTTTAATGTTAGGTGTACCATACCAGGAGTCAAACTCATCACATACATTCATTCTCATACTGAATAATAATATTTTTATAATTATTTACATTGTTAGGATCGTTTTTATGTTTATTTATTATTTTAGTTTATATGTTATAGGAACATATTCTTTTAATAAATACATTATGTTTATATCTCTCATTTTTTTTATATTCGGGTCATATGTGAAAAATGACCATGATTGGTTGACTATGGTAATTGAGTTCATTGTAAAATCACTTCAAGAATATTAATAATTAAATATCTATTATTTTTTTACATTAATTATATTTTAAACCATCCATTAATGATGGATATGAAAAATGTATCACATTACCATCTTGTGGATGGTATGTCGTACATACGCATGAGTAAAATTTCAAATATTCAATGATTGCGATGGATTATAGTTTATTGAATTTTTATATCAAAATAATATAAAAATATCATAAATTTCAAATATTATGGTTAAATAATATTATATATATAAACCATGAGATGTGGTAATGGAAACGAATAACATCGCTTCGTGAAGGTGGAAAAGCACACGTTCACTATAACACTCTTTTCCATTTTCAATGGATGGATATGGAATAAAATAAAATAAATTTTATAGTTATAGAAATTTAATTATTCAACAATATATATATATATATAGTCAATACATATAATCCTAAATGAGAGGCAATGATGGAAAATTAGTTACATCGATTCATGAGGTGGTTATCTTCCGTACAAATGAATGAATATTTCATTTCCCATTTGATGTAATATGTGATATATTTGAGATATTAATTTAATGTAAGAACACATTCATATTTGGGAGATATTTTTTTTCTATTTCAATATTTTTATGAGGATTTTATTTTTGTATAAGTTGAAATAAGACTAAGGAATTTCGATAAAGACGATACATTTGTTTTGGATAACTTACTTTGGTCTACACCATAGACACAATATGGATTGTATTACACCCATAACTAGTACTCTAGATTGTATAGAGGAAAATTAAAAAATTATATGTAAGGATATTTATCAACCAAAAATCATTATTAGATTTTTGTACAAATGAAAAAATGTTACTTTTTACAATATAGGTGGGGGACATTCCTGGAATTTCCTTAAGTATTGAAATAATATAAATTATAATTAATAATAAAATTACTCAAAATTAATATAATTATAATTTAATATTTATATATTTATAATTAATATTATAAAATCAAAATTGGATATGTTTATGTGATTTTTTCCCACTTATCATTTTTTTGTTAATAGTCACATAACACTTTTGATGATATTCGAGATACCCTTGTTTGTCAATATTTATACATCAAAATTGAAACAATAAATGTGAAAATTTTAAATAAGTTAAACACTATTGATATTTAAAATCATATTATAATGACCATTATATATATAGTGTTTTAAATTGTTTTATTAAAATTAATTCATTATTTTTTATTATAAAATATCATTTATGATATTTTTGGAAATACATGAAATATTATAATATAATATGTTTCTAACTCAAATAAAATAGTTCAAAAATGAAATGAAATATGAAAAAAGGAATATATTTTATTAATATGATTATCAAATATTAATTTTATAGGTTTTTATATAATTCAAATCCTTATAGATGAGACTAACCCCTTAGTTATACATATTTATCCAGAACATTATAAAGACTTATTCAATATTAAAGGGTTATAATATGAAATATAAATTAACAATTGGATCTAAATTTACCAAGGATGATATTTTAGAAAAATTACCGTCAAAATTTTCCTTCTTCATGCTTTATAAATTTAAATAATTTAATAAATATTATACAATAAAATATATCCCAAATGTAAATTTTGACATTACTAAATTAATTTGACATTCAATAAATCATTAAATCAATGGAACTTGTAAGTAATCCTTTCAAAAACACTCATAAGATATATTTATCTAAAACATTAGTTAACAACAAAATTACCTATCATTATAATACATTAAATAATTTATAATAAATTTTTTATATGTCTATTAAATAAATATGCATTTTTTCGGTGTTGTTTAATCATTTAAAGGAATTATATAATTACTAGAAATAAGAGATAAATTTTTATGAAAAATTAAATTATATATTTATAAAACTAACATTTAAAACTAAATATATCATTTGTTTATTTTTAAATAAAAACATATAGATAATTAAACAAAGAGAATGACAATTTTTTACTCATTTATATAAAATAATATAATGAAAAAATCAAATAAACAACGTACCTTGTTTCCATATTTTTGAAAATCGGAAATACATGGTATAAAAATGTCATACAAAATGATAATGAAATGTGTTATTTTCAATTTTATATCGTTATCATTTTTATAACCTTAATAAATTATTTTACATTTACTATATTAACTACTATTTACCATGGGTACTATTCATAATTAACAAAAAGAAAAGGTAAATATATTTTTTAATTTAAAATTCACGATTCAAAATATGGAATAAGTGTTCATGATTCAACTTTTATTAGTGGAAGTAATTAATTTAATTATAAAATTGAATATGTATGAACTTTTTTCTTCATAAATTACCATTTTAATTATAATAAAGTTTTTATATTGAAACCTTATAAAAAATATATATTAATGAAATTAATTTGATTATGTTTAACAGAAAATAAATACTAAAACTAAAAATGAATATGTATTATAATTTAAAATTTTAAATACTTTATAAAATAAAATATAATATTAAATAAAAATAACTATTTTCTAGTATACAGTTTGAAATCATCCTTTTCCGAAAAACACCGAAAATTCACTCTAATATAATTTGGAAATTCTCAATTAAAATATTATATTATTTTTATGTAATAATATTTCAAAAATTTATAGTTATTAACAATTAAATTTGCTAATAAACTGAAATAATTTTTTTTCAATACATTTATTGGTATTCAAAAACAACTTGAATAAAAAATGTTTGAATTTTATTAAAATTTAATCAAAAAATATGTAATAATAAATAAATTTATATATTTTTTATTTTTTATATTACTATTCATACCCTTAAATTCAATTGTTAGTTAATAATATTCAAATTTAAATAATAATATTTTTATAATATTAATCAATTAACATAAACATTGTTGTTGAATGTTATTCAAGATATCTAAAAAACTATTCATTATAAAAATAGGGGGTGTTATATATCGATTTTATTAGGATTTTTGTACAGTTTATGTTCATCATATCGAATTCATATTTATAATTTTGATATATGTTATTTGGGTTCGTGGAATTATTTAACACCACAATGCATTGGGTAAAACAATATATCTCATGGGACATTATGAATGAGTTGGGGGAGTAAACCTCTTCCCCCATTGGTATTTCTCTACCTATAATGATGGTCAAGTGAGGGACCCTTTCCATTTACTTATGATATAATGTTCTATGTTTTTTTTCAAAATATTAATATTACATGATGTTTAGATATAATTTTGAATTTCTATGTTTTTATACTAGAGATTGTCCTCTTTATGTTATCGTATTATTCTTTCTAACTCCTGTGTTATGATATATTCCCATTTTTATCCCATACCTGTATTTTTACCTCCCTATTTTCCATATGTAGTTTCCCAAAGATATACTATGACAATATAGAAAAACAAATTTATTTTTTAGATCTATGTGGAATTTTCAATCGAGATGATGTTTTTATCTTTATGAGGATGTGTTTTTTATTTATGATATTATAAATAATCTAGGAAAATAGATATTTGGAAATATTTTTTGTAAAAAAATGATAACAATTAAAATATTAATTATATTTAAAACAAAGCCTTCAATATTTTATATTAGAGAAATGTATAGTTATTTTTTTTGAATATTATGATTATGGAATATTAACTAAAATTTAAAGGATATGTCAAAAGTATGATTCAACATAAATTTTTATGTAATGGAATTATTGTAATTTTTATAGAGTGTGGAATTCCTAGAAATAAATCCCAAGAATATTATTATCTATGGATACAATCTCATGAATTGATGTACCTAGGGGAAATAATCCCAAAATGAATATCAGTAATTAACACCATCATAACCTAGTTGATGAAAAATATGCCAAACTGTATAGTAGGTTAGACAATATTAGGGTATATTTTTTTGATTAATCACATTCTCTTTAGAAATAAGTATAATGGATTTATTTCCTAATAACAGTTTATTACATTGTAATGACCTGACCATAAAAATTACACAATTTTGTTATTTCAACTAAATTTCACTTCTTTACATTACCAAAAATATTATTTGATTTCTATTTTCGAATATTTGGACATAACACATACATATTATCCCAAATAAAACAATTTGGGGACCACTAAAATAGTATCCGTTTCTTCCAAAACATAAAATTCATTAAACAATAGAAAAACAATATTTTTTTGAAAAATCATCACAACATTTAACATGAATTTTTTATTCCTCTTAATCATCCTTATAAGATGTGATGTTTTTTATAAAAATGGTATGATAATAAATATATTATTAAGGGATATAAAAATTAATAATGAAACCAGTATTCCATGAATACTTATAATCATACGAAGTCATTTTCACAAACATATACTTCCCAAACATATATACTTACATTGTGAAACATGAGATCCTATTAAAAATAGATGTTATAATTAAAAAAATAATGGTATAATGGGGAATTAATTACTTAATATTTCAACCCTTGTAGCTGACTTATGATGTGTAACCATCTCAATTACCTTACAATGATACACACACAGCTACCATAGGGTGTAAACATTGTAGTTACAGTTAGAGTAACCATACAACATACCTCCAACATAAACATTCCCATTGAATTGAAGGTATATATAGGTCCTATCCTTCATTATAAAAATTATCAAGAACAATAACATGAACATAAAATTGAATATTAAAAAAAACACTGCTTTTAAATTTTGTAAAATAGAAATTAAAAGGGGTATTATTAAAGGAAAATCCTTTATAATTATAATATAATTGATGTGATAATTAATATAATTAATGTAATAAATACCACATAATAAAACATAATCTAATAAGTAAATAATTACAAAAAATATTCTTAGTACCAGATTTGATGTATCCCGAAGTTTCGTATCATCAAAAGGAACCCAATGTGACATACGGTGCATCAATCAGATGCCCGTTCTGAGAGATATTGGCTTTTCCGTTCCAGGGTCCCGGTTGGAATTATTATCGTTCCAAACCCATGCGTTTTCCAAATTTGTCCAAAACTCAGTAAGAGTATCGCAAAAGGACCACCTCGTCGCGAGGATCCCAGTGCCAAAGACGGCGCATCGATCGGATGCGCGGTCTAGAAGATATTCGCGTTTAAGCAAAATGGGCCCGGCTCGTCAAGCCCATTGAGCTGGTGGGTCAGCCCAAACTGGTTTGGCGGGTCCGACCTGGCTAGGGGTCGGCCTGACCCAGTTTTGCGAGACTAACCCGGGTAGGGGTCGGCCTGGCCCGGTGGGGCATGACCCTCCCAGGGACACGGCCCGGTGGGTCTGACCCAGTTAGGGGGTCGGCCCGGCCTAGTGGGGCGCGACACACCCGCGGACCCGGCCCAGATCACGGGCAGGTTCGGCTCGCCCGACAGCGCCGCCCCTCCTTGCGGCCTAGCCGGAATAAGCCGGCTGGTTTTCCCGGTGTGAGCGGCCCACACAGCGGGCTGCCAACCTCCAACACGGCGCCATACTGCGTTGCGGTTTCTTCCGCCCAGCCAGCAGGCGGCCGACCGATTCGCGGTTGAAGCGGCCCGCCTAGCACAGGCCGCACCTCCATCGCGCGGAACTTGTGTGTGCCGTGGTTCACCAGCCTGGCCGGCAGTAGCCGGCCTGTTATTCGGCCCGAGCGGCCTGCGGTCACGGGACGCAGTTTTCCTCTACGCAGCCGCCGCTTCCGTTCGTCGTAGCCTCCGATTGTTGTTGGCAAAATAAACATGATCCAACGAAGGGTCATTGGGCCATGTTTGTTCAGCCCGCTACCTCTGTATTATGCGACAAAAAAGGCTGAAGACAATCTAATGCATTCATCATGAATGAGGTATAATTTTAGTCATTTAAAATTATAAAAACCGCCTACCTCGATTCAAGGTTTGTTCTTCATAGTGATGGAAAATGGCGTCGTGGAAGACAGACGTCGATTTCGTTGACATCCAGGTGTGTCTGAAGAGGAAGCACCATTGTTGGCGAAGTTTTTTGTGGATGACGTCTATTTATTTAATGAGGATGGTGGTCTTTGGAGAACTTCTTCACGTTCTTCATCGAAGATGTTCTTTATGGATGAACACTTTCTTTCCAATTTCCTAAAGCTTTCCCAAGGTAAAAAGTCAAACCAACATCAAGTAAAAATAACTCACCTATTAAAATGACTACTTAATAAATTCAAATAGATATTAATTCATTAAGTTACATCCTATTAATTTAATACATGGGATTGGTTCATTAAATAGAAGGGCGGAGATGAAGAGGCTCCAATTTAATTAAAGGGTGAGTTGGCACATCAAGAGGGAAGTTCAAAAGTTAATGAGAGTTAAGGGGTTAAAGGGGGAGTTGATGGGCCAGGGGCTCGTGTGGGACCCACCCCTAGTTATTTCCTCCCATGGTAGGTAATGGTGTGGTGGGCCCCACCTACAACTTCCCATTGGTGGAAATAACCCCCACTTAAAAATAAAATTGTGTAACACATCAATTTTATTTAATTTATAATAAACCCCCAAATTGAAACATCTGCTCTCGACCAAATGCAACTGTGGTAAAGGTCTCCTTAGGGGAATACTAGAATTGTGAGTTAATCGTTGTCCTTGGTATTCAATACCAAGAACCGGTTCAATAGAATTAAAAACATGCAGTTACGTTTACTGAACGTACCCGAACAAAACTTCAGAAATTGATTCTGGGCACACCGGGCTTCAGAATCAGGCGCTGTCAGAAACTACGGACTCATAAATTTCCAAAGAATTTAAGAAAAAAATTTCCTTGAAATTTAGAGGTCTTTACATTACCCCCAACTTATATATTTACGTCCCTGTAAAGCTACAACACACACTAGGAAAACAAAAAGGGGTACTGAGCATGCATCTGGGCCTCCCACTCCCATGTGCTCCCATGGAGGTCCTCGTGCTGCCAGCGAACACGCACCAGTGGAATCAACCATCCTTGTAGGACCCGATCTTGTAAATCCTCAATCTCCAATGGAACCTCCATCAATGTCGCCCCGTCATTGATGTCTAGCTCCATGTGGTCGATGATGTGGGACATGTCGTGCATGTATCTCCTCACTTGAGATACGTGGAAGACGCCGTGAACCCGGTGCAACTAAGGTTGAAGGGATAGGTTGTAAGCCACATAGCCTAACCAAATGACGACCTAAAAAGGCCCAATGAATCATGGAGATAACTTTCCACCTTGCCCAAATATCCATAGACCACATCGAGGTGAGACGCATAAGAAGACGTGGTCACCATCCTCGAACTCCAGTGGTCTCCGTCCCTTATCAACATAGGACTTCTGTCTGCTCGGTGCAGTCTTTATCTACTCCTGGATAATCTACATATTCTCTATCGTATCCTGCACCATCTCTAGTCCTACAAGTTCTGACTCCCCTGGGTTAGTTCAACATAGAGGTGATCAGCATGGTCATCCATGTAGTGCCTCATAAGGGGTCATCCCGATGGTTGAGTGGTAGCTGTTGTTTTACAAAAACTCCACCAAGGGTAAGTGATCATCCCAACTACGACCAAAGTCAAGAACACATGCACAGATAATGTCTTAGAGAGTCTAAAGGGTCCTCTTAGTCTGACCTGAACGTAGAGATGTCCCAAGCTCTATACTGAGCCCTTCTCTTTGATCAGTAGGAAGTGGGCCGACTTGGTGACTCATTCTACAATCACCCTTATAGTGTCATGTCCTCTCGATGTACATGGAAGTACCATCACGAAATACATGGATATCCCATCCCACTTCAGCTCTAGAACCTCTACGGTCTGAACCAAGCCAATTGGAACCTGGTGCTCCACCTTCACTTGCTGACAAGTGAGGTATCAAGAGACAAAATATGCTACTACATTCTTTATACCCGGTCACCAATGCTATCGTATGAGGTCCTTATACATATTCTCCACTCCTGGATGTACAAATATAGGGTAAGTGTGTAACTCCCTCAATACAACCTCTTGTAGTGCAAATGGATCCATGATACGTCCCCTGAAGAGGATAATGTGCTCCCCACCTTAAGAAAACCCATCAGGTGCCTGCCCTAAGGATATCTGAGAAAGTCGCGTCTCACAGTCAACATCTCCAAGCTGTGCCTCCCTGACTAACTGAAGGAGTGGAGGAGTGACTGTAAGAGACTGCAGAAAGACTGCTCTATCTCTACCCACAAAGGATATCTACCACGCGACCAGCTGCTCTGTCACCACTCCTAGCACTTGAATTCCCAATCTTCCTCTGATAGCTTCTTCTAAAACGTTCCCCCTCCCATGAGTATAGAATATATCTATGTTATAGTCCTGGAGGAACTCAAGCCATCACCATTGTCTCAGGTTCAGATCCTTCTGCAAGAAGATATACATGAGACTCTGGTGGTCAGTGTAAACTGTAAAATTCTCACCCATCAGATAGTGCCGCCACTACTACAAACACGACCTTTATCAGTGCTAGAAAAGCGCTGATAACGCCAGCGTAGATAAAGGGGGGGGGGCTTTATCAGCGCTCCGAAAAGCACTGATATATGACCCCTTTATCAGCGCTAAAAAAAAGCGCTGATAAAAGGGGTCTTTTATCAGCGCTGAAAAAAGCACTGATAAAAGTACCCCTTTATCAGCGCTTTTTTAGCACTGATAAAGGGGTCCTATATCAGCGCTTTCATTTTAGCGCTGACAAAAGTTAAAAAACTTTAAAAAAATTTAAAAAAAATTAAAAAAATTTAAAAAATACTTCCAATCGAGGGGGCTTTTATAGCGCTTGAACCCCCCTTTTACAACGCTTTTCGGCCCCTATACAGCACCCCACACACCCCCTCCACCATTTAATAGCGCTTGCTCAAATATTCCACATGCGCGCGCACCCCTGGCTCCACCAGGATTTGAACTCGAGACCTCCCCCCTGCGCGCCTAAGCCCTTACCACTACACTAATTTGATTTGCTTTCCAATTCCTGATATTTATATATATATATATATATTTAGTTATATTTATTCATATAGTAATATATATTTATATTAATATATATATAGTTATATTATAATACATATATATATAGTTATATTATAATATATATATAGTTATATTATAATATATATAGTAATATTAATATATATATATAGTGGTATTAATATATATCTATATCTATATATATATAGTTATATTTATTCGTATAGTAATATATATATTTATATTAATATATATATATAGTTATATTAACATATATATTGTTATATGAATATATATTTATATAGTTATATAGTTATATTAATATATATAAAGTGATATTAATATATATATTTATGGTGATATTAATATATATATTTATAGTAATACAAATATATATATGTAGTTATATTAATATATATATAGTTATTAGATTAATATATATATATAGTTAGATTAATATATATATATATAGTTATATTAATATATATATAGTTTGATTAATAAATAGGTATATAAATATTCATATATTGGAATATTAAATAAAATTGATATTAGTTATTATTTAGATAAATCTAATATATTTTATATGTAAATATGTTTATTTATTTATTTAAAAAATTTAATTTTTAGGTGCGAATATATAAAAAATATGTACATATAGTTATATATTTGATTATAAATAGCAGTTCATTATAAAAAAGGATGAAATTTCAAAGACATAATATCAAGATGAATGTAATACCTTGGAATAAATTCAGTCCCCACCAAAAAAAATCCAATAATACCCCCTTAAATGAGTTTGATAATCCACAAAATGTTAAAAAATCTGGGTACCCCGACAAAAAACTCAGATTTGGAGTCCTTCTGGGCCACTTTTGGCCTCGAAAAACGCTTGAACGGGGTTCTCCCAAGTTATATCGACGTAGATCTCATCGCAGACTTCGATTTGATATGTGGTAGAGCTCAAACGGACACCCGGATCAAAAGTTATGGCCGTTTGAAGTTTGAGTTGCGTTTTCAACATATTTTGGATCTTTTTTTTTAATTTTTTTAATTTTTTTAGTCATCAAATTGATATTAAATGACTATTACTCCATAATTATTATCAAATTAGTAATTAAAAATGTTTTTTTAATTTTTTAAGAAGTCATTTTCACTAAATATCTTATAAATTATGTATAATAAGTGTAAATGTACATTTATAATTATCTAAAATATATTTAAAAATTATATATTATATTTATATAACAATATAACTATATAACTATATTTATATGTTAATATATTAATATATTAATATATTTTTAATTTTTTTTGAAGCCGACCCTTTATCAGCGCTTTTAAAAAAAGTGCTGATAAAGGCCCCCCTTTATCAGTGCTACTAAACAAGCGCTGATAAAGGGGGGGGGGGGGTCTTTATCAGCGCTTTTTTGATCGCTCATAAAGGGACCCCCCTTTATCAGCGCTTTTTCGTTAGCGCTGATAAAGGGGGGCGCTGCGAAAAACTGTTTTTGTGGTAGTACGCCACATTTTCAAGGTGAATACCAATGTTGCTAACTCGAGGTCATTAGTAGCATAGTTCTACTCATGATGTCTCAACTGCTGTGAACCATACGCGATCAATGCTCGCTTCTGCATTATGACACCCCTGAGTCTGGTCCCTGATGTGTCGCAGTAAACAATGTACCCAATGCCCTCCTCCAGTATCCTCAATATGGGCGCACTGGTCATCCTCTACCTTAGCTTGTGAAAGCTCTACTGAAATCTCTCTGACCACATGAATGGTTTCCCCTTCTTCATCAAAGCTGAAAGTAGTGATGTAACTCTGGATAAGTCTAGAACAAATCTCTGATAGTACCCATCAAGACCTAAGAATCTTCGCACCTCCGTCACACTCCTAGGTGTCTCCCAAGATATTAATTCCTCGATCTTCCATGGATCCTCTGAAACTCCATCCTCTAAGATTACATGTCCTAAGAAATGAACCTCTAGAATCCAGAACAAGAACTTCGAGAGCTCACCATAAAGCTGGTGCTCTCGGAGTGTGTCCAGTACTACCCGTAAATAGTAGGCATGCTCCTCCTAAATAGTCGAGTAAATCAGTAAGTCATCGATGAATAAATTGAAAAATCTATTGAGGTAAGGATGGGAGATCCTATTCAAGAGACTCATGAACACTTCTGGAGCGTTGGTTACGCCGAAGGGAATAACCAATAAATCGTAGTGGCCACACCGACAACTGAAGGCTGTCTTCTGCACATCCTAGTCTCGAACTCTGAGTTGTTGATATCCTGATCTGAGGTCTATCTTCGAGAACCACCATGCTCCATTGAGCTGATCAAAGAGGTCATCAATCCTTGGGAGAGGGTACTTGTTCTTCTTAGTCACCAAATTCAGGCAATGGTAGTCGACACACAGTCTCAAGATCCAATCCGCCTTATTTGAGAAACAAATAGAAAATACCCATGATGAAACACTAGGTCGGATAAATCCCTTCCCCTGCAAGTCCTCTAGGTGTACCTATAGCTCACAAAGCTCGGTAGGAGCCATCCGATATGCTGGAGTAGATATCAGAGTTGTCCCGGGGTACATGTCAATGTATAATTCTTCCTCTCTGTGAGGAGGTAGTCCTGGAACATCATAGAAGAATACATTCACGTACTGATCCACCATGATAGGAAAACATGGACTCCGAACATCAACCACTCTGAGGATGAGACTATCCATCCGATGTGTGATCAGCTGCCCCATCCTCTGCGTAACTCCATCCTATGCTGCAAATGCCCCCTTTTCACCTGTAAAGGTGAACCTGGTCCCATTCGTGTAGACACACCGCACATTGTGCCTAATACAGTCCATATGAGCCTGAACTGTGGATAACTAGTCCATACCCAAGATGACATTGTAAGGACTAAACGTCACTACAAAAAGATCCCAGATGAAGCTCTCACCTCCTAGAGTAAGCTCCCACTACCGGAACCAGTGCATAATCATCGAGTCTGCTCCGATAAGAGTCTCTAGCCATAAGGATTGAGCAAACGGCTCTGTCGGAATCTCCAGGCTCTGAACAAGGGCAACAAAAATAAAATAATGACTCACACCCGTTTCTATAAGTACTGCAACAAGGGTGGAGTAGACACAAATAGTACCTCGAATCATCTGAGGTGCACCATTGTTATTGGCTTTGACTACCTGGAGCTGAGCCTGCCACTGTCTGCCATCCCCCTATGGTCGGGGTGGACCTCCTGGTGCTGGTGGTGGTAGAGCCTCGAAACGTCGTCCACCACCCTCGGCATGGCCAACTCCTCTACCACATCCACCTGCTCCCGACAGACCACCACAGTCAAACCATTGCCTCTGCCTGGGAGGTCCTTATACCGTCTGATGCTCCTCCGCATGGCGGGTCCGGAAGTCTCGAGCTATGTGACTCTACCCGCCCCATGCATAGCACTGCCTACTCCTCATATGGGTGGCACTATTTCGTGTTTCCTGCACAACTGATCCTGTATCATGGGGTCACCCACCTGATGGCATGGTCTGTTAGGACCTCTACGTCAAATCTCTACTACCGGCTGTAGAAGACACCATTACGTGTCATCCTCTAGAGGGTCTCTCCACTGGTGACTACTCAGCAAGGAAAATCTCCACTAGAAGGTATCCCTCCAGCACCCCCACCTGCGTTGGGATGCTGAGGGGAATTTTTGAATCCCTGATCTCATGCCTAAGTCATTGCTTGATGCTTTGCGGCCTGAATAACGAGTCACGTACCATATCAATTGAGTAGCGTTAGAGGTCGGTGAACCTCACTGAATACTGAGCTACTGTCATGCTTCCCTGCTGAAGATGTAGTAACTCTTGAATCAACACTGCATGAAGGGTGGCTAGAACAATCTCTGAGCGGAAAAGACTCTCGAAGTCTGTCCAAAATAAAAATGTCTTATAATTAACCTAGGGCATCACACTCCACCATCTACCTGCTGATGCGTGATGGATATTCATAGAAAGGATCACCATAAGGTCAGCTGGTGTACCTAACAATATGAAAACACTCAAGATGGCCTCCGGCCAATCCTTAGCAGCTTGTGGGTCCGTCTCTCCCAGGAACCTAGGAGGACTCTATCACTGGAACTCATGCAACGCACTCCGTAGGCGTGCACTCTCTACTGCTAGGGCTGGTGGTATCAGTGGTCCAGTGGATAGTGGTACCACTGGTACCTCCACTGTGATGGGGAAAACACCGAGGCCTCGTCGCTCGGTGGGTTAACATCTCGTACGTATCTCGGAACCCAAGCTGGATGCCTTTATGGGGCCATCCTGAAAAGTAACCGGTGCGCCATGGTTAATAAACTATACCATGTGAGATGACACAAAGTAATCACAAAGACAACTTTTTCAAAGGAAACCACATTAAATAGGTTTTTTTGTGCACTGAGTCAGGAATCAGAGGTCAGGGTCTTGGTGTATGGATACGTTGACCGCCACACCAACACTAGACTCCCTGGACTGAAAACCACACTCAATACTCTTAACACTATTTCTTCATAGAATAAAATGATAAGAGTCCAGAGTTCTGTGGTATAACAGACTCCTCAGATACCAATTTGTCACGACCCATCCTCGGGGCCCGTGCAATGACTGCCCGAAACCCACCTTCTATAGGGTAGGGGCTGGAGACTAGCACCAAAGGTGTAATTCCCGATTAAAGTGGAAGGCATTTCTTTTATAATGTAAACATATACAATAGAGTATGAAACTGAAAGTAAATACTTAGTAAAACTGTATACAATAGATAATGCTAAAAGGAAAGGGGGGCAGAAATACAAGCCCAACAGTTAAGTACATTACAACTGCAGTAAAGTAAAACAGTAACTACTGAGTCGTCATCCAGGAATCCCACCTGAAGGGTGGTTACTGATGGCCTCCTTTGTGCCCAGGTTAGTCTGTCAGCTCCGTGTACATCTCGCCATGTGGTCCATCTCTGGGTACCGTCTAGCTCTATAACTCTCTACCTCGATCAGTGTTATCTGTTGTCTGCAACCAACACAACGTAGTGCAGTTATATGCCATGAAATGGTGAGTATAACAACACTCAGTAGGGACCCCGATACCCCCGAAGGTCTCCCAAAATCCACAAAGGATAAACCACAAAAGGAAAGAAACAATCACAAATTATCAACTAAACCTAATTAGGTATATGTTCATACATATACCTAAGTTATCAACCACATCCCGACTCCAAATCTCGAGCCCAAACACAACCTAGTCCACACAGGAAATAAAAACAATCACATCGATGATAATGATTGAAAGTCAAGACTCAGCTCACATAGGATACAAGAACAGTAGTCATCACTATCGAACCCACGGAGGATCCCAGTACAGTTGTCATCGCTGTCGAACTCATGGAGGATCCTTGTACAGTAGTTATCACTGTCGAACCCACAGAGGATCCCAGAACAGTACTTTTCGCTGGCGAACACACAGAGGATCCCAGTACAGTAGTCATCACTGTTGAACCGAAGGAGTATCCCAGAATAGCAGTCGTTGCAGTCGCAACCAGCTTTATGGTTCCCTCACACAGCAATCTCGATTCCATGAGGATCCGCTCCTCATGAAATGGGTTCGATACATCAACTATCAAGAAGTCCAGAGTTGATGTATCCCGAAGTTCCGTCTCATCAAAAGGAACCCAATGCGACAGACGACACGTCAATCAGACGCTCAGTCTAAGAGTTATTATATTTTCCGTTCCAGGGTCCCAGTTGGAATTATGCACGTTCCAAACCCATCTATTTTCAAAAGTTGTCCAAAAACCACTAAGAGTATCACAAAAGGACCTCCTCATCGTGAGGATCCCAGTGCCGCAGATGGCGCATCGATCGAACGCGCAGTCTAGAAGATATTCGTGTTTAAGCGAAATGGGCCCGACACATCAAGCCTAGTAGGCTGGCGGGCCGGCCTGACCTGGTTTGGCAGGTCCGAACCAGCTGGGGGTCGGCTCGGGCCTGTCGGGCACGACCCACCCTGGGACCCGACCTGGTAGGTCCAACCCTATTCGGGGGTCGGCCGGGCCTAGTGGGGCGCATCCTAGATACGGACCCGTCCCGGATCGCGAACCGGTTCAGCACGCCCGGTAGCGGTGAGCGGCGCCACCCCTCATTGCTACCCGACCAACCGAAGATGGCATGTTTGTCATGCGCGAGCGGCCCGCACAACTGGCTCCTTTAGTCCCACGAGGCACCGAGCGGTGCCGTGATTTCTTCCACTCGGCCGGTAGGCGGCCAGCCGGTTCTCCCCCTGAAGTGGACCGCCCAGCGGGCCACGGTCTTCTCAGCAGCGCGGTGCCAAGAGGCGATGCGGTCTCCTGCCCGATTGGATGTAGCTAGCCTGTTCGTCCAGCAAGCGGCCCACGGATGCGGGCCGAACCTCATTCGCATGGCACCAACGGGTGCCGCTGTTCACCAGCCCGGCCGGCAGTAGCTGGACTATTCATTAGCCCCAGCGGCATGCGGTCATAGGCCTTGGTTTTCCACCACACGGCCGATGTGTGGCCCGCGCTTCCGGTCACCACTGCCTCCGGTCTCCACCGCCTCCGCTCGCCATGGCCAAAATAAACACGATCCAACGGAGGGTCATCAGGCCATGTTTGTTCGGCCCGTGCCCTCTGCGTTAGGCGATAACAAAAGGCCAAAGACAATCCAATGAATTCATCATGAACAATGTATAATTTTATTCATTTAAAAGTATACAAAACCACCTACCTCGATTCAATGTTCGTTCGTCGTAGTCATGGAAAATGGCATCGCAGAAGACGGACATTGATTTCGTTGACGTCGGGGTGCATCTAAAGAGGAAGTGTCGTTGTTGGCAATGTTATTTTTGGATGACGTCTATTTCTTTAATGCGGATGGTGGTCAATGTAGAAGTTCTTCACGATCATTATCGGAGATGTTCTTTGTGGAAGAACACTTTCTTTCTAATTTCCCAATGATTTCCCAAGGTAAAAATTCCAACCAACATCAAATAAAAATAACACATCTATTAAAATGACATCTTAATGAATTCAAAGAGATTTGAATTCATTAAGTTACATCCTATTTATTTAATAGATAGGTTGGCTCATTAAATGGAAGGGATGAGATAAAGAGGCTCTAATTTAATTAAAGGGAGAGTTGTCACATCATGATGGAAGTTCAAAAGTTAAAGAGGATTAAGAGGTTAAAGGGGGAGTTGAAGGGTAAGTGGCCTGTGTGGGCCCCACCCCTTGTAATTCCCCCCCATGGGAGGTTAGGGTGTGGTGGGTCCCACATATAACTTCCCTTTGTAGGAAATAACCACAACTTAAAAATAAAATTGTGTAACACATCAATTTTATTTAATTTAATGTGAATCCCCAAATTAAGACATCCTCTCTCGACCAAACGCAACTGCGGTAATGGTCCCCTTTGGTGAATACTGGCACTGCGAGTTCATCAGTGTCCTCATTTTTCAATTTCGTGCACCAGTTCAAAGGATAGAAAAACTCACACATGCGTTTACTGAACATACCCCAACAAAACTTCAGAAATTTATTCTGGGAACACCGGGCCTCAGAATCAAGTGCTGTAAAAAACTGTAGACTAATAAAATTTCACAGAATTTAAGAAACGAATTTCTTTGAAATTTCCGGGACTTTACATTAACCCCACCATAGGGATCTATGTCTCTGTTAAGCTATAACATACACTAGGAAAACAAAAAGGGGTACCGAACACGCATCTAATCCTCCCGCTCCCATGTGATCTCCTGGAGGACCCTGTGTTGCCAGCGAATGCGCACCAAAGGAATCCACTGTCCACATAGGACCCACTCCTGTCGATCCTCAATCTCCACTGGAACTTCCATTAATTTCATCTTGTCATCGATGTCCAGCTCTCCGTGGTTGATGATGCAGGACGAGTCATGCATTTATCTCCATAGCAGAGATACGTGGAAGATGTCGTGCACCCAGTTCAACTGAGGTGGAAGTGCCAGGTGGTAAGCCACCTCACCTACCCTACTAAGGAACTGAAAAGGACCAATAAATCACAGAGATAACATGCCTCCTTGGCCAAATCTCCATAGCCCTCGTCGAGGTGAGACCCGTAAGAAGACGTGGTCGCTATCCTCTAACTCCAGTAGTCTCCATCTCCTATCATCATAGGGCGTCTATCTGCTCTGTGTAGTCTTCATCCACTACTGGATAATCTGCACCTTCTCTATCATAGCCTGCACTATATCTGGTCCAACAGGTGCTGACTCTCATGGGTCAGTCCAGCACATATGTGATCTGCAAGGTCAGTCGTACAATGCCTCGTATGGGGCCATCCCGATGGTGGAGTGGTTGCTGTTGTTGTATGCAATCTACACTAAGGGTAAGTGATCTTCCCACATGCGAAAAAAGCCAAGAACACATGTACTGAGAAAGTCCTCGAGAGTCTGAATGGTCCTTTTAGTATGAACATCTGTCTGAGGGTGGAAGGCGGTGCTCAAGAAAAGCTTCTTGCCAAAAGCCTCTTGTATCCCCTTCCATAGCCAGTAAGTGAAACGAGAATCTCGATCGGATACGATAGTCGATGGCACACCATGATGTCGTATGATCTCATAAAAGTAGAGACGTCCCAATATATCTACTGAGCCCTGCTCTCTAATCGGTAGGAAGTGGGCTGACTTGGTGAGTCGGTCTACGATCACCCAGATAGAGACGTGTCCTCGGGATGTACGTGGAAGGCCCGTCATGTTATCCATTGATATCCCATCCCACTTCCACTCTGGATCCTCTAAGGGTTGAACCCAGCCTTCTAGAACATAGTGTTTAACCTTCACTTGCTGAAAAGAGAGGCATGGAGAGACAAACTCTCCTACTACTTTCTTAATACCCGACCACCAATGTTGTCTTCTGAGGTCCTAATATGTCTTGAAACTCCTATATGTACCACTAGAGGAAAAGATCAGAACACTATAAATACCTACTCCTATAGTGAAACTGGTACCATGATACGTCCCCTGAAGAGGATGACATGATCCCCACCTTCAGAAAACCCATCAGGTTCCTACCCTGAGCATATCTGAGCACATCATGTCTCACAGTCAATGTCTATACGTTGTTCCTTCCTGACTCGCTGAAGGAGTGGAGGAGTGACTGTGAGAAACAATAGAAAGACTACTCCATCTCTATCCACAAATTACTTCTACAACACGGACAGGTGCTCTGTCGCCTCTCTAAGCAGGTGAATGCCTGATCTCCTACTGAGAGAATCTGCTACAATGTTACCCTTCCCAGGTGAATAAACTACCTTGAAGTCATAGTCCTTGAGGAACTCAAGCAATCACCACAGTCTAAGGTTCAGGTCCTTCTACGAGAAGATGTACCTAAGACTCTGGTGGTCAGAGTAGACAGTATGACGCTCGCCCATCAAATAGTGTTACCACATTTTCAAGGAAAAGACCGTTACTTCTAACTCCAGGTCATGGGTAGCATATTTATTCTCTTTCTATCTCAATAGCTATTAAACATATTTGATAAATGCTCGCTCCTGCATCAGGACACACCAGAGTCTGGTCCATGATGCGACGCAGTAAATTACGTACCCAATGCCCTCCTCCGGTAGCCTCATGATGGGCGAACTGGTCAACCTCTGCCTCAGCTTCTGATATCTCTGTGGACATCTCTCTAACCACATGAATGGTTTCCTCTTCTTCGTCAAAGATGAAAGCAGTGCTGCAACTCTGGAGAATTCTAACAGAAATCTCCTATTGTACCCAGCAAGTCCCAGGAAACATCGCACCTCCATCACACTCATGGGTGGATCCCAAGAAAGTGTTTACTCAATCTTCTCTAGATCAACTGCAACTCCAGCCTCCAAGATGATGTGTCCCATGAAATGAACTTCACGAATCCAGAACAAGAACTTCGAGAGCTTAATATAAAGCTGGTTCTCACAGAGTGTGTCTAGTACTACTGGAAAATGGTAGGCGTTCTCTTCCTCAGTTTTAGAGTAAATTGGTATGTCATCGTTGAAGACTACGACAAATCAATCGATGTAAGGTAGGAAGATCATGTTTATGAGACTCATGAACATTGCTGGATCATTGGTTATGCTACAGGGAATAACCAAGAACTCTTAGTGGCCATACCGAAACCTGAAGGCTATCTTCTGCACATCCTTGTCTCGAACTCTGAGCTAGTGATAGCCTGACCTGAGTTCTATCTTCGAGAACCATCATTCTACCTTCAATTGATCAAAGAGGTCCTCAATCCTCGGGAGTCGGTACATGTTATTCACAGTCACCTGATTCAGATGATGGTAGTCGACACGGAGTCGCAAGCTCCCATCCACCTTCTTGGAGAATGAAATTGAAGATGCCTAGGGTGAAACACTGGGTCGGATAAATCCCTTCCCCTACAAGTCCTCTAGTTGTACCTGCAGCTCACGAAGCTCGGCGGGAGCCATCCGATATGCTATAGTAGATATCGGTGTTGTCCCACGGTACAAGTCAATGTAGAAGTCTATGTCTCTATGAGAAGGCAGTCCTAGAACATCGTTAGGGAAAACATCTATTTACTGATCCCCCACAATAGTAAAACTCATACTCCACACATCAAATGCACCGAGGATGAGACTAGACAATTGATGTGTGATCGGCTACCCCATCCTCTGTGTAAGTCCATCCCGTGATGCAAAGGCTCCCTTCTTTCTAATGAAGGTGAACCGGGTCCCATCCGTGCAGACACACCACACCTTGCACTTAATACAGTCAATCTAAGCATGAACTATGGATAACGAGTCCATACCCAAGATGAAGTCGTAAGGTCTCAACGCCACTACAAGAAGATTCCAGCCAAAGTTCTCGCCTCCTAGAGTAATCTCATACTACCGGTACCAGTGCGTAATTGTCTAGTCTTCTCTCGTAGGAGTCTCTAGCTGTAAGGATCGAGACAACAGCTCCGTCGGAATCTCTGAGCTCCGAACAAGGGCAACATCAATAAAATATTGACTTGCACCTGTGTCTAAAAGTACTGCAGCAAGGATGGAGTAGTCATAGATAGTACCTCAAATCATCTCAGGTGTTCCATTGTCGTAGACCTCGACTGCCAAGAGTTGTGCCTACCTCTATCCGCCAACCCCCTATAGTCGGGGTGGACCTCCTGGTGGTGGTGGTGTTGGTGGTAGAGCCTCGAAACGTCATCCACCACTCGCTACTCAGCTAGCTCCTCTGCCACGTCCGCCTTTTCCAGGCGGACCACCATGGTCAATCCTCTGCCTCTACCTAGGTGGTCCCTATACTATCTACAGCTCATTCGCATGGCAGGTCGGGCGGTCTCGAGCTATGTGTCTCTGCCCACCGCATGCATAGCAATGCCTGCTCCTCGAATGGCTGGAACTGTATCGTGTTCCCCACACAAATGAACCTGTATACTGTGGTCAGCCACCTGATGGCCATGTTCGGTTAGACCTTGACATCAACTGTCTATTGCCAACTGTAGAAAACTCTGCTACGTGTCGTCCTGCGGAGGGTCTCGCCTCTAGTGACTGCTCAGTGAGGAAACTCTCCACTAGAAGGACTCGATCGAGCACCCCCACCAGCATTGGGATGCTGAGGGGAATCGTCAAAACCCCGATCTCATGCCTGAGTCACTGCTCGATGGTCCGGTCACTGAAGAAAATGTCTCATACCATATCCGTGGAGTAGTGTGAGAGGTCGGTGAACCTCGCTGAGTACTAAGCTACTGTCATGCTGCCCTATTGAAGATGTAGTAACTCTTGAATCTGCACCTCATAGAGGGAAGCTGGAACAATCTTTGAGCTGATGAGACACTATAAGTCTTTCCAAAGTAAAGATGACTCTTCATGCACCTGGAGAATCCGTCTCCAACATGTACCTGCTGCTGCATGCAGGAGACTCGCATCAAAGATCACCATAAGGTCAGCTGTTGTCCGTACCAAACTGAAAACACTCACGACAACCTCCAGTTGATCCTCAGTTACCTGTGGGTTTGTCTCTCCCTAGAGCCTTGGTGGCCTCTACCGCTGGAACTCGTGCAATGCACTCAGGCAGCGCACACTCTCTGTTGCTGGGGTAGGTGGTATCTGTGGTCCTGCGGATACTGCTACCGCTGGTACCTCCGCTGTTATGGGGCCCTACACCGAGGCCTCATCGCTCGGTGGGTTACCATCTCGTACGTAACTCCGAACCCCAGCTGGCTGCCTTTGTGGGGCCATCCTGAAAAGTAATAGGTGATCCATGGTTAAAACAGAATACTTGGTGGGATGAAACAAAATAATCACAAAGAAAACTTTTTCAATGGAAACCATACACAATCGATGTTTTCGTGCACTGAGTCGGGAATCAGAGGTCAGGGTCCTGGTTTATAGATACGTTGGCTGCCGCACCAACACTAGACTCCCTGGACTAAAAACCACACTCATTACTCCTAACACTATTGCTTCATAGAAAAGAATGATAAGAGTCCTGAGTTCTATGGTATAACAGACTCCTTGGATACCAATTTGTCACGACCCATCCTCAGGGATCGTGCCATGACTACCCCAAGCCTGCCTTCTATAGGCCAGGGGCTGGTGACTAGCACCAAAGACGTAATTCCCGATAAAAGTGGAAGGATTTTAATTTAGAAAGTAAACAAATACAACAGAGTATGCAACTGAAAGTAAACACTGAGTAAAACTGTATACAAAAGATAGTGCTGAAAGGAAATGGGGTCGGAAATATAAGCCCAACAATAAAGTATAGTACAACTGAAAATCTAGTACAACTACAGTAATGTAAAACAGTAACTACTGAGTCATCCTCTATGAAGTCCACCTGAATGGTGGGTACATATGGCCTCCTCAGTGCCCAGCTCCATCCGTTAGCTCCTTGTACATCTCGCCAAGTGGTCCACCTCCGGGTACCGTCCATCTCTACAACTCTATACCTCGATCAGTGTTGTTCGTCGCCTGCAACAAACAGAACATACTGCGGGCATAGCCAGTGCACAGGTGTGTTTAATGATACTCAGTAGGGACCCTAATACCCCCGAAGGTTTCCCATAATCCATGATGGATAAAACACAAATGGAATGATACAGTCATGAAGTATCATCCAAACCTACTTATGTATAAGCCCATACATATATCTAAGTTATCAAACACAGCCTGACTCCAACTCTCAAGCCCAAACATCACCCAATCCACCAAGGAAGTAAAAACAATCACATCGATGATAATGATTTAATTTCATGACTCATATTATATAGGATACCAGAACAGTAGTCATTGCTGTCGAACCCACAGAGGATCCTAGAACATTAGTCATCATTTTCGAACCCACGGAGGATCACAGTATAGTAGTCATCACTATCGAACTCAGGGAAAATCCCATTACATTAGTCGTCGTTGTTGAACCCACATAGGATCCCAGTACAGTATTCATCACTTTCGAACCCACGAAAGATCCCAGTACAGCAGTCGTCGCAATCGCAGCCAGCTCTAGGGTTCCCGCACACAGTACGCTCGATTCTGGGAGGGTCCGTTCCACGAGAAAATTGGTTGATACATCAACTATCATTATGTCCATATTTTATGTATCCCGAAGTTTCGTCTCATCAAAAGGAACCGAACCCGACAGACGGTGCGTCAATCGGATGCCCAGTCTGAGAGTTATTGGCTTTTCGGTTGTAGGGGCCCGGTTGAAATTATGCTCGTTTCAAACCCATCCATTTTCAAAAGTTTTCCAAAACTCAATAAGAGTATAACAAAAGGAATGTCTCTTAGCGAGGATCCTAGTGCCGTAGACAGTGCATCGATCGGACACGCGTTCTAGAAAGTATTCATATTTAAGCGAAAAGGGCCCGGCCCGTCAAGCCTAGTGTGCTGGCGGGTCGCCCCTGCCCAGTGGGGCACGACCCACCTAGGGACCCGACCTGGCAGGTCCGACCTGGTTAGGGGGTCGGCCCGAACTGGTGGGGTGCGACCCAACCACTGACCCAGCCCGGATCACGGGCCGGTTTGGCTCACCCAGCGGCGCCGACCCTCCTTGCTACCCAGCTGGTTGAAGCCAGCCGGTTTTTCTAGAACGTGCGGCCCACACAGCAGGATGCTGTCATCCCACACGGAGTCACGTGATGCCATGGTTTCTTCCGCCTGGCTGGCAGGAGGCTGATCGGTTCGCCCGCCAAAGTAGCCCGCCCAGTGCGGGCCGCGATTTTCTCCATAGCAGGGCACCAAGCGGTGTCGCGGTCTCCTTCTCGGCCAGCCGTAGCCATCCGATTCATCCAGCAAGCGTCCCACGAATGCAGGCCGCACCTCTTCCACATGGCACCTACGGGTGCCGCTGTTCACCATCCCGGCTGGTAGTAGTCACCCGGTTCTTTAGCCAGAGCGGCCCGCAGTCATGAGCTGCAGTTTTCCTCCACGCGACCAGTGCGCGGCTGCTGCTTCTAGTCGACGCCGCCTCTGGTCGCCATTGCCAAAATAAACATGATCCAACGGTGGGTCTTCAGGCCGTGTTCGTTCGGCATGTTCCCTCCGCGTTAGGTGATGACAAAAGGCCGAAGAAAATCCAATGCATTCATCATGAATGAGGTATAATTTTATTCATTTAAATTTATACAAAACCCCCTACCTCGACTAAATTTTCGTTCATCATAGTCGCGAAAAATGGAATCGCAGAAGACGAACATCGATTTCGTTGATGTTGGGGTGCGTCTGAAGAGGACATGTCGTTGTTGGCGACGTTCTTTATGGATGACGTATATTTCTTTAATGCGGATGGTGGTCGATGGAGAATTTCTTCACGTTCTTTATTGGAGATGTTCTTCGTGGAAGAACCTTTCTTTCTAATTTCCCAAAGATTTCCCAAGGTAAAAAGTCCAACCAACATCAAATAAAAATAACACATATATTAAAATGATGTCTTAATGAATTCAAAGAGACTTGAATTCATTTAGTTACATCCTATTTATTTAATAGATAGGTTGTCTCATTAAATGGATGTGATGAGATGAAGAGGCTCTAATTTAATTAAAGGGAGAGTTGGCACATCAAGGCGGAAGTTCAAAAGTTAAAGAGAATTAAGGGGTTAAAGGGGGAGTTGAAGGGTAAGTGGAAAGTGTGGGCCCCACCCATAGTAATTTCCTTCCATGGGAGGTTAGGGTGTGGTGGGTCCCACATCCAACTTCCATTTGGAGGAAATAACCACCACCTAAAAATAAAATTTAGTAACACATCAATTTTATTTAATTTAATGTGAATCCCCAATTTAAGACATCCTATCTCGACCAAACACAACTGCGATAAAGGTCCCCTTAGGTGAATACTGGCACTGCGAGTTCATCGGTGTCCTCATTTTTCAATTCCAAGAACCAGTTCAAAAGATATAAAAAAACACATGTGCATTTACTAAACATACCCGAACAAAACATCAGAAATTGATTCTGGGCACACTGGGCCTCAGAATCAGGTGCTGTAAAAAACAGTGGTCTCATAAAATTCCACAGAATTTAAGAAAGAATTTTCCTTGAAATTTTTGTGTCTTTACATTAATCCCACCTTAGGGATTTATGTCCCTTTAAAGCTACAACATGCACTAGGAAAACAAAAAGTGGTACCGAACACGCATCAGAGCCTCCCGCTCCCATGTGATCTCCTAGAGGTCCCTGAGCTGCCAGTGAATCCGTACTAGAGGAATATACTGTCCACGTAGGACCCTCTCCTTTCAATCCTCAATCTACATTGGAACTTCCATAAATTTCATCTTTTCATCGATGTCCAGCTCGCCGTGGTTGATGATATAGGACAAGTCGTCCATTTATGTCCACAACTGAGATACGTGGAAGATGTCGTGCACCCAGTGCAACTGAGGTGGAAGGGCCAGGTGGTAAGCCACCTCACCTACCCTGCTGAGGACCTGGAAAGGCCCAATAAATCACAGAGATAAAATTCCGCCTCGGAAAAATCTCCATAGCCCTCGTCGAGGTGAGACCCATAAGAAGACATGGTCACTATCCTCGAACTCCAGTGGTCTCCATATCCTATCAGCATAGGGCGTTTATCTGCTCTGTGCAGTCTTCATCCACTCCTGGATAATCTAAGCCTTCTCTCTCGTAGCCTGCACCATATCTGGTCCTACATGTGCTGAATCTCATGGGTCAGTCCAACACAGAGGTGATCTGTAAGGTCAGCCGTACAGTTCCTCGTATGGGGCCATCCCGATGGTGGAGTGGTAGCAGTTGTTGTACGCAAACTACACCAAGGGTAAGTGATCTTACCACCTGTGACCAAATTTGAGAACACATGTTTGGAGCATGTCCTTGAGAGTCTGAATGGTCCTCCCAGTTTGACCATCTGTCTGAGGGTGGAAGGCAGTGCTCAAGCAAAGCTGCGTTCCAAAAGCCTCCTGTAACCCCTTCCATATCCAGCAAGTGAAACGAGCATCTCGATCAGAGATGATATTCGATGAAACACTATGAAGTCGTATGATCACTTAAAATTAAGGACGTCCCAAGCTCTCTTCTGAGCCCTGCTCTCTAATCGATAGGAAGTGGGCTAACTTGGCGAATCGGTCCAAGATCACCCAGATAGAGTCGTGTCCTTGGGACATATGTGGAAGTCCCGTCATGTTATCCATGTATTTCCCATCGTACTTCCACTCTGGATCCTCTAAGGGTTGAACCAAGCCTGCTAGATCCTGGTGTTCCGCATTCACTTGCTGAAAAGTGAGGCTTGGAGAGAAAACCTCTCCTACTTCTTTCTTAATACCCGGCCACCAATGATATCGTCTGAGGTCCTGATACGTCTTGACACTCCTAGATGTACCACTATAGGGGACGTTCGGAACTCTATAAATACCTACTCCTATAGTGAAACTGGTTCCATGGTACGTCCCCTAAAGAGGATGAAATGATCCCCAACTTCAGAAAACCAATTAGGTGCCTACCCTGAGGATATCTGAGCACATCATGTCTCACAGTCAACGTCTCCACACTGTTCCTTCCCTACTCGCTGAAGGAGTGGAGGAGTGACTGTAAGAAACTGCAGAAAGACTACTCCATCTCTATCCACAAATGATTTCTACAACACGGCCAGGTGCTCTGTCACCTCTCTATGCCGGTGAAAGCCTGATCTCCTGCTGAGAGAATCTACTAAAATGTTCCCCTTACTAGGAGAATAGACTATCTGGAAGTCATAGCCCTGGAGGAACTCAAGCCATCACCACTTTCTGAGGTTCACATCCTTCTTCGAGAAGATGTACCTGAGACTCTGGTGGTCAGAGTAGACTGTAAGATGCTCGCCCATCATATAGTGCGGCCACATTTTCAAGGAAAAGGCAATTACTTCTAACTCCAGGTCATGGGGAGCATATTTATTCTCTTTATATCTTAATATCCATTAATCATACATGATAAATGATCGCTCCTGCATCATGACACACTAGAGTCTGGTCCCTGATGCGACGCAGTAAACTACGTACCAAACGCCCTCCTCAGGTAGCCTTAAGATGGGAAAACTTTTCAACCTCTACCTCAGCTACTTAAAGCACTGCGGACATATCTCTAACCACATGAAGGGTTTCCTCTTCTTCGTCAAATCAGAAAGCGGTGCTACAACTCTTGAGAAGTCTAACAGAAATCTCGTATAGTACCCATCAAGACCCAAGAAACATCGCACCTCCATCACACTCATGGGTGGCTCCCAAGAATGTGTTTCCTTGATCTTCTCTAGATCCACTGCAACTCTAGCCTCCAAGATGACGTGTCCCATGAAATTAACTTCACGAGTCCATAACTGGAACTTCGAGAGCTTAATATAAAGCTAGTTCTCATAGAGTGTGTCTTGTACTACCAGAAAATGGTAGGATTTCTCTTCCACATTTTTCGAGTAAATTGGTATGTCATCGATGAAGACGACGAAAAATAAATTGAGGTAAGGATAGAAGATCATGTTTATGAGACTCATGAACATTACTGGATCATTGGTAATGCCAAAGGGAATAACTAAGAACTCTTAGTGGCCATACCGAAACATGAAGGCCATATTCTGCACATCATTGTCTCGAACTCTGAGCTAGTGATAGCGTGACATGAGGTCTATCTTCGAGAACCATCGTTCTCCCTTCAGTTGATCAAAGAGGTCATCAATCCTCAGGAGTGGGTACATGTTCTTCAGAGTCACCTGATTCAGATGATGGTAGTTGACAAACAGTCGCAAGCTCCCATCCGCCTTCTTGGAGAATGAAATAGAAGATGCCTAGGGTGAAACACTGGGTCGGATAAATCACTTCCCCTACATGTCCTCTAGTTGTACCCGCAGCACATGAAGCTCGGTGGGAGCCATCTGATTTTCTAGAGTAGATATCATTGTTGTCCCGGGGTACATGTCAATGTAGAAGTCTATGTCTCTACGAGAAGGTAGTCCTGGAACATCGTTAGGGAAAACATCTATTTACTAATCCACCACAATAGGAAAAATCGGACTCTGCACATCAAATGCACCGAGGATGAGACTAGCCAACTGATGTGTGATCGGCTACCCCATCCTCTGCGTAAGTCCATCCTGTGCTGCAAAGGCTCCCTTCTAGCTGGTGAAGGTGAACCTGGTCCCATAGGTGCAGAAGCACCGCACCTTTCACATAGTACATTCAATCTGAGCATGAATTATGGATAACCAGTCCATACCCAAGATGAATTCGTAAGGTCTCAACGCCACTACAACAAGATCCCAGCCAAAGTTCTTGCCTCCTAGAGTAAGCTCATACTACCAACACCAATGTGTAATTGTTGAGTCTGCTCTTGTAGGAGTCTCTAGCCGTAAGGATTGAGACGACAGCTCCGTCAAAATCTCTGAGCTCCGAACAAGGGCAGTGGAAATAAAATATTGACTTGCACCTGTGTCTATAAGTACTGAAGCAAGGGTGGAGTATTCACAGATAGTACCTCGAATCATCTCAGGTGTTCCATTTTCATAGACCTTGACTGCCTAGAGCTGAGCCTACCTCTAACTGCCAACCCCCTGTGGCCGGGGTGGACCTCCTATTGGTGGTGGTGGTAGAGCCTCGAAACGTCATCCACCACTAGCTACTTACTTAGCTCCTCTACCACGTCCGCCTTTTCCCAGCGACCACCATGGTCAATCCTCTGCCTCTACCTGGGAGGTACCTCTACTATCTACTTCTCGTTTGCATGATGGGTCAGGCGGTCTCGAGCTATGTGTCCCTGCCCGCCGCATGCATAGCACTGCCTGCTCCTCAAATGGCTGGAACTGTATCGTGTTCCCCACACAACTGAACTTGTATACTTTGGTCAGCCACATGATGGTCAGGTTCTCATGGACCTCTGCGTCAAATGTCTATTACCGGATGTAGAAGACTCTGCTACATGTCATCCTACAGAGGGTATCGCCTCTGGTGACTGCTCAGTGAGGAAACACTCTACTAGAAGGACTCGCTCCTGCACCCCCGCCAGCGTTGGGATGCTGAGGGGAATCGTCAAAACCCTGATCTCATGCCCGAGTCACTGCTCGAAGTTCCGGTCACTGAAGAACATGTCTCATTCCATATATGTGGAGTAGTGTGAGAGGTCGGTGAACATCACTTTGTACTGAGCTACTGTCATGCTGCCCTTCTGCAGATGTAGTAACTTCTGAATCTGCACCGCACGAAGGGTGGCTGGAACAATCTTTGAGTGGAAGAGACACTCTAAGTCTGTCCAAAGTAAAGATTCCTCATGATGCACCTAGATCATCCGGCTCCACCATATACCTGCTACTGCGTGTAGGAGACTCACAGCAAATACCACCATAAGGTCATCGGGTGTCCATACCAATCTGAAAACTCTCACGGCAACCTCCATCCAATACTCAGTTACGTGTGGGTTCATATCTCCCCAGAGCCTGGGTGGCCTCTGTCGCTGGAACTCGTGCAACACACTCAAGAGGCGCACACTCTTTGGTGCCAGGGTATGTGGTATCTGTGGTCCAGCGGATAGTGGTACTTCTGGTACCTCCGCTGTTATGGGGCCCTACACCGAGGCCTCATCGCTTGGTGGGCTACCATCTCGTACGTAACTCCGAACCCTAGTTGGCTTCCTTTGTGGGGCCATCCTGAAAAGTAACATGTGATCCATGGTTAAAACTGTATACTTGCTGGGCTGACACAAAATAAACACAATGAAAACTTTTTCAATGGAAACCATACACAATCGATGTTTTCATGCACTGAGTCGGGAATTAGAGGTCAGGTTCATGGTGTATGGATACGTTGGTCGCCGCACCAACACTAGAATACCTTGACTGAAAACCACAATAAAAAATCGTAACACTATTTCTTCATAGAAAATAATGACAAGAGTCCAGATTTCTACTGTATAACAGACTCCTTGGATACCAATTTGTCACGACCCATCCTCGGGGATCATGCCATGACTACACCAAGCCCGCCTTCCATAGGCCAGGGGCTGGTGACTAGCACCAAAGACGTAATTCCCGATAAAAGTGGAAGGAATTTCCTTTAGAAAGAGAACAAATAAAACGGAGTATGCAACTGAAAATATACACTATGTAAAACTGTATACAAAAGATAGTGCTGAAAGGAAAGGGGGCCAGAAATACAAGCCCACCAGTAAAGTACAGTACAACTAAAAATCTAGTACAACTACAGTAATGTAAAACAACAACTACTGAGTCATCCTCCGGGAATCCCACCTGAATGGTGGGTAGATATGGCCTCCTCAGCACCCAGGTCCATTCGTCAGCTCCTTGTACATCTTGCCAAGTGGTCCACCTCCGGGTACCGTCCAGCTCTACAACTCTCTATCTCAATGAGTGCTGTCCATCTTCTGCAACCAACACAAAAGACTGCAGGCATAGCCGGTGCAGAGGTAAGTATAACGATACTCAGTACGGGCCCTGAGAATCCCGAAGGTTTCCCATAATCCATGATGGATAAACCACAAATGGAATGATACAGTCATGACGTATCAACCAAACCTACTTATGTATATGCCCATACATATATCTAAGTTATCAAACACATCCTGACTCCAACTCTCGAGCCCAAACACATCCCAATCCACCAAGGAAGTTAAAACAATCACATCAATGATAAAGATTTAATTCCATGACTCATATCACATAGGATACCAGAACAGTAGTCATCGTTGTCGAACCCACAGAGGATCCTAGAACATTAGTTATCATTTTCGAACCCACGGAGGGTCCCATTACAGTAGTCATCGCTATCGAACCCAGGGAGGATCGCAGTACAATAGTCGTCACTGTTGAACCCACGGAGGATCCCAGTACAGTAGTCATCGCAGTCGTAGCCAGCTCTAGGGTTCCCGCACACAGTACTCTCGATTCTGGGACGGTCTGCTCCTCGAGAAAATTGGTTGATACATAAACTATCATGATGTCCATAGTTGATGTATCCTAAAGTTTCGTCTCATCAAAAGGAACTGAACGCGACAGACGGTGCGTCAATCAGACGCCCAGTCTGAGAGTTATTGGTTTTTCTGTTCTAGGGGCCCGGTTGAAATTTCGCTCGTTTCAAACCCATCCATTTTCAAAAGTTTTTCAAAACTCACTAAGAGTATTTCAAAAGGAATGTCTCATTGTGAGGATCCTAGTGTCACAGACGGCACATCGATCGAACATGCGTTCTAGAAAATATTCATATTTAAGCGAAAAGGGACCGGCCCGTCAAGCCCAGTGGGCTGGAAGGTCGCCCCGTCCCAGTGGGGCACGACCCACCCAGTGACCTGGCCTGGCAGGTCCGACCTGGTTAGGGGGTTGGCGTGACCTGGTGCGGTGCGACCCAACCACGGACCCAGCCCGGATCGCATGCCGGTTCAGCTCACCTGGCGGTGCGGTCCCTCCTTGCTACCCGTCTGGCCGAAGCCAGCCGGTTTTTCTAGCACGTGCAACCCACCCAGCGGGAAGTTGTCATCCCACACGGCGTCAAGCGGCACCCTATTTTCTTCCGCCTGGCCGGCAGGAGGCTAATCAGTTCGCACACCAAAGTATCCCGCCCAGTGCGGGCCGCGATTTTCTCCATAGCAAGGCACAAAGCGGTGTCGCGGTTTCCTTCCCGGTCAGCCGTAGCTGTCCGGTTCGTCCAGCAAGCGTCCCACGAATGCAGGCCGCACCTCCTTCGCACGACACCTACGGGTGCCGCGATTCACCATCCCGGCTGGCAGTAGTTGGCCGGTTCATTAGCCAGAGCGGCCCGTAGTCACGAGCTTCAGTTTTCCTCCACGCGGCCAGTGCGCAGCTGTCCCTTCCAGTCGACGCCGCCTCTGGTCGCCTTTGCCAAAATAAACATGATCCAACGGTGGGTTGTCGGGCCGTGTTCATTCGGCATGTTCCCTCCTCATTAGGCGTTGACAAAAGGCCGAAGAAAATCCAATGCATTCATCACGAATGAGGTATAATTTTATTCATTTAAATTTATACAAACCCCCTACCTCGATTCAATTTTCGTTCATTGTAGTCGCGGAAAATGGCATCACAGAAGATGGACATCGATTTCGTTGACGTTGGGGTGCGTCGGAAGAGGAAGTGTCATTGTTGGCGAGGTTCCTCATGGATGAAGTCTGTTTCTTTAATGCAGATGGTGGTCAATGGAGAAGTTCTTCACGTTCTTTATCGGAGATGTTCTTCATGGAAGAACTCTTTCTTTCTAATTTCCCAATGATTTCCCAAGGTAAAAAGTCCAACCAACATCAAATAGAAATAACACATCTATTAAAATGACGTCTTAATGAATTCAAAGAGATTTAAATTCATTAAGTTACATCCTACTTATTTAATAGATAGGTTGGCTCATTAAATGGAAGGGATGAGATGAAGAGGCTCTAATTTAATTAAAGGGAGAGTTGGAACATCAAGGTGGAAGTTCAAAAGTCAAAGAGGATTAAGGGGTTAAAGGGGGAGTTGAAGGGTAAGTGGCATGTGTGGGACCCACCCCTAGTAATTTCCTTCCTTGGGAGGTTAGGGTGTGGTGGGTCCCACATCCAACTTCCCTTTGGAGGAAATAACCACCACTTAAAAAGAAAATTTACTAACACATCAATTTAATTTAATTTAATGTGAATCCCCAATTTAAGCCATCCTCTCTCGACCAAACACAACTGTGGTAAAGGTCCCCTTAGGTGAATAATGGCACTGCGAGTTCATCGGTGTCCTCATTTTTCAATTCTGAGCACTAGTTCAAAAGATAGAAAAACACACACGTGCATTTACTGAACATTCCGGAAAAAAACATCAGAAATTGATTCCGGGCACACCGGGCCTCAGAATCAGGTGCCGTAAAAAATTGTGGTATCATAAAATTCCACAGAATTTAAGAAATAATTTTCCTTGAAATTTCCGAGTCTTTACATTAAGAACACCTTAGGGATTTATGTCCCTTTAAAGATACAACATATACTAGGAAAACAAAAAGGGGTACCGAACATGCATCAGAGCCTCCTGCTCCCATGTGATCTCCTGGAGGTCCCCGTGCTGCCAGCGAATGCGCAGTAGAGGAATCGACTGTCCATGTAGGACCCACTCATGTCGATCCTCAATCTCCACTGGAACTTCCATAAATGTCGTCTTTTCATCGATGTCCAGATCGCCGTGGTTGATGATGTAGGACGAGTCGTGCATTTATCTCCACAGCTAAGATATGTGGAAGATGTCATGCACCCAGTGCAACTGAGGTGGAAGGGCCAGGTGGTAAGCCACCTCACCTACCCTGCTGAGGACCTGAAAAGGCCCAATAAATTATGGAGATAACATGCCACCTTGGCCAAATCTCGATATCCCTTATTAAGGTGAGACCCATAAGAAGACGTGGTCGCTATCCTCAAACTCCAGTGGTCTCCATCTCATATCAGCATAGGGCGTCTATCTGCTCTGCGTAGTCTTCATCCGCTCCTGGATAATCTGCACCTTCTCTACTGTAGCTTGCACCATCTCTGGTCCTACATGTGCTGAATCTCATGGGTTAGTCCAGCACATAAGTGATCTGCAAGGTCATCCATACAGTGCCCTGTATGGGTCCATCCTGATGGTGAAGTGGTAGCTGTTGTTGTACGCAAACAACACCAAGGGTAAGTGATCTTCCCACCTGCGACCAAAGTCGAGAACACATGTATGAAGCATGTCCTCGAGAGTCTGAATGGTCCTCTCAGTATGACCATCTGTCTGAGGGTGGAAGGCAGTGCTCAAGCAAAGCTGCGTTCCAAAAGCCTCCTGTAACCCCTTCCATAGCCAGCAAGTGAAACGAGCATCTTGATCGGAGATGATAGTCGATGACACACCATGAAGTCGTATGATCTATTAGAAGTAAGGACATCCCAGGCTCTCTTCTGAGCCCTACTCTCTAATCGGTAGGAAGTGGGATGACTTGGCGAGTCGGTATATGATCACCCAGATAGAGGCGTGTCCTCGGGATGTACGTGGACGTCCCATCATGTTATCCATGGATATCTCATCGCACTTCCACTCTGGATCCCTTAAGGGTTGATCCAAGCCTTCTAGAACCTGGTGTTCCACCTTCACTTGCTGAAAAATGAGGCATGGAGAGACAACCTCTCCTTCTGCTTTCTTAATACCCGACCACCATTGCTATCGTCTGAGGTCCTGATACGTCATGACACTATTGGATGTACCACTAGAGGGGAAGTTCAGAACTCTATAAATACCTACTCCTATAGTGCAACTGGTACCACGGTACGTCCCCTGAAGAGGATGACATGATCCCCACCTTCAGAAAACCCATCAGGTGCCTGCCCTAAGGATATCTGAGCACATCATTTCTCACAGTCAACGTCTCCACGCTGTTCCTTCCCGACTCGCTGAAGGAGTGGAGGAGTGACAGTAAGAAATTGCAGAAAGACTACTTCATCTCTATCCAAAAATGATTTCTACAACACGGCCAGGTGCTCTTTCACCTCTCTAAGAAGGTGAATGCCTGATCTCCTGATGAGATCATCTACTACAATGTTCCCCTTCCTTGGAGAATAGACTATCTAGAAGTCATAGTCCTGGATGAACTCAAGCCATCACCATGGTCTGAGGTTCACGTCCTTCTACGAGAAGATGTACCTGAGACTCTGGTGGTTAGAGTCTACTGTAAGACGCTATCCCATCATATAGTGCTCCCACATTTTCAAGGAAAATATAATTAATTCTAACTCCAGGTCATGGGTAGAATATTTATTCTCTTTCTATCTCAATATCCATTAAACATACATGATAAATGCTTGCTCCTGCATCAGGACACACTAGAGTCCGGTCCCTGATGCGACGCAGCAAACTACGTACCCAACACCCTCCTCGGGTAGCCTCAAGATGGGCGAACTTGTCAAACTCTACATAAGCTTCTGAAATCACTGCGGACATCTCTCTAACCACATGAAGGGTTTCCTCTTCTTCGTCAAAGCTGAAAGCAGTGCTACAACTCTGGAGATGTCTAACAGAAATCTCCTATAGTACCCAGCAAGACCCAGGAAACATCGCACCTCCATCACACTCATGGGTGGCTCCCAAGAAAGTGTTTCCTCGATCTTCTCTAGATCCACTTCAACTCTAGCCTCCAAGATGACGTGTCCCATGAAATTAACTTCACAAGTCCAGAACTAGAACTTTGAGAGCTTACTATAAAGCTAGTTCTCATAGAGTGTGTCTAGTACTACCGGAAAATGGTAGGATTTATCTTCCTCAGTTTTCTAGTAAATTGGTATGTCATCGATGAAGGCTATGACAAATAAATCGAGGTAAGGCTGGAAGATAATGTTTATGACACTCATGAACATTACTGGATCATTGGTTATGCCAAAGGGAATAACAAAGAACTCTTAGTGGCCATACCGAAACCTGAAGGCCATCTTCCATACATCATTGTCTTGAACTCTGAGCTAGTGATAGCCTGACCAGAGGTCTATCTTCGAGAACCATCGTTCTCCCTTCAGTTGATCAAAGAGGTCGTCAATCCTCGGGAGTGGGTACATGTTCTTCACAGTCACCTGATTCAGATGATGGTAGTTGACACACAGTCGCAAGCTCCCATCCACCTTCTTGGAGAATGAAATAGAATATTCCGAGGGTGAAACACTGGGTCGGATAAATCACTTCCCCTAAAAGTCCTCTAGCTGTACCCGCAACACATGAAGCTCGGTGGGAGCCATCTGACTTTCTAGAGTAGATATCAGTGTTGTCCCGGGGTACAGGTCAATGTAGAAGTCTATGTCTCTACGAGAAGGTAGTCCTAGAGCATATTTAGGGAAAACATCTATTTACTGATCCACCAAAATAGGAAAAATCGGACTCCGCACATCAAATGCACCAATGATGAGACTAGCCAACTGATGTGTGATCGGCTACCCCATATTCTGCGTAAGTCCATCCTATGCTGAAAAGGCTCCCTTCTTGCTAGTGAAGGGGAATCTGGTTCCATCTGTGCAGAAACACTGCACCTTGCACTTAATACAGTCAATCAGAGCATGAATTATGGATAACTAGTCCATACCCAAGATGAAGTCGTATGGTCTCAACGCCACTACAAGAAGATCACAGCCAAAGTTCTCACCTCCTAGAGTAAACTCATAATACCGGAACCAGTGCGTAATTGTCGAGTATGCTCTCGTAGGAGTCTCTAGTCGTAAGGATCGAGACAACAGCTCCGTCAGAATCTACGAGCTCCAAACAAGGGCAGCGACAATAAAATATTGACCTGCACCTGTGTCTATAAGTACTTCAGCAAGGGTGGATTAGTCACAGATAGTACCCCGAATCATCTCAGGTGTGACAATTTCGTAGACCTTGACTGCCTGGAGCGGAGCCTGCCTCTATCTCCCAACCCCCTATGGTCGGGGTGGACCTCTTGGTGGTGGTGGTGGTGGTAGATCCTCGAAACGTCATCCACCACTCACTATTCAACTAGCTCCTCTACCATGTCCGCCTTTTCCCAGTGGACCACCATGTTCAAACCTCTTCCTCTACCTGGGAGGTCCCTCTACTATATACTGCTCGTTCTCATGATGGGTCGGGCGGTCTCGAGCTATGTGTCCCTGCCTGCTGCATGCATAGCACTGCCTGCTCTTCAAATGGCTAGAACTGTATCGTGTTCCCCACACAACTGAACTTGTATACTGTGCTTAGCCACCTGATGTCTAGGTTCGCTTGGACCACTGCATAAAATGTCTATTACCGGCTATAGAAGACTCTGCTACATGTCATCCTATGCAGGGTCTCGCCTATGGTGACTACTCTGTGATGAAACTATCCACTAGAAGGACTCACTCCAGCACCCCCGCCAGTGTTGGGATGCTGAGGGGAATCGTCAAAACCCTGATCTCATGCCTGAGTCAATGCTCAAAGATCTGGTCACAGAAGAACATGTATCATTCCATATCTGTGGAGTAGTGTGAGAGGTCGGTGAACCTTGCTGAGTACTGAGGTACTGTCATGCTGCCCTACTGCAGATGTAGTAACTCCTGAATCTGCACCTCATGAAGGGTGGCTGGAACAATCTTTGAGCGGAAGAGACACTATAAGTCTTTCCAAAGTAAAGATTCCTCGTCATGCACCTAGAGCATCCGATTCCACCATATACCTACTACTGCGTGCAGGAGACTCACAGCAAATACCACCATAAGGTCAGCTGGTGTCCATACCAATCTGAAAACTCTCACGACAACCTCCATCCAATCCTCAGTTACCTGTGGGTTCGTCTCTCCCCAGAGCCTGGGCGGCCTCTACCGCTGGAACTGTTGCAACACACTCAGGAGGCGCACACTCTCTAGTGCAGGGATAGGTGGTATCTGTGGTCCAGCGGATAGTGGTACCGCTTGTACCTCCGCTGTTATGCGACCCTACACCGAGGCCTCATCGCTTGGTGGGATACCATCTCTTATGTAACTCCGAACCCTAGCTGTCTGCCTTTGTGGGGCCATCCTAAAAAGTAACAGGTGATCCATTGATAAAACAGTATACTTGGTGAGGTGACAGAAAATAATCACAAAGAAAACTTTTTCAATGGAAACCATACGCAATGGATGTTTTCGTGCACTGAGTTGAGAATCAGAGGTCAGGGTCCTGGTTTATGGATACGTTGGCCGTCGTACCAACACTAGAATCCCTGGACTGAAAACCACACTCAATACTCTTAACACTATTTCTTCATAGAAAAGAATGACAAGAGTCCGTATTTCTGATGTATAACAGACTCCTTGGAAACCAATTTGTCACGACCCATCCTCGGGGATCATGCCATGACAACCCAAGCCCGCCTTCCATAGGCCAGGGGTTGGTGACTAGCACCAAAGACGTAATTCCTGATAAAAGTGGAAGAAATTTCCTTTAGAAAGTAAAAAAATACAACAGAGTATGCAACTGAATGTAAACACTGAGTAAAACTGTATACAAAAGATAGTGCTGAAAGGAAAGGGGGCCGAAAATACAAGCCCAATATTAAAGTACAGTACAACTAAAAAGCTAGTGCAACTGCAATAATGTAAAACAACAACAACTGAGTCGTCCTTTGGGAATCCCAACTGAATGGTGGGTACATATAGCCTCCTCAATGCCCAGGTCCATTCGTCATCTCCTTTTATATCTTGCCAAGTGGTCCACCTCCGGGTACCGTACAACTCTACAACTCTCTATCTCGATGAGTGATGTCCGTCGTCTGCAACCAACACAAAAGACTGCAGGCATAGCCGGTGCAGAGGTGAGTATAATGATACTCAGTAGGGACCCTGAGACCCCCGAAGGATTCCCATAATCCATGAGGGATAAACCAAAAATGGAATGATACAGTCATGAAGTATCAACCAAACCTACTTATGTATATGCCCACGCATATATCTAAGTTATGAAACACATCCCGACTCTAACTCTCGAGCCCAAACATAACCTAATCCACCCAGGAATTAAAAACAATCACATCGATGATAATGATTGAAATTCAAGACCCATATCACATAGGATACCAGAACTGTAGTCATCACTGTCGAACCAACTGAGGATCCTAGAATATTAGTCATCATTTTCGAACCCACGGAGGATCCCAGTATAGAAGTCATCGCTATCGAACCCAGGGAGGATACCAGTACAGTACTCATCACTGTTTAACCCATAGAGGATCCCAGTATAGTAGTCATCACTGTCGAACCCATGGAGGATCCCAGTACAGTAGTCGTCGTAGTCGCAACCAGCTCTAGGGTTCCCGCACATAGTACGCTCGATTCTGGGAGGGTCCTCTCCTCGAGAAAAGGGGTTGATACATCAACTATCAAGATGTCCATATTTGATGTATCCCAAAGTTTCATCTCATCAAAAGGAACCAAATGCGATAGACGGTGCATCAATCAGATGCCCAGTCTGAGAGTTATTGGCTTTTCTGTTCTAGGGGCATGGTTGAAATTATGCTCGTTTCAAACCCAGTCATTTTCAAAAGTTTTTCAAAACTCACTATGAGTTTTGCAAAAGGACTTTCTCATCTCGAGGATCCCATTTCCATAGACGGTGCATCGATCAGACATGCGGTCTAGAAAATATTCATGTTTAAGAGAAACGGGCCCGACCCGTCAAGCCTAGTGGGCTGGCAGGTCACCCCGACCCAGTGGGGTACGACCCAGCCTGGGACCCGGTCCGGCAAGTCTGACCTATTTAGGGGGTCGGCCCGGCTTGGTGGGGTGCGGCCCAACCACGGACCCGACCCGGATCACGGGCCGTTCGACTCACCCGGCGGCGCGGAGCGGCGCCGACCCACCTTGCTACCCGGCTGGCCGAAGCCAGCCGGTTTTTCTAGCACGTGCGACCCACCCAGAAGGACGCTGTCATCCCATACAGTGCTGAGCGGCGCCATAGTTTCTTCCGCCTAGCCGGCAGGACGCTGATCGGTTCGCCCACCAAAGTAGCCCGCCTAGTGCGAGCCGTGATCTTCTCCGTAGCATGGCACCAAGCGGTGTCGCGGTCTCCTTCCCGGCCAACCGTAGTCATCCGGTTCATCCAGAAAGCGTCCCGTGGATGCAGGCCGCACCTCTTCCACACGGCACCTACGGGTGTCGTGGTTCACCATACCGGCTGATAGTAGCAGGCCGGTTCTTCAGCCTGAGCGGCCCGCATTCATGAGCTGCAGTTTTCCTCCACACGACCAGTGCATGGCTACCGCTTCCAGTAGACGCCGCCTCTGGTCGCCATTCCCAAAATAAACATGATCCAAAAGTGGGTCGTCTGGCCGTGTTCGTTCGGCATGTGCCCTCCGCATTAGGAGATGACAAAAGGCCGAATAAAATCCAATGCATTAATAATGAATGAGGTATAATTTTATTCATTTAAAATTATTCAAAAACCCCTACCTCGATTCAAGTTTTTTCATCATAGTCGCAGAAAATGGCGTCGCGGAAGATAGACATCGATTTTATTGACTTTGGGGTGTGTCTGAAAAGGAATAGTCATTTTTGGAGACATTCTTTGTGTATGGCGTCAATTTATTTAATGCAGATAGTGTTTGTCAGATATGTTCTTTGCGTTCTTCATTGGATATGTTCTTCATGGATGAACACTTTATTTCTAATTTCCCATAGCTTTCCCAAGGTAAAAAGTTCAACCAACCTCAAATAATAATAACACACCTATTAAAAGGATGTTTATTAAATTGAAAGATATTTGAATTCATTAAGTTACATCCTATTAATTTTAGTGACGAGTTGGCTCATTAAATGGAATGGAGGAGATGAAGAGTCTCTAATTTAATTAAATTGAGAGATGGCACATCAAGAGGGAAGTTCAAAAGTTAAAGAGGATTAAGGGGTTAAAGGGGGAGTTGAAGTGTTAGGGTCTCGTGTGGACCCCACCCCTATTTATTTCCTCCAAAGAGAGGTTAGGGTGTTGTGGGACCCACCTACAAGTTCATCATTGTCCTTGGATTTCAATTCAGAGCACTGGTTCAAAAGATAGGAAAAACCGCACATACGTTTACTGAACTTACCCGAAAAAAACTTTAGAAATTGATTCCGGGCACACGGAGCCTCAGAATCATGCGCTGTCAGAAACTGCAGACCCGTAAAATTCCAAAAAAATTACGATAAAAATTTCATTGAAATTTCTAGGTCATTAAATTACCCCACCTCAGGGATTTACGTCCCTGTAAAGCTAAAACACATACTAGGTAAAAAATAGGTACTGAGCATGCATCTCAGCCTCCCGCTCCCATGTGCTATCCTAGAGGTACTCGTGCTGCCTGTGAATGCGTACTAGAGGAATCAACCGTCCATGTAGGACACGATCCTGTTGATCCTCACTCTCCACTAGAACCTCTAGCAATGTCGCCCTACTATTGATGTCCAGCTCCCCGTGGTCGATGATGTGGGATGGGTCGTTCACATATCTCCTCATCTAAGATATGTGGAAGACATCATGCTCCCGACACAATTGAGGTGGAAGGGCCAGGCTGTAATCCACCTCACCTACCCTGCTGAGGACCTAAAAAGGCCCAGTGAATCTTGGAGATAACTTGCTGCCTCAGCCAAATCTCTATAGACCATGACGATATGAGACTCGTAAGAAGAGGTGGTCACCATCCTTGAACTTCAGTGGTCTCCGTCTCCTATCAGCATAAGAGTCCAATCTGCTTTGTGCAGTCTTCATCCACTCATGCATAATCTTCACCTTCTCCATAAGAGTCTACACCATCTCTGGTCCTACAAGTCTTGACTCCCCTGGGTCAGTCCAGCATAGAGGTTATCTGCAAGGTCGGCTATACAGTGCTTCGTAAGGGGCCATCCCGATGGTGGAGTGGTAGCTATTGTTGTATGAAAACTCACCAAGGGTATGTGATCTTCCCAAATGTGACCAAAGTCGAGAACACATGCACAGAGCATTTCCTCGAGATTCTAAATGGTCCTCTCTGTCTGACAATACGTCTGAGGATGGAAGGCGATGCTCAAGCGAAGCTGCATGCCAAAAGCCACATGTAACCCCTTCCAAAGCTGGGATGTGAAACGAGCATCTCGATCAGAGATGATAGTCGATGGAACACTAGGAAGCCGTATAGTCTTTTGAATGTAGAGACAGCCCAAGCTCTATATTGAGCCCTACTCTCTGATCGGTAGGAAGTGGGCCAACATGGTGAGTTGGTCTACGATCAGCCAGATAGAGTCATGTCATCTGGATGTACGTGGTTGCCCCATCACGAAATACATGGATATCCCATCCCACTTCCACTCTAATACCTCTAAGGGCTGAACCAAGCCTATTGGAACATGGTGCACCACCTTCACTTGTGGAAAAGTGAGGCATCAAGAGAAAAACATTGCTACTTCTTTCTTCATACCTGACCATAAATTATTTCTTCTGAGATCCTGATACCTCATCACCACTCTTGGATGTACCTATAGAAGGGAAGTGTGGAACTCTCTCAATAATTCCACTTATAGTTCAATTGGTACCATGGTACGTCCCCTAAAGAGGATGACGTGCTCCCCAGATTCAGAAAACCCATCAGGTGCCTTCCCTGAGGATATCTGAGCATGTCATGTCTCACAGTCAAATACTCCACACTATGACTCCCTGACTCGATGAATGATTGGAGGAGTGACTGTAAGAGAATGCAGAAAGACTACTCCATCTCTATCAGAAAAGGATATATGCAATGCCAAAAACTTCTATGTCGCCTCTCTTAGCAGTTGAATGTCTGATCTCCTGCTGAGTGCATCTGCTACAACGGTCCCCCTCCCAAGATTATAGACTATATCGATGTCATAGTATTGGAGGAACTCATGCCATCGCCACTGTCTCGGGTTCAGGTCCTTATGTGAAATGATGTACCTGAGACTCTGGTAGTCAGAGTAGACTGTAAAATGCTCTCCTATCAGATAGTGCTGCCACATTTTCAAGGCGAAGACCACTTCTTATAACTTCAGGTCATGGGTAGCATAGTTATGCTTGTGTTGTCTCAAATTCGGTGAACCATATACGATCAATGCACCCCCTACATCAAGACACACCCGTGTCTGGTCCCTGATGTGTCGTAGTAAACTACGTACCCAACTCCCACCTTTGGTTGCCTCAAGATGGGCACACTAGTCAACCTCTACCTCAACTGTTAAACGCTCTGCTAACATCTCTCTTACCACACGAATTGTTTTCCCTTCTTCGTCAAAGATGAATGTGGTGATGCAGCTCTGGAGAATTATTGTACAGATCTCCAATAGTACCCATCCAGACCCAAGAAACTTCGCATCTACGTCACATTCCTGGGTGGCTCCCAAGAAAGTAATGCCTCTATCATCACTGGATCCACTGCAACTCCAGCCTCTGAGATGTTGTGTCCCATGAAATGAACCTCTCAAATCCATAACTGACACTTTGAGAGCTTACCCTAATGCTAGTGCTCTCGGAGTGTGTCCAATACTACATGAAAATGGTAGGAGTGCTCCTCCTCAGTAGTCGAGTAAATCAGTATTTCATAGATGAATACTAAGACAAATATATCGAGGTAAGGCTGGAAGATCATGTTAATGAGACTCGTGAACATTGTTGGAGCATTACTTATGCCGAAGTGAATTACCAAGAACTCATAGTGGCCATACCGACACCTAAAGCCCGCCTTCTGCACATCCTTGTCTCGAACACTGAGTTGGTGATAGCCTAACCTGAGGTCTATCTTCGAGAACCATCATTCCCCCTTGAGCTGATCATAGAGGTCGTCAATCCTCAGGAGTGGGTAATTGTTCTTCACAGTCACCTTATTAAGGAGACGGTAGTCAAAACACTATCGCAAGCTCCCATCCTCTTTCTTGGTGAAAAAAATCGGAGATTCCCAGGGTGAAACACTAGGTCAGATAAATCCCTTCCCCTACAAGTCCTCTAGCTGTACCCGCAGCTCACGAAACTCGGCGAGAGACATCCGATATGCATAAGTAGATATATATGTTGTCCGGGGGTACATGTCAATGTAGAAGTATACATCTATATGAGGAGGTAGTCCTGGAACATCGTCAGGGAAAACATCTACGTATTGATCCACTATAATAGGAAAACTCAAACTCTGCACATCAACCACTCAAAGGATGAGACTAGCCACCTGATTGTGATCAATTTCCCCCTCCTATGCCTAAGTCCATCCTGCACTACAAAGGCTCCCTTCTTACCTGTAGAGGAGAACCTGGTCCCATCCATGCGGACACACCACCCCTTGTGCCTAATACAGTCAATCTGAGCATGAACTATGGATAACCAGTCCATAACCAAGATGACGTCGTAAGGCCTAGACGCCGCTACAGGAATATCCCAGCTGAAGCCCTCACCACCTAGAGTAAGCTCACACTATCGGCACTAGTGAGTAAACATTGAGTCTGATCCTGTATGAGTCTCTAGCCATATGGATCGAGCCAATGGCTACGTCGGAATCTTCGAGCTCCGAACAGGGGCAGTAGCAATAAAAGAATGACTCACACCTTTATCTATAAGTATATCAGCAAGGGTGGATTTGACCCAGATAGTACCTCGAATCATCTCAGGTGTGCCGTGGTTATAGACCTCGACTTCCTCGTGCCGAGCCTACCTATGCCCGCCATCCCCCTGTGGTCGGGGTGGACCTCCTGGTGGTGGTGGTGGAGGAGCCTCAAAAGGTCGTCCACCACCCGTTGCTCGACCAGCTCCTCTTCCACGTCTACCTGCTCCCTACAGACCACTACGGTTAAACCTCTACCTTGTCCTAGGAGGTCCCCCTACTTTTACTGCTCGTTTTCATGGCGGGTCGGAGGTCCCTAGCTATGTGACCTTTCCCACTGCATGCATAACATTGCCTGCTCCTCGTATGGATGGCTCTGTATTGTGTTCCCCACACAACCGAACCTATATCCTGAGGTGTCACACTTGATGGCCTAGTCTTCTTGGAACTCTGTGTCAACTTTCTACTACCTGCTATAGAGTATTCTGATACATGTCTTCCTACGGAGGGTCTCTTCGCTGGTGACTTCCCAACGAGGAAACTCTCCTCTAGAATGGACCGCTCCAGCACCCCCGCCTGCGTCAAGATGCTGAGGGGAATCATCAAAACCCTGATCTCATTCCTGAGTCCCTGCTCAAAGGTCTGGGCCCTGATGATCAGGTCCCGTAACATATCCATGGAGTAGCGTGAGAGATCAGTGAACCTCGCTGAGTACTGAGATACTATCATGATGCCCTACTGTAGATGTAGTAACTCCTGAATCCACACTTCATGATGGGTGGCTAGAACAAACTTTTAGCGGAAGAGACTCTTTAAGTCTGTCCATAGTAAAGATGCCTCATCATGCACCTGGAGCATCGGGCTCTACCATCTACTTGCTGCTACATATAGGAGACTCGCGTCAAGGATCAGCAAAAGGTCGGCTGGTGTACCTACGAATTTAAAAACTCTCACGACAGCCTCCAGCCAATCCTCTTATGCCCGTGGGTCCATCTCTCCCCAAAACCTAGGCAGCCTATGTCGATGGAACTCGTGCAATGCACTCATGCGGCGTTCACTCTCTTTTGTTGGGGCTGGTGGTATCGGTGGTCCAGCAGATAGTGGTACCGTTGGTACGTCTGCTGTGATGGGGCCCTGCACCAAGGCCTCGCCACTCGGTGGGCTACCATCTTATACGTAACTCAGAACCGTAGCTGGCTGCCTTCGTGGGGCCATCATGAAAAGCAATAGGTGAGCCACAGTTAAAATTGTATACCTGCTGAGCGGACACAAATTAATCACAAAGAAAACATTTTCAAAAGAAACCACATGCTATCAGTGTTTTAGTGCACTGTGTAGGGAATCAGAGGTTAGGGTTCTGGTGTTTGGATACATTGGTCACATTACCAACACTGGACTCCCTGGACTGAAAACTACACTCAATACTCTTAACACTATTGCTTCATAGGAATGAATGATCAGATTCCTAAGTTTTGTGGTATAATTGACTCCTCTGATACCAATTTGTCACGACCCGTCCTCAGGGCCAGTCCTGTGACTACCCCAAGCCCGCGTTCAATAGGCTAGAGGGTGGGGACGAACACCAAAGGCGTGATTATCTATAAATGGTGAAGGAATTTCCTTTAGAAAGTAAAAAAATACAATAGAGTACGCAACTAAAAGTAAACACTAAGTAAAACGGTATACAAAAGATAGTGCTGAAAAGAAAGGGGACTGGAAATACAAGCCCAACAGTAAATTACAATACAACTGAAAAGCTTGCACAACTGTAGTAAAGTAAAAAAACAACTACTAAGACATCCTCCAGAAATCCCACCTGAAGGGTTGGTACAGATGGACTCCTCAGCGCCATGGTCTGTCCGTCAACTCTGTGTACGTCTCACCAAGTGCTCCATCTCTGGATAACGTCCAGCTCTACAACTCACTACCTCGATTAGTGATGTTCTTCGTTTGCAACCAACACAAAATAGTGCGGACATAGCCCGTGAGGGGGCGAGTATAACGATACTCATTAGAGACCTAGATACCCCTGATGGTCTCCCAGAATCCAGAAAGGGTAAACCAAAAAGGAAAGATACCATCATGAATTATCAACCAACCCTACTTAGGTATATGCCCATAAATATTCCTAAGTAATCAACCACAACCGACTCCTACTCTCAATCCCAAACACAACCCAGTCCACACATGAAGTTAAAACAATCACATCGATGATAATGATTGAATGTCAAGAATCAGCTCACACAGTATACAAGAATAGCAGTCATCGTTGTCGTACCCACGGAGGATCCCAGTACAGTAGTAATCATTTTCGAACACATATAGGATCCTAGTATAGTACTTGTCACTATCGAACCCACAGAGGATCCCATAACAATAGTCATCACTATCGAACCCACGAAGAATCATTGTATATTAGTCTTCGCAGTCGAAGCCAACTCTAGTGTTCCTGCACAAATAACGCTCGATTCTGGGAGGGTCTGCTCCTTGAGAAAAGGGGTCAATACATAAACTACCATGAAGTCTATAGTTGATGTATCCCAATGTTCCTTCTCATTAAAAGTAACCCAATGCGACAGATGTCGCATCAACCGGACACCCGGTCTGAGAGTTATTGGCTTTTCCCTTCCAGGGGCCCGGTTGGAATTATGCTCATTCCAAACCTGGCCGTTTTCCAAAGTTGTCCAAAACTCACTAAGATTATCTCAAAATGACCACCTCATCGCGAGGTTCAGAGTGTTGTAGATAGAACCTCGATCGGACGCGCGGGCTAGAAGATATTCTCGTTCAAGCAAAATGGGCCCGTCCCGTCACTCCTAGTGGGCTTGCGGGTCGGCCTGACCCGGGTTGGCGGGTCTGACCCGGCTGGGGGTCAGCCCGTCCCGGTGGGGCGCAGCCCACCCAGGGACCCGACCCAGTGGGTTCAACCCGGTTAGAGGTTTGCCCCAGTATGGTGGGGCGCAACCCACCTGTGGACCCGTCCAAGATCGCGGGCTGGTTCGGCCCGCCCAGCGGTGCCGAGCGGCACTGCCCCTCTTTGTTGTCCTGCCGGCCGAAGCTGTCTGGTTTATCCAGCGTGAGTGGACCGCATAGCAGGCCATTTGTCTCCTCCGTGGTGTAGAGCGGCACTATAGTTTCGTCTGCCCGGAACGTTGGGGGCTGGCCGGTTCGCCCGCCGAAGTTGCCCGACCAGCACGGGTCGTGGTCTTCTACACAGCGCGGCACCAAGCGGCACATCGTTCTCCTTCCTGGTCAGCTGTAACCGGCTGGGTCATCCAACAAGCGGCCCATGGTTGCAGGCCGCACCTCCTCCGCGCGGCACCTGTGTGTGCCGCAGTTCACTAGACCGACCAACAGTAGTAGGCCGGTTCTTCAGCCTGAGGGGCCCGCAGTCGCGGGCCACGCTTTTCCTCCACACGGCCAATGTGCGGCCGCCGCTTCCAGTCGCCACCGCCTCCGATCACCACCACCTCTAGCCACCATTTCCAAAATATAAACGATCCAATGGAGGGTCATTGGGATGTGTTTGTTCGGCCCGCACCATCTGTGTTAGGCGATAACAAAAGGCCGAATACAATTCAATGCATTCATCATGAATGAGGTTTTTAAATTTTACAAAACCCCCTACCTCGATTCAAGGTTCGTTCATCGTAGTCATGGAAAACAACATCGCAGAAGACAGATCTTGATTTCGTTGACGTCGGGGTACGTCTGAAGAGGATGTGTCATTTTTGGAAACATTCATTGTGGACGACGTCTATTTCTTTAACACAGATGGTGGTCATTGGAGAAGTTCTTCATGTTCTTCTTCGGAGATTTTTTTCATGGAAGAACACATCACTTCCATTTTCCCAAGGCTTTCCCAAGGTAAAAGGTCCAACCAACATCAAATACAAATAACACATCTATGAAAAGGATTGCTTAATTTATTCGAATAGATTTGAATTCATTAAGTTACATCCTATTAATTTAATAGATGGGTTGGCTCATTAAATTGAAGGGAGGAGATGTAGTGGCTCCAATTTAATTAAAGGGATAGTTGGCACATCAAGAGGGAAGTTCAAAAGTTAAAGTGGATTAAGGGTTTAAAGGGGGAGTTAATGGCTTAGGGGATCATGTGGGCCCCACCCGTAGTTTTATCCTCCAAAGGGAGGTTATGGTGTGGTGGTCACCACCTCCAACTTCACTTTGGAGGAAATAACTACCACTAAAAAAAAATTGTGTAACACATCAATTTTATTTAATTTAATATGAATCCACAAAATAAATCATCCGCTCTCGACCAAACGCAACTACCGTAACGGTCCTCTTTTGAGAATACCGGCACTGTGAGTTCATCAGAGTCCTCAGTTTTCAATTCCGAGCCACGGTTGAAAAGATAGAAAAACATGCACGTACGATTACTGAATGTACCTGGAAAAAATTTCAGAAATTTATTCCGGGAACACCGGGCCTTGAAATCTGGCACCGTCCAAAAATGCAGACTCGAAAAATTACAAAGAATTTATGAAAAAAATTTACATGAAATTTTTGAGTCTTTAAAAAATCCAAAAATTAATCTTCAACTGGATGTTCCTCACAAAGGAGTATCTAGAATCCATGATTCTTCTCTTAACCAAAGATCTGTTATTCATTCTTTGAATCGAACTATGTCAGTTTCATTAGAATACCACTTGTGAGTTATTACTTCTCTTAGAGCCTCTCCTCTATATTTCCTCTATCACTTGAGTTATTCAAGGTCAATTTTTTTTTGACATTTTTGTAGATATACAACATTATAGGTCGATTAAAAGGTTGAGTTTCAACTATATCGATTGTAAAACATCAGGGTAGGTGGTTTTTTGCCTTTATTTGATTGTATTTGAGTTTTATTTGCCAATGTTCTGATTACCCATGTTTTCAGTTAAGGAAATTGAACCCCAATTTGTCTTCATTAGATTGATTGTTGGATTAATGGTTGATTTATATGATAATATGTGAAATTTAATGTTTATAAAATAACCCAAGGGTGAGTTTCCATGAATAATTGTTTAGGGTCATTTGGTCCAGGTTTCCTATGATGTTTGTCCTTGTTTCCTTTCCATGATTGATAGGGTGGATCTGTTTTTCTTTTGCTGCTGGTTGAATTCTTGTGGTATGAATTAGAATTTTTTTACCCATTTTTGTAGTTGAGATTACCTTGGGAAACATAATATCGTTTAAACATGATTTAATTCCATATGGCTGTGAGAGCCTGGTGTATTCGTACCCTAGGGGGAATTGATGTCGAGTTATTCCTCATAGTGTATGTTATAATTCATGCTATGAGACCACATGGGGGACTGACGGAAATCCATCACTCAAAGAGTTTATTATTTATGTTATGAGGCCATTTGGGGAATTGATGTTGACTACTTCCCCCGAGTGTATTTTTTTCTTCTATAAAAACTATAGGAGTAATTTACTAGGAGTTGTTCCCCCGATTTTCTATTCCTTTTTTATTTCATTACATGGAAAGAGGGGTTAGACAGTGGGTGCTGCCCAGAGGGTTAACATAAATATTGAATGTTTGGGACACATCTACCAAGACAAAGAATAATTATGGATTTGGTCCTAATAGGTATTCTTCTGAGATAACTGTTTCGATATGTACATGATAAAATGATGAACATTAAATTCTAATATATATAAATGGAAACTGTAGGTTTTGGGTACTTTTGTGTACTTCTAGTTTTTTTGTTGCTTTTTAATTATTACATATTATATATTATCACTGATAGTTAGGCATAGATATTATTGTGGTTTCCTACTAGAATTCATCTCAATCATTATTTTTGTGATGCTTTTGGAAGGAAATAGATTATATGGTTGATAGTTTAGATAAGGGATAGTTTGTTTCATCATCAGGTACATGATTTTTATGGAGTTGGAGAGCATGGGACCATGATGAGGCTTACGATTCTACTAGAGTTCACTTGTGTTATTTTGCATTGGGTTTAATATTTTCTTTCCAGTATATTTTCGTGTTTGGATTCATTTCATAAACATATGTGACATGAATTATATATATATATATATACACTAATTGTTATTTACATTCATTCTCCAACTGTTAAATGTGGTATGGTATTTTTCTTCTACTACTATTTATTATTTTTTATTCCACATTTCATTTTATGCCAATGAGGAAATATTTTATCCACTATCACACTTAAGGCCCTTACTTCTAGTTGACAACCTCTAGTGTTCGGGTATATTCACTTGAGGCCTTTTGACCAACTGGGTATGAGGCACCTTGGGGAGGCATGTGGAACTGGCACATTAAAAAGTGGTACAAGAGGCAAGTTTTTTTTGCTTTGAATTACTATTTGGATCATATATATTGGGATAAGAAGGAATGGGTAGTGGGTAATAAACTATGTCTGGGTCTAGCAGACTGATGTAAAATAAAAACCCTATTTAACTCGATTATTGAATTTTTTCTAGTTTCGAAAATGCTATAGTTTATTTTAATTCACTCTTTGGTGTTTCATATGATTTGTGATGTTATGATTTATATCATTGAGGTTTTATTTTTGTTGGTACCCTTTGAGATGAGGGTAATACATTTCATTCATCACATATGCACTTTATAGAGATCAAATGTCATGCATTTTTAATTCCATTTAGCATGCATCGTTAATTGCATGTTCGTGTGATATATGTTTTTCTATATATGCATTATGTTGTGATAGATATCATGATAGAATACAGGATATTTTTTGTTGGTGATGAAAATTTTAATGTTTCATTTGAATGGGAACCAAACATGGATTCCTGGGGTGTTATGGAGCCTCACAGATTGGAATTTGGTGGATCATTTGCGAAATTAATTGAATTTTGTTATGATATAACAGGAATATGATGCCATGATTTGATTTGTAGGGAGAATGGGCACCCACGGATCAGAAATTTGAACATTAATGAATGTTTAGGAGTTTTATGGGGTTCTAGAGTAGTTTCTGAGGCTTACTATTTAGAAAAACAAAAAATTAATGGCATGTGATGATAAATACACTCCCTGTATCATTTTGTTTAGGATGAAAATGTTTTTCTTATTTACATTTATTGTAATGTATGTATATGTTGTGTAGTCCTTGACAATGTGACTGACTGTGTGGGAAAAGACACGAGGTTGGGAAATGGATAATAGAATATGTTGTGTACTGTGAGTACCCACTGTGTTGTAGAGACCATGTATACAAAATTGTAACCAACAACAGGGGTTGATAATATCCTTCTTGTACACAATGTGTCTAACTTAAAAACACTATGTTGTTTTGTTATAGGGGCACCGTGTAGTTATATCCATGTAAATTTACTTGGGTAGGAGGGAACATTCAAGAACATGTCATGTCTTAGGAGGAGCATGTCATGTGTATGTGGTTTTACACAACGTGCTTTGGTAGAGGTTTGTGCCATGTTAAAAGCATAAGGGGACACGTTGTCTGTGGGTCATAGACACAATTTATCCATTTTTTTGAAAAAATGAATGTTTTAATAGTCCTATTCATTTCGTGCACTTTTAGGTCTTAGTATATGATAATCTTGTATTGAGGTATTCTCTTGACCTTGGTGAGTTATAGCCCCAAGACTTCATCCGATTGTACACCAGATATAGGGAAACAATCAGACAAAAGAGGTAGTAGAACTGAGAATACCATCAAATCCTCCTGTTTTCCCCATCTTGGCACAATCGTTTATACCAGGCACTGGTGATGATGCATTGTTATTAGAAGGCTTCATGAAGATTATGCATACCTTCTAGGGAGCACCACATCTTGCCTCGTATATCTCAGAGTTGACACAGGTTTTTCAGCAACAACATCTTGCAACTTTTTCTGGGGGTAGATGATCTCAGGTTATAGAGTCTTGGTTGGGATCCATGTTGTCTATTTTCTAGCATGTCGAGAATCCTCTAGAGAGGAGGGTGAAGCTCGGTAAATACATACTTCATGATTCCTCGAAGATATGGGGGGATGTGATATCATAGGCCAGTCACCAGCGAGATATGGCTTCAGATGATTTCTAGCATACCACCTATTACTAATTCTACCTGATGACCATGAGGGAGGACCAAGCACAAGAGTTCATGATTTTGGAGCAGATTACCCTCTCAGTCATGGAATGTTCGTCTTGTGTCACAGATCTGCAGTACTTCACACCCATTCTAGGGGTGGTGAGTTGTTTCTTGCGAGGATTTTTGAAGATTGTCTTTAGCAAGACATCTGATCCCATGTGAACATCATTAGGTTGACTTATATATAATCTACAGTCAACCAGGAACTGATCACCTATTGAATCCTAGTGGATATAGGAAATGTGGTACATTGTGGTTTAACATCAACAGTTGGTACCCTTCCTACTAATAGAAGGAATCATTGTAGGGTGACTATGCGTGGAGATTCGAGTAGGCAATATTTTCATTCAGGTAGCCATGTGGTTTGCAAATAGTGAGGAAGAGGTAGGAAAAAAGAAAACATTATGCACATGATACCTAGTTTAGAAGAGTTTTTTGTGGCAATATGGGACACCTTTAATATTTTTTCAACGCCCTCCTTCTAGAAACTAGTGAGGGAGGATCAGTTTCGAATCCACATATCTGAGCAGGACCACCAGTTCCCCATCAGACTGTGGGATGGTGTTCTTCATACAATTCAGGCCGAGGTGTTGGTCCTGAACACAGTGCTTAGACATAGGGTTTTTGACAGACGCCGAGTGGATCTGCACCGGGCTATCAAACAACTACACCAGGCCGCAGTGCTAGTCAAAATTTTGCACTTCAGCTGACCCAACATGAACAATATCTCAAACCCTCTTTGGATTGAGGTACAATTTTGGATTCCTCATTTTATGCTTCTTCTATTTTCGATACAGGGTCTTCCCATAGCTATATATGTTCATATTGTGGATGGGTTTGGGCTCTATATCTTCCTTTCTTCTGATATCATGACGTTGGACACTCCGTTATGGACAAGAATGGCTAGTGTATGTCAGTGCAAGGAGTACCCCCTTGAGATTTGTTGGTGGAAATTCTTATGGGACTATTATGTATTAGAGACGATGGGATTTGACATCATTATAGTAATAGACTAGCTAGTTCCCTACCAAGCTATTGTTGATTGCTATCACCATAGTGTCAGTTTCACATCACCTGAGGGAATATTGCTTCTATATAATAGAGAATGGGATGTCTTGGACAGTAGAGATAGAACCGAGTATCTTGGGTTGAGAGGTGTTAAAACCCAAATTGATATTTAGTTTCTGGATGACTAGGGTAATTCAATGATGGACATTCCTCCAATGGTCAATCATTTTATGTATATTTTCTAGAAAACTTATCTGGTTTTTCTCTAGATAAAGAGGTATACGTTTTGACTGAGAATGTGCCAAGGGAAGCATCCGTGTCCACTACTCCTTATATGAGCACTACACCAGAGGTACATTATCTCAATAAGTAGTTACTGGAGTTACAGGAAAATGATTTCATCTGAAACATCACCTCTCCTTTGGGTCCTCTGGTCCTATTTGCAATGAAGGTGGATGGTACCCTCAGACTATTACATGATTATCATAAGCTATACCAGTTGATGGTAAAAAAATAATATCCCTTTCAAAGGATTGATGATCTATTTGACCATCTTTGAGGATCCCTGGTGATCTCAATGATTTACTTGATATCAATTTATCGTTACTTGTGCGTCAAACCATTAGATATACCTCTAACATCTTTTTAGAGAAGTTACGGTATATACATGTTTGTGGTTATGCCATTCAATCTCATGAACGTGCCTATAGTTTTTATGTAACTAATGAATTTATTGTTCCATAATTATTTTGGATTTATATGGTGGTATTCGTTGATGATATCTTGGTTTACTCTCACACTCGACATGACCAAGCCGGACATCATTAAATCATTATGAGTACACTAAGAGAACAAATGTTATATGTAATGTTCTCAAAATAACATATTTGGCAGGACTAGATTCACATTTTGGGTTAGGTTATCTCAGAAAAAAGATATTTAGATGACCTAGATAAGGTGATAATAGTATTTTCCTAGGATTATCCAAAAACGACTTTGAGGTATGCATTTGTTTGGTGTCGTCTGGTTACTAAATTTGTTTTATACAGGACTTTTCATGAATAGAAATGCCACTGAATATCCTGAATAAGAATTTTGTGAATTACTATTTCATATATTCCTACTATTCCACCATTCAGGAGCTGAAATGGAGGTTGACTTCAGCAATGATAATGATTTTTCTAGTTCCGAGAAAAAGTTACACTGTATTTTGTGTTTCATTTTGGTATAGTGTTGTGAGTAGTGCATATGTATGTGGAAGGATTTATTCTATAAAGGTCATGATAGTTTAGGCCAAAAGATAGTAATTACCTCAAACATGATCAAGAGCTAACTATTGTTGATCATGCCTTACTCTTCTGGATATATTATCTCTTGGGAGAGAATTTTGTGTTTTTCATCAACCAAAAAATTCTCAAAAACATATTTACTCACCCTGATATGTATTTGATATATAGAAGGTTGGTTGAGTAGTGTTAGTATTTCATAATTGATCTTCCATATAATCATGGGAATGGAAACACAGTGGCTGATGTGTTGAGTGGGAGGAATCAGATGTAGGTAGTTCTTGAGGTTAGTAGTGTGTGGAAGCTTATGGCAATATTTTCTAATATGCATTTGGCAGTACATGACATACAAGGGCACAGAATTATTTCTTTTGTAGATGTTACCTCTACTCTACTAGATCGGGTGTGAATGTGGAAAATATCAGATTCTCAAGGCCTAGTACTATGAGAGAGTTTTTTAGAAAAAGACCCAACTCATGGATGGACTGCAGGCGAGGATGAGATCATTATCTTTCATGGATGCATATGGGTGTCAATACACATACATGAGGAGATTATTATGGATTTTCATTACTCAGTTTGGGTAATTCATCTTGTTGTCACCAAGTTGTATCAAGATCCACACCATCAGTATTGGTGGCCAGGAATGAAGAGGGATGTTGTGGGTTTTGTTATGGTTTGTCCCACTTTTCATTAGGAGAAGACGAAGCATCTATGACCAGTATGAATTTTACAGTAGCTACCCATTCCCAAGTGGAAGTGGAATGATTTCATGATGCGTTTCATGATAGGATTATCAATGTTTTCTCAAGAAAATTATTCTATATGGGTTTTCATTGAGATACCTACAATGGTTTCACAATTTTCAACGATCAAGGATATTGTACTGTTGATGGGCTTGGATGGTTGTACATCAGAGAGACTGTACAGTTTCATTGGTTTCCACACTCTATCATTTCAGAAAAAGATGCCTGCACTACTTCAAGTTTCTCGAATGGGCTATAAAAGGCTTTGGGTACACTTGTAATCTGATGACATCTTACCATCCCTAGAGATATGGCCAGTCGAAGAGCACGATTCAGGTGTGGGAGGACATGCATCGAGCATGCGTCCAAGATTTTGGATGTCCATGGGAGAAGCACATTCCTATAGTGTATTTTTCTAATAGTAATAGATTTCATGAAAATATTAATAATTTACAATATAATGATTTTTATGGTAGGCCAATCCAATTACCCATATGTTTGATGGAGGTAGGAGAGATAGCTATGATGGTACCTTGTCTTGTCTGGAAGACCACTGAGCATGTGGAGTAGATTTGGAAGTGGATGGAAACTGCACTGTCACAACATAAGTCATATGATAATCGATGGATACAACCTCTATAGTTCGAGGTTGAAAATAATGTTTTCATACATGTCACACCAAGGTTGGGACACATGAGGATTATGAGATAGGGGAATATTTCATTGAAATACATTAGGTCATATGAAACTTTTCAGAGAGTCGGTCCAGTTTTTTATCAGTTTAAGTTACCTAAGAGGTACCAGGCTATGAAAAAATTCTATCATGTTTCTCAGTAATGACGTTCCTTCTAATAACTATCTCATGTTTTTAAACGTGTGGAGGATGATTAGTTGGTGGAAGCATAGTTCGAGGAGCATCCTATTCGGATTTTTGATCTTAGTGCAATGGTTTTCCATGGTTGGATTGTTCCACTTGTATGGGTACAATGGCATCCCAGATGAGTACAAGATGGGACATGTGAGAGGGATATTGATGTGCAATCACGGTGGCTAAAGCTGTCAGAGGTTTCTCTATTGACCACATTGTAAGGGAAATTCGGGGAAAATTTTCAATAAGGGGAATGTTTGTAAGAAACTGAATAATAATTTTATGTATGGATCTTGAAATTGAGTGTTTTTTAGGAAATGGTGTGTTTTTATAAATTTAAGGACTACACACCATGTACATAAGAGTACAATCCTTGTACCAGGTTGTTGTGGGAAGCCATGTACTGGTCATGTAACAGATGAGTCATGTCCATTTGGGGTGACCTAGAAGACCACTAATATCAGGTTCCAGTTGGGAAAAATACACGGCATGTACATTAAATGAACACACCATGTACTTTTTCTATTATTTCATAAATTGGACAAAGGTCACATCTAATCCTTACTTTTATCTTCATCTGGTTGTGCCTTGTGATGGAGCATCTGGATTCACTGGTTCTTCTCAATGAAACATATCCATCACCTACTCCACGAATCGAACTTCGTTGGGTATGTTGGAATCCCATGGGCGAGTTCCTCATTTTTCTTGATCCTATCCTCTTGATTTCCTCTCTCCCTTGAGTTATTCATGGTTGAATTTTTTTGGAATTTTTGTAGATCTATGATGTTCTAGGTCAATTCAAAATATTTGTTTCAACAATTTAAATCGTACAATGTCGAGGTAAAAGGTTTGATGCCTTTAATTGTTTTTCATTGAGTTATATATGCCAATGCTCCGATTACCAATGTTTCGGGTATTTTGGTTTATGGAAATTAAACACTGATTTATCTTCCATAGATTAATTGATGGATTAAGTGTTGATTGTAATGATATTATGATGAATTTCAACTTTATGGAAATCCCCATGGTTGTGTTTCCTTCATTGAATGTTTAGGGATATTTGGCCTAGGTTTCCTATGAGGTAGACCTTATTCCCAATTCCTTGCATGATCAGGTGGAAATATTTATATATTGTAGGTATTTAAATTCATTTGATAAGTATTTTAATTTTTATCCATTTTGTAGTTGATATTACCTTGGTAATATTGATAATGTTTAAGCATGATGGAATCACACATGGCTATGAGAACCTGGTGTAGTTAGACCACATGAATAATTGACTTTGAGTTCATCCTCATTGTGTCTGCTGTATTTCACGCTACATGACCAAAAGGGGGGTTGGCACTATGTTCTCCCTCTGAGTTTCTATTTTTTTCATTATGAGACCACATGGGGGAATTGACATTAAATGCTTCCCCTAAAGAGTCTATAGTTATTCTAGAAAAACAATTGGGGGAATTGACAGTGAGTGATTCTTTAGAGTGTATTTTCCTTTTTATTGTTTCAAATGGACATAGGGGTTAGACTGTGTGAGTTAGGCATAGGGGTAACATAAATATTGACTGATTGTGATGTGTCATCCAAGATAAAGAACAAGATTGGATTTGGTCCTGTTAGGTAGTCTTCTGAGGTAAATGTTTTGATACATAATTGATTAAATGATGAACATAAAATGCTAATGGAATGAAATGGAAACTATATGGTTCAGTTACTTTTTTGTAATCCTTGTTTCTCTGCTATTTTCCAATTATTACCTGCTATATAAACTCAATGACAATTATGAATAGATATTGAGGTGGTTGCCTACTGAGATTCGTCTCACAACCTGTTTGGATCATGCTTTTGTACGAAAACATATTATATGGTTGTAGTTATAGTTAAGGGAAAGCAACCTTCATCATTAGGTACTTGATTGATGGGGATCTGGAGAGCATAGGGCCAAGATGAGGCTTACGATGTAGCTAGACATTACTTGTTTTCTTTTTCATTTGATTTAGTATTTTATTTCTGGAATTTTGTCTTGTTCGGATGATTTCTTAGAAATATTTTACATACATCATTTATATTTTTTCTCTAGTTGTTATTTAATTTCTATCCGCCACTATTTACTTTTGAATGGTATTTTGCATCCACTATTATTTATTATTTGTTATCCCGATGTTCATAATCTTCCAATGAGGACATAGTTTCCCAACCATCACACCCATGGAAATCACTACTAGAAGGTAGCATTTTTCTTTCAGGGAAATGTACTTGAGGCAATGTGACCCACCGGTTACCAGGCACCATTGGGCGGCTCCCGGAACATGGGCATTCCAAAATGTAATAATTTTTTTAAATAATTATATATAAAAATATATATTTATAGATAATGATTAGTATGTTTAATTCAAAACATATATTTTAAAACTTGTTTTTAAGCATCCTAATGAGTAAGAGTTTCTTAAAAAACATCTAGATTTTTTATTGTTTTTTAATATATCCCAATAATTGAAACTTATATTCTTAATAAATATCTCCATTATTTCCGTCAAATATACATAGTCACTTCCATTGAAATTATTGGGACTTATTTGATTCAACATCTCAAAATATATATTAACAATAACAAAGCAGTCGATATTTTACTTAGACTTTTAATTATAGGATAATGTTTAGTTTAGAAATTTATAATGAAATAAATAAAACTAGATACATAAAATGGAACCACCCTTTGATAAAAATTATTATATGACATGGGGTGGTAGTACTGACTAGAAGTGGTTGACTAGTCCTTTATAAATTATTAATAAAAAAACTCATTTATCAGAGATATATCATTTTTAATAGTTTTAGAAGATGTTAAATGTATATCATAAGACGTTCTATAGAGGATTGTATCATCGTGATCCTTGTACTCTTAGTAATATCATCTAATTATCTATTAGACCGGTTTGAATAATTTTTATACTTTTGAATGGGTGTGATAACCAGATTACATTCAAGTACCAAAGTACCTTTTTCCCACCTAGTCGTAAAACCCATGAATTTTGAATGAGTCACATTCCACCTTTTTTCACTAGGAAGAAAAATCTAAACAACATTTTATACAATAGGAATGGCCCAACGATATATTTTTAATGGGAGAATATTAAACTAGAACCTAATGGAAAAAATAAGTGATGGTATGTATTACAATGGATAAAATAAAAAAAATTAATACATCATTCAAGTAGACGATGTATAAATTCAGGAGTATCTCATGTCCTATGATCACTTTAGAGGTTGAAGATGAAAGTGATGATTATTTCCAATTATCATAGCAGAATAATAGTAGTTGATTATTTTTCATGATCAATTAAAAGTTTTTGGAATTATATCATCATACACTCATGGAATGAATAATCGGAACTAATACATTTGTTTTATCCATCCATAATTCATTGAAAACAATATTATTGTGTATTATGTTGGTGTTTCCTTGTCCAATGTGTGCATGAAACAATTAATTGTTAAACAATAAAATGATATGATCATTAAATTAAATTATAAATCCATTATGAAAACAATTAATAACCAGGGGTATATATATATATTCCAGAAATGTAAAATAAAACATTTAATTTATCAAGGATACTAATTATTATAAAAATAACTTTTTAATGACAATATAAATAATAATTCATTAGATTAAACATTCAATACATGTTTTTGAGAAATAGACATTCATATGAATTTAAATATGCATTAATAAATGGTAAAACTGATATAATTATTTTCTAAGACAATTGGAATTATATTTGTACATCATATAGTAAAAAATTTGAAAAAATATATTATTTTAACAACATTACTTAAATTAAAGAAATATTTTATTTGGAAACAATTATTAAAAAAAATTGGTTCAGGAACTATTAATGAAAATATATAATGGTGGGTCCATACCATCCATTAGAAATGTATAGTGGTGAGAAATAATAATACGTAAAATTAGAATTTTAAGAAAAAAATAAATAGAATTACACAATACTAAGAGTAGTTCCATGCATATTTATAATAAATAGATTCATGTGAAGGAAAAAAATTACCTATCATTGGATGTCAAATGGTGTGTAAAATACCTACCAATGCGTTATAAAATTTGACCATAGTAAACATAGTGAGACAATAAGAATAAAAAATAAATATTAATAGCATATATACTAATTCATAAAGAATCTTTAAAGATAAAAAATAAAATATAATGAATCAAAATGAAATATATTTTTATTCTAATATTCTCTGGGATGAATAAAACATCATAAATAACATGTTGAAAAATAGAATTAAAAAATGATGATAAAATATTGATTTAATTGTTAAAAATAATAAAATATATTTAAAAAATCCAAATATTTATTAAGAAAACCTATAATTTTAATGAATAAAGAAGCGCTCTTCTGGAAGAATAAAGATTATTCTTCCATGAATTTTTGTTGCAATAAAATAAATATAATAGATTGAAATATTTAACAAAAAAATGAAAGAGATGACTAGTGGACATTATGTTTAGGATATGGGTAGAAAAAATATAAACGATGGGTAAAAATATAGTCCACTGTTGATTGTGGGTAAATTTACCTACAATTGAAGTCTAACCATGAGTAAATATACTCACCATTGTTTTCCTAGTAGTGGGTCAATGACCCACCATTGGGTTCCAATGATGGGTAAAACAATCCACAAGTGGAATATTTCTAATGGCGGAATGAATCACCCACCATTAAATTATTCCAAAGGTGAGTCCACGGTCATCCAAGAGAGTTTATAAGACACATAAAAATGGGAAAAACCTTGTGTATTCTTGTATTAAAATCTTAGATGAGATGAAAAATATAGAGACCAAAGATAAAAATATAATGAAAAAAAGTAAAGGCAACACAAAAAATGTTATAATCAAAAAATTTGATGAATAATAAAATAATGAAATATTTATATAAATATATAATGTGTTGAAAATTCTTGTTAACTATTGAAAAATAGATTCCTGAATAAGATGAAGAAATTACATCATATGAAATATAAAAGATGTTTCAGAATTATGAGATGAGCCCAAATGAGATTTATAAAAGCACAAAAAAACTGATTTATAAATATCTAAGATTATTGAAATTCACCAGTGTATATCTCATCTAGTAGGCAACTGAATATGATAATTAAAAATAAAAAAGAAAAAACGTTGGAATTCAAAATATGAAATCAAATAGATGAGATATCAAATCGAATTCCTATATAGAATAAATTGATAGTAATAAATCCCATTTTTTAACAGAATCCCACATCAAAACCAAATGAAGGGATAACAGTTGTATATCATACATAGTGCAATATTGATCGATCCTTACAAAAACATAGAGAATAGAAAAAATCTATGGGCCATGAAAGATACATATTCCCAAACCATGCGGGTGCACTCCTCAAGACTCATACATGGGATTTCATTCTTGTTCTGTGTACTATGCTTCTCCCATCTTCGGTGAGGACCAAGACAGATGGACCACCCATTATGGTAGACCTTGAGGTCCCCTTAATAGTTTTTGTATATTCATCTTGTGGACATGCACAAAATCACTTATATTTTTCATATAAAAATTAAAATTTATAATAAAAAATAGATATCAAAATAAAATATTAAAACATGTTAAAGAGAAAAAAACAATTTTGAAACTGAAATATATTTAATTAAATAACATGTGATAGTAATTTATTGAAATATAGGGTGATCATAAAAAAATTAATACTAAATTATAAAAATCTGAACCTAATGATTAAAAATTGATATTAATTCACGAACGATAGAATTAGGACCAAAATCAATGAACTTATTTCCACATAGATAGATTCAAAATAGAATCTGAAAACCAGACATATAATTGAATTTTAAAATTAAGTAAATATTAATTTTATTAATTTATGTCAACAATAATTTTAAAACCAATTTGAACCATGAAAAAAACACTTTAATATGTAAATTATAACATAGTATAAATTTTAAAAATAAAAATTTATATATAACTTATTTTATGATCCCCATTAGAAATATATAAATGTTTTGATTGATATGTACATTTACATGATATGATATGACTTAAACATTTTCAATTTAACTACATTATATAGTTATAAAAAACCCCATTTATATAGAATAATGTGGTGTACCATCTCCCCAGATTCAATCCTTAATGATTACAATTTATATTATCCATTAATTTTAAATTTCAAAGAAAGTGGTGGAAAATGGGTTCTTTATTATCGTGCAACTCTTATTTGTTTCTCATTAAACTATTCCATCTTATAGTATTATATAAAAAATACATTAAATATAAATCATACATTCTTAAGTCATTCTATTAATCATGATAAAACTATCTAGATGATTCCTCTTAAAGAAATATTTCTTCCATGTGTTTATATTTCATCAACATAGAAAAATTGGAAAAAAATTAAATAGGTCCTCCATGATGTATTTTTGTTGGAAGACGGACAATTAGATGTAGTATTGATGTGGAAAATGGTGGATGAATCTTTTTATTTAAATCATAATAATATGATTATGACTCACCCGTTATTATATGAATTAAAATATTCTATAATATTTATAAACATGATCTGTATAAAAATGTAATAGTAGAATAACATCCAAGATGTAATTTTTTGATAGTATATGAAAAAAAATTAATAGAATCAAATCATGCAAATGGATTTTATAAGAATCAGTCTTCAATGAATTTATCCTCAAATATCTTTTGTTCAATAGTTTTGATATGTTAAAAGATAATCCATCTGGAAAATTATTATTCTTTAGATATTAGAGAAATTTATTTTTTTCAACCAGATTTATAACATAACTAGAACATGGAAAATTTCATTTAGTATCACTGATAAAAATAGGTTGCAAATATAGTTAGATACCTCAATCCACCATGTCACACCGATATAGTAAATCAAAATTTTTACATTTCCCTTCCATTTATAATAATTTAATGAATATTTTCACATATAATTTTTATCAATGTGCATTGTGTATATGAAATGTCAGGAAAAATTAGTTTACAGCTAAAGTGACTCCAAGAATATACGTTAATTCTTCCAATTTGAATTGGTTTTAGTGAAAAAATTATTTCCTTTTCAATATTTATTCATACCATCCCTAAATGAAAAACTATCATCTTGCAGTTCATAAACCACATGAGTCTCATACAAATAATTTGGTGTATTTTAATTCACAATGGTATCTACAAACATTCGACTATTATTCATATATGGACGACCCATTAGAAAGAATGATCTATGTCATATAAAATAAAAAATGTGTTGATATTGAATTCTTTAATATCTTTTGGTCTTTATTAAAAATAGTAATGAAAACTTTCCCTTCATGCTCCATTGAAATATCATTTCCCCTGAAATAATATCATTTATCATCCAGATATGTGGATCTCACCACGGAAATATATATTTTGAAAAGTATAAAATTCTCCAAAAACAACATTACAAAATGTGTGTAAACTATTTTTAAGGGTTTCGTGTTTACATCTCTATAATTTAAAGGATTAAGAGGTCTGTATATGAGTATACTAAGAAAGTGAGTGGTTGGTTCATACACATCCATGTACGAACGTTATAAATGTGTATGAAAACTATCCTTGTGTTATGTGAAGTAGGAATCTTACCAATTATATTAAAATAATCACATTATATACCCAAAATCACATTATACACATTGGCGACATGGAAAGGTTAATGACAATCAATTTCACACCATGAAAATACATTTGAACGACAATCGAACTCATCATTATCGATATTACTATTAGTTTCTTTTCACCTAATATTTATTTATATTTTGTCATTCATGGAATAAATTCTAAATTATATGAATCATATTAAGTTAAAAAATGAAATATTTCTCACATAGGAAGGTATTCCATCAAAATTCAGGTTCCATTAAGATATCCTAGATTTTTTACAATGAATCTTCTTATTATTTTACCCCATAATAAGATTCAATCTTGCTCAAAATCATGATTTTTTTTTGTGAAAATCCATGTTCATTAACAGTGTTCCATGACATATAATATTTATTGCAATATATAAATCTAATATAATTAAATCTATAACATCATGATATTTCTAAAAAATAACTATGTTGAATTGTGTACATGAGATAATATATGAAGTTTAAATGAACAATTAAATATTATTATTTAAATGATACTATTATAACATAGCTGTTAGAATGGAGGTAATGAATAGTAATAATTCAGTTATAAAAATATGATTTAAAAATGAATTTATATTTAATAAAATTGGTGACTTATTAATTATAAATGAATGTAATCCATTTTGAAAATAAAAAGAAAACATTTTCTAAAAAACTATTTAAATGTTTATAAGTGTGTTTAATACTAATAACTTAATAAACCACATTTTTGGATTATATTAATGAAATATTTTTTTAAAATATTCAATGTAATTTATAAAATTAATTATATAGGTTATATAGACATGATATAAGAAAAAATTCAATTTCATGCATAAAAGGAGTACTTTTCAAAAAGAACACAATGTTACCCCCTTTGGATGGATAACCCATTATAAATCTTCATTTTTTAAATTTTTATAAATTATATTTGAAAATATAAACTTATTTTTTATAAGTAGAGTATCCAAATTTAATATGTTTTAAATTTTTTTATTTTTATGAATAATTTCATTTTTTAATAAATATTTACAAATACTGTATTTTATTTCAAAACTACTTTATTGACTAATTTATTTATATAGATATATTAAAAAATTAATAAGTTTTAATGTATTATTAATATTATTTATTAATCCAATGTATTTTATTGAAATAAATTTAAAATTTAAAATGGATATAAAAACATTGTGAACTTTAGACTGTTTTTACATTAAAAAACTAATTCCTGAATCAGTCAATGTGATAAATTTTAAGTCATTTTCCTCTTTTTGAATTTAATTTTTTAACATTTACTTATAGGATTATAATTTATATCATAAATATGTTATAATTAGATAATAATAATTTTTTCTTAATAGTAACAATATATTTTATTAGCCACGTTTAAGGGTAAATAAGGTAATTCCAGATAAAAATAATATATTAAAATTATAAAATTACGCATACAGTTGACCTAATTTCAATTTATCATGGTGTTGCGATCAAAATAAACCATATGCCAATATTATAATATTATTAGGCCACATTGGTATGAATATGTCATTTTTTATATTTAATTTAATGATGTGTTAAAAATGTCACACTCAAACTTTTAATAAGGAAATAAATTTTAATTTAATGTTATATAAAAGATATATTTTACTATAAATAAGATTTTTAAATCTAAAATGTGTATCTACATCGTCATAGGTTATTTATAATTTTTATATAATATATAATTAATGTTAATTGTGACAAAATAATGATGCAATAATTGATTTATTGAAGGGAGAATCAAATAAATGATAAATGTTAATATTAAAATATATATAATTCGAAATATTTAATGTCTTAGAAAATTTATGGGGATGAATCATACATGTTTATGATGAATTAATGTAGATTGATAGAAGGAATCATGTAGCGACTCGACCACTGATATCTTGAAGCTGGTGTTTTCTACTATGGACATTGGCAATATTACAAGGAATCAAGTCCCGAAGGACCATTCATGTTATTATTATTGGTAAACCTGGTACGTACATGAGATAAAAATACACTAATTACAACAAATATAATTTTCTATTTCTATATAAATAACTTCTAAGTTAACTCTAATATATCTGGTAAATGTATACATATCATTCTTTGTACTCTTCTTTGTTTCATGGGGAAGTAAACATAAAAAGGTTGAGATCATTTGCTCAGTATGAAAAAATATAGGGGATTTAATTATGAATCAATGATGATAGTTAGTATAGAAAGGTAAATAACCAGAAAAACATTCCTTGTATTCAATAAAATGAATGAAAGTGTATAAAAAATATATTATGTTAAAAAAACACATGTTATCCATTAACTAGATAAGGAAAATAAAATCTGGAAATATAAGAAATAGAAACACATGGAATCTAAATAACTATAAATGAAATGAATCCACATACATGTCAATGTAAAATCTCACGGATAATTAATATTTAAAACTAATATAAGGGAAATTCTCAATTATTAGATGCCATGATTACTAGGTACATTGAAACATTACTTTTGGGAGCTATCACAAGACAATTTACAAAATATTCGTTAAAACCCCATGTATGGAGGCAATGAAAATGAATCATACCATAATAATATTAATGCATCGAGGGGATATCTATAATCAGGCCTTAGACATGTCATAGCAGTCCATAAATATTCCTCATATATTTACTAATATATTTTCTAATGTACCTTATCAAATAACCGTGGTTAATTAATAATACAAATTTATCAATATTTCACCCAATAATCAAATAACAATCTAATTAGAGATTATATGTAAAATGGAACTTTTTTTTTGTAATTTTATAATCCATGGTTGATGTTTTGTGTAATTATTTGATATTCAGTGATCATAAGAGATTGTATACTTCATGGCGATTTAAAAATTGACTCAATGTTGTAAATATAAATATTATCTCTAACCAAGTGAATCAAAATACATCTATTGTAATTATAATGACGGTATACTTACAATGTACCATTTGTTGTGTAAATTAATGGTTTTTTTCATTAATGAAATTAAATATTATAAAAAATAATTCATAACATTCTTTAGTAAAATAATATTTTAATTTGAAAACATTTTGAAAAAAAATTATTTAATAGCCAATTTTAAATCATTTTAATTAAAAATTAACAATTTAAACATAAAAAGGAATCATAAAAGGGAATTACGGTGGATAAATCCATACATGATTTATGAGGAAAATGAAACAATTCTTTTTTAAAGGTAAAAATGGTTAGAAAAATGCCTTGTTCGGAAAGCAACAAGAATATTACATAGAAAATTGGTAAAATAAAAAAGGTGGAAAATTTATTTAAATAATAATTTTATTTTATTGAAAAAATTATTATATAACTTTTTATTTAGAAAAAAGGTTCTTCGACTTATGTGATAATTGAAATCATCTTTTATTAAATACATTTTCAAAAAACCCTTTACTACTAAATAGCGGGAAAATAGTCTTAATACATGAAGAGTTAAATAATCTTAATAGGATAAGAATATTAAAGGGTTTATTGATCAATGTTAATATAATTTCTACTAATTAAAATACCACAAAAAATCATTAAATTTATTATCGAGGAAAATAATCATAAATCATTCCAACATGTCTCATACAACGTTGAGACATTTTAAATCATAAAAATAGCGGAATAATAATATTAAATTATAATCTTCAATACCATGAAGATAATTGAATACCTGGTATAATGTATAGAAAATATAGTTATTAGAAACACAACACAAAAAATCTTGGTGGTGAAAATTACGTTTATCCCAGAAATGTAAAAAGTGAGATGGGAATCCCAAACATTATGTTTCCTTTCAGGGGGGAAATCCATTAGCATTCTCTATAAGGGGGTAAAAATTTATCATAATTAAAAAATACCCCTATTAATATTTCTTATATCTTATATGATCCAATTATAATATCAAATTACCCATTTGATAATAACATTTCAATATTTTATCAATTTTAGGTGTTAATTGCATTGTTTGTCGAGTGTGGATAAAATTGATATTCATTGTTATTATTAAATATGTCATGGTTTCAACATAGCCATAATGTAAACCATGAGTTTAATATTATATATATCCAATATATAAGTATATACATTAGCCTAAAGTATAAGTTTATTCTAAATGATGTGCATCTTTCTTGGAGAAAGTAGGTTGTACGTACACATGGATGCTAAATTAATTTCATTGTCGTATTAAAACAATGATCAATTAATAATAAATATGTATATTATAATTAAATTATAATATCTATATTATATCCTTAAATTGGGTTTATTTGAATGAATGATTCATATCTCTTTGAGGGGTTGGTAGACTACGCATCCTCAAATGAAATTATGGTATTTACAAATTATGGGAAGAAAAAACTTCATATTATAAATAAAAATTTAAAAAATAAATAAATTTTAAATATGATATTTAACATATATAAATATAATTTCCATCATAGTAGATAATAATGAATGTTGTTAATGGAAAAATGTGCAATCATCTTTTTGTGGGTTAGTATTTCTCTGTACACAAAAACAATATGTTCGTTAACAAATAGATGGATGTGTATGTAATTTTATGTAAGGACCATAAAATAAAAAAATCCCAGTTTATTAATGTGATTATTTTTATTATAATATAATAGAAAAATATAATTTTAGGGGTTGTATAATGGAAATTAACTTAAAATCTTATGAAATTTTTTTACCTCTTAATCGGGTATCTCCTTTTAGTTTGAAACAAATGCATTATTGGATTGAGTAATTCACTAGGGGAGGATTATAGGATGTGTGGAGGAAATTTTAAGCCTATTTTTAAGATCATGACCCATCCAATGGCGCTTGAGTTGTGTGATGAAGTGGGATGATGGGTGGTGAATTTATAGTGGAGGAGGAGTGGAACTCTGACATTATTTTAAAAATAAAATTCCATGCCCGATTTTCATCTATAATTTGGATCAAACATTGTATAAATTTTGATAAACGTGAATATAGGGTCTATATATGGCCAATATATCACCCATTTCACATGGAAATAGGTCATTTGGGAACCAAAATTAATGGATTATTCCCATAGTAATCATAAATAAACTGCAATCAATTTAATTAATTTTTAATGAAATTCACTACTATTTTTGGTAAAATAAAATTTAGTCTTATTAGATTTTATAAATTATTTCAACTTCAAATATTGATATAATTTTTCAAATTTTTTTCCTTAGAATTTATAGAAATTAATATAAAATTCGTCTCATAGGTGGGATGACATTTTGGGTTTCTAAAGTGTAAACATCTAAAATATTGTTATGTTTTAGTAGTCAATTTCAAAGTGAAATTGATTCCAACAACATAAATTGTATTAATATATAAATATATTATGTCAATAAATATTATAACTAATTAAAATTATACATTATCCTTATAAATAAAATAGATGACAAAATTATTTTTCAATTATAATTTTTTTGAATATTCATTAAAAAGGATTTATATGCGAAAAATATCAAAAAAATAACCCTAGTTTTATTTCGGTTCTTATATAAAATATTATGATTATTTTGAAATATTAAACAAATTAATGTCTCCAAATTATGATTTAAAATCTGTTGACCCATAAATGGCCGTAAAATTTCATTTATAAAAGTATTGATATTTATGTGTAAAATAGTGTTTATTATTATCTTTTTTTTTTATAAAAAATAATTAATGAATGTCAAAAATAGTTTATTGAATATTTAACATATATATTTCATTAAAATCATTCATTAATTTTAAATAATTATTTTAGTTAATGAAAAACTCTTTTAGAAGAATAAATATAGTAATATTTCTTTTTATATCAACTTGGTTTTTATTTTCATTTGTTATTAATTGGAAACCATTGAATGAAATTTTAAATTATATGAATCAGAAATTTTAATAAGAATGTTAATAATATTCTTAAAAATTACATAACATATTGGATAGATCATATTAAATTGAATAATAATATTTTAACAATACATTATTGTTTAGTAAAACATTATCTTGTATGTAACACAATCCATTAAAGATTGTCGATCTTGCATTTAAAACATATTAAATTTTTGATTCATTAATTAATGTATATAGAATATATATTAAATAATAAATATATTATAAAGTATATGAACATTATATTTCCTTATGCACCTTGTGTCATATTTCATACACGCAATCTAGTACAATGGTTCTTACATTATATTTTTGATGTGACACATTATCCTATTACTACTAAAAATATTCTCTTTATTAGTGCTAGAAAAGGGAATTAACATCGCCATAAAAGCACTGTTAATTTGAGGATAAGATAGGGGGTCCATGTAATCTTCACTCTGAAAAGCGCTGAAAAAGGTCTCTCTAATCAGCGCTTAAAGAATCACTAAGAAAAGTAGTATTTTATCAGTGTAAAAAAATTTCTAATCAAATGGTCTATGATCTATGCTTTTCATAGAGCTAATAAATGTCCCTTTTTTCAAATCTTTTTTTATCAATTATAAAAGTTAAAAAAAAGTAAAAAAATAAAAAAAATTATTTTTGAAATCAACGAGGTGATTCAACAGTGCTTGAAGCCCCCTTCAACAATGAACCCCCAACCCGATCCCACAAACTCCAGTCACCTCACCCATCTTTTACAACGCCCACACCACCTTTAATAGCACTAGGAATTAATTCCACCCACTCCCACGACCTTCCTCCCCCATGATTCGAACTCAGGACCTATGGTATATGCGCTTAGGCCTTTACCACTACACAATATTTCTTTGCTATTCATTTATTAATATATCTATTTATTTATATGTCTATTTAGTTATTTTTATTGATATATTAATATATATATATATATAATAACATATATATATTAACATATATATATTCAGTAATATAAATATAAATATATATTAATATTAATATATATATATCCATATATTAATATATATATTTTTATATATATCTGTTTATTAATATATATATATATAGTTATATTTATATTTTAATATCTTTATTCTAATATTTATATATATTTATAAAACCAGTTTAAAATTCATTTATAAAATATTCTTTATTGTGTTTGTTTATAAACAAATAAATACATATATACTACAGAGACACATATTATATGTGTATTTGATAGTACAATTAAACATATTTATATATATTTACAAATATTATTTATTAATATGTATATTCACATGTTTATAATTTATAGATAATATATATCAATTAGACAATAGAAACGCACAAAAATATATAGAAATGCACACAAAAATACATCATATATGTATATAAATAATAATATATTTTTATTTTCAATAAAATGGATTTTAGTTATTTATTTAGAATACCCATATATAATGAGAAATATATATTATATTTAAATATGATTAATTATTTATTAATAAAATAAAATTTTTATTGGTGAATATATATAAAAATACAAATATATTGTTATATAATTGATTTTAAGTAACATTACATTTTGAAAAATGATAAAATTTTAAAGCCATAATATCAATATAATTGTAATCCCTCAGAATAAATTAAATCTCTAGTAAATAAGGCCAAAAATCCCCCATTGAATGAGGCTAAAATTCCATCGAATGTTAAAATATTTGGGTATGAAGAATAAAAACTCTATTTTGGAGGCCTTATGGCAATTTTTTTCCACAAAAAATGTCGAAAAGATTCCCTTTGCTAATAGTCTGTAGAGATTGACGGTGAATTTTATTTGATATAATGTAGATCTTAAAGTGATACTTGGATCAAATGTTTTGACCGTTAGAGTATGCGTTAAAATTTTAACATATTTTAATCTTTTATTTTTATTTTGTGATTTTTTGTGTCATCATATTATTGTTAAATTATTTTTAGTCAATGATAATTAGAATTTTATTAATTAAAAATATATTTTAAAATATTTTAATTCCATTTTCACTATATTTCTTATATATTTTACTTATTTGTCAAGTTATACTTTTCATGAAATTCTTTAAAAAATACATATTATCTTTATATTAATATAAATATAATTATATATCAATTAACTATTTTCCTCAATTTTTTTGTTATATATACATTATCATAACAAGTAAAAAGTGCTGATAATTTTCCCCATTATTAGTGAAACTAAAAAAGCACGGATAAAGGGGGCCCCATTAATAGGGCCAAAAAAAATCACTGATAAAGGGTGGCGCTCCTGAAACCCTGTTTCATGGTAGTGTACCCTTCTTTAAATTATGTCCTTATAATTAAAACATGATTATGATGATAGATAATTTGGTACTTCCTTTTTTCAGAAATCTTACACTGTGAGAAGGGTTCATAAGTATTCCTCTAAATAATAGAGAATGTAATGTAAAAAGGTAACATGAACTTTCTTGTAACTAGGTCTCCACGTATGAGAACATCTATGAGAATTATTAATACGTACACTGAGGAAAATAATAAATATTTAAAATGGGAGATTGCATTCATCAATCAAAAAAAGCTAATGTTAAATATATAGTTTAGGGCATTTATGTCACGACCTGTCCCCTGGGGACCGATTGGTTTTAGGTACGAACCAACCTTATCGTATCTGAACTATACCCTGAACTCCCGTAGGGGTATTCTCAAAGGGACAGATTCATTCCAAGATTATCAGTGCTGCTGACGGTTCGTCAAACGGATGCATGTAGCCCAATATTTGGGCGAGAAGGTGTAAACGTGCCATATCGGGTCCAGGTCAGGTCCGACCCAATCGGACCGAACCGTCCAGACCCGGTCCAAACCGGGGTATGACTCGGTCCATGGGTCTGACCCGGTCCAAGGAAGCAGCCCGACCCGAAGGGGCGGCCCAGCCCGAGGCGGCCCGACCTGAAGGCGGCCCGACAGCCTGGTCGGCCCGACGACATGGCGGCCCAACGAGGGTCTGTCTTAGTCGTGACTAGGGGGAACCACATACCCCTTGGCACCCGAACGACTAAGCCATTTGGGTATAACCGAACCGGCGCCGGGTGGCACCGCTCCTGCTCACACGGGACCCAACGGGGTCCCACACCTCCTAGCTGTCCCGAGCGGCCAGCTGCTCCACACCACGACGAGGCGCACTGAAGCCGCGCCCCTCTATAGTGGCCCGACCTAGCCACGACCTACTACGGGTCTCCATGCTGCAGGACGGCGCCGCGCTCCTTGTCCGACATCTGTGGCCCTCCTAGCTGCGACCCTTCTTTCTGGTACGGTGTGACAGCAACATGCCCCTCCGGCAACGCCGCAACTCACCTGGTTGCAACTCGGATCTTTGCACGGAATGACGGTGCCCCGCCCTTGTGGTAACTCGGAGGCCTTGGACTGCCAGCTTTCTTCGCCGCCGGCTCATTGTCGGTCGCCGCGTGTATCGCCTCCGTCATCATCAAAATAAAACCAACAAAAAAAGGAGAGGTTTGGGATGTTTTTGTACGGTCTGAACCCTCCTCATCACGGTGATATCACTCTTTTCGCACACCCGAAATTTGTATGTCATAGAACGAGAACAAAACAATTTAAATCCATTTCCTAGCTTGATGTTGATCATTGAAAAAGTCGCGGGATGGTGGCATCATTTCGTCCATGTTAGAAGAGAAGACAAAGTAGTCGAGGATAAAGGATTCGGGGAATACAAGTCGAGATGACTTCATTGACATTCTTCATGGATGGCGGTGGTTCCACTTCCTTACCCCGGTCAAAGAAGGAAGAAGAAGGTGCACTTCATTCTTCAGTGGAAGGAGCATTCATCGTGCTTTTCATTTAGAGGATGAAGTTCTCTCTCAAGGTTCCTCCCAAATGAAATGCCAAGCTACATAATGGGTTAAGCCAACCCATTATTTATTTTTCGGAAAAAGAATTCAAAAGGATTTGAATTAAATGAAACCATTCACTTAATTAATGGGTGGATAGTCAGAAATTAAATGGTGGGGAAGTTCAAGGGCTTCACACTTAATTGGGGGTTCCAAGGGTTTCATCTCCCAGTGGTCCCCACCAAAGGACATCCTGCCAAGGAAGGTTATGTGTGGGTGGGACCCACCACCATAACCACTCGTGGAAGGTTATGGTGTGGTGGCCCCCACCACTAACATCCTCTTGGAGGTTTTTACCACCTTAGAATAAAAATAAAGCTTAACACTTATTTTTATTCAATTTTACTAAAACCTCAAAATCTATCTTCTATTCTCGTCATAACGCAACTGCGGTGAAGCTATCACTAAGAAATTACCGACGCTGAAAGCTAAACGGTGCCCTCAAATTTCAATTATGATAACCAGTTAAAATGTTTAAATCCCACTCGCACGTTTACTGAACATACTCGAGCAAAACATCATAAATTGATTTCAGGCACACCGAGCCTCAGAATCAAGCACCATCAGAATATGTGGACTGATAAAATTCACATGTATTTAAAAAAAATATTCACGGTAATTCTGGGACTTTAAAATCTCCCCACCTCAGGGATTTACATCCCCATAAGATACAACTACTACTAAGGGAACAAATGGGGGTTCTGGGCCTGCATATCAGCCTCCCGCTCCCATGTGCTCTCCTAGAGGGTCCCGTGCTACCAGTGAACACGCACTAGAGGTATCGACCATACACGTAGGAGATGCTTATATTAATACTCAATCTCCACTGAAACATCTGTGGAAGTCGCCCCGTCATCGATGTCCAGCTCTCCATGGTCGATGATGTGTTCTGGGTCACACAGGTATCTCCTCAGTTGAGATACATGGAAGAGGTCGTGCACCTAGTGAAACTGAGGTGAAGAGCTAAGTGGTAATCCACCTCTCCTACTCTGCTGAGGGCCTGGAAAGGTCCAATGAAACTCATATATAGCTTGACGCCATGCCCCAATCTCAATAGACCTCGTTGAGGTGAGACCCATAGGGAGACGTGGTAGCCATCCTCGAACGTCAGAGGTCTCCATCCCTTGTTAGTATATGAATTATTCCTACTATGTACAGTCTTCATCTGCTCTTGGATGATCTACACCTTCTCCATGGTAGCTCGTACCATCTCTGGTCCCACTAGTGCTGACTCCCCTGGATCTGTCCAGCACAACGGAGATCTGCAAAGTCAGCCATGGAAGGCCTCGAAAGGTGCCATACCGATGGTGGAGTGATAGCTGTTATTGTATGAAAAATAAACTAAAGGAAAGTGATCCAACCACCAGCAACCGATGTGGAGGATGTATGCATGAATAATGTCCTCGAGGGTCTGGATGGTCCTTTCAGTCTGACCATCAGTATAAAGATGGAAGGTGGTGCTCAAGAGAAGATGTGTCCTGAAATCTTCTTACAGCCCCTTCCATAGTCAGGAAGTAATACTTGTGTGATGATCGGAGAAAATAAAAGAAGGTAGTCCATGAAAATGCACTATCTCTTGCACATAGAGGCATCCCATGCTCTCTACTAAACCCTTCTCCCTAATCGGTATGAAGTGGGCTGACTTGGTGAGTCGGTTAACGATCACGCAAATCGATTTGTGACCCCTGGATGTACGTGGAAGACCCGTTACGAAGTTCTTGGATATCCCATCGCACATCCACTCTAGGTCCTCCAAGGGATGTACCAAGCCTATCGGTACCTAGTGCTCTGCCTTCACATACAGACAAGTGAGGCATCGCGAGACAAACTCTCCTACCGCCTTCTTCATACATGGCCACCAATGCTGTTATCGAAGGTCCTAGTACATCTTCTTTACACCTAGATGTTCCGCTAGAGTGGATGTTTGAAACTCCCTCAACACCTCCTCCTAAAGTGAAACTAGTACCAGGGTACGTCCTCTGAAGAGGATGACCTACTTCCCACCTTCAAAAAATACATCTGGTGCCTTCCCTGTGGATATCTAAGAACGTTGTGTCTCACTGTCAATGTCTCCACGTTGCGCCTCCCTGACTTGTTGATGAGGTGGAGGAGTGACTGAAAGAGACTGAAGATAGGCTATTTCATCCCTATCCATAAAGGATATCTATAAAGCATCCAGCTGCTCTGTCGCCTCTCCTAGAAGCTGTATACCAGACCTCCCGTTGAGTGCATCCTGAAGAACGTTCCCCATCCCAGGAGTATAGACTATCTCAAAGTCATAGTCTTGGAGGAACTCATGCCACCATCGCTGTCTCGTGTTCATGTCCTTATGAGAGAAGATATACCTGAGACTCTTGTGATCAGAGTACATGGTAAAACATTCTCCCATTAGAGAGTTCTGGCACATCTTCAAGGCGAAGACCACTGCTGCTAACTCCAGGTCATGGGTATCATAGATCTACTCCTCCTGTCTCAACTGCCAAGAACCATATGCGAACAATGGTCTCTCCTACATCAGGTCAGACCTGCGTCTAGTCCCCGATGCATCGTAGTAAACTAAGAACCCTACGCCTTCCTATGGAAGCCTCAAGATGGGGGCACTAGTCATCCTATAACTCATCTCCTGAAAGATCTGTTGTCATCTCTACGACCACACGAATGATTTCCCCTTCATCGTCAAGGCTAAAAGTGGTGTTGAGACTCTGGAGAAGTTTGGAATGAATCTATGATAGTATCCAGCCAAACCCCGGAAACTGTGTTCCTCTGTCACACTCTTGGGTGTCTTCCAAGCATGTACTACTTCGATCATCACTGGATCCACTACAACTCTAGCCTCCTAAATGACATGTCCAAAAAACTCAACCTCTCGAATACAGAACTGGAACATCGAGAGTTTACAATAATGCTGGTGCTCTCAGAGTGTGTCCATTACTACCTGCTAATGGTAGGCATGCTCCTCCTCAGTAGTCGAGTAGATCAAAATGTCGTCGATGAAGACTTCAACAAAGCAATCGAGGTAAGGCAGGAAGATCCTATTCATGAGACACATGAACACTTATAGGGTATTTGTTATTCCAAAGGGCACAACCAGGAACTCATAGTGGCCGTAACGACACCTAAATGCCTTCTTCTCCACATCCTCATCTCAAACACTGATATGATGATAGCCTGATCTGAGGTCTATCATCAAGAACCATGGTCCTCCCTTTAGCTGATCAAAGAGGTCGTCAATCCTCAGGAGTGGGTAGTTGTTCTTTCAGTCACCTGGTTCAGGAGATGGTAGTTGACACTGAGCCTCAAGCTCCCATCTTCCTTCTTGGTGAACAGAATCGAGGCTTCCCAGAGAGAAACACAGGGCCAGTTGAATCCCATCCCCTACAAGTCCAATAACTATACCCTCAGATCTCAAAGCTCATTGAGAGCCATCTGATATGCTAGAGTAGATATCGGTTCCATCCTACGGTATACGTCAATGTTGAATTCCACCTCTCTACGAGGAGGTAGTCCTGAAACATCATTAGGGAAAACATCCTCGTGCTGGTCCACCACTACAGGATAAGTTGGACTCTCCAAATCAACCGCTCTGAGGTTAAGGCAAGCCATTTGGTGAGTGATCGGCTGCACCATACTCCGAATAAGTCCTTCCTAAGCTGCAAAGGTTCTTTTCTCACCGGTAAAGGTGAACCTGGTCCCATCCGTGTGGACACACCGCACTTTGCGCCTAATATAATCAATCTGAGCATTGAGTGTAGATAACCAATCTATACCCATGATGATGTTGTAAGGACTCGACACCACTATGAGGAGATCCCAGGCGAAGCACTCACCTCCAAGAGTAACCTCACACTGCCGGAACCAGTGCGTAATCGTCGATTTTGCTCCCATAGGAGTCTCTTGTCGTAAGGATCGAGCCAACGACACTATCGGAATCTCCGATCTTCAAACGAGGGAAGTGGAAATGAAAGAGTGACTAGAACCTGTGTCTATAAGAACTGCATCTATAGTGGATTAGACATAGATCACACCTCATATCGTCTCCGGTGCTCCATGGTCATAGTCTTCAACTGCCTAAATCCAAGCTCTCCCCTTTCCACTCGCTCCATGCGGTCGGGGTGGACCTCCTAGTGGTGGTGGTGGTAGCACCTCATATCATCGACAACCGCCAGCTACTTGACCAGCTCCTCTTCCATGTCTGCCTTCTCCCTAATGAATGCCTCGATCGAACCTCTTCCTCTGCTTGGGAGGTTCCTCAACTGACTACTAATCATCAGAACGATGGGTCGGACAGTCACAAGACATGTGACCAAGCCCACCAAATGAGTAACATTGTATTCTCTTGACATGACTCTCTCTGTTTCCACATTTGGTGCCCCACACAACCGATCCTTAGTCATGTGGTCGACCACCTGTAGGTATGGTCCTCTTGGACCACTGCGTCATCTGACTACTGCCAGCTGCAGAAGACTCCACTGTAAGTCGACTAGCGGTGGGTCTCAATGTTGGATACTTCTCAGCAAAGAAACTTTCAACTAGGAGGGAACGCTCCAACACCCCTATCTACATTGGGATGTAGTGGGACATAATTGAAGCTCTAATCTCTCTCCTTAGTCCCTGCTCAAAGGTTCGGGCCCTGAATAACGAGTCCTGTATATTATCGAGGGAGTAGCGTGAGAGGTCGGTGAACCTCATTGAGTACTGAGCCACACTCATGATTCCATGCTGCAGATGAAGTAGGTCCTGTATCTGCACAACTCGAAGGGTGGCTGGTACAAACTCCACCCGGAACAGGCCCTCGATGTCTGCACATAGAAGTGTCACCTTGTCATGCATCTAGAACTTCAGGCTCCATCATCTACCTACTGCTGCCTGAAAGAGGATGGAAGAAAGGATCACCATGAAGTCAACTAGTGTCCCTAACAGTCTGAAGGCTCTCCTCACAGCCTCCATTCAATCCTCATCCGCCTGTGGGTCCATCTCTCCCCTGAAACTAGGTGGCATCTAGTGCTATAATTTGTGATGTGCGCTCAAGCGGCGTGCACTCTTTGCTGTTGGGGCTGGTGGCATTGGTGGCCCAACGAGAAGTAGTATCGTTGGTGCCTCTGATGGTGCCTCAACTAGAAGAGGGCCCTGTACTGAGGCCTCATCGCTCGGTGGGCTATCAGTACATACAACTCTCGAGTCTCTAACTGGTCTTCCATAGGGAGGCATCCTGAATGAAGAAGATGTGGCACAGTCAAATGACTATAACTGGTGAGCTGAACTGGTTTGAGCAAACATAATGAAAACTTTCAAAAACACACACGCAATCAGTTCTTTCATGTAGTATGTCAAAAATTAGTTGTCAGGGTCTTGGTGTATAGGTACGTCGGCTGTCAGACCAGCACTGGACTCCCTGAACTCAAAACCACACTCATTACACTTTACAGAATTGACTCACAGAAAATAAATATCAGATTCCTTTGTTATTTGGTAGAACTGACTCCTCTGATACCAATTTGTCACGACCCATCCCATGGGGCCTTGTTGGATTCGTGTACAAACCAACATGATGTATCTAAACTATACCCCGAACTCTAATAGGGTTATTCTCAAAGGGAAGAATTCGTTTCAAGAATAACGGCACCGCTGACGGTTCGTCATACCGACACCTGTAACCCAATATATGGACTAGAAGATGTAAACAGGCTATCGCAGGTCCATGTCCAGTCCGACCTAGTCAGACTGACCCGGCCCGACCCTGTCTGAACTAGGGTCTGTTCCAGTCTGTGGGTCTGACCTGTTCCAAGGAATCGGCCCGGACCGAGGTGGCCAGGTGTGAAGGCTGCCCAATGGCCCGTTTGGCCTGGTGGCCCGGTCGTCCTGGCCACCCGGCAGCCCAACAGGGTTCCGCCTTAGCGGATGCCAGGGGGCACCACGCTCCCCCTGACACCCGAATAGCTTAGCAGTTTGGGTAGAACCGATCGGGCGATGGGTGGCACCGGTCCGGCTCACACGGGACCCGACAGGGTCCCACACTTCCCAGATGGCCTTAGCAGCCAGCTGTTCCACACCACAGCGCGGCGCGACAGTGCTGCGCCCCTCTACCACGCCTCATCCTGGTCGTGACCTCCTACTGGTCTCCGTGCGGCCCGACGGTGCCACACTCCTCATCCGACCACTACGACCCTCTTGGATATAGCCCTTCTGGCCGCATCCCTTGTTTCAGGCACAATGCGACCACACCACATCCCTCCATCACCACCTGCCCACGGCTCGGATCTTTGCGTGGCACGGCTGTGCCTTGCCCTTGGGGCGATCTGAAGGCCATGCACCGCTGAATTTCTTCGTAGCTGGCTCATTGTCGGTTGCTGTGTGTACTGCCTCCATCATCATCAAATAAGAACCAACAAAAAAAGGGAGGGTCAGGCCCTGTTCGTGCAGTACGAACCCTCCTCATCATAGTGATATCATTCTATTCCCATACCAGAAATTTGTATGATGTAGAACTAGTACAAAAAAATTCCAACCCCCTACCGCGCTTGATATTGATCATTGACGAAGTCGCGGGATGGTGGGGTCATTTTGTCCATGTTGGAAGATATGAAAAAGATGTCGAAGAGAAATGATTCAGGGAAGATGAGTAGAGATGACGTCGTCAACATTCTTCGTGGGCGGTGGTGCTTCCACTTCCTTTCCCCGGTCGAAAAATTAAGAAGACGGTGCTCGTCGTTTTTCGGTGGAAGGAGTGTTCTTCGCGTTCTTCATTGTGAGGATGAAGTTCTCTCTCAAGGTTTAACCAAAATGAATTTCCAACCAACATAATGGTTGGAAATTAAATGGTGGGGAAGTTCAAGTGTTTCACACATAATTTGGGGTTCCAAGGGTTTCATCTCTTGTTGGTCCCCACCAAAGGACATCCTCTCATGGGAGGTTATGTGCAGGTGGCCCCACCACTATAACCTCTCATGGGAGGTTATGTTGTGGAGGTATCTACTACTAACCTCCTCTTGGAGGTTTTAACCGCCATAGAATAAAAATAAAGTTTAACACTTATTTTTATTCAATTTACCTGAAACCTAAAAATCTAAATTCTATTCTCATCAGAACTCAATGCGGTGAAGGTCTCACTAAGAAATCACCGACGCTGCGAGCTCAAGGGTGCCCTCATATTTCAATTCTATGAAGCGGTTAAAATGTTTAAACCCCACTTACACGTTTACTGAACGTACCCAAGAAAAACATCAGAAATTGATTCTGGGCAAACTGGCCCTCGGAATCAATCACCGTCAGAAACTGTGGCCTCATAAAATTCCCATTTATTAAAAAAATCATGGGAATTCGGGGAATTTAAATTCTTGCAACCATAGGGATTTATGTCCCCATAATCTATAACTCGTACTTAGGGAACAAATGGGGGTACTGAGCACGCATCTGAGCCTCCCGCTCCCATGTGCTCTCCTGATTGTTCCCATACTACTAGGGAACGTGCACTAGAGGTATCAACCATCTCGTAGGACTTGATCATTTCAATCCTCAATCTCTACTAGAACCTCCATGAATGTCACCACATCATCGATGTCCTGCTCTCCATGGTCGATGATGTGGGATGTGTCATGCACATATCTCCTCTGCTGAGATACATGGATGACGTCGTGCACCCGGTGCAACTAAGGTCGAATATCTAAGCGGTAAGACACCTCTCCTACTCTACTGAGGACCTTAAAAGGTTCAATGAAACCCATAGATAACTTGATGCCTCAGCCAAATCTCCTTAGACTTTGTCGAGGTGAGACCTTTGGGGAGACGTGGTCACCATCCTCAAACACTAGAGGTCTCCATCTACTGTCAACATATGAATTCTTCATGCTCTGTGCCATATTCATCTTCTCCTAGATGATCTGCACCTTCTCCTTGGTAGCTAGTACCATCTCTGGTCCCACTAGTGCTGACTCCACTAGGTCTTTCCATCATAGTGGTGATCTGGAAGGGCAGCCATAGAAGTCCTTAAAAGGTGCCATACTAATGGTGGAGTGATAGATGTTGTTATAGGAAAACTCCACCAAAGGAAAGTGATCCTCCCATCTCCGACCGAAGTCGAGGATTCATGCACGAAGCATGTACTCGAGGGTCTGGATGGTCCTCTCGGTCTGACCATCAGTCTGAGGATGGGAGGTAATGATCAAGTGTAGTTGTGTCTTGAAAGCTTCCTACACCCCTTCTATAGTCGTAAATTAAAACGTGTGTCACGGTCGGAGACAACAGAAGAAGTCACTCCATTAAAATGCAATATCTCTTTCACATTGAGGTGTCCCAAGATTTCTACTGAATAATGCTCCCTGATCGGTAGGAAGTGGGCCGACTTGGTGAGTCGGTCGATGATCACCCAAATCGAGTCATGACCCCAGGATGAACGTGGAAGACCCGTTACGATGTCCATTGATATCCCATCCCACATCCACTCTGGGTCCTCTAAGGGCTGTACCAAGAATGTGGTTACCCGGTGCTCTCCATTCACATGCAGACATGTGAGGCATCATGAGACAAACTCTGCTACTGCCTTCTTCATACCAGGCCACCAATGATGTCATCTATGGTCCTGGTACATATTTGCCACACCTAGATGTACCGCTAGAGGGAATGTGTGGAACTACCTCAACACCTCCTCCTAAAGTGAAACCAGTACCATCATATGTCCTCTGGAAAAGATGACATGATTTCCACCATCAAAAAACCCATCAGGTGCCTGCCCTGTGGATATCTGAGCAGGTCATGTCTCACATTCAACAACTCTATGTTTTACCTCCAGGACTCTCTAAAGAAGTGGAGGAGTGACTATAAGAGGATTAAGAAAGGTTTCTCCATCCATATCCATAAAGGATATCTATTAAGCGTATAGCTTCTCTTTCTCCTTTCCTAGTAGCTGTATACTAGTCCTCCTGCAGATTTCATCTACAACAATGCTCCCCTTCCCAGGAGTATAGACTATCTCAAAGTCATAGTCATGGAGGAACTCAATCCATCACCATTGCCTCAGGTTTAGGTCCTTCCGAGAGAAGATATACCTAAACCTCTTGTGATCAGAGTACAAAGTAAAACGTTCACCCATCAGATAGTGCCGCCACATCGTCAAGGTGAAGACCACTGCTGTTAACTCCAGGTCAAGGGTAGCGTAGTATTTCTCATTATATCTCAACTGCCGAGAACCATACACAATCATTGCTCACTCCTGCATCAGGACACACCCGAGTCTTGTCCCTGATGCATCACAGTAGACTACGTACACTACACCTTCCTCTGGAAGCCTCAAGATGGGTGCACTACTTAGCCTCTACCTCAGCTAATGAAAGCTCTGATGGAATCCTTCCAACCACATGAAGGGTTTCCCCTTCTTCGTCAATACTGAATGTGGTGTTGTGACTATGGTGAATTTTGGAATGAATCACTGATAGTATCCAGCCAATCCTGGGAAAATCTATACCTCCGTCACACTCTGGGGTGTCTTCCAAGAATGTACCACATCGATCTTCTCAGGATCCACTATAACTCCAGCCTTTGAGATGATGTGTCCCAACAACTGAACATCTCGAATCCATAACTGGCACTTCAAGAGCTTACCATAAAGCTGTTGCTCTTGGAGTGTGTCCAGTACTACCTGTAAATGGTAGGTATGATCCTCCTCAGAAGTCGAGTATATCAAAATGTCATCGATGAAGACTATGATAAAGCGATCGAGTTAAGGATAGAAGATCTTGTTCATGAGACACATGAACACTGCTGGAGAATTGCTTATGCCAAAGGGAATAACCATGAACTCATAGTGGCAGTAATGACACCTAAATGCCATCTTCTGCACATCCTCATCTCGAACTCTGATATGGTGATAGCCCGATCTGAGGTCTATCTTCGAGAACCATCATCCTCCCTTAATAGAATCAAGAGGACGTCAATCCTCAAGAGTGGGTACATGTTCTTTATGGTATCCTCGTTCAGGTGATGGTAGTTGACACAGAGCCTCAGGCTCCCATCTTCTTTCATGGCAAATAGAATCAGGGCTACCTAGGGAGAAACACTAGGCCGGATGAATCCCTTCTCTTGCAAGTCCTCTAGTTGTACCCTCAGCTCGCGAAGCTATGTGGGAGCCTTCCGATATGATGGAGTAGATATCAGTGTCTTCTCGGGGTATAGTTCAATGTAGAAGTCCACATCTCTACGATGAGGTAGTCCCAGAACATCGTCAAGGAAAACATCCTCGTACTTGTCCACCACTAAAGGATATTTTGGACTCCCCACATCTACAATTCTGAGGGTAAGGAAAGCTATCTTGTGAGTGATTGGCTACACCATCCTCCGAATAAGTCCGCCCTGCAATGTAAAGGTTCCCTTCTCGCCATTGAAGTTGAACCTGGTCCCTTCCGTGTGGACACACCTCACTTTGCGCCTAATATAGTCAATCTGAGCATTGTATGTACATAACCAATACACACTGAAGATGATGTCGTAAGGCCTCAACGCCACTATGTGGATATACCTGCAGAAGCACTAGCATCCTAGAGTAAGCTCCCACTGCCGACACTAGTGCGTAATCATTGATTCTTCTCCCATATGAGTCTCTAGTAGTAAGGATCGAGCCAACAAATCTATTAGAATATTCGAGCTCTGAACGAGAGTTGGGGCAATGAAAGAGTGATTGGAACCTCTGTCTATAAGAACTAAAGCTATGGTGGAGTAGACATATATCACAACTCATATCATCTCTGGAGCGCTATGGTCATAGGCTTCAGGTACCTGAAGCCAAGCTCTACCCTGACCACTTGCCGCCTGCGATCGGGGTGGACCTTCTGGTGGTGGTGGCGGTAGCACCTCGTATCGTCGACCGCCAGCAGCTTCTTGACCAGTTCTTCTGCCACGTCCTCATGCTTGATGTTGACCACCTCTATGAAACCACTACCTCTGCCAGGGAGGTCCCTCAACTGAATACTGATTGTCAGAATGGTGGGTCGGACAATCACGAGCCATGTGACCAATCCCGCCGCATGAGTAGCATTGTCCGCTCCTGGAATGACTCACTCTGTCCCCACACTTGGTGCCCCGCACAACCGATCCCGAGTCATATAGTCGACCACCTATAGGTCTGGTCCTCCTGGACCACTGTGTCATCTGTCTACTTCCAGCTGCAAAAGACTCCACTGCAAGTCGACTAGTTGTGGGTCTGTACCATATCAGTAGAGTAGAGCGAGAGGTCGGTGAACCTCAATGAGTCCTGAGCCACACTCATGCTGCCCTACTACAGATGAAGTAGCTCATGTATCTCCAACACTCGAAGGATAGCTGGTAAAATATCCACCCTGAACAGGCCCTCGAATTCTGCCCATAGATTTGTCACATCGTCATGCATCTAGAGCATTAGGATCCACCATCTACCTACTGCTGCCTGATGGAGGCTGGCAGTAAATATCACCTTGAAGTCGGCTGGTGTCCCTACCAGTCTAAAGACTCCCACCACAGCCTCCAGCCAATCCTCATCCGCATGTGGGTCCATCTCTCCCCTGAACCTAGGTCGCCTTTGGTGCTGGAACTCATGTTGTTCTCTCAGGCGGTGTGCACTCTCTACGGCTGGGGCGGGTGGCATTGGTGTCCCAATGGGAAGTAGTATTGTTGGTGCCTCCACTGGTGCCTCAACTAGTAGAGGTCCCTATACTGAGGCCTCATCGCTCAGCGGGCTATCAGTACATACAACAATCGGGGCTCTAACTTGTCTTTCGTGGGGAGGAATCCTGAAACAAACAGATGCGACACTGTCAAATGACTATACCTAGTCAGGTGAAATAGTTTGAGCTGACATAATGAAAACATTTGAAAACACACACGCAATAATTGTTTTCATGTACTAAGTCGGAAATCAATATTAAGGTTCCTGGTGTTTGGATACATCGGTCGCCACACCAACACTGGACTCCCAGAACTGAAAACCACACTCAGTACCCTTAACACTATTGCTTCACAGAAAATAAATATCAGAGTCCTATGTTTTTTGGTAGAACCGACTCCTTTAATTCCAATTTGTCATGACCCGTCCCCCAGGGCCCAGTTGGATTCGTGTACAAACCACCATGACGTATCTGAATGATACCATGAACTCCAATTGGGGTATTCTCAAAGGTATAGCTTCATTCCATGAATAAAGATGTCGTTGAAGGTTCATAAAACCAATGCCCGTAGCCCGATATATGGGTGAAAAGATGTAAACGGGACATAGCGGGTTCGGGTCCAGTCCAACAGAGTCAGACCGACCCGGCTCGACTCGGTCCGAACCGGGGTCTGACCCAGTCTGTGGGTTTGACCTAGTCCAAGTAAGGGGCTCGGCTCGCAGTGGCCCGACCCATGGTGGGCCGGCCTAAAGGCAGCCCATTGACCCGTTTGGCCTGGCGGCCTGGTCGGCTTGGCAACTCGGTGGCCCGGTGGGGTTCCGCATTAGCCGCGTCCGGTAGGGAACCGCGCACCACCTCACACCTGAATGACTTAGTCGTTCGGGTAGAACCGAACGGGCACTGGGTGGAACTGGTCCAGCTCACGCGGGACCGGTCGGGGTCCTGCACTTCCCAACTAGCCCGAGTGGCCAGCCGCTCCACAGCACGACACGGGGTGACGACGCCCCGCCCTCCTCCATGGCCCAGCCTGGCCGCGGCCTCCTACTGGTCTCAGCACTGTGCGAAGGTGCCACACTTCTTTTCCGACTACTGCAGCCCTCCTGGACACAACCCTTCTTTTTGGTGAAATGCGATGACACCACGACACATCAGCACCGCCTGTCCACATCTCGGCTCTTTGCGCGACACGACTGTGATGCGACCTTGTGGTGACCCGGTGGCCTTGTGCCTCCGACTTTATTCGTAGTCGGATCAATTTCGGTCGCCACGTGTACGACCTCTGTCATCATCAAACAAGAAATAACAAAAAATGGTGTGGGTCGGGCCGTGTTCATGCGGTCCGAACCCTCCTCAGCACGATGATATCATTCGGTTATCATACCAGAAATTTGTATGACGTAGAGCAAGTACAAAACAATACAAACCCCCTAACACACTTGATGTTGATCATTGACGAATTAGTGGGATGGTGGCATCATTTTGTCCACGTCGGAAGATACGAAGAAGAAGTCAAGGAGAAATGATTTGGGGAAGACAAATCGAGATAACGTCATCGACATTCTTCGTGGGCGGTGGTGCTTCCACTTCCATTCCCCGGGCAAAGGAGGAAGAAGACGGTGCTCGTCATTCTTCAGTTGATGGAGCGTTCTTGGAATTCTTCATTGAGAGGATGAAGTTCTCTCTCAATGTTCAATAAAAATGAATTTCCAACCAACATAATGGGTTAAGCCAACCCATTATTTAATTTTTGGCAAAAGAATTCGAAAATATTTGAATTAGATGAATCCATTCACTTAATTAACGTGAGGAGTGTTGGGAATTAAATGGTGGGGAAGTTCAGGGGTTTCAAACTTAATTGGGGGTTCCAAGGGTTTCATCTCCCTGTGGTCCCCAACAAAGGACATCCTCCCAAGGGAAGTTTTGTATGGGTGGGACCCACCACCATAACCTCTCATTGGAAGTTATGGTGTGGTGGACCCCACCACTAACCTCCTCTTAGAGGTTTTAACAACCATAAAGAAAATTAACACTTATTTTTATTCTATTTAACTAAAACATCAATATCTAACATCTATTCTCATCATAATGAAACTGAGGTGAAGGTCTCCCTAAGAAATCACCGACGCTGTGAGCTCAACAATGCCCTCAGATTTCAATTCCGAGAACTGGGTCAAACATTATAATATCTCTCTTGCACGTTTACTGAACGTACCTGAGCAAAACTTCAGAAATTGATTCTGGGCACCCCGGGCCTCGGAATCAAGCGCCGTAAAAAACTATGGACTTGTAAAATTCCCATGTATTTTAAAAAAAAATTGCATGGGAATTATGGGTCTTGAAACTTAAAATCTATAAATTTCTTAGGATTTAGATGGCCAACAGTTTAACCAAAATTAAGGAATTAGTATAACTTTTTATTTAGAACTCATTTTCCTAATGTTGGGTAATTATAATAATACCTTTGAATATTTACTTTCTATATTTCTATAAACAACATTTCAACTTTTGGTTGTGATTCTATCTATTTTAAAATTCATTCGAAAATAAATATACATGCCAAAATCATAAGAATACATTTCTAATAGATTTTAATGTCTATAAAAGTGTGAAAAGTATAAATATTTATCTTTAACTATATTCCAAAACTAATATGGTTAATAGAAAAACCAATAATCCTAAAAGGTTATACTAATGGATCATCATAAGAATTTTTTCTCCAAATTTTTATTAAAAAAAATTAAAATTGAACCAAGTAATTATGTAGGTCAGTGAATAGTGTGAAACTCTTATCACCATTCCGTCTATTTTTTTCAAGACCCATGACCTTTTGAGATTTCTTTTGTTGTCACCTGACATACATGTTTCCCTTTTCTAAAAGAAATTTAACATAATTTCCAAAATAAATATGGTGGACATCATAGAAATAAGGTTAATTACAAAATAGAATATTAAATATGTTTTTCAATAAATAAATAATACAAAAATACATTGTACTCATTTTTTCACAAAGTTCATTCCTTTGTATATAATTTATCCATCGTATCATTTGTCGTATTTTGAAATCATTACACCTTTTATACAATATTATAACCATAGGTTTAATATCTTTATTTAATTTTCATTATCTAAACAAATTAATCATAATGGTTTTTAAATAAAAAGTAAATTATCCATAGAATATCCCACTAGGGTGTCAAACTAGGTGAACAATAAGGAATGTTGTCATGAACCAAGTTACCTTGAGTCAGGATCGATACACTTTGTTGGAGTTATTACTCCCAGGTACTTCTTTGCTAGAATTATGTCCAATTGTAGTATCTGTATAGGGATGTATTTCATGAAATATCCACATAATATATACCTTAAAAAAATTCTATGATTTTCTTCTATATGTATGCTCAAATTATAGCATTAGTTCTTGTTTCACTGACCAATGTTTTCCAATATCATGTTTCCAAGGAGGATACTAAACATCATTTGATTCCATCTATAGTGACCTAACCCAAGATAACCTAGATTTAGTGTCTACTACTAATTTTAATTTCATTATTACATGAAATGAATCCCCGATCGACCAATCAATTTTGCAGTAATGGTATACTATATATATACATGAGATAATAATACACTAATTTATAAATATGTTTTTTATTATTTACAAATATATAACATATAGGATAACTCTATTCCCTATAGTAAATACTTGATTTCTTTTATAGTTTTCTTCTTGGTTTTATAGGTAATGAAACATGATATGGTTTACCTAAAATGATCAGTAATGGAAAAATAGATGAAGCATTAATGAATCAATGAGAATAGTCAATATGGGAGGGTGAATAACATTACACACATGTCATGTAATCAATAAAAAATGAATGTTCATAACTAATATAGAAATTCTAAAAAAGGAAAACCATTCCATTAAATAACTATACAAGTAAAAATTAATTTGTAAATGTAAGAAACAAAATCACATACCATTTAAAAATGTTAATATAAAATGTATCCATATATAAGTTGACATAAAATCTAACGGATAAATAATAATATAAACTAATATGAATATATTTTTTATTATTGGACCCCATGATTCCAAGGTATATGGTACCCTTACCATAAATGACATTAAAAATGTAGTTTATAAAATATCATGTAAAATTCATTCTATGGAAGCATGCAAAATGCCTCATCCAATCAGACTACCAACGCATCGAGGGGCTATCTATAAACAGGCCCCACCAATGTCATATAAGTCTAAAACATTACTCATATATAGAATCATATATTTAACAATGTTCCTGATCAAATAAATATATTGAACAAGGAATATGGTTTTATCGATATTTCCCAAAATAATTAAACAACATTCAATGTATATAAAATATGTAAAATGCTATAAGGATTATGAAATAGTAATATCGATTAATGATCAGGAAGAAAAATATGGGAAATTAAATCATCCTTGGAGATTGAATATTTCAAAGGTATTTAAAAATTAGTCAATGATTGGAATATAAATATTATCCTGAAAAAAAAAATCAAAACCCACATAATGGAAGGATATGGATTATATTCATACAGCATACCCGAAGTAGAGTAAATTAAATTGTTTTTTCATTAATGAATAAAAATATTACAAACATATCATTTCAAAACATATATGAGGAAATAACCTTTTTATTTGAAAAATATATTGAAAAAATATTTCATTGAAAATAAATTTTTAAAAAACATTCATTAAATATATTTTAAACATGGAATGGAATCTTCAGTGGAAATTTTTGGAGATAAATCAATGATGACAATATATTTAATCTTTCAAATGTAAATAATAAATGAATCAAGGATTTGAAGATAAATATTATCCTTCACCAAATCAATAAAACACAATCCAAATCTATGATATGTATGATATTCATAAAATATATCCAATGTGGATTAAATTAAATGGTTTTTATCCTTTATGAATGGAAATGATTAATATTATCTTTTAAAAACACTATTGATGAAAATATCCTTTTTATAGGAAAAATTAATTGAAAATAAATTTATTTGAAAATAAATTTTTAAATAATTTTCATGAAAAAATTATCATTTTAAACATGAAATGGAATATTCTATGGTTATATAGGTAGATAAATTCAAATAATATCATATCAAGAAAAAATAATAATTCATTTTTCTAGGTAAAAAGGGTTAGAAAATTCCATTATTATGAAATTAAAAAAAATATTCCTTTGAAAGAAAAATTAAAAAAAAATTAAAAATGACTTTACCAAATAATTTTATAATCATTTTTCATAAGATTTTAATAAAATATTGATTTTAGAAGAAAACAGGTTCTATGACATAATAGAAAAATGATGTCGGGTTTCCATAAAAACATATTTTTTTAAAAACATGAGAACCAAAGAGTAAAAAATTGTATTAATAACAGAAAAAATCACATGAATTGCCAGAGAAGAGGAAAATTTAATTTTTATTTAACAATGGTATAATAATTTCCTCTTGTAGGAATACCATTTAAATATCATTACTTTTATTATTGAGGAAAAAATATATAAACATTCCATTGTGTCCCATAAAACATTTGAACATTTTAAATCATAAGACCCTTGATGGAATAATATAAAATTAAACTGTTAAATACCAGGAATATAATGGAATTGATCACATATTATATAAAAATGGCAGTATATTCCCCAAAAAAAATTTGTCGTGACATTTTTCTCATAGATGTAAAAATTGATATGAGAATCTCTTACATTGTGTATAATCTAAAAATGATGTCCAATTTTCAAATATAATTTTTAAAAAATGATTTTTTTAATCTTCAATTAAAATCATAATATATTATAAAAACAACAAATTTTATCATTTATTTACTTATTCTAATGCATATGTATGTCGTACATCCACTTGAATATTATTTATATACTATCATACGTAAGGTTAATATTCATTAGGGTATATATATATTCATAAGTTAATGTTAATATTCATAAGTGTAGGTTACTATTCAATAAAAAATTGTGTTTTCCATTTCATAGTTCAAATTACATACTGATCGCAACTGTGTTTGTATGATTTTCTAAATTCACATCACAGAAGTGAGAAAATTTTGTTTACATTGCTAGGTTATAACAATGTAGTGTTTGTATAGAATCAATGATCCTTCCATTCTATAAAAAATATATTATTAAATTCTTGGGGTGTTACATAGTATGTATTAAGACATATATATATATATCGAAATTAATTTTATACTATTAATACATACCAGTTTAATATATATGTTATTATAGAAATATATATATTAGGTTGTTTATGCTATATGTTTCATGGTGAATATTCTATTTAACGTAATCAGTCTCAGGGTTTTGTCTTCTTCAAGTTATTGAAGGGATTTTATTTATTTAAAAATATGTATATAGTAATTATTTATTTAGTTCTAATATACAATACACTTTCTCTTGAATGTCATTCATAATATCAAACATACTTTTCATCGTTAAAAGTCATATGGTCTTGCATTATCACCCACATAATAAATTTCATCCTTATAAACTTTTCATTAACTTGTCAATAATATAATGGAAATTTTAAGATAAATAGTTTTTTCATAAATTATTAAATTATTTAATAAAACATCATATTAAAAAATGTAAAAGGTGTGTATTAGGGTCCTCAAGAAGAACACATACAAGGTTTCCAAATATGAGAACATACATAGGAAGTGATGATTTAAACAAGGAATTAAAAAATCCCCAATAAGGGTATAGTGTAATAGTTATCATAGACCACTATATATTTAAGGATAATGAATAGTTTTACAATATAAAAATCATAAAACAAAGATATGAAAGTAATTAAATTTATATCATCAGTGTGAATGTTAAAAAAATAACATTTAGTTTCAATATCCATTTATAAGAGTTGAGTAATTATTTTACTATAAATAAATATAACGAAATATACATTCTTGATTAATTTGTATATCAAAGCCCAATTAAATCATTTGGTTGTGATTTGATGATGTTACATTTAACATCTTACTATGATAAATTAATATCCAATGATGTATTTTTTTCCAGTAGCAATAATATCAACTTTAAAAGGCAACATTAACCTAAATTGGATGACCGTATATTAATCCTATTAATATACATTAAGCTATTCCAATGTTATTAGCATATGATAACATTAAACCCCAAATAATTAATCCTTCATACGATAAATTAATCCTCAATATTCAATAGTAATACCAAATGATAATACTAAATCAATCCTAAAAACCATAAAATTAATGTGTTTTTTATCCTAAAACGTTATGTGATACCATTCATCTTTCAATCCCAAAAATATGTACATGAATTTTTTATATAAAATTTATACCTTTTTAATATATCACCTTTCCATCATGAGATTATATATATTATAAAACATATCATCTCATAATTATGACATTATCTAATTTCCAATAATCCCTTGAGGACAATTGATTCCTTTAGATATTATTAAAAATAATGTAAATAAATATATTACATTAAACCAAATTATATAATATTATTAAAAAAACCCTCATAATGTTTCATTAATAACTTCCAATTATTTACTACATAAAACCCTTAAATGGTGTGTCTAAAAAATTGAACATATGATCATCAATAATCTTTTAAACCATTTATTGTTTCTAAAACTATTATGATAACCTCAATTGAAAACATCATTATCTCCAAATTTACCAAAATCCAACTATAGGGACCGCAACTGTAGCCTAGAACCAACACTGTTAGATCAGGTGATGAAATCATAAACATTATAATTTTGAATTTAATTAATATAATCCAGACCCATTTTTTATAAACCAAAACATATAAATTCAAAAGGAAAAACATGTTCTGTTATATTATCAATGTGGTTTTATTTTCTTTGTTTTATATAATGATGAAAAATTCTATCATAAAAAATCATATTTCATTAAATCAAAATTTCTCCGACTTAATATTTATTTTCATATTTCACATTTAGTCATCATCATCATCAAAATGAAAACAATTATAATTATAATTCATTAATAGTCATTCATTATAACATGGGGAGAATAAACATAAAATATGTGAGCACAAATGATATGTAAGGGTAAACATAACAATAAATAGTTTAATTCCATCAACTACAATAAGATGTGAATAAGAGGGTGATTAGATAATTAGAATGAATGAGTGAATTATAAAAGAACAAATTACAATAAATAAATTAATGATCAATCATGAATAATGTCACAAGAATTTAATAATAGAAAGAATCACATGTATCCATAATCCTTATCTATGTGATATCAATAATGATCAATGTAAAAATTTTAAACTCGTTAAAATCCTAGATAATGCTTTTTTAAGTCAACAATCATTACCATCATATAACTCTTAGTAAACTGTAAAAAAACTAATAACCATATGTATGACATACAGTATAATTCTCTATACAATTAAATAATTACCTAATCCATTGGACAATTATAATGAGTGTCTCCCTTCTTATAATATATATCAGTCTCACCCATTTTTAATTTACAATAATGGGTGCTAACCCTTCATATAAGATAACAAGGGATAACATGTGAGGTATAAGATGGATCAAGCCTTCATATATGATGTTTTATTTTCACCAGTTTCATTAAATTCCCAAGAACCACAACATCAATAAGGTACACATAAAAATAATTTTGTCATAAAAATCATAAAAACCAATTATTATTTTTAGAACATGATTATACATTAGGAATGAAAAATTTTCCATGATATATTTTATTAAACAAGATTGACCCCTAGAAAATAAAATGTTTATATTCAAATAACTTTGAAACATACTTGACTCATGGAATATTAATTGGATCCCTAAAACCCCTCTAAAATAGTCATAATATATCTTGAGAATTGATTAAGATGGTATGATTATAAATTATCCCCAATGGATCATATATAACAACAATGTTTTGTTGAAATTGATGAATAAAAAACCACTTTAATTAATATCTATAAAAATTTATAAATATAAACATTTCATATTGATCTCATTTTTTATAACATGATATATTTTAAAATTTCTATTATTTTAAAAAAACATTGAATTCTTAAAATCGATGTTTTATAAATAATTTTAAACATTACATAATAAAATATACATTTTGGATTATAATGTTTTTAAACATTCTTGAAATCATTTTAAAAAAATATAGTTTTGGAAGAAAAACTACATTCCACCAAAATGATAATTTATCAAAAACACATTCATTTGAAGCCTAAATTTTATATATTGAAGTAAATAATAGGAAAATATTGGTTCTATGATGTTACAAGATGAAAAGTTAATTCATTAGATTATTTATTATTATAATATAAAATTTCTTCATTGGAAGCAAAGTAATGGATAATCTCTATAAATGATTACATTGAAAGAAAATACTCTTACATATTTTCTATCAATGATCTAGAATACCCATGAAATAATTACATTAAATGAGATGTATAATATCATCAAAATACCAATATTTATTATTTTAAATGTAATATGTAATGTATATACACCTTATAAAATAATATAAGTTTACAACATAACATATATTTTAATGAAGGAAAATTTAGAAAATATCAAGTATCACTTTGTAACATCAAAACTGTAGACATTATGAATGTTTTATCCTTTAGTGAGTATGAAAATATATCTAAAAACTTTTATAATATTCATAAAATATATTAATGTTTAGTTTACACACCATATTTTAAAAATAATTAGTTAATATGAAATAAATCTCACATAAATAAAACTGATATGAAGAAAACCATACCCTACTCTTACATTTGGCTGATCATTCATTATTGTCAATTATAATAATTATATATTTTTAATAAATATATTATAGGAATATATTCATATATATGATAAATTTTTTATCACTATTTTTATTATTTTATTGACCATTCTATGATAAAATTAACTTTACGGTAACAACATATTTGTTTTTCAGGAATGTATTGATTTTTATGTTTTTTCCCACTAACAATGATCATGTTTTCATCATATCAAGAATGTAATATGTTATATAAATATTTTATTTATTATTTATATATTTATTTATATTAAAAGATGTAATAGATAGGTATGAAATGAAGTACATTGTTCATGTAGATGGTAGATCGTAATTATTAGTGAACATTGATAGAATTTTATTGTCAAATTTATGAAAATTAATTTAAATTATATAATATATATATTAAATAATGTTTATGTCATTTATAGTTTATGTGATTATAAAAATACATGAAAATATTCCATGTAATTCATGAATGAATCACATTCCTTCTTGAGGTGGCACTCCATTATTCACATGAATGACATTATCATATTCCCAGAAAATGGAAAGGTGGATGGTATGTGTGATATAATAATAGAAAAACATAATAAAATAATAAATATTATATATTTTATTTATAAAATAAAAATAAATCACTATTCTAAATAATGAATAGTGGAATTGAATAAACTAACTCTACCAAATTCGTGAGGCATTATTCCTCCATAGAAACAAATAATGATTTTGTAACCCATTTTACAGATGTTATTGCTGTTGTAGGTCATAACCTTAAAATAAATTATTATAATTTATATGAATGATATTGATATTATAATATATTAATGGTATAATAATTATAGGTGGTGGCGGTGAATGAAATAAAATATTGATTCTTCTTGGAGAATATTGCCTCTTATTTTGGAATCGTCCTCAGGTTTGGAAAAGTTCCTTACATGATTAAATCTCTTCTCAAACTAATTATTGTAGGATGTGGGGATGGGATGGGGTGGAAGGTATTTGGGTTGGTCTTCAGGGAGAAAAATTTATATATATTTATAATGGAGTGAGGGGTTTTAGTTCTCTTCTATAGTTGAGGTGGAGTAAAAAAATTTAAATACAATAATTAAATCAGTATTGGGTGGTATATAATAATTAATGTATCTCCACGATTTATATTTAATTGGTTAGAGGTATTTATGGTCCATACACACCTGGACCATACAGTATAAAACATGTTTGGAATTTTTTACTCAATAACATATATGTTTCATTATTTGTTTCTATTTTGGAATTTAATTATGGTAACCCATCTTTTTAAACTATGTAATTTTTCATTTTGTCTTAAAAATGTAACGTACCACATATTATGGTCCCACTGATTCTAAATATTTAATCCAATTAAAATATAAATTTTTTTTCTGTATAAAATTAGTTTTAAAAAAAGTTATGGTATCATAAAATATATTTCATTAACTGTAACATCCCAGATAAATAAGGAATAAGACACTTTTAATATTTATTAATATTTGTGAATTAAATACTAATTTTACATTAAAGGATATGCTATGTTCAATAGCGTACCTGATACACAACAAAAAGTTTCTTTGAAATCCTACGTCGCACACTAATAAAATAATATTAATATTTTAAATGGTCGTTAACTCCGAGGCGTTGTATTGGAAGGAATGAATAAAACTAAATACAATATGATTATATATGTTTGTTAAATGTAATTACATTTTTCCAATAAATGTTAGAGGCTTAAAATATGAATGAATCTAATTTTAAGCGTAATTTACATAAAAAGGTTGATTTACCACCTCTTAATGGAGAAACCTCTTTAAATATAGTTTTCGTCACTTTAATACATTCTATATGACAAGAAACATCCTTCCTTAGAATGGGTACATCAACATTTTCTATGTTTAATTTTTTTGGAATTTTTCTGAAAAAGTACATTTTTAATGAATAATGTAAATATTATATTTTAATTCAAAACAATGTTTTAATAAAATTTATTTGTATGGTTATATTATCTTTTCAATTGGTTTTAAAGTGTAATTAGAATATATTTTTACCATTTAATCAAATGTTGGTCATTGTAATAAATTTCACTTCTAAATTGGACATAAAAAAGTGTCGATCTTTTGATAGTTATTGTTTCATAAAAACACACTATTTGTTTAAACAATGTGAATTAATTTTAAAATTAATTAATGAAAGTTTTATGTTTTGAATTTGTAAAAATAAACATCATTTTTGAATTCGGAATATCAAAGAACGATTAGGCTGAATTTTTGGTATTTTTCTGAAAAACATCAATTTTTGATGAATAGTGAAACCAGTTAGTAGTAGTTAAAAAACTGATTTTTTGATTTCAATGAAATTTTACCACTTCTGTGAATTGAATTTCGGAAGTTGAACATAAAAGGTTGTTATAAAGAAGTAAAATGTGGTTAAATAATATTAAAATAATTATTGGAGAATAGTAACTTTTGACTATTATTTACGGCGGTTAAAGGTAAATAGGGTAAATCAAGGTAAAAAAATATTATAATAATTAAAAATTACATTAAAACTTATCCAGAATTTATTGGTTGAGTCATTTAAGACTATGGGAATATTTGGTTCGATTTTGGGACCCCATTGAGCCACTTGGGATTGATAATGACAATTTGGATTAATTAATTTAAAGTAAAGGAAAAATAGACATAAGAAAAATCTTTTAGTAATTAATTTTTATATGGTGTTATATAAGTAACCATTTTGACTATAAATATTAATTAGAATGATAAAAATATTTTCTACATCATGGTATTTTTTAATAATTTTTACACATTAAATAAATTAAATTATTTATGACACAATAACGATACAGTATTTACCTCATTAATAAATGATTTAAATAAATAAGAATATAATTATTAAAATATTATCCAAAACATGCCCAATTCTAAGTGGCTGATTTTATTTCTACCACGTGTCATCTTATCTTTGACTCTAATGATTTTTGGACCTTTCGAAACTGAATATCATTATTTAATAAAATAATATTTTCACACTTTCCTAAAGTGCCCCTCCTCTCCCTTATAATAGGAGGACACTTCTAACCAATTCATCACACCTCTCAAGCCATTTGCTCATCCAAAATCTGCCCAATTAATCTCCATATATCCCTATACACCACCTAGAATCCTTATATTAGGCATAAGGCACTTCAAGAAGACCATTGGTTCAAACCAAAAGGAGTTACCCAATTTAAAGGTAACAGTTTCTCTTAATTTGTTTTCTTTTATTTTACTTCTCTAACCCCTAAACTCTTTTTATTCCTTGATTTGGAAAACTAACGCCTCACAAAATGATTATTGTTCAATAAACAATTATTGCCTCTCATGGTGGAATTTATGATAGAACATTATCTATATATGATATATATTAGGTTTATGATTTGTTATAATTTACTTCGCATTTATATCACTCCTTTTTGGTTTCCATAGTGGGTAAATATGATAATCTCATTAGAAAAAGTGTGGACTATCGCCCCCTCAAAGTGTTAGGACTCGTTAATTCCTTATGTGGGATGTATAAAGGATGGAGTTAATAATATTTCATATGATATTATATAGGAATTATAATATAACTATCTATCATTATGTTTTTAATTCCATTAAAATAAGAAATAGAAATCTAAGTAGCGGTCATGCGTACGTACGGCTTACCGTCTCCATGAATGGTACATTTCATTTCTTACTTCCAAATGTTATATAATATTATAAATACATTTATATAATGGATATATATTATATATATGAAATCTAAATAATGAATGTAATTTTGGATATAATGAACTATTGACCACATGGGCAACTTGTAAATATTAGGTGTTCATTTTTGACTCAAATACAAAATATCAACAAAATCGACGTTATTTACATGAAATGATTACATAATGTTTATAACATAATAACAAGTGATATAAATGGAATAATAAAATTTAAAAAGGTAATTATGAATTTAGAAATTAACTTTAGTTTATTATTCAGGAGATTAAAGAATGATCGAGTCAAGTCGGACATGATGTAATAGATTTTCTTATCTCACCTTTTCCTTGAGATTTCCATTGTTCGAGACTTATTCATTGCATGTGGTGTATTGTGTTCTACCATTTTATATATATTATCATTATTATCATTATATTCATGGTATTTTGTGTTTTATTTTCTGGTTATAAAATTTTGGTCATATGACTCAGTTGATTACAACTTGGTAAAGGGTTTTATCTCACTTTTTATTCCTGTAAGATTCATGCAATATTTCCCACTATTTCCTTTTTTGTGACGTATTTACTGCCCACGATTGTACTCTTTGTGTATTATACACTCATTTATGAGTATTTACATCTTCATTTTATTATCCTTTATTCATTTGGCATATGTTTTGTATGTTACCTAATCGGTAAGGGATCCGTTCACCCTCCTCTTTTTAAAAGACATGTTTTGTTTTGTCTTTTAATTTACATATTATTATGCTGGGATATGTTCTTAAATATCTATATTTATGTAAACATTATTTCCATGTGATGAGATACCATTTTTTTCTCGTCAACTCATTTTCTGAATTTTATTGTGACGCCGTTAGGCTGTCAAATATTTACACGGGAACTTCTTAACCCAATTTCAATTCTTTGGGTTCAACTTGTACTCGTTGAATATGTCATCAAATGAATATTTGTGAAGGACCTATGATTGTTTTACATTTAATATTCACATATATTGGGTGTATTTATATTTTTTACACATAATTATGGGATTAATTTATCCTTAATTTAAGGATACCAACTTTGTAAAGGATTTCATCTCAATTTACATTTCTATTGAGACTTCATTGTTGTCATGCACAAATTCACTCTTATATGGTTTATATAATGTACTTTGACATATTATATCATGAATACCATTATTATCATGATATTATAATGTTCTGATTAAATGTTATTCCTCAATTATTTGTATTCATGTGTCTCTCTTTTTGTTCAAAAACTCTTTAACTAAAATATCATTTTAATGGTTTTAAAGATTTATTCTTCTAATTATTTGTACTTAATGTACATGTTTTCAAAATGGGTTTTAGGATTTATTTATATGGACTTTAATAATTTCATATGATAATTCATTCTAAAACATCAATGTGGTATAGGGAACTTTGATTAAAAAATGTCTTTTTAAACAGTTTTGAAAATGATTTGATAAAACATTTTTTATTTCAATATCTTTATTTGATATATTGGAATGTGGAAATGTTATATTTCCTTTATACATGTGTTATGTGTTAATATTCTGTTATGGTTATTGGGAATTTTTTACATATACGGGTGGTTCCGTGATAAACCTAGGGCAGTTGAGCCATAGATATCTCTCCAATGCATTGGGTAACGTGACAGAGGTAAATGTTATGTTTCTCCTAAGAGATTTAGGGTATATACTGTGATGGGTATTCCAAGTGTAATTCCCTATATAGCTGTGATATCTACAATGTAAGATTGATATGGACGCCATAAGTACCATTTATGATTTGTGATTTGTGTGTGTTATTCCAAAATATTATGATTTCATAAGGTATGCTATGATTGAAAAGTATGGTTTCAAGGATTTGTATTTTTTATTGGGCTAATAATTTCCTTATTTATTTTATAAACCTTACTGAGATTTTTATGCTTATTCCATGTTTTTTAAATTCTTTCCTCAGGACTTAAAGATGAATAGGGTCAAGGATGGGATCAAGGAAAATTCAGGCTGTCTAAAACATGGAACTAGACATGTTTCTTTTTAAGAGTTTTTTATTTTATGAAAAAATGGATATTTAGTAGTAGTTTATACAAGTAATATTCATGGTGTTATGTAATTGTTATAGCCTAATTATCTATAACTCTAAACATGAAAAGATCCTCAATGTTAATTATTCATTTAATTCAATATTACGTAATTTCCTAAGGTCGGGTCATTATAGTTGGTATCAGAGGTCGGTTTAGACAACATTAGGGATTAAGAATTTTCATTAGATATATGGTTAGTCCCTATTTATTATTTGAGTTAAATCCTTGTTTTATAACTTTTTCAGATCAAGGAAAGTAAGTTACAAATGGAAGGAGGAGGATCTCAAATGACATTTATATCTCTTTGTGATGACATGCTTGCAATAATTATTGCAATGTAATGTTCGGATGATTGTGAATATTTTTCTAGCATAAAAATCACTTGCAAGAAGTTGTATGAGATATCAAAAAACTCCACTATACCACTTTATCATCATCGATCATAGGTTGTATTTAGAAAAATATATTTTCACAAGATTATCATATTTTCAAGAACGGTAAATATTATCACAGAATTTTAAAATATTTTACCTTATCACAAGATTTTGAAGCATATTATGATTTTAAAAAAGGTTTTGAAGAAGGATACCCTTGCACAACCTATTTATATTTGATTTTAAAATATAGTCTCTCATTACATACCAATGGTAATTAAAAAGGACCATTAATTGAAAGTTCCAACTCAAATTTGGTCTGATTATTTTATAGAAGTCATGTTTTATCATATGTTTTGAAATTATATGTCATACATGATTATTTTCCAAAACTATTTTTCTGAGAACACCCATATTACTCATGTTGTACAAGTTGTATTTTTGTGGAGGAAGAAAATGATTTTGAAGGATCTCTAAATCATTGTTGCAATGCATAGACCTTCTACCTAAGTGAACAAGATGATGATGAAACCAAATGGACACCATGATCAAGTTATGACGTTCTTCATTTTTGTGATCATTTTATTTTATCATATATTGGTCAAATAAGACTTCAAGTATTAAGATGTTGAGATCAAAATGAATTTGGATGAAAATGAGAGGTATAAGGAAACCATTGAGATTTAAACATATTAGGCTTATTTTTGAGTTTTATAAAAACGACAACTCGTCGGACAAGTGACAACCCATCGCATCTAGTAAAGGCACATGAATTGAACCCACAACCGAAGGGTGACAAGGGCACATCGCCAACCACTAGCCTACTTGAAGTCCCTGGTTAGTATGAATTATTATTTTAGTAAAATATTTTTATGGAACTTGAATAAGTTTATTTTTGGAACTTATGATTTATCAAATGGATATACTTAGAATAGAAAAATGATTAAGTGATTAAGTGATAAAGGTTGTTGTGGAAGACATTTTTCCTTTTGAGGAAACACTATATGCTTAAGGAAAATAGAATACCATGGGATTTAAATTGTGGAGTAATGGTTGAGATATTATTTTGGATGAATATTTGTTGATTTGGGTTATTTATGGAAATGATTAACCTATCATAAAGAATATGTGATTAGGTTAATTACACTTCAATATGAGACTTTAAGAGTGGTCGATGTTTTTGGGGATAAATATTAAGATTTACTATGAAAGACTATATAATTAAATCCTTATGAGATTTGGGTTTTAATATTAGTTTGGATTAATTTTGAAGATTTTTAGGGATAGTTGTTTATTGAATTGTCTTTTTTTATCATTGGGTTTTGTTTGACAAATTTTGGAGATTAAGAGTAGTTTTTCTTCTTTTAAAAAATTATCCTTTTGGGTATTATCTGAACTCACACTAGCAATTTTGGTTTTAGTTAATGTCTAAAGACAAGGGAAATATATAGTTCTTTTTTCTGGATTATTTGATTCTCAAGAAGATTATTCTTGTGCTTTTTATGTGACCATGTCTTTTTGAATGCTCTTTGTTTGGATAAAATATTATTCTTTTGTAGAAACTTATTAAATGATAAAACTCTACCTGATGTTAACTATATTTCCTTATGTTCTTATTCTATGTAGTAATTGAATTCCAACAATTTATGAAAACTAATGTAAAACAAAAACATAGTTGGTTTACGTTACCTACTGGGTAATGAATGACCATTTAACCCATCACATTTTTGTGATTTTCTGATGGTTAACTTTCTCTTAAACATGTTTTCTATCACTCTCTATTAGAACTTGTCCCTTTTTTTCTCTTCCATATCCATGTTTTTTTCTACATGGAATCCTAGTATGGGATATCATGGGTGACCTTTGTGATTCTCTTTCCTTCATTTAAAGTGATTTTTTACTGACTCTTTTTCCAATGTGATACTTTCAATGAAGTTTCCGAGCATATTTTTTTAAAATTGCTAGGATGCAATTCCCAAAAGGGGGGAAGGATGTAACATCCCAAATAAATAAGGAATAAGACAATTTTCAAATTTATTATTAGTTTTGAATTAAATAATAATTTTACATTAAAGGAGATGCTTTGTTCGATAGCATACCTGATACACAACAACATGTTTCTTTGAAATATTACGTTGCACACTAATAATACAATAATATTATTTTAAATTGTCGTTAACTCCTAGCTCTTGTATTGGAGGGAATGAAAAAAACGAAATACAATATTATTATAAAATTTTGTTAAATTTAATTAAATATATCCAATAAATGTTATAGGCTTCAAATGTGAATGAATCTAATTTTAAGCATAACTTACATTAAAAGGTCAATTTACAACCTCTTAATGGAGAACCCTCGATATATATAGTTTTCTTCACTTTAATAAATTATATATGACCAATGAAAATGCTTCTATAAAATGGGGACATCAAAATTGGCTTTGGGTAAATTTTTATAATTTTTCCGGAAAAAATCATTTTTTAATGAATAGTGTAAATATTGTATTTTAATTCAAAAATGTGTTTTAATATAATTTATTTATATGGTTAGATTATATTTTCAATTGGTTTTAAAGTGTAATTAGAATATATTTTCACCATTTAATATAATGTTGGTTATTTTAATTAATTTCACTTTGAAATTGGACATAAACAAGTGTCGATCTTTTGATAGTTATTGTTTCTTAAAAACATGCTATTTGTTTAAACAATGGGAAATTATTTTAAAATTAATTAATGAAACTTTTATGTTTGGAATTTGGAAACATAAAAACCATTTTTTAATTCAGAATATCAAATAAATCATAGGCTGAATTTTTGGTATTTTTCTGGAAAAACATCAATTTTTGATGAATAGTGAAACCACTTAGTAGTAGTTAAAAAACCGACTTTTGGATTTAAATGAAATTTTACCATTTTTGTTAATTGAATTTCAGAAATCTTACATACATGGTTGTTATCAAGAAGTAAAATTTGGTTCAATAAGTAGAAAATAATTTTTGGTGAATAGTAACTTGTGGCTTTTATTTACCACAGTTAAAGGTAAATAGGGTTACTCAAGGTAAAAAGAATATTATAATAATTCAAAATTATTTTAACACTTGTCCAGAACTTATTGGTTGAGTAATTTATGACCATGGACATATTTGGGTAGATTTTGGGACCCCATGGAGCCACTTGGGAGTGATAATAACAATTTGGATTAATTAATTTAAGGTAAAGGCAAAATAGACATTAAATTTTTTTTATAGTAATTAATTTTTGTATGGTGTTATATAATTATTATTTTATACTATAAATATTCATTGGAAAAATAAAACTATTAAATATATCATTTTATTTTCATTATGATTTTTAGAAATCAAATAAATTAAATTATTTAGGACACAATAACGTTGCAGTATTTACATCATTAAAAAATGATTTAAATAAATAATATTATAATGATTATAATATTATCCAAAACCAGTTCAATTTTTATTGGATGATTTTATTTAGACCATGAGTCATTTTACCTTCAAATATAAAGATTTTTGGTCCTTTTTAAAACGAATATCATTATATAATAAAATAATATTTTTACACTTTCCTAATGAGCCCCTCTTCTCCCGTATAAAAGGACACCAATTCTATCAAATTACTCACACCTCTCAAGACACATGTCTCATCCATACTCTGCCCAATTAATCTCCCCACATCCCTATCCTCCACCTAGTAGCCATACTTTAGGTAGAAGGCAATTCAAGAAGTCCTTTGGTTCAATCCAAAGGGAGTTACACAAAATAAAGGTATCATTTTCTCCTAATTTGTTTTTTTATTTTACTTCTCCAACCCCTAAAGACTTTTTATTCTGTTATATTATAAGAACACCAATATCCAAAATATAGTAGGTTTATTTTATAACAATTATTATAACTAGACTTACACACACCTCTATCTAATGGGTGAAGAACATAATGTTTCTATGGATGACAAACTAACGCCTCAAGAAACGATGATTGTTCAATTACCTCTTACATCCTCTCAGGGTGGCCATTATGATGTCACATTATTTATATATGATATATATTATTTTTATGATTTATGCTTCTTTACTTACCATTTATATCAGTACTTTATGGTTTTAATAGTGGGTAAATACGATAATCTCATTAGAGGAAGTGCGGACTACCGCCCCCTCAAAGTGATATGTCTCGTTAATGCCTTATGTTGGACATATAAAGGATGTATTTAATAACATTATATATGATATTATACTGGAATTATAATATAACTATATATCAATATGTTTTTAATTCCATTAAAATAAGAAATTGGAATTGAAGTAGCATTAATGCGTTCGTACGGCTTACCGTCTCCATGAACGGCGCATTTCATTTCCTACCTCTATATGTTATGTACTATTATAAATACATGTATATACTGGATATATATGATATATATGATATCTATATAATGAATGTCATTCTGGATATAATGAACTATTAACCACATGCTCAACTTGTAAATATAAGGTGTTCATTTTTCACTCAAGTAACAAATATTGACAAAATGGACGTTATTAACTTGAAAGATTACATAATGTTTATAACATGGTAATAATTGATATAAAAGGAATAATAAACTATAAAAAGGTTATTAAAAAATTAGAAATTATCTTTAGTTTATTATTGAGGAGATTAAAGAAAGATCGAGTCAAGTTGGACACGAGGTAATGGATTTTCTTATCTCACTTTTTCCTTGAGATTTCCATTGTTCGCGACTTATTCATTGAATGTGGTGGATTGTGTTCTACCATTTGATATATATTATCATTATTCTCATTATATTCATGTAATTATATGATTCATTAGGTTGTTATAACCTTTTGTTCATACGACTCTGTTGATTACAACGTTGCATAGGGTTTCATCTCACCTTTTATTCCCATGAGATTCATGCTATATTTTCCATTATTTCCTTTTGTGTGATGTATGAACTACCCATGATTGTACTATTTGAGTAATATAATTTCTTTTATGAGTATTTAAATCTCATTTTATGATATTTATTTCATGTGGTGTATGTTTTGTAAGTTACCAAATTGGTAAGGGATCTTTTCACACTCCTCTTTTTAAAAGACCCCTTTTGTTTTGTCATTTAATTTACATATTATTACGCTGGGATATGTTATTAAATATCCTTATTGATGTAAAAATTATCTCCAAGTGATGATGTACCATTTTTTCCCATCAACTAATTTTCTGAATTTTTAATTGATGCCGTTAGGCTGTTAAATTTTTACAAGGGAACTTCTTAACCTAATTTCAATTATTTGGGTTCAACTTGTACTCATTGAATATTTAAACCAATGAATATGTCTGAATGACCTAGGATTGCTTTATGCTTAATATTCACTTATATTGGGTGTATTTAAATGTTTGACACATAATTAAGTGATTAATTTTTCCCTAATTCAAGGATACCATCTTTATAAGGGATTTCATCTCAATTTCCATTTCCATTGAGACTTCATTGTGGTTATGCACCAATTCACTCTTATGTGGTGTATATACTGTACTTTGACCTATTATATCATGAATACATTTATTCTCATGATATTATAAATTTATGATTAAATGTTATTCCTCAATTATTTGTATACAAGTGTCTCTATTTTTGTTAAAAACTACTTAACTAAAATATCATTTTAAATGTTTTAACGATATATTATTATAAATATTTCTCATTAATGTCCATGTTTTCAAAATGGGTCTCAGGATTTATTTATATGGACATTAATGTTTTCAAATGATAATTCATTTAAAAGATTCAAAGTGTTGTGGGACACTTTTATTCAAAAATCTATTTTTAAAAGGTTTTGAAAGTGACTTAATAAAAGAGTGTTTATTTCAATATCTTGATTTGATATAATGGAATGTGGAAATGTTATCTTTTTTATACATGTGTTATATGTTATGATTATGTTATGGTTATTGGGCATTGTTTACGTATACTGGTGGTTCCGTGATAAACCTAGGGAAGGTGAGCTCGAGATAGCTCTCCAATGCATTGGGTAACGTGATGGAGGTAAACGTGATGTTTCTCCTAATAGATTTAAGGAATATACTATGATGGGTATTCCAATTGTAACTACCAACGTAGCTGTGATAGATAAAATATAAGTTTGATTTGGATGACATAAGTAATCATTATGATTTATGATTTGTGTGTGTTATTGACAAATCTTATGATTTCATTAGGTTAGTTATGATTGAAAAGTATGGTTTCATGGATTTGTATTTATTGTATGGCTAATGTTTCCTTCCTTATTTTATATCCCTTACTAAGATTTTTATGCTCATTCCATGTTTTTGAAATGCATTCCTCTGTACTGAAGGATGAATAGTGTCAACGATGGGATTAAGGAAAAGTCATGTTGTCTAAAACATGGAACTAGAAATGTTTCGTTTTAAGATTTTTTTATTTTATGAAAAAATGGATACTAATTAGTAATGGATACATGTAATATTCAAGTCGTTATGTAATAGTTATGGCCTAATTCTCTAAAACTGTAAACTTGAAAAGATCCTCAATGTGAATTGTTCATTTAATTCAATATTATGTAATGTCTTAAGGTTGGGTCCTTATATTAAAAATACATTTTCTAACATATATTTTACAATTTTGGTGTTAATATAGTGATTTGAATAGAAAAAATTGTCCTTGAATATATAATAAATGATATTTATAAACATTTAAATAATTATTGTTAGAATTTTGGATTTTTTAAAATGTAATTCCAATATAAAAATATAATTTTTCATAGAATTACATTAATATAAATTATTACATTATTAAAATAAATTAATTTGTAAAAATATAATTAATATGATTAAAATTGAATATATTATTTTCAAAACTGAGTATGATGATATATTAATCTATAAAAAATATGTAACATATTAATTCATTTAATTAACTTTACATTAAATATTTTCAGTATATTTTTTTACAATTACTAAACAATTATGGTGTTGGAAATACATAATAATTTAATTTATATATTTAATATCTAAAAATTAATAATAAATTATCCTAAAAAACTTGTTTAAAAATAATATTTACCACCGAATCTGTATGTTTGAGTCCCCTATGACTGACAATATATTCTCTACGTTTCATGGTTACTGGATGCATGGGCGTCTAACATGATAGATGTGTCTCACCAAGTGAAACATATTTCAATGTCCAATATCAAAGACTATAGAATGTGTTTGGAATGGTATATAATCCACATCTATACTCTTCCAATTAAAATTCATTTTCATTCACGTTGGGATATTTACCACCCCAGTGGAATATGATGCCTGATAAAGAACAATACAACTAGGGAATTACCCAAAGCAGACGATATAACGATGGAGGGTCCTGAAACCACAATATAAATCATATAATTGGTATCAATGGATGTTTAATCCCTATATTTAAATAGAAAAATCAAATATGGGATTTTTTTTGGATTCCCTAATGAATTGAAGCGTCTAACATATGAGTCATGCTTGATGGAATTAGAGGTTCATGGTGTGACATATAGGTTGAATGCATCAAAACATGTGTTCATTTCCAACATAATATAATCTATGGGTATTAGGAATGGTTTATAATTCCCAACCATCCTCTACCCATCAAAAGTCCATTTTATTGGGGTTGTGTAGTGAGCCACCCTAGTGGGCACTGGACCCTTCATAATAAAAGAAACTATGAGGGAGTGACCAAATATAGATTTTTCATTGATATAGGTTACATAAGAACTACTGAAGATAATAAACTATAATTTATTTTCCCAAAAAAAAATTATTAAATAATATTAAATGTATTAAAGTCAACTTTTTTTCATTTTATTTACTTATAATATTATATAGGAATATTTCATGGATAAGTATCAGTAAAACATATTGAGCCTTCGTTTCAAAGGGTCGATATATGTCCATAAAATGTGTTTTGGACCAATTTTACGGTCATTTCAATCATTATATTCATAGTTTAACCCCCAAGAATCACATTTTAACAAAACCACAGTAATTATTTATTTATTTTAAATTATTTCTGATAAACAATTAATTAAAATTATTATAAAATACTAATTACACTTATCCAAATATGGAATATTTTTTTTTTCAAAATCAATTAATATATTTATAATAAAAAAATTTATAATAACACCACAATTTAATTGATAAAGTGTGTTTTGAGAATAAAAAGTTTCAGAAAATGATGATTCTATGTTAAATCTATTAAAAAAAATTATTATATGAAATTAAATTAATATAAAATTTTATATAATCTGTAAATTTTATTTAAATAATTTCTAATAAGGTATTATTTAAATTTATTCAAATGGATAAAATTTATGAATTTTAAAACAATTTTTATGAAAACAAAAATTTTAAAACAAAAAACAAATATATAATAAAATATAAAATAATAATTACTCAAATGCATTCAATTGGATTATATACAAACAATGGAAACTTATGATTCATTATTTAATATTGAAAATATAATTTGACTTTTATACTAATATATTTATTAAAAGAATGTACTTTTTGTAAAATTGTTAGCTTTACACTGTTCACTTAAAAATTAATATTTTCCAAAAAACCCCAAAAATTAACCATATATAAATTATGATAATATTATTTCAAAAAATATAATTATTTTGAAAAATTATTTTTCAAAAATTCCCAATAATTTTATAATATATTATTTTTTGGAAATGAAATAAAAATCCTTTTTGATGAAATCATTTTTTTAAATAATATCACATGAATAAAAATTAATATATAATTTTATAAAATCTTATCAATATTTTATTTCAAATATGATATATATATATATATATATTTCATAAAACAGTTACTAATATTAATACCCACCAATATAATGTATACATTATAATGGTTATATATTATATTAGTTTTTCAAACTTGATTTTTCATGTTTAATACAGAAGCAAACATAAAACAATTTAGAGTTTGTGTTTTCTGAAAACTATGGAAGAAAATACATTTATATAAAATAAATTACCACTTGAATTATATTTGATTAATATTATCTTACAAAAATTTCCTTGTATTTAATTCATTTTATCAAAAAAATTATCATATTTTCAAAAAATGGGATTTTACTTTTTCTGTGAATGTTATCATATTTTTAGAAAATAAGGAATTAACATTTAAAACAATTCTTATTGATGGGAAAAGATATATAAACATTCTAAACTACTATGAATGAATCGTTTTCTTTAATAATAATATCCAAAAATTATAAATATAGTTTCTGATTTCAACATAATTCAATCGGCGAACATATGGAAAAAAATTACATAAAAGACTCAAAACCTATTTACACACAAATTTAAATGAGAACAATGATGAATAAAATATGGGGAAGGAAATGATGCCAATTATAAATAGCATTGAAATATTGTTGGATCATTATAATATCTATTTTAATGATGTATAATTATTTTTTATTCAATTACAATTTATTCTACATATAATGGTGAATAAAAACAATATCATTTCATGGATAGTAGAATAATTATCTGATTTATTAATGTATCATGTGCATTTGGGTTAAAATATGAGCGTATAGAAATATTATTTAATTTTTTATATGAACAGCGATTTGTATGTTTGTGAAGATGAAAAAAATTACATTTGGTGGACTCTTTTCCATATGGGAATCTGTCTCACCTCGAAACCTTGTAGGTCTCTACCGTTGGAACTCGTCCATCATGCTCAGTCATCATACACCATCTGTCGGTGGGGTTCATGGAATCTGTGGCCCAATGGGTGGTGGTGCTACTAGTGTACCACCTGAAGGTGCTAACTCTGTAAGAGGGCCCTACACTAAGGCCTCATCGTTCGGTGGGTCATCATCGCGTACCCTATTAGGATGCCTAGCTGGCTATCGACACGACAACTTCAAGATATGGAACAGGTGCACCATAATAATTATGTTATACCTTACGATCTTACATGAAAGAAATCACTAGAAAAAATCTTCAAAAACGCACACAATTCATGATTCTATGTATTGAGTCAGAAACTAGAATTCAGGGTCATGGTGTACGGATACGTCGGCTGCCGCCCCAACACTGGACTCCATAAACTGAAAGACACACTCATAACACATTATAACAGTTTCCACAAAGAAAACATTAGAGTCCTAGTTCTTCAGTAGAACCAATCACCTTTGATACCACTTTTTCACAACCCATCCCTCAGTTCCCATGCCAGGACTACCCCATGCTCGCCTTCCATATTCCTGGGGATGGCGACTAGCACCAGAATAGAATATATATAAAATAGGAAGGTATTGCCCTTGAACCTATAAAAACCCATAGATAAGAATGAAACAATAAGAAACAAGGAAGTAAAATGTTGTTGTAAAAGAGTGATGAAAGTAAAGGTGCGGAAGAAAATCCCACCTCAAAAATTACATGTACAATTGAAAAGTACAAAACAATTGAAAGGTGAAAAGTAGCTCATTGACCATCCACCATAGATCCTACCTGATGGGTTGGTATATCTCACAATCAGTTGTCCCTGCGTCACGTCACAACATAAGGTCCTCCTCCAAAAACCGTCCAATCATGGTTCCCATAGCCTAAAACAATGATGTACATAATCTTCACAAGACACATCAAGATGCGGGCAAAACATGTGCAGTGGTGAGTACAAAGATACTCAGTAGGGACCCTGAGATGTCGTAGGTATCCTAATGTTAAACAATGGAAAAACCACAAAGAAATATGTCAACTTCACTTAAGTATGTTCCCATAAATATACCTATGTCTTCTTGATATACTCAACTCATACATGAGGGAGGTATAACACAATGGTAACACCACAAATGTAGATGTACCACACAAGTAACAGAACAACACATGTTTCACCATAAATATTGTACCATAGAGGTAAACGTACCACACTGGTAAAAGAAATGGTTAAAAATGTCTTAGATCAAACCATCCATAGAACAGAGAGAAATAGAATTATTATGCTGAGCCACATAGGATCGCTATGGAATCAGATTGCCAGCAACAAATTATCTAGTCATAAGAACATGTTATATTCCCAGTCACAACATCGAACACCTCAGCTTCTAGATAAATCTTCCTCTGTCGAGTATAGTGGGCCTATCACGTCACATATAGGCACTTCCCACAAACATTGACCTGCTTAGGTACTCCTCCCCAACACGTATTGTGGGTCTACTGGGTCAGACAGAGCCACTCCCCCACCGTGGCCTGCTCAGGTACTCCTCCCCATCGCATACCATGGTCACTCCCCACCGTAGCATGCTTGGTAGAACCGCTTCCCAAACCATTGTACATATTTCAAGATGCACTATGATTCACAATGAAGTCACCCAATGATCATTCATGTCATAAGGATTCCCATTCAATAGACGACGTGTCAATAGGGCTCTTAGTCTGTGCGTTATGGGAATTTCAGTGCCGAGGTCCTGGTTGGATTCGGGTGCAATCTAACACGGCCAGACACCAAGCTTCTCTAAAACTCTCGTGGAGTAAGTCAAAAGTACCATCTCACTCCAAGGATCCCAACGCTGCAGAAGGATCATCAAATGAACATCTGGTTCTTGATATAACTCCCTTTAAGTGTTTCTCAGCCCCAGTGGGCTCGGGTCTGGTCCGACCCAGTGAGACCAACCCAGCACCACCCGGTCATGGATGGGCCATGGCAAACCTGCCTCACTGGTCCGAGGGTCGGCTTGGCTCAAAAAATTGGGGTGCCCACAAGGACGGCACGACCAGTGTAGGGAGGGGCCTGCAAAGGGCCGACCCGTCCCTCGGTGGGGCATGGTCAGGCCGGTGGGGCGTGACCCATGCTAGTGGGAAGGCAGCCCCGCCCATTATAGGTGACCTTCTTGGTAGATGGTATGGCCTACTAGAAACTACCCACTGGAGGGAGGTCTGGCCGCGTAGGGAACGGCCCACGGTGCTTCCTCCAGGAGGCTCGGTGTAACCACACCTCCGAGATACCAAAAATCCAAATTGTCGTTCGGCCTTTAAAGCAGTGGCACCTTGTGGGAGCCACCCAGTCGCCATGGAACCCATCGGAGGCAGAGGTTCTACCTCCTCCATCACGGCTTCATCCGTAGTCTCCTACTCACTGCCTGCGCGTGATGGCATGCCGCCCCTACCTTCTACGGCTGGCCAACGAGTTGACATCCTTATCTGTCTATCATGGATGATGAGTTGCATCCCCTTTGCACACCTATGGAACACATTGGAACACTGCCCCTCCTCCGAAGCCAGCTGGTGCCAGCCGCTCCAATGTCTATGACAGCTTAATGCTGCTGCCTCTTCTATTGGTGTGCATTTGCATGACACCTCTTTTGTAGCATATTGGGGTCGTCGCGCCAGCAGTCTTCCAATGAAGGCACAAGGGTAACAATATTGCGAAGGGTTCGGGCCTGGTTCATTAGGCTTGTGCCCTCAGCGTTAGCTCATGATACAAGGGATTATAAAATGGGTTTAACAATTTCATGTATTAAACAACAAACAAAAACTCACAGGGATACACCATAAAACCCTCCCGCAAAATGAATGATTTCTAGATAAATTCGTAATTCGGTTTACCCGCATTATTTGAATAATTTTCAAGAATGGAGAAAATGAATTTTTTTATGGAAATGTTAATTAATAAACCCTATACCTTGAAAAACCGTTGGATATGGTCTGCGCTTGAAGGTGGATCATCTTCTTAATTCCCGCAACAGGTTCTGAAAGACGCAACTAGCACGTTATACTTCGGTTCGTGGTTCGGTGTTGCCTGTCACCTTTCTATAGGATTGACTCTGTCCTCTAAGGGTTCATCATCACGAGGCTTCTTCCAAACTTCATTTCTTGGTGAAGCTGTTTCGGTACCTCCTATCCTGCCCCATATAAATAAGAGAGGGGAAGTGTAAGTAACGACGTGGGGAATTAATAGAGGTTCATAAATTAGGAACCTTCCTAATTCCTAAATGACATTATTATATAGGGCTTCCAAGTCAATCCATTTATTGGTTTGAAAAATCTATGGCCCCACACACCTCTTGTCCGTTTTTATATATGAAAGAAAATAAAGTAATAAAATAATTTCATTTCATTTATTTTAAAAGGTCACAAAACATAAAATATTCTTTAGACCAATTGCGGTCAATGTAAATGCTCTTGTGAGGGAATCCTGATGGTGCAAATTCAACATTTCCATCATATTTTTTATCTAAACTATGATTCAAAAGATAGAAAACGCCGCTCGCACGTTAATTGAACGTACATGAAAAAAGTTCAATAAATTAATTATGTTCACCCCCAATCCACATCGGTCACGGTTAGGCTCTGCCTAAGGAGAACACTCCCCAATGAACACAATCGTACTCTTAGATTTCCAATCCGAGTTACCATAAATATGTTATTAATTTTACAATAATATAATTTTCTTCTAATTATTTTATTTATAGCCAAAAACTATCTTTTACTGGTGGCCCGAACCAGCTAATGTTAGTATCTTCCAAAAGAGAGCATTCCCTCATGAGTTCAATAGTGGTCTTATAATTTTAATATGAGTCAATGTTCATGAATTATAAACATTGGAAAAATAAAATAATTTTATTCCATAATTTTATTATAGTTATTCCATTTTCGTTTTTTCCCACTATAGGCATGCACCGACTAGAATTCTGTCACGCATAAGGTAAACCCACTATCCAGAATTCAAATGATTCCCCAATATTTCTGATAAGGGAAACTGTTTAATCTTTATTCCACTTTTTTAGGAAAAATAAATAAGCACGCTCATTAAAGCTGAACAAAACCTCGACAGATCATTTCAATCACTCCAAGTCTCGGAATCATTCATCGTCAGATGTCGCGATCTCGAAATAATACCACATATTGAAAAAAATTATATTGATATTCTGGGGCCTTACATTCTCCCCACCATAGGGATGTACCTATCTGAATGCCAAATTAAATGAAAATCAAACAAATGAGGGTACTGAGTATGAATCTGAGCCTCCAACTCCCATGTTATCTCTTAGTGGGTTCCATGCATCCAGTGAATGTGCTCTAGAGGTATTTACTACCCACCAAGGACCCTCTCATGTCGATCCTCAAACTCCACTGGGATATCCGGAAAATCATCCCTATCATCAAAGTTCAACTCTCCATAGTTGATAAATTGTGTTGGATCATGCATGCATCTCCTCACCTGAGACACATTGAAAACATTATGAACCTGGAGAATCTATGGAGAAGGAGACAGATGGAATGCAACCTCACCCACTCTTCTTAGAATATAAAATGGCCCAATTAAATTTAGAGATAAATTTCCACCGTGACCAACTCTCCGAAATTCTCATCGGGGTGAGACTCGTAGGAAGACATAGTCTCCCTCCTCCTATAAATATCAGTATTATGACAAATATATTTATTCTTCACTTTCTAACAAATGAGGCATCATGAAACAAACTCTTCTACAAATTATTTCATCCCTGTCCCTTAGTACTGACACCAGAAGTCCGGGTAAAGCATTGCCACTCTAGGATGTACCGTAAATGTGGATATATGGATATCTCTCAACACCTCCGTCCGATGCATATCTGGTTCCATTGTGCATCCTATGAAGAGGATGAAGTACTCCCCACCATCAAAGAATCCTTCAGGATACTATTCTGATGATATCTTGGCATGTCGGGCCTCGTAGTCAACATCTTAAAAAATTGTCGAGGAATTGGGGGAGTAACACCCATTGACTGGAGTTAAGATGCCCCATCATTATCCATGAAGTACATCCATAGAATGTCTATCTTCATAGATGTATCACCCCACAATTTTATATATTATATTTTCTTCAATGTATTTTAGTAACTTGTGCTACAAGCAATACCGAGTTCGAGCGCACCACTACTTACCAAACTAGCCATTAAAAAATTATATTTTTAGTATTGGAATTATTTTTAATTTTATATTTCCTATATAATTTTAACATTCAGACTTTTTTTTCAAAGAAATAATATATGAAAAATACAATTTTTATGATAAACGAGGTATTTTTCAATAAAATGCAGTTTTTCATCCATTTAATTGAAAACCATTTTTAAATCAAAAATTAGATAATTTTATATATTCTATTTAGTGAAATTAAATTATCCATTAGAACATGGACATATAAATTTAGTTTGTATAAATTTTTGGTACTTATCTGATAACATTCATATTTTAATGAATAGTGAAAAAATACTAAATATTAATTAAAACAACTTTTTTAATCAAAATAATTTACAGTGTTAAATTATACATCTGAAAGGTTTTATAGTATAGTTAGACTATTTTTTAATCATTTAATATAATTTTGGTCATTGGATAAAATTTCACATTTAAGCTGGATATAAACAAGTGTCAATCTGTTGATATTTATTATTTCATAAAAACACGTTTTTTAACAATGGGAATTAATTTTAAATTAATTTATACAACTTATGTGTTTTAAAATTTTTAAAATGGATTCTATATTTGGAATAAGGAGGTCTAAATTGTTTATATAGTTATCTTTTATTTTTATACATTAGGAATATTTACATCAGTAACAATTTTATTTACCGATGATAAAAGATAAATCTGGTAAATTAGGTTAAAAAATAAAATTATAATAATATTAAACTACATTGACATGTATCCTATTTCTATTGGATGACACATGTATTACTAATGGTATCCTTGGGACTATTTTGGGACCCCATGGAGATACTGGAGAGTGAAAACGACAATTTAGATTAATGAATTTAATGTAAAGACAAAAATGTCATAAACATATATCTTTTAGTAAAATAATTTTTACATGGGGATATATATGTTATCTATTCGACTATAAAAACTAATTATAAATACAAAAACATTTTCAAGATAATGATATTTTATTTATTATTTTTAGATAAGAAATAATTAAATTTATTTAAGACACAATGATGATGCAGTAATTACCATATTAATGAAAGATTCAAATAAACGGTATTGAAAATATTAAAATAAATATAATTTGATTTTTTGATACCATACACTATTTTTATATGTTAATATGTCATGTAAGAAATAATTTGATGTATTTTTATGTAAGTAATAATGTTTTGTTTACTTTCACAAAAAAACCACATACCAAATAATGTCAATATTGACATCAATTAATATTTACAACAAATACTATATTATTGGTTGATATAATATTCCTTAAAATATAATGTTCGACCAAAGGGCTTAAATAACATTATATATTTCATTAATGAACCACTTGTTGTTCTCTTGATGTTTAGTGTATGTTTATTAACAATATAATGTAAGAATACCTGAGGACGTGATAAAAGTAAAACTATTTAACTAATAGTTAAATATAAAATATAAGGTTAAAATGGTAAACTAGACTTGTCAAAAACCTATTCAATGAGATTATTTAGATCCATAACCAACAAATGCTAGAAATAAAATCATTTGGAGGCATTATTAACCTAAAATAATTGTATAATAAATTAATCTTTTAATCTTTTTTTAATTTGACCCTCACCCCTCCTAGAAAACGAAAATTCCCTTCTCTCAAAATCACACCTCCAAAGCCATTTGGCTCAGCCAAAACCTGCCGGAATATCCTCCCATCTTCCCTCAAATAATCATAGTTTCCCTAATTTTATTTTAAATCCTTCTTATGTATTTGGTTCGATCAACTAAAAAGGAAACACCCGAAGAAGAGGTAATAATTTCCCCACCCTCTTTCATGTTATTTTCTTTTTCCAGTTACTCATTAATTATTGTTTGCATACCAAAATAATAAACCCAATAACTAATGGATAAGTTTATGTTAAAATAAATACTTTAAATGATTAATCATTATTCTATCCATCCTATAAAGGACAAATTCACCAAACGTGTGTACGTACGACTTACCGTCTCCACTTCGTGGTATTGTTTGTTATTAAAACACTTCTATATTTGGGCATATATAATAATGAGTATAAATGATGTAAATAATAAATATAAAATTTTAATGATTCTTTATATTTGATATACCATCCAATTACATACTATTTCACCATCAATATATTGATATCGTTTCTCATGCGTGCGTACGGATTACCGTCTCCACGGCGGGATGAAATTCATTCCCAAGATCACCATTCAACGATGATTATAAAAATAAACATTAATAATAATTATGTAATATATGAAATAATAATTATACTACAGATATATATATGTATATATGTATGTAGTTACATAAATCGTATTCAATTACTTCTGTTCAATATGATATGAAAACAGAAACATTGTCTATGCGTACGTATGATATACCGTCTCCGTAAATGGAGCCTTCCATTTCTTATATCTTTATATTATAAATATTTATATTCAATATATATCTGATCTATAAATCTAGTTATATATTCTGGAATTATTTAAATCATGATCTATATTATACGATCATGAATAACATGTTAAAACACATACGATAAATAAAGCGATTTTCACCCAAAATTGTAATTTAACTTGGAAATCATTATTAATTGGTTAGTTTAAAGTCATAAATAAATCATGTAAGATATAAAAAATATGACTATGGTTATGGTATAATTTAATAACATACAATGTTCATTATAGAAGAGGCTAAATGTACCCTAAACCAAAGAAATCTGCAAGGTAAGGGATAATTTCTCAATCTCATTATTACTCGAGATTGTTTATGAGTTAGTTTTTACAGGGATATATTTATTATCCAAGACCATGTTTCGAAAAAGTTTTTATGAAGGGATTATTTTTATGGGGATCCTTCATTAAAACATAATTTTAAATGTTTTAAATATTTTTTCATCTAAATAATTGTCATTAATGTCTGTGTTTTCAAAATTGGTTTTTATGATTTATTTATATAGAAATGAAATTTTTTAAAATGTTTATTCAATTAGGAAGATTAAATGTTTTATGGGACCCTTTTATTCAAAAATATCTCTAAATGTATCACTTTCAAAATTGTGTGAATTTTAAATGTTTTCATAAATATGGGATATTTCTCTCAGAGAGTTTTACAAAATAATTTTCTTCTATGTCAACATAATTTGAGGGATTTTAAAAATGTTTGAAGTTTATTTCTTGTTATACAAATCATCCATATTTTATTGATGGTTTTGTGACATGTTTGACTGTGGATGTTTTATTTTTATACCATTCATGGTTTATGGATAAAATGTTTATGTTTCACATGGTTATTTTAATACGAATGTTTATGATATGTTTCAACCTTTTAATATGAGGAATGTATTGGATATATTAAGTGACGGAAGGAGATCGCTATAGATCCTCAGTGAATCGGTAAGTTTCATGAGACAATTAGATGTGGAATTGGTTGAGGCATTTTCCAATTTGATATATGGTTTTTTCTGAGGCCTTAATCATTTTTAGATGTCTTGGATGAGGCCTTGAAAAAATATTTTAGAATGTCTGGCATTAATCATTCCCTCATTATGGAAATAATATTGATGGTTCATGTGGTTAATCGACTAGTAGAATACCAATGACAATGTTTTATTATGGAATTGTTACTCAACTAATTTTTCTTCTAGAAAGTGTTCTTGATTATTATCTGTAAAGGAATTTGTTTTAAATTATTCACCATGGCTATTGTTTATGTTATCTTTTGATAAATAGTTTACCCTTATTGAGCATCTGAGATCACCCCTTTTTTATGTTCTATTTTCCCAGGATTTCCATGAAGTGTATTATGATTGATATTCAGGGTTATTCTAAAAGGGTATAATGGTGTTCTCAAAGAAATATCTATGTTGTATTTTATGTTTAAAATTATAATGAGAAGTTTATGTATATAGTCTATTTCCAAGACTACTAAACTGATTGGTCATTAAAGATAATATTTCCTTGTTTAATGACAATTTATTAAAATAATTCACCAATTCTGGGTAATTGGGGTTGGGGTGTTATAGTTGTTATCAGAGGAAGTTTAGCGATAACATTGGAAACTAGATTTGGAAAAACTCTGATTATAGAACATAACCCTAAGATAGTATCTGAGGATTTGTATAGTAGTACATCTATATTTTTTTATAATACAGATATTATGTGGAATTTCTAAAAAATACATCGCTATCTAGATAGGAGAAGGTATAGGCAGATCTGGAACATATATACCTAGGATTAAAAACTCTGAACTGGAGATTCGGGCTAGACCCGGGTATCCTAGTACATGAAAATGAGCCTTTCTGCACACTTGGTGAGGACATTACTAGGGGATATTCTTAGGATAAAACTCATTTTATTTAAAAACCATTATGAAGGATATATGAGTAATTTTTCCAGGAAATAATAAATTATTATGATTATGAGACAAGTTGTGTGAAAAGATACAATTAATGTTGAGAATTTTTCTAGTTTTTGGATTATACAATATGATATGATCTATCCTATTGTTTGTCATCATTTATAAATGGCACCCAGTAGAAGGAATAAGATCTCAAAAAACATGCATGATCCAAAGGGTATGAAAGATCATATCATTCATAGTCATAAGAGATCATTTAGAAGGGAAATAGAAACCCGCGTATTCTTATCATTTGAAGAAATAGAATCAGGTTTTAATAAGATATGTGAAGAATTCTATATGTCTTATGGATTTTAAGGGAATAAAGATAAGAAAAGGATGGTATAGAGAAAGATGCATAAAGGGAAGAGAGGAAAGGAGGATTTTCCCATATGTGATAACTGTGGAAATAATCACCATGGTAAATTCTTTAATGGAATGAGAGTTTGTTATAAGTGTTGAGAAAAATGACACCAAGTACGTGATTACAAGAAAAAAAATTCAATGTAAAATGATTCATCTCCAAGGAGTTGGGACACAACATGACTCAATGTCCAAATCATCAGAGTATACCCTATATGCCGTTATTGGATAATAATCATGTTATGTTAATACCGAAGATAAATAAGAATGATTAGATTTCTTATGTTGATATTAAAGTATTGTATTAATGATGTACATGTTATAAGAATTATATATTTTACATGGATGGTAATGTAGTAATATTTCATTAAGGACGTGAGATTGTATGGTACCAAGAAAAGTGACTCAATAGGGGGTCAATTGTTTTGGAAAATATATGTTAATATGAATGATAAACCATAATATGGTTCTGATATTGATGTAGTGATTTTGGAATAATATATGAATGATTTGGATAAATTGTATTGGATATTCTTGACTACCTTGAAACTAATTAATGATGTGTATATTCTACCATTTTGTATTTTACATAATTTTTGAATATAAAGAGTATATCTAGTATTCTACAATGAATAAGGGAGCATAAATATAATCAATAAGGTTTTATGGTAATTCAGGGTGTTACCATGACTTTAATGAATACATGATGAATATGTTCACATGTTATTACGTGACAAAAAGTATCTTCATTATGATTACCTACCTTATAAATTTTTGACAATGAGTTTAGACAGAAATTTTTTGGATAACTCTAATGGTGGGAATGAGGTAAGTTAAACATTGGATAATATTGTTTATGTTTAAAAAAACATCTTCATTTTTAGAATTGTTATAAAAAATACAACACAGAGGTCAGGTGACAACCTATCGCGTCCAGTAAGGTCACCAGACTTGAACCTGAAACCGAAGGGTGATAAGGGTGCATCAACTACCACTGGCCCAAGTGTTGTCCATGTTTTTATAATGTAGTTTTTTATAATTAGCTGACAAATGAATTTTAAATTCATTTTTTTGTAACCCAGTACGATTTGTATAAATAGAAGATTTTTTATTTATCTTATCTTTTGGAGTGAAAGATGAGTTTTTCATAGAAATTAGTTAATGGATGGAACTTTACATTCCATGTATGCCTGTTTTCTACTTATTCTATGAAGAAATTAATTCAAAATATTTATAAATGTTATTATAAAACCAAAAATGTGTTTTCCAAATATCTTATTTTTTGTTGAACCAATGATATTTAAAATGATCATCGGTTGATGTCTTTGCGGCCCTCAATTTTACACTAGTTTGTGATTGATGACATCAATCACTCCCTATAAATATTTACATTTTCCCTCTAATTATGTGTCTTTAATTTCCACCAATGTTCTCCTAATTGAGATCATAATTTGGTGACGACTTTTTCATTTCCCAATACATCTAATTAAAACAAAATTTTATTAACTGAATTTATGATGTGGGGTTTCTACAAATGTATTTTTCTATTTTAAACTTTTATATTCAAAAATCAATTTTAAATTGACAGGTCATAATTTATTGAAGGATGGGAGAATTTAACACCCCAATATTTTATGGTATGTTATATCTTCAAAATATTTCAATAAATTTATTTAAAAAAATACCGAGTTTGAGCGCACCATGACTTACCAAACTTGCTGTTCAAAAATGTGGTTATGAATATTAATAATCACATTTTAAATTTTATATATCCTATAAAATTTTAACATTTAACTATTGTATTTCTTAGACGTAATATAAGAAAGATTCAATTTTTATGATAAAAGATGTATTTTTCAAAAAATGCATTTTTTCAGCCTTTTAATGAAGATACATTTTTAAATCCATTATTTCACACTTTTACATAATAAATTTAGTGAAATTAAATTATTCTTTGGAAGAAGGACATAAATATTTAGTTTGGATTTTTTTGGTAATTTTCCAATAACATTAATATTTTGAAGAATATTGAAAAAATACTAAATTATAATTAAAAACAACTTATGTAAATCTATATAATTTATAGTTTTAAATTATAAATTTGAGTGGTTTTAAAGTATCATTAGACTATATTTTTATAATTTAATATTATTTAGGTCCTTGGATGTAATTTTACATTTAAACCAGACCTAACCTAGTTTCAATCTTTTGATATTCTTATTTTATAAAAACATGCTTTTTGTTTTAACAAAGGGAATTAATATTAAATTAATTTCTTCCACTCCTTTGTTTTGAATTTGGAAAAATTCATTCCTTATTTGGAATCAGGAGGTCCAAATTGTGTAAATAGGTAACCTTTATTTTTAGACATTGTAACCCCCTGAACCCTCTAGGTCGGAGTCGGTGCATTACGTGTTATATTGGCATGGTTAGACATAATGGAAATCATGATGGAACTATAATTTTAGTAGTATTAAAGAATCTAGAAACAGAAATGAAACTAAAATTACATTTGAAAAGGTTAAAAAATACAATACATAACCAAAACCAAAAAATGCATCCACTGGAACTCTATAAATGATCTCCACAACATCACATGTTGAAGGTAAATAGTGAAAGGGGTGAGCCCAAATGCTCAGTAAGGGTTAAAAATGGTGTAATCATTGATCAATAATAACATAATTGTAAATAATTTTATATAATCAATATGCCATGGTGAATAAATGAAAAACTCAAGCCATTAACAAACGGGGAATGAAATTGCATCCATAGATTTTGTCACAGTGAAAACCTCATGGATAACAATAACTGATAATTAATAAATAGATTTATAATTAATTGGAAATCTTGTATATGGAACATGATACCATAATACCATTTAAACTGTTTAGTTCTATGGGTAGAAACCTGTCTGAATTTTAAAAACAAACTAAAACGGTTTGTCACCATCTGATTTGTCTCATGAGACCTACTATTGAATTGAGGTGTGATAACGGGCCCCACACACCACTTTATGTCCAATTCAACATTATTCATTTATTAAATACAAGATAAATATGTCTTTTCAATATCTGTATAGAGTAGAGTGTATATATTCATCAATATTTCCATAATAAAAATAACCATTCAAATAAACACCGTATTTAAAATGGTTTACAGTTTAGACAAGAAACATATCCATGATATGAGATTATGGATTTCTAATATAAATATAATTAAAAATGAAAAGTGATATCAAATGAGCTGTTGGTACACCTCATAAGGATTATTAGGCGAACCAGACAAAGTTAGTCACAACAAAATAGTAGTTGAGACAAAGTTTCTTACCACAATATAATTGGTCGAATCATATAACCAGAACATAATAACCCTAAAATTAATATTTTAATATCATGAATATAAATATAATAATGTTATTATATATCAAATGTCAGTACACATATAAAAAATACAAGAAAAAATTGGCGAACAAAGAAAATCTCACTGAGATGAAAGTGAGATGAGAAACCCCAAACCTTTTGCTCGTGTATATTCTTCGTTTGTTTTATTGACCTGAATAACCAAATATAGATTCATTAATTAATAAGTTCAGAACCTAATATAAATTTAATTGATTTATTATAACCATATTAGATTCATTAATGGCTCTTTTAATGGGATTAAGAGGTAAAATGTTAGTGTTTTGGAAGCATTTCCTTCCTTGGTATTCATGATTCGTTTACTTTCTTTGATGAATGGAAGTTAATTTGAAATGTTGATAAACAATCATAATTTTTAATATATTTTATTTTTGAAATTATAGATATATAAATTATATTATAATGAATATGTTTTATATACTAGAGGTTGAATCGTTAGTTAAAAGTTATTGATAAACACTCAGATAAAGCATGGTAGTTTTGTGATCAATGAACTTGTTTTGTATTATTATTCCTTATTATGAGGGTGTAGGGATTCAAAAACATGGATCAGATGAAATAAATATTTTCTTAAATGTTTAAACCATAAAAATAATTTCATGACAATAATTGGACATGGTAATGAAAATTCAGAACCCGTCATCCTCGAGTGTGCTAAATTAACACATATCGGACAATGTTTTCATTTTTATTATAAGAGGAGGGGGAAAGAGAGATGATGATGAAATATTACATTAGCATAATATATTTAAATTAAATATAAGGAACATGAATTATCATATCATTTTTATAAAGTGAGGTGAGGAAAGAAGTATAAATGAAAGGAAATCAAAATAAGAGAAAAATTGAGAAATCTCTTATGAAAATTCAGCAGCATAACGATGTCACCTAAAATTTAATAAAATAGATTGATGAGATAAATGGGGTATATCATAAATCATACATAATATTGGAATTAAGGGAAATATGGAATGAAATAACCCCATAAAATCCAATTGAAAATAAAAGAGATAACATAAAATGAAATAATTAAAAAAATATAATGGTGGTTGATTCTCTTACCTTGTAGAGTAACTCCCAAAACTTGAAGGTTGGGACCTTGGGGGTGTTATAAAACCTTTGGAGGTCTAATAGGGAGGTAATACCATAAGATATTTTAGGATATTGATTTTTTAAGGAATGAAAACAAATGAGGGTGAGTGGTTATTTATAGTAATTAAGAGAGTGTTTTTATTCATTTAAAGGGACACCTCAATAGTAGTTTTTACAAAACCATGTGCTAGCCCAAGGTATATTCCCATGGTTTTTTCCACTTGGGACACCTCATGTCATAATTTACTACACAAAAGTCGACCATACTGTTATATTTAATTATTAGATCACTATGATTTCATTAAAAAACCAAAAACTCAAAATTGTATTTTTACTATTCACGGAAATTCCAGTATTTTAGAAAAAACACAATAATTCACCATAACCATTTTATGACATGTGGAATTCTAAAATGAATTAAATTTTATGAATAAAATTTTCTATGTATTCATAAATCAATTTTTAAATAAAATCTTGTTAATTAAAAAAATTAACAATTGTAAAGATATAATTAGTTCTATATCTCATTGAAAAATCAACCAAGATCTCATTATTTTATTACCTTAAGAAAATAAAATATTATCATTATCTACTATTTATAAAAGGCATATTACTATTCATATTACTATTCATAAGGGTATGTTACTATTCATAAAAACCATTTTGGTTCTATCAAACACCAAATGATTTACTGGTCACAACTATAGATGACCATTTTTTGAAATTCCAAAAAATAAAAGTGGAAAGATTATGTTTAATGGTTTGGTTTTGACTATCTCTTAAATAACTAAGTGTTGTTTCAAAGGAACACGATGATTTATGAAATATTGGATATGAAAAGAATCTATTTAATATAATCAAACCATAAAATGCTTGCGGTGTTATATTATTTCCTCCTTCAGAAACATTGTCCTTGATATTTTATGTATGAAGCCCACCAAAATGATGTGGGTGGTTCTTCTTCATGAAATCCTATTGTTCCCATGATGCTTCTTCGATAATGTGATTCCACAGAAAACCCTTTACTAGACAAGCTTTCCGATCTATAAATACATTCTCCCTTGTGTCAATAATCCCTATAGGCTCTTCAGAGTACGATAAATCAGGTTCCAGATCTTTTTATTCATAGGTGAGTACATGAATTGGGTCTGGAAAGTATATTTTCAACAATGAACCATGGAATACATCATGGTCTTTGGAGATACTTTGTGATATTTCTAATTGGTAAGCTACATGTCTGATTAATTCTAGAATTTCAAATGGTCTGATGTACATGGGGCCCAGTTTCCCTTTCTTACCGAATCTTAAGACTCCCTTCCATGGAGATACTTTCAGAAAAACATGATATCCCACTTGGAATTCCAAATCATTCCTATGGTTGTCAGCATAACTGTTCTGCCTACTTTGGGATTCATTAATATTGGGTTGGATTGTCTCCACCATTATCATGGTCTCTTCAATAAATTCTAGGCCAATAAGATTCATCTCACCAACTTCATCCCAAGAAGTTGGAGTTCAACATCTCATTCCATATAATTCTTCATATGGATCCATTTGAATACTATAATGGAAACTATTGTTGTATGAAAATTCCACCAATGGCAAGTATTGATCACACATACCTTGTAAGTCAAGAGATCATAACCTCATCATATCTTCTAGAGCCTGAATAGTCCTTTCAGTTTGTCTGTCGGATTGGGGGTGATAAGCAGTACTCATACGAAGCTCAGTATTCAAAGCCTTCTAGAGACTTTTCCAGAATATTGATGTATAACGGGGATCTTGATCGGACCAAATCGATAGAATTTCACCATTAAGTCTTACAACTTCATTAATATAATGTCTTTCTAGGCGCTCAAGTGGTAAATCTTCTCTTATAAAAAGGAAATGTGTTGATTTTATGAGTCGATCAATAGTTACCCATATTGCAGCATTCCTTCTATATGTCCTCTTTAGTCCAGTGAAAAAATCCATCATAATCTTATCCACTTCCACATAGGAATAGGTAGAGGTTGCATCAATACACTAAGATGTTTCCCCTCTACCATTACTTGTTGACTAACTAGACACCGTGACACGTAGTCAGCAATTTCCCACTTCATATTATTTCATAAGAAATATTCCATCAAATATCTATACATCATTGTGTTACCCAGGTGTATAGAGAAATTTGAGCTATGAGCATCATCTAATAGTTACCCTTTTAGATTAGGTATTGATAGAACACATAACCTCTTCCCAAACATCAGAACTCCTTCCTCCTTAAAGAAGTCTCTCAATCTGCCATCCTTAAAAGAAATAATTTTCTTGCGTATATTTTCATCATCAGATTGAGATATTTTTATTTCTCTAGAAAATATCATTTAGCATTCATTTCTAAGTGGAAGGATGTTTCCCCTTACTTAAAAATTCCCATATCCATCATTAGTAGATCCTTGAATATAGGATCTCTCTGAATCTATATTTGAGTCATAATTTCATGATATTTCTTGCTTAATGCATATGCCACCTTATTTTCCTACCATGGGTGGTGGTGTATTGGGAAATTGTAATCATTGAGTAACTCCATCCATCTCATATCCCTCATGTTGATTTCTTTTTGTGTGAAAATGCATTTCAAACTCTTATGATCCGTGTATATGTCACATTTTCACAGTAAATATAATGTATACATATCATTAGAGCAATGATTACAATTTCTATCTCAAGATCATGTGTTGGATAATTTTTCTTAGGAGTTTTCAACTGCCATGATGCATAAGCAATAACTAAACTCTTTTTTATAAGGATGCAACCCAGACCATTCATTGATGCGTCATTGTATATTACAAATCCATCAATTTCATATGGAAGATTCAAAATTATAGCATTGATCAATTTTATTTTCAATTCTTTGAACCATTTTGTACATTATTTTGTTCACATGAAGTTTAATCCTTTATGTGCGAGCTCTGTTAGAGGGTTATCCAATCAGGAAAAATTCTGAATGAAATGGCGATAGTAACCTGCTAATCCAATAAAACTACATACCTCGGTTATGATTGATAGCGTGGTCCAATCTTGGATTTCTTTTGTATTCATAGGATCAACTTGGATTCTATCCTTAGAGACAATATGACCTAGAAAAGAAAATGATTGGAGGAAGAATTCACACTTTTTAAACATCCCATATAATTCATTTCTTCTATGAGTTTTTAGGATAATATGCATGTGATCCTCATGGTATTCATAACTTTTTTAGTATACTTGGATATCATTGATGAATACCACAACATAATTATCAAGATATTCCTTGAAAACTATATTGATTGAATCCATGAAAACAGATGGTGCATTCGTCAGTCCAAAAGGCATCACTATAAACTCCTAATGCCCATACATGGTTTGAAATGTTGTCTACAAAATATCTTGTTTCCTCCCACGCAGATGATGATATCTTGATCGAAGGTCAATATTTGAAAATATTGAGCTCCATGAATTTGATCAAATAAATCATCTATCAGATGAAGAGGCTATTTATTCTTTATTGTAATAGAATTTATTTCCCAATAATCAATGCATAGCCTCATGGATCCATATTTTTTTGACAAACAAGTCCGGGGATCCCCATAGAGAAACACTAGGTTGAAAAAATATTTTGTCACTCAACTCCTTTTGTTTTTCTTTAGATCCTCTAACTCCACAATGGAAATTTTATAGGGGTTTGTTGATATAGGTCTTCCTCCAAGAAATATGTCAAGAGAAAACTCATTTTCCCACTCTGGAGGATGTCTAGGTAAATCCTATGAAAACACATCATTGTATTATTGAACTATATTCACATCTTCAATCTGAATTTTCATTTCCTCAACCATAGATATTGGGTTATATTTCTCTACAAGAATTACATTCAATAGAGCTACTGGGGGTGGGTCTAGATAAGAATCAGGTGGTGAGGTCTCATCTCTAAAAAATGATATTCTACGCATGGCTAATCCCATAATAAAAAAACTGATTAATTGAAGAATAATTTACATTTCAATCCATCATAATGCCTTGTAATGAAAACATGAATTATCCTAACCATATCCCCCAGAAGTTTTGTAACCAGGAGTGCAACAAGGCCCATTGTTGTGTACCGGGATACCCCGGGTCATGCCCGAAACTCCTTGTCGGAGCTTTCAATCCTAGGTACATATGTGCCAGAGCGACCTCTACAGGCTCGTATCTATTCAAGGGTGTATTGGCTAGAATGATTCACATAATCTATTTCTTACAAAAAAACCAAGATTTTCTTGTACGTTTATCATCAAATACTACCTTAGGGATTTGTTCCCTACTATAAATTTCGTACTCTAGTTTCCATGTTTTCTACAAAACTTCCTCTGATACAAACTGCAACACCCCGACCCCTCTAGACTGAAGCCAGTGCATTTCTTGATATATTGGAATTGTTAGAGGGAATGAAAATTCCAATGGAAAGATCAGTTTTGTTTTCTTGAAGAATCTAGATACATAAATGCTTCTCAAATTACACTGGAAATGTTTACATAATACAATACATAACAAAAACTAAAAATTTTATCCATATGAACTCAATAAATGATCTTCACTACATCACCTTTTGAAGGTAAAAAGTGAAAGGGGTGAGCTCAAATGCTCAGTAATGGTTTAAAATGGTGATATAATTAGTCAGTAATAACTAAATGTTAATCATTTTGACATAATCAACAAGGCATGGTGAATAAATGAATAACTCACACCATTAATAAAATGAGAATGAAACTACATCCATATTTTTTCTCATAGTGAAATCCTCATGGACAGTAATAACTGCTAATGAATAAAGATAGTTATTATTAATTGGAAATCATTTATCTTGAACATGATACCATAATATCGTTAAAATGGTTTAGTTCTATGGGTAGAAACCCATCTGATTTTTGGAAACAAACTCAAACGGATTGTCGCCAACTGATTTGTATCATAAGACCTACTGATGCATCGAGGGGCTATATTGAACCCCACCTACCACTGCATGTTGAAAGCATTCTTTATACATTGATTCAATACAATTGGAATATGCCTTTTCAATATCCGTATAGAGTAGAGTATAAAGATTCATCGATACTTCCATAATTAAAATAACTTTTCAAATAAACCCCTTATATAATATAGTATATGTTTTAGACAACGAACACATACATGATATGAAATTATGGATATTTGTTATAAATATTATTCCAAATTAAATGTGATCCCAAATGGGCAGTAGGTACACCACATAAGGATTATTATGAGTACCACATGAGGATAGTCACAACAAAATAGTAGTTGAGACAAAGTCTCTTACCACAATGTAATTGGTCGAATAATTTGACCAGAACATAATAAACCCCAAAAAATCATTGAATAACATTTATATGAATCAAAAAATTTTATTATATGAGAAATTTAAGTTCTCATAGAACACATAAAATAAATAAGTGGCGAACAATGAAAATCTCTCAGGGATGAAAGTGAGATGAGAAACCCCTTAATGTTTAGTCGATTGTGTTCCTTGTTTATTTTAATGACCTGAATAACCGAATTTATATTCATTAATTAAATATTAAAGAAAATCCTATACATTTTATTGATTTTTTATAACCTTATTAGTTTCATTCATGGCCCTTTTAATGGGTTTAAGAGGTTAAATTTTACTGTTTTTGAAGCATTTTCTTCCTTGGATTTCATGAATCGTTTACTTTCATTTAGGAATGGAAGTTCATTTGAAATGTGGTTAAACATCCATAATGGTTAATATATATAATTTGTGACATTAAAGAGATATAAATTATCTTATAATGATTCTGGGTTATATACTTGAGGATGAATCATTAGTTAAAATTTATTGATAAACGCTTGGATTAAGCATGGCTGTTTTGTGAACAATGGACTTGTTTTGTATTATTATTCCATATCATGAGTGTGTAGAGATTACAGAAAATGAATGAGATGAAATGCATATGTTATGATCTTTTTAAACCATAAAAATGAGTTCATGACCAGAATTTGATATGGTAATGAAAATTGTGAAACTATTATCCTTCATTGTGATAAATTCACACATCTCGAAGGTGTTTTCGTTTTTAGTATAAGAGGAGGGGGAAAGAGAGATGATGATTAAATATAACATTAGCATAATATAATTCCTATTCATGTAAGTTAATGGAATTATCATATAATTTTGATGATGTTTGGTGAGGAATGAATTATTAAAGAAATGAACTCAAAATAAGATAAAAATTGAGAAATCTCTTACGAAAATTCGGCAGCCTAACAACGTCACCTAAAATTGAATAAAATAGTTTGATTAGAGAAAGGGGTATCTCATCACTCATACATAATATGGTATGTAATGGGAATATGGAATTAAATATCCCCACATAATCAAATTTAAAGTAAAAGAGAAAACATAAAATGAAATCTTTATGAAAAGAGAAGGGTGGTTTATTCTCTTAACTTGTAGAGTAACTCCCAAAACATGATGGATGGTACCTTGGGGGTTTGAGGATGCCTTGTGAGGAATCCAAGGGAAGTAATACCAAATCATATTTGAATTTATTGAGTTTTGAATGAATAAAACTAAAGGGGGGGTTGATTAGGTATTTACCGTAATTAAGAGACGATTTTTATTAATTAAAAGGGACAAGTCATTAGTTATATTTGCAAAACAATGGGATCACCCAAGGTATTTGCCCATAGTTTTAACCACTTGGGAAACCTCTTTTCATAATATACTCTACACAAGTCGATCATACTTTTATATTTAATTATTACATCATTATTGTAACAACCCAATCTTCCACGGTACGCTTCTCTTTGAATAATATAGTATCATGTGTTGTACGAAACTTCGAGTTCTAACACACCACAACCAATCAAAATAGCTGTTATCAATAGTATTACCCACATTTTGAAATTATATAAATTTTAACTTTTATTATGGACTTCAGTTTTGTATTTGGAATATCAAAATTCGCCTAGGGTGAAGTTTTCCTTTTTTATGAAAACTTTCAATTTTTGATGAATAGTGGAAAACACTTAGTTATAGTTTAAAACCGAAATTTTATTTAAATAATTATTTATTTTATTGAAACTTATTTTAGGTAAAAATAGATACATAATACCTATATATGTTCAATGTAATTAATTGGAGTTAGTTTATAATAATTTTAGATATCTAAAAATATTATTAAACATTTCACCGTCTTTTACCCATCTCCTAGGAGAATTTGAAAATTCACATAAAACTTAATTTTACTTCTTATTTGAGTGGAATTTAGAAAATATGAGAGACATGGTTAATATAAAGGAGTAAAATGTGGTTCTATAAGATAAAAATAAATTTTGGTGAATAGTATCATTTTACTTTTATTTATCACGGTTAAAAGTAAATAGGATAATTAAAGGTAAAAAAGATATTATTATTACCATAACACATGTTATAATTCTATTGGATATGTATAATTCGACCAAAAAAACCATAGGAATAAAATATGAATCTCTTTGGTCCACTTGGATTTGATTATGACATTTGTTACTATTTAATCCAAAGAAGAGTTAAAAGAGATAAAATCAAAGAGAAATAACTAACAAAAAATTAATATATGGTTATACATAATACAAACTCTATTATCAATATTCATTAGAAATATAAAAATATTTCCTACATAATGATATTTTATTTATAATTTTTTGACATTAAATAATTTAATTTATTTATGACACAATGGTGATGCAGTAATTACCTAATTAATGAAATATTAAAATAATTGATAATATAAATAGCCAAATAAATATAAATAAAGACTTTTTATGATTTACACTAATTTTATAGGTTAATATATCATATTAGGGTTGGTTAGATGAATTTTTGTTCGATGTAATATTGATTTTATGAATTTAGAAAAAACACAATACCAAATAGTGTCAAAATTGACATAAAAGCAATTTTAAAAGAAATATTATATTATTAATTGATATTCAATTCATAAAAATATAAGTCTCGACCTAATGACTTAGATAAGGTTATATATATTAATAATGAACCACTTTGGGTTCTCTTGGCTTGTTATAGTAAGTTTAATGACCATATAATATAAAAATACAAAGAGACATGGTAAATGTAAAAAAAAATTACTAAGATTTAAATATAAATGAGAAGGATAATATAGTGACCCAAATATGTCTAAAATATATTTTTTGAATGAATTTATACCCATCCCTAGCTCAGACTCTAAATAAGTCACTTTGGAGCCATTATAAACAGAATATTAATTTATTATAAAATAAAATTTTATGTTTTTTCTAAGGTGCCTCTCACCCCTCTTATAAAAGGGAACTCCCCGTTCTGTGAAATTCATACCTTCAAAGCCTTTTGGTTCGGACAAACCAAGCACAAATATCCACTCAAATTCCCTTAATTCTTCTAGAGGCCCTACTTTGGTCAGAATTCCATCTTAAGGAGCCCTTTTGATCAAATCAAAAGGAAGAACCCGAAGAAGAGGTAATGATTTCACCACCCTCTTTCATGTTCCTTTCTTCTTCCACTTATTCTTTCTTTGTTATTTCCAATATAAAATAATAACTCTCATATCTTATATATATTGTGATGTTATTATAAATATGGTAAAACCATATTCATTATTCTATCAATCCTTTAAATGATATGTCACCATGCGTGCGTACGTACGACCTACCGTCTCCACGTCGTGGTGTAATTATTATTAAATATATTATTATTTGGATGGGTATAAAAATGATGTCTATTTAATTTAAATAATAAATATAACATGATATTGATTATTTATATATGATATACCATACATTTAATTATTATTTTTAATATCAAAAGAACGATATTGTTGCTCGTGCGTACGTACGGAATATCGTCTCCACGAACGCGATGAGATTGATTCCCCATCATATCCATTCAAGAATAAATTTCATTTGATGATTAAAAATATTTTTAGAGACATGATATCATTAGGGATATGAATAAGATTCATCCCATTCATAACAAATATGACTCACATAATAATGAATATAAAGGAAAATGAATATGTTAACACCCCTAATGGAAATAAAACAAAGATATTATCAACAAATCAATGTTAAAAGATCATATATGATATCATATTAGAGTATATGATTCTTGAATAATTCAATAACAAGTATTTCACCATTATACAGGAGGTTATCCTACCCTCTACTAAAGAAAAAGTACAAAGTAAGGGGTTTCTTATCTCACTTTTAATTTCGTGAGATTTCCATTGTTCACCACTTATTTATTTCTTGTGGTATGAGTACTGCCCATTATTGTATTCATTTTGAAATATAGATTAATTTATGGATATATAAATCATCATTGTATGATCCTTATTTCATATGTGTATGTTTCGTATGTTACCAAATCGATAAGGGAATTTCAAATTTCAATTTCCACTCATTCGGCTTTACGCATACTTCATTGATTATTTTACTCCAATATTTTGCGTCGGATCACTATTCATTTGATTATGTCATAATTTCCACTCCCCTTTATGTTGATATACTTTTGATACACATAATAACTCAATTTATAAACTCTCAAGTCATCGATATGAACATGATAAGAGTAATTTTAACTCAATCTCCATTATTTGAGTTAAATATACAATTCATTAGTGTTGTTTTTACAAGAATATGTGTGAATGTCCTCTGATTTATTTACACTAAATATCCAATCATATTTACTGTATTTACATTTTCCACAAAAAATTATTTCATTCATTTATCCTTAACATAAGGACACATTCTTTATAAGATATTTCATCTCAATTTACATTCCATTGAGTCTTCTTTTTTGTTATACACCAAATCACTTTTATATGGTGTATATAATGTAATTTGACATAGTATATCATGAATAACTTTTTTATCATTATTTTAAATTTATTTATTACCTCAATTAGTTTTATTCAAATTCCTCTCTTTTGGTTAGGAAATATAACTAAAATATCATTTTAAAATGTTTTAAAGATTTATTATTCAAAATCATTTTCATTAATGTCCATGTTTTAAAAATCATTTAAAGGTTTTATTTATATGAAAATTAATGTTTTAAAATTAAAATTCCTTATAAAAGTTTCAATGTGGTATGGGAAACTTTAATTCAGAAATCTATTTTTAAACAACTTCATGACAAATAGTGTGATTTTTAAATGTTTTCAAGAAAAGGGGATATTTCTATTAACAGATTGATTTTTATTTTAATCTATGTCAATATCCTTCATTATTATAGATTGAGGTTAATATATTACAATAAAATCTTCCAAATTGTATTAAATGAGATATTTTTGACTATGGATGTGCTCTTTTTATACAATTAATGGTTTTTGGAGAAAGTATATACATTTCGTACTCTATTTTTAATACGAATGTTTATGTTATGTTTAAATCTGTTCATATGAGGAATGCATAGGACTTAGTAAGTGATAGGTGGAGCCTACTATAGCTCCTCAATGTATCGGTAGGTTTCATGAGACAAACTAGTGTCTTGGCACAAGGACTTGACAAAAACATATTTGTAGTCTTGGCACAAGGCCTTGACTACGTGTTTATGATAGTCTGACATTATGCATCCCATTATTATGAAAGTTGATATTGATATTTCATGTGATTATTCAACTAGTATAATATCCATGTGAGCATGTAAATGACATTATTTCATTTTATCATAGCCATATTATGCTGATGTTAAATTTTAAAAGGCTTTTGTTTTAGTTATACATTGCCTTAAATGTTTATTCTTATTTTTGAATGTTTCTGCTATATTGTTATCCTTACTGAGCATATGTCCTCACCCATATTATGTTATATTTTTCTCAGGAGGTGAAGAAGTATTTTATGAATTACATGTAGGGATATTATGAGGATATGAGTGTGTTCTATGGAGACAACATGTTGTTGTAGTTTTTCAATTATGATGTAATGTAAACTTTAGGAATATATCTAGTGATTCCAAGGCTAATAAACTAATCGATCTTTCGAGACTTGTTCTTTTGTGATCATGCCGATGATACGTAATAATGCACCGACTCTGTGTAACTAGGGTTGGGGAATTACAAATATGATGCCAATAATCTACAGAAAACTCAAAACTGTATTTTTACTATTCATGAAAAATTCATGTATTTTATAAAAATCAAGAATGTTCACCCTAAACATATTTCTATGTGTGGAATTAAAAAATGAACACCATTTTTTGGAAATAATTTCGTATGTATTTTTAATTTAATTTTTATATAAAAACAAGTTAATTCAATTAAATAACAAATTTAAAGATATAATTAGTTCTATATCTCATTGAAAAATCAACCAAGATCTCATTTTTTATACGTTAAGAAAATAAAATATTATCATTATTTACTATTTGTAAGTGTCATACTACTATTTTTATTAATGTTAATAATGGTATTCTACTATTCATCAAATAATCATGTGTGTTATATTATACTCCAAATGACTTACTAGTTACAACTCTAGATGAATGTTTATCGAAATTCCAAAACATAGAAGTGGAAAATTTATATTTAATGGCTCAGTTTTTAGTATCTCCTAAATAAACAAGGTTTGTTTCAATGGAACACAATGAATTATGAAATATAGGCTATGAAAAAAATGTATTTAATATAATCATACCATAATATTATTGGGGTGTAGTTTGTCATTCAAACACATCATTATTTGGATGGGTATAATAATGAGTATAACTAATTTAAATAATAAATATAACATGTGAATATTCATTATTTTTGATATACCTTCCAATTACATACAATTTCACCATCAATATATGTGTATTGTCTCTCGTGCGTACGTATGGATTACCATCTCCACGACGAGATTTGAATCATCCCCATTTCACTATTCAATGATGATTATAAAAATATATATTATTAATTAGGATGTGATATATGATATAATAATTATACTGGAGATATATATGTATATATGTATGTAATTAAATATATCTCATTCACTTACATCTGTTCAATACGATATGAAAACGGAAAAAGTGTTTATGCGTACGTACGACTTACCATCTCCATAAACGGTGCCTTCCATTTCATATATCTACCTATTATAAATATTTATATTATATATATATGATATATAAGTCAAGTATTATATTATGTATGTATTCAAATCATGATCTAAATGATATGATCAAGAATAACAAGTTAAAACACGTACGATAAAGAAATCAATTATTACCAAAAATGTTAATTTAATAAGGAAATAATTTTTTATTGGGTAGTATAAAGTCATAAAAGAATCATTTATGATATAATAAATATGAGTATGGTTCAGGAATAATTTAATAACATACTATGTTCATTATAAAGGATATTAAATTCACCATCGACCAATGTAAAGTGCAATATAAGGGTTAATTCCACATTCTCATTATTATTTGAGATAGTTTATGGGTATGTTTTTACTGGGACATATTTATTTCCCTTGTGAATTATTCATAAAAGAGTTTACAAAGGGATTATTTTTAAGTGAATCTTTTATTAAAACATCATTTTAAATGTTTTAAATATTTATTCTTCTAAATCATTCTCATTAATGTCCATGTTTTCAAAATGGTTTTTATGGATATATTTATATTGAAATTAATGTTTTTAAATTGTTAATTCCATTCCAAATATTCAATTCAGTAAGGGAAATTTTGATTAAAAATTTTCTTTAAATGTATTCCTTTCAAAATTTTGTTACTTTTAAATGTTTTCTTAAAAAAGGATATTATTTTCAGATATTTTTACAAATCATTTTCATCTATGTCAAGATCCAATGATAGATTCTAAACATGATTTAATCTAATTTATTATGATAAAAATCTTACTTATTGTATTGATTGTATTGTAATATGTTGAACTATGGATGTGTTATTTTTATACCACTTTTGGTTTATGGATAAAGTATTGACATTTCCTAAGATAGTTTTAGTACGAATGTTTATGATATATTTCAAACTATTCATATGAGGAATGTATTGGACGTAGTAAGTGATGGGTGGAGCCTGATATAGCTCCATGATGCTTCAGAAGGTCTCATTAAACAATTAGACATGGAATTGGATGTGGCCTTTCCCAATTCGATATATGGTTTTGGAAGAGGCCTTAATAATTTTTAGACATCTTGGCCGAGGCCATGACAAAATGTTTCAGAATGTAGGGAATTATACATTCCCTCATTATAAAAATAATATTGATGGTTAATGTGGTAATTGGACTAGTAGAATATCCAGGAATATGTTTTATTATGAAATTATTTACTCAACTCATATTTCATCCATAATGTTTTCTTGTTTAGTATTTTTAATGGCATGTCTTTTCAATTATTCATCATGTCTATTATTTATGTTATCTTCTCCTAAATTCATTAACCTTATGGAGCATCTGAGCTCACCTATTTCTTAAGTTCTATTATCCTCATATTTTCATGATGTGTGTTATGATTGATATGCATGGTTAAGATAAAAGGGAATAATGAAATTCTCAAATAACTATCTATGCTGTATTTTATATTTGAAATTGTAATGTGATGTTGATGTATATCATCTATTTCCAAGACTGATAATCTGATCGGCCTTTCGGGACACAATTTCCTAGAATCATACCAATGTATTAAAATAATGCACTGACTCTGGGTAACTGGTGTTAGGGCATTACAACTGTCACCACACTCAATAGTAGAAAACCAGACCTCTTGATGAGTGCGTATATTACCATGTTCCCCTTCCCCGATGTATATAATATATTAATATCATTTTCTGGGAAGAACTCTATCTATCGTCGATATCTCTGGTTTAAGTCCTTCTTGAGAAGACACACCTGAGACTCTTGTGATCAGAGTAAATAAAAAATTTTTCACCCATCATGTAATGTTGCCACACCTTCCGGGAAAAGACCACTACTGCTAACTCCAGGTCATGGGTAGCATAGCTCCGCTCATGTTCTCTCAGCTGCTATGAACCATATGCGACAACCGCTCGCTCCTATATCTGGAAACACCCAATTCCGGTCCATGATGTGTCTTAGTAAACTACATACCTAGTTCCCTATTATGGTAGCCTCAAGATTGGGGCACTTGTTAGTCACTGCCTCAGATCTATAATTATTTTCTGGCATAACTCTGTCCACACGAAGGGAAATCCATTCTTCTTCAACGCAGAAAAGGGTGTCACAACTCTGGAAAATGTAGTCATGAATCTTTGGTAGTACCTAACCAAAGCAGTCGTCTCTCTCCTTTCTGTGATTTAATCCTTGAAACATCATTTTAGATGTGTCCCAACACTCTGTCCCTCATTTCAAGAATTTAAAACTCAAAACTTGTTCTTCCATAAGGGTATGTCTGGCCGAAACACGAGTGATCGGCTGAACCCTCCTATGCATGAGTTTATCCTGTGCTTCCTGGGTTTCCATTTCACCAACCAAGGAAACCCCATTCAAACATTTTAGATAATTCAAAACCATTTTTCCTAATACAGTCAATCTGAGTATGAACTATGGATGTACAGTCTATACAAAAACTAATATCTTAAGGCCTCAAAACATCCACAAAGAGGTTCCAACCGAAACTCTCATATCACGGGAAAAATCACATCATCGGTGTAATTGTGATTATAGAGTATCCTCCCAAAGGTATCTCTAGATGTAAGGGTCAAGTAAACGGTTTAAACTGAATTTATAGGTCTTCGACATGATTTGGGGAAAAAGTAATGATTATTTCCTATGTCTATTGATATGGTTCATAGTAGTAGACATAGTCTGTACCTATAATCATTTATAGTTCCCTTAGGCCAGACATCATCACCGTATGCGGCTACTCCCTTCCCCTGTCCTCTAGCTCCCTGAGCCTTGTGGGGACTAAATTGGAGGTGGGATGCAACATGTTGAAATATACACTACCTCATGCTACTCTCCAAGCTCTGCTTCCATGTCGACAGCCCTACAGATTCATCTATCCCTATCACATCATCTTCCTGAAACATTCTACATGTCAAGGTCTCTAAGTCTGGTGTTAGTTTCCTGCTTTCCCAATGTTAACATTCACTGGATACATTTTCTCAGCCAATTAACATTCAACCAAAAAGTATCTCTCTATCACCCTAATATAAGTAGGAATGCATACAGGAATAGTGTGGGCTCGGATGTCCCAAAACACAACTCGCATGGCAGTCAGATCCCTGAAGCACTGATTGTACTGTAATCATCGAGTACCAGGGATGGTCAGTATGAATCTATGAATACTCAACTACTATCATTTCATCCTGCTATATCTGTAGAAGCTCTAGGGAACTCTCATCCCTCATCTATTTATGGTATGAGACCCCCTCCACAAAGGGTGTTCTTTTAATTGTTGGGGATGAACCCTCAATTTATTATTTAATGAAACGACATCTTTAGACGGGGTAGAGGGAGACCCATTACATAGCCAGAAGGCCCAAGGCCATGTGGCCTGAATACAAGGCTTGAAAGCCCATTTTTTTGGCCCAAAGGACCCCTCGGTGAATAGTAATACTATAATACTCGTGCTGCTACAATACCTACTATAGTACCACCGCCGCTACAATACCTGCTACAATACCTCCACCACTACAGTACCTCCGCTGCAACTCTTCTGCCACTACTACAGTACAACTACAGTTCCCCTCTACAGGATAGCTATAGTACCCCTAGAAATTCGCCCCTGCCCGGATTTGATCCTGTGTCAAACTTGTCCACAGAAAATTCACCACTTTGCAAGATCAGGGTATCGTAAACCCCGTCGTCATCCAACTAAGCCACAATGAAGGCTCCCTACTAGGACCACCATCTGATCGAATGATGCCCTAGCTAGATGGATACTCAAATACCTCTTGAATCCATTACATAGCCACATGTAGGTCATTCTTTCCTCAGAACCTAAGGGGTATCTGATGTGGAAGCACTTGAAAGTCAATATGCCTACATGTGTGCTAAACTAGTACTTTTGGTTGTAACTGCTGACCTACATGCATTGATATATCTGACACACTAACTGAAGGTACTATATCAGGAAACGATCAATGTACAGAAGCCTCATTACCATGTGGACCATACTCATGGTCACATACTAGAAATGTTTACTAGTTATGATCGCTATCTACTAAGCTGGTGTCCCAACCACATATAAAACTCTAGCCCCAGCCTTCAGCCAGTCCTCCACTACCTGGGAATCTGTCTCGCCTAGAAACTTTAGAGGCCTCTACCACTGGAACATGTATAACCCACTTATTCGGTGTGCACTATTTACTAGTGGGGATGGTGGCATCTACTTCCCAATAGGTGGTGGTGCTACAGTTTCACCACCCCAAAGTGCTAACACTGTAAGAGGGCCCTGCACTGATGAATCATCTCATAGTGGGCCGTCATCACGTACCCTCCAAGGAAACCTAGAAGGTTGTCTATGCTGTGGCATATTGATAAGGAACAGGTGTTCCATAGTCATTATGTTATAATGGGTGAGGTGAATCCAAATAAATAACAAGAGGAACTCTTCAAAAACATATGCAATCAATGTTCAATGTTCTTTTTCGAAAACCAGAATTTAGGGTCCCAATGTATTGATACGTTGGCCTCCACACTAGCACTAGACTCCCCGAATTAAAAAACCACACTCATAACACTTAACAATATTTCCAAATAGAAAATATCAGAGTCCTAGTTTTTCTGTAGAAACTAACCCCTCTGATACCACTTTGTGACAACCCATCCCTTGGGGCCCATGACATGACTACCCCAATCCCGCCTCACATAGGTTAGGGGCTGGCAATATTCATGATACTGGTGTATCACTAAAATGGGAAGAAATTTCCTTTAAACCTATACAAACACACAGAGAAGAACACAACAAGAAGCAATTGTGAATTAAACTAATGAAGTAAAAGAGTGATAAATGTGAAGGGGCTGAAATACAAGCCCAACTAGAAAAGTACAAGTTCAACAGAAACATACAAAACATTTGTAATGTGAAAAGAAGCTCCTGGATCATCCACCACAGATCCTACCTAAAGGGTTGGAAGATATAACGATTAGTAATCCCTACATAATGTCATTCCAAATGGTCCACCTCCGATCACCATCAATTTATGGCTCCCTCAGCCTCGATCAATGATGTACGCCGTCAGTACAAGACACAACAATGTGCAGGTGAATCCCATGCTTAGGTGAGTATAATGATAATCAGTAGGGACCTTGAGACATCATAGGTCTCCTAATGTTCCAAAAATGGAAAAACCACAATGAAAAACAACAACTGCACTTAGATATATTCCCATACACATTCTTAAGTCATCTCGATATACTCATCTCATACATGTGGGAAGTATACCACAAAGGTAACACCACGAAGGTAGAAGTACCACACTGGTAATGGATCCACACATGAATCACCGGGAAGATAGTACTGTGGAGGTAAATGTACAACACATGTAAAAGACTTAGTTCAAACAGAGTCTCATCTCGAACCAAGAATACAACAATGATAAATAGAATTGTCATGCTGACGCACACATGATCTCTATGGAAGTTGATAACAAGCCATAGATTCCCTAGGTCAAGGAACAAGTATCATTTCTAGCCACAATGTCCAACACCATGGTTTCTGGAGAACTCCTCCTCTATCGAATACAATGGGTATGCCACATCAAACAGAGGCACTTCGTACTACCCTTTAACTACTGAGGTACTCCTCCCCATCGTGTATTGTCAGTCTTCTAGGTCACACAGAGTCACTCCCCCACCATGTCTTTCTATGGTAATCCTCCCCATTGGGTACAGTGGCTGCAACCCAATATGGAATTCTAAGGTACTCCTCCCCATCACGTATTGTGGTCATCAGTTCCCTCTAAGTCAAAAAGTCAGCAGTCATCAGGTCTCATCCAGTCGTAGGGTTCCACATGCTGCTCTCTTGGGAGAACCTCTTGAACTGAACTGTTGTTAAAGATGATCAATGTTTAAATTTTTTAATCTTAATAATTACTATATATGTGGCAAGTAGGGTCAAACACACAAAGAAGGCAATTATGACCACAGAGAAGAAGATTCTAACCACTATTATTCAACTTCCATGAGCGTGAGGCTGGTCAAGTCACGAGTAATCCGCCGCACCTTCCTATGCATGAGTTTATCCTGTGATTCCTGGGTTTCATTTTTCGCTGACCAAGGAAAACCCTATTAAAATTTTGTAGATAAACCACAACCTATTTTCCTAATACAGTCAATCTGTGTATGAACTATGGTTTCCCAGTCCATACCCAAACTAACGGCGTAAGGCCTCGACGCTGCCACTAAGAGGTCCCAACTGAAACTCTTGCCGCCAGGGTCAGATCACACCATCAGCTTTAGTGTGATTATATAGTCTCCTCCCATAGGTATATCTAGATGTGAGGTTCAAGTCAAAAATTTAACAGGAACCTCTAGGTCTGGGACAATATTCGTGGAAGGAAGGAATGATTTGTACCTATGTCTATTTATACGTAAACTAGTAGTAGACATAGACCGTACCTCTAATCATTATTAGAGATCTTGGTTCACAATCCTTGAAAGCATGCAGTTACTCTCTTCCCCTTCCCTCCAGCTCCTTGAGCTTGGTGGGGACCACAAAGGTGGGTGGTTGTAACATGTCGAAATGTACACCACCTCATTCTACTCTCCTAGCTCTGCTTCCACGTCTACTGCCCTGCAGATTTATCTGTTGATGTCACATCCTCTTGTCGAAACTTCATGCATGCCCAGGTCTCTGAGACTGGCACTAGTTTCATACTTTACCACTACTAATATTCATTTTTTGTATCCGATCATCCAAATAATATTCAACAAAAAAGGTTCTCTCTAGAACCCTTACACGAGTAGGAATGCATATAGGAAATGTGTTGGCTTAGTTGTTTATAAACACACCTTTCTCAGAAGTCTGATCCATGAATCACTGTTCACATCGTATTCATCGAGTACTTGGAAGGGTTGAAAAGCCTCAATTAATACTCAACTACCGACATGTCATCCTTTCGAAACTGTAGAAGCTGAAGGGAACTCTCAAGAACCTCCACAAGCTAGTCCTCAGCCGCCTGTGAGTCAGGCTCGCCTCAGAACATGAATGGTATCAAATGCTGAAACACATGTAAGGTAATAATCCAAGAAGTGTCCTCTACCGGTACTGCCTATAGTTTCTACTGACCAACATGCAATGATATAGTTGGAACACTACCTGAAGGTACCATCTCAGAAAATGGTCCACGTACCGAAACCTCATCACTATGCAGATCATCCTCATGGTCACTCATTGGAAATGACTAGTAGCTAAGATCAACATCTTCTCTACTAGTGTCTTAACTATGCAGAAAACTCCAGTAATCTCCTCTATCCAATCCTCTACTGCATGGGAATATGTCTCGCCTTGAAATATCGGAGGCCTATACCACGGGAACTCGTGCATCGCACTCAGTCTTTGTGCACCATCCTCCTATTCGGCTGGTGGCATCTACTGCCCAATGGGTGGTGGTGGTGCTGGTACACCACCCGAAGGTTCCAACATAGTAAGAGGGCCCTGCACCAGAGCCTCGTCGCTCAGTGGGCCATCATCGGGTACTATCATGGGAACCCTAAGTAGTTGTGTGTGTGGAGGAATCATGATAAAGAACTGTTGTGCCACAGTCAAAAGTTTATACCTGGTGAGATGACCTGGTTGAGCAGACATAATGAAAACTCTTTAATACACATACACAATCAGTTTTTTGGTTCACTAAGTTGGAAATCAGAAGTTAGGGTCCTGGTGTGTAGATACGTCAGCCGCCGCACCAACACTGGAGTCCTTGAACTGAAAACCACACTCAGTACCCTTAACACTACTACTTAAAAAAAGACCAAAGTTCTATGTTCTGTGGTAGAACTGAATCCTTTGATACCAATTTTTCATGACCCGTCCCCCAGGGCCCATATCATGACTACCCGAAGCCCAACTTTCATAGGCCAGGGTCTGGCGACTGGCACCAAAGATGTAAATTATTAAACTGGGAAGAAATTGCCTTTATAACATGAACAGAACACAACTGTGTATGAAACTGGAAGTAAAACACTATGTAAAACTTTATACAAAAGAGTGTACTAAAATTAAAAGGGCAGGAACTAGAATCCCAAAAGAAAAGTACAAAACAACTTAAAATATAGTGAAGTAGCTACTGGGTCGTCCTCCAGCATTCTCACCAGAAGGGTGGGTACAGATGGCCTCCACAGCACCCCAAGTCCATCCGTTCGCTCCGTGAGCGTCTCTCTTCGTGTTCCCCCTCAAGGTACTATCCAGTTCTACTACTCTCTATCCCTATCAGTGTTATCCATCATTTTCAACAACACATCGAGGTGCAGGTATAGCCCATGCAGGGGTGAGTATAACGATACTCAGTGGGGACCCTAAGACCCTTAAGGTCTCACAAAATCTAAAATGGATAACCACAAAGTATAGAATCAACGGATAACCCTTTCTTAGGTATATAACCATACATATACCTATGTTATTTAGTAGCCCATCTCAATCATGAGGTAAAAATGAAAGTCACTAACTCAGCTCAAACCAGGAATTTTAGTGTAGCATAGAAGTGAAGATGATTAGTAACGATGATAGAACATATTATTCTGACAAGAGGCACTGCTTCTGACCATACGGTGTCTGATCCACACATGATCGATAGGTACTAACCCCCGCAAAAACCCACACAGGTTCTGACCAACACATGATTGATAGGCACTAACCCCCAAAATAACCCACACACGATCTGACCCACATAGCATCGATAGGTAATAACCCACACAATGACCCACACAAGATCTGACCCACACATGATAGGTATGCGCTGACCCACACAGGACCGCCGAGCGCTGACCGACACAATATTTTACCCACACATGATCGATGAGTGCTGACCTCCGTATGATCTGTCTCCAACCTCTGGCTTACAATCAGCCACTGGATTCCAGTCACATGGTGCGCTCGAGTTCCGTATAATCTTCCCTCAAGATATTAGTCATACCCTGACTACCACTAACCTATAAAAAATTGAAACCCAAAGGACTGTATTGTCATAAGGGTTCTAACCCGACAGACAGTGCGTCAATCAGACTCCTGGTCTGTGAGTTATTAGCATTTCTATTCCAGGGGCCAGGATGGGTTTTAGGTTCAAAACAACCCGACCATACCCAAATTATGTCCAAAACGCATTTGGGAATTCCAATAGAACCATATGACTCTGAGATTTCTGTCGCCGAAACCGGTTCGTCGATCGGTTAACCGTAGCCCATGAAATGGGCGAAAAGGTGTAACCTGGCCATAATGGGTCCGGTCTGGTCCAACCATGTTGGACTGACCCTGCACGATCTAGGTCTGTACCAGGGTCCGACCTGGTCTATGGGTCCGACCCGGTCTGAGGATGTGGCTAGGCCCGAGGGGGCATCCCGGCCGAGGGCGGCCCAGACGTGGGTGGCCTAGCTGGGGGCGGCTTGGACCACGGGTGGCCCGACGGAGGCCGGCCCAGCCGAGGGCAGCCCGGCGGCTAGCCCGTGTGGCCCTACTGGCCATGCCGTGGGGAGGGCGAGGGTGCAGTACTAACATGGATTCAAAAGGAACCATCACTAGGTGCCAGTTCAGTGAACTGCGGGACCCGAGGGGTCCCTCATATAGCGCGCATCGGTGGTCGGCTTAGCCGGTCTCCCTTATCTCCTCCACCGTGGCACGACGGTGCCGCTGTTCTACTTTCCTCCACGTGGCGCGATGATGCCACGCCCCCTCCTCCGCCGGCCGGCCTAGCCGCGACCTCCATATCCTCCGTGCAGTGTGACGGCGTCGCGCTCGTCGACAAACCGCTGCGGACCTCCAGGTTGCAGCTCTTCCTTTAGGCATGGTGCAACGACATCGCGCCCTTCCGACACCACCGTGGCCCACCGGGTTGCGGCTCAGTTTTATTCGTGTCATGGTGGTGTCGTGCCCCTGTGGCACCCCAATGGCCTTGAGCCACTAGATTCTTCATGGTCCACCTCCGTCGTCAACAAATAAGAACAACCAATGGGGGAGGGTCGGGCTGTGTTCGTGTAGTCTGATCCCTCCTCCTCTTGGAGATAACATTTGGAATACCATAATCCAAAAATTTGAATGAGAAAGAACATAGGATTATGCTCATATATAAAATAACTCAAATCCCCTACCTTGTATATCGATTTTAGTTGATGAATTCTTGGTAAGGCGGACGTTTTTCCATTGACATCAAAAGAAGATGAAGAAGTTGACGTCGTCAGCGTTCTTCAAGGACGGTGGTGTTTTCTCTTCTTGCCCCGATTGAAGAGGGAGTGAGAGATGTTTGTCATTCTTCATTGGAGAGGGGCGTTCTTCATTGGGAGAATAAATTTTCCAAGTTCTTCCAATGCTACTCTCTCAATGTTCTAGAAAAATAAGGTTTCCAACCCAAAAAATAATATACTATCAATTATTTTGAATGGATGGAAATAATTCAAAGGATTCAAATTAATTAAGTTACTTTACTTAATTAAATGGGTGGAGTTGGATCATTTAATGGAGGGTTAACGTGAAGAGGATCCCCACTTAATTGGGGGTTCCAAGGGGGTTAAGGGAGTATAATCCTTTGTGGGCCCAACCTTAATAATATCCTCCCAAGGGAGGTTTTTCTCGAGTGGTACCCACCACCATAAACTCCCATGGGAGGTTTGGGTGTGGTGGCCCCAACCTCTAACCACCCCTAGGAGGTTTCAACCACCAAAATAAAAATAAAGCCAACACTTTTTTTTATTCAATAAAATTAAAAACCCCCAAAATATAACTTCAATTCTCATTATAATGCAAATTCAGTGAAGGTATCACAAAGCAATCCCCGACGCTGCGAGTTCAATGGTGCTTGCAGATTTTAGTTCTGAGTACAGGTTCAAAAAGATATAAAATGCCACTCGCTTGTTTATTGAACGTACCCATATTTTTTTTCTAGAAAATTAATATCATCCACGCTTGACCCAAGCCCATTGAGGTTTGGCTCTGCCTAGGTGAATAATTCCCCAACGAACCCATTGGTACCCTAAGATTTCCAATTCGAGTTACCATTTAAAAGTAATGAAGTTTACAATAAAATAATTGTCACTAAATTATTTTATTTGCGGCCAAAAACTATATTTCTATGGTGGCTCTCGCCGACCCAACATAGTATCTTTTTAAAGAAAGTCTACCCTCATTAGTTCAGCGGTGGTCTCGAATATTTAATCAAACTTACCGTTTGTGAGTTATAAGAATTTGAAAAATAAAATAACTATATTTAATTATTTTATTTATGATTATGAAATTTTCTGGTTTTCCCACAGGAGTCCCGCACCGACTAAAATTAAGTCACACCTAGGGTAAACCCGCCATCTTGAGCGCAACAGTGGCCTTAGATTTCTGATCCGAGTAACCATGAAAGAGTTATTCCACGTTTTCATAGAAACTGCATACGCGTGTTAATTTAAAATTAACAAAACTAGGACGGATCATTCCGGGCACTCCGGGCCTCGGAATCGCACTCCGTCAGAAACTGCGAACTCGTAAAATTCCATTTAAAAATTTTCAAAAAATTTTAAGGTATTTATAAGTTTAATTAATTGAATAATCTTAATTATAATTATTCCGAATATTGGATTCATTTTAATGGATCTAATTTCAATATATTGAAAATAATCAATAAAAAATAAGTGGACAAAACACAACAGAACTATATTAAAGAAAATTAATTTAAAGAATAAAATATAGATTAGCTTCATTTATAAACATTTAACTAATATTATATGAATATAAAATTATTTTATTTATTGTATTATCTATATAATTATTTAAAATAATTCATCATTAATTTTTAATTGTTTTTATTAATATACAGACACATCATGTATACAATTGTTTTAGAAACATATATATTTTATGATAAATTTTTTATATTTTAGTATCTAAAAAATTTGAAAATAATGAATTAATTTTATATGTATGGTTAAAATTTATTTTACGTAATTAATTATGTCATCTTCGTACCCAAAAATGTAGTAGGTAAGAGATTTTTTTATATTAAATAACAATAATTGAACAGTGTGTCTTTGTTCATTTAAACCATGTGTTGTGTGTAAGGAATGATATTTTACACTATTAATTTCTAAATATAAATATAATAGAAAATTTTCAAATTTCACATTTTAAGGTACATATAAGAAAACATTCCTCAAATCTGTACCACTCTGACATAATATGCTACATATACATCACCCTATCCGCATCTTCAGATCCCACATTGCTCAAATTGATTTATGGTTCCATCTTAAATTGATTTTCAACCATGTTATATTGTTTCAAAACTCATTCTATATTGTAAATAGTGACCAATTTTTTTAATAAAGTGATATGACATCTTATTATATGAATATTGAATACATTTCACAAACACATGAATATATACCATAATAGTCAAATGAATTTGGATACAAGGCACACAATCTTTTTATTTGATGATATATATAATCTTATTATATTATAAAAATCTTCTTTCATAGTACCACTATTAGTAGTACCTTCTGTAAACCTTTCGTTATAACTTGGGGAATGAAATGACATAAGGGGTTAAATAAAAACCATATCAAGGGTAACCATAAGAGATATCAATCTATGATTGTATTAGTAAATATATAATTGTAATGGAATATGAACGTTTAAAAAACATAATATGTTCACACCTGATCTATAGTATATCATAAAAATTATTCATTGATTTTGACATTATAATTTCTGTAAAAATTTCCCATGATGACGGTAAATAACTATTACTCCATTATGAACCATAATATAATTTTATAATTTTATATCACCAACATTAGTATTAAAAAATATTTCTTACATCATGGTAAACAATGAGGACCATTAACATAGTGGATGTGGACTTATCACTGGTTTCCCATTGTGGAGTAGGATAGAACTATTTCAAATTTTGGATATGGACCCATTTATTTTCCACAGTGGATAAATCTCATCAACATGATTCCTATAGTAATATATTGATATATTAATCTTTTACCAATTGATTTGAGGGAGATATAGGTCCCCCAAATAAAATATTGAATATTAATCATATGTTTTGGAAAATATTAAAAAAATTATCATATCATGAACCAAGAAAAGATATAGAATTCGAAAACATTTGAAAATATATTAATCTGTTTAAAATAGACAGTATTCGTAATCATTACATCATTTCATAATTATATTACTTGTTGAGAAAGAAGTGGTTTTCTTAGTAATTTTATTTTGGTTTGACTAATGGAATAGAAATTATTATCATAAAAATAATGATGTCATAAACATAAACCATTTAGTTAAAAAATAAGAATTTTATCCTTGGTTTATGTCACTAGAAATGATTATGTATCCTTATAGGATTTTATCATATATTGAAAATTATTTTGGATGATCATTGATAACATTCCTTGAGGAAAATAAAATTTCTTTGAGAAACAAATTTTTTAGTAGAAAAAATTTTAAAATATTATTCATTTAAAATTACCATAAAAACCATTAATGAATGATTTAAAATTATTTTCAATAATATTAGATATATAATAAAATTTAATATTTGAAATAATATTTTTTAAAAATATTAGATGTAAATATATTTTTTTTAAATATAAAATTGAATATAGATAAACGATTCCTGAAGGAAAATAATGTTCATGGTAGGGGTAAATTCCACTCACATCATACATGTTAAAACAACATATCTATTCACATTTTTGGAAATGTTAATATTCCATTGATTTGAAGGACACATGATAAATCAATTCAAAAAAAATTTAAAATAAAACATGAGAATAAATTAAAAATAAAAATAAAAATGAAATTATAAAAATATTTTGTAATTTGTTTTACAAAACAATTTTTTTGTAGAAAACTGATTTCTCATAGAAGATAAAAATAATGTTTTATTTTTTATAAACTCGTTTATCAATTACATTAAGTACCAAAATATTGAAAAATGGTAATATTAAAATAATTAATAACCGTATTAGAATAATATTATAGAGTTTCTTTAGAGATGTATCATATTATTTTATCATCATAAATATTTTAATTAATAATCATGATAAGCGATGAGATTATAATATAAAATCCTTACTACTTAGGAATCATTGAAATAAAATCAACAAGGATGAATCTTAGTATGTAAAACATAAAATATCATGAGTATAAATTAATTTATTATATAAAATTTCATATAGACTATATGTACACCTCGTAATGTATGATCTTTTCACAACATGCCATACTTCTTAAAGAAGGAAATTTGAAACAAAAATCTCGTAGAAATTTATTATCATTTAAATTTCAAAACCTATAAAACTGACATAAAAAATATATATGTTAACCTAAATTTTATATATAAGAATAATAATATTAATTTATGGAATTTATATATACAACTTAGGTTATGAATATGAAATTTTTCTCATAGAACTAAAAAGTGAGATGAAAAACCATTTCTATTAGTTTTAACTTCCTTCATAAATATTCAAAACAAATGTTTAATAAATAAAATTTTATTATAAATATATTAAAAAATAATAATAATATATCTATTTATATATCAAAAAGTATATGATTTATATATTTCCTTTTTTTACTCTTTTGTCTATAATTTCTTGCTAAAGAATCAATTTGAGAAATAAATGTATTGTTTTTAATGTTTGTTTTAATGGGTTTTTTTATTCCAATTACATTAATTGTCATTCCCAAATCATTGAAATGTTCAAAATTATATAAATACCATATATTTTGAGTATATAATTATTTATTTCAATCTATAAATTATATATATTGAAATAGAAATACCTCATTCTTGATGATGATATGTTGTAAATTTTCATGGACATTATTTATATTTTCTTGGTGTATTGATATAATGAAAGTTAAATGATAAATTATAAAGAAATAATAATTATTTATTTCATATATATTAATTATTTTTATTATAAATTTCCTTAGTAACCTAAATGTAATGTGTGATAAAATCAAATAGTATCATGCGGCGATTGTACACCTCACAAATGATTGACATTTTCCAAGACCAAAAAATGGAAATCATTATGTTTTTTGTGATATAACAATTCTAAAATTATAATTATATCATGGATATTATATATAAAAAATATATACATAATAATTTTCAAATGTGAATAATGGTAATGGATAAATTAATGACATCGGTTTGTGAAGCAATAATCGTATGTACACATGAATGAAAATTTTAAAAAACATTTGATTTAAGTGGATATTTTTTTGAATTTAATATTAATTTAAAAAATATAACTATATGGAGGATACCTATATAATTATTTTATAATGGTCTAATTAATATTTAAATAGGTTTAGGATGAAATAAATCAAAAATACTAATTGGGGAACATTACATCTTATTAGGGTATCCTCCTAAGTAATGAACCAAAATATTTCATAGTTTTCCTTTCTATATAAACAAAAGGTTATAAAGATGTTATAATTTAATTTGTGAAGATATTTGGGATGTTATTGTCTTATGAAATTTTTTTATTGTGTGAGAATGATAGGATATGGGAGGCCCTTTTTATGTGTGGTCAGTATAAGGTGTGTATATTTTTCTAATAAATAATGTATAAATTCATTTTGATAATAAAAAGGATAGAAAATGGAGTATTCTAGAGAAATAGATTTTATACGTTCTAAATAATTCTATTAACTTTATTTTAGATTGGTTTTAATAGCATTATAGGCCTTATCTAATTTGTATTATCCATAGTAAACACATTTTCCTATTGACGATTATATATAAGGAATACAATTTTATCAATATATATTAATCATGAAATATCATAACCATATTAGTTAATATAAATTATTCTTATTCCAAATATTTTTACCACATTTGGAAATTCTAACCATATAAAGGAAAAATTTTATTTATAATTAATCCTCCAGACATAATGTGAAAAATTATTTTCATAGATGAAATGTTCAAAAGATAATAATGGATTTTAATGCAATTAAAATATTTAATTGATTATAATGACAAAAGTTGGATTAATATATTTATAATTATAAAAAACTATTTAAAAATAAAATAAATTAAAATATATCCTTAGAACTAAATAAAAATAAATAAAAAATTACAATTAAAAGGTTATATTATATTAAATTCATTATAAAGAAAAATATTTTATAAAAATTATATTATTAAACATAATATAATTTTGATATGGAAATTTAAAAAATAATTCATCATGTTCAAAAATTAATTTCTAAAATTGAAAAAATAATTATTTATTAAATATGTGCATAAATAATATGACAAAAACCTTTTTTCAAAAAAACACATGTTTTAATAATAAAATATTTTGGGTTCCTATATATTGTCTATAAGAAACATAAAATGAATGTTATATATCTGATTGAATATATACTATATAAATACTTTTATAATAATTTAACAAAAGGGGTTAGTTTTTTTTATTGAGGTAAACCATGTTTTTTTTAATATAAAATTATTTTTATGGAAAATATTATGTTTATCGTATAATGGTTTTTAATTTCATTTATAATTAGTTGGACTTTAAATATTTCATTTTATATACATGTGTTAAACATAACTATTTAAAATTTATTTATTATTTTTCATACCCTACATTCAAATAGTTAGACGATAAGTATCATATATATATATATATATATTAAAATATGTCACATTTTGTTTAGAAATAATGTTGAATGTAGAACAAGATAAATTTAGTATTTTTTAACCCAAGTCCAAATAAATGTTTCTAATAACCTGATTAATCAATTAAATAATATTCATTTAAAAATAAAATTTCACAAATTTTTAGTTTGATATATTTTAGAACCTTTTAAAAGAAATTTTCCCTTAAAATTCATCACATTAGTAATAAAAACAACAGATACTTCTATCTCATTATATACATAGTTTCTCACATATATTTTTAATGATTGTGGTTTCACCACAATTCACTGACTTATTGTGTGTTCTGATTTCATAGATCTATCTCTTTTTAATCCAAACTCTCTTATAGTTTTTTCTCAAATTAAATTCAATATTCAGTGTCTCAAACACTATGCATATTAGATGCGAAGAATCAGGTGTGCACTTTCTCAAGAGTGATACATGGAACTTATCATGGACTAGATTGATGATTGTGGTATGATACAAATTATAAGATATTGACTTAACACAATCATGAACTTAAAAAGGATTTATCTATCTATAGATTACATTCCATTATATATTCCTTTTAAAATTACAGGAAACACATTATCACTTAATATTAATTCAATATTACATTGATGGTGTATTTCGTAAAACATGAATAAACATTATGTATTCCTTATATGTTTTTTAATGGATATAAAATTATCCTTCATTTAATTTTCTATATTATGTCCCGGTATATTAATTTATCCAAATTCATTCATGTATGTTTGAGGGGATTCAAAGGGGGCTATATAAATTATTTTTTTGAAATGTATTATTTTAATGAAACTCAATTAGAGTAATGTTTGATCCCATCCACCATTAAAATACATTGAAAAGGATATTAGTTTATCCTCATATGTTTTAATTGTTTTTATATACTAACCATATTTCTATGGATGATTCATTATTTTGAAACATTACTAAATAACAGAACCATGATGACGTCTTCTCCAAAACAACAAGGGAGACATCAGACCACGATAAAATTATATTGAATGTTGAATGCCAGCAATCCATGACTCTTTATTAATATATACTATAGAATGATGATCCAGAGAGTAATCTTCATTGACATAAAATAGGTTTAATGACATCAAATGGTGATTACCCCAATATCAATGATAATATATACCCTAATTGTTTCTAATACATATTCTCATATTTCCAAAACTTTTGAATTAATCAATAATTAAATAACATTTAAACAAAATCATATATAAAACCAAAGGGTTTTATTTTAATAATATCTTATTAAAATATATGAATCATGATAAACTAATATCTACCAAATAGAAAAAGTGGTGTGAATCCTAAAATCATAACAAATGATTTTAATCCATGAAACTTATGTTAATATTATATGGAGACATAAAATAGCCCTATTTTTAATTCACAAATTATTCCTAATATAATATCTTACCATATATAGAAATATTTTCATTGGATGCCTGAGATTGTACATTTAATAATAGAATATCAAATATATTTTTTGCAGTTTAAAGAATTATATAATTGTATAATATCACAATAAATTTCACTAATGTATAAATAATGAGTTTATCATATGTCTCATTCATAAAAAAATCAATCCTAAAAAACCCACCCATAGAGGGGAGGATAAGTGTTCTCTAATTAACAACATTAGCATTATCTATTGGGATTACTAGGATTTATATTTTCACTTTTTCATAAGTGGTTATCCTATATTGTCAACAACAATAGGACATGGATTGGGTAATTGACTTGTATAATACAAAAACATGATTCTCATAAAACAAAGGTGTGTTTTTAGTTCCATGGTAGATATTCTATTCTAATATTTTTCATTAATTTCTCAGTTAATGAAATTTCTAAATTAACAAAATTTATGACCATCCATTTAACATTTAAAAAACCTCATAGTTCTATTAATTTGAAACCAATTATATTTCCTCCCATATTTTAGTCCTAAAAGAGGATGTTATTTCATTCCACCATTTTAATATTCATGAGAATCGATCGTCAATTTCATATACAAACCAAAAGAATGTTGGGAATATAAAAATTTTATTTCTCCTATTAGATCACATAGATTTACATCTACGTAGCTATTGAAGACTCTTATAGAAAATTTATATAGATGATTTTTTGGGACAGTAATGAATAAATCAATTGTTCTTTTAAGGATGATGACTAAATGAGAATCATACCATTAATGTATTGTAAAAAATTCTTAAAATGTACAAATATAATTATTTTTCTTTTTCATTTTATAGTCAATATTTTATATTTTATTTTCATAGAATATGAAGGATGTATTACAGAAAAATATTCTCTTAAACTCATAACATTCTATGGATTCAATTTTTGATTGTTCCCTCATATTATAAATAATAGACCACCATTTATTTTCTTCACTATGCATATGAAAAATTTCCAAAATAACATTTTTATGCTCTAAAAACTAATGAATCATCGATATATTTTTAGTTGAATAGATCAATTTATGATAAAATAGTAGAACAGCGTTCTCACTAAAAGAATGTGGGTGATACCTTATAAAGGACAAGAATCTTGTTTCCTTAATTGATATATTGTAATTACCACATGACTCGTAGATTGAGAAAAATACTTCATTATATCATAATGATTTTAAAATAAATCTCTCTTAGTAGCTGGATTAAGAGGATGAAAATAATTTCCTTTAAAATTTCATTTAGTAAAAAAATAGTTTATACATGTTCCAACCCTTTAATAAAGCCATAATGTATAGTGTGAGAAAATGTAATCATAGTGGAAATCAATATAATCTGGAAAGAACAAATTTTTGTTGTCTAAATGATAAAAAATTGTTTTATGCACATGATATAATAGGTTTCTCATATTTAATTCATTGTATTCATCTATTTAAAGAATTAATTATTGTTTATTAATAGTATATTACTTTACAAAAAATTACATATGGAGTTTAATACAATGTGTGCATTAAGGCATGTTTTTTTTCATTTGGTGATGATCGGGTCCCACTCTACATGGCCTTTTTGAGTTATTACCCCTATAAAAGTCTATGATAGTACCATATCATCTAATAGTATTGAAATAGTTATGAAACATCATGGAAAAAACTCATATATCATGTACCTAAATTACAATTCCTTTTACATTACATTGAATTACTCTAAAACTTATCCTTATACAAAACTGTTGAAATATCCATATATATACCAAGGGATTTCACTATTTATTTATCATCCTAGTTTCCATAGGATAGGAAACCCTTTATTTTGATACCATTTATAGTGACCCATGATTTTATTACATAGATAATAAATCTCTTTTGGATGAATCTAAAAAAAACATCACATGTATTTCCAAGATTAAAAAAATAGTTCAGTGACATTGGAGAAAAGGTTCATATTCATATAATATGGTGAATGATCTTAAATATCTCCCAAAAATATCTTAAATCATAGTACTCCTCTTAGGCATACCCTACTATAAAATTTATAATTACATGGGAAGGAAATATAAGTACAGGTGAGCTAAAATTAATAATAAAGGAAAATATAAGAGTTATAAATCTATTATAATATTATAAAATATGAATATAATATGGTTTTATGATCATGAAAATAAATTTTTATTTTCATAACCAAACTGAAATAGATCATATATACGAGTCATGAAAAAACATTGTTATTTATGTAAATATTTCACATATGATTGGTAAATAAATTTAAATCAATTATTAAAAATAATTACATGTCAAAATACTGTGTCACATTCATAAAAAATGGAAACTATATAATGTTTATTGATAATTAAAAATACTATAAACATGGTGGACTAGTACATTTCACATGATTTCCATTGTAGAATAGGACACACATGTTCCCATTACAGATCAAGAAAATTCTAATAATCACATTGGATTATGCCCATAGAGTTGTTTCCCATTATTATCACAAGAGATATAATGAATTACCCAATGAATTGTGTGGAAATAAAAATATAACCCATCACATAATTAAAATAATACAAATTTATTGTACTTGATCACAAAACAATTATCATATAATTACCCAAGAAATGAAATGGGCTTTTTGATCATTTTGGGATTTCATAAATTTTATTAAAAAAACAAGTTTCATACTAATTTCATAATTAAATAATATTTTGAATTATACAAATTTAAGCGGGTATCAATATAATTTTACCATTTTAAAACACATGGATGAGAAATAATACTCAGAAGAATCATTCAATTATAAACCTAATCTATCCACAGAATGAATTGAAATGGTGATAAGGTTCTTATAACAAAAAATGAATAAGCTACATAAACAGAATCAATATTATATTGGGAATGCATTTTAAATATCATTTAAAACAATTACAAAAAAAATAATTATTCCTTGAACAAAAAATTTTAAAAGAGAATACTTTTTCAATTTTTTTTTGAAAAATATCTTTAAACACATAAAATAAAATCATGAAATCATTTAACCACTTTATAGAATAAAATATCCTTAACTCCTTGAAAAATAAATTATAAAATATAAAAAAATTGAAATTATTTTTATTTGAGATATAAAACTAATAAATATAATGTAATAATCAATGAAAATATTGGTCATGATGGTGTGGAATGTTGTTCATGAAGTACTTGTGAAAAAAAAATTCAATTTACATTTTCATTAAAAAAGGACATTGTTTGAAAAGTGGAATGGTGGTTCATTAAATACATATTATAATTATATTAGAAACGGTAAAAAATTTATTATAATAATTATATGATAACGACAAAAAAATATATTCAATTTTGTTTTGGAAACCACATTTTTTGATGAAAATAGAATTTTTACTTAAGATAAAAATGAAATCTGATTTTTAAAAAAACATTTTCATTATTATATTATGTACTAATGAGTGGAAAATTGGTAATTTCAAAATCATAAATGGTTTTTTTTTAAAAAAATTATTTTTAGTTGAGAGATATATAATATGATATTTTTTCATTGGTAACATTATCATAAATAAATGCAATTAATTATGATATTGTAATATAATGTCATTACAAATACGGAATCAGTAAATAATTAGTACCATGAAGGAATATCTTTATGTGAACCCTAAAATTACTTGGAAATAAATATATTCATGACATTAAATGTCAATGATTCTTTATATACAACTATGAAATTAAGATAAGTGTATATCATAATATATGCCTCAGTGAAGAAAAGATGAGACAAAAGTCCCTTACTGACTTTTTAACAATTTATTTTTAAACACTAAGAAATAATAATCCTAAAATTATTATTTAATCCAATATATGTTATAATATAGGAATCATAAAAAAAATAATTGTTCATTATATACAACACATTATAGAAGTCTATTGGGAATATGTCTTCGGTCTTAGAAAACTAAAATGTGAGAGGGAAATCTCTTACTATAAGTCTTGAAATCCATGATAAAAATTATAACCTGAAGAATAATTCATACATTTTAAACATAAATCTATTATAAAATAAAATACATTTATGTATTACAACACACTTTTATATTTTATACTTTTATGACGTTTTTATTTACAATTTATTTTTAATGGGTTGTTTGGGGAAATATCAACATTATTTTTTGTGCATGCGTTGATTGGTTATTTTTTATACAATTAATATGATAATGGTTCCACAATATAAATAATTTCATCCAGATTTAAATATAATATATCTTTTGTATATGTGTATTTGTATTAGTCTATCAAATATAGAGATATATTATTAAAAACACCATTTATGGAGATAGTAGGCTGTAAATACACATAGATGATGTTACCATTTTATCATATTAGTGAATGAAATACTGGTAATTGAAATATATGATTTTATTATGAATTTATATTCCATATATATATAATGTTATTAAATACATCATCATTACGTTCCATTTCATGAATGAATGAATTACAGCACTTCGTGAGACTGTAGTTTGTTGTACTCACGAGTGATGTTTTCATTTTCCCATAAAATTGGAAGCTAAAATATATGTGTGATATAGAAATTTTATAAGAATTATAATAAAATAAATATTATAAATAAAAAAATCATATTTATGTCTATCTATGAGATGTGGTAATGGAAAAATTAATATGATTGGTTCACAAGGCGGTAGACCTCCTAATTAAAGAACAAAAATTTCAAAACACATTATACTGAAGTGGAGATGGTTCTAGGTCACTACCTTAATATAATAACATATTATATTATTTAATATACTTAAGTTATTATTTCATAATGTTTTAATAAAAATTTAATGATATTTTTTAAGAAATTGAAGAAAATTATTAATTGAATAATGTTACCTATTCCTTGGGTATCCTCCTAAGGTATTAACCAAAAGTATTCGAAGGTTAGATTTAATTAAAAAATAAAAATTCTTTGAAGATAAGATGGAATTTGTAATGATATTATGGTATAAAAGTTCTGAACTAAAAGTTTTATCTTGTTTTAATAATTAAGGATATGGGTGGCCTTTTATAAGTTATATGAGTGGCACAATTTAATGATTTGAAAATAAAAATTTATAACCATGTTTTTTAAAGTAAAAATTATCTAAAATATTTTATTATATATACAAAATAATTTTAGGTTCTAAATATGGATATAAATTATATTTTACATATATAATATGTTCATTTCAACCATTATATTTTTACACCCTTAGTAATCCCATTTTTACCTTAATAGGGATATTTCATTCATACAATATTAAAAAATATTATTAGAATGAAAATAAGTTTATATTATTAGATTATATAAATTATTATGTTCAAAATATAGAATAATTTTATAAAAATTACATTTATATAACGAGAATATTTTAATTTAAAAATAACCCAACAGACATGACACGAAAGGATACATTCAAAGTTAAAATATTCAAAACAATAAATTGTTTTAAAAAAATTATTATTAAATTATTTAAAATGACCTATATTTTATTAAAAGATTAATTATTTAAGAAATTTTACTTAAAAAAGTAATTTATAATTTTACATTATAAATAGTTCAAATAGAATGGTAGTTTTCAATTTAAATTCAGTATTTTTTGTATTTATAATAAAATAACATTTCCAAACAAATTTCATAAATTCTCCTTAAGATAACTATTCTATTATTATTTATAAAATGACATCCATATTTTAAAATATATTTTATTTATTTGATCAAAATTACATTTTAAATTAGTGCACAAAAAATACCCAAACTGGTTTTTCTAAAAAATATAGTTTTTTGTGTGTATAGTTGGTTTTCTTAATTATATATTATCTATGAAAACAGAAGATGAATGTAAAATAATTTATTAATTATATTTTATATAAATTTCATTTCTATAAATCTCTAAAATTTATTTTTCAAAATTTATTATTGTCTAAAAATATTTTTTTTAAAAATATAGTCTGTCATAAAAGGGTTTCATTTAGTTTAATGTAGTTTATATTTTAAATTAATATTAAGTTGTGACCAATGATTAAATTTCATATAAATGTATAGATAATATAATTTTTAACACTTTTTAAATTTATTAATACCATCCATTCAAATGTATAGGTGATAACTATTTTTAAAAATATTAATATTTGATGATTCATTTAAACCTAGTGTTAATTGTTATATAAGATAAAAATCATGGTGTGTTTAATAAAACATTTAATCATTGTTTCTTGTAACACACAATATTAAATAGAGAAAAATAGATTGAAAAAATTAATTCAAAAATTATCATGGTCGATATATTATGTATTAATACTACTACTTTCTCTATTTAATGTAGCTGAATCATCAATTCCATGACCTATATATTATACACATGTGAGGGATTAATTATGTGCATCATTAGGAGTGATTGTTGAATCCCATTGAAAACATCAATGATATTTGGTGGAACAACCTTTTGACAAGAAACCATCCCATCATGATCATGACTTTTAAATGGACAAATATATTTATATATCATCTTTAACTTCTATTCTAAAATCATATCCTTTATATATGGTGATAATTATTGGAACACCTTCTCCGAAATTTCTAATTATTGATATCACCAGTAAAAGTAATCCTAACTTTTCTATCATATCTCTTCTGCATCGATGTGATTATAAATGTATCAATACTTTTAAAAAATATAATTTGATAGATATAGCCCAACTAGATTTCATTTTACTTGTTTATACCAACTCATTGGATTTCAACACTTCCTTCCAGAGAGGGATTCATAAGGACCGATTTAAACAATCAAGTGAATAATATTTTTAACGGAAAAATCACCCAAAATTATTTTCCATCTGAAACTACCTAGAAGCTAATATAAAATCATATTAGCATAACCTATAATTTTTTATTGGTCTGCTCATATTGATAATATATCTAAGGTTAATTTGAAGAACTGAAATTCAACTCAATTTTCAATTCTTGTTGAAGATATATCTAGAATATCAAGGTATACCTTGAATCCCAATTAGATAAAATATAGTGTGGTAATCCATTATTCGATTAAAATTCATTAATTAATATCCTATTAAAAGATAATGGTTGAAATTTTCTATAATGGAAAATTAATGTGTGGATTTTAAAAGGTAATCGACTACAACTCAATTTATGTTGTTCACTTTATTTGTTTTGGAAAATTTGATAATGAATTTTTTTTTAAATATTTCCCATATATATATTGGTATATTTAGTGGGTTTTAAATCCTCGTGTAATTATATCTACCAACATTCAGTTAATTATATATGAGGTTCAAATATAAGTATACTATAATACCCCATTTGGCATTATCCCACTATAAATACACATTAAAATCATTATACATCTCAAATTCTTTGAATGAATAAATAATTATTAGGTATTAGATTCATCCAGAACCCATACATCAAATACTATAGTTATGTGTGACATGCTCTATTCCCCATCCTTTACATTCCAACATAATTACGATGTTTCCCAATAATAATTTCTATTTATCTTTAATTCAACATATTCCATAAGCACCTATTTAATCCTCATGAAAATGGATGGTTGAATATTCACATACTAAAGGTATGGTCATCTCATAATAATTAACATTTCAATTTCCATCATTATTACATCTATAAATATTGTATTTATTTCAATCCGGATCATGTAGAAACATATATGGTCCTTTATACTGAAAAAATGAACAACCTTTTTTTTCTTCCAATTATGGAATTGAATTGACCAGTCAATATCAATAAGAAATTTAAACCATATATACTAAGGAATATTGAGAACATTCATTAGAAATATATAATCAATTATTTTAGTATTTGAATATAAATATATATATTCATTCATGAGAAAAAAATTCATATATATTCTTTATGATGAAAATTACTACTTCCAACTCTAAATCAACGGTATGGTAATTTTACTGAATAATATTAAATTAAGAATATGATTAATAAATACCTATTTATTTATGTTTGTGAACGAATCTTGGTACCTTTTAAGATGAATCAACTTTGATCATCAACCATTCACTTCAAAATATTAGTGTAAAAATAAATTCTCTCAAAACCAACTATTTAGTTGAATGAAATTTTCCATACATATATCTATCAAAGATAAATTGGGACCCTTTAGATTTCAATCTAATATTTAATTAGAAATCGACAAAAATGAATCACAAAAAGAATGTATAATCAATCAAACATAAGAAAATAATATATCATTTTCAATGTGGTTGGAATAGACCATTTCTCAATAAATTCTATTTTGATGTATCACCTAATTTAAACATGAATGAGATTTTGTAACCCTTGAATGAAAATTTCTATATTAAGAATTAAAAATTTAATGATTTACCAAAAAACACCTCCATTGTCCAGATATTCGAAAATAATAATAAAATGATCATTATGTAATCTCATTATCCTTGAATACATAAGAATAACATCTATATATATATCAATAAAAAACATAGAAATTTATAATGAATCCTTTCAATAGATCCATGATTATTGTATAGTATTTAGTAATTCTAAATGGAATCACTATAAATTCATAATGACCATATCTCAAAAAAGGTGTTTTTATTGGGTATATCCTCTTTCTTGGCCCTCGATTGATGACATTATGAACTATGGTAATTCATTGAAATGTATTGACCATACTTCATTTGATAAAATGATCCATCAATATAGGCCTAATGATATATTTATTAATTGAGATTTTTTATATTCCTAAAAATCTATGAAATGATAATTTGACCAGCAATTCTTCTATAAAAAAGGAATAGGTGTACCCTAGTGGTGGAAGTTGATGATTTTATAACATATCTAGATTATCCTAACCTATGATAATAAACAATTAAAACTTATTTTGGAATATTTTATATATATTCTGCGAACTTAGAGTATCACAATATATGAGTCTTATTTTTAAATAAACATCACATTTCAAGGGAATAAATATCATGTATTTATGAAATACATGAACATAATCGTGAAGAAGAACCATTTTATTGATTTGGAATTTTCAACAACCATTTAAATAAATAACAATCATGAATATGTAAGAGTACCCATATAATATATGTATCATCCACATGATGTTCATACTAATCTATATACAAAATGATTATATTATGATGATTTTATATATCATATATTGTTTCATGAGTTTATAAATTTAAAAGGAATCTATTTAATGAGATATTATCAATGCCGAAAATGAAATAACCTTCCATTGAAGGAAGAGTAATTATTTTTTATATGAAAAACAAATTACCTGAAATCCCCATCTTTGGAGTGAAGAATATGTATTCTTTATCCTTCATGGTCCACATCAAAGATTTACAAAACATAGTTACATGATTCTTCATGGAGATATCCATTAGATCATTTCATCAATATTAATATCCCCAAATATTCCCACATAAAGAAAAATTCAACCATAATTGATACTTCGGGATATACGTTATTTACTACAAAAAAATTTATTTTTCCATATAATTTACATTCATTATTTCATCATTTCCAACAAAAAAAATAATATTAGTCATTTGATTCATTTTCCAGTGTTCTTGTTTTTCTAGTAATTTCATGTTGTAAGAAGAATCTATATTATTATATGTTCTTCACAAAATAATTTCTCTTGAAACCCCCTTTATTATATTAATATGTATGTGTTGAATGTCACCCATATTGAGTTTATTAATAATATATTGATATAGGTAGTTAGGAATAATCATAATGTTTTGTATTCATTATCCCATTTTATTTGGTAAGTAATAAAGAGAAAAATTATATTATCTATCAAAATTATTATTATCATGATTACAACATGATCCTATCACTAAATAATACAAAAAAGAATAATGTGAGAAATAATATTCACTATTAAAATATTTTCGAGGAAAATCATTTTTATGATGACTAATGACAGAAATATTAGATATATTAAACATTTTGTTATACTAGTTCATTCATGGACATCATATTTTTAAATCCATCATGACGAGGAATAATGTATTTAATGACCATGAACCATCTTGTCCATTCCATTATTGAAATCTATTGTTTTGGGGTGCTCTCGGGGGATACTGATGACTCATTCTAGGATGTTTATGTAAGAGTCTAGATTTTCTGCCAACATGTCATTTTGTACTGTTGTTTTCAGTGAGTCATTTTTGACTCTCGATGTCAACAAGTATTTTTTGTACTATAAGTGTCATTGAGTCATTTTGGTATTATCAATGTGAGTGAGTCATTTTTGTACTATTGGTTTTAGTGAGTCATTGTTTGTTCTACCTGATTCGATGATTCAATTGTTTTTACAGCCTATGTCGGTGAGTCGGGGTGTCACTGTAATCAAGTTAGGTAATCAGTGTCGGTGACTCAAGGTGATGGTTTTTGTGAGAAAGGGTGTTTGTGGCAACGATTCAATGTGTCGATGTAGGCGAGTAAAGGAGCATCAATGCCTCAGTGTCGGTGACTCACCCATTGGTGACTCATTCTAATTTTCCTCATTTTTCCAATTTCACCCCACTTATGTTTTGTTTGACAAAAATAGATTTTAAACATTATTTAAAAATTTTAAGGTATTTTAAATATATATTAATTATACCATTAATATCTAATCACTTCATTTATTTTGAAATTGTCAATCCACGTAATCCATACCACGAACCCACGGTAATGAATTTTGAAACTGTTTCCCTCTCCATTGATTAAAGATCTGGATTTATTTTTCAAAATCTAAGGCCCTCTCCTCTTTTATTATTGATACTCCTAGATCCCTCATCTGTAGATGAGTCATGCATCTGTTCTAGAGCCCTCTTATCTCATGATTTTCATCTAATTTTCTACTGCTTATGGAACCACTTGGTTTGGCATAAGTAAGAGGAATGGTTGTTTTTTACTCTAAATAGGGGTTTTCTACCATCTCATTATATTTGTGTATCTTGTGGGGTGGATATATTAATGATTCTTGGGATAGAATGACTAAATTTATTCCTTAATTATAATAATAAATTATAAGGTAGATGATGATAATGAAAGGTAATGTTACCTATTATGATAAGGTGTAGGGTTTGAATATGGATGAATGATGATACTATTTTATTTTATTAGCCTTGTTTTCCTGTTATAAATTATTTTGAATATAATGAATTTTGAAAATCATGGTCATTGGTGGCCTATTATTTCATACTGTTGATGTTATTGTTCATTATATTGATTATATTTAAATAATATAAAATATCAGTCCATTTAATCATGAACAAGTGGTTAAATAAATGTATTCCATAAGATCATACATGTTCTTGATTTCCCTTACTATTTAAATGTACATAAAGAAACCCTCTTACTAAATCTAAATATTCTTGGTTTAATGGTGTTGTTTTGTATTGTTTTTTGTTGGGTTTTGTACTTCGTGGGGGTTTTGTGATGTTTCTATTGGTTGCATTGTTATCTGTATGAGGGTAAACTTAGGGAATGACTATGTGTATGGGGTGGTATAGGTGGTTCGACAGAATCTTGGGTGGATTGATTCATTGAATTTTGAGTGGATGAGAATTTAGGTAGTGGGACTTCCTTCCTTTCTGTTTTGGCCATCAAGTGACAATGTGTAGAGGGAGGAAAATTTGTTTATGTACTATTTGTGTAGTGGGATAGAATCTTGACATGATTATTGTTCCAAGAATGGTTGTTGATACTGGTTTCCAAGGTTGTGATGTATTTAATTACATTGAAATTTTTATCAAAGAATGAAAAATGATTAATAGAAAAGGGGGTTGGGTTTATTCTGTGGATGTGGTAGTTATGTGGTTGTGAATGTAGGGTAGCTGCAAAGGTGGTTCTATGTGGGCCAGTTGTCTGTTTGAGACCCATAAGTTGGGATGAGTTCTTATTTACCTATATTTATAGTATTATTTTTTATGATTGTGAATATTACCCTCACACATGTGGAGAACAACATTTTGAACACCCCCAAATCATGGGGAGGGTGTCTTTCCCAACATCTCTATGGGTGGATTGATGGATGGTTACCTACATTCTTCCTTGCACCACATTATTAGTTCATTCTGATCGATCTTATTTGGGCAGTCTATAATGGCTAGAAGGTTACAATTGCTGAAGATCCTTCCGGAATGTTCTGTTGTGGAATAGGGGCCCTAGTGTCTACATGCTGTATTTGTCTTGTAGGTGTCTTCGAGATGAGGCCCATGTGTTTTAAGGAGAGAGGTGTGGTTGTTGTGACCCAGGTGTATGTGGGTGGGATATGTGTGTTTTGTGGCCTAGTTGTGTGTGGGAAGTTCTGAAGTGGTACTAAATTTGGGGAAGGGATGTAGCGTCAAGACGTTAGCAATTAGGAATGAGCAGTGAACTAGTGGGGAATGTGGTGTGGGGTACCCATATCAATGATGTTCTCATATTATTACCTTGATTGTCTTGTGTTATTTGCTGAGAATTCCATAGAGAGGTTTGGATGGTTTGTATGTATCCTTGGAAGGTGTGGTTTGTTTCTGTTGCGTTCACTGGGGCATTAGTATGCTTTTACCTCTTTTGAATGAGTTACATTTGTCTCCACATTGGGTTTACTTTTATTCCCACCATGCATTATAAAACTATTTTTAGGTTTCTAGGATTACTTTGAGGACCATGTTGGACATTACCAGCTTGGGAATAAGATAATTGTTGTGATTCTACTTTGTCTCTTTCTTTTGGTAATTTCAATGGTTCTTTGGTTATAAATTTGTATCAGGTTATATTTAAATCATGCATGGGTTGGGTTTTGGATTCCTTTATATAAATATTTTGTGTTGTTTTCGATTTTTAACATCATATCTCCTGGTCCAATTTTCATGAAACATGGTAATATAATCAATTTATTGTGATACACTATACCATTGGTTCTAGTCACCACTCATGATTCTATTAAAGGTGGGACTCGAGGGGGGGGGGGTTATCTCTCATTCATCATGGAGATGGAAGGGTGTGGTGCTTTTTTTCCTTCGCTCATCCTAAAGAAGGCGTGTCGTGACAGAATGGTATCAGAAATAGGTCATTCAGAGATAAGATGGAGTTCAGAGTTTGTATTAGTGAATATTTCATGGTATTCTAGGGTTATCATGTTAGGTAATAATGGTGAATGGAATATTCAATGGATGAATTGATAGGAAACATAATTTTTGGGACCCCAATGATGTGTTTTAAGGACAATGAGAGTACCGAATGACTATGTGAGGATACATTGATCATGGGGTAGATACCCTAGTAATGCTACATGCATCATTATGACTGTTTTCCTACTCATCATTTAGGGTTTTCATTAAATTAGAAAAATAACGTGTTAAATTAAAAATATAATATGTATTTTATTCGACCCATGTGGTGTAGTTCCTTGTTTACTTTTCAGTTTTGACACCTAGAAGTGATTTGTGGGTGGCTTCATTAGATGAGGACAAGCGGGAAAAATTGGATGATCGACAGAGGATTGATCCAGAAGTGGAATATTAGTTGAGGGAGATTACCCATCATACATTCCAAGTTATGACACATGGAATGTACGAAGATATCATTTTATACATAGAGATAGATGTCTGGAATGAAGAGCTTGTGAAATCCATTACATTGATCCATGATATGAAGGAGTACTGGATTTTTCTTATAGTGAGAAAGATGAGGGGAGTGACATGTGGGTGGTGGATTATCTACTTCGAGGAGTGTAAGGAGCCCAATGATTAGTGTACTGACTTCAAAAAGGGGTTTCCAGCTCAGTTTGTCTCATCTACGTTGAAGGCCAAGAAGATACAAGAGATACTCTCCCTCTAGAAATAAAGCATTCCAGTGAGGTAAATGGTGATCATGTTCAAATATCTCCTACGATTTTCTCGGGATCACTTTCTAGATGAGGAGTCTTGAGAAAGAGACATGTTGGAGGCCCTTCGACTTTCCCTTTAGTATGAATTTACCCCATTCAACCTAGAGACATACTTTGAGCTTTAGTAGAATGTTGTGATTGTGGAGAGGATGAAATCGTTGGGAGGTGATCCAAGAGAGGGTACATACATATGTTCATCAAATGGGAAGGAAGTCAGCAACATGCCGTTTGTGTTAGGGCCATCCAGGTTTTGGCTAGTAGGGAGTTGGGGTCCTTAATCAGTGTTCCAGTTTCCTTGTCTTCGTTTTTTACCCATTACCACGAGACAAAGGTGATTTTTCTCTAGAGTATGTGAACATCTTCAGGGCCAGCGCACAGTTCTAGCTCAATATGATGGAGGTTGGATGGTTCAACACCCACATGAACAACAGTTGACGGCTAGACCTTTTTAGCAGTAGGGACATAATTCCCACACTCTAACAAGGGAAGATGGTGTAGAAAAAGGCTGACCACAAGGAGATCCTTAGGGACCACGACCCGAGTGTCTTCAGGGTGGTGGCTAGTAGGTGAGGTGTTGAAGAGCTTGGAATGGAAATTTTCATGTTTTTGTGGTTGCAGTTCCCTTAGGGGAGAAGGTTATTTGAGGTATGATCATTCTATTAATCACACTTAATTGTTCTTTGTTTGATTACTTAAATTCAGATTCCATTAATGACCCAATTTATCCCCTTAGATAGGTCTATACATAGAGATAATTCCCATGTACATTTTTTTAAAATCATTGTTGGATGTCAGACATGTTTTTTTTGAAGTTTCCTTAGGATTAATACTGATGTTGTGGACACAAAACTCCAGCGGGTACTATCTTATTTAATAGATATAGTCATACCATGTCATCTTATGCATTGACTAGTTGTTATCAGTGAATGATGCCATCAACAACATCTATATAATATTCGTATTCTCCGATATGGATGGCTAGCACATAGTTTTCGTTGGAGAGATACATTGTTTGTTGGTCATACTGTGTTTGGATCCCTTCTCTCTATGTTTTCTGAGCTTTCGGTGGAATCAGTGGATGTTGAGATGGTAGTGAATACAATAGTTTTAGGGGGATTCCAAAATGTTTTCCCCAAGTAGTTTTTTCCTCTACCCCTAGAAGTAACATCGTTTTAGGGATAGAATTATATCCTAGTGACCATATGATTTTGATTGTTCTGTATTAGGTGTAACCATCTAGGTTACCAGGGATACTAATTCATATGGACGATTTTTGGAAAAATGGATTTATCTTTCCTTGTGTGTTTCCATGGGATTTTCTAGTGATGTTCATGATGTTGGAAATCAGTTTCCTCTAGATATTTAGAGACTATAGTTGATTGAATCAGGTGATAGTGAAGAACAGTTACCCTCTCCTGAGAATTGATGTTCTTTTTGACCAGCTGGGGGGAGCAGGTTTGTTCTCAATGATCGATATACAGTTTGGATATCACCAGTTGGGGTTAAAGGAGGGGGATATCCAAAACAATTCTTTTTTGGTTTAGGAATAGTCGCATTGAGTTTATGGTCATGTCATTTAGTGTCACAAACTCACCAATTATGTTCATGGGGCTCAGTAACTCTCTTTTACGTGAGATCCTGGATCTGTTCATCATCATGTTAATCGAAGACATCCTGGTCTACTAAATGTCAATGTTGGATCACACCGAGCATTTGAGGACTATCTTGGAAGACAAATGAAATCACCAAATCTATGGGAGGTTTTCTAACTATGTGTTTTGGACCGAAGTGGATCACTTGTATTTAAATTTCATGTCCCAATATTGGATATCAGTAGACCTTTCAATGGTAGAGCATGTTGTTTCTTTGGAAGCATACTAGAATGCGGTGGATGTTTGTATCACTCCACGTCTGGTAGGCTATTACTAGAGTTTCGTACTAGAAATCTCATGATTTTTAGCTTGGTTTTCAACCTTGAACAATAATAACCAATCCTTTGTGGGGATCATGTAGTGTAAGGATGATTTTATCAATCTATAGGGGAGGATTTCCAGTTCTCCAGTGCATTGGTTTCCAGACTAAGTGATTTTGTTCAATTTGTTTTTGATACTTCCTGCTTAGGTTTTTGGTATGTGCGGATGTAGTAGCAAGGAGTGATATCTTTTATGAATTTTAAGTATCTTCCCCATGAATGTAATTGTACCACTACAATCTAGAGACTGTAGTGGTCATGTTCGTGCTATATTCATGGTGCCATTACAACATTAGGGAGTGAATCTTGGTCATCATGGATCAAAAGTTCTTGAAATATATATTCTACCAACAAGACACAATCATGAAACAATAGAGGTGGATGGGGTTTATTCATGATGAAATCTTCATGATATAATAAACTGATGGTAAGGGAACTTTTTTTGTCGCCTCCTTGATTAGGAATTCGTATAAGGATGTGGCTTAAGAATCTGTGGATGCTTAGAATGTGATGGATTAGTTGGATGACATGAACCTAAACTCTGGGGTGGATAGTGGAAGATGATATCTATTTCATATGATATTACAATATTCCTTGATGTAGTTGGTGTTGGTGTCTCAATAGGGAGACTCAGATACTAATGTGGTGTGTGATTTCATGGTCTAAGGTGATGCTCAGAGTGGTTGGTTAGAGGATAATATAAATTGAATTCTCCTCTATGGAAAGATGTTTGTATCAATAGCTATATTTGAGGGTGTTATCTATCAGTTCCATATATCACAAATGGGGGTACACCAAGGTGTTTCCAATATGTACAAAGGATTGAGGGAACCTTTTTGGTGTCCTGAGGTGAAACAAGATGCAGTGGAGTTTGTGGCACGCTACCTGGTGTATCGGCAGGTGAAGGCTAAGAACCTTATTCTATGATGTGTATTGAAAACCTTAGATATACCTATGTGGAAGTGGGATGAAATATCCCTATATTTTGTCACAGGTGTACCTAGTACATAGGGAGTTTATGATGTTATCTGGGTAGTGGTAGAAGAATTGGTGAAATTTTCTCTCATCCTGGTGGTGAAGGAGTCCAGCGAAGTTGATTTTTCTGCAAGGTGGTATGTGGATGAGGTTTGGCAGCTACATGGGGATCCATCATTCATCATCTCACATAAGGATGCACGGTTTACCTAATGAGTCTTGTGGGGAATAAAACATCCTCTTGGAACCATGTTATACCTTAGCACTACTTTCGACTCATATACAGATGGGAAAACATAGTGGACCATCCATACATTGGAGGATATGTTGTGGGTGTCTGTTCTAGTCTTTCGGGGATCATGGGTATGGGAGATTCCACTTTAAAAGTTTTCTTACAATCATATCTATCACTCTACCATTTTCATGTCATATTTCAAAGCCTTGTACAAGAGACCGTAACGTTCACCCTTGTGATGGATAGATGCTGGAGAATTAGTTTTCATTGGACCATATGTCTTATGATGAAAGAACGAGAAGGATCCGCTCATGTGTAAAATAATGAAGGTAACTATGGATCATCCTATTTCATATTCCGATCATAGGAGTAGGCCCTTGGAGTTCATGGTTGGGGATCATGTGTTTTAGAAGGATTCCCCTCGACATGGGAAGTTGTGGTTCAGTAGAGTGAGAATGTACTCCCATATGTTTGTTAGAACAATCAAGGTGTTGGGACATGTTGGAGTGGTGGAATATTATCTAGCATTGAAAAACTCTTTAGAGAGGACCCACAAAAAACATCAAGTCTCTCACACCTTCACCGAGGTGAGGAATGTACCACAAACTACCAGACCCTTCCATGTTCAAGTTGATGGAGAGATAATGACCCCCTATGTCCCGCCTTCAATAGGAACTGGAGTGGTGACTAGAACCATGGATATAGAATCACAAGTAATACTCAAGGTATTACCCTTTTTAGAAGAAAATATCAGGAGAAGAGATAGTAAATCTCAATCAATATACAATATAGAAAGTAAAATTAAATCCAAAATTCTCTTCACATATTGATGTTCTAAATAAAATGTTAAAAATTACAAAAAAAATCTTTTGGAATGTACCAAAAGAATGAAAAGCACCAATGCCGACTATCCCAACGCCCAAGCTACTAAAGTCCAGCACAGTCCACAGTGTCCTCTTGAAAACGTAAATGTACTTTTATATAAGTAGTGTGAGTGTACAAGTATATTCAATAGGAAAAACAAAAATCAATTACACACATGTGGTGAGACATTCTTACGCCCCGTGTGAAATAGGGGTAACAAAATCACCTTTCATGGAAACTATCCACACAGCTCATCAAGGCACACTCCCCAAATAAAACAAATCAAGTAATGTAGTAGGGATGGAACATAGATATTTGGGTAACCCACACCGCCTTCCCACTAGTTATTAAATACATCTTATGCATCAAATCCCCCCCCCCTCCATTTTCACTACAGTCCCATTATCTCCCCAACAAAAACATTTTGGGCCACCACAACCACACATCCAACCTGCAAACACTAGGGCCACCAAAACCATACATAACCAATCCCACTGACACCTGGTCAAGAACATACACCCCTATGCCTGAAAACACGTGGGCCAGCACAACCATGTGTAACCACGCCCACAGACACCAGGGATAGAATGACCATCACCACGCCTGAAGACACATGGGCCTCATCCCGACGACACTTGGGAAACAAACATACCCAAAAACAGCTATATCAACCACCAAAACACACCCGAACTAATGAATCATGTGTTATAATGGACCTCTGGGATTCACAACCTTCCTGAAGAGTCTTGAACTACCCAGGAGAGGGAGTTGAAAAATGGCTAACATTAAGGTAGTCATAAGAATGTTGGTTAAAACACCCTCTCCCATGAAATTTTTGTGTTAGTAACAATGTTCTCAACATGGGTGGGGTGAGATTAAGAAACAAAGGAACTATATTTATATATATATGTAATCAAGAACACACCCCAACCTAAGGGTCTCGATACCCACTCATACAAAATCACTCTCATAATAATTCATACATGCCAAAATGCACAACAGCACAACTAGAGCACCTCCCTTTACACCCATTCATGTTATCAATTTACATTTGATTTTTTTAAAATTAATTCTCCACTACCGATCCACTAAAATCCACGTCCACAATTATATCCAACAATATTTTGAAAATGCTAATAGACAAACATCAATTTAAGAATTCACACCCAGTTTCATGTAAAGTCACATAAATAAAAGGGATATGTGCAATACCTCAAAGTACTGGAACCTAACCAAGCCGCAACATATGGTCCCTAACAGCTGCAAATCCACTAAAAAAAATTAACAAAAGGGAATCACATTCCTATACAAAACACCCCACTAGAATCAAGAAGAACATCTATTCTTATTAGCAAAACAGATCAAGGGAGTTATTAGATTTAACAACACCATTTAACAGGTTTCATCATTCTATTTGGTAAATAGGATGATCACATGAGGATTATTAATCATTTAGAATCCATTAAATCAACCGAGTTTATGAGATTAACCAGTTTCTATGATTCATCAATTTCATCACTAGACTATCTAGAAATATAGAGGTGCATTAGTGCACAAGAAAAGACCAACAAAAACAAATATTTTAAGTTGGAATAAGCCCCTAAAGTTCACAAAATATACACAAAGATAAAAAAGTACATCAACATAATCATCAATCACACCCCTTCATTCTTCAAAAACCCATTTCTTATCATCATTAAGGATTCTTTAAATCCTCATTATGATGAAAATATTGTCATACATGGCCCGCATGATACAAAGTAAAGAGAGATGAAGAAAACACTACATGGATGATCAATGATTGATTTTTCTTGATCGCACCAACATGGGATGCACGATTTGTGTGGAAAGAAATCTCAAGGGCTCAAGGCTTAGCGGGAAGGTCTCTATCACATCTCTGAAAGATGGACTCCATGCACACCAGGGAAAAGTATGGAATATAGGAAGAAGAAAAGGACCTTATGAGTGATAAAAGGCTAGATCTTGGAGTTAGGAGATATGAAATCTCAAACCACTTAAAAGGTGGATCGTGGTTCCACCACACGGTTTTGTGGTTACACAATATGTAATTAATTTTTATTTAATAATTATATAGGGATATGGTGGAGATAATGACTTTGAGTTAATAAATTTACATTAAAAATAGAAAAAACATAATTGGGGTGAAGCATGTAGGCACTATAAATGTTGTGACACTGAGGAAAAAGCCACAGATTTTGGTAACTAATTGGTCACTGGACTCTTGGGGGTTTAAAATATTTTTAATACATTAATTGGATTTTAAAAATGTATTAAAAAACTTTTACGAAAAATGATACCATACAGTAGGAGAAATGGAAAAACTCGGAAACTGGATGAAATAAAAGGCAATGATAGGATACATAGTGCCACTATGACCGGTGGTACCGTTTCATTGGAACCGAGTTTCTAGAATACTCTTAAATTAGACTCTAGTGGTACCCAGGATAACTTATACACCATAAATTTAGAAAAGTGAATTACCTATAGGGTTTGAGCCATTACCTCAGATACTTCTCTAACTATTCTCTTCCTTGAAAATCTATTAGCAAACCCCAAAAAATTTAGGGGACCAAACAACCACCATGTAAGTTACATCTCATGTACAAAACTGCCCTAGAGTTTCTCGAATCCCAGAAAAAACCTTGACACCCAAGAGTATCTCTCTCACCAATCTTCAGGAAAACTGTAGAAATATTATGCAACCACAGAAACATAAAATTAAAATCATCTAGACACATGAATTAGGGAGTTCCTTTCCCCATTTCAAGAAACTCTCCCATTTGGACAGCACTGACTCTGCCTCACGTGTTTAATCGCTTACACATTATTGTATCATGATTAATGATAATGTTATACCATACCACCGATAAGGACTTTAGAAACATTCAAAAAAAACGTAAACAATCCATCTCATATAAAACATTGTCAAGCATTACAACACATCAAAGCCCAAGGATAACACAAAACCAAAACTCAAAACAGCTCTGGTTACTAAACATACATTTTTTCATCCTGTTCCCAGGTACTTTCCTCAAGGGCACTATGCCTTTATAACACACAATAAAAAGGAATGGTTCTTCCATGAAGTAACTTCTACTCACCATCCTGGATCCTCACTTGTCACTCCACAAATGTCATATCATCCACGATATTCAGCTTTCCCCGGATTTGGATGTGAAAATCATCATGTAGATACTAAAGTATCTGAGACACAAGGATGATGTCGTACCCCATTTTTTGTGGTGTTGGTATCCCCAGATGATAATCCACTTTGTCAACTTGCCACAACACCTCGAAGGGTCCAAAGAACCTGGAAAAAAGCATACTCTTACAGTCAATCCCCCATTGCCCACGCCGAGGGGAGACCATTAAGAACAAATGTCCCCCAAACTTGATCTCCAACGGTATCCTCTTATGGTCGGAATTTTACTTCTACTAGTATTGATCCACCTTCATCATCTACCATATAAGAAAAACCTTCACCTTCTTACTCTACACCACCATCGGGCATGAACACCTCCTTTCCCAACATCTTTCCAACATACCAGTGAACGAAACGGTATTCCATACAAGCATTAAAATGGATTCAAGACAATGGTAGAGTGATAAACATTTTTGTGGTAAAACTACACCCTAGGAAAGGGTTGTAACAATGATACCTTTATGTCCAAAACACATCCCTGTAGCATGTCATCTTATGTATTGATGGTCCACTCTATCTACCTATCTATCTTGGTATGTAATGGAGTGCTTATGTGTAGATGGGTTCGAAAATCTTGTTGCAACCCCCTCTAGACTCGTGAGGTAAATCGTGCATCCCGATCTGAGACTGTGGACCTTGGAACTCCATGGAACAACACCACCTCATCCACATATATCTGTGCTAAGGTGTCCATTGCACTTGACTCCTCGATCGCTAGGAAGTGGGCTGATTTCATTAGTTGGTCCACTACTACCCTGATAGCATTGTTGTCTCCTTGAACCATGGGTATCACCATAATGAATTTTATAGAGATTTCATCCAAAATCCAATCAAGAACATCTAAAGGATGAAATAGTTAGCCCAAAACATTGTGGTCAATCTTTACCTACTGGCACATGAGGCACCTTTCCACAAACTCTGCCACCACTCATTTCACCTCGGGAAACCAAAACAGTCCTTTCAAGACTTTGTAAATCGTGGAATCTCCTAGTTGTTCTACTAGGGTTGAGTTATGGAACTCATTGAGAACACTCTCATTCATTTTTATTGGGAAAACCTCTTTCCCTGAAACACCATCTGATTCTGACAATCTGTTGACCATCATTTCTGATCATTGCCTGAGGTAACATGATCACACATCAATTTAGCCTCTATGTCCCCCACTAATACTCCTCCAAATACTTTCCAAGGAAGAATGATCCTCCATATTTAACAAACACCTTCTACCATCCTTTACATTCATATCCAAGGGTACGAAAGCCAAGTCCTTCATCACCTTTCATGCATATGTTGATTCATGAACAATATCCTTATGCGACTTCCCACTCAAGGAATTGACCACAACTTTCTCCTTTCTGGATTTGTAAGAAGTATCGATGTTATTGTCTGAAAAAAACTCCATCCACCCCATATTCTATATTTTCTGGTTCTAATGGGAGAAGATATTCCTCAGGATCTTGTGATAAGTGAATTCCATGAACGTTCCCTGATGTGTTAATGCCGCAAAAACTTCATAGAGAACACAGCCGGTGCACGCTCTAGATCATGGGAGGAATAGTTACACTTGTGGGACGAAACATCCTAAACTCATAAGAGATCATTCCCAACTACTGCATCATAACACGCCCCCATCCTAGAATTGTTTCATCATAGAACACTTCAAACGTTTCCCCTCCCCTAGAAACCTCAGTACTGGGGAACTGACCAGTTTCCCCATCGAATAAATGAATGCTTCCTATAAATACGCAATTCATAGAAGATCCTAGTAGTTATTGGTTAAGGAAATAATAGGTGCTGAAACTCAAGAAAATTAGGGAATTTACCTCTGGCAGTAACCTGGTAGTCCCAAGAATCTATGATCCTCTGCCACGTTCTTGGGTGTTTCAAAAGGATCAACCACCTCGATCATCAAAGTGTCCACAGTTATTACCAAATGGTACACCGCATGCCTAAGGAAATGAACCTCTCATGTCCATAACATTCAAATGCACAACTTCTCATACACATGGTGCTGTCGAAGGACCTCTAATACAACCCTCAAATGTGGGGAATGATCCTCCTATGATATCGAGTAGTTCAGTATGTCATCGATAAACATGACTATGTACTGGTCCGAATTTTTTTGGTTGATAGATTTCATGAGCCCCAAGAACATGGAATTTGTGTTCAAAACAATGAACGTCATGACCATTATCTCAATGTGCCAATATTTGCACCTGAATGAAGTCGTTGAGATGTCACCTTATTTCACCCTCTACTAGTGATATCCCAACCATAGGTTGATCGTGGAGAACCAACCTACACCCTTCTACTAGTCAAAAAGATCGTCGATCCTCATGAGGGGGTAACAGTTCATGATTGTCACTTAATTAACACTTTTGTAGTCTATACACCACCTGAGACCACAGTCTCCCTTCTTTACAATCAATACTGGAGCACCCCATGGAGACACACTTAGTTGGATAAAACCATTCATTCTCAGTTCATCATCCAGAATATGCATCTCCCACAACTCAGAACACACCATCAGATAGGGAGCCATCAAAATTGGATGGGCACTAGGTTGTATGTCTATCTTGAACTCAATATCACATCGAGGGGTTAGATTGAACACCTCTCTTGGGAAGATGTCCAGGAATTCCCTGAATATCCTCGGGGCATACACAATCAATGTATCTATCGACTCTGCTAACATTTCACCTAACAAGAAAAGATGAGGCTCCACTCACCTGCTTCTTTCCTGGAAACCCTACTCGCCAACAAATACTATGCACTGGCCCCCCACATATTAAAACACAAACCATATTTAGAAGTAGTTGATAATGGTGTACACATAGAACATCCATTCGATGCCTAAAATGAAATCATATAGCTACATACGTACAAAACTACTGTCCCCACTGGACTAATGTTTCCCCAACATCAGTCTACATCCACGGAAACCATAGGACAAGCTGGTCTGACCCCTGACTAGAATACTCAATACCAGGGGTACAGGATTTCACTCTATATCTAGACCCAAAAAATAGGCAAGACTAGGTGCTAAAATTATCGTGAAGCTCCTGAATAAAACACATCATATGAAAGAGTAAAAAAAATATATGATCTCACCTCAAACATCCTATTGGAACTACTAGAACTACGAACTCAATGGCGTGTAACTTCCCACACCCAACTCTTATTCCCCTTGGCTATAGGTCACCTACTAGAGAACACCCCTGTCGAGGTCCCTTAGGAGCCCCCTGGGGATGACCTCCTCCTACAACGTCTTCTCTCAGAGGAGGGGGAGCTCGCCATCCCTACTACGACTGCAGAAAAGGAAGGCTCAAAAACTGCTGCTGCAAATGTTGTTGCTGATCCTGCCCACCTCCACTTTACTAAACATAGGACAGACACTGATCACAACGGTGTCAGCAGATTCCAAAAATGAATCATCTCGGTTAAGGTCCCATAGAGAAAGGGAAAGAACCAAGAGATCTAAATAGGAATTGGTGGGGTCTAATCCCCATCTCCCCAAACCTTGAAGGCCCTAAGGCTTGTGGCCTACTACTAAAGGCCTTCCCCTTCAAGAAGCTCATCTAGATGCCTATCGTGGCACACCTCCCAGCCTGTGCATCCTATCCACCACTTCAGCCTTCTTTTAAACCTCTATGTTTGTTAGTAGAGTGGAGGGAGTAATAACATACTAAAGAGAAGGCCGAAGTGCCTCCTATCAATGTTGCGCTCGAGACTCCTCATCCAGAAAAAGGTCCGTAGCCAATTCTCTAACTGAAATATTCCCCTATGGAAGGGAGAGTAGCTGCTACCACTTCTCATCCTCAATCATGGAAGAATGGAAATATGATTATAACTCTCTCTCAAAGTCAGTCCAAGAATCCTCACCTTCCCTCTTTTATTTGAGGTTGAGCATCCACCACTAACGCACCGTTCCCCGCATCTGACTCACATCTAGAGGAACCTAGTACTCATCTGGATCCCAGATCTAGCTGAAATCAATCACCAACTCCCAGATCCATATTTTTGTCTCCATGTCCAAGATGTTGCCCTCTTAATTCTCGAGGGTATACCTCTGAATGTTCTGAAGCATCTTTTGCCACTATTTTACTTCTTCCTATCAATTAGCCCTCCGCTGATCAACCAGATCCACCTCTTTATCCTTATTTACCCACACTACTTGTGGACATTATTCGGGTTTCATAGCTTCAAGGTAATCAAATAATACCTAATCACATGTAGTGTAGAGGATTTATTTTAAAATTTTCATAAACATGTTATTCATTTTAAATTTCCAAAACACCCATAAAACAAAATAAAACATGTCATTATGATTCATGTACCTTTACTAGGGTTCCTTCCATGAAATCTCCATTACCCCACTTGCTAATTCAGTAGATCCAGAGTCCTTGCATCGGACCATAGGGGGCTCAAAAATCATGTGTCCTAGCCAGGCTTCCCTAGCTTATTTCATGCACCAATATTACCTAACACTGTTTCCCTACCATCCCATGAAATACCGACTATGACTAACTCCTTACTCCATAATTAATCTCAACCATAACTTCTAATATCATTCTATCACAACACACATTCACTATGATGAGGTAATGGACAAAAAACCACTACAACCGTACTTCTACATTATGAAGGGGAGATAATGAGCCCTGAGTCCCGTCTTTAATAAGACCTAGAGTGGAAAGAGGCACCAAGCGTTTAAAATGACACATTATTAAGACATAATTGCCTTTTTAATAGAAAAATGTTCTGAGATAAGATGGTAAATCTCAAACATATCCACATAAAGAATGTAAATGAAAATCCAAAAAAAATCCCAAATGCATGATGAAAAAAAACTGGTACAAAATACAAGAGAACTCTTATGGAATGTTTCAAAAGAAAGAAAAGAAACAACGACAACTATACAAACACCCAAGCTTGTAATGTCCAGAACAGTCCACAAAGACCTCTTACAATCCGGAAGGCATTTTTATATATGTAAGGTGAGTATACAGGTTTACTCAACAAGGAAAAATAAATGCTCTCATGCCCGAGTGGGGAGTAATTATAAGGATCCATGTGAAATAGAGGTAACTAAAGCACCTAGAAAGGAAACAATCCACCTATCATCACCGAGGAACACTCCCGAAATAATGTATGTCTGGTAAAGTTATTGAAATAGAACATCGATAATCAGGTACCACACACTTCTTTCCCACTTATAATTGAAAACATCCTATGAGTTAGACCTCCCCCCCCCCCCCGCATTTTCACTACAGTCCCAATGCCTTTCCAACAACATCCTTTTCGGAAACCAGCACCACGAATCCTTCCCACAAAAACCTATGCCACCACAACCATATGTAACCATGCCAGCAGAAACCTAGGCCAGAACAACCACCACTATGCCCGTAGACAACTGGGAATCCAAAAACATACATAACCATGCCGACAGAAACATAGTCCAGAACAACCACAGTCATGCCTGTAGACACAGGGGCCTCATCCTGATGACACTTGTGAAACAAACCTATACACTCACACCTAGACCGACAACCAAAATGTTCCATATTTGAATAATATTGGGATATAATTGACCTTGATCCATCAAAGATTAATCAAATAGTCCTGGGACACATGGGAGAGGGACTAGAAACGGTGATAACAACACCTACTAAAGTGAATGTTGTGATAACACCATCCCTCATGAAATGAAGGTGTTCAGAACAAAGTGCTCATCATGGGAGGGGAGTGAATAGGAAACACATCAAATACTTTATACATATAGGTAAACAATAACTCATCTCAACTGAGGGGTCCCGAAACTAGCCCGTATACAAACACTCATGTTACTATTCATTAATGAAGAAATTCACAATAACACAACCCATTGAACCCATTATTCATATCATGTTCATGTGATTTAGTTGGAATTAATTCTCCACTATTGGGAAAATAACTGGAATATTCACTAGTCAAAACAAATCTGGACTGAAGAAGAAATCACATATAACACAATTTAAGCATTCAGAAACCGTTCTATTGTAAACTCACAACAACAAAAGGGTTTTTTGAGATCCCTATAACTACTATAACCAAACCTAGCCCCATCATACGTCCCCTAATAGCCTAAAATCCTTAACCAATAACTGAACAACTGAGAGTCGAATCCCCATACACATAACCCCACAAGAATCATGAAGAACAACAGTTCTTATTAGTAGAACAAATCACGATTGTTCTCATATTTATCTACAACATTTAAAACCTTATTTCATTCCATTTGGCTAACATGACTAATCAGACAAGGGTTATTATTCATTGGGAATACAATAAATCAAATGAGTTTACATGACTAACCATTTTCAATGTTATGGATATTAAATAAAATTATTCTCCAAAAAAAGGTTCATTAATGCCAATGAAAGGACCACCAATGACCATGATTTTTAGTGGGCATAAGCCCACACGATTCAATACATATAGAAGATTATAAAAGAGTACACCAATATCATTATCAAAAACACACATTCATTATCTAAAAAACTATTTATTTTCATAATTATGGTTTGTTTTTATCCACATCCTAAGGAAAACATTTTCATACCCACCCCACATGATACATAGAAAATAAGGATGAAGGGAAAAACTACCTGTATGATCAACGATCAATGTTTCCTCCTCACCCCAAGAACAGGGGATGTGTGATTTGTGGGGAATGAAAAACATGTGGGCTTCAAGTATGTGCAAGAAGGGCTCCAAAAAATCTAAAAAAGAGATAATACAAGCATGGAAATGAAAAAAAGGAATTAAGGAAGAAGAAAAATATTCACCGAGTGATAAATGGCCATATCATAAAGATATGGGATATGGAATCTCAAACTGCATAGAAGGTGGATCATGGTTTCACCACATGGTTTGGTGGTTACACATGCTTCAATTAATTATTATTTAATAATCATTCTTGGATATAGTGGAGATAACATATTTGAGTTAATATATCTCATCAAAATATTGAAAACCATGTAACACAGGTGAAGCTAGAAGGAATTGAGAAAGGTGTGACGCCATGAAAAAATCCACATATTTAGGTAATTGAAGTGTTTCCTGAATCTAGGATTCCATGTTTAATTTTTGGAGGCAATGAGATAGATTATTAATTTTTATATATTTCACTTGTATATTCATGGTCTTAATCACATTATTTTTATTGATTCTTGTAAAACAATAATTTTTTAACTATAAGTAATAATATTTAATTTATATTTATAATTTAACAAAACATGACTATTTTATTTAATTAGGTATAATTTTGAAACTTTGGAATAAATCATAAATTTATCTATGTATTTTTTCATGTTATTATAGGATTTTTTAAAGAGATTTTGAAATCTGGTTTTTTATTTCATGAATTTCTTTGTATATTTTAATGATGGCGGAAAAACTATTTTTGAGTCAAGAAAAATGTATTTATAATATAGCTTATCATTCCATTGTTGGGGAATTCATTAGCTCTAGAGGTCAATTAATATATTTCTTGAATTTTTTTTTCTATATGTATGATAATTATTCTATGTGTAATAAATTTGAGAGGGTCATATAATATTTTGATCCTCTAAATGATTTTTTAAATTTACTAATATTATTAAAAGGAAAATTCTTTACACAAAAAATACTTTCCTTTTTATATGTGATTTTTTCTCCCCATATTTCATTTCAAACTATTTGTAATACATTTCATATACACATTGGTTGATTCACATAAATTTAATAGATGTTTTAAAATAATGTAATATAACCCTTGAAAGAACATTTAATTTGTAATATTATGATAATATTTTAATTGATAAAATATATGAAACAATTTCCAATTTAAATTTCATGGTCTAAACATTTATTTTGTTTGAAACATCTACACTATATATAATTTTCAATGTATTCCATGTGGAACACAAAGATAATTTTTTTATCAATATTAAAAAATGGATGCTAATGATATTCAGTAACGCTGCATCACTATGTATATTTGAATATATGATGTAATGAATTATTTTAATGAATTAAAATGTTCTGATTTTATAGAAATCCAACCATAACGTACATTAATATTACATAATTTTAAATGAATATTCAGTACATTACAAAATACATACATGGGGACCATAATAGTTTAGTGTATTTGAATCTTGGAAACAAAATATTATATCTGGGTGGATGATATTATATATGACAATTAATGATATCAACCATTATTATGTCTACAGAAAAAATTTCTTCATTAGCAGGGGAATAAAATCACAAGAATGGGGGGATCTCAAATTCTATGTAAATGTAAATAATATAAATGTATATACATAACAACAATAAAGGGCATGGTACTTGTAAATAACATTAGAAGACCGACCATTAATCTTAGTTATCATAATAATGATTGGAAGGTCATCAGTCATGGACCATAATATTATTAAGAGAATACGTCATGAAAGAATAACATATAATTAAGATATGGAAATTTTTTCAACCATATTGGTTTATAATAATGAGAGCATGAAGAAGTAGAAACAGGTTCACTCATTAAGTTAAGGACATGAAATTAGGCCCTCGAGTAAACTTATAGACATGAAACATGGTCCATATATAACATTTGGAAAATGTAATCTGGTTAACACATAACCTTTTGAACCTAAAAACATGTTCGTGAATGACATTGTGAATATGTAATCTGGTTCACACATAATATTGTCAATAAGAAATCATGTTCATTACAATCTTATGGACATGAATCCATTTCCATTCATATCATTGTGAATATTTAATAAGGTTACCCCTTAATATTGTGAAAAATTAATTAGGATCATGTATAAAATTATGAAAATTCATCTAATAACATTTATAACATTGTCAATATGTAATCATCTTCACACATAGCTTTATAAAGATAAAATAAATTTCATAGATAAAATATATACTCCTGAGCCTTCTATCATTACCTAATGCATTTGAGGGATTTATAGATCACCCCGAATATATAACTTAATCATACATATGAGTTACACAAGGTTATAATAAATAATTATATCAATAACCTTGAAATGATGTAGCCAGCAATAATTTTTTATCACATCGTCACATATGTAAAATAGGTAGGTCTCATAATAACGACCAATGAATTGAAGCAGGGCTCAAAAGAATATAACCATGAATGATAAAAGGGTTGCATAAACATCATTCCATAAAAACATTAACCCTTCATAGAAATGATATGGATCGAAGGATTAAATAGTTTCCCAATAAACAAAGTATTAACACCACTAGATATTAAAATATATGGGAAATATTTGGGTATGATCTTTTAAAAAATCCTCTTGAAAAAAATATCATTTCATATTAAAAAATTTCCTTGTTAAAACATTAAACATTTTGAAAACTGTTTCCTAAAAAGTATAAATTAAAACATATAAATAATACATTGAAATCGTATTTTGAAAAAACATTCTTATGAAAACATCTATATAATTAATGAATATATTTTAAAAAATATCCTAAACATGAGGCATTATCAAAAACCATTTTCATTTAAAATAGTTTTGAAATACTTTAATAGAATAATTGAAAAACCATAAAAACAAGTTATAACATTTGTCATTGAAACCCATATTAAATAAAATAAATATCTAGAATATTATGAAAACAATTTTCCTTTATATTTAATATTTATACATACAATGGAATGTTTCTGGAAATGAAGTTCATAATAGTGATAAGTCTATACCTATCAAACATTCCTTTTTTACCATAAAAGTTACAATGTGTAATGATAAGAAAAATTAAAGAATAGTAAATTCATTCCCATATTAGGTATAAAAGGATAAAAATTTCCTTTATCATCTTACGATAAAATTAAAAAATTGGAATCGTTGTTAGAAATCAGGCTCTTGAAAAACATAGATTTTCAACTGAAATGAAAATAAAATCATATTTTCTTTAAATATTTATTTAGTTATCCAATGGAAGGAATAGGGGAAAAGTTGTAAAAATTCATGAATATATCATTTAAAACCAATGGAGTGTATAATTCAGTGTTTTCATTGAGGGGTGGAACATGAGATATCATTAATTGAAGCATAATCATAAACAATCTCAATAAATTATGATATTTTTTTAATTGACTCGTACCACTTGGTAAGATATAATCATACACGTCGTGTAAGAAAATTAAATTTCATGAAGCATATAATATAATTATATCAATAATATTTGTTATATAAAACATTAAATGGTTGTTTACATACCACAATGTAATAGTGGGTGGGGAATAAGGCATGTATCTCACGAGAATAAAATGTAAGATGAAATTCCCATATATTAAAGTTCCCTTTGGGGTGTGGTATTTATCCACTGTTATTTTGGACCGAAATATTTTATTATCATATTCCAGTACCAAATAGATGTTTATAGTATTATATATTATATTATTATAATGTCTTATTATCCGTTAGTTAAAAATCATTCATTATTTTTTGTATTTCAGCTATTAATTTCTTAGTTATCTCAAGTATGTTTTAAAATTTTATCGGATTATACTAAAAAATATATCATGTTTTCACCATATTAATAATTTAAATCATTAATTAATTATTGTATCTATTTATTACATGTTTATTTATAAAAATAGATAAATTTTGGGGATACGAAATGGCATGCATTGTTCATGGAGACGGTAGGTTGTACAAATGAATGACCGATGCTTTCATTTCATTGATATATTAAATGAATTTCAATTAAATGATACTTTTTATTATAAGTACATTATCTTATAGATGTTATAGGTGTTAAATATGTTTATTAATTCCAACCTTTTTATATTCATTGTAATTCCTGAACGAGTCACATCGCATTATGGGGGTGGTAGTCTACAATATCTCAAAATGATATTATCATATTTATACAACATAGAAATCACAAAGGTACGTTATAAATAAAAAATAATAGAATAAAAAATACATTCTAAATATTATATATATCATATATAAACAGTTTTTCCCATCATATTTTCCACCATGAGAGGTGATTATAGAAAAATAAACAAACATCATTTCTTGAAGAAGTATTTCACTATACTCAGAAAAAATAAGATAGTTACCCATGAGATGCTGTTGTGATTATGTGTAGGTATAAATCAAAAAATAAAAACATAATTTTATTTCTATAATAAATATTTTAATTTAAGAATTTAATAAGAGTATTATAGAGTTTATATTAGAAAATGAAAGAAAATAGATTGTTGGAAAACATTTCCATAAAGATGGTTAATTATTTTTGGTTTATACCATTGGTCATTCTTTTATGGATTTCATCCCAAAGGGTGGCTCATGTTCAAGTGGAGAGATGGTGGGAAGCTATTTTATTTGATCTTGGTTGAACCTAAAAGTTTTTAGAGGTGTGACGAAGTTGGAGAAGGGTGGCGTTTTATAGTGGAAGAGGAGTGACACTCTCATAATATTTTTCAAAAATGAATTACACACCAATTTTTCACATTTCAAGTGGATAAAATAATGCTTCCAATAATATAAAATGGTAGATAGGGAAAATATATGTATATAAAACAATTATACAACATGTTTATAGGACTTTTTGGGCCTTAAGGTTAATGTTTAGTCCCATATAATGCTTGATTTTATCTTTATGGTTGAAAATAATTTGAATATATACCACTAATATTTATATAAAAAAAACAATGTTGGTCATATTAGAAATTTTATTTTATTATGATTCTGAATATGGAATCCATTTTACCAAAATTAAAATTACATAATTTATAGATATAAATTTAAAATTCATCCTATATGCGGGGTGTAAATTCACATTTTATTTGTAAAAGTTCTATTGTTTGCTATGTTTTTATAATAAACATTAAATTAAAATTGATTAAAATAACAATATTAGATTAATTAATAAAACCATGATAGAATAAAATATTAAAACCAATAGAAAACTGCATTTATCTTTATAAATAAATTAAATGAAAATTCTATTTTGATCTAAAATTCAATATTTTCACTATTCATAAAAAATGAATGTCTATAGAAAAATATTAAAAATTCACCATAAGAAATTTTTTTAATATTTAATCTAATGATGAAGTTTATTTTAACATATTATATTTATAAAAGGATCAAAATATGGATTTAATATGGGTTCTCTATTAAAATATGGTAAATATGCCTTTATAAAAAATAGGATTTTATATGTGAAATTCGGTTTGTTCGTATCTTATGAATATCAATACTAATGTATGAATACAAAAAAGAAATTATATATTATTTTAAATATATATTTAATTAAAATCTATCACTATCCCTTATAAATTATGCTTATAAAGACAATACACTTTTTGAAGCAAAAAAATTACAATAATATATCTTCATATATTCATTTGGCTCTTAGTATCATTTATAATAAATTGGTACCAAATGAATTCGTTTTATATTTACATTAACCACAAATTTTCATAAGATAGTTAATACTATTCATTACTTTTGATTTAATGGTTATGTTATATCATATTATATTAAATTAATATAAATAAATAATATATCATTTTTTTGTAATATAATGTCTTGCGAGTATTGGAAGATATTGAAGAATGTCAATGATTTATTTAATATATTGTATTATGATATTGTCTATCACAATCCAATATGGTGTCATGTGAAATTAATGTTTCAATTAGTGAAATACAATACCTCAATGGAAATAAATTTATATTTAAAAAATAGCTCACAAAAAAACTGGGTATTATAGTCTAACCCCTTAAAATGAATTTCACATTCAAAATATATGTGTGTTTCAATGGTTTTTTATTTTAATGTTCCATTCAAAGAATCCAACATTTTAAAAATGAAATCTAAATCTAAATATAAAAATAAAATGTTGGGAAACTGAAGACTAAACAATGTAACAAATAAATAGGATTCTATTTTGGAAAACATATGTGAGAAGTGAAAAAATGGATTTGGAAGATAAATCTTCGTATTAGTATTTGATGGAGAGTGATAGATAATATTTATAGGAGAATTTTATCAATCAGAAATCCAAAAATCTTTTAATATATATTATACCATTTTATTAATCAAAGAATGATGTACTAGGACTAATTTTTCTATTTAAAAATAATTTCCCAAAAGATGAATAATTTTCCAGTGATGTTATACTTACCTGATTTCATTCCCATTCATATATAAAATCTAAACCTTTGGTCACGTCTTGACCATTATCCAATTTGCCTCCTTCTACAGAAATTTAGGGGATTTTTCATTTTTAATGCACTAACAAATAATGAGATCCATGAATAGTCATCTCATATCATTATATTTACTGTAAAGAAAAATTTGTTAAAAAAGGATATAAAATATGTATAAATACCCATGTGGTGAGATAAGACTATAATCTCACTGTGATCAACTCATGTTTTACATAAACATCCAATAAATGGTTAACATTAGAACCCTATGGAACGATAAAAATCCAATACATTTGAAATAATGACACTATTATTTTATCATTTATCACCGTATATCAAAATTTATTTTATGGTTGTTAGATTCCATTAATTTTAATATCCTCGTCGTATATTATCCTAAAACATTCTCATTACATGAGTTAACATAACTATTTGTTGAAAAAATTCATACCATCCCTATGAAAATGGATACATCATATATTCCATAAATCAATTATGATATAAAATTTATCGATGATAACACAGACATATATTTACAAAGATTCCTTATCAGTTTTATTGTAATAAGAGCTATCCAATTTACATTATCCATATCAACCAATACATTTTCCAAGAAAAACACAATTTTCTATACATATTTATCACATTGTGGGTCACCTTAAATTAATCAAACTATAAATTTTCTACATCTTTATCTCTATTAAAAATAACATTTTCAAATACTTAATTAAAGGTTATAATAAAAATAATTATATATTTCATGATTCGTATAACATAATCATTGAATTATGAAAAAAATTACTTCACTCATCCATCTTAATTCATAAAACAGTTCTCAGGATTTATCACTATACTACTTAATACCAATTTCATATAATATATGAGTCATGTTTTATGTTTAATCAACGTTAATATAATCATTCTTATTATGATTAATTTAAACTATACATGAATAATATAACCTAAATTTTAAATTTTATTTGAGGGATATTTATCTTTATCAGTATAACCAAAACATATAGAAACTTCTTTATTCACATTATGACATTTACACTTATAAAATATATTTTCATAATTCAAATAAATTATAGATATGAAAAATTATATGTTTACCACGTTCTTTCTTGTTCTCTTCATTAACTAATGCTCATTCAGTGAAGTATGTTTTTTTTGGTGTTCTATGTTTCTGGTGCGGTAATGTTTGGAAGATGACAACAAAGGTTTTCAGTGGATCGATGGTCTTTGACACTCTTCGGTGGTTCTAGTCTCTTCCTCTTCTTCATTTTCCTGCTCTATTCTCTGCTCTAGATCCATATTCCACTGTTCCCTCCGAAGTGGAGATGTGTGGTGGGCATCAAAGGTTTTTGGGCTCTGAGTCTGGATGGCAATATCGGGAGGAGGGCAGTGACAATGTTTAGACCGTTGATGGCATGGTTGTGTTCAGCTCCGACAAGATGGTGAAGGCAGTTGGTGTTGATGTGATTGAAGCCGGTGAGGCGATGATGACGGTGAGGTGTTCAATGGTGGAGAGGTGTTTTAGGGCTTATTTCTTAGGTGCAGGGTAACGGTTGATGGGTTGTTGATCTTAGGGGGCGTGCGACTCAAGGGTCGAGGTGATGAAGGGAGTTTGTTTTGGTTTTTTGAATTCTGAATTCTGAACATTGTTCTTTGAATGTTTTTTGTGGTCTCTTTGTGGGTGTGGAATATATGGGATCATTTAGTTGTATTCAGGTTCACACTTTCCCTTAAATGTGTCATTTGAAAATACAGAAAATATGGATTGTGGTGGTTCATTGACTGATAATAGGAAGCATGGGCAAGATACACATATCATATTAGTAAACTGCATAACCATGAAAAATTACATCAAGGATATCCAAATTATATCATAGTGGTTAATATATGACACGTTAGATTAATCCAAGGTTATTAGTAGTCATATTCTATCATATCCTTCATAATTGTTCATGAAGGGTTTGTAAATTTCCAACGAAAATCCCCCATGAGTGTCAATCCAATTGTTGTAGCAAGGCCCATTTTCATGTATTAGATTACCATTAGTAAGGCCCCAAAACTTTTGTCCGAGTTGTTAGTACTATTAAAATCTTTTTGTAGATTTATATCCACTTTTAAAATATAGATAGGCATATATTTATAGTAAACTACATTCCCTATACTTTACAAAAAATAAAAAATATTTTCTTATATATTTCATTATCCTATGACTTATCCTTAGATACATCACTTGAAATATTCCTAGAAATAACCCAGGGGATCTCACAATGGTTTTGAAATCCTAGTTTTAAAACATTAACTAAACCATTCCTTTGATATAAATTGTAGTGAACCGTGATTATCATACATAGATAAAATATCTTTATAGATGAAAATTTTCTTAAACAAAAAGATACATCTCTGGGGGCCATAATAGATTATTATCATTGGAAACATGGAAAAATATTTTGTCATGAGGAAATATATTAAACATTTTCCATAAAGATATATACCTTTATTACATCTAGAAAAACACATTCTTCAAAACATATGGAAATAAATCATTAGAAAGTTGTGTGATCAGATGCTTAGTGAGGGAAAATAAAATAAATAAAGTATAACAGCTTGATCAAAGTATATAGATGTTGAGTAATACATTTTAATATCATACCTTTCATATTAATGAACATAATAGTGATTTTCAGTTGAATAGTCATAGATAATAAGATAATTAAGATAATAAGTCATGAAATCATAACATAGGAATCAGAGATAATATTTTTGGAATTAACATTGGACTATAACATTTTTAACATGTATTAGTAGAAAAAAGTTCACAAATTATGTTAAAAACAAGAAATCATTCCCCCACATCAACTTACGGAAAATCAAGTAGGTTTACACATAACACATAAAACTTGTAATAAAGTTAATTTATAACCAAATAAATACGAAACCATGTATATGAATAAAGTAGTGAACATGTAATATTGTCCAATGATAAAATTTGGAAACTGTTGACAGTTTCATGAATAAACATATAGACATGCAACTAGTTCCATGGATAACATTGTGAACACATAATAAGGTTCTCCCATAACATTGTGAAAACATAATAAGGTTCTCCAAAAATAATTTGGTACATCAATCAGGTCCATGAATAACACTGAGAAAAAAATAGGGTTCATACATAACATTGTGAAATTGAAATAAGGTTCAAAAATAATATATATAATATCCATTCATATATAATTACACAATTTATTATAGATAGATATAAATACAACCCATGACATAAAAAATCATACATATGAGTACCATGAGATTATTAACAACAAAAATATCATTAAATAATAAATGAGTTAGGAATAATGATCATTTAATAATAAAAAAACATTTGGAATAGAGTTCATTATCATAATAACCACTCATGAAAAGTAGTTGGTTTAAAAAAATCACTCATGAAAGTGAAACATGCTTCATAAACATCATACAATCAAAAAATTAACTATTATATGAAATAGTATGAATAGATTCATTGAATCAATTCCCCAAAAATACATGGATAATAATAATTGTTTTCATTTTATGTTTAATATAATTTAGAATGATCTTTTAAAAACACTTATTGGTGAAAATATACTTTCTTATTGTAAATACTAATTTTTAAAATATAAAACATTTTTATTAAATTTTATTTAAAATAAAATTTAAAACTTATATATATAATTCATCGAAATAATTTTTTAATCATTTTTATTTTTAAACACATAAATAATTCATGAATATATTTAAAAAACATGTTAAACTTAAATAAATCTTCAAAACCTTTTTTGTTGAAAATAGCCTTGAAATATTTTAAAGGAATATTTGGAAAACCATACAACATTTCTATAAAAAATTCATTGGAATCCTATTTTTTTAAAATAAGAATATTAAGAAGTCATTTTTCCATTAAATTAAACTTCTAAATGTATAAGGTAAGCATTAGGGAAATGATAGTCACAATGGTGGTATGTTTATATGTGGTGAACATTGCTTTTTTTACCATAAAAATTCCAAAAAAGTAACATGATAGGAAAACATAAAAAGATTCATTATAGGACCATAGTAGAAAAAATATGGGTTAATATTCTATATCACATCATATAATGAGAGTCAAAAAAATTGAAAACATTATTATAAATTATGGTTTTGTAAAAAAAATAATTTCATAGAAAAAGGATAAATATTGATTGATTTTAATAAAAATAATTTCTTAGTTCTCTTAAGTAATGGTGAGTGAAAAATGTGTACTAAAAAATGAAAATATCCATGAATATTTCACTATAATATAAGTCATGGGTTTTCATGATAAATGTTTCATGAGATTTTCTCAATTGAATAAGAATTATAAACAATCTCAATAAATGATGAAATTGATTCTATAGACTCCTCCCAAATGTTAAAACGGAATAATAATCCCCATTTAAGAAAATTAAATATAATGAATCTTATAATTTCATGAAAACCAGAATATTCATGATATAATATTTTATATGGAATTTTGTGCACCACATAATGAAAGGGAGTGGTGAATAAGGCATGTATCTCATCGTAATAAAAGGCGAGATGAAATTACTATACCATAACCATACCATTGTTGGATTGAATTTATAAATATTTTTAGTGGTTTAAATCTTTTTATAAGATATAATAGAACTATATTAAATTTTATAATATTATAAATCACTATCCTATAATGCCTTATTACCCATTTGTTAACAATCATCCATTACATTCACTGTTTCTATTATTAATTGCCCAATTTTCTCACGTATATTTTGTCATGTTATTTGATTATCCTATTATATAGATCATGAATTAATCATATCATGATTTTAAATCATTAATTAATTGTCTTATATATTCAATACATATGAACTTATAAAATTTTTTAATGTTCGGAGATAGGAAATGAAATGCATCATTTATAGAGACGATAGGACATACATACACATGAATGTTTCTTTAATTTATTGTTTGTATGAAAGAAAATAAAATAAAATGATATATGTATATTATAATTACATTATCTTATAGGTATGATATATTATACAATTTTTTAATACCATGTTATTTACATTCCTTTTATGGTATGAATGAGTCTCATCTCTTTGAGGTGGCACTAGTCCACACCTCCTCAAACAAAATATTCACAATTAAAAAAGAAGGAAGGTATACAGTTATGTTATAAATAAACTATATTAAAAAATAAAGACATTATATATATCATATAAATCATTTATTATCAGAGTTATAATAATAATTGTTAATATGAGTATTGGTAAGAAAAAAAACGAACAATCGTCATTTTGTGAGGCGATATTTCACCATACATAGAACTGAAATGATTGAAACCCATTAGATGGTGGTGTGTGTATGTGTCAGTACAAATAATAAAATAAAAATACCCAAATGTATATAGTATTATATTTTTGGTTCTGTAATAATGGAATAGGAAGAGTATTGATATTGGGGAATCAAAGGGAAAAAATATATAGTTGGGAAATTTAACAATAAAATCATCTAACTCCTTTTGGATAATAACAATAGGCTTCTTTGGAATTATTTTTTCCCAATGGGAGGCTCCAAGGTAGTTTAGGGAGATTTTGGGAATATATTTTTGAATATAATGAATGGTCATATTTTTACATAGAGGTTTGGGGATGTGAGAAAAGTAGAGTCCATTTATAGTGGAGCAAGAGTGGCACTCCTATAATATTTTGATATATGAATTCCATAGATATTATACATTTAATGTTAAAAAAATATTGAAAAAAAGTATAAATGGATGATATTGATTATTTATGTCTAGAAAATAGTACTGGGAAAAGGTAATAGGTCGTTTTGTACCTTATGGTTATGTTTTAGTCACTTATTATGGTTAATTTAACCATAATCATTATAATTAATTATAATAACATTAACTAATTTTGTTGATAAAAAAAGAAGTATTATTATACATTTTAATTTAACCATGTTACATATATGTATTCCATATTTTTCAAATTTCAATCATAGATATATCACAATGTAATTATAAATTCATCCCCCAGGTGGGATGACAGTACAAGTTATTAAAATATAATTGATAGAATGTTTTCTATGTTTTCATAGTCTATTCCAAATTGAAAATGATTAAAATGACCTAAATTGAATTACTTTAAAAAAACTATTATATTAAATAAATTTAAACCCCAAAAATCATTATATATATATATAAATTAGATGAAAAATATACTTAGACTAAAATTCATTATTTTCACTATTCATTAAAAATGAATTTTCATAGAAAAATACAATAAATTAACACTAAGATAATATTTATGTTTATAATTCCCATACTAAGATTATTTTTACAGATTAAATAAATAAACTTTAAAAAATATTTTATTTAAAATTAGTATTCCAATAAATTAAGATATATTTTTCATTATAAAAATATTTGTTTTTAAGTGTGAATTTTTTTTATTATCTTATTTCTATAAAACATAATTGTTGAATATCAAAAATACTTGATTGAATATGTTGCATATATATTTAATCGAAATCTATCTCTATATATTATTAATTATGTTTATGAAGAAGAAATATTTTTGGATAAAAGAAAATAACAATAATAATAATTATTTTTATAATTATTTCATTCTTAGTTTCATTTCTTATTAATTGGGTAATCAATGATTTAGTTTTATATTTATATAAAAAACTAAATTAAAATAGTTAGTTATAATTATTCATAACTAAAAAGTTTAAAGTCTAGGTTAAATATTATTATAATAAAAGATAATGTTTTAATAATATATCATTTTCTATAATTATTCAGTGGTGTGTGTATTGTAAGATTTTGATGAAAGTATTTCTTTCATGTAACACCAGCCATATCAGTGTCATGTAGCTCATAAAAATATTTTTTATTCCGAATTTAATGCTTTAAATAGTTAAATACAATACCTAAATGAAAATGAATTTATTAAAATAAATAGTACCTCAACAAAACACAGTGTGTTACATTCTACCCCCATAAAGTAAATATCTCCCCCAAACTCATGTGCTTTATCAAAGGTTTTATATTTGAAAATATTATAATGCGAATCCCACGTCTTAAAAAAGAATTCTAAAACTTATATTAAAAATAAATTTCGAAATATAATAGTTACCTAGAGTATCATATAAAAAAGTTTTACCCATAGGAGAACATAAGTGCAATATGAAAACATGTATATGGAAGGGAAATATGACCATCATATGAAAAATATAAAGTGATAGAGAACATGGTGAGGATAAAGTTATCAATCAGAATGGAATAATTTTTTCATTATCTAAGGGACCTTTTGATTAATCAGAAACAAATGTACAATGGAAACTATGTTGGATTCAATAAACATTCAAAATGGTGGATGATTTTTCTTGAAAATATATACTTACATTAATTCATTCCAATTCTAAAGTAAAATATCACCCATTGATCATGTCTTTAATAAAATCGACATTACATCCTTCCCTAAACTGTAAGGTTAATTTTTCATTCCATAATTACTAAAAAATCATGAAATCCATGATAATCCATCCCATAAATCTACAGTTACCATCAACACAGAATTGTTATAGAATGTTATCCAAAGTGCACAAATCCTCATGTGCTGACATAAGACATTAACCTCACAAACTTCATCTGATGTTTAACTAAAAATCATATTAATGGTTAAACTTATAAAACTTATTAATTAAGAAAATATAAAACATTAGATGGAATGATACTCGGTCAATTTAAAATTGATCCATATATATCACATAGAGGCTCATGTTTGATACATTACAATCATGTCACTATCCTTATTATATATCACTCGAATCATTTTATTGACCCGAATTACCATAAACCCTTAGTGTAAATGTGTTTGATTACTTACTCCAATGGTTACTATATATTTTCCTTCAAACCATGATGTTGTAAACATTATCCATTATAACATAATATATATTTCAACAGACCATTTTTAAATTATGAGGTAATTAGTGTTATCTAATTTAGTTTATCCAAATCAATAATCCATTTATCCCAGCGAAACAAAATTTTATAAAAATATTGATGAAAATAGAGGTGACCTCTGCTTCATAAGAATATCACTTTTATAAGTCTTCATCACCATTAAATATATCATTTTCAATAAATAATGAAAAATAATTATGAAAATACTAATATATTTCATCATTCATATAACAAAATTATTTAATTTAAAAAATTAATTCATTAATAAAAATTTATTTTTGTACCATTACATAGGCTTCATCAAATTATTCCATATTACAACATTTAAAGAATAAATATATCATGACGTATGGTACCTCAACCTCAATATAATCATGATTCCTATTATTAGTGTAAAACATTAAGGAATAATATAACATAATTTTCAAATGTATTTTGTGGTCTCTTTATATTATTATTTAGACCAACAAACATACCACCGTCCTTACTCTCTTTAGGATATTTCCAATTTGGAAAACAATTTTCATAATTTCAATAATTTTCACAATTACAAAATCAATACCTACCATGTTTTTATTAGTTCTATACAATGACTAATCCGAGAAAGCATGGGTGAGAAAAACATATCATATAAGAAAACTATATACCCATGAAAAATTATATATAGGATGTCTAAATTATGAGACATTACATAACCTAAGACCTTAAGTTTATTCAAGGTTATTAATTTTCTTATTTTATTCAATTCCTTCATTATGTTTCATGATGAAATTTTTAATTTTCAAAACATATACCCCAAGAGTGTCAAACTAAGTATGTATCAAGGATCTTTATCATATACCAAGTTTCCCCAAGTCAAGCCCATAAAATCATGTTAGGGATGTCACTCTAAGGTACAATATTCTGAAGTAAAATCCACTTATAGTATCAAGAAAGAGATGTATTTCGTGGAAACCACACTCTTATCTTTCAAAAATCATCCATGACATTTTCATATAGTTATTTTATCCATTGACTTATCCTAAGAGATATCCATATACATATTATTAGAAATACCCCTTGGGATACCACTAACGATTTATAATCCTAGTTTACATTGGTAGAATAATCCTTTCCTCTGATACCAACTGTAGTGTCCTTGAATTAACAAACATTGAAATTATATAATTTGAGATTAATATTTAGTAGATTAAAAAAAATACATTCCTAAGGATGATAATAGTTTATGGTATTGGGGAAAATGGAAACCAAATCTTCTATCCTAGTAAAAGATCTTAATCATTACACATAAATATCACAACCATTAATATGTATACATAAACCCATTCTTCATAAACATGGGAAAAGAAAAATAATAAAAAGATGAGATAAGATGTTATTTATTAGTAAATAGAGGAAACATTCATGCACTATATGAATTAAGGTTATGAAACTTGAGGATAACATTTTAATGTAATACCATGCATATTAGAGATCATTATAATGATCGTTTGTTCATAATTCATATATAATAATATAATTAATAACATTATTCAGTACAACATAACATATGAATAAAACATGAAATTTGTGGCATGAAAATTGGAATATAATGTTGTGAACATGTATATGTAAAAATATATTCACTCATTATTTTAATAAAATGAAATTAGGACCTCGAATGAACTTATATACAAGAAACTATTTATACTTATAACATTATGAATGTACAATTAGGCTCACCCATAATATTATTTGTCTAAGAATAACATTGTGATCATTCTATCTGTTTCATGCATACTATTTTGAACCTGTAATAAGATTCACACATAAATTTATGGAAATGATACTAGGTCCAAGAATTACATTTTGAAGATGTAAATAGACTAACTCATAATAATGTGATCATGTAATAAAGATCACTCATAAATATATGGACATAAAATTAGGTTCATGCATAACATTATGTATATGTAATCAAGTTCATTAATAACATTGTGAACATTGAATCTGGTTCACGAATAACATATATAATCATTATTCATTATTATTCAACCAATTCAATAGATAAATATTTTTATCCAACACATTACATAAAAAATCATGCATACAAATGGTAAAAATTTAAAAAATTAATTATATCATAACCCATGAAATGAGATTGGTATCATGAACATTTAATCATATCATCTCGTAAGTGAAATATGTTAGTCTTATAATCGCGACTAATATAAAAAAATTTGTTTCAAAATCATATAACCCAAGAAAGAGAAATGGATTTCATAAACATAATTCTATCAAATGTTTAACCAATTTATACTATTTAAATGAATGGATGCATTGAATTATTTCCCCAATAATCCATTGGTAACATCAATGGTTGTAATAATAAATATAAACTAATTTGTAATGGTCTTTTATAAACACATCTTGAAGAAATTATCATTTCTTCTTTGAATGAATTATATTTAAAACATATTACAGTTTGAAAAACATTTCTATGAAAATAAAAAAAACATATAATTAATTTTTTGAAATATATTGTAATCATTTTACTTTCAAAACGTATAATAAATTTTTGAAAATGTTTAAAAATTTTCATCAACATTTAATATTCATGAAAAAAAAATTCTCATAGAAAATAGCATTGAAATATTTACATGGAAGCATAGGAAAAGAAAAAAACATTTTTGGAAATCTTTTTTTATTTAAAATAATGTATAAAAATTTAATTAACATATTTTTAATAATACATTATTCCATTAAAGATAACTTGTAAACCATTAATGTATGCACTATGGACATGATTATCACAGTGATGGTTTGTTAGTAAAAGTTTTACAGTAATTTTTTTATTAAAATTAACAAAAATCTCCTTGAAAGAAAAACTAAAATAATATTCCATCTAAAATCATATAATATAAAAATAGGTAAAAATGAAATTTAAAATCATATTATAAAATAATAAAATTGAAATCATTTGTAATAATTAGGGTTTTGAACAAACATAGATTTCGGAAAATAATGATAAATAAATGTAGATTTTCATTAAAACATTTTATTAGTAATACTAACTAAAATATAGTATAAATTGTACAAATTCGTGATTATATTACATATAAATTTATGTTAAGATAATTTAAGGATGTTATTGAGTGATTAATTAATATATGTCAAAAATTGAAGCATAATCGCAAACAATCTTGATAACAGGTGAGATTAATTTAATAGACTCTTACATCTAGGTAATTTAGAATCATAATTACCATGTAAGGAATTTATATTTTATGACACATATAATATCATGAAAACAAGAATATTAAAGTTATAAAATCACAAATGGAGGTGTATATACTACATAATAAAATTTATTGGTGAATGAGTCATGTATCTTATGATAATAAAACGAGAGATAAAATTCTATTACCTTAAACATCTAATTGTGTTGTGGTCCTTATCCTATTTATAGTGGTTTTGAATATGTTAATAAATTATACCATAACCATAATATTTTTAATAATATTATATATCATATTCCTATATTATCATATTAATGATTTTTTAACAATCATTCATTATTTTTCAAGTATGATTTGACTTTTTATTTTATTATCATATTATGCATATTATTATTTATTCCTATCCATAATGTAAAATTGGAAATAATTATATTATATATTCATTACAAATTTATTTAAAATAATCTATTATGTTGGGAGATATGAAATGCAATTCACCATTCGTAGATATGGTAGGTCGTAAATACACATGAACAATACATTTATTTCATTACTAAATAATAAGAATAAGAATTAAATGATAAATTTATATTATAATTATCCTACAATATATATATATATTATATGTTACATTTTCTATTATACCAACCTTTTTATATTATATGTTTTGGTTGAACGAGTCACAACTCATTGAGGTTTAGTAGTCATCATTTCTTCAAAAGAAAATATCATAATTACACAATATAAAAATAATTAAACTATATTATAAATAAAATTTTAAAAAGTATAAATAACTAATAAATATCATATATGTAATATATAAATATATTTTCAATCATAAGGGCCACCAGGATAGGTGTTAATCAAAAAATAAACAACCATCATTCCATGAGTCAACAGTTCCCTATACACATAAACAGAATGTTCATTACCAATTATATACTGGTTTGTGTATGTGTATGTATAATTAATAACATAAAAACATATTAGTATATTTATTATAAAGTTTATTATGTAATAATTATATAATAAGAGTCTCTACAGTGGATAATAAAATGAAGAAATCAGATTGTTGAAATACATTACCTTAAAATCAGGAAAATCCTTTAGGTTTATACAAAAGTGATCCGTTATTAATGTTTATGAAAAAATGGATTCCTAAAGTAATATGGTTGATATTTTGGGAAGAATTTTTTTCATATCAGGTATGATTATAGGTGGTTTTAGAGGTTTTGAGGATGTGGTAGAATATGTGGCCTTTTATAGTGGAGGATGAGTGGCACTACTATAATATTTTGAAAATAGAAATCCATACACGTTTTTTACATTTTATGTGGCTCCAATAAAGGATGAAATTAGATCTCAGTTATTATATGTACTATATAATTCCACAAAATATCAATTGAACATGTTTTTTGGCGTTTTGGGCATTAAGGTTATGGTTTAGACCCACGTTATGCCTAATATAACATTAATCATTGTAATTAATTTCCATCACATCAACTATTATTTTTGGTAAAAATATTTTATAAATATTTTATTCATTATAAATTATTCTGATTCCAAATATTTATTCAATTTTTATAATTAATATCATATATGTGGAATAAATTAATTTTAAATTAATCTCGTATATATGACAACAATATATGTTTTTAGAAGAACAACGGTAAAGTTATTGCAATGTTATTATAGTCAATTTAAAATTTAAATTGACTCAAATTACATAATTTGTATTAATTGATAAAAATATAATCTCAATTAACTTTAAAACCAATTTGAAAAATAATTTATCCTTATTAATAAATTAGATGATAAAGCAGTTTTGATCTAAAATTCAGTATTTCTCACTATTCATTAAAAAATATATTCATAGAAAAATAAAAATCATTCACCCAAGGATAATTTATATATTTATATTGAAAAAGGATAAATTTTTTTATAAATATTAAATTTATTAATGTGTAATAAATTATATTTAATATATGTTCTCCATTTAATGGGTGCAAATTTTATTTTATAAAACTTATGGATTTTATGTGTGAAATTTTGTTTTTTAACATATTACTATCGAACCCAAGGGATTAATGAACAAATTTTTTTATTGAATATATAAAATATAAATTTTGTTAAAATAAAATACTATTTTTGATTAATTTAGTTTATTAATAAAAAAATCCATTGGAAGCGTGAAAATTAAAATAGTATTTGTTCTTATTTTCCTTCTTTTCATAGTTTTATTTATAAATTATTGGTAAATAATTAATTAATTTTATATTAATAAAAAATGAACATTTTCTTAAGATAGTTAATACTACTAATAACTTCTGAATTAATGTTTATTTTATATCTTTCAATATTAATTTATAATATTTTTGTAATATATCATTGTCTTATAATATTTGGTCTTGCATATATTATAAGTTATTAAAGAACGTTGATCTTCTGTGTAACCCCATCCAATATAGTGTAATGAAGATAATTTTAAGTTGTTTTCATGTGAATTTAATTTTTTTATTAGTGAACTACAACACCTCAATTTAAATTAATTTATTCCAAAATATATTAGATTACAATAATATAAGGTGTAAAAGATATAAGTATATTGAACATGGCGGAGGGGAACTAATTCACATATCAAAATAAGAACATAGTGTTTAAAATTGAGAGACTTGGATCATATTACAAAAATTATAATAATAATTCACAGGTTTTTTCATTTTATTTAAAATCATTTGATGTTTAGTGATGAATTACTATTTCCCATTCATCATTATTACTCTTAATAACGATAGTAAAAATCTTTTATATAAATTTTATCAATTTCATATAGAATTTTCATATAAATACATTTTAGATATTTGAGTTGTGTCTCTTCGGAAACTGTCTTTTCCATCGTGTATATGGTATTTTTCTAAATTGACATTTTCCTATTAAATTAATGATATTATTATCAATGGGTTCCATATATGGAATAATTATTATTTTTATGTAATAGAGTCTAAAATATATTTATCATAATTAATATAGAAATGAGAAAAAAAAATTTCTCAGGGTTAAGCTCGTCATGGGTTTACCAGGGATTAAATTGTAATGAAATTGGATCAAATGGACAATAAATATTTTAAAAATCAAATACATAGAAATATTTAAACATTATCACAGATTCTGTAGTATAATATCTTATTTTGGATCAATCTGTATTGTTTAAAATGTGGTTAAACAATTTTCTGTTAAAAAATACCATGACAATCATTCACCTCACCTATTAAAGGTCATCCCTATCAACTAATCTTCAGACATCAAAAAAATTATTCATATAAAAATTCCCAAATAAATTCTACATTTACCTACCAAAATCATGTATCCCCTATAATAATAATAAATCCATCATATTATATTGTTGTATAGAAACATAATTATGTTCCTTGAAGAAAATTTCAAGTTCTTAAATTATTGGTTCTATCTAATTTTGTTTTACACATCCCAAAAAACCTATTTAATAATTTAAGAAAATTATAAAAATTATATAAAATATAATAATATTTTATTATTTACATATTAAAAACTTATATCTTTTTCTAATTATATTTAATAGGAAAAACTTTTCGATCATGTGTACGGTAGACTACCCCCTCGCTAACTTATGGTACTAATTTTCTATCAACACCTATAAAAATGTATATAATAATACAATTATGGATAATAGATAATTTTAATAATATATTTTTCATTATTAATAGTATCATAATATATTATTTTTTAAATTCTATTCACTTTATAATGTGACAATGTAACTCATGTATATGGTGGACTACCACCTCATGAAGTGAAGTGATTCATTTTTCACATATTAATTATATGGATAGTAATAAGGATGATTTTTTTTTAATTTTAGTTATCAATATGAAATGATTTGTATTCTATAAATTAAATTTAAAATAATATACCATACCCTTTCAATAGTGATGGGAATAATATTGTCCCTCGTGGGTACATACAACCTACCGTTTCCATGAAGTGAGGTGACTCATTTTCCATTAAAAATATTAGACAATGAGTATTATAATGCTTCCAAGGAGAAAATATTACATTAATAATATTCTTCTAATTATAGTGATAATTTATTTATATACTATATATGATAAACAGAACACTTAGGATAATACACATGTGATAAACAAGCCAAATAACACAAAAAATAAATATATTGAAATATTACTAAAATGGTGGTAAATAGTGTTAAGATGAAAATATAGTATATTTTATATATTAGTTTGATTGTATTTTAAATAAATATGTTTAATAAATAAACAATATAGGTGGTTTGGACACATACGAATGAAGTCATTCCATGACAAGGGTTTCTTATCAAACATTTATATTCATTATACATATGCCATATTCAACACTAATTTCATTGACTTTTTTATCTATAACTCTTTCCAAATGATATATCATTTATATATTTATCATCATAAAACTTATTATATATTAATTTATTTTATAGTTCTTATGATTCAAAATTTTCCAAAGTGGTAAAGTTGTATTTCATAATCCAATCATTCTTCATAATTGTTTTTTGATTAATTCATAGATTATGGAATTGTTTGACATATATGGGTTAAAAAACTTATATATTTTTATCAAATAGTTATTCATGAAAAGTTTCATGATATATTGCAATTTTTTCATTCTTTCTTAAATAAAATTATTGATAAATTTTCTGGGAAAATCGTAATCTATTTCTAATTTTGGTCGAAATTCCATTTTCATTAAAATAAATTTTTTAGAAACATGTTGTTGATAATTTTGTGTTCCATTATAAAAATATTACTGATAATATTTTTATGCATTTTTATTAAAATTCAATGGGACACTAAAAAACATATAAATAAAATACCTAATAGTCATTTATTTGATTTTTAAAATGAATCAATGATATAATGTGACTACCTGAGGCGAATTTTACGTTGTCCTTAATGATCAAATTTTATGTATCATTTTAAAATTTATCAATAGTTACTTCGAAATAAAATTATTTAAAAATATTGTTTAAAGATTATTTTAAAATTAATTTAATGTGAAAATATTATTTTGCATGAGTGTTTTTAATGAAATTACTATTGTATATTTATTCATCATTAAAATCATACCAATAATGTAACATATAATCCACTGGGGGTATTATTTATTGATAAAATCCTTATTACATCGCTGGTTAATTTAGGATAGGATTGACTATGGATGTAAAATTTTATTACCATTCTATATATTAATTTGTATGATTTATGAAAATTTTAATGATTAAGTAAATTATTAACCTTTTGTTTTATAGTTCTCAATATGAATGATCATTTTGATTATATTTCTAAACTATTATATGAGTAAATAATTATATATATTAGTTGATGTGTGGGTCCTAAATTTTATATCCCCATGGTGAATCAACAGTTCTCATGTATCGTATTAGTTCATCTTTTCTCATATGGAGTTATCCATTTTTTGTCAGAAGTCGTGGAATATTTACATCATGCTATTTTTATGATATGGACAATTATTAATTCCATAATAATAATTTTATTCATTTGTATTACATGTGATTTTTTGGTAACTAATTTATATGGGATTATGTTTCCTGATAATGTTATTATTTATATAGAAGTATTTTATCATCATTTATTCCTTCCATATTATTCTCATCATACAGATTAAATATAATCTTTATCAGTTATTTACTTTTCTATATTGACTATAACATACTTATTCATTGATTATGTAATATGAATTCCCTTACTGATAAAATTTTATCAACACTTTTTATATGTTATATCCAACATAATAAGAAGAATTGTTTTGTGGTAGATATATAGGGATACGATAAGTGGAAGAAGGGTAATATAAAACAAAACATTATATGTATTTTTGGATTTAAAATTAATTTTGAATTTAAAATATTTATAAATAATACAAATAATTCTAAAATAGACATACCGTTGGGATGTGATTTTTGGAAGCTCGTGAAAATTTAATAATGTAACCATTTGGTCCATGGTATTGGGGTTGGGGTCGCTACATATGGAATTAGAGGATGTTTAGTAGTAACCATAAGATATATATATCGACGAAAAAGATTAGGTCTCATATCACAATGATATAAATCAGGTATAATAATTAATAACATCTTAATGTTTGGGGTAAATTAATATAATGTGGCTTTTACAGGAAATTCATCCATATCTGGATACTACACGTTGAAAAGGTTCTAGAACCGATGTACCTATTGTTAATAACTATTAAAGATGTTACTTATGCTTGACACCATCATTAATTGGTATATATAATTGGTCCTTACTATTAAATAATTTTAATAATAATCCATTATGAAGGATTTTAAAATATTTTAATAATTTAGAAACATTCCAAATGCAACCATGACTATGAATATGTGATAAGTTATGTTTAATTTTTTCAATTTATGTTGTTCATTTCAATTTTTTTGAATTATAAATTTTGAAAAATAATTTTATGATATAATATAGTGTATAAAATTATTTTAAAATTTTCAAAGTGGAATTAATTTAAATCGTATCAATTCATTTAATTCAATGTGTAATAATGGTGATATAATTTATGGGATTAACACAAATTTTTTAAATAATTTATCCCAAAAAAAAATTAGTACCATATGTTGAAAAAGTACCATCTGCTATAAAAATTGATAAATAATTTCCTATTTATTTTTTCATTAATGATAATTAACAGAGTAAGAGGCTGATAGATCATCACATGGATAAGTAGAAGAAGATATGCAATGTTTTCCCACCTAAGATATTTTTGTAAGGAATCACCTTAGTATATTCATTAATAGAATGGGTGATTATGAAACCCATGCCGATAACTTCCACAATTCACATTATTGGAAGATAAATAAATAAATTTCAAATGTAAAATGCTTCAAATGGAAGGATACAAAACATAAATAAATGAATTTCTTATGATTCAAGGTATTATACCTCAAAAGATTATGGGATATCATTATAAACCTTATATTATTATCAAAATTGATGTTGTATGATTAATGTGATTGTCTTTGAAATCATGAGTTATGCTATATTTGTATTTTATCATTTTTATTATGGATATATAAATAATAAAATTTATATGCATTTTATATTATAATTATTAATTTGATTGAGAGCATATGTTGAATTTTATAATGGTCCATGAAAATAATTTCAGTAGTATGTTGATATTTTTTCAAAACACCAATTAGATAGATGATAACCCTAAATATGTTCCGGATTAAGAGGAAAAATAGATAACAAATATTAATGGAGTTTTATTGGTGAAAATAAAATTGGTTAGTGATATGTTGGTTCCTTTTAGTTTTTATTTATTTCATCATGTTTGGTTTTATGGGAATATATTACAACCTAATATTTTTTTTGAAATAATTTTTTCATTATGGTTTTATGGTGATCAAGGTATTAAAATATTAAGAATGAGTAATTAATAGCTACACATACTATCTATGGAATATAATCTCGATTAAGTTACAAAAACTTTTAATTCGGTTAGACACATTCATGAAAAGACGCAAGGTCAACTATTTGTGGAATGGCATAACATAATGTATTAGGGTTATTGGAAAGTTTTTTAAAACCATTCTGTTTTTATCATTGATATGAATAATATCTTGTTACTCTTATAAAGAAAATATGATCATGTAAAATTTATTTTTCATGCTTTAGAATATTAAATGTTTATTTTGGATTTTATTTAAATGGAGAATGGGAGAAATTTAAAATTGGTTGAAGTAAAATGATTAAATTATGATTATGTAATTGAATTTTATCATGTAACTATATTACTATATATTCATACAGAGTAATTAAATTTCTAATTTCTAGGAAAAGGAATTGGAAAGAAAAAATTTATCATAATATGATACTTTTTTTGATATGATGTTCTTTTCTCACATTATATATTTTTTTCTCAGTCAATTAATATCCAAGATCACCCACCTTTCAATGATCAATGATCTCAATAAATACTCTTAATTTTCATGCTTTACTTAAATGTTTGTATATTTTTTACCCACATATGTTCACCTATATGGAAACATACTTATATAATTATTACAAATGAAATTCATACATACCTACCTCTATTATCAAGATGATGTTTAATTTTAACATTTCTAAATTTGGGATATAATGAAATATATTTTCAAATTTCATACCATTTCTTACTATTATAATTTTTAAATTCGTAGGGTACAATTCATTTAAGGCGGTAAAATGAAACACTGTGTGATTATAAAAGTGTAAAATCATATTCAACAACCCATATAACACAATACCCCATGAATAGAAATGAATATAACTCCCAAATTCATTAAGATATATAAATTTTTAAATAAACTAAATTAGACAAAAAGAGTTAAAGAACAAAACACAATGTGGATTTAAAAGTAAACACCTACTAAAATATTTTATTTTAAGCATTACTATCATAAAATTACTATTTTTTATGTAGGAATGAAGAATACTAACTAAATTATGATAAATAATATATCTTACACTTGTCTATAATAAATTAATTTAATATATACAGATTATATTTAAATTATGAAATATTTTAAATAAAAATAAAGGTTTCTAAAAAATTATATTTCTTAATAGGAGGTCTAGTAATGCTTTTCTCAAATAATATAAAATTAATTTTTACTACTGGTAGAAAATTTAACATAAAAAATAAACAACATTTTTTAAATATACATATCACAATTATCTTACAAAGAATTTTGGAAAAAATTTCATAAAATATGAATTTTTCAGCGAATAGTGAAAAATTTGATATATATATATATATATCATATTTTTATGAGGGGAATTATTAAATCTAAATCAATTCCAATGTGTTAAACTATCATGCTGCAAGGTTAAACCATGATGCGACTTTAATGTACTTTGAAATGGTCTCCCTAGTTTTAGGATATAACCTCTTCTAATGACGAGACCCACTCTTCCTTCTTCCTTTTTTCTTTCCCTTGGGGAACCGAGAGACTTCCTACCATGATGAGTCATGTGACCATGATGTGGCTCTTACCACTCAGCCCTCATAGAGTTCTTCATAGATGTCTTTCCATCCCCTATTCTAGGCCAAAAAATGAACATAGAATCCTTGATCAACATGTTGGGATTTTATATTTATACTATTTGATTATGTATCATATGCCGTTGGTATATTAATGGTTCCTTATTTCAAATAGAGGGATACTCTTCTTGAAACAAGAATTAAACAAGAAATCAATATGATAAAAAGATAATTTGCATAAATAAAATAATGGGAAGGGTGTGTTTTGATGTGGTCGCTTATTTTATTTTGTTATCATTAATTCTCTTATCAGTGGTATGGTTGTATTCCTTCTGAATACCATGGATGTTGTTGGTATTTTCTATTTCATTTGTTTTTTTTCTGTTTCATTGTGATGTTTAGATGTATAGATGTAACACAAAATTTGATAATCACACACACTCGGTTAAATGAAGGTATCCCCCAGTATCGACCATATTTTGTTATCACCCTAGTTATATTAATGTATAAATTATAGAACCCACGATGGAAAATTTTTAAGACACATTGATTTATGGTTTTGGTTATGTGTTGTGTGTTCTGATCTGGGTTATGTGAGCATGGTATATGGGGTTGTACATGGGGTGTAATAGTGTCTCAGACAAAGAGACTGATTGATTGTCGAATCTATGGACTTATATGAGTTAGAAAATACTTTTTTGGGTTGTGGAAATGGGGAGACACTGCGAAGTGGGACTACAGGGTGTTTGAGAACACGGTATGCAGTGGGACTGCATCATGGATTCGTTTGGGTAGTAGGGATATAGGGCTGGTTTGTGAGAGAAGGACTTTTTGGTATAAATTTGAGTAACGATAGTTGGAAGTAGTTGAAAAGGGATGTGTAGTGGGATTTAAATTTAGTTTGGTGAGGCTATGAAGTGGGACTAATTATTAATTTTCTTCATTGCATGCAATTGTAATGGTTCATAGTTTCCCGGTAGTGGTGGATTAATTTAATGTAGTGGTGATTCTATGTAGTGGTGATTCTATGGCATTACCCATTTTTGTTAGAAGTCATGGAATGAGTACATCATGCTATTTTTAGGATATCAACAATTATGAATTCCATAATAATATATTTATTCATTTGTATTACATGTGATTTTTTATTAACTAATATATATGTGATTATGTTTCATGATAATGTTATTATTTTTATGGAAGTATTTAATCATCATTTATTCCATCCATATTATTCTCATGATACTAATTAAATATAATTTTTATCATTTATTTACCTTTATATATTGAATATAACATACTTATTCATTGATTATGTAATATGAAATCCATTACTAATAAAATTTGATCAACACTTTTTATGTTTTATATACAACATAATATGAAGAATTGTTTTGTGGTAGGTATGCAGGGATACGATAAGTGGTGTAAGGGTAATATAAAAGGAAACATTGTATGTATTTTTTGTTTTAAAATGAATTTTTAGTTTAATATAATTATCTATACTAAAAACACTACAAAACTAGTCATACCTTTGGGATGTGATTTCTAGAAGCATGTGAAAATTTAATAATGTAACCATTGGGTCCATTGTACTAGGGTCGGAGTTGCTATATATGGAATTAGAGAATGTTTTGTAGTATCCTTAAGATCTATATATCGATGAACACGATTAGGTCTCATATCAAAATGATATAAATCAAGGATAACAATTAATAACATCATAATCTTTGGGATAAATTAATATACTATAGGTTTTATGATAAATTCATCCATATCTAGATACTACACATTGACATGGTTCTAGAACAAATTTATCTATGTTTAATAACTATTAAAAATGTTACTTATTCTTGAAACCAGCGTTACTTGGTATATGGAAGTGGTGCTTACTATTCGATAATTTTTCTGATAAACCATTATGAAGGGTTTGAATGTATTTTAATAATTGGGAAACATTACAAATGCAACCATGACTGTGAATATGTAATACGTTATGTGTAATTTTTTCAATTAATGATGTGTGTTTCAATTTGTTTGAATTATAAATTTTGGAAAAAAATTATATGATATAATATAGTGTATTCATTTTTTTAAAAATGGAATGAAGTGGAATAAATTTTAATTGTATCAATTCACGTAATTCAATGAGTAATAATGGTGGTATATTTTATGGGATTAACACAATATCATTAAATAATCTAGCCCCAAAAACATTCTTACCATATGAGGAAATAGTACCATGTGCTATAAAAATAGATAAATAATATCGTATTTATTTTTTCGGTGAGGATAATTAAAATAATAAGAGGATGATAGATCATCACATATATTAGTAGAAGAAGATATGCAAGGTTTTCCCAGCTAATATAATTTTGCAAGGAAACACCTTAGTATATTCATTAATTGAATAGGTGTTTTTGAAACCCATGTCGAGAAATTACACAATTCACATCATTGGAAGAGAAATAAATAAATTTCAAATGATAAATGCTTCAAATGGAAGGATACAAAACATACATAAATGAATTTCATATGATTCAATGCATTATACCTCAAATGATTCTATTAGATCATTATAAACCTTATATTTTTACCGAAATTGATGTTGTATGATTAATGTTATTGTCATTGAAATAAAGAGTTATATTATATGAGTATTTTATCATTGTTATTAGATATAAATAAATAATAAAATTTATATTAAATTTATATTATATTTATTAATGGAATTGAGAGCATATGTTGAATTGTATAATTGTCCATGAAACGGATTTCAGCAGTATGTTGATCTTTTTCCAAAATCACCAATTAGATTGATGATAAACCTAAATATGTTTCTTATTAAGAGGAAAAAATAGATAATATATATTAATGGAGTTTTATTGGAGAAAATAAAATTGGTTAGTGATATGTTGGTTCCTTTTAGCTTTTATTTTTTTATCATGTTTGGTTTTATGGAAATATATGAAAACCTAATATTTTATTTTATTTAGAAATAATGTTTTCATTATGGTTTTATGGTGATCAAGGTATTAAAATATTAGGAATGAGGAATTAATAGCTACACATATTCTCTATGGAATATAATGTTGATTATGTTACAAAACCATTAAATTTGGTTAGACACATTAATGAACAGACAGAAGGAAAACTATTTGGGGAGTGGCCTAACATAATGTATTTTGGTTATTGGAAACAATTGTAAAACCGTTCTATTTTTAAAATTGATATTCCTAATATCTTGTTACTCTTATAAGGATAATATGATTATGTTAAATTTTTTTTAGTGCTTTAGAAAATTAAATGTTCATTTTGGATTTTAATTACATGGAGTAAGGGAGAAATTGAATATTGATTGAGTAAATGGATGAAATTATTATTATGTAATTGAAATTTATCATGTAACCATATTACTATATATTCATAGAGAGTAATTAAATTCCTAAACTCTAGGAAAATAATTTAGATAGAAAACAGTCATAATAATATGATCAATTTTTTAAGATATGGTGGTCATTTCTATCATTACATATATTTTTCTCTGTCAATTAACATCCTAGATCACCAACGTTTCAATGATCAATGATCTCAATAAATACATATAATTTTCATGCTTTACATAAATGTTTGTATATTGTTTACCCAGGTTTGTTGACCTATATAGAAATAACCTTGTTTAATTATTCCAAATGAATCTAATACATCCATACCCTTATTATCATGATGATGTTTAATTATAGCATCTCAAAATTTGGGATTTAAAGGAATCTATTTTCAAATTTCATACCATTTATTACTAATATTATTTTTCAATCTTTAGGGTACAATTTATTTAAGGCGGTAACATGTAACACTGTGTGATTATAAAAGTGGAAAATCATATTCATCAACCCATATGACACAATACCGCAACAATAGAATTGAGTATAAATCCCACATAAATTTTGATATATTTATTTTTAAATAAATGAAATTTTATGAATAATGTTAAATGAACAAAACCCAATGTGGATTTAAAACTAGACCCCTATTAAAAAATTTTCATCTAATCATTTCTATCATAGAATATATGTTTTGTTTGCAGGTATGAATAGTAATAACTAAATTATGATAAAAAATATATTTTACACTTGTCTATAAGAAATTAATTTCTTATTTACTGATTATAATTAAATTATGAATCATTTTAAAGAAAAATAATTGTTTTCTACTGAAATTATATTTCATAAAATGAGGTTTAGTCATGCTTTTCTCAAATAATATAAAATTAATTTTTACCACTTGTATAAATTTAATTTGAAAAAATAAACACCATTTTTTATGTATATATGTCACAATTATCTTACGGAGAATTTTGAAAAAAATTTCATAAAATATGAATTTTTCAGTGAATAGTGAAAAATATTATAACGACCCAAACTTTACATACATTGTTATTACTTCAAAATTGAAGCACACTTATTAAAACATATAACAAAACCAGGAAAGGACTGTATAGGTATAGTGTCTTTAGAAACTGGGAAACATAAACAACTGGTTCATAAAGTGTCTACACTGTCTTTCATTTATTTCATCATATCTATAGTCCCTTTTGGCATATCTTACTTAATACCCTTCTTCCTGACTTGGGAAAAGAAATCATACAAAAGGGTGAGCTCAAATGCTCAGTAAGGGTAAACAAAAGAAATATCAATCACATCATATTAATAAGAAAATATGTTTTGGAAATCTTAACCTGTAAAAGAGATCATAATTTCATAACATGGGATAAATCATAGTAGTGAAATGTAATCCCAATAATCATAAAATAAAACCTGAAACTTTGTGGCATACACACATAATCTTAGAGAATCATTTCTTAGTAGTCAAGACTTATTTCCAAGACTATCTTAGCGGACAAAGTCCATTTCTGAACCGAGTTCACTCCTTGTTCCAGTCCTGTTTCACTGAACCGGTTTAACCAGTCGTTCCAGTCATGTCTATCTCATGAGATATAAAATCTTTACACAATTCATTGGAGGGAGGTATAGGTCCCACCCATCTCATAATGATACCATTCATATGTGTGCCACAAAATCATAAATCATACATCTTTGAATAACCCATGTAATAAAAATGGGATTCTTAAACATCATGACATCATAAAACAATTCATATAAGATAAAGAAATTCATAAAAATAATTACATCACAACATAATCAAATAAATGTAATAATAGGGATAGAAACCGAACCCTATATTATCTTAGATGGAAAATAATTTTGATAAAACACTTGAACTCCATTCTTGAGGAAAATATCCTTTCTACTTCAAAAACATTTTCCTTTCTTAACATGTCATACAATTTTAAACTAAAAAATTTGATTGAAAATAAACTTGAAAACATTTAAAGGAAGCTTCATGGAAATAATGTTTTAAAAATCCATTCATGCCGTATAAGTTAAAAAGAACATTCATCTCGTAATTTTGTCGGAAAAGTCAAAAAGTACCTCGTACGAAAAACGACAAAAGATTCCTTTCATATCTTTTAATATAAACTTAAAAAAGGGTAAAAATGGATTTAAAAAAGTGTAGGTGGATGGAAATAATATTACATATTGAGGAAACATGGATGTGGATGATAAAACCCACCCTAGTAAATACCAAAGTATAAACAATCTCGGATAAAATGAGATTGTGATATTTTCCCTTACCTTAGGTCCGATTTGCTTCGTAAGTGTCTTAACCTCCTGTATAATGATTTAAATAATGTCATTGACTTATTCTAGATTCATACACATTTTTATGATATCATATATGGTCATATTCTTAGCTTATTAATAGTAATATTTCATTGCTACTTGTTATTCGGGTGTTTATTACTTTTTGTTCTTATGCATGTTTTGTCGAATAAATTCTTATTCTTCTTTTTAGGTTATAGATACCATATTTTCATAATGGTATTAGTGTAATATATATAATATTAATTCATTCAATTCATATATATAATCATTATGCAATGAAGATCATGTAGAACGAGTCACAGCACATCGTGGAGACGGTATTCCGTACGTACGCACGAGCGATGATATCGTTCCCATGATCGTGGAATTGTATAGGAGTGTATGTATACTATTTCAGAATCAATATCAATTTACAATAATCATATATATTCATTCTTTACACCATTATACCCATCCAAGTAAGTTGGTGGTGGAAAATAGATTACACCACGGCGTGGAGACGGTATTCCATACGTACGCACACGCGGTGATTTCATTTTCCCTAGGATTGATAGATGGTGAAATAGGGTTGTTTCATACTTATAATAAAATATCATTATATGAGTGATACTGATGTTATTACTTCATAATGAAACAACTAAAGAAGAAGAAGTGGAAGAAGAAATAAAGATGAAAGATTCAGTAACGGGCATTACCTCTTCTTTGAAGCGCTTCTTTGAGACCTCCTTTTAGGGCACTAAAATTGGGCTTTGAAGAAGACCAGGACCTCTAGGATGTCTCTAGTGAAGTGTAGAGAAGATATTGGCAGGGATTGGCCGTGCTTGAAGGCTCATAGTGGTGTGAGGAAGAGAGGGAGGAGGTTCCCTTTTATAAGGGAGGAGAGGAGCACCTTTGGAATAACTAAAAGTTTTATTTTATTATAAAGGAAAATTCGGTTTTAAATAGCTCCAAATTGATTTATTTAGAAGCTAAGGTGGGGATGGGTCGAAATCATTTCATAAAATAGAATTTAGACAAGTTTAGGTTCCTATTTTAACCTTATCATTTATATTTAACATTAAGTTAAATAATTTAACTTTTACCGTGTCTTCTTGTGTTCTTACACTATAAGGTTAATAAACATACTATAACAAGCCAAACGATCCCCAAGTTGTTTATTATTAATATATATAACCTTATCTAAGTCATTTGGCCGAACCTTAGATTTTTAGGAATAAAATAACAATTAATAATATAATATTTGTTTTAAAAACTATTTTATGTCAATTTTTACACTATTTAGTAATTGATTTTTGTGAAAATCATAATAGAATGATTAGTTAGAAAAAATTTAATTAAATAAATAATAACATGTCATATTAACATATAGAATTATTTGAATTCATAAAAAGTCTCAAATTACATTTATTTGGGTATTTATAACATAAATTATGTCAATATTTCATTAATAAGATAATTACTGCATTAAATTATTTTAAGTCTAAAATTTATAAATAAAATACCATTATGTTTGAAATCTTTTTAGCTTTATAATGAATATTTATAGTCGAATTTATATTATTTATAAACCTATATTAAAAATGATTTACTTATTAAACTTTGATTTTAACTATTTTAACCCTTCTTTAAGTAAATTGATAATAAAAGTCCTAATCTAATCCAAGTGGGCCTAAATGGTCATATTTTATTCCTAAGGTTGTTTTTGGTCGAATTACATTTATCCAATAGAATTAGGACATTTGTTACGGTAATAATAATAACACTTTTACCCTTAATTACCCTATTTTCTTTTAACCGTGGTAAAAAAAGTAAAAAGTTACAATTCACCAAAAATTATTTTCATCTCATTGAACCACATTTTAGTCCTTAATATTAACCGTGTCTCTCAGAGTTTTGAAATTCCACTCACAGAAGCAGTAAAATTACGTTTTATGAAAAATATAGTTTTTTTAACTACCACTTTGTGGTTTCACTATTCATCAAAAATTGAAAGTTTTCAGAAAAATACCAAAATTTCACCCTAGGCTAATTTTGATATTCCGAATCCAAAAATGAAGTCCTTTTTGAAAAATAAAATTTATAAAATTTCAAAAAGTTTTTATTACTATTCATAACGGCTAGTTTTATTAATATTTTAATAGCATATCGTTGTTTAGTGAAACTCGGTATTGCGTACGACGCAAGCTACCGAGGAAGGCCGAGGTTGCATGTAAGGCAAGCCAAGCTAGTGTTGTGTGTAGTGAAAGATTCCTTTGAAGATTTATATAACATTAAAAAAAAATATTTCTCATAAAAGTATCATGTGTTACATTCTACCCCCCTTAAAATGAATTTTTCCCTCGAAATTCATCACTTTGTAACAAACAGATGAGGATACCTTTCCCTCATAATATCCTCAAGCTTCCATGTAGATTATTATAATTGGTGGTTCCTCCATAAAACATTCACCAATCAAGTTTTCTTGTTTCGTAAGACTTTTTCACTACGATCCAGAATCTCTATGGGCTGTTCTTCATAAGAAAGATCTTGCTCCAGCGGTACAACTTCTGAGCTGAGTACATGTGAAGGATCATGTATGTACTTTCTCCGGAGAGATACATGGAACACATCGTGAACTTGAGAGTGATTCGGTGGAAGCACCAATCGGTAAGCTACCTTCCAAACACAATCTAGTATTTCGAAAGGACCAATATATCTAGGGCTTAACTTCCCCTTCTTTCCAAATATCATGACCCTCTTCCAAGGAGATATTCGTAAGAACACTTTATCACCCACTTCAATCTCTAGGTCTTTTCTTCGGTTGTCGGCATAACTTTTCTATCGACTCTGAGCTTCTCTTATGTGTTGTTGAATAGATCGGAGATTTTTTTCCATTTCATCAACAAGATCAGGTCCAAATAGCTTTCTTCCCCCAACATCATCCTAGAAAGTTGGAGTCCTGCATTTCTTTCCATAGAGAGCTTCATAAGGGTCCATATGAATACTGGAGTGAAAGCTATTATTATAAGAAAGTTCCACCAAAGGTAGGTGTTGATCCCAACAACCTTTGAAATCCATAGAGCAAGCTCTCAACATATCTTCTAGAGTTTGAATTGTTCTCTCAGACTGACCGTCTGTCTGAGGATGATAAGTAGTGCGGAAACTCAACTATGTATCCAGAGTATGTTGAAGACTTCGCCAGAACATTGAGGTAAATCTCGAATCCCGATCAGATATAAAAGAATGTGGTACTCCATGCAATCTTACCACTTCCTTTACATATATCCTGGCAAGCTGATCCAGAGCGAAATCCTCTCTAATAGCAATGAAGTGTGCAGACTTTGTAAGACGATCAACTATGACCCAGATAGCATTATTGCCTTGGGATGTTTTAGAAAGTCCTGTGACAAAGTCCATAGTGATGTTTTCCCATTTCCATTCGGGTATGGGTAACAGTTGTAACATCCTTTTAGACTTCTGTCTCTCAGCTTTAACTTGCTAACAAACCAAGCATCGAGAGACATATTCAGCAACATCTCTTTTCATGCCATCCCACCATAAGTACTCTTTCAGGACCCTATACATCTTCTTGCTTCTAGTATGAATAGAGAATGAAGAACTATGAGCCTCATCCAGCAGCTCCTTCATTAATTCTGGGATGGGAGGAACACAAACCGAATTCCTGAACTTTATTATCTCATCACAATCAAGGTTGAATTCAGGAATATTTTTCACCTTCTTTTGTAACTATACATCTTCTTTCTATGCCTCTTTAATCTTCACATGTATACATGGTTGAACATTAATTTTAGAAAGATACGATTTCCCCCTTCCCTTAAAAATCCAAGATCCATTCTTTGTAAATCCATAAATATTGGATCTTTTGTGATCCTCATCATGGATAAACTGGCATAGTCTTGTCGACTTAATGCATCTGCCACCTTGTTTCCTTTCCCAGGGTGGTAATGAATTGATCAGTCGTAATCTTTACTCAGCTCCAACCATCTTCTTTGGCACATATTCAGCTCCTTTTGTGTGAAAATATACTTTAAACTTTTATGATTAGTATAAATGTCACACCTTTCTCCATAAATATAATGCTTCCAAATCTTTAATGCAAAGATTACCGCAGCTAACTCCAAATCATGAGTTGGGTAATTTTTCTCATGGATTTTCAACTGTCGTGAGGCATAATCTATCACCATATTATTTTGCATAAGAACACACCCCAATCCCTTGTTGGATTCATCACTATAGATCACAAACCTTTCTCCACTACAAGGCAGTGTGAGCACAGGTGCACGGGATAACCTTCTTTTCAACTCCTTGAAATTCTCTTCACATTCCTGCATCCAAACAAACTTAACTCCTTTCCGAGTCAACCTGGTGAGTGGATTAGTTAATCGTGAAAAATCTTTCACAAAACGTCGATAATATCCAACCAAACCACGAAAACATTGGATCTCATTTACTGTTGATGGTCTCGACCATCTTTCGATAACCTCTATTTTTGCTGGATCCACAGATATCCCCTCTTTTGAGATTATGTGACCCAAAAATGAACCTTTTTGATGCCAAAATTCACACTTGGTAAATTTGGCATAAAGTTTCTCCTTTCTCAGGGTCTTCAATATAATTCTCAAGTGCTCTTCATGTTCTTCCTTGCTCTTTGAATATATAAGAATATCATCTATAAAGACTACCACAAACTGATCAAGATAGTCTCTAAAGACTCTATTCATCAGATCCATGAAGATAGCAGGGGCATTAGTAAGACCAAATGGCATCACTATAAATTCATAGTGTCTATACCTTGTACGGAAAGCCGTATTTGGTATATCCTCCCTTTTTACCTTTAATTGATGATACCCTGAATGAAGATCAATCTTGGAAAATTATTGAGCTCCGCGTAGTTGGTCAAATAAGTCATCAATGTGTGGGAGAGGATATTTGTTCTTGGTAGTGATCTTGTTAAGTTCTTGATAATCAATGCAGAGTCTCATTGATCCATATTTCTTCTCAACAAACAGAATAGGTGCTCCCCAAGGTGATTCACTAGGGCGTATGAACCCCTTATCAAGATTCTCTTGGAGTTGCTTCTTCAATTCATGCAACTCAATTAGGGCCATTCTATAAGGTGTCTTTGAAATATTCAAAGCACCTGGTACGAGTTCTATTGAAAACTCAACTTCACGATTTGGTGGAAGACTCGGCAATTCCTCTGGAAAGACATCATCAAACTCCCGTACAATGGGCATATTCTTAATCGTGAGTTTCTCACCAACCATTTGAGATAAATAGCCTTCATTTAGTGGAATCAAGACCCATAAGATGGAAGAAATTTCCACTGGAAGGTTATGTTCATCCTTGCATCGATAGACGATCATAGATTGATCTGGAATATGAAATGTGACTTCCCTTATTTGGAAATTGATATAAGATCCATATAAATAAATCCAATCCTTTCCACGAATCACAGCAAATTCTACTATAGGAAGGATCACAAGATTTGCAGGAAGCACTTTCCCACAAACTTCAATCAGAGAAGAATTATAAACTTTTGATGCGACTGTTGTGACATTAGGTGTTGTCACATCTAACTCAACATCTAATTGTTGAGGTAATATGGTGATAACCTTAGAAAAATCCTCAGAAATAAAAGAGTGGGTGGATCCAGAATCAAATAAAACATTTTCTACATTATAGTGGATGGTAAGTGTACCTTTCACCACATCGTTCTCGTACTCCACATAGATAAGATAAATTTCATGTGACTTTCCTTTGTCTTTAGCCTTAAGATTTTTTTGATGTCGATCATCATCAACAACCCTTGGATTAGGGCATTTATTGGCATAATGCCCCATCTCCTTTCACTTGAAACATTGAAGTGTAGTAGGTTCATTCTGTGTGTACCTTCCTTTGTTGGCATCATTAGACATCTTCTTCCCATCATTGCGAAATTCAAATTCCGGATGACCTTCCTTTCCACATTTGAAACATTTACTTGTCACATTAAGACAACTCCCTCTATGTTTCTTTTCACACTTTGAGCATAAGGGAAAGATCATCTTCTTTTTAGTGTGATCTTTAGATTTTCCATTGAATTCCATTTTCCTCTTCTTATCAAACCCATATGACTGATGGTTTTCTCCAATCTCCATCTTGACTTTGAGAGCACATCGAACTATTTCCTCATAGCTATTGAAGTCCCTTATGGCTAACGCCCTTCGAAGACTTGTTTTTAAGCCACTAAAGAGTCAATCAATCTTACTCTCAGGTTGGATAATAATACCAGAAGCATACCTTGCAAGTCTTGTAAAATTTGCTTCATAGTTACCAACAGATTAATCATCCTTTTTCTTCAGTTCAAGAAACTCTTTCTCCATCTTTGTTTGGAGAATACGAGAGAAGTACTTATTGAAAAGTAAGTTCTTAAACTCGTCCTATTCCATGGACTCAATTTCATCTCTTTTCCTCGTATTATTGATAAGATTCCACCATTGAACAGCATCACCTTCCAAACGATACACTTCTAAGATGACTTTATCATGTTCAGAACATTGAAGAACTGAAAATATCTTTTTAGTAGTACTAATCCATTGTTCAACAACAAATGGATTAGTAGACCCGCTGAATGAAGTTGGACGCTGCCTCATGAAAGATTCAACAGAATGTTTCTCCTTACTTTCCTCGTTTGGAAGTCCTGAATGATTCATAGCTTTAGAAAGTTGTGTGAGCATGGCTACAATATTTTTCATTCCAGCTCCCATAACGTTTGGTTGCTCAGGGGGACAATCATTGCATTTCCCGCCACATTCCGCATTAACACGGTTCCTTCGAGTTCAAGCCATTGACTAAAACCAAGAAGAATATTGTGAGAAACACTAATTATAATAGGAAAACCACATAATCAAGAATAAATTTTCACACTTAAGGTCTTATCCTAGGTTATTCATGGTCATTTCTAAAACACTAATATTGTGTTCTATGCTTAGAATTATCCTTAGGGTTCTTACTAAGGCTTTCACATCCTAGTTTCCAAAGGTTGACTATACCTTTTCTCTGATACAAACTACATTGTTATTACTTCAAAATTGAATCACACTTATTACAACATATAACAATACCAGGAAAGGACCGTATAGGTATATTGTCTTTAGAAACTGGGAAACATAAACAACTGGTTCATAAAGTGTCTACACTTTCTCCGATTTATTTCATCATATCTATAGTCCTTTTTGGCATATCTTACTTAATAACCTTCTTCCAGACCTGGGGAAAGAAAACATACAAAAGGGTGAGATCAAATGCCCAGTAAGGGTAAACAAAAGAAATATCAATCACATCATATTCAGAAGAACATAACTTGTGGAAATCTTAACCTACAAAAGAGATCATAATTTCATAACATGGGATAACTCATAGTAGTGAAATGTAATCCCAAAAATCATAACATAAAACATGAAACTTTGTGGCATACACACATAATTATAGAGAATCATTTCTTAGTTTTCAAGACTCATTGGCAAGACTATCTTAGCAGACAAAGTCCATTTCTGAACCGAGTTCACTCCTTGTTCTAGTCCTGTTTCACTGAACCGGTTTAACCTGCAGTTCCAGCCATGTCTATCTCATGAGATATAAAATCTTTACCCAATGCATTGGAGGGAGATATAGGTCCCACCCATTTCATAATGATACCATTCATATGTGTGCCACAAAATCATAAATCATACATCATTGCATAACCCATGTAATAAAAATGGGATTCTTAAACATCATTAGATCATAAAACAATTCATATAAGATAATGAAATTCATAAAAATAATTCCATCACAACATAATCAAATCAATGTAATAATAGGGATACAAATAGGACCCTATATTATCTTATATGGAAAAGAATTTTGATAAAACACTTGAACTCCATTTTTGAGGAAAATATCCTTTCTACTTCAGAAACATTTTTCTTTCTTAACATGTCATACAATTTTAAACTAAAAAAGTTGATTAAAAATAAACTTGAAAACTTGTAATGGAAGATTCATGGAAATAATGTTTTAAAACTCCATTCATGCCGTATAAGTTAAAAAAATATTCTTCTCGTACATTTTTCGGAAAAGTCAAAAAGTACCTCGTACGAAAAACGACAAAAGATTCCTTTCATATCTGTTAGTATAAACTCACCAAAGGGTAAAAATGGATTTAATCAATTTTAGGTGGATTGAAATAATATTAGATATTGAGGAAACATGGATGTGGATGATAAAATATACCCCAGTAAATACCAAATTATAAACAATATCGGATAAAATGAGATTGTGATATTTTCCCTTACCTTAGGTCTGATTTTCTACGTAAGTGTCCGAACTTCCTATATAATGATTTAAATAATGTCATTTACTTATTACAGAATCATACTCATTGTTATGATGTCATATATGGTCATATTCTTAGCTTATTAATAGTAACATTTCATTGCTACTTGTTATTCGGGTGTTTATTACTTTTTGTTCTTGCGCGTGTTTTGTCGACTAAATTCTTATTCTTCTTTTTAGGTTATAGATATCTTATTTCCATAATGGTATTAGTGTAATATATATCATATTAATTCATTCAATTCATCTATATAATCATTATGCAATGAAGATCACGTAGAACGAGTCACATCACATCGTGGAGACGGCATTCCGTACGTATGCACGAGCGATGATATCATTCACATGATGGTGGAATTGTATTGGAGTGTATGTATACTATTTCAGAATCAATATCAATTTAAAATAATCATATATTTTCATTCATTACACCATTATACCCATCCAAGTAAGGTGGTGGTGGAAAATAGATTACACCACGGCATGAAGACGATATTCCGTACGTACGCATGCGTGGTGATTTCATTTTCCATAGGATGGATAAATGGTGAAATAGGGTTGTTTCATACTTATAATAACATATTATTATATGAGTTATACTGATGTTATTACTTCATAATGAAACAACTAAAGAAGAAGTGGATGAAGAAAAAAAGATTAAAGAATCGGTAACGGGCATTACCTCTTCTTTGAAGTGATTCTTTGAGACCTCCTTCTATGGCACTAAAATTGGCCTTTAAAGAAGAACAAGACCTCTAGGATGTCTCTAGGGAAGTGGAGAGAAGAAATTTGTAGGTTTTGGTCGAGCTTGAAGGCTCAAAGTGGGGTGGGGAAGAGAGGGAGGATGTGCCCTTTTATAAGGGAGGAGTGGGGCACCTTTGGAATAACTAAAAATTTTATTTTACTATAAAGCCAACTTTGGTTTTAAATAGCTCCAAATTGATTTATTTAGAAGCTAAGGTTGGGATGGGTCGAAATCCTCTCATCCAATATAATTTAGACAATTTTAGGTTCCCATTTTAACCTTATCATTTTGATTTAACATTAAGTTAAATAATTTTACTTTTACCGTGTCTTCTTGTGTTCTTACACTATAAGGTTAATAAACTTACTATAACAAGACAAAAGAACCCCCAATTGTTTATTAATAATATATATAACCTTATCTAAGTCATTTGGCCAAGCCTTAGATTTTTAGGAATAAAATAACAATTAATAATATAATATTTGTTTTAAAAACTATTTTATGTCAATTTTGACACTATTTAGTAATTGATTTTTGTGAAAATCATAACAGAATGATTAGTTCGAAAAAATTTAATTAAATCAATAATAACAAGTCATATTAACATATAAAATTATTTTAATTCATAAAAAGACTCAAATTACATTTATTTGGGTATTTATAACATCAATTATGCCAATATTTCATTAATAAGATAATTAATGCATTAAATTATTTTAAATATAAAAATTATCAATAAAATACCATTATGTTGGAAATATTTTTAGCTTTAGAATGAATATTTATAGTCGAATTTATCTTATGTATAACCCTATATTAAAAATTATTTACTTATTAAACTTGGATTTTAACTATTTTACCCCTTCTTTAGGTAAATTGATAATAAATGTCATAATCTAATCCAAGTGGGCCTAAATGGTCATATTTTATTCCTAAGGTTGTTTTCGGTCAAATTACACTTATCCAATAGAATTAGGACATGTGTTAGGGTAATAATAATAACACTTTTACCCTTAATTACCCTATTTACTTCTAACCGTGGTAAAAAATGTAAAAAGTTACTATTCACCAAAAATTATTTTCATCTCATTGAACCACATTTTAGTCCTTGATATTAACCGTGTCTCTCGGATTTTCGAAATTCCACTCATAGAAGCGTTAAAATTAAGTTTTATGAAAAAGTCAGTTTTCTTAACTACCACTTAGTGGTTTCACTATTCATCAAAAATTGAAGGTTTTCAGAAAAAATACCAAAATTTTACCATAGGCTAATTTCGATATTCCGAATCCAAATATGAAGTCCATTTTGAAAAATAAAATTTATAAAATTTCAAAAAGTGGTTATTACTATTCATAACGGCTAGTTTTATTAATATTTTAATAGCATATCGTTGTTTAGTGAAACTCAGTATTACGTACGACGCAAGCTATCGAGGAAGGTCACGGTTGCGTTTAAGGCAAGCCAAGATAGTGTTGTGTGTAGTGAAAGATTCCTTTGATGATTTATATAACATAAAAACAAAATATTTCTCATAAAATTCTCAGGTGTTACAAATATGATATATATATATATATCATTATTATTCTACACATAATGATTAAATGTGATATATATATATATATATATCATTATTATTATTCTATATATAATTTATTTAAATCGTATTTACATTAATCAAAGAATTCATGAAAAAAAATCATGAAAAAACATGACATTTAACACCAAAAGAAATGAATATAATAAAATAGTATTAATAATCGGGAGGTAAAAATGAAACATGTGGATAATATATCATATTATAAATATGATTATGTTTATATTATAAAAATTAGCTACAGTAAAACCCACACACAGTTTTTTCGGACAAAAATAATGGTTGTTTAACCTGATGTAAGTGTTTCTCATCTCACATTACCATCCCTTAGACATAAACCATATGCTTCAATTATTTTAATAGGGTTTTCATATATTCCACCATTGGTATTTTATATAGTGAATAAATTTATCTTAATGGTGATTAAATTAATAACCCATATTTTCTTATTCCTTTCCTTTGTAAAAATCATGTGGTCATAGTTTTTATTGGGTTCACAGTTACTTCATTCAGGAGTTATGCAAAAACATAGTTCCACAAAATAGATTCACTGAAATGGTGAAATTTTTTATAGTGGTATTGTCATGGTCACACCGTTATGATCACACCATTTATAGTAGCACTGTTATGGTGGACCGATCATGGTTGCACTGTTACGGTGTCTCACCAAATAGTGTCACACCCCCTTGCCTAGTTATCCGAGTATTCCCAATTTCTCCAACGCTACATATTTTTCACCATTTAATGTTATTTAATCAAGTCATATCTATCCCCTAGTCTATATCTACCATTTTGGAGGGGAATTATTAAATCTTAATCAATTCCAATGTTTAAAACTACCATGCTACAAGGTTAATCCATGATGCGACATTCAAGTACTTTGAAACGGTCTCCCTAATTTTAGGTTATAGCCTCTTCTGATGGCGAGATCCACTCTTCCTTCTTCCAATTTTATTTCCCTTAGTGAACCAAGATACTTTCTACCATGATGAGTCATGTGATGATGATGTGGCCCTTCCCACTCATCCCTCATAGATTTCATTATATATGTCGTGCCATCCCCTATTCTTATTAAAAAAAATGAACATAGAAACTTTGATCAACATGTAGTGATTTTATATTGATTCTATTTGATTATGCATCATGTGTGGTGGGTATATTTATGGTTCCTTATTTGGAATGGTGGGATACTCTTCTTGAAACAAGAATGAAATAATACCACAATATGATCAAAATATAACATGGATAAATAAAATAATGGGAATGGTTTGTTTTGATGTGGTCGCTTATTTTATTTTGTTATCATTAATTATTTTATCAATGTTATAGATGTATTCCTTCTGAATACCATGGATGTTGTTGGTATTTTCAAGTTTATTTGTGGGGTTCTATTTCATTGTGTTGTTTAGATGTATAGATCTAATTGGAAATCTGATAATCATAAACACACGGTTAATTAAAGGGATGCCCCATGATAAAACTTGTTTTTTTATAACCCTTGTTATATTAATGTGTAAATTATAGAACCCATGTTGGTTAAATTTTAATACACATTGTATTATGATTTTGTTTATGTGCTGTGTGTTATGATCTTGGTTATGTGGGCATGGAATCTGAGGTGGTACATGGGGGTTTACTTTTTTCTCAGACAAAGAGACTGATTGACTGTCGAATCTATGGACTTAATGAGTTAGAACAACTTTTGTTGGGTTGTGGAAATGGGGAAATGCTAGAAAGTGGGACAACAGGGTGGTTGAGAACTTTTTATGCAGTGGGACTGCATCAAGGATTTGTTTGGGTTGTAGGGATGTATGGTTGGTCTGTGAGACAAGGAGTGGTTGGAATGAATTTGAGTAATGATAGTTGGAAATAGTTGAAAAAGGATGTGTAGTGGGATTGCAATCTAGTTTGGTGATGCTATGTAGTGGGACTGAATATTTTTTTTCGTTGTATGCAATTGTAACGGTTCTTAGTTTCCCGGTAGTGGTGGATTAATTTAATGTAGTGGTGATGCTATGTAGTGGTGATGTTATGGCATTACCCATTTTTGTCAGAAGTCATGGAATAAGTACATCATGCAATATTTATGATATCGACAATTATGAATTCCATAACAATAAATTTATTCATTTGTATTACATGTGATTTTTTAACTAATATATATGTGATTATGTTTCATGATAAAGTTGTTAATTATGTAGAATTATTTTATCATCATTTATTCCTTCCATTTTATTCTCATGATAATGATTAAATATAATTTTTATCTGTTATTTACATTTCTATATCGAATATAATATACATATTCATTGATTACGTAATATTAATTCCATTACTGCTTAAATTATAACAACACATTTTATATCTTATATCCAACATAACCTGATTAATTGTTAAGTGGTAGATATGTAGGGATACAATAAGTGGAAGAAGGGTAATATAAAAGAAAACATTGTATGTACTTTATGATTTAAAATGGATTTTTAATTTAATATATTTATCTATATTAAAAATACTACAAAAATAGTCATACCATTGGGATGTTATTTCATGAAACTAGTGAAAATTTAATAATGTAACCATTGGGTCCATGGTACTGGGGTCGGGGTGGCTACATATGGAATTAGAGGATGGTTAGTAGTAACATTAAGATCTATATATCAATGAACATGATTATGTCTCATATCACAATGATATAAATCGAGGATAATAATTAATAACATCTTAATGTTTGAGATAAATAAATATAATATAGGTTTTACAAGAAATTCATCCATATCTAGATACTACACATTGACAATGTTCTAGAACATATGTACATATGGTTAATAACTATTAAAAATGTTACTTGTGATTGACACCAGGGCTAGATGGTATATAGAATGGGTACTAACTATTCAATAATTTTAATAACAAACCATTATGAATGATTTGAAAATATTTTAATAATTTATAAACATTCCAAATGCAACCATGACTATGAATATGTGATACATTATGTGTAATTTTTTCAATTTATGTTTTCTGTTCCGAATTTTTTGAAATATAAATTTTGAAAAATAATTATATGATCTAATATACTATATTCAATTGTTTTAAAAGAGAACCAAGTGGAATTAATTTTAATTGTATAAATTCACAAAATTCAATGAGTAATAATGGTGATATATGTTATGGGATTAACACAATATTATTAATTAATATAGCCCAAAAAACATTCTTAACATATGAGGAAATAGTACCATATGCTATAAATGTAGATAAATAATTTCATATTTATTTTTTCATTTAAGATAATTACTAGAATAAGAGCATGATAAGTCATCACATGGATTAGTAGAAGAAGTTATGAAAGGTTTTCCCAGCTATTATAATTTTGTAAGGAAACCACTTAGTATATTCATTAATAGAATTGGTGTTTTTGAAACCCATGCTGAGAAATTCCACAATTCACATAATTGGAAGAGAAATAAATAAATTTAAGATGAGAAATTCATCAAATGGATGGATACAGAACATACATAAATGAATTTCCCATGAATCAAGGTATTATACCTCAAAAGATTCTATGAGATCATTATAAACCTTATATTATTACCGAAATTGATGTTGTATGATTAATGTGATTGTCATTGAAATCATGAGTTATGTTATATGAGTACTTTTTCAGTGTTATTAGGGATATATAAATTATAAAATTTATATTCATTTTATATTATAATTTTTAATGGAATTGAGAGCATATTTTGAATTTTATAATGCTCATGAAATGAATTTCAGCAGTATGTTGATCATTTTTGAAAACACCAATCAGATGGATGATAACCCTAAATATGTTCCTAATTAAGAGGAAAAAATATATAATATATATTAATGGAGTTTTATTGATGAAAATATAATTGGTTAGTGATATGTGGGTTCCTTTTAGATTTTTTTCCTCTTGTTTGGTTTTATGGGAATATATGACAGCCAAATATTTTATTTTTTCTAGAAATATTTTTTTCATTATGGTGTTATGGTGATCAAGGTATTCAAATATTAGAAATGAGGAATTAATAGCTACACATATTATTTAGGGAATATAATTTTGATGAAGTTACAAAACCTTTAAATTCGGTTAGACACATTCATGAAGAGACAGAAGGTCAACTATTTGTGGAATGGCCTAACATAAAGTATTATGGTTATTGGAAAAAATTTTAAAAATCATTCTGGTTTTAAAATTAATATGACTAATTTCTTATTACTCTTATAATGATAATATGATCATGTAAAATTTATTTTTACTTATTTAAAATATTAAATGTTCATTTTGGATTTTATTTACTTGGATTAAGGGAGAAATTGAAAATTGATTCATGTAAAAGGATGAAATTATTATTATGTTATTGAAATTTATCATGGATCCATATTACTATATATTCTTAAAGTGTAATTAAATTCCTAAACTTTAGGAAAATGATTTTGAAAGAAACAATTTATCATAATACGATAATTGTTTTTTGATATAATGGTCTTTTATCACATTACATATTTTTTTCTCAGTCAATTAACATCCTAGATCACCCACCTTTATATGATCAATGATCTCAATAAATACGCATAATTTTCATTATTTACTTCATTGTTTCTATATTTTTACCCTCATATGTTCACCTATATCGAAACACACTTCTATAATTATTCCAAATGAAACCCATACATCCCTACCACTATTAACAAGATGATGTTTAATTTTAGCATCTTGATATTTGGGATTTAAATAAATCTATATTCTAATTTCAACCATTTCTTACTAATATCATTTTTAAATTCCTAGGGTACAATTTATTTAAGGCAGTAAAATGTAACACTTTGTGATTCTAAAATAAGAAAATCATATTCAACAGCCCATATGACAAAATACCACAAGAATAGAATTGAATATAACTCCCAAATACATTATGAAAAATTTATTTTTAAATAAATGAAATTTGATGAACAAGGTTAAATGAAAAAAAAAACCAATGTGGATTTATAACTGAACCCCAATTAAAATTTTTTAATTTAATCATTTTTATCAAAAACTAACTATTTTGTTTGTATCTATGAATAGTACTAACTAAATTATGATAAATAATATATTTTACACATGTCTATAATAAAGTAATTTATTATATTCTGATTATAATTAAATTATGAACTGTTTTAAAGAAAAATAAATGTTGACAAAAATATTATATTTCTTAAAAGGAGGTCTAGTCATGCTCTTCTCAAATAATATAAAATTAGTTTTTACCACTTTTACAAAATTTATTTGAAAAAATAAACACCATTTTTGAAATATGCATGTAACAATTATCTTACGATGAATTTTTGAATAAATTTCATAAAATATGAATTTTTCAGAAAATAGTGAAAAATATGATATATATATATATATCATTATTATTCTATACATAATGATTAAATATGATATATATATATATATCATTATTATTATTCTATTTATTTTTTATTTATATCGTATTTACACGAATCAGTCAATTCTCGAAAAAACAGTCCTGATAAAACATGACATTTAACACCTAAATCAATGAAAATAATCAAATATTATTCATAATCAAGAGGTAAAAAATGAAATATTAGGATAATATATCATATTATAAATATGATTATGGATATATTATAAAAAATTACTATATTAAATCCCACACATGTATCACCCTGATACATCTAGACATGAGCCGGTTCATTACTTGTGATATTGCCATGGTTAGAAGGAATGAAAATCCCAAAGGAACGATCATTTTAGTAGTCATGAAAAAACTATATACATATATTTAACATAAATTACATTTGATAAGGTTACAAGATACAATACATAATGAAAAATAAAAATTACATCCACAAGCACTATGACCTCCTCTTCATAACCTATTGAAGGTAAACATTGAAAGGGCTAAACTCAAACACTCAGTTAGGGTTAAAAATATCAGAAGCATGATTGCAATAATAAATTAATCATAATCAATATGACATAATCAAAATGGAATAATTAATAAATGAACTATTAATTCCATTAATAAACTAAGAATAAAACTGCATCCATAGATTTTTTCATAGTGAAAACCTCATAAATACTAATAATAACTGATAATGAATAAATAGAATTCTTATTAATTAGATGTCATGTATCTGGAACATGAACCATAATACCATAAAAATGGTTTAGTTCTATGGGTAGAAACCCGTCTGATTTTTGGAAACAAACTCGAAAGGTATGCCACCAAACTGTTTTATCTCATGAGACCTACAGATGCATCGAGGGGCTGTAGTGAGCCCCACGCACCTCTAAAACCAAATAATTATTTATATATACATTCAATACAAGAGAAATATGTATTTACATTATCCGTATAGAATAGAGGATACAGATTCATCAACATTTCCACAGTCAAACAACATTCAAAATAATTAACGTATCTAAAATGGTATACGACATAGAAAATAATAATATTCATGATATGAGGATATGGATATTTAAATAAAATATAATTTCAATTTTAAATTGATCTCAAATGGGCAGTAGGTACACCACATAAGAAAGAGTAGGTGCACAATTACTAAGCAAGTCACAACGAAGTGAAAATTGAGACAAAGCTTGTTATCGTGTTGTATTCAATTGAGTCATATAAAAATGTTAATAACCAAAAAAAGAGTCACAAAATACAATGAATATAATGAGAACCACGATAACATATGTCAAATGGCAGTACACCTATACCACATATAAGAAATAAGAGGTGAACAATGATAATCCCACAGAATTGAACGTGAGATGAGACAACCTCTTACAATCATTTTGGCACGGTAACGAGTATTATTGAAAGGTCTGAATGAGAGGTTAATGGGTATCATTATTTATATGTCAAATGTGAAGTATGTGGGAGGTGAAAAAACATAACCCATCAGTAGAAAATTAAAAAAAACACAAAAGATAGGGTCAATTCTTGAATAAAAGTGAGAGAAATGATCTCTTAACTTATGCTTGAAGGTGTTCTTGACTTGTTATTAATGACCTGAATAAAAAAATTATGATTAATAATTAATAAGTACATAAACTATTTTATATGTAAATGATATATTATAATCCTTTTTAGTTCATTCTAGGCCTTCTTGATTTGTTATAAGGTCCAATTTCATTGTTTAGGCTTGTTTGATTACTTGGTTTTAAATGATTGGTTCCCTTATATTCAAGTTCGGATAAATATACAAGATGGATGTGGTTGTCCAGAAATGAAGTTATACACTATTAGTTAACATCCAATAGATTACATGGTATTAAATTAATTTCGGGTTACTTAGATTGAAGTCGAATTTTTATATATATATAACCTTAGTGAAAACCGTTTTGGTTAATCAGTGGGTTTGATTACGATGAACATGTTTTGATTTATAACTTAATAACATTTGTAAAAAATTATTACAGAACCAAAAATAGAATATGTTACATAATAACCAGGTTCAAACATAACAAAAATGGTTTCCGGACCATAATTAACGATTATAATAGAAATCGATAAACTGTTGTCCATGAATGTACTAAATTAGCACATCTCAAACGATGCTTTCATTTAATTCAAATAAAAGTGGGTAAAGGAGAGAAGATAATGGAATATATACCATTAGCACTAAAACATTCCAGTACATGAAATTTACTGGATTTTCAAACTATTTTGGTGAAGGGAGGTGAGAAAAGAAACCAAAATAAAAGAACATAAAAGAAAAGAAGGGATTTTAAAGAGGGATTTACCTCTTGAAACATCCTCCTTTGAGAAGCTCATGAGGGGAGTCTTTTTGTTCTTTTTAAGCTACCAAAATTTTTTGGACGTCGGGATGATCATGGGAAGGTATTTGGACAGAATTTGGAGAAGGAACAAGGCTTTAGAGGAGTTAATGGAAGGGGGTGAGAGGGGGTTTTATATTATAGGAGAGAGGGGATTTCTTAATATAAAACTCATTAATTAATTACTTGTCCACAAGACAAGGAATAGTGAGTATTCCCTGACCATGAATAGTAATTTTATCATGTGATCCCAAACCAAGTGGGCTTACATCATCAGAACATCACACATGACTCTATAATTAGTTTATTTATCTTAATTTTTCAATTTTTGGTATGTCACTATTCATAAAGAATTCATGTTTTTTTAGAAAAATTCCAAAAAATCACCCTAACCATTTTTCGTCATTTAGAATCCAAAAATTAGGTCCATTTTTCAAAAATAATTTTCTAAATATGAATACTTGAATATATAATTAAATAATTATTCAATTGAAATATATAAACACTTAGAATATTCAGCTTCATCTTTAGGGTGTCTAAATTCATTTATACACTCAAGTGTATGGATACCATTCATTAGAGTCATATTACTATTCATAATGGTATGATACTATTTCTGAGGTTAGATTACTATTCATAAGGGTAGTTACTATTCGACGAAGATTAAGTTAATTCTATCAGACTCTAAATATCATATTGAACACAACCATGTTCAAGATGATATTTAAAAATGAAATCACAGAGCTAGTAAATTTATGTTTAGTGTATGAGTTATGGCTATATCTATATGTAACCATGTTTTGTTCTATAGGGGCTTAGTGATTCATGAAATATAGGTTACCAAATGAATATATTGTATTTAAGAGAGACATACCATAAAATGATTCAGGTTCTTCATTATTCCCTCCTTCGGAAATTTCTTCCTCGAAATTTTATGTATAAAACCCGCCAAAAAGATGTGGGTAGTTATTATTCATAACATCCTCAGGTTCCCATGTTGCTTCCTCTATATTCTGGTTTCTACAAATAACCTTCACTAGGCGAGTTGTCTGATTTCTCAATATATGCTCCCTTATGTCAGGAATACCTATAGGTTTTTCACAATATGACAAATCAGGTTCTAGTTCAATTTCTGCATATCTGAGAACATGTCTTGGGTACGACATGTATTTATTTAACAATGACACGTGGAACACATCCTGTGCTCAATAGTGATTTGGCGGGATCACTAGATGGTAAGCTACATCTCCGATCCATTCTAGATTTTCAAATTGCCCGATCTACCTGGGGCTCAGTTACTCTTTCTTAATGAACCTTACGACACCCTTCCATGGAGATACATTCAGAAAGACATGATCTCCCACCTGTAATTCCAATTCCTTCCTCCAATTGTTAGTATATCTCTTTTGCCTACTTTGGGATACCTTAATATGGGCATGAATTTTCTTCACCTTTGTCGTGGTCTCTTCCATAAGTTCCGGGCGTATAAGTTTCCTCTCATCAAATTTGTCCCAACGAGTTGGAGTTCAACACCTATTTCCATATAATTCTTCATACGGAGCCATTTGAATACTAGAATGGAAAATATTATTGTAGGTAAATTCCACCAAAGGTATGTTTTGATCACACAAACATTTGATATCAAGATATAATGACCTCAAAATGTATTCTAATGTTTGAATAGTCCTTTTAGACTGTCCATCCGTTTGGGGATGATAAACATTACTCATACAATGTTCAATATTCAAATATTTTTGGAGACTTTTCCAGAACATTGATGTAAATTAGGGATCTCGATCAAATACAATTGATAGATATGCACCATGAAGTCTTACTACTTCATTAATATACAGTCTTGATAGGCGCTCAACTGTTAAATTCTCTCGTATAGGAAGGAAATGTGTTGATTTTTTGAAACGATCAACAATTACCCATATTGCATCATTCCATCTTGGTGTCCTTGGTATTACGGTGATAAAATACATCGTAATGTTATCCCACTTCCACATATGAATAGGTAGAGGTTTCATCATTCCTTTGGGATGTTGTCTAGCTTCCTTCACTATTGAGAGACTAGACACCTTCACACGTAGTCAGCAATTTCCCTCTTCATAATATCCCACGAGAAGTAATTTTTCATATCTCTATACATCTTGGTGCAACCTGGGTGTATAGATAAATTTGAGTTATGGGAATCATCTAATAGTTCCATTTTTAGCTTATGTACTGATGGAATGCATAAACTCTTCCCATATTTCAAAACTCCTACTTTATACATGAAGTCGGCCAGTCTTCCATCCATGATAGCATTAATTTTCTTTTACAGAGTCTCATCATCAGATTTAGAGCTTTTTATTTTCTCTTATAAATATTGTTTAGAAATAATTTTAATGAGAAAATATGTTTTCCATTCCTTAATAATTCCCATATCCATCTTCAGTAGATCCATGAATATAGGATCTCTTTCAATTCTCATTTGAATCAGAAGGGCATGATCTTTCTTACTTCATGCATCTACCACCTTATTCTCCTTTCCTGGGTGGTAGTGTATTGAACAAACATAATCTTTAGGTAACTAAAGCCATCTTCTTTGCCTCATGTTGATTTCTTTTTGTCTGAAAATGTATTTCAAACTATTGTGGTCTGCATAGATCTCACATATCTCTCCGTAGAGATAATGCCTCCAAATTTTCAGAGAAAATATTATAGTTTCTACCTCAAGATCATGAGTTGGATAATTTTTCTTATGAGTCTTCAAATGTCATGATGCATAAGCAATAACATTACGATTTTTCATAAGGACGCATCCCAACCCATTCTTTGATGCATCACTGTATATCACAAATCCATCACTTTCATATGGAAGAGTCAAAAATGGAGAATTGACCAATCTTTATTTCCATTATTCAAAGCATTTTGTACATTATTTTTTCCACCCAAACATAACTACTTTATATGTGATCTTGGGTAGCAGGTTATCCAATCAGGAAACATTCTGAATGAAACATGGATAGTAACGTACTAAGACAATAAAACTACGTACCTCAGTTATGTTTGTTGGCATGGGACAATCTTGGGATTCCTTTGTCATCATGGGATCAACAAGGATTCCATTATTGGAGACAATATGACCTAGAAAATAAACTGATTGATGCTAGAATTCTCACTCGATAAACTTCCCATATAAGTCATTTCTTCTAAGAGTTTCCAGAATAATCTGTAAGTTATTGTCATGGTCTTCATAGATTTTTTAGTATAACAAGATTTCATCGATGAACACCACACCAAAGTTATCATTATATTCCATGAAAACACTATTAATTAAATCCATGAAATAGAGGGTGCATTAGTCATTCCAAAAGTCATCATCATAAACTTGTAATGCCGATACCTGGTTCGAAATGCTGTCTTTGGAATATCTTCCTTCCTCACACTCAACTGATGATATCCATACTGAAGGACAATGTTTGAAAAGTATTGGGATCTATGGAGTTGATCAAATAAGTCATGAATATGAGGAAGAGGATACTAATTATTTATTGTAATAGCATTTATTTCCCTATAATAAATGCATAGCCTCATGGATCCATATTTCTTCTTGACAAACAGGATCGGGGCTCCCGAGGGAGAAACACTAGGTCAAATAAATCATTTGTCACTCAAATCCTCTAGTTGTTTCTTTAGCTCCACTAACTTCGTAGTGTCCATTCTATATGGGGTCTTTGATATAGGTCTCACACCAGGAATTAAATCAATAGAGAATTCAACTTCCCTCTCTGGAGGATGTCTAGGTAAATCCTCTCGAAATACATCAATGAACTCTTTCACTATGTGCACGTCTTCAATTTGAAGATTTATTTCCTCGTCCATAGATGTTGGTTTAACTACCTCACCATGCATTGCATTCAGTAGACCCACTGGGGGTGGTTCTCGATAAGAATCAAGTGGTGATTTTTCTTCCCTAAAGAAAAGGGATTCTGCACCATTTAAAAAAATTGTAACATCTTTATTCTTAAAATAATTCTTCCAATCATAATTTGACAGCCAATCCATACTGAGAATTATATCAAATACATTCATTGGTATAATAACAAGGTTAGAAACTAAATCATGTTTTGGTGACTGGAGGGGGACTAGTCGACATGCCTTTGTTTCAATGGCACATCCCCCAGATTTTTTGACAAACAACTCCTTTATTAAATCAAATTAGACATATCTAATTATCTTGGAAAACTGAGAAGATATAAATGAATACGATGATCCAGAATCAAATAATGTGTTGGCCATGTTTGAGGAAACAATTAAAGTACATGCCACTGCATAATTAGGTACTTTGAACTCCGAAGTTGTAATTGCATAAGCTGTCCCTTGCTCTCTTGGACTTTTCCAAGTCATCTTTCCCTAGAATTTAGGAAACTCATTTTCACGGTGTCCCACCTCTCTGCATTTTTAGCATTGAATATCATTGATGTGTTTCATCCCATTGCATTCATCGGATCGATGAGCCTTTTCTTTGTAGTTATAGAAGACTCCATTTCCTTTCATGCATTTCTAGAGATGATTCTTTCCACAGTTCTTGAATAATGTGAAACTATTCATTCCCTTGCTCTTCTTTGGTGAATCTCATTTTCCTTTTTTATCAGAGTACCGGTTCTTATCATGGTTTCCTTCATAAAGATTTGATCTAGAAAATTCCCACTCTGTTTTGATGGAACATGATACAATTCCATCATATGATGAAAAAGTTTGAGAAGACAGTGCCCTCCGAAGACATGGCTTAAGACCTTCAAAGAAATGATCAATCATGTCTGCTGAGTCACATATGTAATCTACGACATACCAAGCCGGCCTTGTAGAAGTATCCTCAAACTCCGCAACCATGTCTTCTTCCCTATGTCTTAAGCTATGGAATTTCCTCTTCATTTCAGTTCATTGCTGATGAGGGAAATAATTTTCGAGGAATATTCCCTGAAAATTTCCCCATTCCATATCTTTTATTTCTTCTTCTTCCATGGTATTCTAAATCATGGACCACCATTGGTCAGCATCACCCTTGAGACAACATACTTCCAACACCACCTTCTCATTCTCATTTCATCTTATTGCCATGAATATCTTCTCAAGTGACTTGATCCACTTCTCAGCTACCACTGGATTAGTAGTCCCACTAAAAGATGGGGGCTTCTGCCGCATGAAACAATCCAACACAAATGTGGAATGGTTATTCATTACAACACTACTACAAAAACATGAAAGGGATGCACCACTCTATATCACCACTAAGAAAAAACTGCTGATAATGAAACCATGTATCAGCGCTAAAATTTTCGTGCTGATAAAGGGATTCTTTATCAGCTCTTTTTTAGTGCTGATAGAGGGAGTCTTTATTAGTGTTAGAAAAGCGCTGATAAATACTCCCTCTATTAGTTATAGAAAAGCGCTGATAAATAATCCCTTTATCAGTGCTAAAATTTTAGCAATGATACAGGGTAACCATTATCAGTGCTTAAAAATTGGTGATAAAAAGACCATTTATCAGCGCTAGGAAAGCACTGATACAGGAAGGATTTATCAGGGCTTTGTTAGTGCTGATAAAGAGGACCCTTATCAACACTAAAAAAGTTCTGATAAAACCTTAATCAATTTTTTTATAAAGTCGATCGCCCAGTGCCCTCGTTTTATCGCGACCTAAAGCTCTCGCGATATTGGAACCCTGCGACTCCCCTCTGCCATCTGATGAGTTCGCGATGCCGGACCTCCGCCATCCTTGAGCTTCTCTCTGCCAGAACTCCTCCACCCACTGAGCTTCATGTTGCTGGACCTCCGCCACCCTCTAGCTTCACTTTTATGGACCTCCGTCGCCCGCAACACCCTCGAGCTTCGCATTGCCAGACCACCACCACCCGCTGAGCTTCGCCTTGCCTGTCCTCCCTTGAAGGCATGATTTCAAAATCATTTTTTAATATTGTTCTATTCTCCCATCACACATAAACATATGTTTATTTGGAATGAGATATTTAATGGATATTTGAGATTGTGATGGTTGTAGGCTACATGACTCATCCTTTTCTTCTTCATGTTTTTCTCTAGGGTAATGCCCCTATCGAAGCTCGAGTTTAGTCCAACTTATTATAATGGTTCTGGAACTATTATTCTATAAATCATATAAAACTATTAAAACATTGTTAACTGGAGTTTTGGGATTTGAGGCTTTCCCAAAATTGGTGTTATAGTAGATTTTGTGTTGAATTATTTCATCCCTAGGTTTCATTTCCTCCAGTGGTGATTATTCTGCTTCATCATAGATTCATGAGTGTTCTTCATACATATTGTGATGGGGTTATTGGGGGTGATCATCCAATATATTTATATTAATCCTAAGGTATCACCTTTTTTCTAATGACTATGGTGGGTTTTTAGGTGATTTGGTATTTGTTTATTCTAGATCCTAGAAACCATTAAATTTGATGGTGGTATGGCATGATATGTGATATAAATGTTTCCAACAATCACTTTTATGAGAAGGTTTGGTTTGAATTATAGAATATATATTCTTTGATTTAATTATATTATTACGTTTTTTTGGGTTGGAAATGGGTGATGAGGTTCCTAAGGTGATGAATTCTGGTTTTTTATCTTGTTAGTGATGTTGTTGATGATGATGTTGATCAGGGGAATCACGGGGAAGGTATCAAGGCACGAGTATCATCATGATTTGAGGCATGATTCAATAGCATATTTTTGTTTGAAATTTGAATTTAGTGGTTTTTATGGGGTATTTTTTATAATTTCACATACTATTTGATCATATGTGGATATGACATATTTAGTTTTTCATTTATCATTACTCCATTATTCTAGGATTTTATATTAGTAATGTTTTTTTACTGTAAATCAAAATGTGGAATATTTGTGGAATGTTTGACATGGGTTGATTTTATTTAAAAGGGATAGTTTATTCATGTAAAATATTTCTTGAGAAACCTAGTATTGGTGGAATGATTGATATGCTCATCATCAATGGCGATCAATGAGTTTACACTATCAGAGTGAAGTTTATGAAAAATTTAAGGTCCTTCCCACTTGGATTCTAGTTTCACTAGATTCCTCCTAGGAATCATTGATTCCCTTAGATCCAACACCATTTCACCATAATGTAAGCAATGAAGTATAACCTTTTTCTTTAAGGAAAACACCACCCGGTTCTGATGCATTTCTAGGTCATCCAATGCTTGAACCCTATTTTCATCGAGGGGTTCCCCCATTATTTAAGTCATGCTATCTAAGTGACTTTGTCTTGAAGTGAACTTGTATGACATGATTCCTAGACCACCATGATTTCTAGCCATTCCACCCCTACCTCCATCTCTATCCTTCTCCCTCACTGAGGTTACTGACTACTTTTCTGTAGTGGCCAGGCCCCTTCCAAGAAGTGTTTGTTCTGTCTCCCTTGGCTCTGATCCAGTCATCCAACTCCAAATAATTATTGATCTGGATAGAACTCCCTCACCATCCCCCATGTTTCATTAACCATCCTTCCCCTACCCCTTTGGATCCTCATCTCCCACTCATATGATGCTTACCAACCAGAAGGGATTTTGAACTTGTTCAAAATCAAGGGACCTTAATGAGAGATCATCCTCCCACTTCAATAAGACTACTAGCTCTATATCCAATGCTAGAGCCATGTTCTACCCATAATTATTATCTTAATATGTAATTCTCATAGTCTTAGTTACCATGTTAAATCATACGTCCTCACCATAGAAATCAAAAATAATAATGTCATTATGGTTGTTGTCAAATAACACAAAAAACCCTATAATATTCATATAATTCTTTTGGAAGATTATGTTTCATGGATTTCTACACTAACCCCTCCAATGGACACAAATGGGTATTTTGGCATAATAAATTTCTTTTTGAGACTGTACAAGATTGCAATCAATTCATCACTACCAAAGTGTCCATCGGTGACACCTCCTTCCTTATGACTTTTGTATTTAGAAGCTATGGCTCTCATCAAAGGGAATCTCTTTGGAGTAAACAAAATACATTCAATCCCAGCCACCATACATTGTTTTTTGGGGTGACTTTAATGTCATTTACAACCCAAAGGAAAGGAAAGGGAGGAGCCCATTCCAGAGGAAGGCCATCATGGAGTTTGTTTAGTTCATGGCTGGGAAGGGACTCATTGATCTTAGCTTCTCAGGTGACAGTTTCACCTAGTGCAACAACTGCAAGGGCCATCAATTCTTGTGGAGTCTATTGGATAGGTTTCTATCAAATATTAAAGCCACTAACCTATTATCAAATACCATGTTTTCCCATCTTTCTTGAGGTATTTTGAACCAATCCCCCTCTTGGTTTCAATTTCATGTTGGCATGATCATCAGTAATTGTTTCACTTCCACCAGCTGTGGGTTGACATCCTAGGGTACCATGACATGGTTTTTGAAATCTGTAATGAACCCTTGTAGGAGTATTGGGCCACCTTCAACCTCAGTGACCTGACCTTGAACCATGATAGGTGTGTATTCACCCCTTCCTCCTTAGGAACCTTCACTACCTGGGACTAATGTCACATATGGGCTCCATCAGAGTATTTTGATTAATGGAATGATTCCTTGGGTTTATAGGATTATTAAGACCAGTTTGAGATTTATAAGTGACTATATAATTATTATATTTTCTTATTATTTACTACACACCACCACATGAGTCAAGTAACCCGATAGAAATCTATATTGGTACTTGGGTTCGGATGTGGATATGGTTTATATGTGTTTGTGACATGTGTATGTGTTGATATATGGGTATTTAGGCATGATGATATTGAATTTAGGGTAGTGAAATAGGAGTGGTAGATATATCATTATTTATTATTCTTGCCTTTGGTCTGGGTTGATTTGAGGAAACTATAACGAATCTAAAGTAATTATATTTAATGAAGAGGAATAAATACTAATGGATACACTATATTAATCTCTATTTTTATAAGGAAGTTGTTCTATTATACTGTATTTGGAATTCCTGTTTTGTGTACATGAACCATAAATACTAATATTTGTGATTAAAATAGGATTAAGATGAATAATGATCGGATGGATGCTAATCGTTTGACAATAGTGTATAAGAATAGAGTGAAAGAGTTCATCAAATTTGAAATGGATCATGAAAAGGATCCTTCTCAAATCCTCTATATGTGTTTATGTTGTTGTTATTCTAGACTACTTTTTGTAGAGGAGTTGGAAGAACATTTGATATGACAAGGAATAGATCAGATTTATAAATGTTGGAATAAACATGGAGAAAAGCGAATGTAGCTACTGGCTGGGATAAAATTGCATTTTATGGATCATCAGATATGAATACAAATATGGATAATGAAGAATACCGCATACAGAATGTGATTACATATGTCAATGATGATGATGATCAAATTGAGGAAATGAAAAAGGCAATTAAAGATGAACACCACGATTTCCCCAAATGGTTTGAGATGTTAAAGAGTTGTGCAATGACCCCATTGTATGCTGGTTACACCACATATACAACATTGTCAGTTGTACTAATGTTGTATAAATTGAAAGCAGACAACGAATGGAGTGATGTCATTTTTATGGAACTAATTTCTCACTTGAATGACATGCTCCATGAAAATAATGATCTACCAAGATGGACATATGAATCTAAACGAAGTCTATGCTCGATGGGTTTGATTTTTGAAAGAATTCATGCCTACCCGAAAGACTGTATGTTGTTTATCAGGGAGAAAAAATCACATACAGATTTCCAAAAGTGTGCTTCTTCTCGATACAAGAAAGATGAACCCCATACTATGAAAGTTATAGGGTACTTTCCAATCACTCCATGGTTTATGCATCTATATGGAAGTGAAGAAACTGCAAGACAATTGTCATGGAATGTAGATAAAAGAAATAAATATGGGAAATTATGTCATCCGACCGGCTCTCCTCAATAGAAGAAAATTGATCATGAGTATCCAGATTTTAGAAAAGAGCAGAAAAACCTTCATCTTGCGTTATCTACAGATAGAGTAAATCATTTTGGTTTTCAAACCAGTACTCATAATACATGTCCTTTTATGTTGGTAAATTATAACATGCCACCTAGGTTATGCATGAAGTGGAAATTCATCATGTTATCTATGCTTATATCAGGACCAAAACAACTATGTAATGATATTGATGTTTATTTGGATCCTTTAATCAAGGATTTGATGTTATTGTGGGATTCAAGTGTTATGTTGTATGATGATTATAAAAGTGAATACTTCACATTGAGAGTGATGTTTTATGGGACAATAAATGGTTTCCCTTAATATGGAAATTTTTCATGCTATAGCATTAATGGAACTCAAGGGTGTCCCATGTGCGAAGAAGATACATAATCAATTAGGTTGAACCATTCATCAAAATCTGTGTTTCTAGGACATTGTATATTTCTACCTCGTCAGCCTAAGTACCGATCTTGGACAAAATCATTCAATGGAAGTTAAGAATAACGTGCAACATCATCTCCAATAAAAGGTGTGCAGCTATTTGAGAAAGTTAAAGATTTGAACACTGTTTTTGGTAAACCATTTTTGAAAAACCTTACGAAAATCAGTTGGAAAAAGAGATCAGGTTTTTTTGAATTACCATACTGGAATTGTTTGTACGTCAGACATTTTGTTGATATGATTCATGTGGAAAAAAAATGTATGGGACAATGTTATCGGAACATTGCTAAATGCCCCTAGAAAGACAAAGGATGTAATTAATGCATGGTTGGACATGGTTGACTTGGGAAAACGAGAAGAGTTGGCTCCCGTGAAGGGTGAAAATCGAATGTTTCTTCCTCCAATAGCTTATAAACATTCTAGGGAAGAGAGTACCAGTTTTGCAACATTTTCATTGATGTAATGGTTCCAGAGGGGTATTCATCACATATCAAGAACATTGTGTCAATGAATTATTTGAATTTAAATGGTTTGAAATAACATGACTACCGTGTTTTGATGCATGATCTAATTCCTATATCTTTACGTTGCATTTTTCCCAAGAATGTTCATCATATGTTAAGAAAAATTTGTTTATGTTTCAAAGCTATATGTAGAAAAGTTTTAGACCCGGAGAAATTTCCAGCTATGGAAAAATAAATTCTAATAATAATATGTGAATTAGAACTGTTCTTCCTGCCAACAACCATTGATATGATGGTTAATTTGATGATTCAATTGGTAAGAGAGATTCGACTTTGTGGTCCTACGCACTATAGATGGATGTATCCTGTTGAACGGTTTATGATGATTTTGAAAGGGTATGTCAAAAATCGAAGTAGGCCAGAGGGTTGTATAGTGGAGCGATATATTGGCGAGGAAGCCATTGCATTTTTTATCAAATACCTATATTATGTGGAAAGAATTGGTTTCCTAAAATCTCTCCACACTGGACACTTTGAGGGTGAGGGAATGTCTGGAATAAATGGTGTGACAATTAACTATACAGATCAGGAGCATGCCCACCTTTATGTTTTTCATAACTGTTGGGAGGATGCTCCATATATTGAAACTCACAAAGAAATTCATAGGATGTTGAATCCATCAATGGCTGAAAAATGTTTATCAAATGTGCATAATCACCAGTTTATATGATGGTTTTGGGATCTTATTTTTAAATAGTTGTCTAAAAATCAGAATTCAATTTTAGAACGACTTCGATGGCTAGTTGTTGGGGAATGTTTGTATGCATTATGTTATAGTGGATATGTAATTAATGGTTATACATTCTATACAAATGAACATGATGAAGATAGTGCCTTGCAAAATAGTGGAGTTACTATAGTGGCTGAAGCGATGCATGTTTCTAGTAGTAAGGACATAAATCCAATTTATGAAAATATGTAATACTTTGGCATTATCAAACTAATTTGGGAGTTGGATTATACGACATTCCAATTGCCTATTTTTCAATGAAAATGGGTTGATAACAACAATGGGGTTAACATAGATGAATGTGGATTTGTGAAAGTTGATTTTAGTAAAGAAGGGTACAAAAAATAACGGGTTATAATGGCATCACAAGCAGAACAAGTTTTTTATTTTCCATATCCCGCATACCAAAAGTGGTCGATTGTTAAGTTAGCATCCAAAACTAATAAATTTTCTGATGAAAATTTAGTTTAGGACGCTCCTTTCAATGGTACGTCGCAATCATTTCAAAGCAGTCCCAATGCAGATGATGTTTTTTATGTTAGAGGAGACCACAATGATGGGATTTGGATAATTTGATAGAGGTTTCAAATCCCTTCAGCCTTTGAAAAATATAAATATAAATCAATAAATATGTTATATTTTGTTTGTAATATAGATATATTTATCTCGTGTTATTATATTATCATTTCTGAATTTATGTAATCTAAATTAATTGTTCAAGCACTTTTACAGATAATGACTTTTTCACATTCCGGTGCTCCAAACCTTGAGGCTGAACAGGTCTCTCAAGATGCTGCTACGGCTACGACGGCTGCTGCTACGGCTGCTGCTGCTTCTACTACTTCTATTGCTACTTCTGCTGCTCCTGCTGCTGCCCCTGCTGCTCCTACTACTTCTACTGCCCTTGCTGCTCCTACTGTTGCGGCTCCTATAGCTCCTGATGCTCCTAGTGTTGAGGTCCAACAACTATCAGGACATGTCATTGCTACCATTTTATAAAAACATATAGATAATGTTGATATCGATGAAATGGTCTGGAATGAAGGATCGAAGTCGCAGAAAACAATGTTGCATCGTAGTTTGACAGTGTTAACCAAAGTTTATATGGCGAAAAGCAGAGGCTTCAAATTTGATGTCAAATGGAATGCACGATTCCAACATGTGAATCCCAACAAGGCTTTGTTTAGTATTTACAATGGAGTTGTCACTCAACAACACGTTCTGATTGACATAGATTCATGGCACCATGTTGTGTCCGGGATGAAGGCAATGATCAGGGTAGAAATTACGGTAACATTATGAATTTATTTCTTTAACTTAATAAAAAATAAAATAATGAAACAATGTCTTACTCTTCTCAATCTCTTGCAGAATAAATTTATAGCAGATGATTCACACAAGGATTATGTACAAAGGCTTACAGGAAGGATTCATCAAGGTTTTCACACTATTTTAACATGATGTCACCTGAATTATTATAAAGGTAAAATAAACCCACACCCACCCATTTTCTACTCTCACCTGATATCCCAGGAAGCATGGGATGCATTTATTGGCCACTGTGGGGGTGAGAAGTTTCAGGTACATTGTGGGTGATAATACGTTGTTTGAGGATATGTGTATTCATCACTTTGATTGTATATATTTCATTTATGAAACACCAACTCTGTAAATAAAATAAGAAACGTGCATCAAAACCAACATACCCCTATCATAAAGCAAGGATGGGGTAGGCTTCACTATAAGAGAAAATTGTAAGTATTTTAAATTTATAGTAATATGGTTAGGATCCAAGAAACAACATCATAATTTTCATTCTATGTATATATGTAGATTGATGAGTCTAAACCCAAATACACTTCCATCCCACGTCAGGTGCTTTGGAAGGAGGCATGTGTTAATAAGGAAGGGAAGCTAGTGGAAAAGAGCACACAAAAAGTGTGGGAAATTTTTGTAAGTATGACATGATGATAAAAAGATTTGTTTTAAATTCCTATTAAATAAAAATAATTAGTTATTTTCCTATATACGACAGTCCCAAGAATCAACTTCTCCGGTAGTGGATGCATAACTATTATCGACGTCTTTGAAATAGCCAGAATAATATAGTTTTGTCAGGGGTGCAGGGTTTGGGGTGACACCCAGAGTATATTTTGAGAAGAAAAAAAAATATGATAGAAATGAAACATTGAAACAAATTAGAGAAAAACTAGAAACACTTCAAGAACAATTGCAATGGTAGGGAGAGTTGATAGAAACTCTTATAGGCGGGAAGCAAGGAGAAGACAGAACTCTGGAACAACCAGTGCATGAAGATCCCACCCCACCCCAACCTATTTTGAGGCGAGCCATTAGCCTCAATGAGCTTTCATAGTCATGGTAATCAATAATCTAATAATTCTTCCAATGAAATGTGATTCATACAAACACTGATACTTTTCATGTACTGATCTTCTGTAGGGTGATAATGACTGTGATTTATTTCTGTCAACAACCACCTATAACCTAGTAGTGAGGGCTACAATGTTCAACATCCTAAATGAAACGATACATAACAGACCACTTCCGAAATATCATCTGAAAGTGATGATTACTATTGTTATTGATCCAAATGTAGAGATACCTATTCCACTTGATGACGATGATATTCATACTGTCGAAAATGATATTGGGAAATTCATTGCATGGCCATCACAACTTATAAGAGTACATGCAACCAAAGAGGTATTTATTTCTTTTTTTTCAAGCCAAACCATTATCAATTAATGAAAAAAGGGTCTGGACCAATGAATGTTATAATATATAGAGAAAGGTAATGGGTGAAAAATGACGGCTCAAAACCATCTAGAGGATTGAGCAAATGATCCCTAGGAGATATTGAAAGCACAATAACACCACTTGTTCTCTATCCACATTTACTAGCATTGAAGACTCATGTGGATGCAAAGCTTAGAGGTGGTAGTATCCATATAGTAGTTTCCGAAGAGAATATATACAGTGTGGAAAGTAAAGATTTCTTTGCTACTGAAAATTAAAATTAGATCCTTGAAAACAGGTGGCTAGGCGTCATAGGTGAAAATATATATTTGAGGTACATTTCCATGAATAGATTGTCTAAAAGATGATCTAATGTGAAAATTATGACTAAATGAATTTTATATTGTTGACAGACGTATATATGAAAAATAGTTGAAGGAATTTTTACATGAGCCAAGATTTGGACTCGTTAGTCCTCATACCACATCATCACATCTAACAAAAGTAGAGCCATCAAAAAAGAATGAAATAGTGAATGGCTTGCTGATAAAATTTGAAAGAAAGATTATAGATGATAAACATTTCATAATACCAACCATCCAGGGGTAAAACTCTACGATTAAATCATGTCAATTATATTTTGACTTCATTTATTACTTATTCCTTTTTGAGTTTTTAGGAAACATTAGATGCTAATTGTGGTGAAAATGGATACTCCGAAGATTTATTTTCTCAACTCAAAGCAAGGATATCCATGAAACCAACCACACATGATGGAGTTTGTGAATATATAAGACAATACATCATAAGTTTTATGTCTAAATATCATGTAATATAATTTATATTATCTTTTACTGAGGAATCTGTTTTGATAGGTAAATATATAATTATCGTCTAAAAAAGGAATGAGGACAGGGTCTAAGCATAAGGAGGGGAGCCAGTACTACGTCTGGACAAATATCAGGGTATATATAATAAAATATCACTATCCAAACACATATCAACACAAGTTACTTACTCTTGTAGTGTTCAATTTTTTTTCAGTGTCCAAAACAAACAAACAATAATGATTGTAGTTATTATATTTGTAAATTTATGGAGGATATTGTTTTTCATCAAGAAACAAGCATCCCTAAATAGGTATTTTCAAAAAAAAACTACTAGTTCATTTAATTTATTTATTAATTATTTACATTAATATTTTGAATTACCACTTTGACTGCCAAAAATCCTCATACTCACAAGATGATATAGATATGTTTCGAAATGAGTGGGCCATATACCTGATGATAGATTGCACACAAATAACATGAAGATCTGACTTGGGGACGTGAACAATTGGCAGTCATTTTTGAGAGAGGTTTAGGGGATCAAAAGATGACACATTATTGTATGTAAATGTTCATTGGAATATTGTAATTTTTATTAAATAAAACATCCCTTCTCCAATGAGTCAATTTCCCAATTTAATTGATGACATACACCAACAACATGCATGAATGATGAACCACTCAAATGGCCTTTCTTTTGTTTAAAATAGACAGATTTTTAAGTGAAAACAACAAATGACCTACTGAAATATAACAAAACGCATTCGGATTGGGTTGATACATTAAGATAATGATCCACATGTGCGTTGGGGACGTGCACGAGTCATACCCGCCTCAATCTGAGGTACACTGTAGCCAGTACCAATCAAAGGGTCTATTTTTTCTTTAAAATGGACACCATTTTATGTGAAACCAACAACAGGCCTATGAAAATCTGAAAAACGCATTCGGATTGTGTTGAACATTTACAGGAATGATCCACGGGTGAGTTGGGGATGTGCACGAGTCATCCCCACCTCAATACGAGGCACGGTGTGGCCGGTACCAATCAAAGGGTCCCACATTTTTTTTAAAATGGACAAATTTTTAAGTTAAACCAATAACTGACCTACGAAAATCTGACCAAAATCATTCGAATTATCTTTATCCTTTATCAGAACGATCCAAAGGTGTGTTGGGGACGTGAATAAGTCATCCCTGCCCCAATTAATGGCACGGTGTGGCTGGTACCACTCAAAGAGTCTCACTTTTGTTTAAAATCGACAAATATTTAAGTGAAAACAACAACTAACCTATGGGAATCTGACCAAACGCATTCAAGAATGTCTTGATATTTTAGTAGAATGATCCACAGGTCCATTGTGATGTGTAATAGTCAAACTCGTCTTAATCTGAGGCATGGTGTGTCCGGTACCACTCAAATGGTCTCTCTTTTGTTTAAAATGGACGGATTTTTAAGTGAAAACTACAACTGACCAACAGAAATCAGACCAAATGAATTCAGATTTCCTTGATCCTTTATGATAACAATTCACATGTCCTTTGTGATGTGAATGATTCATCTCCACTTCAATTTGAGGCACGGTGTGGCCGGTACTACTAAAACGGTCTCTCTTTTCTTTAAAATGGACAAAATTTTAAGTGAAAACTGCATCTGACCAAAATAAATCCAACCAAATGAATTAATATTGTCTATATCATTTAATAGAACAATCCATATGTGAGTTGGGGATGTGTACGAGTAATACCCTCCTCAATCCGAGGAATGGTGTGGCCGGTACCACTCAAAGGGTCTCTCTTCTGTTTAAATTGGAAAATGTTTTAAGTCAAAACAACAACTGACCTATTGAAATCCAACCCAATGCATTCGTATTGTGTTGATCCTTTAATATAATTATCCAAAAGTGCATTGGGGATGTGCACGAGTCATCCCCGCCTCAATATGAGGCACGGTGTGGCCAATGCCAATCAAAGGGTCTCTCTTAAGTTTAAATTGCACATATTTTTATTTGAAAACAACAACTGACCAATGGAAATCTGACCAAACACATTTGGATTGTGTTGATAATTTATGACAACGATCTACATGTGTGTTGGGGACATGCACAGGTCATCCTTGCCTCAATCTGAGGCATGGTGTGGTCGGTACCACTCAATGGGTCTCACTTTTGTTTAAAATGGAATTTTTTTAAGTGAAAACAACAACTGACCTACGGAAATCAGACAAAATGCATTCAGATTGTCTTGATCTTTTAGGAAAATGATCCAATATACCTTTGGGACATGTAAGATTCAACCCCGCCTCACTCCGAGGCACGGTGTGGCCGGTACCACTCAAAGGGTCTCTCTTTTGTTTAAAATGGACCGATTTTGAAGTGAAAATAATAACTAGCCTACTGAAATCTTACCAAACGCATTAGGATTTTCTTGATCCTATATGAGAATGATCCAAGGGTACTTTCTAATGTGCAAAAGTCATATCTGCCTCAATCCGTGGAATGGTGTGGCCGGTACCACTCAAAGGGTCTCTCTTTTCTTTAAAATGGACCCAATTTTATGTGAAAACAAAAAATGACCTACGGAAATCCAACCAAATGAATTTGTATTGTCATGATCATTTAAGAGAAAGATCCATGGGTTCATTGGGGACATGTAAGAGTTATCCCCACCTCAATCCGAGGCACGGTGAGGCCGGTACCACTCAAAGGGTCTCTCTTCGGTTTAAATTTGATATATTTTTAAGTGAAAACAACAACTAACCTACAAAAATCAGACGAAACACATTAGGATTGTGTTAATAATTTAAGATAACGATCTGATGGTGTGTTGGAGACATGAAAGAGTCATCCCCACCCCAATATGAGGCACGTTGTGGCCGGTACCACTCAAAGGGTCTCAGTTTTGTTTAAAATAGACATATTTTTAAGTGAAAACAACAACTGACCTGTGGATATTCAACCAAAAACATTCAGATTGTGTTTTTCCTTTAAGATAACGATCCATGGGTGCGTTGGGGATATGAAAGAGTCATCCCCACCTCAGTCTGAGTCATGGTGTGGCCGGTACCACTCAAAGGGTCTCTCTTCTGTTTAAAATGGACAAATTTTCAAGTGAAAACAACAACTAACCTACGGAAATTCGACCAAACACATTTGGATTGTTTTGATATTTTAGTAGAACGATCCACATGTATTTTTTGACATGTATGAGTCATCCCCGCCTTAATCTAAGGCACGGTGTGACCGGTACCACTCAAAGGGTCTCACTATTGTTTAAAATGGAAATTTTTTTAAGAGAAAACAAAAACTGATCTACAGAAATTCAACCAAACACATTCGTATTGACTTGATCTTTTAGGATAATGATCCACGAGTCCTTTTTGGCATGTACGTGTCATCACCACCTCAATCCGAGTTATGGTGTATCCGGTACCTCTCAAAGGGTCACTCTTCTGTTTAAATTGGACACAATTTTAAGTGAAAATAACAAATGACCTACGTAAATATGAAAAACGCATTCGTATTGTCTTTATACTTTATGAGAACGATCCATGGGTCCTTTTTGACGTGTAAGAGTCATCCCCGCCTCAATCTGAAACATAGTGTGGCTGTTACAACTCAAAGGGTCTCTCTTCTGTTTAAATTAGAGATAATTTTAAGTGAAAAGAACAACATTCCTACAAAAATCCAACCAAACACATTCGGATTGTCTTGATACTTTATGAGAACTATAAATGGGCCCTTTTTGACGTGTAAGTGTCAACCCTGCCTCAATCTGAGGCACGATGTGGCCGGTACCACTCAAAGGGTCTCTCTTCTGTTTAAAATGGACAGATTTTTAAGTAAAAACAACAACTGGCCTACAGAAATATGGACAAACGTATTCAGACTATTTTGATCCATTATTATAACGATCCAAGGGTCCTTTGTGATGTGAATGATTCATCTTTGCCTCAATCCAAGGCATGGTGTGGCTGGTACCACTCAAATGGTATCTCTTTTCTTTAAAATGAACACAATTTTAAGTGAAAACAACAACTGACCTATGGAAATATGACCAAATACATTTGGAGTGTCTTGATCATTTATGATAATGATCCTCAGGTCCATTGGGGACGTGTAAGAGTAATCCCCGCCTAAATCTGAAGCACGGTGTGGCCGGTACAACTCAATGGTTCTCTCTTCTATTTAAAGTGGACATATTTTTAAGTGAAAACAACAACTGACCTACGGAAATCCAACCAAAAACATTCGTATTGTGTTTATCCTTTAAGAGAATGATCCATGGGTGCATTGGGGATGTGTATGAGTCATCCCCGCCTTAATCTGAGGCACGGTGTGGCCGTTACCTTTCAAAGGGTCTCACTTTTGTTTAAAATGGACATATTTTTAAGTGAAAACAACAACTGACCTATGTAAATTCGAACAACTGCATTCATATTGTGTTTATCCATTATAAGAACGATCCATGGGTGCGTTTGGACGTGCAAAAGTCTTCCCCGCCTCAATCAGAGGCATATTGAGGCCGGTACCACTGAAATGGTATCTCTTTTCTTTAAAATGGACACAATTTTAAGTGAAAACCACAACTAACCAACGAAAATATGACAAAATGCATTCTTATTTTCTTGATCCTTTAATAGAACGATGCATGGGTGAATTGGGGACATGTAAAAGTAATCCCTTCCTCAATCCAAGGAATGGTGTGGCCGGTACCACTCAATGGGTCTCTCTTCTATTTAAATTGGACAGATGTTTAAGTGAAAACAACAACTGACCTACATAAATCTGACAAAACACATTTGTATTGTGTTTATCCTTTAAGATAATGGCCAACGGGTACGTTGGTGAAGTGCACAAGTCATACCCGCCTCAATCTGAGGCACGGTGTGGCTGGTACCACTCAAATGGTCTCACTTTTGATTAAAATGGAAATATTTTTAAGTGAAAACAACAACTGACGTATAGAAATTCGACCAAATGCATTCGGATTGACCTGATACTTTAGGAGAACGATATGAGGGTCCTTGTTGACGTGAAAGAGTCATCTCTGCCTCAATCCGAGGCATGGTGTGGCCGGTACCACTCAAAGGGTCTCAGTTTTGTTTAGAATGGACAAATTTTTAAGTGAAAACAACAACTGACCTACAAAAATTCGACCAAATTCATTTGTATGGTCTTGATATTTTAGGAGAATGATCCACGGGTCCTTTGTGACGTGTATGAGTCATCCCCGCCTCAATCCGAGTCACTTTGTGGTCGGTACCACTCAAAGGGTCTCTCTTCTGTTTAAATTGGACACAATTTAATGTGAAAACAACAACTGACCTACGTAAATGTGACCAAACGCACTCGGATTGTCTTGATCCTCTATGAGAATGATCCATGGTTCCTTTGTGACATGTAAGAGTCATCCCCACCAACCCACCGGACCGCCCCCACCCCCCTGGACACCAACCAACCCCATGGACACCCCCAACCCTCTTGACACCCCCACCTCCTAGAAAGCCCCCTCAACCCCCTGGACACCCCCACCCCCTGGACACTCCCATGGAAACCCCCCCCCCCCAGACACCCCCACCCCCGGACAACCACCACCCCCTGGACGACACCCCCACCCCTCCGTGACACCACCTTACCACCTGCATACCCACAACCCCCTGGACACCCCAACCCATGGACGACAACCTCTACCCTCCCAGACACTATACCACCCCCCTTGGGCAGCCCCACCAAACCCCTGGACCCCCCGGACATTCCCCCACCCCCTAGAAAGCCCCCCACCCCCACTTGGAAACCCCCCTCCTTAGACACAACCCCACCCCCCTTGGGCATCCCTACCAACACCCTGAACCCCCCCCCCCCCCACCCCCTGGACACCCCCACCCCCCTTGACACCCTGATCCCCCCAGACTCCCCCATCCCACCCTCTTGGACACCAACCCAAATGCTTGGACAACCCCACCAACCCCTGGACCGTCCCTACCCCCCGGAAACCCCACCCACATCCTAGAAATCCCACCCGACACATTGGAAACCACTCCACCCCCTGGACAGCCCACCCCCACCCCCACCCAGACACCCTCATCCTAGATAACTCCCCACCACCAAGACAACCCCACCCTCTCTAGACACCACCATCCTCCTTGTATATCCACCCAACCTCCGGGACTTCCCACACCCCCCTTGGACACCCCCATCCACCAGGACACCCACTACCCACCCTTGGATAGCCTCCCAGAACCCCTGAACAACCTCCCCAACCACTTGAATTCTGAATATAATTATTTACATATTTAATTAATTTATGAAATATGTGTTAATGGTGTATAGGTATACTTGGTGTAATTAGATTATTATTTATGTGTTAATTTTGTATGTGAATAATTATTGATATTCTTAATTATTTGCACGTGCTGTTTGGGTGTGCTGCTGGAGAATTGTTTTTGCAGTAGACATGGCTTTTATCAGCTCTATATTAGCACTGATAAAAGAAGCCTTTATCAGCTATAAAAAAGCACTGATTAAATGTACATTTATCCATGATGATCATTATAATGCTTTTTAGCACGGATAAAGCATGTATTCAGTGGTGATAAATCCAGTTTTTGTAGTAGTGCAACTTGAGTAAGTTTTCCCAATATAGTCATGATCTGATCTGTTCCAACATTGACTGTGTTGACTTGCTCAGTAAGGATATCCCTACCTTTCCCATGAGCATTGATTCACCTTCTTCTATTAAACATCATTTCTAAATAATGGGATAAACTAGATTAGTTTATGAATATTAAATAGAAAATAACTCAACATATATTTAAATTCTATGCATATATAATCCTATAAACATGGTTTCTCTGAGGTAAAATTTACATTAACTCCTTCATAATGAAATTTTAAAAAATATGAATTATCCTAATAATATCCCCTGAGAGTGAAGTAACCAAGAGTGCAACAAGTCCTGTTTTCATGTATCAGTTCCCGTTCGAGTCTCGATCAAAGCGGTGTTTTCGGGTTTTACCACTAGATACATCTGTGGCAGTCCCTCCTCAACCTACTCATATCCAGACAGGGATGTATTTCTTGAAATATCAAGATAATCTATTCCTTAACCAAATAACAGGATGTTCATTGAAAGTTTATCCTCAAATACTAACTTAGGGCTTTGTTCCCTACAATATATTTCCTACTATAGTTTCCATTTTTTCTACTAAACTTCCTATGATACCAACTGAAACACCCCGACCCCTCTAGAAAAAAGCCGGTGTATTAATTGTGATATTGGCATGGTTATAGGGAATGAAAATCATAATGTATCGATCAGTTTTGTAGTCCGGAAGAAACTAGATACAAAGATTTAACATAAATTACATTGTATAAGGTTACAAGATACAATACATAATAAAAAAACTGCATCCACAAGCACTCAATAAATGACCTCCTCTTCATAACCTGTTGAAGGTAAACAATGAAATGGGTGAGCTAAAATGCTCAGTAAGGGTTAAAAATAGCAGATGAATGAGTACAATTAAAATGAATCATAATCAATCTGACATAATCAAAATGGAATAGGGAATAAATAAACTACTAATTCCATTAATAAACTAAGAATGAAACTACATCCATAGATTTTTTTCATGGTGAAATCCTCATGGATACTAATAAAAACTGACAATGAGTAAAGATAATTCTTATTAATTGGATGTCATGTATTTGGAACATGTACCATAATACTGTAAAAATAGTTTAGTTCTATGGGTAGAAGCCTATCAGATTTTTTGGAAAAAAACTTGAAGGGCATGTCGCCAAACTGTTTTGTTTCATGAGACCTACCGATGCATCGAGGGGCTGTAGTGGGCCCCACCCACCTCTACATCCAAATAATTCTTTATAAGTAGATTCAATACAAGAGAAATATTTTTTTATATTATTTGTATAGAATAGTGGATATGGATTCATTAACATTTGCACAGTGAAACAACATTCAAAATAAATACCATTTCTAAAATGGTATACTTCTTAGAAAATAACAATATCCATGATATGAGGATATGTATATTTAAATGGAATATAATTTCAATTGAAAAGTGATCTCAAATGGGATGTAGGTACACAACATAAGAAAGAGTAGATGCACAATTACTAAGCCAGTCACAATTAAGTGAAAATTGAGACAAAGCACGTTACCGTGCTGTATTGAATTGAGTCATATGAAAAAAGTTAATAACCACCAAAGTAGTCATAGAATACAATGAATATAATGAGAAACATGATAAAATATGTCAAATTCAAGTACACCTATACCACATATAAGAAATAAGAGGCGAGTAATGAAATTCCCACAGAATTGAAGGTGAGATGAGAAAACCTCTTACAAACATTTTGGCACGCTAACGAGTGTTATTTCAATGTCTTAATGAGAGGAAAAGGGGTATAATGATTTAAATTTCAAAAGTGAAGTATGGGAGAGGTGAGAGAACATAACCCATCATTAGAAAATTAAAAACAGAAGCACACAAGATATGGTGGATTCTTGAATAAAAGGTAGAGAAAGGATCCCATACCTTATGCTTGATGGTGTTCCTGAATTGTAATTAAAGACCTGAATAATCAAATTAGAATTAATAACTCATAAGTCCACAGCATATTTTATATTTAAATGACTTATTATAATCCTTTTTAGTTCATTTTAGGCCTTTTCGATTGGTTTTAAGGTTTTTTTTTGTTTGGGCTTATTTGTTTCCTTGGTTTTAAATGATTGGTTCACTTATATTAAAGTTCGTATTAATATACAAGATGGATGTGGTTGTCCAGAAATGAAGGTAAAAAATAATATTGAACATCCAAGATATTACATGGTTTTAAATTTAATTCGGGTTACTTAGATTGATGTCGAATGTTTATATATATATAAACTTAGTGATAACTGTTTTGGTTAATCGATGGATTTGATTACGATGAACATGTTTTTCTTTATAACTTAATAAAATTTGTACAAAAGTATAACATAACTAAAAATAGGATATATTACAAAATAATCTGGTTCAACCATAACAAAAATGGTTTCTTTATCAGAATTAAATATTATAATATAAATTGATAAACCTTTGTCCTTGAATGTGCTAAATTAGCACATCTCAAATATTGCTTTCATTTCATTCAAATAAATGTGGGAAAAAAGAGAAGATAATGGAATATATACCATTTTCATGAAAACATTTCAGTACATGTATGTTACTGGATTTATCATTCTATTTTGGGGAAGGGAGGTGAGAAAAGAATTAAAATTAAAAGAACTTAAAAGAGAAGAAGGGTTTGAAAGAGGAATTTACCTCTTGAGACTTCCTCCTTTGAGAACCTCTTAAGGGGAGAGGTTTTGGCCTTTTTATGATACCAAATATTTCTGGACTTGGGGAGGTGTTTGGTATGGTATTTTAGACATAATTTGCATAAGGAACAAGTCTTGAGAGGAGTGAATGGAAGGGGGGTGAGAGGGGGGTTTTATAGTGGAGGAGAGAGGGATTTCTTAATATAAAACTCATTAATTTATTATTTCTCCTAAAGACAAGTAATAGTGAGTATTCCATGACCTAGAATAGTAATTTTATCATGTGATCCCAAACCAAGTGGGATTACATCAACAGAACATCACACATGACTCTATAATTAGTGTATTTTTCTTAATTTTGCAATTTATGGTATATAACTATTCATAAAAAATTCATTTTTTTAGAAAAATCCCAAAAATACACCCTAAACATTTTTTGACGTGTAGAATCCAAAAAATGAAGTCCATTTTCCAAAAATAATTTTCTAAATATGATTCATTAAATATTTAATTAAATAATTATTTAATTGAAATATTTAAACACTTAGAATATTAATCTTCATCTTTAGGGTGTCTAAATTCATTTATACACTAAAGGGTATGGATACCATTCATAAGAGTCATAATACTATTCATAAGGGTAAGTTACTATTCCTAATGGTAGTTTACTATTCCAAAGGGTATGTTACTATTCACCGAAAATTAAGTTTATTCGATCAAACTCTAAATATCATCTTAAACACAACCATGTATATCAGATTTTTAAAATTCAAATCACAGAGCTGGTAAATTTATGTTTAGTGTCTATGTTATGGCTATATCTATAAGTAACCATGTTTTGTTCCATAGGGACTCAGTTATTCATTAAATATAGGCTACCTAATGAATACAATGTATTTAAGAGAAACATATCATAAAATGATTGGGGTTCTATGACACACATGTTGTTCAGAAATAAATAATGGTTGTTTAACCTGATGAAAGTGTTTCTCATGTCATATTAACATCCCTGGACATACACTATATTCAAGAATTATTTTATTAGGTTATTCATATATTACCACAATTGGTATTTTATATCATGAATAAATATATCTTAATGGTGATTAATGTAATAACCCCTATTTTCCAATTCCTTTCTTTTGTAAAAATCAAGTTTTCATAGTTTTTATAGGATTCACTGTTTCATTCTTCAGGATTTATCGAAAAACTATGTTCCAAAAAACAGATTCATCGATGTAACAACCCGAGATTTTATGAAAAATATTCTTTTTTTATTTCACTAATGTCTTGTGTTGTACGCTACAACAAAAGGAGCTTGCACAACATGCATCCTTGTCTTTCCTTGCATTACACGCAATCGCGACCTTCCTCGATAGCGTGTGTAATACGCAATACCGAGTTTCACTAAACAACGATGTGCTATTAAAATATTATTAAAACTAGCCGTTATGAATAGTAATAACCACTTTTTAAAATTATGTAAATCTTATTTTTCAAAATGAACTTCATTCTTGGATTCGGAGTATCGAATTTAGCCTAAGGTGAAATTTTGGTACTTTTCGGATAACTTTCATATTCTGATGAATAGTGAAAAAATACTAAATTATAATTAAAAACAACTTTTTTAATCGAAATAATTAATAGTGATAAATTATTAATTTGAGTGGTTTTAAAGTATATTTAGAATATATTTTTACAATTTAATACAATGTTGGTCATTGGTTGTAATTTCACATTTAAACCAGACATAATCAAGTGTCAATATTTTGATATATATTGCTTCCTAAAAACACGCTATTTATTTTAACAGCGGGATTTAATTATAAAATTAATTAATGAAACTTCTATGTTATGAATTTGGTAAAATAGATTTCATTTTTGAATTCGGAATATGAAATATAGCTTAGGATGAAATTTTGGCATTGTTCTGAAAAACATCAATTTTTGATGAATAATGAAACTACTAAGTGGTAGTTAAAAAAACTGAATTTTTCATAAAACTTAATTTTGCCGCTTCTGTGAATGGAATTTCGAAAATCCGAGAGACACGGTTAATATCAAGGACTAAAATGTGGTTCAATGAGATGAAAATAATTTTTTGGTGAATAGTAACTTTTTACGTTTTTTACCGCGGTTAATAGTAAATAGGGTAACTAAGGGTAAATATGATATTACTATTACCCTAACACATGTCCTAATTCTATTGGACAAGTGTAATTCGACCAAAAAAAAACTTAGGAATAAAATATGACCATTTAGGCCCACTTGGATTATATTAGGACATTTATTATTAATTTATTTAAAGAAAGGTTAAAATAGTTAAAATCAAAGTTTAATAAGTAAATCATTTTTAATATGGGGTTATACATAATATAAATTCGATTTTAAATATTAATTAGAAAGATAAAAAGTTTTCCTACATGATGGTATTTTATTTGTAATTTTTAGACATAAAATAATTTAATTTATTTATGACACAACGATGATGCAGTAATTATCTTATTAATGAAATATTGACATAATTGATGTTATAAACACCAAAATAAATGTAATTTGAGATTTTTTATGAATTACACTAATTTTCTAGGTTACTATGACATATTAATATTGATTTAATCAACTTGGTTCGAACATTTAATTCTGTTATGACTTTCACAAAAATCATATATCAAATAGTGTCAAAATTGACACAAAATAGTTTTTAAATCAAATATTATATTATTAATTGTTTATGTATTCCTAAAAATCTAAGGTTCGGCCAAATGACTTAGATAAGGATATATATATTAATAATAAACAATTTAGGGTTCGTTTGGCATGGTATAGTAAGTGTATTAACCATATAGTGAAAGAAAACAAAAAGACACGGTAAAAGTTAAATTATTTAACTTAGAGTTAAATCTAATTGATAAGGTTAACATAATACCCTAAACTTGTCTAAATCCTATTTGTTGATAGGATTTCGACCCATCCCCACTTTAGATTCGAAATAAGACCCTTTGGAACCATAATAAACCGATTTTGACTTTAATATAAAATAATATTTTGAGATATTCCTAAGGTGCCCCTCTCCTCCCCTATAAAAGGACACCTCCTCCCCCTCCTCCTCACACCAATTTGAGCACTCAAGCTCGGCCAACCCCTGAAAATTTCTCCTCTCCACTTCCCTAGCAACATCCTAGAGGTTCTGGTCTTCCTCAAAGACCAATTTTAGTGCCCTAAGAGGAGGTCTCAAAGAGGCACTTCAAAGAAGAGGTAATTACCGTTACCAATTCTTTCATCTTTATTTCTTCTTCCACTTCTTCTTCTTAGGTTGTTTCATTATGAAGTAATAACATCAGTATCACTCATATACTTATATGTTATTATAAGTATGAAACAACCATATTTCACCATCTATCCATCCTACGGAAAAAGAAATCACCGCGCGTGCGTACGTACGGAATACCGTCTCCACGCCGTGGTGTAATCTATTTTCCACCACCACCTTACATGGATGGGTATAATGGTGTAAAGAATAACTATACATAGTTATTACAACATCATATTGATTCTGATATATTGTATAATCCATTCCAATTCAATTCAATATTTATAGAAATGATATCATCGCTCGTGCGTACGTACGGACTACCGTCTCCACGACGCGATGGGATTCATTCTCCATGTTAACCATTTAAGAATGATTATAATGTATATATAATAAATAATAATGAAATATATGACATTATAAAGCTACTGGATTTATGTATATATATACATATTTATGTCATCTACTTACTTCCATTTCAAAACAATAAGGAAAGGAAAACAGCGTTCATGCGTACGTACGGACTACCGTCTCCATGAACGGTGTTTTTCATTTTATTTATCTACCTATTATATATATATATATTGAATATATATGATATATAAATCATATTTTATATTCTGGAAGTGAGTAAATCATGATATAAGTAATAATGATGTCAAGAACAACAAGTCAAAACACCTACGATAAATGAAACGATTTTACCCAAAACGCTTCTTTAACATGGAATTTACAAAAGAACGGGTAATATAATGTCATAAGTGAACCATATATGATATCATAACAATGAATATGATTCTGTAATAAGTCAATGACATTATTTAAATCATTATACAGGAGGTTCGGACATTTACAAAGCAAGTCGGACATAAGGTAAGGGAAATATCACAATCTCATTTTTATCCGAGATTGTTTATTCGTAAGTATTTACTGGGGTGTATTTTATCATCCACATCCATGTTCCTTCAATATGTAATATTGTTTCCATCCACTTACAATAGTTTAAATCCAATTTTACTCTTTGGTGAGTTTTTAGTAAAGAATATGAAAGGAATCTTTTGTCGCTTTTTTCATACGAGGTACTTTTTGACTTTTCCGACAAAAGTACGAAGAATGTTTTTTTTAACTTAAACGGCATGAACGGATTTTTACGGTTTTATAAAGCCGTATTTTCATGAAGCTTCCTACAAAATATTTCATGACTATTTTTAATAAAATCTCTTTCTTTTAAAATCGCATGATGTTTTGTGAAAAGAAATTGATTTTGAAGAAGAAAGGATATTTTCCTCAAGAATTCATTTCAAGTGTTTTATCAAAATTATTTTCCATCTAAGATAATAAAGGGTTCTGTTTCTATCCATATTTTTACATTGATTTGACTATGTTGTTATGGAATTATGTTTATGAATTCCTTTATCTTATATGAATGGTTTTATGATGTCATGTTGTTTTAAGAATCCCATTTTTATTACATGGGTTATGAAATGATGTATGATTTATGATTTTGTGGCACACATAAGAATGGTATCATTATGAGATGGGTGGGACCTATATCTCCCTCCAATGCATTGGGTAAAGATTTTATATCTCATGAGATAGACATGGCTGAAATGGTAGGTTATACCGGTTCAGTGAAACAGGACTGAAACGAGGGTTACTCGATTCAGAAAGGGACTTTGTCCACTAAGATAGTCTTGGCAATGAGTCTTGACTAACAAGAAATGATTTTCTATGATTATGTGTGTATGCCAAAAAGTTTCATGTTTTAAGTTATGATTATTGGGATTACATTTCACTTCTATGATATATCCCATGTTATGATATTATGAGCTCTTTTGCAGGTTAAGATTTCCAAAAGCTATGTATATGATGTGATTGATTTTTCTTTTGTTTACCCTTACTGAGCATTTGAGCTCACCCTTTTATGTTTTCTTTTCCCCAGGATATAAAGAAAGGTTTTAGGTAGAAAAAAGGGATGACCATTATGGGAGATATTGAAGAACTTTCACCACGATTAGAAGATTACGTTCCGAGTTTCCAAAGACACTAAACTATTACGATCCTTTAGTGTGTGTTTTTGTTATGTACTAAGTATTCCGCAAATGTAATGTAATGTCCATGTACGTCAAGCTTCGGGTCTCTACAGTTGGTATCAGAGGAAAGGTTTAGTCAACCTTTGGAAACTAGGATGCGAAAACGTTAGTGAGATCCCTAGAGATATTTCTAATGTATGTCTAGGGATGTCCCTAAGGATAAGTATACGTATAGGATATAGTCCTAGAACTATGGTAACGATATTAGATTAAACCAAAGATGTTAGATATTTAAGTTACTCCCCCTTTATTATGATTTTTGCCTCTCACACTATTCTTTTTGGGTTTTAGAAAATGGCTGGAAACAAGGTGATTCACGATAATGGAGGATATGATGGACAATGGAATGATATTCTACATGAGAAACCAAATGAAATGGGATTTGGATGTCCAAACCTCATTATTATGCCGAATCAGCAATCTCACAACATGATCAATAAAGTAAAATTTGGTAAGTTTCCTGACTCGACTAATAAGAGAAAGATGGAGTTCCATGATGATCATAGAGGAAAGAAAGTTCAATTTCCCCTATGTAAATCATGTGGGAAGAGGCATCAAGGAGAATGTTTCAAGGGAACTGGAAGATGCTTTGGGTGTGGAAAAGAAGGACACAAAGCAAGTAAGTGCAAAGGAAAAGGGTCGGTTAACACCATGGATGAGGATAATGGTATTGCTACGACATAAAAAATGGTTAAGTGTTTTAAATGTGGAATGTATGGGCATTATGCAAACAAATGCCCTAAGGGAAAGACTCATGAAGAGAATCAGTATGGTCATATGGGTAGTATTTATGTGGATGATGATGAAGAGACTACAAATGATATGTGAGATGAAATAATTTTTGAAGCTCGGTCAATGGTTTGAGAATGTAGTGGAATGATTACATGTTTATCATGTGTAATTTTGGAATAAAGAGACATCTATGGATTGTTACACTGTTGTCTTTCCTTGTGTTTTGAAAGTGTATGATTAATGTTACCAGTATCCATGAAAGGTTATTCAGATATTTTTGGAATATAGATGATATGCGCATAATGAAGGGATAAGGAGAAAATTAAATGTTTGATAGTATTCATGAGCTCATGATTGATATAAGGACTAAGTGATATCATGGTTTGAGTATATAGAATTTTGAGGATTTCGGTATGTGAAAAGTGTTAACTTTTAACTGCATTCAAGTTTTCACTAAGGTTCAATGGGTATTCAAGAGAGTATAAGATTAAGGCCTTTGAATGTTTGGAATGTGACCAACAAGATATATCTTATGATATATGGGGATCAACGATGGTATTAAATCTCTGGTAATCGTTTTCACTATGTTATGAGAATGGACTGCAGTATTATGGATAAGCCTAAAGATTGGAATGGATTATGTTGGAAATAAGTTAGTATTGTTTAAGGATAGAAGTTTTTTCAATATTATTGATGGGATGTTATAGTAATATAGTTTTATAAAAAGGACAACCTGTAGGACGGGCGACAGCCCATCGCTTCGGACAAGGCTGTGGGAATCGAACCCACAACCGAAGTGCGACTGGCCTTTATCGCCTACCACTGGCCTACAGGAAGTCCCTGTTTAGTAGAAACTAGTTTTATTATATTAAGCAGTATGATATATGAAGTATAAGTCCATTTTAAAAACCATATGTGATTAATCTCACTATAGATCGACTTATGTATATAATTTTTGCTAACCTTTTGTTTGAGATAGATGGAATGACCCGTCATTCTATCACATGATCTGCTAACACTTCACGAATAACAAATTCAACTTCATTTATTTAAGAGATGAAGTGGAAATTGTTAAAGGCACGAACAACAGTGAGATTGTACCAAAATAAAGTAAGTATTTATTCTAATTCAAATTTTCATCTTTAGGGAAATGATCTTGAAAACCAAAAATGTTGTCCTAGTGATCTTATACCTGATGAATCATATGGTACCTTAGATCGTCACAAATTTATGTATTTGTGATTACTGGCTTTTCCATAGCCATGTTCTCTACCACTCTCCATCAGAACATGATGGTTAGATTTCTCTTCCATATCCATATTTTCACCTATGTGGAAACCCAGTGATTAGTTTATTTGGGTAATCGTTACATTTCATACTTTATTTTTTAAAGCCAAGTTTTGGTATTCCTTTTTACGATGTGGGTTTCTATTAAAGAAACTTTCGAATAGTAAACCATTTATAACCCCGACGAATTTCGAGGGCGAAATTCATTTTAAGGGGGGTAGAATGTAACAACCCGAGATTTTATGAAAAATATTCTTTTTTTATTTCACTAATGTCTTGTGTTGTACGCTACAACAAAAGGAGCTTGCACAACATGCATCCTTGTCTTGCCTTGCATTACACGCAATCGCGACCTTCCTCGATAGCGTGTGTAATACGCAATACCGAGTTTCACTAAACAACGATGTGCTATTAAAATATTATTAAAACTAGCCGTTATGAATAGTAATAACCACTTTTTAAAATTATGTAAATCTTATTTTTCAAAATGAACTTCATTCTTGGATTCGGAGTATCGAATTTAGCCTAAGGTGAAATTTTGGTACTTTTCGGGTAACTTTCATATTCTGATGAATAGTGAAAAAATACTAAATTATAATTAAAAACAACTTTTTTAATCGAAATAATTAATAGTGATAAATTATTAATTTGAGTGGTTTTAAAGTATATTTAGAATATATTTTTACAATTTAATACAATGTTGGTCATTGGTTGTAATTTCACATTTAAACCAGACATAATCAAGTGTCAATATTTTGATATATATTGCTTCCTAAAAACACGCTATTTATTTTAACAGCGGGATTTAATTATAAAATTAATTAATGAAACTTCTATGTTATGAATTTGGTAAAATAGATTTCATTTTTGAATTCGGAATATGAAATATAGATTAGGATGAAATTTTGGCATTGTTCTGAAAAACATCAATTTTTGATGAATAATGAAACTACTAAGTGGTAGTTAAAAAAACTGAATTTTTCATAAAACTTAATTTTGCCGCTTCTGTGAATGGAATTTCGAAAATCCGAGAGACACGGTTAATATCAAGGACTAAAATGTGGTTCAATGAGATGAAAATAATTTTTTGGTGAATAGTAACTTTTTACGTTTTTTACCGCGGTTAATAGTAAATAGGGTAACTAAGGGTAAATATGATATTACTATTACCCTAACACATGTCCTAATTCTATTGGACAAGTGTAATTCGACCAAAAAAAAACTTAGGAATAAAATATGACCATTTAGGCCCACTTGGATTAGATTAGGACATTTATTATTAATTTATTTAAAGAAAGGTTAAAATAGTTAAAATCAAAGTTTAATAAGTAAATCATTTTTAATATGGGGTTATACATAATATAAATTCGATTGTAAATATTAATTAGAAAGCTAAAAAGTTTTCCTACATGATGGTATTTTATTTGTAATTTTTAGACATAAAATAATTTAATTTATTTATGACACAACGATGATGCAGTAATTATCTTATTAATGAAATATTGACATAATTGATGTTATAAACACCAAAATAAATGTAATTTGAGATTTTTTATGAATTCCACTAATTTTCTAGGTTACTATGACATATTAATATTGATTTAATCAACTTGGTTCGAACATTTAATTCTGTTATGACTTTCACAAAAATCATATATCAAATAGTGTCAAAATTGACACAAAATAGTTTTTAAATCAAATATTATATTATTAATTGTTATTGTATTCCTAAAAATCTAAGGTTCGGCCAAATGACTTAGATAAGGATATATATATTAATAATAAACAATTTAGGGTTCGTTTGGCATGGTATAGTAAGTGTATTAACCATATAGTGAAAGAAAACAAAAAGACACGGTAAAAGTTAAATTATTTAACTTAGAGTTAAATCTAATTGATAAGGTTAACATAATACCCTAAACTTGTCTAAATCCTATTGGTTGATAGGATTTCGACCCATCCCCACTTTAGATTCGAAATAAGACCCTTTGGAACCATTATAAACCGATTTTGACTTTAATATAAAATAATATTTTGAGATATTCCTAAGGTGCCCCTCTCCTCCCCTATAAAAGGACACCTCCTCCCCCTCCTCCTCACACCAATTTGAGCACTCAAGCTCGGCCAACCCCTGAAAAGTTCTCCTCTCCACTTCCCTAGCAACATCCTAGAGGTTCTGGTCTTCCTCAAAGACCAATTTTAGTGCCCTAAGAGGAGGTCTCAAAGAGGCACTTCAAAGAAGAGGTAATTACCGTTACCAATTCTTTCATCTTTATTTCTTCTTCCACTTCTTCTTCTTAGGTTGTTTCATTATGAAGTAATAACATCAGTATCACTCATATACTGATATGTTATTATAAGTATTAAACAACCCTATTTCACCATCTATCCATCCTACGGAAAAAGAAATCACCGCGCGTGCGTACGTACGGAATACCGTCTCCACGCCGTGGTGTAATCTATTTTCCACCACCACCTTACATGGATGGGTATAATGGTGTAAAGAATAACTATACATAGTTATTACAACATCATATTGATTCTGATATATTGTATAATCCACTCCAATTCAATTCAATATTTATAGAAATGATATCATCGCTCGTGCGTACGTACGGACTACCGTCTCCACGACGCGATGGGATTCATTCTCCATGTTAACCATTTAAGAATGATTATAATGTATATATAATAAATAATAATGAAATATATGACATTATAAAGCTACTGGATTTATGTATATATATACATATTTATGTCATCTACTTACTTCCATTTCAAGACAATAAGGAAAGGAAAACAGCGTTCACGCGTACGTACGGACTACCGTCTCCATGAACGGTGTTTTTCATTTTATTTATCTACCTATTATATATATATATATATTGAATATATATGATATATAAATCATATTTTATATTCTGGAAGTGAGTAAATCATGATATAAGTAATAATGGTGTCAAGAACAACAAGTCAAAACACCTACGATAAATGAAACGATTTTACCCAAAACGCTTCTTTAACATGGAATTTACAAAAGAACGGGTAATATAATGTCATAAGTGAACCATATATGATATCATAACAATGAATATGATTCTGTAATAAGTCAATGACATTATTTAAATCATTATACAGGAGGTTCGGACATTTACAAAGCAAGTCGGACATAAGGTAAGGGAAATATCACAATCTCATTTTTATCCGAGATTGTTTATTCGTAAGTATTTACTGGGGTGTATTTTATCATCCACATCCATGTTCCTTCAATATGTAATATTGTTTCCATCCACTTACAATAGTTTAAATCCAATTTTACTCTTTGGTGAGTTTTTAGTAAAGAATATGAAAGGAATCTTTTGTCGCTTTTTCACACGAGGTACTTTTTGACTTTTCCGACAAAAGTACGAAGAATGTTTTTTTTAACTTAAACGGCATGAACGGATTTTTACGGTTTTATAAAGCCGTATTTTCATGAAGCTTCCTACAAAATATTTCATGACTATTTTTAATAAAATCTCTTTCTTTTAAAATCGCATGATGTTTTGTGAAAAGAAATTGATTTTGAAGAAGAAAGGATATTTTCCTCAAGAATTCATTTCAAGTGTTTTATCAAAATTATTTTCCATCTAAGATAATAAAGGGTTTTGTTTCTATCCATATTTTTACATTGATTTGACTATGTTGTTATGGAATTATGTTTATGAATTCCTTTATCTTATATGAATGGTTTTATGATGTCATGTTGTTTTAAGAATCCCATTTTTATTACATGGGTTATGAAATGATGTATGATTTATGATTTTGTGGCACACATAAGAATGGTATCATAATGAGCTGGGTGGGACCTATATCTCCCTCCAATTCATTGGGTAAAGATTTTATATCTCATGAGATAGACATGGATGAAATGGTAGGTTATACCGGTTCAGTGAAACAGGACTGAAACGAGGGTTACTCGATTCAGAAAGGGACTTTGTCCACTAAGATAGTCTTGGAAATGAGTCTTGACTAACAAGAAATGATTTTCTATGATTATGTGTGTATGCCAAAAAGTTTCATGTTTTATGTTATGATTATTGGGATTACATTTCACTTCTATGATATATCCCATGTTATGATATTATGAGCTCTTTTGCAGGTTAAGATTTCCAAAAGCTATGTATATGATGTGATTGATTTTTCTTTTGTTTACCCTTACTGAGCATTTGAGCTCACCCTTTTATGTTTTCTTTTCCCCAGGATATAAAGAAAGGTTTTAGGTAGAAAAAAGGGATGACCATTATGGGAGATATTGAAGAACTTTCACCACGATTAGAAGATTACGTTCCGAGTTTCCAAAGACACTAAACTATTACGATCCTTTAGTGTGTGTTTTTGTTATGTACTAAGTATTCCGCAAATGTAATGTAATGTCCATGTACGTCAAGCTTCGGGTCTCTACAATCGAAATGGTGAAATTTTTTATAGTGGCATTATCATGATCACACCATCATGATCACACCATTTATAGTTGCAATGTTATAGTGGACCCATCATGTATGCACTATTATGGCGTCTAACCAAATAGTGTCACACCCCTTTTCCTAGTTCTTTGAGTTTTCCCAATTTCACCCACGCTACATATTTTTCCCCATTTAAAGTTATTCTATTAACTCATAGCTATCCTCTAGTCTATCTGTAACATTTTTTAGGGGAATTATTATATCTCAATCAATTCCAATGAGTGAAATTGTCATTCTTCACGGTTAAACCATGATGTGACATTCATGTACATTGAAACGATCTTCCTAATTTTTGGTTATAGCCTCTTCTGATGACGAGATCCAATCTTCCTTCTTCCTTTTTCATTTCCCTTGGGGAACCAAGAGACTTCCTACCATGATGAGTCATGTGACCCTGATGTGGCCCTTCTAACTCAGCCCTCATAGAGTTCTTCATAGATGTCGTGCCATCCCCTATTCGAGGAAAACAAATGAACATATAATCCTTGATCAACAAGTAGGGATTTTATATTGATTCTATTTGATTGTGAATCATGTGCGGTGGGTATATTAATGGTTCCACATTTGGAATGGTGGGATAGTCTTCCTAAAAAAAGAGTTAAAAAAGAACTCAATATGATCAAAAGATAACATACAAAAATAAAATAATGGGAACGATGTGTTTTGATGTGGTCTCTTATTTTATTTTGTTATAATTAATTCTCTTATCAATGTTATGGTTGTATTCCTTCTGAATATCATGGATATTATTGGTATTTTCTAGATCATGGGTGTTGTTCTGTTTCATTGTGGTGTTTAGATGTATAGAAGTAAAAAAATTATGATAATCACATACACTCGGTTAAATAAATGGATGCCCCGAGATCAAACTTGTTCTGTTATCTTAAATTCTAATACACATTGTTTTATGGTTTTGGTTATGTGTTGTGTGTTATGATCTGTGTTATGTGGGCATGGTATATGGGGTTGTACAGGGGGGGTGTACTAGAGTCTCAGACAAAGAGACTGATTGATTGTTGAATATATGGACATATAGGAGTTTGAACCACTTTTGTTGGGTAGTTGAAATGGGGAGACACTGGGATGTGGGACTACAGGGTGGTTGAGAACTTTTCATGTAGTGGGACTGCATCAAGGATTTATTTGGGTGGTAGGGATATAGGGATGGTTTGTGAGAGAAGGAGTGGTTGGTATCAATTTGAGTAATAATTGTTGGAAGTAGTTGAAAAAGGATGTGTAGTGGGACTGCGGTCTAGTTTAGTGATGTTATGTAGTGGGACTGAATATTTATTTTGTTAACTACACACAATTGTAATGGTTCTTAGTTTCCCGGTAGTGGTGGATTAATTTAATGTGGACCCCCTTAAATAAATAAATTTATTTTAACTAAAAAAGGTGTTTTATTTGTTCTTCTTTGTGGATATTGTATAGTTTAGTACATAAGGGAAGCATCACCATTCATGCTGGTGTGGGATTGTTTTTTGTTCATGTGAAACCAATACCATGGGGATTAGTGTTTGATTACCTATATATATATATATATTAGTTCATTGAGATTTATATAGGAACCCCACCCTTGATTAGAACCATGTGCTGAACACCCCCATCTCGTGTGGAAGGTTGTACCTCCCAACATAATGGTGGGAGGACGAATGGTTGGGTACTTACTGTCTTCCACATGTCCAATTCTAGGATCTTACATCTTCATCATCCCAGGGTAGGATGTAATTTCTTTAGTCTTACCATAGTCCCAAAATTTTTGGGGAAATGATTGTTTTTGATGAGGGGATCACGTGTTTGGGGTCCATTTATGTTTTCTCAGGTATCATCAAGATGAGGTCTAGGAGCCTTCGGGCACGGTTTGTGGTGGTTTCAGCCCATGTTTCATCGGGCATGGAAGTGATTATTGTGGACCATGAGTTTGCAGGCATGGTTCTATGTAGTTGAAGGCATAGTTCCGTGAAGGCATGTTTTTGCAGTGTGACTACGTGTGGGAAGAGTTGCATCCTAAAGACATTATATCATTAAGAATTAACAGTTAACTACTGTTAAAGTGGATTGGGGGTACTGAAATGTCAATGTGATTATACTATTACAATACATGAGCTTCATTACATCGCGGAGTGTACCATTTTGATGACGGGAAGGTTATTATCCCTACTAGGTGTTTGATGTTCAACTATTTTCTCATAGGACCATTAGTATGTCTCCTCACATGTGTACGAGTAGCTTCAGATTCCATTCTATGTATACATTCATGCTCACCAAACGTATATAAATATATTTTTAGGATTCTAGGAGGACATTGAGGACCATGATGGACATTACTAGATCGGGCTTATAGATGGTTTCTTTTTCTTCTTGGTTTCTTCTCAATTGGTACATTATTTGAATGTTATGTCATACTTTGTATAAACATTAGTTTTTAACATTTAAGTTGGAATGTATTTTTGGATTTTCTTTTACTTTTAGTCGTTGTTGATACGTGGATTTTCTATCTTATATCATCTTCTTATTTAATAAAAAGGGTAATTCCTTCCATATGATTGAGATTCTACAACCGTGGGTCTATTCTAAACTTTAATGCCTATTGAAGACAGTACTCGAGGGGTCATTATCACTTCATCATCTTGAATATGTGAGGGTCTAAATTTTTCTCTCCCCACCCTCATCTTGAATTAGGCGAGTCATGAAAGAATGGTATCAGAAATGATGTTTGAGTGATTGGATGGATTTTGGGGATAGGCATAGTGAGGATTTAATCGGTTTGCAGGGAATCAATGTTAGGAAGTCATTGTGTGTGAAATAGGCATGGGACAACCAGCTAGGACATGGGATTTTATGGCCCCTGTGATCTGATGCATGGATTTTGGACCTACTGAACGACCAAGGGAGCCTATATTAATTTCAGGATAGAGACCCTATGAATGGTACATTAATCAAAATGACTTGTTTTCTTGTGTGACATGGGAATTTATTAGTTTAATGTAAACAAACATTTTAAAAAATAAATAAATGATTTTCCACACTACTCTAGAATAGGAGTTACTTCTCTCTCTATTCAACTATAGAACCTATACATCATACCATTGTGGTACGAGAAATAAATTCCAAGAATTTTGATATATTTTTTCAGAGGAGGGCCGATCGAGAGGAGGAGGACTACCACCGATAAAAGGCTTTTTGTTCCTTCCAGAGGAAAATTATGGGAATGTATGAGGGTAGCCTCTCAGACATGGAGATAGATAGATGGATCAAGGAGCTAGTGATCACTTTCAACTTGATCCACCTCCAACAGATTATTTGGTAACTATATATGTGATCAAGATGTGGTTATTAGCACGTTAGTGGTAGAAGCATTACCTATGAGAGTGGAAGGAAACTGTGGTTTTTTGGGATGACATTGATAGGGAGTTCTGGGTAGAATTCCTTTCCTCCACGCTGAAGGAGGAGAATATGCACGAACTACTCTCCCTCCATCATTGGATTATAGTGGTAAGTGAACTGGGAATCATGTCCAAGGATCTCATATTCTTTTCATCGACCTCTTACCATATGAGGAGTCCTGAGAAATATGCTTAGAGGAAGAACTACAACATTCTATGCAGTATTCTGTTACTTCCATTAGACTACAAACATACATAGAGGTACATAAGAAGGATGATGTAGTAGAGTGGATGTACATACATTGATGTGTTCCATGAGAGGGAGCTAGCTGAGTTCACCAATGGGAATAGACATCGGTAGTAGGCCTCCTGTGTTAGGGCCATCCAGGTTTCAGAAAGTGGGGAGTAGGCCTTTGCAGTTATAGTACCGATCTCCCTATCCTCACCCATTCCCCATTGTCCTAGGATCTAGGCGATTAGATTGTGGTCTCTGTGGGAATCTTTATAATTAGTTCTATGTCACAATGTAGTAAAGTATAGGTTTAAGGGATTATCACCCAACTCATCAGTAGAAGTTGATAGCTAGACCTTTCTAATATCTAGGGCAGCAAGCTCCTGTTGCATCATGGGGGAACAGTGTTGGAGGAGGCTGACATCAGGGTACTCCATGGGGACCTTGACCTGGGAATGGTCGGTGAGGTGGCTGATAGTAGAGAGGTAAATAATATGTGAATTGGTAGTTTCATGCCTCCGAGGTAGTATTTTCATCAGGTCTACAATTATTCGAGGTACGATGAATCTATTTATTCTCTTCCATGTTCCATGTTTGATTCCATAGTTTCTCACTCCATTGTTTCACCCAGTGTATACCATGCCTTGTATATAGTCATAGATATACTTTTCATTCCCCCAATGTTGAGTATTCCAGTTGGAGGTCAGACCATCTTGATTGTTGTTTGTTGAGGATGTAGACTGATGGTTGGGCCACATCAGTCTAGTGGAGATATTCTTCTAATACAAAAGAATCCATACAATGTCATTCTAGGAATCAACTATATGTTATCCATTCATTTTGTTTTCGAATACTAATGGAAATTGTCCATGTCCTCTGATATTGTCAACATCATGTAGCTTTCACTGGCGAGGGGAGTTTCTAGGTGGGCTTCCAGCATGCAGATCCCCTTAATTATTTGTTTTCCAAGATATCAGTGGAATCATCAGACTCCAAGATGGAATAAGCTCTGGGGATTTTCATTGTGTTCCTTGAAATATTCCTCAAAGAGGTTGTGACTCATACCCCTAATTTTAATGTTTAGTTTGGGCCAGACATATAACTTGATACTAGTCCGATTATAATGGATCCCTATCGAATAACCTTCCAAGTTACGAGTGTTGCAGATACAGTTTTATCACCTAATGAAGAATATTTTTATCTGACCATGTGTGTCCCCTTGGGGTGATTTATTATTGTTTGTAATGAATTTAAATGGTGGTCTCCGGTTATTCATAGACTACCAGACACTGAATCAGGTGACTGTCAAGAACTATTAACTCTAACTGATGATCGATGAAATTTTTGACCTTTTGAAGGGTGTAGGTTGGTACAATATGATTTACTTATGGTCTTGATATATTAGTTGAGGGTGAAGGAGGGTGACATCCCGATGACTTCTTTCAGGTGCTTGTATGGGCACTTTGAGTTCATGGTCATGTCATTCGGTGTTACTAACACAACTGCTGTGTTTGTGGGACTCATGAGCCCTATTTTCTGTAAGTATATAGACTGGTTTTTGGTCATGTTCATCAAATACTTACTGATTAACTCATCATTAGAGAAAGATCACACCAAGAATCTATGGAAATTTTTTCAGTTACTCTCACACCCCCAACTATAGAGGATATTTTCCATGTGCATGTTCTGGTCATGAGAGGTTCACTTCCATAGACACGTGGTATCCAAGTAATGAGTAGAATTGGACCCATAAAAGGTAGAAGTAGTCGTTTTGTGAGAATCCCTCAAGAATGTAGAAGTGGATTTTAGTTTCTATGTTTGGGATGCTTACTAAAAAAGGTTCGTACCAAAATTCTCTCAAGTGGTTTCTTCATTGACATCATTGAAAAGGAGAGGCCATGCATTCTAGTGGAGTGAGTACTATCAGGAAGCCTTTATCTATATGAAGGGGATGTTTGTCAGTGATCAAGCTTTGATATTTCCAGAGGAAGGGTTACATTTATACATGTTCTCAGCACAGAAATGGTGCATAGAACAATGAGAATGCTCTCATTGTGTGTCAAAGGATGAAGTTAATTCAATTCTTGTATAATTCATATGTCAATCAGAGGAGGATACCAAGGGAGATGAATTTGGGGACCGTGTTGTCTTAAATTATTCCCCGTGGTGTGGGTAGAAAAGGATTGGAATATAAAGAAATATATCTCCCATGTTCATTGGACCGTTTTAGGTATTGGGATGTGTCGGTGTGGTGGCATATCAGCTAGACTTCCCACCATAGTTGGAGAGGATCCAAGAATATTTTCATGTCACTTAGCTTCTTCTATATCTACACGATAACTCCCCCCTCTTCGATCTAGGAGAGTTGGATTTCAAGGATGATGCGATATTCGTTGAAAAGTTATTGGGGATCTAGGATTGTAATGAGAAGGTGCTACATGGATGGATGATTTCGTTGGTCCATGTGATTGGGTGAAATTGTGGCCTCGAGTATAATACTTGGGAGCAAGAAGTAGAGATGTGTTCCCATTACCAATAAGAGTTTTTCGTTTTTCACTTATTTGTTTCTTTAGTTCCATCCGTGTGATTAATTATTGACCTTTTATACTTTGAGATTAGTTGTTTTCCTTGTTCTATGAATGTGTGTAGAATTTCATGAAGTGTGGGAATGAAGAACCTCATCCCGGACAATGACTTATTTATCTGGATGTTATTAAACTCATTCAAGGGAGTTCGTGTCTCCCAAAGAGGATAATATTTTGATGGTATGGAATGATCTATCAAATAAATGTGTCTAGATATTTTGTCCTTTTTTATTTGATTTCATTGGGAAGTGGATCCTTAGTATTTATGTAATTTTTCAGGAAATAGATTGTAGTTAGGTTTTCTTTGATGTTGATGTTTCCCCTCTAGTTTTCAACACATGGTTTTTTATCCATGAGAGATATCTTAAGAGGTAGTTGTCTAGACTCTATCCTTATTGTTTTTTTATTTCTCCTGGATTATAATAGTTTGTGAGGTATGTAATTTAATATCAAATATTTCTCCATGACTTTCCTTTTTGGAAATACAATGGTCGTAGTGTTTGTAGGGTACTTAAGGACTTGCATTGAGAGTTTTTTGAAAGAAAATTGGTTCCATCAAACGGCTTCCCAGAAGTAGTGGAACTACTTATAGTGGTACACTTATAGTGGCACAGCCATAGTCACACAATTTCTGGTGGCACCGTTACGGTGTCTCAGCGAATTGTGTCACACCCCCTCACCTAGTTTTCTGAGATTTCCCAGTTTTTTCCCAAATACAAGTTTTTTTCAGTTTAATGTTTATATATCAAATCACATTCAGCTTCTGGACAATCTCCACCATTTGTGAGGGGAATTATTAAATCAAATTAATTTCAATGTGTGAAACCACCATGCCTCATAGAAAAATCATGATCCGAAAATCAAGTACATTGAAATGGACTCGTTGTTTTTTGGATCTATACTCTACATAAGATGAGATACTATATTCCTTCATCCTTTTTTCTTTCCATTGGCGTACCTAGAGACTTCCTCACAAGATGAGTCGTGCGCCCATGGTGGAGAACTTCTCACTCATCCTTCATGGATTTCATCCTAAAACTCAAGTAATCCACAATTCATGGATAAATAAGTTACATTGATCACATTATCAACAAGCAGGGACCTTTTTTTTCTTCTCATTAATTTTACATCATGTGGGGTGGGTATATTAATGGTTCTATGTGAGAAATATAGGGATACTATTCTTGAAACAACAAATAAAAAATAACATTGTATGATCAAAAAATAACACTCATAAATAAAATAGTGGGTATATGGTGGTATTATGTGGTTTTATATTTTATTATTTTGAATCATTGATTCTATTATGGATGTTGTGGTTGTATTCCGTCTGAAAATCATTCTTATCGGTGGTATTTTATTGTGCACTGGGGGTGTTCTGTTTTGTTATAATTTTTAGATGTACAGATGTTTCAGGTAATCTGATAATCACATACACTATTTTAAATAATGAGATTTCCCAATATCAACCATGTTTCATGATCAACCAGGATATATTAATGTTTAATATTAATGAACCCTTGTTAGTTAAATTACAATACAGATAGTTTTATGGTTGTGGTTATGTGATGTGTGATCTGGTCTGGGTCTTGTGGGAATGGTATGTTGGGTGGTATAGGGGGTTTTGGTGTCTATTTCCAAGAGAAGGATTGATTTTGGAATAGAGGTAATGATATTTAGTAGAACATCATTTGTAGTGTTGTGACTATGGAGAACGGCTGGGAAATGGAATGATGGGGGGGGAACTCTTATGTAGTGTGACAAAGTATGGGATTCATTTTGGCAACAGGGCTGTAGTTCTTGGTTAGGATAGAAATAATGGGTAGTATCACCTTGATGGATGATAGTTGGTAGTAGTTGAAAGAGGATGAGTAAAGGGACTCCATGTCTGGTTTTGTATTTTTTGGCAGTGGGACTGTATTTTGGTTTTTTTTGTTTCATGGTATGGTTACTAATGTCATATTCTTAGTAGTGTGGGATTAATTTAATTTGAACCCCTTAAATAAAAAATTGGAATAAAAAGGTGGTTGGGAATGTGGTTTGTTGTGGTTGTTCATATTATTTGAACAGAAAAATTCGTGCTAGAATGTGCTTCTAATATGTTCATGTGAAACTCGTTGGTTGGTGTAGAGTGTTTGATTATATATATATTTATATTATTTCCTTGTGATTTATATATGCACCCCACAATATTTATGAACTATATGCTGAACACCACCATATCATGGGGGATGGTGTCTTTCCCAACATCCTGGTGGGAGGATGGATGTATGGTTACTGACAATATTCCTCATTCCCTCTTCTGGTATCTTTAAACTCTGGAAAACCTAGGTATGTTGTAGTTTCATGAGGATTACCATAGTCCCAAACTCATTGGGAATTTTTTTTCTAGATTATGGGTTTTTTGAGCAAGTTATGTTTTCCCAAGTATCTCTGGGATGAGGCCCAGGTGTCTTCGATCATGGTATGTAGTTGTTGAGGCCCGAGTGTTTTCACGGGTGGCAGTGTTTTTTATATCCTAGGAGTCATCGGGTGAGGTTGTCTATAGTTTGGGTCCCATGTGGGGGTGGGAATGTTGTGGTAGTGTGACTGCATGTGGGAAGAGTGGAATCGTCAGGGTGTTAGATCAGTAGGAATGAGCAGTTAAATAGTCAGAAAGTGGTGCAGGTTACCCAAATAAAGATGTGTTTATTGAATTACATTACATGAATTCTGTTACTTCGCTAAGTGTTCCTTGGTGAGGTTGGGATGGTTAGTATTCCTTGTTAGGGGAATTATGTTATACTATTTTCATACATGGGAATTACAATGTTCCCTTACATGAGAATTCTTAGTATTAGTTTTCCTACAGAAAATTTTTTTTTCCTCACCCAACAAATATAAAATTGTTTTTATGTTTCCAGCAGTACATTGAGGAATGTTATAGAAATTACTTGCTATGGAATCAGGATAGTTGATGTTTCTACTTCATTTCTATTATTTTGGAATATTTTTCTGAGTATTTTTTCATACTTTTTATCAACATTACATTTGAACATGCTTATGGGAATTAATTTTGAGATTTAATGTTTTATTTTGTCTTTGGTTTTTATAGGATTTACGATATTATCTCCCGATATTGATCAATAAAAAGGGAAATGCCTTCAATATGTGTGAGATTCTATACCCTTGGTTATAGTCACCGCTCTAAAGCATATTGATGGCGGGACTCAGTGGTTCATTATCTCTCTTTCATATTAAAGAAGGGATGGTCTGACAGTTTGTTATCCCTTCCAACATCTTCATGAATTTGGGTTGTGACATTTAACATTTCTTCTAAATTTTTTACTTTCATGGGGATTATGATTCAATATTTACCCATGTTGTAAGTATTTATTTTACAACCTCATCATTATTTTGGAATTCCGTTTTTATGTCCCTCGTAGGGTAATTATATTATATATTTATATTAAAGTAAATATAATTTCTTCCCCTTTTAATATTATTTTATTTCTAGGTACTTTTACCATTTTCCACATTTGGTAAATAATGTTATAAGGAGAATTATTTTTAAAAATATTAATTTATTTCTCTCTTTATACTAGAATCATTTTTCATCAAATTACATTATTGGAAAACATGTTTTATAAAAATGTTATTTCCATTTTAAATTTAATATAAAATTCATATTTTTATCCATATTGAATATTTCTATTTTTTAATGCATTCTTCATGTCTTTTTTAAAACAAAGCACATTTGGAATATACAGAAAGTGGGAATGAAATATTGGTTTTAACTTGTACAACATGGATATAATTATCCAAAAACCAGACCAATTTTTTTTAAATATTATATTCTATGATTTTATTACATATAAATATATATTCAAAATAGTTTTAATAATATAATTTTTAAAATATTTATTAAGTGATTTTTTGTGTAATTTATTTTAATGGCATTTTTATATTCATGATTTTTTTAATGACAACAAAACATTATGATAATCATGATCCATATAGGATATTTTATAATTATACCATATTTATTATTTCAATATATTGTTCATGGTAGGATTGAATGTGGGTGTACACTTTTATTACCATTAAATTAATTACTCTAGAAGGTTTGTGATTATGTTTATTAAATGGGGTATATATTAAAATTTTAAAACTTCATATCATTATATAAATTTTTATATTGAATATGTTTAACCCCATTAATATGATTAATGATTTAGACATATTATGTGATAGGTGGGATCCAAAATTACATATCCCATGTATTCATTCATTGGCCTCATGAGACAAATCTGCTTTGGTAATTTGCGAAGTACATACAAATTTATGAATGATTTCATGGCATGAGGAGGTGTTGAAATGATGTCTTCTCAGGTTCCCATGATGGAATTATTAGTAAGTTATCTTATGAATTACATCAATATGAAATCCTTTAATAATATTCCAGGTGATTATTTGATTAGTTAAAATATATTAGGTGACGATTTAAGAAAATTTAATTATTTAAATGGGATTATTAACTCATAATTTATTTAAGACATATTATAATTAATATATTGAATAAATGGAATAAATGGAATAAATGGAATGATTTTAATTATTTTTTTCCTTAATTGATTATTTTTTTAATATATATCTTACTATAAATTAACACCCCTACAAGGAATATGATATCCGCTATTTTGTATGTTTTATTTTTCCCCAGGATTCGATGACGTGTTTGGGTATTGATATATAGGGTTATGAAAATGGGAATGACTACAATATCTATGAAAATGAATTTTTTTATGTTTTGAATTGAAATTTAAATTTCATTTATGAATAAAGTTCACGAATACTATGAAACTAATCTATCCATTGGGATGTGATTTCATGTATTCCGTGACAATTTAATAATTTATACACTTTATCATGGTTACTAGGATTGGGGTCAACATAGTTTTATCGAGAATGAGTTGTGTTAAATAAATTAAATGAAAAAAAATCATTCATCCAATGGTGAAAGGTCAATTGGTTGTGGACCCTTTCATTCATCCGTTAAACATAAATATATAAATAATTAATTTTAGAGAATGTGATTAGAATAAAAGTCGTAATTCAATTCCAAACTAATAAAAATTAATTTTTCAAATTACCTCTTTAATATATAATATATTTTTTAAAAATAAAATAAATCTAGAAAACACCACTTTTTAAATAAACTAACAACTAATTTGATGAAATCTTATATAGAGTAAATACTATTTTAACTATTACAATTAACCATACTGTAAGAAGTAGTTTTTTAGATCCACTAATGATAGTTGGAATGCATATTATTTAAATGGTTATATGTCCTTATCATTAATGGAATTTAGAAATGTTTGATAATTGTTTCACCTCTCACCTATTTTAACTGGGTTTTGTTGATTCTAATCATATATTAATTCTATTCATGGTTTATAATCCTTTCATTATATGAAAAAATAAATCAGTTTTATTCAACAATATACACTTAATGATTTTCATTGGATATCCCTAATCAGGGGTTTTTTCTGAAGAAACATAATGTAGTTATATAACCCTAAAAAATATTCTATCCAACACCAAGCACATCATAGCTTCATCTAGTTTTATTCTACCATTTATAGGAATTATTTATTGAAGGTATTTTTATTATCTTGGAAGATGTATGTATATAATATTATAATAATTTTCAATCACAATAAAATTCATAATATTAGACATCCAGTGTACATTGAAATAAATTTATTGAAATGAATTACATTATTCATTTAAGTGAAAAAATCAAGAATTTAAATGAATTAACATTCCCTATATAAGTCTATAATGTTCAATAGTTATTTATATTAGGGAAAATAGATGTGATAATATAATTATAAGGAAATTCCTGAATGATCAATTAAGATATTACTATGAAAGTAGTAAAATAATAATATCCTGAAACAAGTAATATAACTTTCCCAAACATGCACACCTGGATCCAGTATTAAAGATTCCACCTCTACCTTTTATTATTTGATGCAAATAAACATGCCAAAACTTTTTTGAAAAATATATTAATAAAAATAAGGTGGTATTATTTGATCAGATATACTTCCAATAACAGTCTTGTGTTATAGTTATACTTAATTGCAATACATTCATAAATATTAATACCCACTAATTATAGTGGAAATTTTTTCAAAAAAACCAATATTATATTATTTAATATTATTTATAAATCACCTCCCATAAATTTATTCACAAATAAGTACACTATAGACATAAATAATTTAAAATCCTTGTTAATTACCCAGGGAAATAAAAAACAAAATAAGGGTGAGCTCAAATTCTGAAAAAGAATAAACATATGCATTACAAATAGAATTTCATCAGTGTTAATGTGGTGGTAATAATCAATATCTGACATAATAAATGTGTATTTTTACAAAATAATTGATTTCATATTTCTAAAAGTATCATAAATAACGAGACATGAAAAAATGTATAAACAGAAGATCATATTCATTAATGTTAACAACATGATCCAAGTAATTAAAATCCATGTGAAAAGGTTACATTTGAAATAATATCACATATTAAAAAATAATGTAGGTATATTGAAATATTATATTCCTAGAACAGTAACAATAACCTTTATAATAAAACTTATAAATGGATCAACCTAGTCTATTATTTCTACAATAATTATATACAGAACATAATTATGACATATTAAATTAGATATATATATTATGCTCAACTACAATAGTAAACAATTTAAACAATCCTTAACATGATGATATTAAATTTACCATAAATTCCATCATATAACTCATAGAAATAACCATTATTCCATTCATAACATGAGTAAATCATGGAAAAAAAATGTGTTTTTTAAAAATATTTATCAAACAATCCTATTCCATCTAGATAAAAAATATTGATTCTATAAATTAAATATATTAAAACTAAATCATAATAAAACAGTAAAATATATTACCACAAATGAAAAATTAATTGAAAATAAAATTTACAACATTTCATTGAAAATTGATAAAATAACGTTTCCATTTGTTAATATTTAGAAAAAATTTCTAAATGATTGGGAGAAATAGTTTCATCTAAAATAACCAAATAAATATTACATTTATTCTTTAAATAAATAAATATTATTTATTTTTTGAAATTCTATTCATTTAATATTTATTAAAAATCAACCTTTTTCTTTGTTTGGTTAACATTGTCAAAATTATACTATTTGAAAATGTTATGAAAATTATTTTTAAAATATTAAATATGATGATCAATGATCATATAAAATAATTTCTTCATATCATATATGTTTGTCAATTAATATTATTGAAATATTATTAAGAAAATGACATATGATTTTTGTAAAAAAATATAATAAAATTTATATATGTGTATTTAATGAAAAATCAATTTTGGTAATATAAATCCATAATCCTTTTGAATGATACAACTTAAGAAAAGAACATATGATATAATTAATATAAAATTCATAATGATATTATGTGTTTTATTTTTATTTTGGAACTATATAGAAGAATATTGGTGCTTCAATCAACACATGACTCAAAATCGATGTTTGGGACTTGAAACCATTACATCATCAGTAATTATTGATAAGAAATCCCATTGAATGAATTAAACATCCATGAATACAAAAAACTATAATTTATAACAATGAGTATGTGACAACGCATTCAGGGGATTGTTGTTACACCATATAAAATTAATCATTGGGTGTAACAAGAAATATTCCACAAGGAATTGAAACACATACCATGAAAACCCATAAAAATATTATAATACTTGATTCAATAACCAATGAATGGGACAACATAAAAGAGTTATTAATATCTTGCTTATATTTTTATTAATTACATAATATCTCTATAGGTATTATATAAATTTTTTAAAAAGTATCTATGTGTATATAACAAGATACATCTTAAATGGAAAATTTTGGGGCTAATAATTCTTATAAACAAGATAAAATTGAATTTAGAGTTATTAAATGAATTGATTCATTGTAAAAGTTGTTAAAATAATAATAAGATGCCCAAAAATCTAAATTAAGAACCGTGTATTCAATAGAATGTATGACATGTGACACTATGTGCTTAAAATAATATATTATCTACATACATAATAATATATTTACAATATAAAATATATTGTATATATTTGAATTCTCATAAAACTGATTTATGTTGTGTTACACTCAAGAGAATCCTTCCTCAATTTCATATGTTACTTGAAATTGAAACCATACTCCATTGAGTATGTTACACACAAGAGATACCATCCCTTATAAATAGTTTTACATGTAAGAACATATTTCAAAAAAAAAACAATGTATTATTATAATAATATTATTTATTAAAATATGAAATAACCTAGCTATTATGTTAGTAATTATCAATAGTATTTAATAAATTAATAAAATATATGGTTTATATAAATAGAAAATTAAATCATTGGTTACCAATTAATGAGATAAAAATAAGAAACAATTAGATATAACAATATTTTTTTATTATTATGATTCCAAATGAGGTTTATCTTAATAAACATAATAAACTAAAATTAGTTAATTGTATTGCTGAAATATTTGTTCTATATATTCATTCAATTGTTTTTAATATTATTATATTAGGTTTCATGGCATAATATACAAACAAACTATATTTTAACATAGAATCCTATATTTTTATAAAGGAAATTTTACCGACCTTTGTTGGAGATCCCATATTATTTATTAATTTACAAACTTTAATTGATTTAATATATCAAAATATAATTCATATTTAAATGAGAAAAATTTTAATTAAGTTATAGTTAATTTTTAATATTTTTGTAATACATTTATTTTTTAAATGAAAAGTAAAAATTAAATAATTTTAGTTCAAATTTGTTCATATAACTTATTTGTATAGATAACTAAAACATTTAATTAGTTTAAAATTTTAATTAGATAATATATTTACCCTTTAACAAACATTATTTTATTTTAATCCTTTTTACATTGAAATTTATTATAGAAACATAGTAATATTTTTAACATTTTAATTTTAAAAACATGCATTGTCATCCCACCTATATAATTTACTATAAAAAAATTTCCACCACTTCTATGATTTGAATTTTTAAAAATGGATTCCATATTTTTAATCATAATAATATATAATGTCTAATAATACGAAAATTTCATTTTACCAAAATGATTAGTGAAATTAATTTAAATTATTTACATCTGATAAGGAAAAATAAATCTTATTAAATGACCAACCCTTTACCATAAGGGCCCAAATGACATATCCCCATGTCTATAACCCATTTTTTGTCCATTATTGGACATTAAACTTCCATTATTGAGTTTCAATGGTATTTTTAATATATTTAGTTGCTAAAAATGTGTGTAAACATAACTTCATTTCAAAAATACCAAAGTGTCATTTTCCTAAATATTAATAGCCACCTCAACTCCCCATTGATCAAACCACTCGAAAAACTTTGGTTTGTAAAATATATGGTTATTTTTCATTCCAAAAAATATTCCCTAGACATTGAACCCTCCCATTTTTCTTAAATCCTTCAAAGTAAGACTTTTCGTACAAACCATATGTAGTTACCTGATTAAGAGGTATCGTCTTCTATCTGGATTTTCAATTTTATTATAATTATCTAACACATCGTCTATTATAGTTCTATTATTTTATTAAAAACTTTTTCCTCAATATACATGGAATTTTCCTTATATGGTTTTGACCTACACTTATAAAGATGTCCATACTATTGGTAACAAACATAATTGTTATATTTATGGGGAACTACTTTTTCACGAAACAATGATTGTTCAATTTTTTGTTTACCACTTACCATATTTTCAATTTTGATGGAAAAAATATTAATATATGATATATATGATATTTATTATTAATTTATTCTTTTTTATCCTTTTATTACCCAATACATAAATATCATTCATTTTAAATTAATAAGATAACATCGTTTGAGGATGTATTGACAACTTCCCCTCAAACTGATGTGATTCATTCACAATATACATTTAAACTATAAATAATGGTTTAAATAAAACACATGAAAATAAAAAAATATATATATTATATTTATTACCTAACTACCTTTTTATAAATATAGTATATTGTATATATATATATATATCATTTTAATTATTCCCCTTTCACACACTTAAAAAGTGATAACTTCTTTTTTGGATGTGTGGACTATTTCCTCATCGATATGAGATAATTCATTTTACATGAAAATAATATTATATATAAGTATATATTATTGAATAATATTTTATTTATGATATATTGATCATTATGTAATGATATGGTGTAACTTACATTCTTTCAATAACGATCATTGAAAATTGGGAAAGTAACTCAAGCATACATATGGACCATCATCTCCATGATCGTAACTTTGATAACTTATTCATGATAATATTTACTGCCTAAATTTAAAAGGATATTTGGTGTATAAATATTACAATTTTATCATGATTATTAATTTGGACATGTTAAATAATAATCTCATTGACCATATTTAACCTACCAATGTTTTTTTATACATAAACTTAATTTGTTCAAAACACTGGTCATAAGGATAATTTTTAGGAAGTTTTATATATAATAGTAAAATGTGAAATGAAATTAATTATACACATGAAAAATGTTACAATGAAAGTACAAAAGTAACATATTTTTTATTATGTAGGATGTTAATGGAAGTTCAACGAAAAAGATACACAATGTAAGGGATTCTCATCTCACTATTTACAACCATGATATAAATGTCACATTCATCACTAACATATTTTATTTTTTGTATCTAATTTATGTTTTTAAATTTTATATAATGAAATAATTTATATTTATGGTATTTAATATTTTAATATAATATAATTCCTCTACTAGTTTTATGTTTTAAATTTTATCAATGTGGTATTGGACACATTGGAATGTTTAAATATTATTGTCCTCAATTATAACCTTAATTATCATTCAATTATACTTCCATTTGGGGATATTATATGAAAATTGATAAATAAATAATTTTATTTTCTCTTCAATAGTTTTTCATTTTCATTTTAAAGTATTAATACAATTTTCCACTTTTTGGTACTCAAAATGTTTATGAATTTTTTATTAAACCCACATTTGTTTCTATTTTTTGTTGGAGAACATGTTTTCATCTTAAATACATGTTTTATGAAGATTTATAAGAATATGTTTTCTAAAATAAATTTTGACCATATTTTTACAAATTTTTCTCATTACCAATTTATTCAATGTAATATTCCTATCTATTTCTGCAACATCACATAAACTTTTTATTAGGTATACCCTTAACCTATTCATGGTTTCTCCTCCTTTGAGATTGGAATGATGCCTGTAGTAGTGATGTAAATGATTTGTTGGATTTTAAACAGTAACCATCATTTTATATAGTATTCTGGATGATTTTACTACATGTACCTAAGTTACACGCCATGTAACTATTTCTATGTACATGTTGTTAAAGGGGTTTTGATGTAGTGACATCTTTAAATAATGGATTTTAAATCCAAGGTGACCGGTTTTTCAGCGTACATTTACATCATGGATTTCACAGAATTTAAATTTATTACATGTCTTGAAATGGCCCACATACAATTTTTAAAATGTCTAAGTAAATGTATTGTCTTGGATATTTATCCAAACATCCTGAATATCAAACCATAACTCATCGAATTTGAATTTTGGAAACATCTATCCATCTAAAAAAAATTCTATGTTGGATCTCTGTTTTGACTGTGGTTCCACTCTCTATGTGTCCATTCAAATTCTCATTACATAGAATATTGTAGCACCCAAGGGTTTAATTATAGGATAATTTTGCATAAGGATAGTGATTTTTCTTATATTCTCTAATAAACAATGTGTGATCTAATTCTAGAGGCATATTCTGTCAATAAACATTGATTCATTGAGATATATATGTTTCCTCTATTCCAATTACCCCTTTTCTTCTAAACTGAATCAATCATGGTGAGGAATAGATTCTAGGGTTTTTGATTCCACGATGGGTTTTGTTGGATATGAATTACACTGTGGGATTTTTCCACACATGTTTTGAAGTAAGATATTATGTCTTTAGCCTATGATAACAGATCATTTTCTTATTATTTACAATCTAATTCATATAGAAATTAGCATGATTGTTTTGTGCATGCTAAAAAGGGTATTAAATTAAAAATGGTTTTCTCTAGCTTCTGATAAATGAAGAGAAAATGTGTATATTCAAATCATTTAAATGGAATTTGTAAAATTGTTTTGAAATGGTTTTCAAAGAATTAAACTAATCTGTGAGAAATATAACTTAGGTTACAATGAGAAATTGGTTGAAATTTTTAGATTGGGGACATTATGCATTGTATTTTATTATCATTGATGTTTTTCTTGGGGATTCCATGTTTTCCTAGGTCAATTGTTCTAGGGGACCGATATTGAAATTGGGGGGGGGGGGGTACTCAGAGGATATCTAGATACATACAAGGATCAATGTTCTAGGAATTAGTTATTGCACGATATTATTATGGTATGAGTATTTTGTGTCCTGGACCTATCGTATTTCTTGATGTTTTTATACGTATGCTTTTTTTACTTCATGGATTTATGAGTTAGCCTCTATTTGAATGTTTATACTTGAAGAAAATGATAAGTAAAATGTTCATTGAAATTGATATACATTATTTTGTTTAGAACTATGGGAAAATATTTTTTTTCATGTTTCATATAATATTTCATTACTAATTATCATTCCTTGATTTTACATCAAATTAGAATGCATGAATTGTTATATAGAGGATTTTTAAGGAACACCTAGGTGGGGTCCTACTATGCCTATTAGATCACACCTTGTGCACTACCTTAGCGATGCGTAGACCACTATTTTTCATATAGTACAAGAAGAGACAATGAACTATAGTAATGTGGTGAGGTCAGAATCAGGGATTGGGGTATCTAGTGGTGGGATGGTGGGAGTTCGTACATGCCATCATTTACATTAGCTCTTTGGATTGGGTCATTTTTAGTTTGTCATATCCGGTGGAGTTTTTAGTTACATTCAAAGTTGTATGATTCCTCAGTTTTCTTATAGTTAGAACATACATATCTTATTTTCATTTTGTTGTTCCTTTTTAGTACATATCTTCTATGTGTCTAATCATGATAGAAAATATTTATCCCTATAAAGTATTATTTGATGCATGGGTCCTCATCAGTAGCCCGTGTGTTCAAGAACGCCCTAACAGAATGTGATATAATGGGTTAGGAACCGAGAGTGAGGGAATCCCAGTTCGCTACATTACAATTTTGTATCAAATAAGGTATTTCATTATGATTATATGCCTTAGAACATATATTAGACGAGAGATAAGATATTCTATACTTGAGGGGTGTGTTGTGATAAGTTGATGACCAGTTCTTGTGTAATGAGACTCAGAATTCCATGGGATGTTGGGATGTGTGTCATAAGAAATGGTTATTGATTTAATGATCTTCATTTTTGTGGGTTTTTCTAGTTTGAGCTAACATTAGTTCCTTTTTGAAACCAATATTATGTTTCAATGTCTGACAGTATGCCTCCAATACCTCTTCCACCAGATCTTAAGGAGGGTGAAGCTAATGTTCCTAAAGATAACTCACCAGTGGATGATAATATCGTCATGAATTTCAAACGGCCAGTCCATGTTGCTGATTATGATATACCAATATTTCATAATACTGTTGTGTAGGTACTTAAAATAATTAGGATGAAAGAGAGAGGTCACATGAATTCTTGTCTAAGAAGTTTCCGCCCATTAATGGAACAAATTATCCTAAAGTGGAAGAGGGATAGATGTATATGATTGAGCATATCTTAATAATTATTGAAACACAAGAGAATATTAGAGTAATGTGTGAAACATTCATTCTTGAGGCTTCAACATGTGATGCTGGTATTATATGGTCCAAGATGATAGACATGAGAACAAGGATTAGATGGGTTTTGAAACCCTATTCCTATAGCAGTTTTTTCCAAAGTCCTTGATGATGGAAATGTATCTAATGTTCTTATCTTTATAATATAGAGAGAATTATGTGTTAGTATAAACCAATGATTTTGTTGAACATATCTGTTTTTTCAAGGATGTGTTGATGAATGACGAGATAAAGTCACATATGTACCTAAAGGTTTTGAGACCAGATATCAAATTGTAGGTGTTTATATTAGAACATTCTACCTATGTTTAGATGGTAGACCGAGCTATTTTTATAAAATTTCAGGTAAATAATGAAGATGACATGTTCATATTTATTAATATTTTTTAATTGATTATTTATTTTTCTTTCAAGGGGATGGTATGTATGAGAGCATACTCAACACACAATAATCTGTATTTTTTGAAATCTCATGTTGGGCACAAGATTGAGTCATTTTGAAAAATAATAATATAATATTATAGCAAATAGTAGTAAATTCATAGCCATTGTATTAGAGGGAATGAATATAACTAACTAAAATTTTATTATACATGTTTTCTAAATGACTTCAAATTTATCCAATAAATTTTAGAGGCTTCAAATAATAATTGGTCCAATTTTAAGCATTAAATACTCTAATATTCTTAAAAAGGTTGATTTTTTGCCTTATGATGGTGAACTCTTTTTAAATCTAGTTTTTTCAATTTTATATGTTCTATTTGACAAAATAATCATTGTAATTAGAAGCAGGACATCAAAATTTACTTTGGGTAAATTTTTGGAATTTTTATAATGAATATCATTATCAATGAATAGTTTAAATAATTAATTTTATGTGAAAACTTTCATTTCATATGATTTATTTATATAGTTATATTATTCTTTTAATTTTATTTAATGTGTAATTGTATTATATTTTTACCATTTAATCTAATGTTGTTCATTGGAATGATAATGTACATAAACACAAGTCAATCTTTTTTTTGTTTTTACTTTTTAAAATCATGTTTTCTAGTTTTGAAAATTACAATTTATTTTAAATTAATTAATGAAACATCTATGTTTTAAATTTGGTAAAATATAATTAATTTCTGAATTTGGAATATCAAAATTATTTTTGTTTAAATGTTTGGTATTTTTCATAAAACATTCAATTTTTGATAAATATTGAAAACACTATGTAGTAGTTAAAAACCTACCTTTTCATTTAAATGAAATTTTAGTGATTCTCTGAATTGAAATTCAAAATTCATACATACATGGTTTTCATATGTAATTTTTTGTTGAATTCTAAGAAAATAATTTTGTGAATAGATACTTCTTATTTTTATTTACTGTAGTTAATGATAAATATTGTAATTCATGGAAAAAATAATATAAAAATAATATAAAATTACCTTAACACATGTCCAAAACTTGTTTTATGTGTCATGGATGACCAATAAAATCCTTGGGTGAAACATTTGGCCTTTGAATCCCACTTTTTTAAAATAATGAAATTAAATTTTCTTTATTTAAAGTTAAAAAAAATTCATAAACATGTAACTTTTTGATAAAACGATATTAATTTGGGGTTATATAATTGATATCATTGACTATAAATAGTCATTTGAAAGCTAAAAATATTTCATACATCATATGTTTTTATTTATATTTTTATATATATAATAAATAAATTTATTTCTGACATAGTGATGTTGTAATAATTACCTAATTAATGAATTTTTAATATAAATTATAATATAAATTTTAAAATAAATTTATTTTGAAACATTTTATTCCATTCAAGAATTTTAGATTTAAATATGACTTTTTATATTTGAATTAATGATGTCTTTTGTAAGAATAAAGTTGGATTGTATTTTTTAAAAATTCATGATATGAATAGTATAAAACTTTTCATAAATGAATTTTTAAATACATTAATATTTAATTAAATGATAAAACATTCCTAAAAATATGAGATTCAGAAAATGAAATATATGATGTTAAAATTGTCATTAATGATCCCTTTTGGGAATCTTGGCATTTTATAGTAACTATATTAACCATATAGTGTGAATACAAAGAAGAAATGGTAAAAGATAAATTAGTTAACTGAGTGTTAAAGGTAAATGATAAGGTTAAAAATGAATCCCAAACCTGTCTAAAACCTATTGGTTGAGTGTATTTCTTATTATATTCTTAGTATCTATGAATTTAACGAGTTTATAACCTTTTGAAATCAAAATAAAGTTTATATTAAAAAAATATTTTAAAAAATTCATAAAGATCCCATCTTCACACTTATAAAAGGCCATTAGCTCTAACCCATTACTCACACCTCTCAGGGCCATTGGCTCATCCAAACTCTTCCAAAATAAGCTCCCAACATCTTTCTATTTCTCTTATAAGCCTTCCCATTGGCACAATGCAATTTATTAAAGACGTTTGGTTCATTCCAAAGGGAGTTACCCGATATAATAGAAAAAACAAGCTACATAAATGACATGTTGGGCTTGAGTTAAGGGGTTTTCATCTAACTTTTTATTCTCAGGAGATTCATGCTATATTAGAAAATATTTCCTTATTTTGTGGTTTATATACTACCAATTATTGTATTATGTTTGTAATATACATAATTTTATGGGTATTTATATCTTTATTGTATGATCATTCTTTTATGTGGTGTATGATTTGTAAGTTACCAAATCATTAAGGAAACCATTCACTGAACTCATTTAGTTAAATAATTCATCAATGTTATGTATTTTAAATTTAAATTTTCATAGGTTTGGATATGATCTTATATATACTTATTCTGGAACATTTTATTTCCATGTCATGAGAGACCCATCTCTTTCTCATCAACTCATTTTCAAAATTATAAAGTGTCACTGTTAGCCTGTCGAATATCTGTAATGGATCTTATTAACCCAATTTCAATTATATGGGATAAGATTATACTTATTTATTATGTTGTTCAATAAATATGCGGGAATGGCCTATTATTATTTTACACCAAATATCCAATTATATTTGGTGTTTGTATATTTTTCACACTTAATTATTCCATTGATTAATCCATAATGAAATGGTATGATCCTTTTAACAGATTTTATCTAAATTTACATTCCATTGTGACATATTTATTGGTAAGCACCAATTCACTTCTATATGGTGTGTATACATCCCATTGTAATATTATATCACGAATCTCCTTGTTCTCATGATATTAATTTTTTTTTCTTTATTTATGATTTGTCAAGTGTTTCTCAACACTTACAAGACTCTTTATTTAAAAAATAGTGTTAAATGATTTAAAATTTATTCTTATAAATAATTATCATTAACTTCCATTTTTTCAAAAAAAAATTAAGCATTTATTTATATGTACAATAATGTTTTAAAATTATAATTCATTTAAAAGTATCAAAGTGGTATGAGGCACTTTGATTATAAAATATCATTATTAAATTTTATAAACGGTTTTGAAAATGGTTTGATTAAGAATTGATTATATCAATATATTTTAATGATATGTTGTGATTGAAATGTGGATATTTTATCTTTCTATTATACTTTTATTATGTGTTTTGACCATTATATGGATATTGGGGATTTTTTAGACATATGGATTTTTATGTGCTAAACCAATGGCGGGTGATATTGAGATAGTTCTCCAATGTATTGGGTAACATGATAGTGGTAAAAGATAAAATTCTCTTAATATATTTAGGGAATATAGAGTGATGGGTAATCCAATCGTAACTACATATGTAATTGTGAAAGTAACAACTTTTGTATGTTTGGGTTGCCACAGGATACCATTATGAATTATGACATCGATGTGTTATTCCTAAATCATATGATTTCATGATTTATGTTAAATATCTTAGGTCTTTCATGTAATGATGGAATAATGTTTTTTTCTTTATCTTATAACCCATTCTGATATTTTTATTTTCATCCAATGTTCTTGTAATGTTTGTTCACATGGTATAAGGAAGGGTAAGATAAATAGAGAATGAATTAATATTTATAATAACAAAAGAATTATTATTTTCTTTTAAGAGTTTTTATTTAAAGGAAAAAAAGAGAATGAGTAGAATTGTCTAATTTATAATATTTGAGATGTAATTTAATTGTTACAATCTTATTCTCTGAATATGTAAACCTGAAGAAATCTTCAATGAGAATTCACGACTTAACACATGATTATGTAATGTTTAAGGCTGGAGCCTTACAGTTGGTATCCTAGGTTGATTTAGAAAACATTAGGGATTAAGAGTTTTTGTTATACACAGTGTTAGTCTCTATGTCTACTCTTTATGTTTAATCCTTATTTTTTAACTTTTTTAGATCAGTGAATGTCTGTTACAAATGGAAGGAGGGATATCTCAAACAACATTCTTATATCATCTTGATGAAATGATTGGATTAATTTTGGCAAAGTCATGTCCAGATGATTTTGAAACATTTTCCAACATCCAACTCATTTTCATGTAATTGTTTGAGATATCGAACACCTTTGTTATACCTCGATACTATCATGGCTCATGGGTTGTATTTAATTAAAACTAATTTTCTCAATATTATCATATTTTCACGAATGTTATATATTATCATGGCATTTGAAAATATTTTTCCTTATCACATGACTTTAGGGAATATTATGATTTTGAAGAAGGTGCTGAAGAAGGTGAACCTTGTGCAACCTATTTATATTTTCATTTAAAATATAGTCTCTCATAACATACTTTTGGTATTTTAAATGAACTATTGACTTTGTTGTTAAACTCAAACTAAGACCAACTATTTTATAAAAATCATGTTTTATTAAATGTTTTGAAATTATATGTAATAAAGGATTATTCTTCAAAACTATTTTTCTGCAAACACCCATATGAACCATGTTGTACAATGTGTTTGGATGACAGAATAAAATTATTTTGAAGGAAATCTAAATCATTGTTGAAATTTCTATTCCATCTACCTACGTGATCAAGATGACAATGAAACCAAGTGGAAACCATGATCATGGTATGATGTTATTTCTTTGGGAATAATATTATTTTATCATATGGAGGTGAAAAAAGGGGACAATATATATAGGAAATCATGAATTTATATGAGGAGGTTTTAATGTGTTGGGATGAAAATGATAGGTATAAGAAAAACTTTTAGGGTAAAAATTGATTGACTTCTTTTTTATTATTATAAAAGGATAACCCGTATGTTGTGTGAAAAACTGTCATGTCTGGATAAGAAATAGAAATAGAACCCACAACTGATGGGCGACACGGATGCATCGCCTACCACTAGACTACATGATGTCATTGGTTAGTATGACTAATTATTTTTAGATAAGTGATTTTATGGATCAAGATTATGTTGATTTTTGAAACTTATTTTATATCAAATAGATATCCTTATAATAGGAAAAATAATTGGTGATTAAGTGATAAAGGTTATTTGGGATGATTTTTTCTCTTTTGGGAACACTATATGCCTATGGAAAATGGAATACTATGGGATTTCATTTGCTGAGTAATGGTTGAAATTTTATATTGGATGAATCTTTTTATTATTGTTGATGTATGATTATTTGGGTTATTTATGGAAATGATTAAACAATAATTTAGAATATGTGATTAAGTTAATTACTTTTTCAAAATGATACATTAAGAGTAATAAATGTTAATTGAAGATAAATGTTAGGATTTATCGTGGAAGACTATGTGATAAATCTCTTTTGAAATGGGTTTCTCAATCTTAGTTGTATTATTTTGATGACATTTGTGTATTAAAAGGTAATTATTGAACATTGGGTATTTTTTGTTGAATTATAGTGATTAAGAGTACTATTTCATTTTATAATGGGATATTCTTTTTTGGGGTTAGTTTATATTGTACAATCCATTTTGGTTTTGGTTAATATTTAAAGAAAAGGGAAATATATAGTTCATATTTTACATATTATATAATTATCTATAAGTTTAATCTAGAACTTTTAATGTGACCAATTTATCTTGAATACTCGTCATTTGGAGAAAAGATATATTTGTGGTAGAAATTTAATAAATTATAAAAGTCTACTTGTCAAATAATAATGATTCCATATGTTCTTAGTTAATATCATAAAAAAAATCTCTAACATTATGAAAATAAAATTAAAACAAAAATGTTTTCCATTTACCTACCTACTGGGGAATCAAATTCCATTTAACACATGACATGTTTGGGGTTTTCATATAGTTAACTTTCTCCTAATCATGCTTTATGTCACTCTCTATCAGAACATGACACTTCGTTTATCTTAAATATCCATGTTTTACTACATGGTATACTAGTATGGGTTATCTCAGGTGCGCTTTTTAATTCTAATTTTTTCATTTAAAGTGATATTTTTATTGACACTTTTTCTGATGTGGGACTTTAAATGAAGTTTATAAGCCCAATTATAAAATTACAAGGATGCAATTCCCAAAAGGGAGTAGGATGCAGATTCTTAGGTAAATAACGAGTATGAAATTTTCATTTTTTAGTATTTGGGAATTAAATATTAATTTTAAATTAAAGGGGATTCTATGTCTGATACCATTCACAACATGCAACAATAGGTTACTCTGAAATATCAGGATGTACACAAGGCTGAGTCATACTGAAAAAAATAAATATTATTTTATATAGTAGTTACCATCTAGTCATTGTATTGGTGGGAATGAATAGAACAAAAAAAAATTATTCTTCATGTTTTTTGAATTCCTTTATATTTATCCAATAAATTTTATAGTCATAAAATAATAATGGGTCCCATTTTAAACATGAAATACTCTATTATTCTTTAAAAGGTTGATTTATGACATTTTGATGGAAAACCCTTTTTAAATCAAGTTTTTCTCACATTTATAAGTTCCATTGGATAAAATAAAATTCTACAATTGAATTGGGACATCAAAATTTACTTTGGGTAACTTTGTATTTATATAAAGTTCATTTTTAATGAATAGTGAAAAATAACACATTTGAAGTCAAATTAGTGTTTTCATATGATTTATTTATACAGATAGATAGTCCATTTAATTTTTTATTAAAGTTTAGTTGAATTATATTTTCAACATTTAACCCAATGTTGGTCATTGGAATTAATTTCAATTTGAAATTTGAAATAAACACATGTCAATCTATTTGTAGTTTTTACATCCTAAAAACACACTTTCTAGTTTTACAATTGAAAATGATTTTAAACGAATTAATGAAACATATATGATTTGAATGTTGTAAAATTGAAATAAATTTTGAATTCAAAATTATCAAAATTATATTTTGGTGAATTTTTGGTATTTTTCTAAAAATATTCAATTTTTTTATGAATTGTGAAAACACTACAAAGATGTTAAAAACCGAATTTTTAATTTAAATATAAATTTCTTGCATATATGAATAGAATTTTAGAAATGAAAAAATCATGGTTTCAATCAATGTGTAATATTTTGTTCAATAGGATTAAAATAATTTTTGGTGAATAGTACCTTCAGATTTTTATTAACCGCAGTTAAAGGTAAATATGGTAATTCATCGAAAAAATAATATTATAAAATTATAAAAATACCATAGCACTTTTCCTATCCTTATTTTATTAGTCATTTATGAACAATAAATTCCTTGGGTGGGACTTTTGGCCTTTGAAATCTAATTTGGTAACATAACGATATAAATAACATTTTATTTAAAGTAAAAATAAAAATTTCATAAAAATGTATTATTTTTCAAAATAAATTTCTTGTGGGGTTATATAATTGATAAATATGACTATATATTGTAATTACAAATATAAAAATATTTCATTAATAAATTTATTTTACTTCTAATTTTTATAGATCAAATAAATAAATTTATTGGTAACGCAATAAATATGTAATAATTACCTCTTTAATTAATATTTTTCAAAAATGAGATTACAAATGTTAATATAAATTTATTTTGAAAATTTTTATTCCATACAAAAAAAATTAGAGAAAAGGATGACTTGTTATCTTGGAATTGATGAAATATTTTCGAAAGAAGAGTGTTCGTTTTTTAAAAAGTCTTTATATGAATATTTTAAAAATTCATATAAATGAGTTAATAATCAATCAATATATAATTAAATGATAAAATAGTCCTAAAAGTATATGATTCGAGATAATGACATATGTTATGTACAAAATTTCATTAATGATACATTTTTGGTCACGTGGAATTTTATAATAAATATATTAACCATATTATATTGATATACTAGAAGCCATGGTAAAAGTTAAATTAGTTAACTCAGGGTTAAACCTATATGATATTGTTAAAAATGAATCCAAATCATCTAAAAACATATTATATGAGTGTATTTATAATAAAAGTCATCTTATAGAAGAATTTAATGAGTTTGGGACCTTTTTAATTATAAATTCAATTTATATTAAATTAAAATTTTCTAACATTCGTAAAGAACCCCTCCTCCCCCTTATAAACAGCCATAACTTCAAACTCATTACTCCCACTTCTCAAACCCCTTGGCTCATCCATCCAATTCCAAAATAAGCTCAAAACATCCATATATTCCTCTTATAAACCTTCTCGTTGTATTATAAAAATTCAAGAAATCCTTTTGTTTCAATCCAATGGGAGTTACCCAATTTAAAGTAAGTACAAAAGACACACAAAACAAGTCGTACATGTCGTAAGGGGTTTTCATCTCACTTTTTTCCCATGAGATTGATGCTATATTTTCCACTATTTATTTTTGTGTGGTTTATTTACAACCCATGATTGTATTATTTGGGTAATATACTTTATTTTAGCGGTATGTACATCTTCATTTTATGATCTATCTTTCATGGGGTGTATGTTTTGTAAGTTACCAAATCGGTAAGGGAACCATTCACCATACTCTTTTAGTTAAAGACTTATTTTATGTAATCTCTTTAAAATCTAAATTTTATTATTTTGGGATATGTTCTCCAATATCCTAATTCATGTACATTCTATGTCCATGTTATTAGATACCATTTTCACACTCATCAACTCATTTTATAAATTTTAAAGTGGTGTTGTTAGGATATCAAATTTCTTTAAAGGAGATTCATAAACAAATTTCAATTATTTGGGTTAAACATCAATTTTTTATTATTATTTCATGTTATGAATATCTGTGAATTAACTCTATTTTTATTACACATAATATCCACTTATATTGGGGGTATTTATATATTTCACGCATATTTTTTTCATTGATTTATCACTAATCTAATGGTAAAATCATTGTAAGTGATTTCGTCTCAATTTACATTTTCTTGAGGATAATTGGTTTCCATGCCACAATTAACTTTCATGTAGTTTATATACATCCATATGTAATATTATATCAAGAATATCCTCATTCTAATGATATTATATGGTTTTTATTTTATTCTATAATTATGTTTAATCAAAATTTTCTCATGTGTTACGAGACTCTTTAACTAAAACATCATTTTAAAATTTATAATGATTTATTATTCTAAATATTTATTATTAATGTCGTTGTTTTCAAAATGGTTTTATGTATTTCTTCATATAGACATTAATGTTTTAAAATTTATATACTTTTAAAACATTCATGGTTGTATGGGACAAATTGATAAAAAATATCATTTTAAATGATTTAATTTTTTGTTTGAAAATGGTTTGATAAAGAATTTACTATTTAAATATATTGAAATGATATATTGTGATTGCAATGTTGAAATTTTATCTTTATTTTATTCTTGTTGTATGTGTTATTTGTATGTCATGGTTATTGGGAATTTGTTACATATACGGGTTGTTCCGTGATAATCCTAGGACTGGTGAGACCAAGATAGCTCTCCAATGCATTGGGTAACGTGACAGAGGTAATCATTAATATTTCTCATAAGATATATATGGAATATAAAATGATTTTTATTCCAAATGTAACTCTCTACATAGCTATGAAAGCTACAACATAAGTACATTATGTATTCCACATGATACCTTTATGATTAATGGTTTCTATACATTATTCACAAATCTTATGATTTCATAAGGTTCATTAAACAACATATGTTTTATATGTATTGATGTATTGATTCATTCATTATTTACCTTATAACCCATATTGCGATTTTTGTGCCCATAACATGTTTTTGAAATGATTTTCATAGTGTATAAGGAAATTTAAGAGAAATAAATAATTCCAGAATATTTATATCAACAATAAAATGGTTTTTTTCTTTTATGAGTTTTTATTTTAGGAAAAAATGGATACTGAGTAGGACTATCTTCATTGTAATATATGAGATGTAATGTTACAGTTATATCCTAATTCTCTAAAAAAATTACATGAAAAGATCCTAATAGTCAATTTATGACATAAATCAACATTATTTAATGTTCAAGGATAGGACCTTAAAATTATAGCATAATTGAATATGGAATGAATGGTTTTATTTTACAAATATTCTCTTCCATCAAGAGGATGCTTTAGTGGTTCACCAGGGAAGAAGGTGAAGTGGAATGAACATCACGGCAGTAGTGGAGGTTGGTCTCAGCTACAAGCATCTTCTTCCTAACCTATTCTAGTTGGTAATTTGCCAATATCTTTCTATAAGTGGAGAAAGGGATGGAATAATAGAGGTTATGTCATATTCTTATAAAGAAGTGAAGCAGTTGTGGATGTTTTGATCACGAACAACATTTCCATTAGGATATGAATATGCCTCGTTATTTTTAGGGTTTGTCAGCTCCAATGGATACTTAGGTGAAGTCATAGTCTCCAATGAATATAGGTATCCAGTCACTAGCCTTAGGGGTGAATCATTTTTATGTCATAGATGAGTTTCTAGTGAATGTTGATGGAGGTATAACAATAGTGAGAGGTAAAATCCCAATTACATATACAATATCAATTTACTTGTTCGATATTGGTTCCTCCAAGTATATTATATCTACAATTTTTAATGATAGTCATAAAGTTAAAACATTAATTCTTCCATTTAAAATGTAGTTAGAGACATATCTCAGTAATTGGAAAGCGTATGGATTTCAATATCTGTCATGTTTGTTAACAATATCTAATATGTTGTTATTCTGTGACATTCTCATTCTTGATTTTGTTCTTTTTAAATCATTATCGGTATGGATTTTCTTGCCTCTCATTGTACCATGTTTGAATTTTTTTACTGGTGTGTTTCATTTCATGCAGCTGATTGGTGATATCTTGTGTTTTAGGGAGAGTGGGACCTAAGGTCTAGTCGTTTATGGCCTTCCTACCCAGAGATCATGATTTTTTTGTTTGCTGTAGAATTTTACCTAATTATGTATCTTCTATTACTGATCTCCCAATTATTGTTCGAGAATTTCCTGGAATTTTAAAAGATGACTTATATGCTCATTCATTGTAGAGAGAGGTTTAGTTTATGATTTATTTATTGCATTCCTTCTAATCATATGGAATCATTAGAGAAAAAAGATCTCATGATTTTATTGGATGACCTATTAGAATAAGGTATTTCTCGACCTAGAATTTCACCTTGGGAAGCCCCTATGCTCTTAGTCAAGAAATAATATGATTCAAATAAATTATGCATGTACCATCAGAAGTTGAAATAGGTAATGGGTAAGAAAAAAATTATTTTATTCACCTTGATGTTTTGTTTCATATGTTGATGTGATTGAAGTTGTTTTCCATGAACGATCTTCAGTCATGTTATCATCAACTCATTGTTCAAGAGTTTGATATACTAACTACAACCTTCAAAACCATTTTTGGTAGTCATAAATATGTTGTTATTCATTTTTTTATTAATTACACAGGTAAAATTTTAATGGCCTTGATAAATGAGATATTCCAACAATATCAGGATAGTTTTATGGTAGTGTTAATCAATGATATTCTTGTATATTCAACATCCAAGCATGATCACGAGCACCATATGTGTTTGGTTTTGGAAATATTGGGATGTCACCATTTATATGTGAATATTTTAAAATATTGATTCTATATTCATGAACTGATGTTCTTGGGGAACCGAATTTTAAAGCATGGGCTGTCCATAGATATAGATAAGGTTAATGATTTTTTATGGAAGGAAGCATAGAATGTGTCTCATATATACATTTTTAGGGTTATGATGTATACTACCGACTATTGGTGTCACAACCCATCCAACGGGGCCCATGTCGTGTCTAGCCCAAGCCCACCTTCCATTGGCGAGGGGCTAGCGACTCACACTGGAAAGGAATATCCCTAAAAATGGGTAGGCATTTCCTTTAAACCTACAAAATCACACAATCCAAGCACAAAACAAGATGAAAGAACCAAGTAAACTATAATATAAATAGGGTGTAAACAATATGTAATGGGGAAGGAATATAATCCCAACTGAAAAGTACACGTACAACTAAAAACAACTCTTGTGGACACCCGCAAAGGATCCTACCTGAAGGGTAGGTACAGCTCTCGAATGGTCATCTCTATGGTACACCTTGTCTAATGTCAACCTCTGTGCAGCCTCCTTTCCTGGTACCATCGACCTCGATCAACACTTTCTGTCATTTGCAGAAGACACAACAAGTTGCCGATGTGTCCCGTTTAGGGATGAGTAAAATGATACTCGTTTGGGCCCTTGAGACATCCTATGGTCTATTAGAATAAAAAAATGATAAACCATATAGCATGAAATCAACAGTCCAACCCACATAGGTATATAACCATACATATACCTATGTTATCCAGTATACCCATCTCATTCATGTGGAAAACTCAAGGCCCAACTCATTAGCCAAATTCCCAATTGTACCACGAAGGAAAGAATACCATGAAGGTAATAACAAGAAGGTAGGTAGAACAAAGTCAACAGCACACAGATGAATACCACAAATGTAGAACTACCACATAGGTAAGACCATGAATATTGAATTACCACACAGGTACCACCACGAAGGTAAGTACCAAAAAGGTAAATCTACGTAAAAGAACACCACAAAGGTATCACCACACAGAAGTGTACCACAGAGGTAAAGACGTAGCTCACACCAAGTATAACTTATATACAAAAGTATAGAGGATTAATTGGTTTTATAGATCATCTTACTTCATCGAGATGCTCTGTTTTTGACCCACACAAGATCGAAGATGACCCATATAGAATATGAAAATAACCTGCACAAGATCTGGAGATGACACACAAAGGATCGGTATGCACTGACCCACAAAGGATCGCTGAGAGCTGACCCACACAGGAACCAAAGATGACCCACTCTAGATCTGAAAACTCTTCATGTACAGTCAGCCATAGGGTCCCACACTAAGAATTCTTGATTCTAGAAGGTTCCACTCCTCAAATCATCGGTCGATAATTCAAATTTCATGATGTCCAATGAAAATGTATCATGATGGTCCATCATATCAAAAGAGACCCAACGCAATAGACGACATGTCAATCGGACGCCTAGTCTTTAAGTTATTATCATTTCTATTCCAATGGCCTGGTTGGATTCAGGTTCGATCCAACCCGGCCATACTAAAACATTATGCAAGAATAATTTTGATTATACCAAAATTACTTTCTCAGTCTAAGGATTCTAGTGTTGTAGATAGTTCAACAAATGATTTCCTGGTTCTCAAAAGATGGCCAAAAAAGTCTTATTTAGGTCTAAATAGGCCCAGGTCCAGTCTGAATGGGACGGAACTACCCAATTCAGTATGATGTGGACTGCCCCGCAAATATGTGGCTCGGTCAGATTGGCCCACTGGGCGCGGCTCTTTGGGAGTGGCCCAATTGGCATGGCCCGCCCAGCTGGGTGTGGCCTTCCTAACTGGGAGCAGTCCACCCGGCTGGGTGTGGTCCACCGGGGTTGGTCCCACCCAATCTGCACCAGTGGGAGGCACCCCACGGTATTTTAAACTGTTCAACTGACCATTATGCTTTTCCAGCCCAGCGACACCATGTGGCCCCGCCTTCTGGCACACTGGACCCGCTAGAGGAGTCCCACTCGACATGACTTGGTCGGCCGACAGTTCCGGTTGGCTCCCTCTATCCTGTGGTACGATGAACCCGCTATCCTCCCATAGTGGGCCAGTTTTTTTCCACCCTTCAATTTCACTGCCGCATCTATGTAGCTGCAGCCTCATCCTCTGCCGGTGGAGTGGGCGCACGCTGCCCTACCTCCAAATGGTCGGCCGACTTGTCGACCGCTCCCAATTCTGCCACGATCGACAGGCCACGACCTCCTCCACTACCATCGGAACGGATGTGTGCCACCATGGTTCCATGCGGCTGGTCGGTGTGCCGGCTGCCTTCCTCCACTTTTGCGGCCGACAGGTCGTAGCCTTCTGTTACGACGTAGTTGCGCTGCTACCGCCATCATGGCCGACCGGAGTTACAACCACAACCTTGGTCCCTACTAGTGTCTTTCAATAGTGACACGGCTCTAGTAGGAGTCCTTTCATCCCAAAGTTCGCCTGCGAAGAACACGTCATCATAGAGGGAGCAAAGGGATCATGCCCTGTTAGTTTGGCATGCACCCTCTGCGTTAGATCTGTCGCAGGTGGTTCAAGAGGATTTGAATCAATGTAATACCACAACGAACAATATAAACACTTACCGACTTCGATCATTGGAGATGGTGTGTGGAAGAAGATTAAGATGATGAAGACTTCGACATCTGTCCCTCCCATAACATGCTTCTGAACCATGCTCCAATATCTTTTCAATTTTCTTGATCTGGAGAGTTGTTCATTCTTCATAGGAGAATCCATGTTTCCTCCACAAAGAGTTATCTAAGAGATGCTTTTTCAAGTGATCTCTCCCACAATAGGTGAGAGGCCCACATTAATTGAGTTATGTTTATTAGGTCAATTAATGTCGGCCATTTATTTGGGGAATTATAAGAGTTATCTCACATTAAAAGTGAGGTTTATGGTTGGGTTGTTCCCACTACCAAGATTATAATTGGATATTTCAGTTAAATAAAAATAAATGTTAATTGTTTTATTTTTATTATTTTCATTATCTCTCCCACGAATAACTGGAAAACCATCATCCACCCCTCGACCTACTGCAGTCGAGGTGAAGGTCTCCTTAGGGGAATATCGGCTCTATGTGTTCAACAGTGTCCTTAGATTTCAATTCCGACCACTGATTCTAATGCTACAAAATTCCACACATGCGTTCTTGAAACATCCATGAAAAAAAGTTTATAAATTCATTCTGGGCACATCGGGCCTCAGAATCACATATTGTCAATATTTGAGGATTCTTAATATTTCTATATATAAAAAAAATACATGGAAAATCCAGTTCATTACATTCTCCCCATCTCCAGGCTTTGAATCTACGAAAGACAACACACAAACTAGGGAGACAAGTGGGGGTACTATGCACGAATATGAGCCTATGGCTCCCATGTTCTCTCTTGGGGGTTCCCTTTCAACCAGTGAATGCACACCAGAGGTATCGACCACCCATGAAGGACATGCTCTTATCGATCCTCAATCTCTAATGGAACCTCCGAAAACATTGACCCATCACATATGTCTAACTCACCCTAGTCAATGATGTGTAAAGGATATTGTATGTATCTCTTCAGCTGGGATACATGGAAAATGCAGTGAACCTGTTGCAATTGAGTGAAAAGAGCTAGAAAGTACACCACATTACCAACTCTGCTAAGGAACTGGAAGGGTCCGATGAACCTCAAATATAACTTGTTTCCTAAGCCAAATATCCACTAACCTTGTTTAGGTGTGACCCGTAAAAAGACATGGTCACCATCCTCGAACGGTAGAGGTCTCCATCTCCTGTCACTACAAAAATTATGACTGCTCTGTGTAGTATTCATCTACTCCTGGATGATATGCACCTTCTCCATGGTAACCCATACCATCTCTCATCCCATGAGTGCAGACTCCCCTTGGTCAGTCCAACACAGAGGTGATCTGCGAGGTCGACCACACAATGCCTCGAATGGTACCATATCGATAGTGGAATGATAACTGTTGTTGAATGAGAACTCCACCAAGGGAATGTGATCCTCCAAGCTGTGGTTGAAATAAACTATCCAAGAATCCAACATGTCCTTGAGGGTTTGAATGGTACACTCTGTCTTATAATCAATCCGAGGATGGAAGGCGGTGCTCAACCAAAGCTATTTGTTGAACTCCTCATACAACCCATTCCATATATAGGAAGTATAACATGCATCAAGATCGGAGACAATCATAGATGATACCCCATGAAGCCACACAATATCTTGTATATAGAGGCATCTGAATCCAACTACTGATACATGCTCTATGATAGGTAGGAAGTGGGAAAACGTGGTTTGTCCTTCAATGATAACCTAGAAAGAATAATAAACCCTAGACATGCTTTGAAGTCCAGTCACTAAGAACATTGAAATTCTATCCCACTTCCACTCTGGCACCTCAAGTGGCTGAACAAAGCCTGCTAGAACATGATGCTCTACCTATATTTTCTGACAAGTGAGGAACCGTGAGACAAAATCTACAACTTCATTCTTCATTCCCTACCACCAGTGTTGATGTCGAAGGTCCTGGTACTTCTTCTCCACCCCTAGATGTACCACTACTGGGGAGGTATGGAACTCCCTCAACACTTCCTCTTGTAGTGCCACCAGTGCCATAGTATTCCCTCTGAAGAGGATGATGTGCTCCTTGCCTTCAGAAAATAAATCAGGTGCTTGTCCTCTAAATATCTGAGGAAGTCAAGCCTCGTAGTCAGTGTCTCTAAGATTCGCCTCCCTGACTTGCTGAAAGAGTGGGGGAGTGACTATTAGATACTGAAGATATGATTCTGCATCTAGATCCCTGTAGAATATTCTAAAAGTGGCTAGCTGCAATGGATCATCACTCAAAAACAATATACCAAATCTCTTATTGGGTTCATTTTCTACTACTTTCCCCTTCCTAGGTGTATAGACTATCTTGAAGTCATAGTCCAAGAAGAACTCAAGCCAACACTGTGGTCTCAGGTTTAGTTCTTTCTGAGAGATGATATACCTGAGAATCTTATGATTATAGTAGACTATAAAATGTTCACCCATCAAGTAATGTCACCACATCTTCGACGCGAAGGCCAATGTTTCTAGCTCCAAGTCATGGGTACCATTTTTCTTCTCATGCTGTCTCAACTGTCGAGAACCATATGTGATCCCTGATCGCTCTTCGATCTGGACATATACAAGACCGGTCCCAGATGTGTCGCAGTAGACTACATACCCAACGTCGTCCTCCGATAACCTCAAGATGGGGGCACTCATCACTCTCTACCTCTTATCCTAGAAACTCAACTGGCATTTCACTGACCACACGAAGGGTTTCCCCTTCTTCATTAATACTGATAAGGGTGCAACAACTTTGGAAAATTCAGGCACAACCTCTCATAGTAACTGGAAGGACCCAGGAAACTCCACACATCTGTAACACTCCAGGTGGATCCCATGCAAGCACAACCTCAATCATTGCTGGATCCACTACAACTCCATCCTCCTAGATGACATGTCCTATAAATATAACCTCTCAGATCTAGAATTGGAACTTCGAGAGCTTACCATAATGTCAGTTCTTTTAGAGTGTGTCTATACTATATGTTGATGATATGCATGATCCTCCTCCGTAATTGAGTATATTAGAATGTATTCAATGAGGATTACAACATAGAGATCTAGGTATGGTTGTATTGTCATGTTCATGAGTCCCACGAACACTATTGGGGAATTGGTCATGTCAAATGGAATAACCAAGAATTCATAGGGGCCATACTGACATCTGATGGCCATCTTCTTCACATCCTCATCTCGTACCCCGAGCTGGTGATAGCCTGATATGAGGTCTATCTTTGAAAACCATCGTTTTTCCTTCAACGGGTCAAATAGATCATCATTATTTGATAGTCGGTACTTGTTCTTCACGGTCACCTGGTTCAGGCACTGATTGTCCACATAGAGTCTCAAACTCCCATCCTCCTTCTTGGGGAACAAAATCATGTCGTTCCAAGGAAAAGCACATGGCCTAATGAATCCCTTGCTATGAATGTCCTATACCTATAATTACAGATCTCGAAGCTCCGTGGGATCCATCTGATTTGATGGTTTAGAAATTGGTGTTGTCCTAGGATACAAGTTGATATAAAATTTTACCTCTATATGAGGAGGTAAACATGGAAAATCATCAAGGACATCAGTGAACTAGTCCAACACTAATAGATAGCTCAGAATCTCATCATCAACCACTCATATAGTTAGACTAGGCAACAGATGTGTTTTCGGTTGCACCCTCCTCCGAGTTAGTCCATCATATGCTGCAAATGTTTCCTTCTCGCTAGTGAAGGAATAGCCTATCCCATCTTGGAAGAAACATTGCACTTTGCCCCTAATATAGCCTATCTGAGAATGGACTGTAGAAAACCAATACATAACCAAGATGACATTTTATGGCCTCGACACTGCTACTAGAAGATCCCAACTGAACCTCTCATCTCCTAGAGTAAGATCACACAACCTGGACGAGTGTGTAATCATCAAATCCCCTCCCATAAAAGTGTCTATCCGTAAGGATCGATCCAATGGCTCCACTGGAATCTCTGAGCTCCGAATGAGGGTAGTGGAAATAAAAGAGTGACTGACACATGTGTCGATAAGAAATGCAACTAAGTTGGAGTATACACAAATTTTACCTCATATCCTCTCTGGAGAATCGTGGTCGTAGGACTCAGATAGCAGGATATGAGATCTTCCTTGTCCACCTACTCCCTGTGGTCGGGGTGGACTACTTAGAGGTGGTGGCGGTGGAACCTCGAATTTCCACCCATCGCCTATTGCACAACCAACTCCTCTGCCACGTCTGCCTCCTGCCTTCATACCTCCTTGATCGAATCTTCCCTTTTTAATATGTCGTTCTTCAAACATTTGTTGGTCATCTGTGTGGTAGGTCGAGCAATCGTGAGCCATGTGACCCTGCCTGCCAAATGAGTAACACTGCATGCCCCCTACCTGGCATGCACTGTCTCGAGAGCCTCACACAACTGACCATATATCCTACTATCTCCCACCTATAGGTATGGTCCTCTTGGGCCACTATATCACCTCTCTACTGCCAACTACAGATGATTCTGCTACGTGATGTCTAATGGTGGGTCTTACTGCCACCTACAGTTCAATAAGGAAACTCTCCACTTAGTGTGCTCTCTCTAACTCCCCCACCTACATCGGGATGTTGTAAGAAAATATCAAAGCTCTAATATCCTTCCTGATTCCCGGCTCGATGGTCTGACCTTTGAAGAAAGGTTCGCAAACCATGTCAGTGGAGTAGAATAAGAGGTCAATGAACCTCGCTGAATACTGATCCATGGTCATGCTACCCAGCAGCAAGTGGAAAAGTTCATGTGTACACATTGAGAGTAAGGTCTAAGACACAAACTATGCCTTAAAAAGTCTCTCATTGGCTGCCCAGATTAGAGTGATCTTGTTGAAAACATGGGGCATCAATCTCCACCATCTGCCCCGTAGTTGCCTGAATAAGACTGCAAGCAAAGATAACCATGAGATCAACTGGTGTCCCTAATGGTCGAAAAACACTAAACACGACCTCCAGTAAGTCCTCAACCACATGTGGATCCATCTCTCTCAGAAACATTAGTGGCCACTGGTTCTGAAACTCATACAACGGGCTCAAGAGGCATGCAACCTTAACTACAAGGGATGGTAGAATCCATTGCCCAATGGGTAGTGGTGCCACTGCTACACCACCTGATGGTAAAAATGAAGTAAGGATCCCAACACTGAAGCCTTGTCACTCTACGGGAAGTCATCACGTATTCTTTCTATAACCTAGGCTTGCTGTTAGCATAGAGGCATCCTGAATGAAACAGGTGCGCCACGGTCAATATGTTATACCTGGTGTCCATAATCAATGAGTCCAGAAAGAAAAATTTTCAAAGACACACACAATTCTTGTTTTCATGCACTGAGTCAGAAATATGAAGTCCGGGTCCTAGTGTATGGATATTTCAGTCACCGCACCAACAATGGATTCCCCAAACTGAAAACAACGACCATCACAATTAACAACATTTAAAATTCAAATTATTAGAGTCTATGTTCATCGGTAGAACCTTCCTATGATACCAATTTGTCACAACCCATTCCTCGGGGCCCGTGCCATGACTAACCCATTCCCACCTTCCATAGGTCAGGAGCTTACAATCAGCATCAGAAAGGCATATCTGTAAAACCATAAAAGCATTGCTGTTAATCTTGAAAACTCACACAATCCAAACACACAACAAGATACAAGAAAAAAGTAAACAATAAAGTAAACATGTTGTCTACATTAAGTAAAGGGATGGGAATACAAGCTCAAATGTAATGTACACGTAAAACTGAAAACTACTTCTGTGATCACCCGAGAAGGATCCTACATGAAGGGTATGTACATATCTCAAACGATCATCTATGTGGTACAAATCGACCAAGTAATAACTCCATGTAACCTCCAGTCCTAGTACCCTCGACCCGGGTCATCATTTTCCATTGTTTTCCAAAGACACATCATGGTGTGGGTGAAGCCTGTGTAGGGGTGAATACCACGATACTCTGTGCGGACCCCGAGACCACGTATGGTCTCTCAGAATCAAAAAACGATAATCCAAAAAGCATGAAAACATCAGTAAACCCCACATAGGTATATTCCAATACATATACTTATGTTATCCAATATACCCTTCTCATTCATGAGGAAAACTCATGGCCCAACTATCTATCCAAATGCACAATTGTACCACAAAAGAAGGAATACATCGAAGGTAACTCTACACAGGTAATTACAACAATGGTAGCACCATAACGAAGAATACCATGAAGGTAGAAGTAACACACATGTAACAACATGAAGATATAAGTATCACACATGTAACAACACAAAGGTAAGTACCACAAAGGTAACACCACACAGAAGTATACCACGATGGTATCACCCCACAAAAGTGTATCAAAAAGGTAATGACTACACTCATGTCATGTATAAATTAAGTACAGATGTGTAGATGAATAGTTGTGTTGCATGGTCACCATAAATATTCAGGAATCTCTTCTGTTGACCCACATAGGATATAGAGATGACCCAGACATGATCGGTATGCACTGACCCACACAAGATCCCTATGAACTGACCCACACAGGATCCAAAGACATCCCACATAGGATCTGGAGACTCCTCTATTACAGTTAGCCACGTGGTTCCTGCACTAAACATTCATGATTCCAAGAGGTTCTACTCCTCCAACCATCTACCGATAAATCAAATACCACGAAGTCCCATGATATTCCATAACATCATAAGGGACTCAACGTGACAGACGTCACATTAATCGAATGCTCGTTCTATAAGTTATTAGTGTTTCAGTTCGAAGGGCCCGGATGGAATCGGGTTTGATCAAACTCAACCATACTCTAACATTATCCAAAACCCAAGTGTTTTATACCAAAAGGACAATCACGATCCAAGGAATCCATTTCCACAAACAGTTCATCAAACGGATGCCCAGTTGTCAATATATAGACAAAAATGCATAATAGGGTCTAGATATGCACAGATCCTGTCCGACCCGTCCCGACCAGGTCTGAGCTGACCCGAACCATTTTGGGTCATCCCAGTCCACTGGCCGTTACCCATTGTGCACATCGAGGTCCGAACAGCCCGTTAGGCATGACCATCTAGGTGTCACCGGCAAGGCACGACCCGATCCGCGCGGGCCACTCGGCTGGGTGTGGCCGGCCCGACCGGCTGCGGTCGTCCTGGCTTGGGGCGGTCCGCTGTGGTGGGTCCCATACTAGCCACAATATGGGAGGAACCCCTCGGTATTCAAAAAGTTCCAATGGAAAATTTGAATTGTCCATCCCAATGGATCCATGCGGCGCCTCCTATTACCACGTGGGACACGCCAAAGCGTTCTCTCTCAGCGTGGCGCGGTCGTCTGGTGGTTCTGGACGACTCCCTCCTTCAAGTAGCACGGCTGTGCCACTATCTTCTCATAGTTGTCCGGGTGTCGTTCACCCTTTGGGTGCACCCTAACAACTAAGGAGTCACAACCTCATCCTCAACTAGCAGTGTAGACACACGCCGCCCTGGCTCCACGTAGTGGGCCGGCATGCCGACAACTCCGCTTCTCTACTACGGCCAAATGGCCACAACCTCCTATAATATCGGTGGTGTGGAAGCATGCCTTCCTAGTTCAACGTTGCTATCCAACCTTCATCCTCCTCAGTCATAGCTGATGGGTCGCGACCTCCTTCGATGATGTGGTTGTGCCACCGACACCATCGCAGCCTAAGAGAGTGCCAGCCGCTGCCATTTACATTGCCGACATCGGCCACCTGCGAGGTGGCACCAGCGGGCTTTCGCTCATCTTAGTGTTCGCCTGTGAAAAATACATCAACATAGAGGGAGAAGAGGGATCATGTTGTGTTTGTTTGACCCGCACCCTTTGCGTTAGATCAGTAGCAAGTAGTTCCAGAGGATTTTAATTATTACAAAACCATGAAGAACAATATAAACACTTTCATACCTTGATCGTTGGAGATGAAATGAGGATGAAGTTGAAGATGATGAAGACGTCGTCACCCGTCAATCCCGCAAAATGCATCTAAACCATGCTCCAAAGACGGATCAACGTTCTTGATCCAGAGAGTTATTTGTTCATAATTGGAGTATCCAAGTTTCTTCCACCAAGTGTTCTCTCAGAAAATATTTTCCCTATTTTCTACCCCATGAGAGGTGATGGTCCAACTTTAATTGAGTTAAGTTTATTAATTCAATTAATGTTGGCACATTAATTGGGGGAATTAGAAGAGATAACTCACATTAAACGAGAGGTTTAGGGTCACGTGGTCCCCACCACCATGATTCAAAAGAGAGGATTCATTTAAATAAAAATAATAGATAATTGTTTTATTTTTATTATTTCCATTATACCTCCCACGAAAAACATGAAAACCTACATCCACCCTCGACCTACTGCTATTGAGGTGAAGGTCTCCTTATGCAAATATCGGTGATCTTAGTTCAACGGTGTCCTCTGATTTAAATTCTGAGCACCGGTTCAGAAGATACAAAATTCCACTCACACATTCCTTGAACATACCCAAAACAAAAATTTTAGAAGTTCATTCCAGGCACACCATGCCCCAGAATCACGCGATGTCAATTTTCATGGACTCGTAATATTTCCATATATTTAAAAAAATACATGGAAAAATATGAGTCTTTAAAAATGATCATATATTTCTATAAGATGATTTCTCTTTTTAGATCTATTAAAACTAGTATGTGAATATTCAATGTTATTTCAATAAACATAAATGAAGTCTATCATCGGCACCTCTGTTAATCTTACCTGAGACCGGTAATGGGTAAATGGGGTTTTCTGAGGCCTCTATTGTTGGTTTGGGTTGTGTGCTTATGCAGGATGCTCATGTGGTAGAAAACATATATCATTACTTCGACCACATGAAACAAATTACCCAACTCACTATTTAGATCTTGCTGATGTCATTCATGATCTCAAATGAATGAGGCACTATCATATTGGGGAGAAGTTCATGATCTTATTTGATCATAAGAGCATACTATATTTCATTTGATAGAAAGATGAGTATCTCCGGAAGATATAATGGGTACAATACCTTTTTATGTTTTAAATTGATATCACATATATCCTAGTAAAGGGAAATTTCAATTCATACACTCTTAGTAAGAAGGTTACATGATAGGATTTTTGGAAATCAAAGGAAAAGTGGAACCTTATGGGTAATTTTACTCTATTGTATATGGATTCTCAAGAGGAAGTTAAAGGTGTAGTCTTGTCTATTGTTCAGTCATATTCATCCCTATTAGAGTCTATTATTATATGTTAGTAAGTGAATGATGAGTTTCAACAGACTGGAGAAGTCATTTTTGTTTGGGAGACCATTTCAGCTTGGTTACTATCTACAGATCATATGCTTCACTTTAGGAATTTTGTTTTCATCCAATTATATGTGAGGGGTTAGTTTTGTTCTATTGTCACATCTCTTCACGATTCATTCATACAAAAAATATGATTATGTATTAATACATGAGGAGGCGATTCTAGTGGATGGGTATAAAGTGACTTCACAGAGATTGTGTCTCGTAGTTACACCTGCCAATGGATAATGGTAGACTTGTTGAATATTTCTTTTCTGCATCATCTTCTTCTGATAATGATTTGGAATTGGGATGAGATATATAGGTATTTTGTTATTGGATTACCATGGAATATACAAGTGAATAATTTTATATAGGTTGTTGATTACTAGAGGATGAAGTCTTCTCGTTTAATTCTTATCCAAGACACCACAAATGTTGATGATCTGGGTTTGTTTTCTATGTAGGTGATTGGGAGGTTAAAAGGGAGTCCTAAATCCATTGTTTCAGTTAGGGGTCATATGATTACCTTGTGGCTATGGAGGAGTCAACAAGAGGTGATGGGAACTAAGGTCATGCTGAGCATGACATTCCATCAACCAACAGATGGTCAAACTGAGCGAGGAATTCAAATTCTAGATAATATACTCTACGCCAATGTCATGAATTTGAGTGGAACATGGGCTATCCATCTCCAACTGGTTTATTTTTTACAACAACAATTATCATTCATTTATATTAATGGCTCCCTTTATGGGTGTGGTATGGTTCCGATACATATGACCACAATAATGGTATGAGGTTGGTGATGTATCTATAGTTTTGCCATGTTAGGTTTAGGAAAGATTTGTGAAGATTAAGGATGTACATCTATGACTGGATACATCCTAGAGTTAATAAAAATCATATACAAATTGGAAATTTATACCTTTGGTTTTTCCCATAGGTGACTGGGTTTTCATAAAAAAAATTCCTCAGTTTGGTCACCATCGACATGAAATGCCGGAAATGATTCTTATGAGATATGTTAGTCTATATGTGGTCACTGAGTTCCTAGAAATTTTTTCTTATCGGTTATCATTTTAATTTATGTTAATAAGTATTCACAATACTTTCCTTTTTTTTGCAACTCATGAAATATCACCCAGAACCCACTCACATTTTTAGTGGGGGATAAATTTAGTTAGAGCCATATTCTTATATTTTGGAGAAACCATATGAGATCATTTAATCTCAATTGAAATTATAGCATGGGAAGTCAAATCTATTGTTAAGAGTTTTACAGAAAAAATGGTGGGATTATCATGGGACATTTGAATACGAAACATTGATGACGGTGAAGTGGTAACATCTCTTTATAGGGATTAAATATTCCACATGATTTTTCAGGGATAGAATGTGATTATGGTGGGGTGTTTGGAATATCCCAATACAGTTTTTTTAGGTAAGACATTAACATAATCATTGTTTTCCCCTACATTGATATTTGGAGGACACATGTAATGGTGAATTCTGAGATTTTTTGGAATTTAAACTAGACAATACCTTTTCTATCGGATACTAGAAAATTTCAATTTATGTACCTAGGTTACATGCCCTGTAACTATTGGTGATTACAAGCTATGAATTTTTATTAACGTCATGAATTCCATAAATAATAGATTTTATGTTCATGTTGAAGGATTTTTCAGTGTACATGTACATAAAGGATTTAAGGGTCTATAAATGTATTATAGGTTTTAAAATTCCTCACGCATGTTTTTTATAAAAGGAAGAGTAAACATTTTGTCACGGATCTATCCCTAAAACTCTCTTCCTTCAAGTCAAATGTCATACTAGTATATTTAGGGAGACTCCTCTTCATCTAGATGAGTTGTTCAATGATAGGTCTTAGTTGCGACTGTGGTGCACCTCTCAGGGTAAGATATGTTTCTTCTTGTTTATTGATTAGATTAGTGTAGCACCCTAGGGTTGAATTATTGGATCTGTTGGACTAATGATGGACATTATTGTTTCCTTCCCCATGATTCGTGGTGTGATATAATTTTTGAGGAATTTTTTCATCATTATTAATGGTCCTTTAAAAGTATCCTTTTGTGCTTCAAGAAAAAAAATTAATGTCAATTTATTTGTAGTGATAAATGAATTAATTGTAATTTGATTGAAGAGTAACCAAAATATTTGTTTGTTCAATTGAAATTGAAAATGATTTTATATGAATATTACCTAATATTCATGGTTAATAAAAAAATTTCCCATAATTATGTAAATGACTAATAAAATTGTTTTGTCCCAATACCTTAAATTCTGTTGAGCTGATGGTCTCTTAAATTATCAATAATTTATGACTTTTAGGCCCTAATCATTTCACTGATCATTTAAATATTTTTTATTGATGATATCATTCACTCCCAATGAAATATTAATGATTTTTCTCCAATTACGTATCTCAACATTAAACTAATATTCTTGTACATGGAGTACTGGTTATATATTAATTAATGTGACTTTTTAAATTTTTATTCTTTCATTTCAAGAGGATGTTTTATGAATATTTCTCGCAATGTGAGATTTCAAAATAAAAAATATTAAACGATATATCTACATGATAGAGTTTAATTTATGAGGAGGCAATTCAAATTAGGTTATGTACTGTCAAACACCTAAAATTTAATGTAAGAACCAATCATTTTGTAGTGTTCATGACACATGAATACAATAACACATTATAATATAATAAATGGATACATTATAATATATTTTGTATTTAAAATATATTAAATATATTTGAATGAAAGAAACATTGAGTTACCTTGCGTTTCATGAATGTGTGAACTTCCAGGATATATTTTGTCAAAATAATGGACAATCATAGTTAATAGCTTTCTTTTCATACAAGAACGACCTTCCATGATAGATTTCGTTATATGAAAGACTATGTTTCCCCAAATATCAATGAATTATAAAAATATTATTATTTATAATAATATGATATAATAAATCCTTTTTTATAATGGTTATGAATATTATTAAATAACTTATTAAAATTTATCATTCATATAAATATAATAGTAATTCATTGGTTTATAATTAAACAGAAAAAATAAGAAAGTATAAGATATAATATGAAAAATTATTATTATTTTTCTTCCAAAACAGTTTTGTCTAAATAAACATAATTAAGTATAATTAGTCAATATTTTAAGGAAATATAGTTGTTATATATTAATAAAATCTTTTTTATTTTAATCTATTTGGAATTATTTTATCAATAAATAAAATACTATAATTTCCACATAATAATAACACATTTTTATAAATGAAATTTTAACCCCTTTTAATGCAGGACCTATTTAATATATAAATTTCCAGAACATAATTTATTTAATATATCAAATTAAACTTCCACTATTTAATATAAATATGATAATTATGTTATATTTAATTTTTTATATATTTTTTTAAAATATTTCAATTTTTAATGCATTCTTAAAAATAATGAATTTTAGTTCAAAAAATATTTTCGTCCAATTTATATATATTGTTAAAATAGACATTTAATTATATTTAATTGTTAATAAGATTATATATTTTTAAATTAATATAATTTATGTAATAGGAATCAATTTATCATTGTTATTTGTTATAAAAGAAAAAAACATTCATATATTTTTACATTTAAAACTCATAATGTCTTCAAACATAGGGATATAAAATTAAAATAATTTTTTACACTTAAATATTTTGATTTTAGAAAACATTTATTAACTTTTTGTAATAATAAAAACTTATATTTTATAGTTTTACCATATTTTTTTCCAAAATTATTAGTGAATGTAATTACAATTAATTATAATTATTAGGGAATAATTAAGCTTACTAAAAGACTAAAAATATATCTTTGGGGTCAAATGACATATATAAATGTAAAAAACCAATTTTGTGATCATAATTAATACATTATTATTACAATATTTATCGTTTTTGGGGGTTTAAGACTTTTAATAAGTAAAAACATTAGTAAAACTAACATATTTTCCAAAATACCGTGTGAGTCATCTTCCTCCTTTATTAAAGGCCACCATTTCTCCCAATCTCTCACACCTTTAAAAAAACATGGATTTAGAAAATGTCTTCTCATATTTCTTCCCAATATACCAACTTCATTCTTATATCCTCCATTTGGGATTAAATCCACAAATAGAATATTTTTGGTGCAAACAAAACAATGTTACCGGATTAAGAGGTAACATCATCTCTCAACCTTCTTAGTTTTATATCGATTCTGCAACACCTTGTCTCTAGTTATTGTAGTATAGTTTAACAACACCATTATCCTCAATATACTAGGATTTTTTTTACAATAATGGTTAGACATATACTTACATACACCACAATCCAATGGGTAATGAAAAAACTATTTCTGTGTATGGTGATCTACTTCTAAATGGAATGATGATTTCCCATTTTTCCTTTACCACCTATCATGGCGGACATTATTATGGAAACTCCATTTATATAGATTTTTATTATATATTTTATTTAGTCATACTTTTGTAAAAATTTTATCACCCATAACATTAATACATTCCAATTTACATTAATACAATAACATAGTTTGAGGAATTGTGGACTATTTCACCCCCACAGGGATGTGAATCATTCACACAATACATAGAACAATGAAAGGAAGGGTTCAATTAAATATACGATACATAAAAAACCTATATTTCATATTCATGACATAATAAAATTTCTAAAAAATTACTATATATATATATATATAATTTCCTTTGTTATATATTCAAACAGTTAAAAAGTGATAACGTCATTCGTGGACCTGTAGAATGTTTCCTCCACAACATGATGTGATTACATTTTTATAAAACAATATATATATATATATATATATATGAATTTATGATTAAATAAATTATTATTTATTATATAATTATCTTTCATAAGTTATATGGTGTTACTTAACTTCTTTACATAACAATCATTGAAAAATAGGATTGTTACTATTGCGTATGTACGGCCTATCATTTCTATGATTGTAATATTGATTCATTTTTTAGAACCATAATTTATGTTTGAATTTAAAATTATAATTGTTTCTTAAAATGAAAAATATTTAATTATATTTATTAATCTGATGATTTTATATAATTACCATATTTTTCATATTTTATATACTAACCATTTTATTGATACATAAACTGAATTTGGTCATAACACCCTGACGTAAACATAATTGTTTAAGTAGTTGTATAAAAAATAGTAAAAAGTAAAATTTAAGTAATTTTATACATGAAAGAGGTTATCAGGAGGTTATTAAAGTAATATATGTTTATTATACATGATGTTAAAGGATGACCACCTTAATAGTAACTCAAATTAAAGGATTTTCATCTCACATTTTACATCGGTGAGATAAATGTCATGAACACCACTTAAATATTATTTGTGGTGTATCTAATTCCAATTTTAATATAATATATCATGGAATAATTTATATTCATGGTATTTAATACATTAATATAGTATTATTCCATCATGAGGATTATTATTTAAAATATCATAAACTTGAAAGGCACACATTTCAATGTTTAATGCCTATTTTCCACAACAATTACATTAATTATCATTTAATGGTATTTCAATTTTATAAATTATACAACCATTATTCAATAAAATAATTAGTTTTTCTCCCATAACTTATTAGGATCATATTGATGTAGTAGAAATATTTTTCCAATTATCGGTCGAACACCTATTTTTAAAATTACTTTTCAGAAAACATGACTTTGTTTCTCAGATTAGTCAAAGAACCAATTTTCTTAAAAATCCATGTTTTTTTAAAAAAATCATAAAAATGTTTTCGAACTGATTTGTCCAAAATATTTCACCCCATTTTTCAATATCATTTTTCTCTACAAAATATTCATGTTTTTTTGAACAAGGCATTTATCATACCTTTAACAATGCAAAATAATGTTGTGTTCATATGGTACAGTTTGTAAAGACAAACCTAGATTCATTTATTTTATTATTATTTTAAATGATTAAATGGATATGTTTTAAATAAATTATTTTAAATAGTTATTTTAAAAGATATATTTCTCAAAAGGTTTTTCAAAACAGTATGATATTTTTGTTATGAATTATTTTAAAATAACTTTTTATAATATTTCAATACATTAACGACAAAAACACTATACATTACTCCACATGGGGTATGATGTATTGATACCTTTCTAAATCTTTCACTGTATAGTTTATTTTTTTTCCAGGATTGAATTCAAATTTAAATCCTTTATTCCTTTTGTTCTTTGGAAATATTTAATTTATTATGATCATTCAACATTTAATTTCATTTAATTCACTATATCATTTATCACAAATATTTCACTTTTCTAAACTATATACCATTTTTTATATGGTGTTTATTTTGAATTTTATTTTATTATTTGTTGAAATATTAAAAAATCTATATCTTCTATTCCATATTGATGTCTGGAAATGAAATTATTTAAAATGAATATTCAATAGATGATGAATGATTTGGACTGGTAAGGCATGGGTGGGCCTCGGTGATATATAGTCCCCCAAAGTATTGGTGGTCTCATGGGATGAGTAACATGGATAACAATTATAGATGGGGGTTTAACCATTATTTTTGTAAATAATATTGTGAGTGGTCTTGATGGTAATGGTACCATGTATTTTGAAAACATGGATTCCAATAATGAAGCCTTTTTGTCATTTAGTTTTAGTTATTATCCATCCCTGATATCTTGAATAAATTTTTTTATGGGTATATTAATTTTTAGTTTCGTGATTATATGACATGGGTTTAAGATTTTTAAAAGTTACATATTTATTTTTCCTCAACTATTTATTTTAATGGTATATGTTTCCCTTTATTACAATTATATAATGTATACGGACTTTCATTCGTGTTTTTGATTACATGGAATGTATGTTTGGTTATATAAAATTCCATATTGATAATTCTAATCAATTAATTATTTATATTTCTATATGTTTCCCTAACAAATAATTTGAGATCTCCTTTGTTATGTTTTTTTCCCCTATAATACATGAAACATAAAATGAAATTTATTAAGGGTTTTACTAGATTGATTATAATTATCCATGATGTTATTTATTCTAAATGAAGAAAAGAATTATGTTTTGTTGTATTAATATTTAATATAAGACTCATTTATGAATACCATTTACAAAGACCACTAAGATCTTTGTCTTTTTATATTTGATTCCATGTAATCAGCAAAATGTAATTGATAAAATAGGCTCCATGTTATCTAGGGTAGGGTCGCAAAAAATAAAGTACATTAAATCCAACATATTACACATAGATTACATTTCCAAAATAATATTTGTATAAAATACCTTATGAAGTGGAAATATTATTTAATGAATGGGAATTGAGTGTTGGAATCACATTCCTTATGTCCTAAGATGCATTATATGTAAATTATCATCTATATAATAATATATTAGTTATTTTACTTATAAATACATATTTTTTATTTATTAATATATATATTTAAAAATAAATCCTTGACATATTTAATCAATATATTTACTAATTTTAAGTCATAGTTTTTAAGGATGTTCAGTTCACAATTGTAAAATGATATCGTAACATTGAGAAAGGTTTTAAAGACCACAACCATATTATCCCAGAATATATTGAAAATTTATTACAAAAAATATTGAAGAAATTTTTCATATACATGTGGAACAATTAAATTTTATGTATTAGAAAAATATATTCATGATTTAATTTCAAATTAAATTTTAAAACATAATATAAAACATGTTATTTACATTGAGAACTCCATCATTCCCTTCACAATATCCCCAAAAATCAGTCCTAATAAAATTCCTCACAACACTGGTAACGTAATGATAACAAAAGTGTGGGATCAAATACTCAATAAGGGTACTATTACAAAAAAACATATCATAAATACATAAATAATTTTCCATATATAATGGTAAATTACATGAAAAATATTCCATTTTATAAATACCATGATAATAAATAATAATATGGAATACATAAATTATGTTTAAATAATAAAATATATGTAATGAAATGATATTAAACAATATTCATTAATAACATAAACAATCAAATTATTACATTAAAATAAAAAGCTAATATCATATTGATAGAATACATAATATAAGACAACATATATATATATATATATATTATCAATTCCTTCTGTGAATGCATCTTACCTAAATGTGTCAAGCCATAGAAAAATAAACAAGATTGTTTATCTTATTAGACCTACCAATGCATCAAGGTGATATTATAGGACTGCTTCATCACATTTTAGTCTAATGAGTTTTTCATTTTATGTTTGATAAACATAATTAACGAACATATTCCTTTTCAAAAAGTAACATGAAAAATGATAATAATTTCTAAAAATTAATAAAAATAATAAATATCTATCCAAAGTTATATGTAGACTGGAATAAAACATGAACACCCCCAATCAAAAAAATTAAAAACCATCTATATAAATAATAATGATGGTATAACTCCATCATATCCCTATTGAAGCATATATAAAATAATTATTTTTTCTATTGATGAAAAGTAATGCCATAAATTTTTCAATTAAAACATCCTTCAAGAAAATAACATTATCACATTGAAAATTTAATTAAAAACATTTTTTAATTTTAGTAATAATTGATTCATTAATAATAATCTATTTAATTCACATTGGAAGCTTCAACGAAATGTAATGTCCTGATGGTGAGTATTTTAATAGAAGTTGTTAAAACAATTCCTTTCTATTTTTTTGAAAAACGGAAAAAACTACATTCAGTAAATGTCAATAATATTACATTAAAAAAGTATCCCAAAAAATTAATCATGTGTATAATTTAAATTTAGAAACAATAAAAAATTGAATTAATTTTTTAAAAAAATATTGAAAAATATAAAAATAGAAGAGAAATGATATATGATCGAAGATAAAAATAAAGACGATTTTCCAAAAAAAAACTTTTATATACTCTTCAATAAATATAAAAGTGAAAGTAAATTTTAAATATGTAATTTATAGTAATTAATGGATGATAATGAAATGTAATGTGTTTTTTATATAAAAGACATATAATGATCCCAGTGGATACTTATGAAAAAAAATCTGTAATAATATTACGATTGTAAAATTAACCCTTAATAATTTGTTAAAATTTCAATCATAAACCGAGTGAAAGAAATAAATTTAAATGATATATTATGTATCATTATGTTAAATAGATTAATTATATAGACTAAAAAATGGTCTTTTATACAACATAACAAAAATTATTGGTGAATATGAAATATGTCTCACAAAACTAAATGCGAGATGTGAAGCCCTTACCTTATATCTGATTTCCATGATACATGTAAGAACATATTGTATAGTAAATATATAATTATTATTAATTTATTAAAGAACCATATTTATATATATTATCAAATATATGATTTCTTTATAACATTTTGTTAAATTTTTACTATCAATTCATTAAAAAAAAATATTCAAGATGATTACTGGTTATTTTTTCATGTATGTTTTGGTTTTTTAAATTTGGTCTTACTACCTTGGTCATGATTCCATTATCTCTATAAAATTATCCAGGACATAAATATATCATATATTAATTATATTAAAATTTATAAATTTCATAAATATTATATATAAAAATAATTCCATTTTTCCTGGAAAATGGTAGTTCGTTTGTTCACATAAACACAATTTCAATTTATGAATAGACGCAATGAACAAATGTTTGAAATAGATAAAATAATATAAATTCATTAAAATATAATATACATAATGAATGTTATAAAATACATCATTATTACTATCCATATCAATATTTAACAAATTATTTTATATCATCGCTTTGTGGAGGTGGTAGTGTACATGTAGGCCTTATCAACATTATTATTTTTTGAATGTATTCGATTGTAAAAATGATATGTGATACTATAATTCTAGAAGTATAATTATTTCATAATTATAATATATATATATATATATATATTCAATCCATCATTATAATAATCTGTTAGAAGAGGTGTTGGAAAATTAATTATATATATTAATTATGTGGTGGTACATTGTATATATGTTCAATAGATTCATTTCCCATTTGATTGAAGAGGATATTAATATTGGTTATTAGATTAAAATAATTAAATCAATGTATATGGGATATTTTTTTATTTTATCATAATTTAAGATGATTTTATGTATTAAGGGTAAAAAATAAAATGATATATTATAGTTATGAACTATACCACTTTATTGGAAATACTCCATTGTTTATACCTACAACCTCCATTAAATGTTTTGATGATTGAAAAATGGAATCTAGTTCTAGTGTATAGATTCAAGTATCGTATATGTGTGTATATAATAAGAGGAAATTTGATGTTCATATTTGGAATTGAGAAGAGGGTATCTTTTTATTAGCATGGGGGAGAATACACATTGAATTTTTGAAATGAAAATTATAATATAAAATTTTAAAAATTTCAAAAGGCTCTAAATTGAAACATTATCTAACTATATATGAAATACTGTTAAAATATTTGAATCAATAATGAATTTTACACATTTCTTAATCATGTTAACCATTACATTGTGAGTTTAAGGCCAGATATATGTGATTTGGAATTGAATAGAGTTATTAATTTCCACTCTCTTACTTTGAATTGTGGCCCATTATAATGTGTAATTATTATCCTATATTGATTACTATCATTAAAAATATTTAAAACATTTTTCTAAAATCATATAATAGATGTGTTAGCAAATATTTTATAATAGAACCAACAAGAGCACAAAAAAAGTTTTTTAAAAATAAATTTTTTTCTTAAATATATATGTGTTTATTGAAAAAATCAAGAGAATTTTGTTTAAAATAACAATTATTGGTTTATGTAAAATATATTTGAACTATGTTTCATTTGAAATATTTTTTCAAAAAATTTTATCAACTAAAATTCTATTAGAAAATTAGTTTTTAACTAAAAAATTGGATTATATATTATTGATTAAGAAAAATTCATAAATTTATAAAAAATCACTATAAATTATTATTGACATTTTAAATTAATAATATTTTTATTTAAAATAAATTATCTATAATTTTGCAAAATTTCTTTTAAAATATGTATGTATAATGAAATGAAACCTGATTTTTAAAAACACATTGTTTTAATGAATATAAATTGAATTATTATCAACAGATAATTAGAAAAACTATTAGATAAGTGATAAAAAAATTTATTTATTATATATACTATAAATTTAATTTCAATAATTCAATAATATCGATTGATATAATTTATTAATACTGAAGGTGCACATAAATAGTTTTTCATAAAAGTGTATCATTTACATTAAAATGATGATTATTTGTATTTTAAATCAATACTAACCAAAGTATTTTTTTAAATGTGTTAAAAATATACATATTAAAATACTATTAGTCTATTTTTAGATGAAAATTTAACATGTATGTTATAATATTAATAAAAAAATAATATATTTCAGGGTTTATTTAATCATGGTGTTGTAGGACATATACTAACAAAATGATTTAATATTATAATATAAACATCTTACATTACCCCCAACATTAATAAATTGAGACCTTTAAATTTTAACATGTGTTTTTAAGTAATTGATTTGAAATTTGAAAATTAAGTTTGTGGAGAAAAAATATAAGAAAAGGGATAGTAAAAATTCAACAAAAAGGAGGGAAAGAAAATATTTAGTTCATCTAGAATAACACAGAATCATGTTTCCATATTGGATACCATTGTTGGGAAGTAATAATATGAACATGTAAGAAAATGGTAAATAATTATTTATATCTAAATAGATCATTTATCATAATAATTTAAATGATTAAACGAAATTTTATAACCACAAACCATCAAATATTGTGGTATTAAAATGTACAATGATTCATCAGAGATGGATACAAATATATAAATTTATATTTTATGATCCCTTTCATATATTTATATTTTGTGATTCAATAAATTTCCACATGATTTCATACTCAATGAAATTAATATAATAGATTTTTATTTTATTTTATGAAATATTTCCTAAAATTAACATTTAATGGATCATAATGTCAATAATATATATATAAGTCCTTCAGTATGTCTCTAAATGTTTACCATAACCCAAATGGTTAGGAAATGTTATAAAATATAACACAATAGTATCTAAACCTCTATAGTAACAACAAAATTTCATATTTATCAATTATTTTAGTATTTATCCAAAACTATATTCATCTCACATATCCAAAACAAAGTAGAATTCAACCTAAAAAATATTATATGTAAACCCAAATTCTAATATATTTATATCAACCATAAAAAATGTAACTAAAATTTATACAAATTACCTCAAAACATAAAAATTAAAAAATAAGTGGTCAATATAGTACATATACATCATACTATATCAGTATACACAACATTATATAAACAAGAATATAATATACGGAAGGGGTAGGTGCTACACCACTATCACCCTATGGTTCTTTTTTCAATCCACGATTCTGTTCCAAATTAATATGGATGTCATCCATGATGAGAGTTGATCATCTTAAAAAACATTATCAGTATATTTTTTAAAAATTTAAAAAAAAGTATATTTAACTTCATCAATCTTCCGTAGGTCATAAAATTATTTGTAACAATAAATATTTTCTACAGGAAATATTTTTTTCAAAATTATTAGATAATATCAATCAAAATTATTACCTAATCATCAGTGATTATAATAACAATAAAAATTATTAATTAATTTAAGTCTAAGTCAACAATATGTAAAGGAATTCATCCAAAAATAACCTTTTCACTAGAACCCATTATACTACCTATATTTATATTACATAAAATGTGTCCCAAAATAGTTGTTATTATATTGGAATTATATCCACAGAAACCTCAAATGGTTCTTTAAATATAAAGTGAGAAATAATACATATATGATTAATGGTTTTTTAAATATAAATTTCATCTATAAACAAAATTATAATAACTATGTCATTGAACTGAATAAATATATTTGTTAACCCTTTTAAATCAATGATATGCATAACATTGGACTTTTTTGTGCCTCTGAGTGTAAATTAATATGTGAAAATGACTCACAATATTCCCCAGATCTATATACATAATAAAAAATATAAATGGATCTATTGGATGATATTTATTTATCTCCAATATACTCATCTCTATTATATAATTATTAATTTCACTATGATCTTATTTTTCAAAAATAAATCCTTTTATTATTTCTTTGATAAATTCTATTAGGATTATCCTCCCATATTTCTTCCATAACGATAATTTTACATTATTTATTATATATTATAATAATTATATATCATAGTAGAATATATGCATATATTAATGTTTTATTCTAAGAGTTTAAAAATTTATGGGGTATTAATCATTTAATATTATAATTGGCTAAAAAATAACAATATCTTTTACAATAGTAAACAACTCATTAGGGTTCTATGAATCACTATATTTCACATCACATTCAGTGTTAAAAACATATCTTATATATCTAGACTTTTCTTAAAAAAATTCATTTGATTTAGAAAATCATATTTATGGATAATCAATTATAGTATTTATAATTCATGGAAACATTTTATTAAACTTTGAACCCCTTAGATTAATATATGACATCCATGATCATCATCTACTCAAATCCTTCTATATTGTTCCAAAAAAGGTCAATTAACCGTATAATATACACTATTTGTTTGAAACTCGGTTTAGAGTAAAGCAATAAGTCATGAAAAATATGGATATTGATTCAAAGAACAATGTTCTATTTTTGGATTCATTACACCTCTATATAACAATGGATGCTCCATATCCACATTAGTGTCCAACAAGGGTTGTATTTCTAAGAAATACACACAATATATTACATACCAAAACTATAGTATGTTATCCTATACTGGGAATTATCCTAACCTTTGTCAATCAGGTTATTAACTCTATTCCACATGTACTTAATTCTAGTCCCCATATTTTACACTAAAAAATCTATATTGAATACTACAAAGAATCATACCATAGTATCCTAGTGTTTGTGGTTATATTATTACAATGATTTTAGAAACATGTTATCTCATCCCAAATTAATGAATAGTTTATTCTTATTGAAAAATTATATATATACATTAACTTCAATTTAGATTTTAAAACCTAAAATAAAACATAGTATTTTTTTGTAACAACCTTACTATGGTAGTTATATCCCATTACATTAGTCATAATAAAGGTCATGGAATCAAAGGAAAATGAATAATAAGAGATAGATGATAATAGATTCTTAGTAAGCAAATGTTTATTTCAGAACTTATCATGTATAAATAATGAATATTAATATGTAATGTTAAATAACTAAAAACAAATTCCAATTAATAACTCCCTTAATCCTGGTGAATAATATGTTTGGAATAATTGATAATAAAATAACTATATTTAAATAATCAAATGAACATAAAACATATCCTTTATTATAAACAAAATTAAATAATCATAAGTTCATCCACAACTGTTCTCATAATGTTGTAGACAAAATGACAGAAATCATATATAATAGATTAATTCCTTGTTCCACGAAATATTACAGAAAAGGGTAAATCCTGATATAAATTCCAAATCCAATTTTTCTAATGATACATAAAAATTCATATAGGGGATATAGAGGAAATATCCAATCACATACTAGGTCCAATTAATTTTTCATAACAAAGGGTGGCGACAAAATAAATATAAACAATCTTATTAACAATCGATAATATAATAATTTAATAATTTCCACAACAAATAAAAATAATTATAGTCCACAAAAATTGATATAGATAACGAATAAAAAAATTTAGATCTCTATTTAAATATACGAAAAAAAATTATAAAACTAAAAAATATAGTATCATTAGAATAAATATTTATTGTATCATAAGTAAAATATGATTTAATTACATTGATAACTACAAATAGAATAAATATTAAATTAAATATTCATGAACAAAAAACTCTTTCTAACTCAGAAATAAAAATATAAAAACTAAAAAATTACAAAATATTAAGAAGAAATATTTTATTTAAAATAAATCATTTAACATTTTAAATCCACATTGAGGAAAAAAGTCATCATGTTGATGATTAATTAATTACATGCTGTAAAAAACTGCACATTCTCACCATTTTAATATGGTAAAAATGTAACTCATTAATTACCTATAAATAATATTCCTTTTACAAACTTCTGGATATGGAAACCATGGAAAAAAATATATTTTAAAAATTGTATGAAAAATTTTAATATACATTTCAAAACATTTCTAAAAACATGGACCTAGAAAATAAGGTGCATTCAAACGAAGATAGAAATGTATTTTTTCAAAAAAAAAATCTTTTGGACACTTGAATACATTAGGGGATAAATATTAAAAGAAAACATGTTACTTTTGGAATTACCTGAGATAGAAACTTTTTTTGGTTTAAGATATAAATTTCAATTAATTCGCCTAATGGAAACTCAAAAAGAATTAATCACATATAATGATGAGATTGTGAAATAAAATCTTACCTACATGGTTACTTATTAATCAAAACCACTGGGAATGAAATCACATAAAATGAAAATTTAAATACTATGAAGATAAATGAATTCATGGTAAAATATATCATTATGTTAGTATATACACCTTAATTTAAATAATTTGTGAACATGATATATGTATGACGAATGTAATAGTGAGATTAGAATGATTACCCATGGTCCTATTTCCATAATATTTGTATTGAACTCTTATAATAAATATATATTTATTATAAATATATTATAGATATGTACTCATTAATATCGTACAATATATTATTTAATTGTCACTTATTATCACATGTTTGTTGTCAATTCATTATTTAAATGATTATTCATCACGATAACATCTTTGTTTTTCTTGTATGATTAGGTTTGTTTGTTTTGATTCATGTACATTGATAATGGATAGGTCTTATAAAAAAGGATTCTAATGATATATATAATAAAATTTATTCATTAATATAGTATTTATATTTTCCCCAAAATGGATGATTGAATAACAAATTACAGTATTCATGATAACTGGTGGTCATACATACGCTATAAAGACATTACATTTGTTAACAAATCAATAAGAAAACAGGAAAATTATAATTCGATATAAATGAATATTTATTATATTAAATTAATTTCATATTTATATAAAATAATCCCTTATTACTATGTATATCGGCAAAAAATAATAAATTATGCACATCGCTATATGGTGGAAGTAGTCCACACATATGCACGAGCAATATCATCATTTCTAAAGTTATTGAATTGTGATAAGGTAGATGTGATACTATTATTTCATTAGAATAATTTATAAATAAATATAATTTATATTAATTATATACATCATTATATCCATTAGTTTTAGTAGATTATGGAAAAAAATTACATCAGTTCATGAGTAGGTAGTCTACAATACAGACTCTCAATAGTTTTGTTTCCCTTTGTATCATACTGGATATTGATATGGGTAACTAAATTAGAATAAGAACATCTCAATATATGAATTATTATTATTTAATTATTTTACAAAATATGATGATTAATTTTTGTACTTAAATGATGAAATAAAATAGAAATGTATTGTTACTATCTACACCACATCATTGGAAAACATCTTTAGTGTTAAAACTAATTCCTTCATTAAAATAGATTATGATTAATATAGGAACTCTTTATCATGTGTTTTGATGTAAAAAAGAATATCTATTGATATTTTCTGATCCAAATGTCACTATCTTTTTGGATAGAAGAAGTGACATTGTATCCTTTCATAAGTAGGGATGAGGACACCTTTGAAATTTTTCAAATGAAGATTATATTCAAATTATTTTAAAATTAATCATGGATTATAAATGTATCATTCTTAAAAATAAGATGATATAAAGTTGAAATATGTCCATTTAATATTAAATGATCAAATTGGGGGCAAAAGATGTAACCCCACTGAATGATAAATGGTTAAATTAATAACTGATATGACTCATGTCAAGAAGGTGACCCTTCATATTCGAAAGCCTGCCTAATTAGAACACCACAGTTAAGCATGCATGGCCTGGAGTAGTGATATGGATGGGTAACCGTCTATGATATTACCTGGGTGTGTGCGAGTGAGAAAAAAGAACACTATAAAGGACATGTGATGGAATGTGGGGACTATTATTAGTTAGATGACATTTTTGGGTACATGGGTGGGCCCCATGGTGGGGACCACCTGTCTATGGGGAAACTGCAGTACCTAGAATTCTAGGACAGGACAACCATTTTAAGGCGAGGTTTCTGTGATTTCACTGAGACCCAGTTTATACATTAGGTATCAGAGGTGGTGCATGGGCTTATGTGTGGTGCACTGCTTGGGTTGACATTTAGGGCCCACAACAAGGACATTATACTCTAAGGGGGGTGATTATAGGTCCCCCAAATGATAAAGGGTTAAATAAATGATTTATATTATAGTTGTCAACAAGACACACCTTCCATTTTGATATCATAAATGATTAGAAATCACAGTTAAGCGTGTTTGTCCTAGAATAGTGACCCGAATTGGTGACCATTTGGGAAGTTTCATAAGGTGTGTGTGAGTGAAGACAAAGCGCATTGGAAAGGACATGTGTTGGAATGTGGGGACTATCATTAGTCAGATGACCTATTCAGTCATGTGGGTGGGCTCCATGGTGGGGACACCATGTCTGCGAGAAAACTGGGGTACCTGGCGGCCAGGGACCCAACGACCATTTTAAGGCATGGTGTTTGTGATTTCACTAGGACCTGGTTGTTTCATAAAACACCATATCATTTTAGTTTAACACTTGGTAAAAATCATTGAATCTTAACAATGGTAATTAGTTTTGATTGTTTTTATAATTAATTATGAGAATAAATAAAGTTAATATTTTTATAAAATTTTAACTTTTATAAATAAGAATATGCAAACAAATAAATCTCTAATAATATTTGTGGAATGATATTATTTATAATATATCCCATAATCATTAAAAATATGTTATGCAAAGGAAATGGTTAATTCAGTGTAAATGTTTTTAAACAGTAACTCAACACAAATTTAATTAAAATGACCTAAATTGGACTTATAAAGTTATATATTAACTAATTTTTAATTGATATAAATTATAAAGACAGGTTTACCATTATTAATTATTTTTAAAAAAAAATATTTTAAAAAAATATTGTACTTTTAACGATTCATCAGAAAATTTTATCATATCTAAAAAATCTCAAAAATTCACTCTATAATAAATTTGGAATGTTTATTTAAATTTTTTTAAAATATGAAAAAATTTCAGATATTTATTAACAACAAATTTAATAATATGGGGGAATTATACAATGAAACTAATTTTTAGAAAATAATATGCTTCATATTAAAATGATTTGTATTCTCATATAATGATTGGGAAACATATTTGATAAATTATAATTTGTTTATTAAATATATAATATATAAAATTATTATTATAATTCAACAAAATTAATTATTTTTTTTAATATAATATAAACATATTTCATGCAGAAAATTAATTTTCCGAAATACATTTCTTCAACATTCAAATTTTATATATTTTTATTTAATAACTTAACAACCAAAGAATTTATTTACCATGTTGTAAAAACTAAAATTTTAATAAATTATATATTACTTTTGGTATACTCAAATTTAACTTCAATGATATAGTGGACATATTTAAATATCATATTTCATGTGTTATTTCAGCTTGGTGTCTCATTTCGTATAAGCTATGTATTACAATGGTCTTCTATTAAAATAAAGAGTTGTTAAAGTGGTCAAATTTGTAATTATTTTCCCTTACACTGAATAATAAATATTAAATAATTGTTATTTATATATATTAATTTTTCTTTCAATAACATTTTTTATTATTAATTTTAGTAAAGAAGTATGTTACATCATGGAGATGATAGTCATACTTAATTATGAGTAACATTTCAATTTTTCAATGATCATGACTTAAAGAATGTAACAAACATTTTATCACTATATAATGATAATTATATAAAAAATAAAATCTTTTATAATTACATTCAATTATATATATAATTTGTGTGTGGCTGTGATGGAAAAACATACTACTTCGTGGAGGTGGTTATTAACCAATAATCACAAACAATGTTATAATTTAAAATTGTTGGAAATGTTTATGATATAAATGATATAAAATCAATTAATAATGAAAATAATATCATGAATATAATATATATTTTAAGTCCATCGTTATAAGTATATGTGGGAGGCGGCCATCGGATCAAATATTTTGGATGACAAGGTCATTGTCTCCCTTACACATGGAGGATGGTTTCATATCCCATTTGATGGAATATGATAAAATTAAAAATTATACCATTAAAATAATATAATCATAGTATATTTGATTAAATGTTATTATTATGTTGAAATGGTTAGGAGGTTTTTTGTAAGATAAATGATGAAATAAAATATAACACTTATCTTAGTGTTTTACCTCTTCTTTAGAAAATATCTATATGATTATAACATTATCCACAAAAGGATGGAATTGGGATAAAATAAAATATTATTTACAGTGGTCATTGGTTAATGTATTTAATATTTTTATGGTTTTCTTAAACTATTATTCTTTTTATGATTGGTGAAAATATTATAGTTAGAGTCCATTAATAAGTGGGATAAATGACACACTTGGAATATTCAAACGGTTTAAATAATATTGAGTTATTCTCATGGATATGATCCCATTATTAATTTTTTTATCCTATACTGAGATTGGTATTAATAAATTCATTTAGTAAACATTATGATGATATTTTTTTGGCATTTCCATTTATTTTTAACCATGTTTCACTTAATTCATCCTTTTATAATTATGACGTAGTTTCTTTACTGACGATACTAATCATAATTTCCAAATGGTAAATTTCCTTATCAATAAATTTGAAAATCGATATTCATAAACTTGTATCCATTTTGTCAAGGCAAATTTCTATAAATAGGAAAAAAATTAATATGACTGTACAACAAAACATTTTTTTTGAAAAACGTATTATTGTGTTAAAAATTGAATTTACCATTATTCCATTCATAGAATAAATGTTATAAAAGGATATTTTTATAATATAATTTAGTTACATTTCATTAAAATAATTACTATATTTAGAATAATCTTCTTTTTTTATAAAAGCACATTAGTTGATTAAAAACATTTTATAGAAAAAATTATTATTTTATAATAAAATTAACAAAAATAGTAATGTATAATAATGATTCATAAGAAATTTAGTATAATATTTATAATTAAACTAATATTATGATACATTATTATTGAATTCATAACACTGATAGAAATTTCAATAATTATTTTAATGAAATTATGTTAATGTTTTTGAAAGATCATTATTTTCAACCATTCATGTAAAAATAAATCAATTATGAAAAATAAAAAATATTTCAAACTTATATTTTTATGATATTCATATTTCTAAAATTTTAATCACATAATTAAATTAAATTCATACAAAATGTATCAATTAATGATAATATTTTAACAAAATGTAAATAAAAACATTCTATAATGAAAAATAATTCTGTTGAAACAAATGACTATAATGAAATATTGATTTTTATATTCTAATAATTAATCAATAAAATTTTACTAAGAAGGAATCATATTAGTTATATTTCAAAATTAGGATACTCATATTCATACCTTCCATTTCAATGGATTTTTTAAAATGATCACAATTAAATGAAAATATTTTTATTAAATTTAACAATTCTCTTAGTACATAGTGATTCAATATAAGAAGTGTATTTATCATATTATTTACATTAAATTAATTTTTTGAGGTGTTATGTTTTAAACATGATAGTGAGGATTCTGAATACAACCCCTCCCTTGATGGATTAATGTCAATGTTGATGGAGCTGTGTTGGGTGCTCCTTGTCCCTCTAGTTATGGTGGTGTCTTCAATACCTTCAATGTATTTGTGAAGGGGTTCTCGCTTCACTTCATTGGAAATGGATTTTCTATTGAAGCAGAACTCTGGGCTACGATAAAAGCAATAAGGTATGTTGTCTATTTTTTTGGAATGACTTATGGATAAAATCAGAATCTTCTGTTTGTGTCAAAATTCTCAAAGACCTCTCAATGAATGTTCCATGGAAGATGTTAACAGCCTGGACTGAATTTCTTCGACTCACTTGTTTACTCTCCATTGAAGTCCCACATAATTTTCTTAAAGCCAATCCGGATGCATATGCTCTCTTAAAGGGAGAAATATCTTGGGTCTGTTCTAATTGGTCATTTGTCTTACATAATTATTGTGAAAGTGTTGCTCATGTTGATTATTATGGTGAGGTTTATACTAATATTTGTAGTGAAACTCTGTAATGTCATTTAGTATAATTTTTATATATTTAATTTATTTTTCTCAGAGAAGGTTCACCTACCACCAGATCTTCTTGGTGATGGTGAGGATTCACTTCCCCCATCCTAAATAAAATTTTCATAGGGAATAATAATTCCCTCTAACACATCTTATTAAATCCTCCTAATATAAATGAATCAATTACTTTAAGAAAATTCCTTCTAAATTAAATATGTCGATAGTATCATAATAAATTCATTAACAAATTTATTACACCCTAATTTCTCATTTATTTATATCTAAATAAAAAATCACATCTATTATAAAAGTTTTCTCATTTTATTGGTTTTCATGAATTTTTATGTGGCACATTATGATGAGATGTGAATAATAAACAAAATATAGAAATATTATCCCACGAAAAAATTACCATCATTTTAATGATTCTAATCAACATGGGTGAAAATTAATTTTAGTATCCAAATGAATAATGAAACAGTCAATGAATTGTAATTGTATGTCGTGGAACATTTTTCCCCTCATTTTTTATTTCTAATAATCTAAACATTGACATAAGGATTAATAATCCCCATAATTGAATTAAATTATATCCTAATCCAATTGAATATCCATGTATTTCAGGGAACATCAATGTAGATTATTATATGCGATCATCTGAATTCATATACTGTAAAATTTTGTACACTAAATTTATTAACATTACATAGTGACATAATTATGTATTTCCTAACATGTATCACCATACATGTTTCAGGATACATTGAATAACATTAATTGTTTTACTATATAGTGAATCCCATTAAACAAACCCAAATTTTTTGTCTATCTGGCCATTATTTATATATTGGACTTAATCATTTTTATATATTTGGACAAAAAACATTATTTAAACATTTTGAGTGATTCTCACAAACCTAAACTTATTTATAAATAAACCAAACACATCCAATGATGAAAAATTATTACATTATACAAAAAATTAAATAAATAATTTAAATGAGAAATATATCTACTTTTATACCTCATGGAAGTTAAATATCAATTATAAAAATTACCCAAATTATGATCATGTGTTAAATCTAATAATATTATCTATTGATGATCTAGATGAATGATATTTATGGATGGACCTGTGGAAAATATACTGATTATAAAACATAAATGATAAATTTATATAGAATGAAATCAATATTCACCCATGTAATTATTTATAGATGATCATTTGATACTAATTTTGGACTCATTAACCTCATAGATGAATATAAAATGTTGTTTGGGAGCAACATAGAAAAAAAATCCTATGGTCATATCTGTGTTGTTGAATGAAAGGGAGGGAATCTTAAAAACCATTTGAAGGTTGTAAATTATAATCATAAAGGAGTCACATAATCCCTTCTCAAAATTAATTTCTAATCATATTTATTATGGTATATTATGGATTAATATATATACAATATTGTAATATAATTGATGGTGGACAATGTATTAGAGTTTAGAATTGATAATGATTGTGTTAGGAGATTTTGTATATGATTTTGTATAAAAATAGTTTGATTGGTAAAGAATGATATAATAGATAAATCACATAGGGCATAATTATATTTAAATATAGTTTGTACAATGATTTATGTCAATTATTGATAGTAATTAAATTGGGATAATATAATGAAATTTCATAATATATATTTATGATCTTAGTATTCTATAATATTCTGGTAGAATAAAAAATGTTCAAAGGGATTATGCAACCATTTACTATACCAACATATAAATTAAAACACATAACAATGTATTTCATTAAATTATTTTTGGATTCATTAAAATAGAATAATTATATATCTGTTTTTTGGATTGTGTTTTATATATTTTTTACATTATCACTACTAATAAAATATTTTAATTTTATTAAGATATTAATATATATATTAGTTGAGTGCTGAGGTTTTAGAGAACATTTCTATAAATTTTATTTGATTTATGTCTGAAATTTTCATCATAGACATATAGGTTGTTTTAGAAGGCTTTGAAAAAAGTTTTGAAAATTTTTATGTGATATCACACATAACATGTGATTAGTCAAAATGTATAATTGATACTCAAAAATATTTTCATCTATCAGTATTTATTTATATAAAATGATGGTGACATTAATATCTTATAAAGAAGATATTCTCAAACAAAAAAAATTCAATTGGGAATTCATATGATTCTATATGAAGATCATTATTATAAAAAATGATAATCATCATATTCATGGGATATAAGTGGAGATAATAATCTATGATGATAATTACTACTAAAAAATATTATTGATGGTTAAAGAAATTATATAACATTTCAAAGAAAAAAATAGTTCATATAATAGTTATAAAAAAAATTATGAGACCTATATTGTGATAAAAGTGGTTATGAAAATATATGTATTTATTGATGGAATATATTTTCATTATTTATAATTAACTGATATATAATCTCTAATTACATTGTCCACATGGTGATTTATTTTTATTTTGGTTCTATGACAGATAGAATAATACTTCATTCAAACATATTTCAAACAGATAATGTGTTCCACATACCCATTCAATAAAGTAAAGAAAAAATATATCAACTGAAATTAATTTAAAATTTTTTTAATTATAGTATTATACCCATATTTCAAATTGGTTGATAATGATCTTAAATTATAAGGATAAAGATGCATTAAATAAGATTACTCTATATAATAATGTTGTATGAAATTATAATATGAATTAATTGGAAAAAAGGGATCATTAAAATGTATTGACCTAAAATTACGATAATATGTTATTGTTATATATAATCATTTAAAAATATTTTGATGATATTATTTTAGGTATTGGAATATAAAATAACATGTATTTTAATGAAAAATCGTTCCTTATAATATATACTTTTAAATGGTCTTTACAAATATTTGAGAAGTTATATATGATATTGTCTCAATTTTTCCTCCAATGGATTTGTTATAAAATATCAATCATTTATTTACTTATGGGTATGTTCAGGGCCCATAGTGGTCCAATACATCCATAGAAGCACCCAATGTTTTTATCATAATTGTATTTTAAGGATATTTTTTAGAATCCACTATTATATTGAACACTCCCATGATGATGCATGAATATAAAATAGTGAAAATATTCTCTATTTCGTATCGTAGAATACCAAGTTAAAATCATCACCATCATTATTAAATAATCTTATGATCCTATATCTAGTTGAATGGTCCACACTGATGTGTATATACACTTGTTTGAAGCTTATAATAAAAATGGAATTAAATGTCATACAGTTGGTTGGGAAGAGGGTTTTAAGACACACAATAAATGTATATTTAAATTATTCTTAGTGGGATACTATGGAAATTTGACTGATATATTAAAAATAATCTACCATGATAATTTTTTATTGATTTATTCAAATGAAATTGTTTCAATACTAACAGGGGTGTTAAAAGAGATTTATTTTAATTCATATCTATAAACATCTCTCACATGATCGTTGTAGGTGACCATGAAATACCTGATATGTATATCATATTATAGAAAGTGAAAATGTTACTATATTTTGAAGATATCATGGATTATGTGTGGAGTGTATTTTCTCAAGTAAAATGGTTAGTATTGTATAATATGGGTGATGAAGTGGAATATTTTACCTCTGACATTGAATCCCAAAAACTTAAATAAAAAAATTATATTCCAATCATGATATTGAATATATTAGCCTTTAATGGTGGATGGAGTATATTATGTAATGATTTAATATAAAAATGACATGATTGAAGGAGAAAATGATTATTTGAGTAATAATCCATTTATTTATCAACCACTTATGTAATTTTTGTAGTCATTCATTATCACAATTTTGGATATTAATTTTCATTTATTATGCATATGTTATCATTTATTATTTTTTAATTATACATTAATTTTTGGGAAAATAATTTCTGACGTTATAATTATTTGATTAAATGACACGAATTCTAGAGAGGAATTGTTATACCGATTACATTCAACTCCCAATAGACATTATCTTGACCATACCAAGAGATTATTATCCCACTTTCTCTATATATCATCTAATACAACATCCTATTTCTACCTCTAGACTATCTCTCACACCATCCTTTCACATCCCATCGGTAGATCCTTCGATGCCTCCCTAATCAGCATACTCGATAGTGAGGGATCAGGTCCCCCTACCCAGTTTATTGTAGGGATATTGGAGGGTGACTGTTATAGGTACAAATTTTAATACGAATAATATTATTTTAGTTTTTCTATGCTACAAACTATTTTTTTCATAACATATAGAAACCATGATTCTATAGATAAAAATATGAAATGTTCTAATGTTTTAAATATGAACGGACTATATATAGTTGTCCCATTTCAGTACTATGTTGTCCACATAGATGATGTTATAGGATTATTTGGACAAATTCTATATTTGTTGGTGGATGATTCAGTAACCCTTCCGATTACATATGATGATTGGAGGTTTATGTCATCATATTGATAAAATGATGTTTCTGGTTCACATATATAATTATTTTTAAATATTATGGTGTAATTGAATATTATTATGTTATTAAATTATAATATTTTCAAAATTTATCTATTTTTACAAATTTTATTCTAAATTTCCATTACTATTCTTACATTAGGAAAGTAGACATTGAAAATGTTTTGCAACGAAAGGAAATATTTTAAATAGAAATTATGAATCAAATTCCACGATACATCATGAAGCACCCAATGATTCTATAAAAAGACATCCAATTGGGAACCTAAAGAGAAATGGATTATTTTTATTGATATCTATCATTGTGATATGTACATTGTATTTAAAAATATATTATTATATTAATCTCATTTCAATTTTATACATGAATATTACATGGAGAATAGATTAAATAGATTACTATTAAATTGCATTTTATTTATTTCAAGATGTTTCAATGAAGAATATATCTATTTATTCTATGAAAATCATCCATCACACTATTGTGTCAAAGAGTTTTTCTAGAATTTGATTGACTTTGGTAATATTTAATTTATTTTAAATATTTAAAGACAATATTATTAGTTTAATATATTTAGTTGTTTATTAATATTTGTTTAATACAGTCACAAAATTTAGGGAACCAATCATCCCAAATATAATTGTACTTGGATATATATAAAATATCTGATGTAAGATATGGTAATGATCCTACTAATGAATTTGGGGTATAAATTTATTTTTTATTATAATAAATTATTATTATTTGTAATGATGTTAATTTATATAATTTCTAATATTAATGATATTTTATCCATTTGAAAAAATTACTGAACTGTGGGATTTCAGTCTCAAGAATTCCTACCCAGTCTCCTTGGATGACCTAGTCGTTAATGTCGTTGGTATGGAGAATCGTGTATTACTATTTGTGATCATTTTGGAACCATTACCATTTGTGGTTGTTGGCATGCCATCAGGGATTTGAGGTTTATCTACTCCTTTTTTTAGTCACTCCTGACTAACTACAAGTTTCTATATAAGATAATGGGGATACTATAACCTCTGTGTAATGTCACTGGGAAGGATACAAAATAATAATAAAAAGGGAAATAATTAAATAAAAATAGAAAATTTGGAAACTAGAGATGACATAACATGTTTATAAATAAGAGATCCTAAAGTGGAAAGATGAATACAGTAATGAAATGTATAGGATAAATAAATCAACTATAAGGACCTATAGTGTATGAACTGGTCTACCAACATCCCTAGTTCGAAGATCCACCAACTCATCAATTCACCATAGGGCCCTTTTCCATTTCCAAATCTATTATAAAATCTACAAGGGCATCTAAAAGACCGATTAAGATGTGAGTAAAACACTCAATAGGACACCACCAATGTGTTCTTAACCTGAGGTGCTCATGTATTCAAGTGTATCCCATAATAATAATAATTAAATAAAAACAAATATTAATACAATCAAACCCACGTGGGAGTGAGCTAACTAAACATCCACAACCTCTGACCATACATGCTTTGGCTCCATGCCAAAAGACAACTCAAGGAGACAATGGAAGTAATCCAACACAAGTATGGTGTCCTCCCAGTGTCATAGATATGATATTCAGGGTCATCTATCCATCAAGTAGACTATCCCACCTAGATCATTTAGTCGAGATCCACTTGTGTACACATGTCGACTGGGCAATCTCATGATGATTAACACTTGGCATCAAATCGATCTCGATCACACCCTCGACATGATACTATGGAGTCTTCGAACCTCCATCATATACTCAGGTCCCTCATCGCTATGGTTGAAAATAAGCGTTCATCCCTTATAGAGGATAAATATTTCATGATGGTACACATGTCCCAAATACCATTAAAACCCAACAAGGTATTGTATTAAATATTCATGGAAAACAAAAAAGTAGACATAATATATCATCATGAGTTTACATTAGCATACTTGGAAACATGTGACCATAATAAAATATGTATAAAATTTAGAAATTTATCACTCAGGGATTCAAAATGGGTTCTAAGGGATACATACAACAAAATGAGATAAGAATCAAGAATTATGAATTTCAAATTAATAATTTTAATTATCAAAGAATTAATTTTAAACATGCACCAAATATGGAAAAGAAAATCATATCTCAAAAGTCATAAAAACATCATCATGATATTATTATTGTCAATGGCGGCACGTAAAAATCTCATGTTGTCATCACGTCGATGATCGATATATAATAAGGGATTTTCGTGGAACAAAAACCTATTTTATTTTCCAATAAAATAAAATATTACACGTGAATGCATTTTGTTAATCCTATATAATCTGTAGATAATAATTTTATGTTAATGAATGAAATCCCAATATATATCTATAAGAATTAATATAAACCTCCTTCTATAATTTATAACTCTAATATAATTTGAGGAGAGAGGGGGTATTCTATAGTATTTTTATTTTTTTAGTATAAAAATAAATATATATCAAAATATCAATGGATAATGAAAACATCATTTAATAAGGCATTTCATTTATCTTGTGAAAAATTAGTCTATAAATAACATTTGATAAATTCAATAAACTATCATTTTTTTAAAAATCATAACGATCATTCAATAATTATCACAAAATTATTATTCATTAATAATTTAACATATTTTCCAATTATAACAATGGTATTGTTATTATTTTCTAAAAAATATTAATCTAAAAAACATGAACATGTGAGAAATAATAGGGAGGATATAAAAATAATATAGAACTTGGAAAAACACACAATTCAAGTGGAGGAGGAAAAGGAGTAACTCATGCCACGAAATCTACCTGGAAAGATCAAGGATGGAACAAAAATATGTAACTGAACAATGTAAAGATATTCTGAGGTTCCCAAAAAATGAGAATATTGACCCAAAAAATAAATGAATGGTTGATTATTTGAATCCCTTGTGCATTAAAATTAATGTAACCTAGAACCTATTGTAATCAAATATTTCAATGTGATTATTGACTATGGATGGCTTTAATTTATTAGAATAAGAAATTTCTAACATTGAATAAAAAAAATGGATTACTTCCATGTTTTTGATTTCATATGGTCATTACTAATGCTGGAAATTTGTTTTTTTGAATATGTAAAACGTTTATGAATTTCAATTAAATTAAAAAAATTATTATTTAACATAAATAAACAATCTCAAATGTCTTCTATTTATAGACGTTGTGCCATATCTTGGGAATACACCCCATTTCGGACTCAATTGTGGACCTGGATATTTCATATGATGAACTGTTTGAATGATATTAATTATTTATTATTTAATAATTTGAAAATTTAATTAACTAAAAATAATTTTTTCATCTTGTGTTACACATACGAATGTATGACCCATTCAAAACATTAACTTGTGAATAATATAACAGTAATAAAAGATGAATAAATATTTCTATAACAAAACATAGCCATGGATACATTAATAGTGGAATAATCACATGGACTATCAATTAATAGATTCATAATGAGGTAATGTATAATGTTGGACATCATAAATATATTATCAAGGAATCATCCAAGACAACGTATATAATTGGGAAAACCCAAACTAGCTTCTCTCATTTGACCTACTGATGCATCAAGGGGTTATCACGAGCCCCACCCTCGACATACTAAGTAAAATGAATTACTCATCTAAATGGGTAGAAACATAATCAAAATATACATTCATATTAAAACTAAAAATGAAATGTAAACAACATTCCCCAATCAGTAAACATAAACACTATCCATTTGAAATAATATATTGAATGGAATTAAGTTATTACTTCGCTAGAAAAACTTATCACAAACAATGAAATTAAATTTAATACATTGTGTAATCATATTTGATTCCCTATTATAAATAATAATTAACAAATTTGATGAAATATATGGAAATAGTCTAATAAAATAATCAGTTAATATGTGGGAGAAGTACTCTTTACATTTAAATATGATTCTTTTGAAAAAATATGTTAATAAAATTCGAAATGAACTGATATTTTTTTAATAAGAAAATGAGGGATTTTATAAATATAACTATATCTTAATCAAATTGTAGAGTGCACTTGAATATAGGTAAGAATTTGAGATGTTTCCTTAAATCTGTTTGTTTATTGGGAATAATATGAGAAAGGTATTTTTAAAACATGTATCTCCCATAAAATAATAATGGTTTTTAGTGGTACCCATATATAGAACACTGACATATAATTTAGTAGTAGTACATAATAACAATTATGTATATTATTTCTGTAATGAGAGAGAATGGGTAATCCTGAATGAAAATGGAGGATCTGGGTGAAACCCCTTAACTTATGTTCGAACGTGTTAAGAACTTGTCTGCAACATCCTAGATAATCAAATTATATATACTAATTAATTAATTCATAACATTATATTCATATATTTTATTCACTATTGTTTTTTATATTTATTTATGTCCTTTTTAATAAGTTATAAAATTAAGTTCTATCATTCTGGAGTGTTCATTCCCTTGATTTTAAGATTGGTTCTCTTGATTATTATTACTGATGTTCTTATAAAATGGGTATAATTTGGAAAAATTTTAATTTTATGATATTAATGAAAAATAGATGTTTTATTGGTGTTATTTTATATTTTGATTCCATAAATGAGGATGAATCACTACATAACTAATTATTGATATTCATTTAGCATCATTTTAGCATTTTCTCCATCATAATGAACTATTTTTGTTACATTATTTAATATCATGTATGTAAAAATTTCCCATAAACATAATAAGTTATAAGGGATATTTTATAATCTGTATTATCCATATAAATGGAATCATGATTGACCCTGATGAATTTATTTATGAATGAATGTTCGTCATCCAAATATAATATAAATCAACACATCATAGATGTCGATTTCATTTTTTAATTAAAAAAAGATACCATGTAAGGATATTGACGATGGATAGTACAATAAAATGATACCATTCAAGTATATATATTATGATGATGTTATCATTATCATTTGGATAAAGGAGGTGAGGAGAGAATAATAAAATAAAATTATTTTAATATAATATAAATTAAATCGGGAGAGGATTTAACTCTTGAATTATCCTCCTTGAGAACCTCTATAAGGGAAGGGGTTTTGGTATTTTGGATGGAAAAATAGATCCTGGATGTGAAGTGAGACTAGGTAATATGATTTTGGCATAAAATTGATAAGTTACAACTCATAGAGGAGTGAATGGAAGAGTGGGAGAAGGTGGTTTTTATTGTGGGGGAGAAGAGTAATTTATCATTATTTTATCCATTAATTTATATTCTCAAGGCAACCAATAAATTTTATTTTAGTTACTAAATATTTTAATAAGGGAATGTGAATTCGAACCAGGGGTTCTTACATCATCTAAAAATCATGGAATAAGGTATTTATATATTAATGTATTTTACTGTAAATTACCATATTTCACTATTAAATAAAAATTAATTTATTTCTGAAAAATACAAAAAATTCACCCTGACAATTTTTATATTTGTAGAATGAAAAAATTGACAAAATGTTATAAAATTAATATTCATAAAATGTAAAATTAAAATTTTAAATTAAATTATTATTTACATTAATGATATACATTTTAAATTTAAAATATATTTTACAACACATTCAAAAATTAACTATGGCCTCTAAAAATATTACCAAAATAAGAACTTAATAAAAAATTGATTTTGGAATCCATTAAATGAAAATTAATTTTATTATATTGATTTTAATAATTGTAATATTGTAATTAAATATTGATGATACATATAAATAAAAATGGTCCAATAAATTTTTTTAAAATATTCATTTACTTTTATTATAATATAACATATCATACATTCACTTAGGAGGTACCAAAATTCTATTTATATATTTTCTGCTGAGGTTAGTAGCCATTAGGAGGATTTACTATTCAAAGGCATTATGTTAATATTCCTAAGGAAAAGTTACTATTTCATCAATATTAGTTCTTTAACTTCTATTAAAACCTCTTATTTATTTTATTATCAATTTATAATTAAATAATTGTGTTCTCTATGTGATTATATATTATTCAAACAATATAATATAATCAGAATATAAGAAATTTCATTGTGATAATTTTGTGAGGTTACATTCTATTCTAAAAAAAATTCTTCCTTAAAACATCTAAAATGTCACCTCACAAAAATATTTTTATAGTTCTATTTCCTGATCTCCATAGAATCCCACGTCACATCTTCAATTTTATTATTCTTCCAAAGTACCTTTACCAGCTTCGTCATCCAATTTTTCAAAACATTTTCTTTAGTTTTTTAGATATGGATAGGCACTACACATTTGGATAAGTAAGGTTCCAATTCATTACATTTAGACTTTAGTACATGTGTAATGTATGGAATGTACATTCTCAACAGTGAGACATGGAACAAAATTTTCACATTCAAATGCCTAGGTTGCCTCGCCAACTGATAATCCACAACTCCAACTCTCTCCAGAATATCAGAAGGACCAATATTCCTATATCTTAGTTTCCCTTTTTTCCAAAGTCTTTTAACTACCATCCATGGAGATAATTTACATAAAACATGATCTCCCACTATAAATTCCACATACTTCCATCAATTAGCATCATATCTATTTTTCCTGCATTTACCTTCTTTGATATGGGTTTGAAGACCCTTAACCATGGCCGTTGACTTGTTGAAAAAATCTAGTCCCACAAAATTCTGTACACCAAATTCATCTAAACAAGTTTGTGTATAACAACCCCTTCCATACAATGATTTATATGGTTTAATTTGATGATTTAATAGAAACTATTATAGTAGGAAAACACTTACAATGGTAAATAATGATTCCACGTTCCTTGAAAATAAAATGACCATGTTCTCAGAATGCATTCTAATGTTAGTATCATCCTTTCTGACTACCCATAAGTTTGAGGGTGAAAATAATTACACAAATGAAACTAAGTATCCAATAATTTTTAGACACATTCTAAAAAATTACAATTCATATAAATTATCAATATCTGAAATGGTTGATATATGTTATCCATGATGTATAAAAACATCATTAATTTATATTTGTGCAAGGTTATCTTGTGGAAAATCCTCCTTTATAGTAGTTATTGTGCAGATTTGGTATATCAAACAACAATTACCAATTTTTCACCCTTCATTATAGATGTTTTTGAAAAATTTAGTAAAACAATCTTAAGTAATTTCATTGAATTTTAATGTATGAATAGGATGAGGTTGCATGATTCCCCTCAGATCTTATCTTTCAACCTTCACCTGTTGATAGAGTTAACATCATGATACATAATCTGTAATTTCACACAACATGTAGTCGCACTGAAAATGTACCTTCAAATCTCTATATGTCTTAGTACTACCATGGTGTATTATGAAATTTGTGATATCATCATCATCCAATAACTCCATTTTTATCATAGGTATAGAGTTAAAATTTGTACTCATTGTTAACTTTTTTAATTCCATCCTCAATCCTGATGTATTTTGACTTCCATTCATTCAAAAAATTGATTATCATTTTAGGATACTCATCAACAGACTGAAAAATTTTAATCATTTCCTTTAATGATGGTTTTGAGACCATTTGAAAAGGTAGTGATGCTTCCCCTACCTAGATAATAACCATATCCATCCTTACTAGAACTATGTCCATAAGGTCTTTACTAATCCTAATTTTGTTAATAACTACATCATCCTTACATCATAATGCATATTCTTCCTTATTCTCCTTTCCAGGGATGTATTATTTCAAAAAATCATAATACATGAGTAGAACTAGTCATCTCTTTTACCTCATGTTGATTTATTATTTAGAGAATATATATTTCAATCACTTGTAATCTGTATATATTTCCCATAATTTTCCATAGATATTGTGTCACCATTTAATTTATGAAAATATTATAGCTTCTAACTCACGAACATGAGTTGTAAATTTCTATTCATGAGTTTTTAACTTCCTAGAAGGACTAGAAAAAACCCTATAAAAATGAATAAGGATGCAACCACATACATTCTTTTATGAGACTCTATTGATCAAAAATACATTGTTTCCCAATGGTAGAGGCATGATTGGAGCATTCACTAACCTCTTTATCAATTCATCAAATAATTCTTTATATTCTTTTTTCAATCTGACTTAATACCTTTACATGTAATACTGGTAAAAGGGTTAGCTGATTTGGAAATTCTATGAATGAAATACTAATAAAAAATGTGAAACGGATAAAAATATATTCCTTAATATAGTTCAATGGTGTAGTCTATTCCAGAATGGCCTCTGCCTTTGCAGGATCAACTATGATTACATCATTAAATGAATATGGCCATGAAAAGAAACTATTTCAGACCAGATCTCAGATTTTCTAAACATCCCATACAATTTGTTTCATCAACGAGTCTTTAGAACAATACTAAATTGATTCTCATTGAATTCATAGATTATAAATTTTACATCAATAAAATCAATAACTAAAACAAAAAATTCATAGATATTTTACTCGGAAACACTATTAATTAGATATATGAAAATAGAGGGTGCAAAAAATAGTCCAAAATGCACTATTGTAAACTCATAATTCCTATACCATGTTTCAAATGATGTCTTTGGAATGTCTTCCTTCCTTACAAGAAACTGATGATATCCAAACCATTGTTCAATCATCAAAACTTATTTTTCTTTTTGATGTTGATCAAATAAATCATCATTGCTAGGATGTTGATACATATTCTCTATCATAATATAATTGATATCCTTGTATCCAAAAAAAACCACATATATATTTCATTCTTCACTATAAAAAGAAAATGAGATCCCAATGGGTAAACACTATTTTTAATGAACCCATTATATCTCAAATCCTCTAGTTGTTTATATAGTTACACTAATTCCATTGTGGTCATTCTACAAGTAGTTTCTGATATAGGTCGTCCACAAGGAATTAAGTAAATAGAAAACTCAATTTTATGCTCCGCTGGATTCTAGGTAAATCCTATGTAAGTACAATAATCAATTATTGAACACTTTTTACATCCTCAATTTAAACATTTCATTCCTCACCCATATACATAGCATTAACTTCATCCGAAAGAATTTTATTAAGTAGAACTACTAGGTGTGTATTTATCTATGGAATATATTTTCATTCTTTCTAATTAACTGAAATATAATCTCTAATTACATTGTCCACTTAGTGATTTATTTTTATTTTGGTTTTATGACAGATAGAATAATACTTCATTCAAACATGTCTCAAATAGATAATGTGTTCCACATACCCATTAAATAAAGTAAAGAACAAATCTATCAACTGAAATTAATTCCAAAGTTATGTAATTATAGTATTATATCCATATTTATAATTTCTTGATAATAATCTTAAATTATAAGGATAAAGATGTATTATATAAGATTACTCTATATATTAATGTTGTATGAAATTCTAATATGAATTAATTGGAAAAAAGAGATCGTTAAAATGTATTGACATAAAAAAACACTAATATATTATTGTTAGAGATAATAATTAAAAAATATTTTGATGATATTTTTTGAGGTTTTGGAATATAAAATACGATGTATTTTAATGAAAACTCGTTCCTTATAATATATATTTATAAGAGGTTTTTATAAATATTTGGGTAGTTATATATGATAACGTCTAAATTTTTCCTCCAATGGATTTGTTATAAAATATCAATCATTTATTTAATTATGGGTATGTTCGTGGCCCATGGTGGTCCAATCCATCCATAGAAGCACCCAATGTTTTTATCATAATTGTATTTTAAGGATATTTTTTAGAATCCACTTTTATATTGAACACTCCAATGATGATGAAAGAATTTAAAATAGTGAAAATATTCTCTATGTCGTATCATAGAATACCAAGTTAAAATCATCAGCATCATTATTAAATAATCTTATGATCCCATATCCAGTTCGATGGTCCACACTAATGTGTATATACACTTGTCTGATGCTTATAATAAAAATGGAATTAAATGTCATACAGTCGGTTGGGAAGAGGGTTTGAAGACACATAATAAAGGTATATTTAAATTATACTTAGTGGGATACTATGGAAATTTGAATGATATATTAAAAATAATCTACCATGATCATTTTTTACTGTTTTATTCAAAAGAAAGTGTTTCAATATTAATAGGGTTGTTAAAAGAAATTTATTTTAATTCATATCTGTGAACATCTCTCGCATGATCATTGTATGTGACCATGAAATATGTGATATGTATATCATATTATAGCAAGTGAATATGTTATGATATTTTGAAGATATCATGGATGATGTGTGGAGTGTATTTTCTCAAGTAAAATGGTGATTATTGTATAATATGGGTGATGAAGTGGAATATTTTACCTCTGACATTGAATCCCATAAAAAAATAAGAAAAATTATATTCCCATCATGATATTGAATATATTAGTCTTTTAGTGGTGGATGATGTATATTAAGTAATGATGTAATATGAAAATGACATGATTGATGGAGAAAATGATTATTTGTGTAATCATCAATTTATTTATCAACCACTTATATAATTATTGTAGTCATTCATTATCATAATTTTGGATATTTAGTTTTCATTTATTATGCATATGTTATCATTTATTATTTTTAAATTATACATTAATTTTTTGGAAAATATTTTATGACGTTAAAATTATTTGAATAAATGACACAAATTCTAGAGAGGAAGTGTTATACTGATTACATTCAACTCCCAATCGACATTCTCTTGACCATACCAATAGATGATTATCCCACTTTCTCCATATATCATCTGATACAGTATCCTCTTTCTACCTCTACACTGTCTCTCACACCATCCTTTCGCATCCCGTCAGTAGATCCTTCGATGCCTCCCCAATCAGTATACTCGATAGTGAGGGATCTGATCCCCCCACCTAGTTCATTATATGGATATTGTAGGGTGACTTGTATAGGTACAAATTTTAATACGAATAATATTATTTTATTTTTTCGAGGCTACAGACTATTTTTTCATAATATATAGAAACCATGATTCTACAGATATAAAAATGAAATGTTCAAATGTTTTAAATCTGAACGGACTATATATAGTTGTCCCATTTCACTACTATGTGGTCCACATAGATGTTGTTACAGGATTATTTGGCCAAATTCTATATTTTCTTGTGGAAGAGTCAGATACCCTTCCGATTACATATGATGATTGGAGGCTTATGTCATCATATTGATAAAATAATGTTTTTGATTCAAATATATAATTATTTTTAAATATTATGGTGTAATTGGATATTATAATGTTATTAAATTATAATATTTTCAAAATGTATATATTTTTACAAATTTTATTCTAAATTTCCATTGCTGATCTTATATTAGGAATGTCGACATTGAAAATGTTTTGCAATGTAAGGAAATATTTTAAATAGACATTATGAATCGAATTCAATGATACATCATGAAGTACCCAATGATTCTATGATAATACATCTAATTGGGTACCTAAAGAGAAATGAATTATTTTTATTGACATCTATCATGGTGATATGTACATTGTATTTAAAAATATATTATTATATTAATCTCATTTCGAATTTATACATGCATATTACATGGAGAATACATTAAATATATTACTATTAAATTTCATTTTATTTATTTCAAGATGATTCAAGGAAGAATGTATCTATTTGTTCAATGAAAATCATCCATCACACTGTTGTGTAAAAGAGTTTTTCTAGAATTTGATTGACTTAGGTAATATTTAATTTATTTTAAATATTTAAAGACAATATTATTAGTTTAATATATTAAATTGTTTATTAATCTTTGTTTAATACAGTCACAAAATTTAGGGAACCAATCATCCAAAATAGAATTGTGCTTGGATATTTATAAAATATCTGATGTAAGATATGGTAATGATCCTACTAATGATGTTGGGGTATAAAATTATTTTTTATTATAATAAATTATTATTAGTTGTAATGATGTTAATATATATAATTTCTAATATTAATGATATTTTATCTATATGAAAAAATTACTGAACTATGGGATATCAATCTCATGAATTCCTACCCAGTCTCCTTGGATGACCTAGTCGTTAATGTCGTTGGTATGGAGAATCGTGTATTACTATTTGTGATCATTTTGGAACCATTAACATTTGTGTTCATTGGCATGCCATCAGAGATTTGAGGTTTATATACTCCTTTTTTTAGTTAATCCCGACTAACTACAGGTTTCTATGTAAGATAATGGGGATACTATACCCTCTGTGTCATGTCACTGAGAAGGATACAAAATAATACTAACAAGGGAAATAATTAAATAAAAATAGAAAATTTGGAAACTAGAGATGACATAACAAGTTTATAAATAAGGGCTCATAAAGTGGAATGATGACTAGAGTAATTAAATGTATAGGATAAATAAATCAACTATATGGTCCTCCAGTGTATGAACTGGTCTAACAATAGCCCTAGTTCGAAGATCCACCTACTCATCAATTCACCATAGGGCCCTTTTCCATTTCCAAATCTATTATAAAATCTACAAGGGAATCGAAAAGACCAATTAAGATGTGAGTAAAACACTCAGTAGGACACCACCAATGTGTCCTTGACCTAAGGTGCTCAAGTATTAAAGTGCATCCCATAATAATAATAAATACATAAAAAAAATAATACAATCAAAACCAAGTGGGAGTGAGCTAACTAAACATCCACAACCTCTGATCATACCTGCTTTGGCTCTATTCCAAAAGACAACTGAAGGAGTCAATGGAAGAAATCCAACGCAAGTATGGTGTCCTCCCAGTGTCATAGATATGATATTCAGTGTCATCTATCCATCAAGTAGACTATTCCACCTAGATTATTTAGACGAGATCCACTTGTGTGCACATGTCGACTGGGCTATCTCCTGATGATTAACACTTGGCATCAAGTCGATCTCGATCACACCCTCGACTTGATGACATAGAGTCTTCAAACCTCCATCATATACTCAGGTCCCTCATCGCTATGGTTGAAAATAAGCGTTCATCCCTACTAGAGGATAAATATTTCATGATGTTACACATGTCCCAAATACCATTAAAATCCAACAAGGTATTGTATTATATATAGATGGAAAACAAAAAAGTAGACATAATATATCATTATGAGTTTATATTGGCATACATGGAAACATGTGATCATAATAAAATATGAATAATATCTAAAAATTTATCTCTATGGGATTCAAAATAGTTTTTAAGGGCTACATACACCAAAATGAGATAAAAATAAAGAATAACAAATTTCAAAGTAATAATTTTAATTAAAAAATAAGGAATTTTAAACATGCACCAACGATGGAAAAGAAAATCATATCTCAAAAGTCATAAAAACATCATCATGATATTATTATTGTCAATGGAGGCACATAAAAATCTCATGTTGTCGTCACGTCGATGATCAACATATAATAAGGGATTTCCTTGGACCAAGAACCTATTTTATTTCCCAATTAAATAAAATATTACATGTGAGTGCATTTTATTAATCCTATATAATCTATAGATAATAATTTTATGTTAATGAATCCAATCCCAATATATATCTATAAGAATTAATATAAACCTCCTTCTATAATTTATAACTCTAATATAATTTGAGAAGAGAGGGGGTATTCCATAGTTTTCTTATTTTTATAGTATAAAAATAAATATATATCAAAATATCAATGGATAATGAAAACATCATTTAATAAGTAATTTCATTTATCTTGAGATAAATTATTATATAAATAACATTTGATAAATTCAATAAATTATCATTTTAAAAAAAATCATATCGATCATTCAATAATTAGCACAAAATTATTATTCATTAATCATTTAACATATTTTTTCCATTATAACATTGGTATTTTTATTATTTTTTAAAAAATATTAATCCAAAAGACATGAACATGTGAGAAATAATAGGGAGGATATAAAACTAATATAGAACATGGAAAAAACACACAATGCATGTAGAGGAGGAAAAGGAGTAAATCAGGCCCCGAAATCTACCTGGAAAGATCAATGATGGAACACAAATATGCAACTCAACAATGTAAAGATAGTTTGAGGTTCCCAAAAAATGATAAAAATGACCCAAAAAATAAATTAATGGTTGATTATTTGAATCCCTTGTGCATTACAATAAATGTAACCTAGACCTATTGTAATCAAACATTTCAACGTGAATATTGACTATGGATGGCTCTAATTCATCAGAATAAGAAATTTCTAACATTAAATCATAATAAATGGATGAATCCTATGTTTTTGATTTCATAAGGTCATTACTAATGTTGGAAGTTTGTTTTCTTGAATATGTAAAACGTTTATAAATTTCAATAAAATTAAAAAAATTATTATTTAACATAAATAAAAAATCTCAAATATCTTCTATGTATAGATGTTCTTCCATATCTTGGGTATACACCATATTTTAGACTCAATGGTGGACCTGGATATTTCATATGATGAACAGTTTGAATGATATTAATTATTTATTATTTAATAATTTAAAATTTTAATTAACTAAATTTTTTTTATCATGTGATACACATACGAATGTATGACCCATTCAACACATTAACTTGTGAATAATATAACAGTAATAAAAGATGAATATACATTTCTATAACAAAACATAACCATTGATACATTAATAGTGGAATAATCAAATGGACTATCAATTAATAGATTTATAATGAGGAAATGTATAATGTTGGACATCATAATTATATTATCAAGGAATCATCCAAGACAATGTACATAATTGGGAAAACCTGAACTAGCTTCTCTCATTTGACCTACTGATGCATCGAGGGGTTATAACGGGCCCCACCCATGACATACTATGTAGAATGAATTACTCATCTGAATGGGGAGAAACATAATCAAAATATAAATTCATATTCAAACTAACATATCAAATGTAAACAACTTTACCCAATCAGCAAACATAAACACTAACCATTTCGAGTAATATATTAAATGGAATTAAGGTATAACTTCACTAGAAAAACATATCACAAACAATGAAATCAAATTTAATACATTGTGTAATCATATTTTATTCCCTATTATACATAATAATAAACGAATTTGTTGAAATATATTGAAATTCGATTAAAAAATCATCAATTAATATATGAGAGAAGTACTCTTTACATTTAAAAAACGTTCCTTTGAAAAATTATGTAAATAAAATTTGAAATGATCTGATATTTTCTTAATAACAAAACGAGGGATTTTATTAATATAACTATGTCTTAAACAAATTGTAGAGTTCCCTTGAATATAGGTAAGAATTTGAGATGTTTCCTTAAATCTGTTTGTTTGTTGGGAATAATATGAGAAAGGTATTTTTAAAACATGTATCTCCCATAAAATAATAATGGTTTTTTAGTGGTACACACATATAGAACACTGACACATAATTCGGTAGTAGTACATAATAACAATTAAGTATTTTATTTCTGTAATGAGAGAGAATGGGTAATCCTGAATGAAAATGGAGGATCTGGGTGAAACCCCTTAACTTATGTTCAAATGTGTTAAGAACTTGTCCGCAACATCCTAGATAATCAAATTATATATACTAATTAATTAATTCATAAAATTATATTCATATTTTTGATTCAATATTGTTTTTTATGTTTATTTATATCCTTTTTAATATGTTGAGAATTTAAATTCTATCATTCTGGAGTGTTCATTCCCTTGATTACATGATTGGTTCTCTTGATTATTAGTAATGATGTTCTTTTAAAATCGGTATAATTTGAAAAAATTTAATTTCATGCTATTAATGAAAAATAAATGTTTTATTGGTGTTATTATATATATTGATTCCATAACTGAGGATGAATCACTATATAACTAATTATTGATATTCATTTAGCTTCATTTTAGCATTTTCTCCATCACAATGAACTATTTTTGTTATATTATTTAATATCATGTATGTAAATATTTCATAGAAACTTAATAAGTTATATGGGATATTTTATAATCTATATTATCCATATAAATGGAATCATTATTGGCCTTGATGAATTTATTTATGAATGAATGTCTTTCATCCAAAAAGAATATAAATCAACAAATCCTGGATGTCGATTTCATTTTTAAAGAAAAAAAGATACCATGTAAGGATATTGTTGATGGATAGTCCAATAAAATGATATCATTAAAGTATATATATTATGATGGTGTTATCATTATCATTTGGATAGAGGAGGTGAGGAGAGAATAATAAAATAAAATTATTTTAATATAATATAAATTAAAGAGGAAGTGGATTTAGCTCTTGAATTATCCACCTTGAGAACCTCTATAAGGGAAGGGGTTTTGGTATTTTGGATGGAAAAATAGATCCTGGATGTGAAGTGAGACTAGGTAAAATGATTTTTGCATAACATTGATAAGAGACAAGTCTTAGAGGAGTGAATGGAAGAGTGGGAGAAGGTGGTTTTTGTAGTGGGGGAGAGGAGTAATTTATCATTATTTTATCCATTAATTTATATTCTCAAGACAACCAATAAATTTTATTTTAGTTACTCAATATTTTAATAAGGGAATGTGAATTCGAACCAGGGGTTCTTACATCATCCAGAAATCATGGAATAAGGTATTTAAATATTATTGTATTTTATGGTAAATTGCCATATTTAACTATTAAATAAAAATTAATTTATTTCAGAAAAATACAAAAAATTCACACTGGAAATTTTTATATGTATAGAATTAAAAAATTTAAAACATGATACCAAAATAATATTCACAAAATTTAAAATGAAATTTTTAAATAAAATTATTATTTACATTTAAGATAAACATTTTAAATTTAAAATATATTTTACAATACATTCAAAAATTAACTATGGTCTCTACAAATTATCCCAAAATCACAACATAATAAAATATTGATTTTGGAATCCATTCAATAAAAATTAATTTTATTTAAAATAATTTTACTAATTGTAAAATTGTAATTAAATATTGATGATACATATAAATAAAAATGGTTAAATAATAATTTTTAAAATATTCATTTAATTTTATTATAATATAACATATCATACGTTCACTTAGGAGGTACCAAAATTTTATTTATATATTTTCTGCTGAGGTTAGTAGCCATTAGCAGGATTTACTATTCAAAGGCATTATGTTACTATTACTAAGGGAAAGGTACTATTAAATCAATATTGGTTCTTTAACTTCTATTAAAACCTCTTATTTATTTTATTATTAATTTATAATTAAAAAATGTGTTCTCTATGTGATTATATATTATTAAAACAATATAATATAACCAGAAGATGGGAAATTTCACTGTGATAATTTTGTGAGGTTACATTCTATTCTCTAAAAAAAATTCTTCCTCAAAACATCTAAAATGTCACCATACAAAAATATTTTTATAGTTCTATATCCTGATCTCCTTAGAATCACACGTCGCCTTTTCAATTTTATGATTCTTCCAAAGTAGCTTTACCAGCTTCGTCATCCAATTTTTCAACACATTTTCTTTAGTTTTTAGATACTGATAGACACTACACATTAGGATAAGTAAGGTTCCAATTCATTACATTTAGACTTTAGTACATGTGTAATGTATGGAATGTATATTCTTAATAGTGAGACATGGAACAAATTTTTCACATTCAAATGCCTAGGTTGCCTCGCCAACTGATAATCCACAACTCCAACTCCCTCTAGAATATCAAAAGGTCCAATATTCCTATATCTTAATTTCAATTTTTTCCAAAATCTTTTCACTATCATCCATGGAGATACTTTACAAAAAACATGACATCCCACTAGAAATTCCATATACTTCCTTTAATTATCATCATATATATTGTTCCGGCATTTATCTTCTTTGATATAGGTTTGAAGAGCCTTTACCATGGCCGTTGACTTGTTGAAAAAATCTAGCCCCACAAAATTCTGTACACCAAATTCATCTAAACAAGTTGGTGTATGACAACCACTTCCATACAATGATTTATATGGTTGAATTTGAAGATTTAATGGAAACTATTATAGTAGGAAAACACTTCCAATGGTAAATCGTGATTCCATGTGCCTTGAAAATTAAATGAGCATGTTCTCAAAATGCATTCTAATGTTAGTATCGTCCTTTCTGACTACCCATAAGTTTGAGGACGAAAATAATTCACAAATGAAACTAAGTATCCAATAATTTTGAGACACATTACAAAAAATTACAATTCAAATCAATTATAAATATCAGAAACGATTGATATATGTTCTCCATGATGTATTAAAACATCATTAATTAATATTCGTGCAAGGTTATCTTATGGAAAATCCTCCCTTATAGGAGTTATTATACAGATTTGGTATATCAATCAACAATTACCAATTTTGCACCATTCATTATATATTTTTTGTAAAATTTAGTAAAAAAATCCTATGTAATTTCATTGAATTTTAATGTATGAATATGATGAGGTTGCATGAATCCCCTCAGATGTTATCTTTTAACCTTCACCTGTCGAAAATTTAACATCTTGATACATAATCTATAATTTCACACAACATGTAGTCACACCGAAAATGTTCCTTCAAATCCTTATATGTCTTAGTTCTACCATGGTGTATAATGAAATTTGTGATATCGTCATCATCCAATAACTCCATTTTTCTCATAGGGATAGAGTGAAAATATATACCCATTGTTAATTTTTTAATTCCATCCTCAATCCTAATGTATTTTTACTTCCCTTCATTCAAAAAAATGATTATCATTTTAGGATACTCGTTAACAGACTGAAAAATTTTATTCCCTTCCATTAATGATGGTTTGGAAACTATTAGAAAAGGTAGTGATGCTTCCCCTACCTAGATAATCCACATATCCATCCTTACTAGAACTATTTCCATAAGGTCTTTACCAATCCTAATTTTGTTAATCACTACATCATCCTTACTTCATAAATAATATTGTTCCTTGTTCTCCTTTCCAGGGATGTATGGTTTCAAAAAATCATAATACATGAGTAGCACTAGTCATCGCCTTTACCTCATGTTGATTTATTTTTAGAGAATATATATTTAAATCACTTGTAATCCATATATATTTCCCATAATTTTCCATAGATATTGTTTCTCCATTTAATTTATGAAAAAATTATAGCTTCTAACTCACGAACATGAGTTGTATATTTTTATTGATGAGTTTTTAACTTCCTAGAAGCACTAGAAGAAACCCCTATCAAAATTCATAAGGATGCAACCCTGTAATTTCTTTTGTGAGACTCTATTTATCACAAATACATAATTTCCCAATAGTAGAGGCATGATTGGAGCATTCACTAACCTCTATCAATTCCTCAAATAATTATTTATATTCTTTTTTCAATCTGACATAACACATTTACATGTAATACTAGTTAAAGGGTTAGATGATTAGGAAATTATATAAATGAAATAATAATAAAAAATGCGAAATGAATAAAAATATATTCCTTAATATAGATCAATGATGTAGTCTATTCCAGAATAGCCTCTGTCTTTGCAGGATCAACTATGATTACATCATTAAATGAATATGGCCATGAAAAGAAACTAATTGAGACAAGAATTCTCACTTGCTAAACATCCCATACAATTTGTTTCATCAATGAGTCTTTAGAACAATACTAAATTGATTCTCATTCACTTCAGAGATTATAAAGTTTACATCAATAAAATCAATAAATAAAACAAAAAATTCATAAAAAATTTACTCGAAAACATTATTAATTAGATATATGAAAATAGAGGGTGAAACAAATATTCCTAAACGCATTATTGTAAACTCATAATTCCTATACCATGTTCCAAATGATGTCTTTGGAATATCGTCCTTCCTTAAAAGAAACTGATGATATCCAAATCATTGTTCAATCAACAAAAATTATTTTTATTTTTGATGTTGATCAAATAAATCATCATTCCTAGGAAGTTGATACATATTCTCTATCATAATAGAATTTATATCCTTGTATCCAATAAACAGCCACATATATATTTATTTCTTCATTATAAAAAGAAAATGAGATCCCAATGGGTAAACACTATTGTTAATGAACCCCTTATATCTCAAATCCTATATTTGTTTATATAGTTACACTAATTCCATTGTGGTCATTCTACAAGTAGTTTCTGATATAGGTCGTCCACAAGGAATTAAGTAAATAGAAAACTCAATTTTATGCTCCGCTGGATTCTAGGTAAATCCTATGTAAATATTATAATCATTCATTGAACACTTTTTACATCCTCAATTTCAACATTTCATTCCTCACCCAAAGAAATAGCATTATATTCCTCCGAAAGAATTTTATTATGTACAACTACTAGGTGTGTATTCATCTATGGAATATATTTTCATTCTATCTAATTAACTGATATATAATATCTAATTACATTTTCCACTTGGTGATTTATTTTTATTTTGGTTCTATGAAAGACAAAATAATACATCATTCAAACATGTCTCAAATAGATAATGTGTTCCACATACCCAGTCAATAAAGTAAAGAACAAATCTATCAACGGAAATTAATTCAAAAGTTTTGTAATTATAGGATTATGTCCATATTTCAAATTGGTTGATAATGATCTTAAATTATAAATATAAAGATGTATTAAATAAGATTACTCTATATATTAATGTTGTATGAAATTATAATATGAATTAATTGGAAAAAAGGGAACATTAAAATGTATTGACATAAAAATACACTAATCTATTATTGTTAGAGATAATTATTTAAAAAAAATTAATAATATTTTTTGAGGTTTTGGAATATAAAATACAATTTATTTTAATGAAAAGTCATTCCTTATAATATATATTTATAAATGGTTTTTACAAATATTTGAGTAGTTATATATGATACTTTCTCAATTTTTCCTCCAATGGATTTGTTATAAAATATCAATCATTTATTTACTTATGGGTATGTTCATGGACCATGGTGGTCCAATCCATCCATAGAAGCACCCAATGTTTATATCATAATTATATTTTAAGGATATTTTTTAGAATCCACTTTTATATTGAACACTCCCATGATGATGCAAGAATATTAAATAGTGAAAATATTCTCTATGTCGTATCATAGAATACCATGTTAAAATCATCATCTTCATTATTAAATAATCTTATGACCCCATATCTAGTTGGATGGTCCACACTGATGTGTATACACACATGTTTGATGCTTATAATAAAAATGGAATTAAATGTCATATAGTCGGTTGGGAAGAGGGTTTGAAGACACATAATAAAGGTATATTTTAATTATTCTTAGTGGGATACTGTGGAAAGTTGACTGATATATTAAAAATAATCTACCATGATCATTTTTTTATTGTTTTATTCAAATGAAATTGTTTCAATATTAATAGGGGTGTTAAAAGAGATTTATTTTAATTCATATCTGTGAACATCTCTCACATGATCTTGTAGGTGACCATGAAATACCTGATATATATATATATATATCATATTATAGTAAGTGAAAATGTTATGATATTCTGAAGATATAATGGATGATGTGTGGAGTGTATTTTCTCAAGTAAAATGGTGATTATTGCATAATATGGGTGATGAAGTGGAATATTTTACCTCTGACATTGAATCCCATAAACATAAATAAGAAAAATTATATTCCCATCATGATATTGAATATATTAGACTTTTGATGGTGGATGAAGTATATTATGTAAGGATTTAATATGAAAATTACATGATTGAAGGAGAAAATTATTATTTGTGTAATCATCCATTTATTTATCAACCACTTATGTTATTTTTGTAGTCATTCATTATCACAATTTTGGATATTTAGTCTTCATTTATTATGCATATGTTATTATTTATTATTTTTAAATTATACATTAATTTTTTGAAAAATATTTTTTGATGTTAAAATTATTTTATTAAATGACTCAAATTCTAGAGAGGAAGCGTTATTGTGATTACATTCAACTCCTAATCGACATTCTCTTCACAATACCAAGAGATGATTCTCCCACATTCTACATATATCATCTGATAAAACATCATTTTTCTACCTCTATGCTATCTCTCACACCATCCTTTCGCATCCCATCAGTAGATCCTTCGATGCCTCCCCAATCAGCATACACGATAGTGAGGGATCTGGTCCCCCAACCTAGTTCATTATAGGGATATTGGAGGGTGACTATTATAGGTACAAATTTTAATATGAATAATATTATTTTAGTTTTTCTAAGCTACAAACTATTTTTTTCATAACATATAGAAACCATGATTCTACATATAAAAATATGAAATGTTCAAATGTTTTAAATCTGAGCGGACTATATATAGTTGTCCCATTTCACTACTATGTTGTCCACATAGATGATGTTACAGGATTATTTGGCCAAATTCTACATTTTTTGGTAGAAGAGTCAGTTACCCTTCCGATTACGTATGATGATTGGAGGATTATGTTATCATATTGATAAACTAATGTTTTTGATTCACGTATATAATTATTTTAAAATATAATGGTGTAATTGAATATTATTATGTTATTAAATTATAATATTTTCAAAATGTATCTATTTTTACAAATTTTATTCTAAATTTCCATTTCTGATTTTATATTAGGAAAGTAGACATTGACAATGTTTTGCAATGAAAGGAAATATTTTATATAGATATTATGAATCAAATTCAATGATACATCATTAAACACCCAATGATTCTATAATAAGACATCCTATTGGGTACCTAAAGAGAAATGGTTTATTTTTATTTCTATCTATCATGGTGATATGTACATTGTATTTAAAAATATATTATTATATTATTCTCATTTTGAATTTATACATGCATATTACATAGAGAATACATTAAATAGATTACTATTAAATTTCATTTTATTTATATCAAGATGTTTCAAGGAAGAATGTTTCTATTTGTTCTATAAAAATCATCCATCACACTGTTGTGACAAAGAGTTTCTCTAAAATTTGATTGAATTTGGTAATATTTAATTTATTTTATATATTTAAAGACAATATTATTAGTTTAATATATTAAATTGTTTATTAATCTTTGTTTAATACAATAAAAAAATTTAGGGAACCAATCCTCCCAAATAGAATTTTGCTTGGATATTTATAAAATATCTGATGTAAGATATGGTAATGATTCTACTAATTATGTTGGGGTATAAATTTATTTTTTATTATAATAAATTATTATTAGTTATAATGATGTTAATATATTTAATTTATAATATTAATGATATTTTATCCATTTGAAAAAATTACTGATCTATGGGATGTCAGTCTCAAGAATTCCTACCCATTCTCCTTGGACGACCTAGTCGTTAATGTCGTTGGTATGGAGAATCATGTATTACTGTTTGTGACCATTTTGGTACCATTACCATTTGTGGTCGTTGGTATGCCATCAGGGATTTGAGGTTTATCTACTCTTTTTTTTAGTCACTCCCAACTAACTATATGTTTCTATGCAAGATAATGGGGATACTATACCCTTTGTGTCATGTCATTGAGAAGGATAAAAAATAATAATAATAAAGGAAATAATTAAATAAAAATAGAAAATTTGGAAACTAGAGATGACATAACAGGTTTATAAATAAGAGCTCCTAAAGTGGAAAGATTACTAGAGTAATGAAATGTATGGGATAAATAAATAAACTATAAGGTCCTCCAGTGTATGAACTGGTCTACCAACTGCCCTAGTTCGAAGATACACCTACTCATCAATTCACCATAGGGCCCTTTTCCTTTTCCAAATCTATTATAAAATCGACAAGGGCATCGAAAAAACCGATTAATATGTGAGTAAAACACTCAGTAGGACACCACCAATGTATCCTTGACCTGAGGTTCTCAAGTATTCATGTGTATCCCATAATAATAATAAATACATAAAAACAAATAATAATACAATCAAAACAAAGTGGGAGTGAGATAACTAAACATCCATAACCTCTAACCATACCTGCTTTGCTCCATTCCAAAAGACAACTGAAGGAGTCAATGGAAGCAATCCAACGCATGTATGGTGTCCTCCCAGTGTCATAGATATGATATTCAGTGCCATCTATCCATCAATTGGACTACTCCACCTAGATCATTTAGACGAGATCCACTTGTGTACACATGTCGACTGGGCTATCTCATGATGATTAACACTTGGTATCAAGTCGATCTTGATCACACCCTCGACATGATGCCATAGAGTCTTCGAACCTCCATCATATTCTCAGGTCCCTCATCACTATGGATAAAAATAAACGTTCATCCCTGCTAGAGGATAAACATTTCATGACGGTACACATGTCCGAAATTCCATTAAAACCCATCAAGGTATTGTATTATATATACATGGAAAACATAAAAGTAGATAGAATATATCATCATGAGTTTATAGTAGCATACATGGAAACATGTGATCATAATAAAATATGTATAAAATCTAACAATTTATCACTCGGGGATTCAAAATATTTTCTAAGGGATACATACACCAAAATTAGATAAAAATCAAGAATGATGAATTTCAAATTAATAATTTTAATTATCAAAGAATGAATTTTAAACATGCACCAAAGATGGAAAAGAAAATCATATCTCAAAAGTCATAAAAACATCATCATGATATTATTATTTTCAATGGAAGCACGTAAAAATCTCATGTTGTCATCACGTCGATGATCGATATAAAATAAGGGATTTCCTTGGATGAAAAACCTATTTTATTTCCCAATTAAATAAAATATTACATGTGAATGCATTTTATTAATCCAATATAAGCTGTAAATAATCATTTTATATTAATGAATGCAATCCCAATATATATCCATAATAATTAATATAATCCTCCTTCTATAATTTATAACTCTAATATAATTTGAGAAGAGAGGGGGTATTCCATAGTTTTCTTATTTTTTTTAGTATAAAAATAAATGTATATCAAAATATCAATGGATAATGAAAACATCATTTAATAAGGCATTTCATTCATCTTGTGATAAATTATTCTATAAATAACATTTGATTAATTCAGTAAATTATCATTTTTAAAAAAATCATAACGATCATTCAATAATTATCAAAAAATTATTATTCATTAATCAGTTAACATATTTTTTCATTATAAAATTGGTATTTTTATTATTTTTTAAAAAATATTAATCTCAAAACATGAACATGTGAGCAATAATAGGGAGGATATAAAACTAATATAGAACTTGGAAAAAACACACAATGCAAGTAGAGGAGGAAAAGGAGTAACTCAGGCCATGAAATCTACCTGGAATGATCAAGGATGAAACACAAATAAGAAACTCAATAATGTAAAGATAGTATGAGGTTCCAAAAAAATGATAAAAATGACCCAAAAAATAAATCAATGGTTGATTATTTGAATCCCTTGTGCATTACAATAAATGTAACCTAGAACCTATTGTAATCAAACATTTCAACGTGATTATTGACTATGGATGGCTTTAATTAATTATAATAAGAAATTTATAACGTTAAATCATAAAAAATGTATGACTTCCATGTTATTGATTTCATATGGTCATTACTAATACTAGAAATTTGTTTTGTTGAATATGTAAAACGTTTATTAATTTCAATTAAATTAAAAAAATTATTATTTAACATAATTAAACAATCTCAAATGTCTTCTATGTATAGATGTTATGCCATATCTTGGGTATACAACCCATTTCGGACTCAACGGTGGACCTAGATATTTCATATGATCAACTGCTTGAATGATATTAATTGTTTATTATTTAATAATTTGAAAATTTAATTAACTAAAAAATTTTTTATCATGTGATACACATAAGAACATATGACCCATTCAAAACATTAACTTGTGAATAATATAACAGTAATAAAAGATGAATAAATATTTCAATAACAAAACATAACCATCGATACATTAATACTGGAATAATAAAATGGACTATCAATTAATAGATTCATAATGAGGTAATGTATAATGTTGGACATCATAATTATATTATCAAGGAATCTTACAAGACTACGTACAGAATTGGGAAAACCCAAACTAGCTTCTCTCATTTAACCTAATGATGCATCGAGGGGTTATAACGGGCCCCACCCATGACATACTAAGTAAAATGAATTACACATATGAATGGGAAGAAACATAATCAAAATATACATTCATATTCAAACTAACATATGAAATGTAAACAAATTTACCCAATCAGTAAACATAAACACTAAAAATTTGGAGTAATATATAGAATGGAATTAAGGTATTACTTCACTAGAAAAACATATCACAAACAATGAAATCAAATTTAATACATTGTGTAATCATATTCTATTCCCTATTATACATAATAATAAACCAATTTTTTGAAATATATGGAAATACTCCTATAAATTCATTAATTAATATTTGAGAGAAGTACTCTTTACATTTAAAGAAGGTTCTTTTGAAAAAATATGTTAATAAAATTTGAAATGTACTGATATTTTCTTAATAACAAACCGAAGGATTTTATAAATATAACGATATCTTAAACAAATTTTAGAGTTCACTTGAATATGGGTAAGAATTTGAGATGTTTCCTTAAATCTGTTTGTTTATTGGGAATAATATGAGAAAGGTCTTTTTAAAACATGTATCTCCCATAAAATAATAATGGTTTTTAGTGGTACACATATATAGAACACTGCCACATAATTCAGTAGTAGAACTTAATAACAATTAAGTATTTTATTTCCATAATGAGAGAGAATGGGTAATCCGGAATGAAAATGGAGGATTTGGGTGAAACCCCTTAGCATATGTTCGAATGTGTTAAGAACTTGTCTACAACATCCTAGATTATCAAATTATATATACTAATTAATTAATTCATAACATTATATTCATATATTTGATTCACTATTGTTTTTTTATGTTTTTTATGTCCTTTTTAATAAGTTATAAAATTAAATTCTATCATTCTGGAGTGTTCATTCCCTTGATTTCGTGATTGGTTCTCTTGATTATTAGTAATGAAGTTCTTGTAAAATGGGTATAATTTGGAAAATTTTAATTTCATGCTTTTAATGAATAATAGATATTTTATTGGTGTTATTTTATTTTTTTATTCCATTACTGAGGATGAATCACTACATAGCTAATTATTGATATTCATTTAGCTTAATTTTAGCATTTTCTAAATCACAAAGAACCATTCTTGTTATATTATTTAATATCATGTATGTAAAAATTTCCCAGAAACATTATAAGTTATAGGGGATATTTTATAATCTGTATTATCCATATAAATTGAAGCATGATTGACCTTGATGAATTAATTTATGAATGAAGGTTCTTCATCCAAAAAGAATATAAATCAACACATCCTTGATGTCAATTTCATTTTTTAAAGAAAAAAAGATACCATGTAAGGATATTGTTGATGGATAGTACAATAAAATGATATCATTCAAGTATATATATATATATTATGATGATGTTATCATTATCATTTGGATAGAGGAGGTGAGGAGAGAATAATAAAATTAAATTATTTTAATATAATATAAATTAAATAGGAAGAGGATTTAGCTCTTGAATTATCCTCCTTGAGAACCTCTATAAGGGAAGGGGTTTTGGTATTTGGGATGGACAAATAGATATTGTATGTGAAGTGAGACTAGGTAAAATGATTTTGGAATAACATTGATAAGTGGAATGTATTAGAGGAGTGAATGAAAGAGTGGGATATGGTGGTTTTTTGTAAAGGGGGATAGGTGTAATTTATCATTATTTTATCCATTAATTTATATTCTCAAGACAACCAATAAATTTTATTTTAGTTACTAAATACTTTAATAAGGGAATGTGAATTCGAACCAGGGGTTCTTACATTATCCAGAAATCATGGAATAAGGTATTTATATATTAATGTATTTTACTATAAATTAAAATATTTCACTATTAAATAAAAAATAATTTATTTCTGAAAAAAACAAAAATTCACCCAGACAATTTTTATATGTGTATATTGAAAAAATTGAAAAAATGTTACAAAAATAATATTCATAAAATGTCAAATTAAATTTTCAAATAAAATTATTATTTACATTAAAGATATACATTTTAAATTTAAAATATATTTTACAACACATTCAAAAATTAACTATGGTCTCTACAAATTATCCCAAATCACAACATAATAAAATATTGATTTTGGAATCCATTTAATGAAAATTAATTTTATTTAAAATAATTTTACTAATTGTAATATTATAATTAAATATTGATGATGCATATAAATAAAAACGGTTAAATAATAATTTTTAAAATATTCATTTACTTTTATTATAATATAACATATCATACGTTCACTTAGGAGGTACCAGAATTTTATTTATATATTTTCTGCAGAGGTTAGTAGCCATTAGCAGGATTTACTATTCAAAGGCATTATGTTACTATTCCTAAGGGAAAGTTACTATTTCATCAATATTGGTTCTTTAACTTCTATTAAAACCTCTTATTTATTTTATTATCAATTTATAATTAAATAATTGTGTTCTCAATGTGATTATATGTTATTGAAACAATATAATATAATCAGAATATGGGAAATTTCACTGCGATAATTTTGCGAGGTTACATTCTATTCTCTGAACAAAATTCTTCCTCAAAACATCTAAAATGTCACCTTACAAAAATATTTTTATAGTTCTATATCCTGATCTCCTTAGAATCACACGTCGCCTCTTCAATTTTATGATTCTTCCAAAGTACCTTTACCAGCTTCGTCATCCAATTTTTCAACACATTTTCTTTAGTTTTTAGATTCAGATAGGCACTACACATTAGGATAAGTAAGGTTCCAATTCATTACATTTACACTTTATTACATGTGTAATGTATGGAATGTACATTCTCAACAGTGAGACATGGAACATATTTTTCACATTCAAATGCCTAGGTTGCCTCGCCAACTGATAATCCACAACTCCAACTCCCTCTAGAATATCAGAAGGTCCAATATTCCTACATCTTAATTTCAATTTTTTCCAAAATCTTTTAACTACCATCCCTGGAGATACTTTAAAAAATACATGATCTCCCACTAGAAATTCCACATACTTCCTTTGATTATCATCATATCTATTATTCCTGCATTTATCTTCTTTGATATGGGTTTGAAGAGCTTTTACCATGGTCGTTGACTTATTGAAAAAATATAGTCCCACAAAATTTTGTACAACAAATTCATCTAAACAAGTTGGTGTATGACAACCCCTTCCATACAATGATTTATATGGTTGAATTTGAAGATTTAATGGAAACTATTATAGTAGGAAAACACTTCCAATGGTAAATAATGATTCCCTGTGCCTTGAAAATTAAATGAGCATGTTCTCAAAATGCATTCTAATTTTAGTATCATCCTTTTTGACTACCCATATGTTTGAGGGTGAAAATAATTACACAAACGAAACTAAGTATCCAATAATTTTGAGACACATTCCAAAAAATTACAATTCAAATAAATTATGAATATCAGAAACAATTGATATATGTTCTCCATGATGTTTAAAAAAATCATTAATTAATATTTGTGCAAGGTTATCTTGTAGAAAATCCTCCCTTATAGTAGTTATTGTACAGATTTGGTATATCAATCAACAATTACCAAATTTTCACCATTCATTATAGATTTTTTTGTAAAATTTATTAAAAAAATCCTAAGTAATTTCATTGAATTATAATGTATGAATGTGATGAGGTTGCATGAATCCCTTCAGATGTAATATTTCAACCTTCACCTGTCGAAAGAGTTAACATCTTGATACATAATCTGTAATTTCACACAACATGTAGTCGCACCGAAAATGTTCCTTCAAATCTCTATATTTCTTAGTACTACCATGGTGTATAATGAAATTTTTGATATCTTCATCATCCAATAACTCCATTTTTATCATAGGGATAGAGTGAAAATATATACTCATTGTTAATTTTTTAATTCCATCCTCAATACTGATGTATTTTTACGTCCATTCATTCAAAAAAATGATAATCATTTTAGGATACTCGTCAACAGACTGAAAAATTTTAATCCTTTCCATTAATGATGGTTTGGAAACCATTAGAAATTGTAGTGATGCTTCCCCTACCTAGATAATCCCCATATCCATCCTTAGTAGAACTATGTCCATAAGGTCTTTACCAATCCTAATTTTGTTAATAACTACATCATCCTTACTTCATAAAGCATATTCTTCCTTATTCTTCTTTCCATGGATGTATGGTTTCAAAAAATCATAATACATGAGTAGCACTAGTCATCGCCTTTACCTCATGTTGATTTATTTTTTAGAGAATATATATTTCAATCACTTGTAATATGTATATATATCCCATAATTTTCCATAGATATTGTGTCTCCAATTAATTTATGAAAATATTATATCTTCTAACTCATGAACATGAGTTGTATATTTCTATTCATGGGTTTTTAACTTCCTAGAAGCACTAGAAGAAGCCCCTATCAAAATTCATAAGGATGCAACAATGTAATTTCTTTTATGAGACTCGATTTATCACAAATACATAATTTCCCAAGGGTAGAGGCATGATTGGATCATTCACTAACCTCTTCATCAACTCATCAAATAATTCTTTATATTCTTTTTTCAATCTGACTTAACACCTTTACATGTAATACTGGTTAAAGGGTTAGCTGATTAGGAAATTATATAAATGAAATAATAATAAAAAATGTGAAACGAATAAAAATTTATTCCTTAATATAGTTCAATGGTGTCTTCTATTCCATAATAGCCTCTGTCTTTGCAGGATCAACTATGATTACATCATTAAATGAATATGGCCATGAAAAGAAACTAATTGAGACAATAATTCTCACTTTCTAAACATCCCATACAATTTGTTTCATCAACGAGTCTTTAGAACAATACTAAATTGATTCTCATGGACTTCATAGATTATAATGTTTACATCAATAAAATCAACAAATAAAACAAAAAATTCATAAATAATTTACTCGGAAACATTATTAATTAGATATATGAAAATAGAGGGTGAAACAAATAGTCCAAAACGCATTATTGTAAAATCATAATTCCTATACCATGTTTCAAATGATGTCTTTGGAATATCTTCCTTCCTTACAAGAAACTGATGATACCCAAATCATTGTTCAATCATCAGAAATTATTTTTATTCTTGATGTTGATCAAACAAATCACCATTCCTAGGAAGTTGATACATATTCTCTATCATAATAGAATTGATATCCTTGTATCCAATAAATATCCACATATATATTTCTTTCTTCATTATAAAAAGAAAATTAGATCCCAATGTGTAAAAACTATTGTTAATGAACACATTATATCTCAAATCCTCTAGTTGTTTATATAGTTACACTAATTCCATTGTGGTCTTTCTTCAAGTAGTTTCTGATATAGGTCGTCCACAAGGAATTAAGTAAATAGAAAACTCAATTTTATGCTCCGCTGGATTCTAGGTAAATCCTATGTAAATACAATAATCAATTATTGAACACTTTTTACATCCTCAATTTCAACATTTCATTCCTCACACATAGAAATAGAATTATCCTCCTCCGAAAGAGTTTTATTAAGTACAAATACTCGGTGTGTATTTAGATAAGAATTATACGACAATGCCCCTGATCTAATGATAATATATTCTATATAATTCAAGGAAAATTATATTCATTATTCATGCAATTGATTCCCACATAATGTTTTGAAATCCACTTCATACTAAGAATTATGTCAAATTCTTTCATGGGTATGATTATAAGTCCACCGAAAAAATATTTTTTATGTTTATTTTGGGAGGACAATCAACACATCATATTTTCATCCATGCTTACATTATGATATTTGAATGGAAACTCCATTATTAAATCAAATCGGAAATGATTAATTGACATGAAAAATGGGATGTTATAAATGAATATGATGAATCAATATAAATAAATCAATTGTATATGTTTGAAGAAATAATTAAAGTACAAACCACCATAACATTAGGGAATTCAACATAAATAGTTATGGCTACATAAGCATTCCCTTTCTTACATTCCCTTAATAGTGGAATGTTTCCATGGTGATTAGGAAAAACATTTTCATTATGGTCCATATATGTTTAGTTGTAGAATCGATCATATTTAGCTTCATTATTTCCCTTTCAATCAAGGTATAGGTGGCCTTTTCCTCCAAACATCTAACAAACACACCTCACCTTGAATATTGTGTCATGGTATTTCTTCTAACAAATATCCAAATATTGAAAATTAAATCATCCATTCTTCCTTTTTCCTTAGTTACCTTTCTATAGTTTTTAGTAGCCTAATTCATCTCATAAATTTCATTATGTTCATAAGAGATAGAACATTCTTTTTATATATTGATTTCACATGGGACTATATCTTTCTATGATAAGATAGTTTGTAATACCATTAAACCATTTAAGAAATGGGTTTTAGCCATAAAATAATAAATCAATATTTCTCCTCATATTACATATGTAGTCATTGGAATTATTTACTAGTTTCATAAGGTCAAATTAATACATGGAGACATTTTCATCCTCCATGTGCCTCAGATTTAAAATTTTCGTTTCTAAATCCACTCATTGTTCATTAGGAAAATTTTGTCCTATAAATTTTTTCATAATATCCCACCATTACATATTTTCAATCTATTCCACCATATTTAAGTTTTTAATTAATGAAAAACATTTATTATCATTATGTGGTAGATGATAAATTACCACGACAACCTTCTCCACTTCATTATATCCCAATGTGAGAAACATATTTTCTAGGGAACATATCCACTTCTCTAATTCTAATCATTTATTACTCCCATTGAATGATATTGGTTGTTGTCATATAAATATTTATTGATTTTACCCTCCATGTTTTGGATTAGTATGATCCATACGAGTAATGTTATTATTCATAATACGAGTCAATTATCCCAATATAGTTATATGTTACTCAGCACTATTCACAGTTCCAGAACCAACATCATTATCTTTTATTGTAGGTAATTATCTAAATGCGATACATGTGTCCATAATGTTTCTATTCTATCCACTAGGGTCTATTTCAATATGATAGAACTAACAAAATTATATTATAGATCATAATGCATAATGATGATCGAGTAAAATAATTATCATAAATTTAAATCCAATTCACGTATAATTTCATAATAATAATCATGTACTCATTAGGGAAAATTTACAATTAAATACTTCATAATGTATTGTAAATAAAATGTAAATTATCCAAAGATAATCACCCAGGAGTGTCAAACTATTTGTGTTGTAAGGCTAGTTTTCATATACCAGGTTACACCAATTCTATCCTGGAACACCCTATTGGAGTTATTACTCCTTGGTACATGTGTTCCAGAACCACGCAAACTTGTATAATATAAATAAAGATTCATTTTATAGATATATACACATAATGTATACCATATAAAACTTATAGGATGTTATTTTAGGATTATCCTTAAATTCTATTTTGAGGTTTTGTCCCCTAATCTACATTTTTTAAATATAGTGTCCAATGATTCTATTAAATGTTCTCTTATAAAAACTACATTGAACTAGACCCTGGTTTCCTAGAGTGGGTGCCTTATTTTCTTACAATGTCATATAATCACAGAAGTCATATTTTAAAGGAATTAATATCTTAGTATCATTGCAAAACCAGATACATAAATAATTTTTTTCTTATAACATGAAATGAAAAACATCATATCAACTTCACATAATCTTATAGATTTTCCCTAAAAGTAATTCATAATATAATCAATTTCATCATAGGGAAATAATAAAACATATAGAAGGGGTTATCTCAAATGCTCAGTATGGATATTTAATACAATAGAAACATAAGTTGTAATGCATGTGGAATTCATAAAATTACACAGGACAAAAAAACATGAACTTGTGCATAATATGAAAAGAAAATATAAATAAATAATTCAATAATATAACATTACCATGGATAAGATACTAGTATAATATCTCCATTGACAAAAAAAAATCTAGTTTCATAGTGAGGGAATTCATAATTCTAGCATGACAATCATTTCATCAATGGGTAAATGAAAAACCATATGTAATAGGTAAAAACCCAAGCATGATTTTCCCATAAGACCTACCGATGAATCAAGGGTCTATAGAGGGACCCACACATCACATAATAAGTACAATGAAATTTTCATATGAATGGATGTAAACATAATAAAAATATACATTCATATTTATAGTATTATATGAAATGTAAATAACTTTCCCGAATTAGTGAACATTAACACTTTTCATTTGGAGTAATACAGTTAAGGGTAGAAAGATATCAAATCTATAATAAAACTAACCATAATCCATTCAATAAAATATAGAATATTATATCATAAAATATTAATCCCAATTACACATAATAATCAACGTGCATGTATGAATTTATGGAAATAATCTTATAAAATAATTTAGAAATAATGGAATGAAAAATGTTTTTACCTTGAAATGAAGATTTATTTTGGAAGGAACATGTATAATGAAAGAAATGAACTTATACAGTTTTTTCAAAATAAATTGGATGATTTTATAAAAATAATAATCCAATAAAATAGATTTTAGTGGGCAGATGAAAAAGGGTTAAAATTTGAGAAGTTTCCTTGAATTGAGCTAGTATATCAGAAATATTTTGGAATATATCATTTTAAAATTTGGACCTCCCCATAATATAAATAAGGATTATGATTGTTAAATATATATATATGGAACAGTAAATCATTATTATTGAGGTTTAAATAATAATAATTAAGTATCTTTTTGGGGAGAATAGAGAGAAAGTGTAATCTTGATTGAAAATGTATGTTTTTGGAGAAAATTGATACCTTATGTCTGAATGTTTTCTGCACATGACCATAAACTCCAAAATAATAAAATTAAATCCATTAATTAATTAATTCCTAACACGATATTAATATTTTTAGTAACTATTGATTTATTACATTAATTTAGTTTATTATTTATAAGTTATTCGATTCTATTCCATCATTCATATGTGTTCGTTTCCTTGATTTCATGAATAGTTTGATTGATTATAAGTAAATAAGTTCATGTAAAAATGGTATAATTCTTGGAACATTATGTAATTAATGAAAAATCCTTTGTTTATTAGGTTTTATTTATTATTTTGTTTCAACAAATGGAGATGAATAATTACATAAAATATTAATGATAATCATTTAGGTTAATTTTAGTGGGTTTTCAGTCCCAATGAAAAAGTTTTGTTCTATTATTTAAAATCAAATATGTACAATGGTTTCAGAACCACACATAAGATATAATAAATATTTTATAATATGATTCTACCTAAAAAAAGTTTTCTTTACCATCCTAGATGGAGAAATTTATGAATGAAAGCACATCATCCACAAAGATCGTAAATCAGTAACTCACAGAAGTTAATTAATTTTTAAAAATAAAAGATATACCGTAAGTAGATTGATGATGGATTATACATTAACATGAAATAATTCAATTATATAGATAATATTGGAGTTATCTCATTAATTTTTACATATTTGGGGAGGATTTAATAATAAAATAAATTAAATTGTAAATAAATTAATTGAAATAGATAGAGGATTTATCTCAAGAATTAAACTCCTTGAGAACCTCGAAAATGGAAGGGGTTTTGCTTATTGGCAAGGCTATGATCTCATGGAAGTGGATAGAGACTTAGTGAATTTTTTTTAAATACATTGACATGATTAAAGGCTTATATGTGTAAATATAATAGGGGTTGAGGGTGATTTTTATAGTGCAGAAGAGGGGTAATTTCACATTATTTTATTCATTAATTAAGTATTTTTCTCAAAAAAATATTGTTTATTCCAATGAATAAATACAGAATTAAGTGCATGTTATTAATAAATAAAGGGTGATTACATTATCAATGACTCAACGAATAGTTTATTTATCTTATAATGTATTATTATTGTAAATTAATATATTTTACTATTCAGTCCATTATCAATTATTTCATAAAAATAAAAAATTCGTCCAATTTTTTTTGATGTTTAGATTTACAATATAGACTCCATTTTATCATAATATTTTTCTCAATATGTGAAATTTTATTTTTAAATAAAAGAATTATTTACCTGAAAATAAAGATTTTTAATTTAAAACTAATTTAAAAAAAAAAATAAATAAAGTCACATAAAATAATCCAAAAATCATACTGCAACAAAAAATTTATCAATGAATCTTTTTATGAAAAATAAATTGCCTTTTAAATATTACTAATAATTAAAAAAATTTAATTAATCATTTATGATATATAAAAATACCAACACAAAGATATTAATTTGTAAAATATTTAGATTCTTTTATTCTGATATAATTATATCTTAACTTCACTTATGAGATACATAAATTTTATTTTTATATTTATGGGAGATAATACTTGTTATTAAGACAATTTAATTTTCATAATGGTTATATTACTATTCTGAAGGGAATGTTACAATTTAAATATTATTGGTTTTCTTAACATATAGTAATACCTCTTATTTATGTTGTAAATCATTTATAAATATTATATTGTGTTCTCTATGTTATTTTATATTATTGAAACAACATAAGAAGGGAAATTTCAATGAAAATATTTTTGGTCGTTAAATTTATTATTATTTTTTCAAATATAAATTTACAACATTGTTTAATTTTCAATATAATTAGCTTATAGGTTCTTATAGTAGTAAATAGATTCAGATATGGAGAGGGTGACAAGAATATTTCATCATCGGGATGTTATTAGTGGTCATTTTTATGTATTTGAATAATATGGAAAAATAGGTTTTTTTCTTATAACATTTCTCTAAAGGAGTATTCAAATGGAATTTTCATGATTTCACATCCTTAAAGATAATGAATCCATTTATGGTTCTTGTAAATTAATATTCTTATTCTTATATGGTTAATTTTCCTACATTCATGTTTGAGAGGACTTTGTTGATTAACATGATCAAATAAAACTATTGTTAAATATATAGGATTTTTTATGTCCCATTATACTTAGAGTATGATATATTTAGATCTATAGGTAAATATAATTGGGGAGATAACTGATTTTATTCAATACACATTTATTTATTAATCTATGTGATATTTGTGAATATGATATGCGATAAACCATGTCTGTGCATTTGTTTTTTTCAGGATAGTTTTGTGGATTTAGAATCTACAAATGGGTTTTTAATGTAAACATATAGTTGCAATTTAAGACACTGCTAAATAGGTAATATTATATTAGAATCATTTTAAAACAACTCGATATGATGTTGTATTTTTAACAGAAGCTATTAAAACTACTGAATAATATGCCACACTATTATTTAGTAGTGGTTTTCTTCATTTAAGAAGTGTTTTTTCAATACAAAAAATGGATTTAGCAGCAGTTATATGCCCCAAAAAACACTCATCATTTTATAGACTATAAAGGACCTAAAAAATTAATATAAACATTGATAAATATTCGTTCTACAAAAAAATTACATGTAAATGGAATGAACTGCCTCCTATTAGTTATCTCCACCTAATTCTGCATAGGTTTTTTGAAACCATTGCATAACCATTTGGAATAAGTTTATACTACCATCCAATCCAAAAATAAATGACAATAATCAATTATTTTCATCTATTTCCTTATTTCATTGTTAGATATATGGGATTTGTAATAAATTTCCTCACTTGATAATCGTAAATGCCTTGAATGAGAGGGAATTTCATACATTTGGAATAGTTATTTCAATGACAAACCAATATCTATGTTGTTTGGAAAGCCATGATTATAAATTTCCATTCCATGAAAAATTGATGTTATTTTATAAATTAAATGGGTTTCATTAAATAAAACTTAACATAGTGATGAAACCATTCCACCGGATATATTCAAATATGAATGGATTATGGGAATTATATATAATTAAATACATGGAAAGGCCATGCCTCTGTGATATTTTTAATATAAAATGATTTTACATTCCATTGGTTATATATCAACATGATTAATATAGATCATAAAAGGTAATTCCTAATAGATGTTATGATAGTTTTGATTAAACATTTGATATATTTTGTAGACCAGTTATAAGGGTTCTATTGGGAAGGTCGATTAAAACTCCCTTACATTAGGTGGTGACCTTGACATCTCACACAATTTTATCTATTTAAATTATTGGAATGATACTCCATATCTCTTGTTTTGGGTGTTGGAATGTAAAAACACCAAATATCTTGAGTGAGGAGAATAAAATAAAGACCCATTTTGAGATGTATGGCGTGTGACCTTAGTTTGATCTTATAAAATCATTTTAACAAGTTACGGATGACTTATATACATCATGATCCATCCAGAATCGAGTACTCCAGGTATGTGGCCAGTTATCTCCACAGATACACATTATATATAGGGGGATGACATATATATTACAGTATATATTTATTATGACTATATATATAGATACTGATCCAAAAATAATTTCTTGCACAAGACAAAGTAGGTAATGTAATACTGGTTTCTTTTTGGCATATAAAGTGATTGATATTTATTTATTATTCAATTTTATTGAGTAACATTATTAAAAACATAATTTACTTATATTCACAGACTATATATAGTTATACACACCATTGGTGATGGACTACTGGTATTTTATCTCACACCATGCTCATGCCAAAAAAATTTCTTGGGAACTCGGGTTGTTATTTTGTTCACAGAACCATGGGTTATTGTCTGTGTTATTCTTCATGTACCTTGTAGTTTAGAGCATTGAAATAAGATAGATCTTAGGTTTTTTGTGGATTTTTCTCTTATGGAACTTGTTTAGTTACATTATTCACTTATTTCATATAATAATGATTCCTATTTTTATGTCACATGTTATAGAAAATTATTGATTTTTGAAAGGAGATTGATATTCCCTATGTACTTTTGATGGATTTGGTTACATAGAATGTGATCCAATCACCTCCTATTTTTAAAATATAATATTCCCAGTGGGTACATCTAGTCCCCCCCATTGAGAATGAGATTCCTCTATCTCCTTGAACTACCACACTTCCAGCATCATTGGCTGGGATTCTTTTATTGTGGCCTAATGTATGTTCTCACCCTTCAATATAGGTGGATGATATCATCTTCCTATTCCGAATCTAGATTACCCAAATACCCTACTAGGGATCACACTAAATGGAACCACATAGGGATAGGAATATGGATCCCCATATCCCATTATCTCTGTAGAATATTTTACATCGGCCTTTATCTGTATTGGGTGGACTGTGGTTGCATGTTTTTTATAATATCTTTAACCTCACCCACTTTTCAATAGGTTCCATGATACTCAAGGCTTGGAGGATTCGACTAGGGTCACGTCAATATACTAAAAATAATTGTGTATCATTATTTCCTCTAAGGAAGTATTTTCAATAGCATGGGTTTTACATACCTATATATCATTGAAAATGGTTATTTAATCAATTTATGTGGCCCCTATATGTTAATTCTGGTCATTAATCTCCATAGGTGTTGGTGTGGCACAACCTCCCAATCCTTCCTCTTCAAATTTTCAATCCTACCTTCCTTTGGTTGATATGTGTTGAGGTCGGACCTTTCATGTGCACAGATGATTAGAAAACCATGTAGATAGATGCCTCCATGGATATGATACTTTGTGATGTAGATTTATCATCGCCTCACCCAGATAGGATCATGATTAGTTCAGGCACATTCTCTTGGTTGAAATACTACACATCTTCCCATGCATTCTTTTTTGATGGTTTTCTACCATGAGAGAACTATTTTCCATTTTGTATAAATTCGTTGTATGTTTATCGATAATCATCTATATGGAACATTATTTGGAACTAATGATCACTCATCAAACCTAAATCCTCAAATTTCATCCTCACATACCTAACCACCACCATTCCTCCCACCTTGCTAACCCTTAGGATAGTGGATACCTTTCCCCTGGTTATCCCATTTCCTTGGTGTCTTATGGTACCCCAACTCTCTAACCCACTATATGGGATACCCCCTCCTCTAGCAATGTAACCTACCACCTCATCCTTAGTTTTCTTCATTCCTCTATTCTCTTTAGCTGCAATGTCTTATCCTACTCATGACTTTGATGAGAATATAATCAAGATGCTCTCCCCTTACCCAATTATCCCCCATTCACCCTAGCGGTAAATTGATGATTAATAGGTTTTTTCTCCCAATTCCCTCTTCAATCATTTTTCCTCACTATATTTTATATCAAAGAACACTTCAGGTCACCACACAATAAGAAATTTGATGTGTAGTGGGGGTTATTTTAATATTGTTGGGGGTTTAAACCACAACCAAATTGATCTATAAAGGTTTCAAAAAAGACCCTCTAATGATTGTGTTGACATCCTGTATGTGGTTGTTCCTTCCATTTAGTGTTGGTTTCCTGTATGTTTCATTGAAAAAATATTTAGCAGAGTGTTTACTAATTTTAGCTATAGTTTACAGTAATAAAATGTTGAGTAATTAGGTGAATTTAAAAAGCATCAAAATCCTAATGTTTTTACATAAAAACCATTTCATAAGTTAATAAAATAGCCTATGAATATTGTTTTATAATATTTTGCGTTGGTTTTAACAATAGACAACAAAAAGTCATCACACAGTGGCTACTTTAACTGATTCTAATAAAATATTCAATATTCTAGGGTGTATTAAACTACCACTATATGTATATTTAATAATAAATAATATTATAGATTCTATATCCATAGAGCTACACTCAATAAGAAAAAAATTCACACTGTATTTATATCTTCTATTATTAGAACAAAAATTCAGACACATGAAATAAAAAATATTTCATGAACCAATCACATATCTCACCAATTAAAATTACATATTATTCTATAAAGAATATATTCTGAGCATATGTGGCCCCAAACAATCCTATATATTTCTGTGGAGTTTACATTGACTATATTCCTCAACATTGTTTCCAAAAACATGAATGACGAAAATTAAAAACATATAAAAGAAGTATATTAATTTTAACATACAATAAATGGTTTTAGCCTCTTAAAACATGGTATATAATAAAAATGTCATTTGAAAACACTATTCAAAAAAGGATACTTCAAAAAAAAATCTCATTTTATATTCGTCCAAGTCATCAAAAGAACCTCTAATCAAAGGCTGATGATGAACTGTGCTCCTCACCCTTGACATCTCTGTATCTAATTATTTCTACTATCACCATTATGAAAATTCTATTTTTAATTAAATGATGATGTATATTTTTATATAAACCTAAAAACAATAAATATTTGTAATCGAAGTGATTTTTATGTTGTGTTACCTTCCTTCTCACCACCATTCTATGATACAATATCACAATATACATATATGGTCGTCTTTATATATATATAATCCAAACAATTATATAAAAATGATATAAAAGACCCTTGTTCATGTATTTTTATTTAAATAGAAAACAACTCTCCCTGAGAATCTCGGGCTAAGGAGTGAGTATAACCCGTAGTAGATGTTGTTCCAAACTTAGATAGCATGCCGAATACCTCATACGGTAATGTCCCCAAACCCATCCTGTGGACTCGACCAGGATGCTCCTTCCCATGGAATTTACAAACTAGTTCATTTAAGGAAATCGTGAAGGAAAACATGGGATTGGCCTCTCACAGTACATTAGTTTTTATCTCTAAATCAAATTTCATTCATATTTGAAACAATATGTATAAAAATATTGAAAATTGAAAATATGTTATTATAATGAAAAACGAATTCATACCCCAACTTCTTGGGAGACTCATTAACATAACTATCATTAGTGTTTTATATGAACATCCAACCATTGTTCTATTCCGAAGGATTGGATCCCTAAATTTTGTCACAACATTTAAAATATTATCAACAAATTAAAATAGGGAAGCAATATTTTGTCTTATTTATATTTAATCTAATGAAATCAATACCATAGTCAAGTGTCTTATAGAAAAATAATATGACCCTATAGTGTGGGGGATGACTTATTTCTCCCTACTTAATGCATTCTTCCATGAAACTTCCTGGAATAAATAAAATATAATTCAATATTAATTAATGAAATTCTATCTTCATTTCAGATGAATGTGTAAATGTATATTTAGTTTAATTTAATAATATAGATTTAAATACCATGTTCTTCTCATCATGTTTTATATCAATTTAAAAATTACATTACTCTATAGGAAACTCATTAGGTACCTTATTATAGAGTTTTTGAGTCCTCAGTGAAGTATTATTGAATTTATTCCATAATCTAAATTTTAAATATTCCCATTTCCTTCCCTAATTTTTCAATGTCTACTATTATGCTATAATATCATTTGTTTGAATGTGGTAAAACATAGGTACAAATAAATTCATTTTATAAATATTATAATTTAATAACATAATGACATTAAATTACTCAATAATGAAGTTAATTTAACATTTTCTATGAATCAATAACATCATTTTTTCATTATGAAGGAATACGTATCCAATATTCATAAGTAATTGGAAGGGTAACCATATTGTCTTCCAACATGCCTAGAATATGGCCAAATGATATCATATCATCATTTGAATGAATCTTATATTATTAAAATGGGACAAATATCATTAGTCTGTTAAGATCCTAGATGTCTGAAAATTTCATATTTTTCGCCATATTTCCAATTCTCCCATAATTTATGAAAAATGTATGTAGTATAAAAAAGTGAAATAACATTATTATATTAGAATTTGTAACTAAAACAGTCAACCTCCAATGTCCTTGTCATGATGCAGTAGTGGAGACCCACTCCCTCACTATTTTTGCTACTAAATAGGGAGGTGTTGTCTGAGCTATTGATGAGATTCTAAAAGAGGGTATCAAATACGGTGTACCGTGAAGGTGGATGGTGTCTTATATAATGTAGTGAGGGGGAAAAATTGTTCATAATATATCAAAATGGTCGAGGTATTATCAATAGAGTGTCAACTGGAATCTATATAACACTTACTTCTTGGAAATGTTGTCATTTGTTAAATAATAATTATCTTCATAAGATATATTTTCAAATGTACATTCTTAAAAGAAATATATATGAAAATAAATGAACAGTACAGAAAAAAATATGTAACTATGATAATGTGTGACTGAAAAATTGACATAAGTGGTTGATAAATGAATTTATGACTTCACATACCACAATATTATCCATAAATATGGTAATTTTCCTTCTCCATTATTACTTAATCTACATTATACACCCCTTGAAGATTAATAATTTTAATAACATGGTGGAAAAATAAATTCACTTATTTCTATTCATGGGATTCAATGTTAGAGGAGAAATATTTAACTTCATAACCCATAGTGTCCAAGCCTCTTTTTTTTACATGAGAAACTACACTACAGTCATCAACCATGTCATCTAACACATAATATGCCATTTTTTCATGCATTTATAAGATATAAAGATCCTGAAATTCATGTTCACCACCACCAAGTAAGAAACAATTGTTCAAAAATGTAAATGTAATGGAATATATTTGAACAACACTGATAATATCCACAAATAGAAATTGAATAAACTACTAAAAATAACCCTAGTAGAATAATTAAATAATATCATTCAACTATCCATAGAATCCCACTTTTTAAAATGTAAATAAACCACTATTATTGTATTGCAAACATTCATTCTGATCGAATGTATGAAATTTATTTTCATTCATATTGTCAGTGTAAAACGTTATAGTCTATTTTAGAGGACCTCAAGAAAGAAACATAACATCTTTTTAAAACATAGCTCAACTATCAGTAATCATGATCTAAAAAAATTAATATACATTATTATATTTTAAAAATATATGTGTCAACCTAGTATCCATTTCAATTCTAAGATTTATGATCTTACACATCTAGAAAACCATTCTATAACCTATTTATTAACATTGTTTGTTATATATTTCTCAATTTTTATTCAGAATATCATTCATCTAATTTTTTTTACCCTAAACACCTCAATATATGGATATAAAATTTCACTATTTTGCAGCACAAATCAATGTGCCTATAATAATTACATATCTTTCTATGTAATAATTGAGATCTTCCCAAATGATAGTTTAATAGAATTACTGTTTTTTGATTCCCCTTGTATTTTGGATTGATTCAATGTGTCATTAACATGTCCAATTCAATTTAATCATGTCTCATTATCATCCATGTATCAAGAAAAAAATGTTAGACACTCCTACACCAAATATCCATTAGAAATAATGCTTTCTAGTGGAGAATTATTTTTCAAATATGACGTCAAATACCCAAGATAGCTAGGAAAAAAAATAAAACAAATTTTATTATATAATTTACTAATAATAAATCATTACTAAAATAGAAAAATATAAATATGGTACCTCTATGTTTCTTATATAAATTGATAATGTAAGGGGAATCCTAATTATAATTATCCACCAAATTCAATGATAATGCATATTGAGAGTAAAAATAATGAAGGAAAGATGACCTCCATTGCATAAATTGTAATTAAAAATATCTACCGATGGTATTGAAGATAAAATGGTTGTATTTTACAATCATGTAGTTGTCAAATTAATGTGAAAAATTGGAGTAAAATAGCTGTATCCTTTTTATCTAATAATGTATAAAATCCCAATAGTTTTAAATTCTATAACAAAATATTGAGATCATAAATTTTAAATCCATGTAACCTACGATGCATTAAGTAAAAACACATTGAGATGATACTGGAATACCCATACGATACATTCACATGTTTTAAAAGTATAATGATTGTTTATTTATCCCTATTCCTCATTGAAATAATTTCTAGAGCATACATTCTAGTCCCTTTTGTCTGGAGATCATTCTTTATGTTCATTTCTTTTTGTCTTTCCAAGCGTTGAGATAATATTTCCATTTTCCATGAGCATTCAACAATGAAAAGATCAAATTTGCACACAAATTATTATCAATATTCATAAAATTAATATTATTCCACAACAAATTAAAATCCCAATATATATGTTTTAAGTATATTCATTTTTCCTCCATTTTTGCATTGTTATTTCACATGATGAAGAATTTATAACACATTTCACTCTATCTATCAAATAATTCACATTCCAAAATACTATATAGACACATCCAATTTGTTTGAATATTTTAGAACCTATTAAAAACATCAGATATATTCAATTATCAATAGAACTATTGAAATTTTGAATTTTTCAATCAAAATCTCTATGAAGCAATGAGTAATATTTGATGACATAAGAAGAACCATTTTATAGTATATGGTTATCGTTCAAGATCAAAATCAAGGTTACAAAAATTTCATGTCGAACTGTGTATGTGTTCTATCGATCTATATTACCAGGTCCAGGTAAGTCACTATTGGGCCACATTAGAGTGGGATTCATTTTTATCATTGTTCTAGAAGATGCATCATATGTCTCAGGACCATTTCTCAATAACTCATGTAATTATTTAATTAAAATATTCTAGTATACCTCATTTTCATTACTAGGAATTCTGATTCCATTAATAAGCTTCATAATGTTTAAAGAATGTTTTTTCATACACATCAACAAAGGTAGATTGTAAGGGATCAAAACAATTATCCAACTGATATAAATAGTGATCAGAGACCCAAAAGGGTTAAATCCCATAGCAGCCAATCCCAATCGAAAATTCAAATGATCAAATTTAAAATAAAGATATAATGAATCAAATTTATTCCACAATTGTAAATATCTAGGATGTTGCGATAAAAATCCATTTTTATTATCAATAGAATGTCACATCATGTGCCCAGTGTTTTTTATGACATGAATATTCATTTCAATAGAGGGTTTAAAGGAATGTAATGATTACACATTTAAGGTCTGTTCATTTTCTTATTATTCATAGTAGTATTTTGATTCAAACATCCAAAATCACCTATTTTCAATTATTATAGAAGATGACCATTTTTTTCAACCATATCTACTTCAATCCTCTCCTCAATAAACAATAAAATCAATGGGGAAGACATGTATTTCAATATAGTTTTGACCATGAAAGTTAATTTGTTTTTCATATCATAGAAAAATATAGGGATCATTGCATTAAAAAATTCATCATGCAAAAATTTTAATAAAATGGAAATCACCTTATTTTTAATGCTACATATAAATTTGATTTGGTCAAACTTTACGAAAAAAGAATGTTTTTAATATTTCAAACATCTAATTGAAATATTTTGATTTCCATCATCAACTAACCCATGAAACATAGTTTACTACTCCATGATGTTATATCATACCTTAGTATCCATTTAATCAATAAGATTATCCAATGATATGTTACAATATTTATCTTGATATCATATAGTCGCAAAACCATCACATTTCAATTTTGTTCTATAACCCTAAAGTAGTTGTTATGGTACATTTTGATGTTGATATTGGTGTCTTTCAATTCCAAAATCATCTTTTATATGATTTTTCATTTTATTTTCAATTTTCAAAGATGTTGGGAACTAGTTATTTTGATTGACATTAGTGGTCAAACATTCTATAAGGTTAAATCTCTATAACAAATCCAACATAAATATTGAGTAATGAAATGATTCAATATTAATTAAAAATAAAATTAATCTCCCTTCAATAATCTTATAAATTTATATTTAGGACATTGACATCTTATTTTCCCATCAACATATGTAGTGGAAATTAAAATATCTAAAAACTCCACAATACTCATAGAATATTGAGTTGTGTTCCTCGATGATGTGCTTTATCTTTTATCCAGATCAAAATGGTCCTAAATCATATAAAAAAATTCAATCACATAAGTATTATTAAGAAAAAAAATCGATAAATGGAAGTGAAAAAAATAACCAATGAATTTATAAGAAGAGTTACATAAAAAGGAAATTATTCATGTATAATATTATGTAAAATATGGGAAAACTAAAAATTATAAATCCATTAATTTAAAATATGCATCACGTTATAAACATCATAGGGTGACATAGTCTATCTGAAAATAGTAATTCCTTATCAGCATATAAGTGGATTTAGAGTTCTGACACATCTCTATGAAGAGGTTGTGTAACACAATGATTCACTATAATTTCAGACAGTGATCTTGGATATTTTATTTATCTATGTCACATTCCATTTTTCCTTATTAAAAGATGGTACATCATAAACCAAATATATTTCTTTTAAAATTACCAAACAAATCCAATACAATCCATCTGAGAGTAGTCGATTTTTTTTATTTCGACTGAATAATTTGAGCTTCATGGTTAATTTTTACGTTTTAATCATATATGATAAAAGTAAATCAGCTTAGTCACTAATAATCATATATAATCGTTTCCCAGAAATATAAAATTCCATCATAAAATTCCATAATTGTATTCAAGAATGGATTTAGGATAAAAAAATTTCCCCTAAAATATTTTTGATCCAATAATGTAATGATAATTAGAAAATTGAATTTTTTACATTGAAGTATTCTGATGGGTATTATCTATGTGATGAATGTTGTTTGATATAATAAATATTTTAGTTGGGAAAAAATCAAGATCATGAAAATTTATATAAAAACATTCATAAAAACACAAATATTTCATCAAATCATCTTAAGATGAAAATACTATTCACTTATTTTATTAGTTTTAGTATTTTTTACATGAAAAAGTTTTTGATACATCATCTATTTCATAGTAAGTGTTGACCATTGGTTTATGTATCCCTAATATATTTTTAACTTCATTCCAACCTCATCATCTAGAATAGAATCCCATTACTACTAATATATCAAATCAAATTATAATAAGGAGTAAGAAGATGTAGGATTGAATATGTAAAAATGAGATGATCAAATACATGAGGGGGTGAATTGTATACTTTTAAAAATTCCTTTTGAACTTTTAAAGATGGTTGTGTTTAACAAGGATAAACATGATAATTCAGAAATCCTCTATGTTCTAAACACTTGCTTGATTCAGGAAATATGATTATGAGAAATAAATTCTAGAAAAATGATTCTGGAAATGAAACTTAATGAATTTTTACTATTATGAAGATGTTACCTTAAAGAATATAGAATCCATCAAAATCTGATTATAAGTATGAGGAAGTAGAAGATAGTTATACTTTTCTCAACAATACAAATGCAGCGGAAAACATGTAACAAATCAAGTAATAAGTAGTAAATCCTTTAACCTAAAGAGAAGGGTATCCAAAAAATTTGGATAAAGGTCCATTGATTTATAATTTCAAGAAATTCTGTCTTAACCACACCAGTGTAAGGCCTCAATATGAATATCGGAATCTATCTTACTATCCCTGCAAGACCTCAACTTCAAGGTAGTCGACACCTCTGTCTTCCTCAGTAAGGAATACCTCATCTTCAAGGTAGTCAGTACCTCTGTCTTCCTATCCCCGGAAGCCCTCAATTGTACACAGCAACAACCAGAGTCGCACAATGAAAATCTGAACCAGAAGTTCATTACACACTAAGCATGATATAATATCTCTATAGAAATACCTTCAGATCAAAATTTGTCCAAAATTACTTAGCTATTTCAAATGAACTCCTATTTATAGGCATGAATTCAATGGTCGACTCCCTCCTCCAATGGTCATATTTTTCCTTGAATTTCATAGGGACTTGTACACATGTCACTCAAACAACGGTTAGTGAGTAACTGAAAAATGACATCGTTTTATAAAAAAACAAGTATATGCATAACTAAAATTTGATATTAAAAAGGTAAGCAAATGATTGTTCAGAGTCTAACGAAAATTGAATTCAGAGTTTATAATATAAGGATATTCATATTCTGTTTTCTAGGAATTCGGAACCTAAAATCTATAGAATTATGGAGTTTGAATTTCACGGAAATTTGGAATCTGGATTCATTGGAATTTGGAAACTAAAATTACAAAGTTCGGGGTCAGAGTTCATGAGAATTAAGATTCAAAACTCATAAGAGTTTATAACCAGAATTCATAATTAGAATTTGGATTCAAAACATAGGAGAGTTTGGATTCTGTATTCAGAGAACTCAGAGTTAAAACTCAGAAGGGTTCCTAACTAGAATTCGTAATCAGAATTTGGAGTCAGAACTCAGAAGAGTTCGTATCTAGAATTCGTAATCATAATTCGAAGTTAGAAATCAAAAGAGTTCGTAACCAAAATTCTGAGTATTCGGATCCTAAAACAGAATGCATCATATCTAGGTAATTATAGGATTTCGAGTTTTTTGTTTCAAACTGAATTTTAAACTTATGAAAATTATGATATGAACAATGAAAACATGATAAGGATAAATTTCATTGGGGAAGGAAATTTTTCCTTAGTGAAGTAAAACATATGATAAAATTAAAATTCCATTGAGATTAGGTGTTTATGATTTTCAAAACAAGAAAGTATTATAAATTCATAAGGAAACTTTATTGACTAGAAAATTTCCCACAAGTATGAATGAATTTAAAATTCATAAGGAAACCATTATTGACCTAACAATCTCCCCCTGTTTGGAAAGCACACACATTCATACAAAAAAGAATATGAGGACTTAGAAAATATTTTACTAAACTATTAAAATAAAACTTATCACCCTTTTTACATTGCAAAAGATGAATACAACTAACTCCCCCTTAGGGTTTGGAACACTATGGATCATATTTTAGTTTTCCAGAATGATATTTTTTATTTAGCTTGAATATGGAAATCTTCATAATGAGAACTCCCCCTTTGATAAAATTCCCATTATATAGGGATATTTCTTCTTTACTTAAAATTATTTTTCCTTCTCCCACTTTGTGATTATCAAAAAGAGTTTGAGGGAATGGAAAAAATGGTACCTGAAATATTAGTACAAGAATCCAGATAAAAACAAGCATCCACAATTTGATAAATATTGGAAGGATTTGTACAAGTAAAAGCAGATACAACAAAATAACTAATTTTGATCTTTTCTGCTTCTTTTTCCTTGGGTATCGGCTTCTTCACAATGGTTTTCAGCTTCTTTAGACCTCTGTGATCCTCCTATACTTGCTTCTCTATGGATTTGATCCTATCATCTTGAGCCTTCATAGCCTCTTCATAAGCCTTCAACAAGTCATCTTGCTTCACTAGCTTTTTTTCAATCTTGACCCGGAGATTCATTTATGTTTTCCAACATTGGACAACATAATTCAACTTCCCATTCGGATCATTGAAATCCTGAATCTGATTATTCTGCTCAAGAGTTAGCTTTACCTCAAATATATTTGTACGATCCTTGATTTTGGTGTATTCATTATCAATATATTCTTTTATATCTTCTTGAAATTGATCAAGAAATATCAAATCTTAAACAATCCTCTTCGACCAGATGGTCATTTTCTTGAATGATTTTCTGTGGGCTTCATTGTTGAAATGGAAATTCTCATGTTTGGAATCAACCTTTACACATCTATCCATCATCATGGATACACATTCTAATTTCTGATTCATTCTATGCTAGAGCATCTGGAATATGGAGTCAATTGTGGGAATGATCAGAATGATGTCCACTAGCTTCTCGAGGGACTGAATGAAAAAATCATGTCCTAGAGAAGATGAATCAGAATCTGACACTTTACTTGGTTATGGTTATTCTTCTAGCTCAACCAGGTTCCTCTTAAATGTTCCACTGGCTTCCTTCTTCCTCAAAATTTATTTCATTGGGGTATCAACAACCACTTGTTTTCCCTTACTGATTCTTGGAACAACTTCTTCATCTGGAGACTCATGCTCACTCTCAGACAATTGAACAAATATATCTTTATCAATTTTTTCTATCTCGGCTCATCGCTCAACATCTTCAGGAAGAATGAAGTCGTGATTATGACTCTCTTCCACGGATAACATGTTCACATCCTCTTCAGACTTCTCATCAATTCCAGGGGTAGCAGGTTTCGAAGATCCTTCTTGAGAAGTCCAGAATGACAATTTTTCAGAAGCACTTTCCTTGTCATGAAATTCTTCAACTTTATTTATCAAATCAGTCGTATAATCATTGATTTCAGCAACTTTTTCTCCTTTTTCATCAACTATTTTTTCGTCAAGAACATTCTCTTGGGATTTTTTTCAGAGTGAAAAACTTCTTCACCAAAGTCTCAGGTAATGGTTCAACTAAGAAGGATTTTAGTACCGGAATGTTTTTGGATGATACTTCAGTATCCTTCAAAAGAGATTTCACAATCTCTGCCTCCATCATTTTATTCTTAAGCATCTTCTTGTTGGATTTCTTCTCAATATCTTCAGTAGTCTTCTCTTTCAATAATTTTTTCTCTACAAGATCTACAATAATTGTGGTTCCCCTTCCTTATAGTTCTTCTTATCCTCCCTCTATTTGGATACTACTTCATTCGGATAGGCTTTTTGTTTCAAGGGCTTTGGAGGTGTTGATTCGGTTTCATGGGACTTCGGGGTTTTCTCTGTTTCTACCTCTTCCTTTAGTTTCCTCTTCATTCCGACTTTCTTTGATGGTTCAACCTCTTCTACATTTTTCGGAACAACATCTGCTTCATCCTCTGGTAGATCATAAAACTCACCTGACTACTTAGAGAAACCAACATTCATCCTCTAGATGGTATCATCACTGATTAGCATTACTTTGCAATTCCTTGTCTTGGAACTATAAGGGATATTGAAATATTCAAGACACCAAACTATCAATTTGGATAAAAGGGCAGGATACATGATTATCTATGCTCTCAAATTCCCATTATTTATATTCTATACCATAATGAGAATATTATTCATCAGATTGTTTTTCCTTATATTTAGAAAAAAAATCCAAGATATACCTTCCAGTTTTCTTAAGAGTGTCCTTGTCACCATTTCTCTGTAAGATAAGACCCTGAACACATAACTCTAGGATATGATTGTTCGCAGAATATTGAGAAATTTTAGCAGTCTTGCCATCTGTAAGTCCAAGACTTTGCATTGCCTTCACTTTTACAAAACCCCTTTGAACATCTGGTAGCTTTTTCGGATATTTTTTTCCTCACATCCATAAGATGGCCCTACCAAGCTAGAAGCCTTTGTGTAAGAAAGTGAAATTGTTTTCCCATAACTCTTGAGGAAAACTTTTCTCTACCATATTCCTTAAAGAAACAAGAAGACTCATAAAAATCTATCAGCATATCTGGACACACTACATCCTGAGCTCCTGGATTTGAAATGGATACACTCTCTAATCCATTAAGCTTGATATTCTTGGAGATCATAGAGTCATATGTGTTGAATAAGTTTGGATGTACCAACCTCTCCCAGTATAACTGCCACTCTGCAATCGGCATTACATTAGACATATCTTGAGAAGGAACTTCACCAAACATTCAGACTTGAGCACTTTTCAATGGTTCAGAATGAGCTTTTGTAGTGGGGCAGAGATTCGTCATGAAAAATCTTGATAATCGATATGGGACAACCATCGGGTTTCCCATTTTTATAGGTGTTAAAACGATGGTTGAACATCCCATTATAATCAAATGACTGAGAATTATTCTGATCGGATCTGATTGTTGAAAATAGATCTGCAAGGAAAATTTAGTAGGATTCGATCATTTGAGGTTTTTTAAAAGAATACGTTTAGATTTAAAAAAACTTGAATATGAGAAATATTAAATACAAAAGAAACTTCCAGAAAATAAATGATGGTTACAAAATCCCACAAAAGTATAATACCATTCATATTTTCAAGAGAATTATTCGTATTGAGGAAAATTATTCTTGAAGGAAATTAGATTCCAGAAAAACTAGAGTCAGAAAAGAATTGAGTACACATATATTTATTATGAACATTTTCATTAAAAAATTCATCATTAAAAAAATCTCAAGTACAAAAGAAAAGTTAATTACAAAAATTTCATGTATGAAATATTTCCTTAAGAAAATTTCATGTACGAAAAATTTCATTACAAAAAAATATGAAAAACTATATTACAGAAAATATGTATAACTTCAATACAAAAAATATGAAAAACTTCATTATGAAAAATATGAAAAACTTCATTACTGAAAATATGAAAAACATCATTACAAAAAATATGAAAAACTTCATTACCAAAAATAAGAAAAACTTCATTACGAAAAATATGAAAAACATCATTATGAAAAATATGAAATACTTCATTATGAAAAATATGAAAAACATCATTATGAAAAATATGTAAAAATATATGAACAAATGTACTCCCCCTATGGAAAGGAGTTTATTACTATAAGGATATTTTTACAACATAATGTAAATAAGGATAATAACCTTATGGTTATCATTTTTATCTTCTATTTAATGTGTTCGAATATATTGGAGGGTAAATATTTTGTGAAAATATCAGCATGTTGATCTTGTGTTCTGATAAATTTAAGAATGGTATCTCCTTTTTGTGTGTGATCCCTAAGGGAGTGATGCCTAATATATATATGTTTTGAAGGAGAGTAATATGCGAGGTTTTTACTAAGGTCAATGACACTTGTATTATCACAATAAATTTGTATTTTGGTAAAACTTATAACATAGTCTGTGAGTGTGTGTTTCTTCAATAACACTTGAGCACAACAACTTACAACTACTATATATTCAGATTCAGTAGTGGAAACTGCTACTGAGTGTTGCTTCTTGCATGACCAAGAAACTAATGAATCTTCTAATAAATGAAAAGTTCCATATGTACTCTTTATATCCATTCTACATCCAACAATGTCAGTATACGAATTTTTTTTAAAACAAAATCATTTCCATAATTATAAAATATGCCTAAATCCATGGTTCCCTTTAAGTAGAGAAAAATTATTTTCAATGCCTTTAAATGTGATTCCTTAGGATTTGATTTATATCTTTCACATATGCATGATAAAAACATTAAGTCTTGATGACTAGATATCAAGTAAAGTAAACTTCTTATAATACCTCTAAAAGATGTCAGATCTACCAGTTTCCTAGCATCGTCAAGATCAATTGTGTTTGAGGTACTAATGGGAGTACTTATGCTTTTAGTGTTGTCATATCCAAACTTTTTTAGAAGAAATTTTATATACTTATGTTGAGATATATAGATTCCTTATGGTTTTTGATAAATTTTAAAACCAAGGAAAAATGTCAACTCACCCATCATACTCATTTCAAACTCAGATATCATTAGATACGAAAAGGAATCGGTTAAAGATTACTGATTTGAACCAAATATAATGTCATCATCATAAAATTAAACAATTAAAAAATTGATCTTATATTTATTTATAAAAAGTGTTGGATCTACATTTCCCATATCATTGTTATTTTGAAGAAAAAATCATGTATGTATATCATACCATGCTCTAGGTGCTTGTTTAAGAACATATAATGCTTTGGTAAATCTAAAAACACGATCAGGATGTTTTGTATCTTCAAAAAACAGGAGGTAGTTCAACAAAAACATCATATTGAACATAACCATTAAAGAAAGAACATTTCACATCAATTTTAAAAAGTTTGAAATTGAATAATGCTGTAAAGGCTAGTAAAATACGAATAGAATCAAGTCTAGAAACAGGAGCATATGATTCATTATATTCTATTCCTTCTTGTGGATTATATCCTTTAGAAACTAATCTATACTTATCTCTAACAATGATTCCATTTTCATTACGCTTATTTATGAAGACTAATTTTACTCAAATAATAGATGTTTCCTTAGGTCATTCAATGAAGGTCCACAATTTATTCCATTCAAATTCATTTAGTTTATCTTGCATTGATTTTATCCAATCATCATCACCTAAAGCTTCTCTAGTGCTTTTTTGTTCTGATTGGGAATTGAATGCTAGATGTTATACCTCATTTATTAAGGAACTTTTAGTATATATAGGTTGATTCACATCACAAATGATGCTATCACCAGGATTATTCTTAAGATACAACTGATTTCGGTTTTGTAAAACCTGTTCATCTACATAGGGTAGGAAATATTTCAGGCTAAATGTCTCATAACTACCTTCTATGACATTTTCTCTATCATTAGGATATTCTATCAATGGTTGATAGTTATTTTTTGAAAATACATCTGATTATGTAAGTTGGGGTTGTTTAAAAACAAAATGATAAGTTTCATCAAATTTCACATGTACTATCTCTTCAACAGTTCAATTGTTTTTGTTGAAAACACTATAAGCCTTAGAAGTTGTGGAGTAGCCTAAGAAAATTCCTTCATAAAATTTTGGGGAGAATTTATGAAGATTGTATTTCATATTTAGAATGAATAACATGCAACCAAATTCCTTATTGTAGGAATGTTTAGGTTTTCTACCATTTTATAACTCATAAGGAGTTTCATTAAGAAAATTTATAATCAAAACACGATTTATAGTGTAACAAGTAGTGCATACAGCTTCAACCCAAAAATTATTGGCAATAGAATACTCACTCAACATGGTACTAGATATCTCTTGATTAATTCTATTTCTTAATTCAATAACACCATTTTTTTGAGGTGTTCTCAGTGCTGAGAAGTTATGAGTAATGCATTTTCTACTAAACAAAGTTTCAAAATAAGAATTTTTAAATTCTCCTCCATGATCACTATGAATAGTTTTCAAATGGGAGGTTTTTAACATTTATAATTAGGGCTCTAAAACTTTTGAAATAAGAAAAAGCTTCAGAATTATTAGGTGGAAAGTAGACCCACGTAAATATAGTGTAATCATCAACCAAGAAAAATACATAATACATTCCCCCAATGCTACTAGTTTGTGTAGGACCAAAGAGATCCATATGAACTAGCTATAAATAATCAGTATTTGAGACTTCATTGACTGATTTAAAAAATCATTTAAGTTTCTTTCAATATTGACAAGGGTCACAGACACTTGAAGAATCAATTATATGCTCTAGTAGATCCTTAACTAATATTTCTTAGAATGTGTTATTATGTTTCAAAGGTTACATTGTCCTAACCTTCCCTACCACAACCAAGAATGATATTCCATTGCACTACGGTAAGGTATATCTTGACTTCTACGGTCATCTAAATTCAGTGTGTAATCATTCATTTGTTTATAGGCAGAAAGAATAAACTCTTCCTTGGAATTGTGTACTAAGAAATTTTCATTCTTAAAATTCACAAGGTAACCTTCATCACATAACTAACTTATGTTAATGAGGTATTGCTTAAGACCCTTAACAAATAGAACATTTGAAATCAATGTTTTTCCATGAAGAAAAATGTTACCTATACTAATAATTTATCCCTGAGCATTATCTCTGAATGATACTTTTCCTACTTTCGTCTTGATAATATTTTCAAAATAGTTTTTTTACCAGTCAAATGTTGGGGACATCCACTATCCATGTACCATGAATTGACGTTGTTAAATTCTCTTTTTTCCTGAAAATAAGAAAGATTTAGGTTTTCATAATCAAAACTTTCCTGGATCTGGAATTCATAAAAATCAAAATTTTAGGCACCCACATATTTTTAGAAAAATAGGCTTTATGAAATCCTAAAGACTTGGTTTTGATTAAGGAACAAGTTTATTCCCAGTTTTTACCATACTAAATCTTAGTACAGAATGGATCACTTTGAGGAAAAAATAATTGTTACTCAAAATTGGTTTACAACCAGTATAACCAAAACTAGAACTATTCCTTTGAAGTCAGATTTGTGAATAAATTTTATCAAAATTTTCCTTACCTAAGGTAATGTTTTTCAAACATTTCTCAAGGAAAATATTTCGTATTTGAGTTTGATAACCATGTTCTTGTGTTCAAAAATATTTTATTTTGATCTAGAGCTAGGCCCGAAAACATTTTTCATAGAAATTACTTTTTTTAGATCATTAGAAAGTTTATTCTTCTCAGAAATTATATCCTCATGATTTTGGGAAATACTTTCAAAATCAAAATTTTTCTTATCAAGATCTTTAGAAAGATCTAATATTTCCTTAGTATGAATAGTATTCCTAGAATTTGGTTTATCAATTATTTTTCATGTGTTTTTAATTATCAATATCAAGAAGTTTAGAAACCTTATTAACTTCTTCATAGGATGGTATAGTATTATCTTCATCAGAAGAAGATTCTTCATCCGAAGAGTTATAGTATTCACTATAATTATAATTCATTGAAACAATGGTCATTGATTCAACATTGGGTACCTTAGCCATTAAAAAATGACTTTCAATAGGTATTCTGGATATTTTGCCAAGATTTTATTTTGTAGAAGATTCACAATATGAAGATTCATCTGAAGAGTCTCCACTACTGACACTACATGTGTCATTAGCTTTCATGAATTTATTAGCTTTAGCCTTGTAATACTTCATTCTATTTCTCTCAGACTACATTTACTTTATTTCTTATCTCTTAAGCATAGGACAATCATGTCTTATATGTCTAGCTCTCTTTCATTCATAACATGTAACTTCTGAATCATTATTGCCTTTCCTTTCTTTCTTCTTGTATCTGGATTGAAAGTTCCTATGTCTTTCTATCTTGTTCATCCTTTGAGAAATATTTTCTAATTCATTTTCTGAGGATTCGTTTCCACTAGATTAGGATTGGATAACAACTTTCTTATATTTGGATATAGTTACTCATTCAAGAGTCTTACCATTAATATGATTTGAAGTTATAGTAAAAGAAACACTGCCATTTGCATTCTTATTTTCTAGGTTATCAACATCTCTCTTCATTCAAGTCTCATGCTGAAGAAGAGTTCCAAACAGTTCATCTGAGGAAATCTGAGTAACCATTCTTTTTTCATCAACAGATATTCTCTTGAATTACAAGTCATTCTGCATGATGTCTATGATCTTATCAACAAGAGCATAATCATCTAATCCTTTCTCACCCATAGATTGTAAACTATTCACAATATTTATGAATCTTTGTTGGACCATACATATGGTTTCTCCATAAGGAAAGTAGAAACGATGATATTTAGCTTTGGAATGGCTCTTCTAGTTTCAATTACTTTGGAAGTTCCAATGTGAGTAACATCCCGTTTCTTCCAAATAAAAATATCTGATTCACAAGATGAAATTTGGCTATATATGTTTCTTTTCATGGAACAATGAAAAGTATTGAGTACCTAATAATTCAGTTGTTATACATTCCATTATTGATTGGAAAAGGTACTACCTTCTTTATCAGGGATTTTATATCCTCTTTTAAGAATAACAAAATTATCAACACCAGTATTGATATTTAATGTCTTCATGCGATCTATCCAATATTCGTAATCATTTCCATCAATAATAGGTGGTCTAGTTGGATTGAGATTGTCTATGGAACCAACATTGAATCAGGCCATATTAATTAAAATTCCTTTCATAAGAACTTGTTAATGTAAAATTATCAAGGAAGATATTCTTAAGCAAGAAAAATATAGAACAAGAGTATCTCTAAGAAAAAAATTAATCCGAACCATACAAGTCCAATAATCTGATTCTGAAAAATAGGAAGAATAATAATTCTCTTTTGAATCTAATCGTGAGATTAATTGAAATGTCACCAATTATCTGATACCAATTGTAGGATCAAATATGTAATAATTATATTCTCAAATACAAGGGGGGGTGAATTGTATACTTTGAAAAATTCCTTTGGAACTTTTAAGGATGGTTATGTTTAACAAGGTTAAACAAGATAATTCACCAAACCTCTAAGTTTTAAACACATCCTTGATTCAAGAAATATGATTCTGAGAATGTAATTCCCGAAAAATGATTCCAGAAATGAATCTTAATGAATGTTTACAAAGATGAAGATTCTAGTTTAAAGCGTAATGAATATAACTAAATCAGATTATAAGTATGAGGAAGTATAAGATTGTTATAATTTCATCAACAATAAAAATGCAGCGGAAAACATGTAACAAAACATGTTACAAGTATTAAATATTTTAAACCAAAGAGAATGGTATCAAACAACCTTGGATAAAGGTACCATGATTTATACTTTCATGAATGTCTCGCTTACCCACACTTGGGTACGCACTCGATACGAATATCAGAGTGTGTCTTGCTATCCCCGCAAGCCATCAACATCAAGGTAGTCATCACATCTATCTTACTCAGTATGGAAGCCCTAAAATTCATTGTAGTCGACATCTCATTCTTCCTATCCTCGAAACCCCTCGAATTTACACATCAACAATCGGAGTCGTACAAAGAAAATTTGAACCAGAAGTCCAGTACACATTAAGAATGGGAGTATCTCTCTCTAGAAATCTCTTCAGATCCAATGTTTTCTAAAAGTACTGCGCTCCTTCAAATGATGTCATATTTATAGGCATTCCTTCAATGGTCATCTCCCTCCTCAAATGGTCATATTTTTCCTTGAATTATGGAAGGAAGTGTACACGTGTTAGTCAAACAATGGTAAGTGAGTAACTGAAAGCACTACATCATTTAATAACAAAACAAGTGTAAGAAAAACTAAAATATGATATTCATAATGTAAGAAAATGAATGTTTAGAGTGTAACCAAAATTGAATTCAGAGTATATAATACAAGGATTTTTGGATTCTATTTTCTAGGAATTCGGAACATGAACTCTATAGTCCTCCGGAGTCTGAATTTCAAGGAAATTCAGAATCTGGATTCATAGGAATTTGTAACCTGATCTTATAATGTTCGGAGTCATAGTTCAGGAGAATTCATTTTTAGAACTCAGAAGAGTTCGTAACCAAAATTCGTAATCAGAATTCAGAGTCAGAACTCAGAAGAGTTTGTGTCAAAAATTTGTAATTAGAATTCGTAGTCAGAACTCAAAAGTGTTTGTAACCAGAATTTTGGGAATTCAGATCCTAAAACAGCAAGATTCATATCTAGGTAATTATAGGATTTCGAGGTTTTGTCTTCAAACTGAATTTTACGCTTAGGAAAATTATGATATTAACAATGAAAATATGATAAGGATAAATTTCCTTAGGGAAATTTTTTTCCTTATTGAAGTAAAACATTGTATAAAATGAAATTTTCCTTTAGAAGACGTGTTTGTGATTTTCAAAACAAGAAGGAATTGTAATGACATAAGGAAACTTTATTGACTAAAAAATCTCCCCCGTGTATGATGGATTGGAAAACTCATAAGGAAAACCTTATTGACTCAATATAAGACCCTGATGATAATTTAATGATAATTTTATCTTAATAAAAAAATCTGAATGATATTTTGACATAAAATTCACATGTTATAGGATGGAATTATAGACACATACCTAGAATGTAGAGTAATTGATCTTAAAATAAGGGTAACAATAATTATTCTATCCTTTATCATAGTGTATCAGTATTTTATGGAATTACTATTTAAAATATCAAGAGTTCTTATTAACAAAATTCCTTATTAATATTTAACAGTCAATGCACATATAATGACCATGAACTAAATAAAAGAATTATACTTAGACTAAAACTCCATAACACATCATGTGTAACAACCGATTAACAATAAATTTTATTGGTATAGTGGATCGATAAATAAATATGTAATTTGTGTATTTCTAGATTTTTAGTGACAACTAACATATTAGAGGTTCATTAAAAAAATTCGACATGACCTTTTCATAAGTGTGTTTTTCTAACACAGACAACCTATTTGTTGGAATTTGTAAATGTCTATCAAGGACAGTAAGATTATAATAATTAAATATAAATATACGAAACTGGAATTATAGATGATGACTTTCCGAAATATCTTAATAATCTAATATATTCAAGAATGTAGTAAAATTCAACTTATACACAATTCTGGAAATCCAAACACATACTAAGTACCAAAAATGGAGGTATAATGAGTGGGAATTCTTGAATGATAACTTTTTTACAACCCCTATATAACTTATCAATTCATCAAATTAATTGGTTGAAATGATATAAATAATTATCTCGACTCCAAATAGAAGTTAATATTTTTCTTCAATTCACTAACCTTAATTGGTTCACCTACAAAAACTTCCACATGTTCCCTATGGGAGACTCATGTAATGTTGGAGAATAACCTAATAAATAGATGATCACCTTCCCATCCCGATTACCCATTCATAATCTAATGAGTATGAAACAACAATAAAATTATAGAGGCTTACTAAATATTAAAAATACTAAACTTTAAAAATTTTATTTAATGTTCATTTCAATGATAATTATAAATGAACTATATCAAGAGGAACCCTAATTGATATACATACTACAAGACTAACTCTGGATCCTAAATAATTGATATAAAAGATTTAAGGGGAATAAATCATCTCATTCCAGCAAAAATAAGTTATATTCATTACTGTCAGCTGACTCTTTTATCCCTTCTATTCAGTAATAATGGAAGGGGTATACTAGTGACAAGACACAGTGATCTAATCACAAAAATCAACCTACCACCCTATATTGGGTGTATTTGAGATAAATTTTCTATATAACCCTATAATATCCCTTTCTATCCTACTTTATATTCTACTATTGTAATATTTAACAATATGTTTAACTTATATTACAATTTATAGTAAGCCCAGAAATAAAAAAGATTGATCATAACAAATTTTATAACATGAAAATTATTCTAACAATTGGAGGGTGTCATCAAGACATATAGAATATATTATTTCAATTATTATTGAAATTAATAAAATAATTAATGTGAAATGAACCAAAAAATGGAAAATTAAAAATATTTTCAATCTATTCTATCAACATGATAAGCATATTCCATGGTATGTAAAACAACATACAAACATTGTAAAAAAATTGGAAAAAAATAAGAAACGTGGTTTGAGGATATGGAAATGGTTACCTCACTGAAGGAGTAGATTGAGTGACGATTCAAGGCATATAGGGCTTAGAAGATCATGCTTGGTCTTGGGATGGATGTGAAGGGGGATGATATCAAAGGATAATGGGGACATTGACTACGAAGTTGGGAGTTTATGAGGCCGAGAGTAATGGGGAAGGTGGCTGACAGTGATGGAAGTGGGATGTGGTTTGGCCAAGTTGGGTGAATATGGGGAGGTGTATCGGGATAAGGGGGTATGGGAGAAGATTTTTTGGGTGAAAAAACGTTTATCTAGGGTTTTTTAAAAACTAATTAAATATTTGTAGAATTTTTTTACCGGTGGTTTCTTAAACCACTTCTAAAATACTCTAACTAATAAATGATATTGGTGTAGTTTATTTTGGTGAAAATTGTATGAAGGAACTCTGCTTCACCCGAAAACGTTCAAACCAAATCCGAGATGATGGATTTCATATCTTTGATGGTTATTCAAAATATTACTCTTTCGTGGGTAGGGTCCATTGACAAACCACCATGGATCACCTGATCATACTTCTAATATGTAACTATTGTCTCTTTGGAGCAAGGATGAATACATATGTTATATCTAGTTAGCTAGAAAATTACAGTTCATCTTTTTAAACTATTCTTGAATCCATGAAAAATTAATCCATAATAAATAAGTTTTTTAAAAGTATTATATCTTGTGATTTCATACATAAAAATCCTTTGAAAAAATTGATTTTTATATTTTTGAAACTGACCACCATGTTAGAGCTTATCTGAGATTCTGATTAATTCATCACAACAAATATTGTCATGGTATCATAATGCCTATTTTTTCAATTGACTGTTCCAAATGTATCATGATGGATATAGAATCTCCATTTGAGGATATACTCTTATTATAGTTGGGTGAAATCCCATTGATTGTTGGCAGTGACATCTAAAAGGTATTAGAAAGAAATGAAACGCATGGGTGATGATAGTTTACATGAAAGAAGTGACAAGACATAACATTATTTATGGACCAGTATGGTTTATCATACATGAGTTTTCTATGTGACAACATCACATATTGCTACAAACATAAAGGATGGAGAAAAAACTATTGTCTCCAAGACCGGTGCCTTACAGACTTGCAATTCATTATACCTTATCCGATCACCAAGGTAACCCGTCTCCAATGAGTCCTTTCTGACTAATATCTAATATTTATTGATATATACTTTATATATGATAGTGGAATCTACTTATTCAACTATAATATTTTTAAATCCCCTCCAAACTATTAATAACTGGTTTGGTTATCATGGACAAGATAGAACAAGGTTGTTGCTGCACTAGTATTTACAAGAACCCTAAACACCCCAAAAGTGATATTCTCTTCTCTATAAAAAATAAACACTACCAATTCCAGATATTAAACAACCTTATCTGAGTTATCAACAGCATGTAATATATATTGGAGAACAACATGGATGAAACAATATTTAATGACTTGACTACCAAGAAGTTGTCTCTATATGAATTTCCCTTGGATCGAGATATAATATTATGTGAACATCAAGAAATATTGTTTTTCATGGAAGGTGACAAGAACATTATGTTCTATTAAGATTGTCAAATAGAAAAAAGAATGCTTTGATATCAGAATATTATCTATGTTCACTACTCTTATATAGATTTTCATGAGGTGTCCAAGAACATAGATGGAGTGCACTTAAAATACCTTCTTGATATCCGTAATCAATGCGTTCAAGGTTGTTGCCCTGGGGAAGTTATAGTAATTTTATAAGTTGTTTGGGTTGTGGTTTCAATGAGTGACAATTCCTTCAATGAGTTTTTTGTTGATGAATATGAGATATAAAATGTTGTGATTAATCTCATACCTGACAGTTCACCTAGTTCAGATGGAATCTTTGGATCGGTAACATCTCAACCCAAATCACTAGGTCTATGATGGAATCTAACTTGACCCCATGCACATCTCCCTATATGAAATAGCTTGTTGACTAGCCGCAAGGGACAAAGTCACTGTGTTGGGTGACTATACCCACAATATAATTTCGTAGGATCAATAATCAAAAATAAATAATATAATTAATAATCAGTGTAATCATGTGGAAAAATAAATAGGAAATACATGTCATTCAATAGAAAGAATCTCTTATAACTGTAGAGCATGTTCAAAGGAAAAAAATTAGATGAAACAAATAAATAAACATCTGATCCACTGGTGTCCTTCCCGATATATAACTAGAACCACTCTCTTATGAAATGTTATCAACCATAGTTCACTTAACCTTCTCCAGACCCCTCATGTAATCTTCATGCACAAAAAATTCCCTAATATGGAGTGAGTACAAAAATCAGTTGGATACTTTAAATGTATACAAAAACTAATTATCTCATGTATATATGTGGATCAGGTAATACATAGAATAAAAAAGTCTTGAGCGTCTATAACCTACTCGGAACCCACATGGAATCAGGTAACACTGTGAATCCAAAAGGAGTCACGTGTCAATAATCCACTCAAAATCAACAAAGAATCAAGTAGATTCCTTGTAGCAAGGCTATCATGATTCATTCTACATCATTCACGAACCCCGTAAAAATAATCCAACAATGAAGTCCACCTATCATGTATAAAACACTAATCCTCTAGATGAAAATATTTGAAATCATATAATGATAAAAACTATAGAAAACATAATTAGAATAATAGAACCATTATATATATCAACATTGGAATCAAAAATCATAATGAAATAAAGCTATCACATCAACATCATGGAATCCAAACTTATTATACTAGGGTCCTCGTACACATAGCCACATGTGATCACTACTCAATCACAATATCAATTAATTCATCACCTAAACTAAATATAGAAACAAATGTAAACAACAACCCAAAAAGAGAAGGAATACCCTACATCAAAAGTTATGAAGACTGCTTTGTAGTTTTATTATCTCCCAAAGTTACACATCAAAGTCTCAAGTTATCTATATGTCAATGATCGAGGAATGTCAAGGCTCTACTTGAAAAAATATATTTTTTTTCATTTGAAATAAATAAAATATCTTATATGGTCACACCATCACCCTCTTGGATAATTTTTAAATTATTGTCAATATATCACATGAGATGATATTTTCTCTTTCCTAAATAATTCATAAATTGACATTTAGATTATCAGATGCGTTGAATTTTATCTTTAATTAATACGTTTAAAGTTATTAATTAAAATATCACATATAATTATAATTTATATCTCTTGGATAATTTGAAAATTTATCATTTCAATTATCACATGTGATGATAATTTATATCTTTTTGATAAATTAAAAATAATATTTTAAATGAAAAGAATGTGCTCACTAAATAATTCTTTGATAATTTATTAATTTTCATTTAAAATTTTTCAATAAATTATACCACAAATATTACATGTCATTAACAATTGGTAATAAAATAATATACCGATTATTTATTTCATATAATTTTTATATTCTAATAATAATATCTATTATTATTAATAATTAATTTAATAAAAATAATTTTTTGATAAACCAAAAGAATAATTTTTTTGATAATTTTTCAATAAATTATCCTTGTAATATTTATCAATGTATATAAAAACATGTATATATATATCCTAGAAAATCCATATAAAATTTACAATTTGATAAACATTATGTTTATATTTATTTAATGTCATTCTTTTAAAAGATGATGCAACAACTTTTTTTAATGTTTTACTCATATTATTATAATATTGATAATTATGATTTTATAATTTTATTATTTGACTAAAATATTTTTTGTTTTTTTTAAACAAATTTTGGATACTACATAATTTTAATAAATAAAGAATATTAGTGACAAACTCAAATGAGTTGCATTGTTTTTGTGGTTTGAGTGCCAATGTGATTCTGATGAAAAGGATAATAATGGGGAAATATTCATCGAACATTCTCAAGGACACCCAATGTTGATCACTATTTTATAAATTCACTATAAATAAAAAATGTTTTAGTTCAACAAAATAGTGAACCCAGATAGTGATGTTTTTAAGAAACCTTAATTTGACCTCTATGTTTTATTTCTATTTCAATTGTTTAATGGTGGAGGAGTTATTTAATTCAATCCTAATTATTTTTTATAATTTTGTTATAGACAAAACACCACAAATCGATTATTTCAATTTTCATCTATTGCCAAAAATGGTGGATCATTCCCTAAATGGGGGATATTATAATTATTACTTATTTTGATTAATTTATCTAATTAATTAATATAACATCAATTAAATAAATTTAAATTGTGATTTTATTAAAAATCTATTTGTGCTAAAAATTATTATTTAGCAAGGGTAAAACCCTCATTCCGAACACAACATTGGTCTCACATTTTACAAACAAGGCTCCATTTCTGAGCTATTAAATTATTTCCAATAAAAAATATTTAAATATTAGAAAATTACTTTAACTTCCTACTGCGGGATCCATTCATATGGAGCATTCCAATGTCATACACCACACAGGGTAAACGCATCATCTCAAACTTAATGGTGGTTTCATATTTTATATTAGATTCAACCTTTTGATGTTATTAGATAAATTTTAATAAATTTTTCATAGTGAAAATAATATATCTAAAAATTGTATTCTACCTTCCCTAAGACTTTTCATTCATATGAATCTCTCATAAACTCAATGTCATGCAATGAAAAATATCCAATAGAATATTCAAATGATTTTCCTAGGATTTTAACATTATGAAAATCCTTTAATTCATTTTATGTTTTTAACTGATATATCATTATTCTCACATATTAAAATTTAAAATTATAAAAAAATATTGATTTTATTATCATTTTAAAAATTTGTATATTACGATACTCCACCTCTATCAAATTATCTTCCTCGAGAATCATCCTTACTAATCATATGATAACATCTTAGTCCACTGAACTGAAAAATCAAACTCATGTTCCCATGCCTCTTTTTAGATCTTCACATGCATCAACCGATTACGGACTAGTGGTATCATATTCACTCGTAAAATCTTCAATATTTTATCAATTATTTGAACTAGACAGTCCTCATAAGATGTTTCTATCTCGATCTCAATGTCTATGCAATCAATAGCCTGTGAAGGATTAGGTTTTACCGAAAAATATATGAGACATGGATCTCATCATGTATATCCTAATACCGAGAAGGGAGTTTTAGAAAATATGAAACAACACCTACTCATTGGTTGATCTCATAGGGAACAACATATTTTGAGGCAAGCTATACCTACTTCACCATATGATTATACCCCGACCCTAAAGTCCATCTCATGAAAACATTATCTACTATAAAAAACAAAGGGTCTCCTATTATGGTTGGCATATAATATATTTCTTCATTAAGTGGTGATCAATATCCTTTATATCCAATACACTCTATTGGATATCTCTAGAATGAAACTAGGGCCAATAACTACTGCCTCCTATTACATGTGCCAAAATAGTTGTCTGAGACACGGTCTACTATAAAAACCCCCATAAGGTACTATATGAAAACATATTTTTAATATTATATTTATACATAATCAATCAAGGAATGGTGATTATCCCATATTTCATCATTTTTATCAAAAAATCATGAAGCATATCCCCCAATATGTGTATGATTAGTTTAGACTATATTCCAGTCTAATGGTAGTATGTCATGATCTATCTTAGCTGAGAATATAAGGATTTTTTAAATCCCTTCCAATATAGGAATGCAAAAATTCATCTCAATATGAAACAATTATCAACATGATTCCATGCAAGCCCATGATATCTCGAACATAAAGCCTCCCCATCTCCACCATTGAGCAAGTCTCTGTAACAAGTAATAAGTTAGAGTATTTCAATCGCTACTCAACAATCACTAATTCTACATCATAATTATTTTGGGTATTATTTGAACCCTCAAAATGTCCATCATTAAATCCCACCACATCCACAATGATTTTTAAGAGTGGTGAAAACAACCCACCTAGGTGATGGTTCTCAACCCTCCCCCATAAAAAGTAATTCATTAGGTGGAAGAATAGGCAGAGTTATAATGGGATATAATGCATTAAATCTTCTATGATTCTACCCATGTTTTTAACTTGAGTTCGTTCTAGGAGGTCACACATAATAATTGTAATCTCATCCAAGAGCTCTAAAATATAGTATATTAAATTCAACAAAAAAAAATGGAATGTATGGAAATACCAAACACAATGACATTGCCTCAAATTAATTCCCATCTATGATATGATACGGTGAGGTCTCTTGTTGTCTATGTGAAAAAAAAATCTCTGATTGATGTGATTTTCTCTCCAATATTTTATTCAATCGACCACTGTGTTTAGATCTATACCATGTTTTTTAATGTAATTTTTAGTGGGTCCTAGTGGACTATAACTGTATGAAACTACATTCTATAATTTCCTCAGAACCACATCAATACCAACTAATGATAAAACATTATAAAATATATAACCTATCCTTGACATATAGAGATTCCAAAATAGAGAATTCATCAAACTTCTCCTGAACTCAAAAAAAGCCTCTTCAACTTTCTATGACCACTATAACATCAATCCAATATATATTATTTCCTTCATCTGTACTGATTGTGGGGAGAATTCTTGGATAAACCTTGGTTAATATACTAAAAAAACTGAAAACTTCTTACTTAATACTCTTTTTGGGGATGTCTTCATGAAATGAATTCCTTTTTCTACATCGGGTTTACTAATGTACCAGTATATAAAAAATAATGTCTTATGAACATCACATATTTAATATAGTATTCACATTTTGATTGGTTTTCATAAAACCAATTTTCATGACTAATTATTATGATTATATTCTGCTTCCTTGCATGTTTCGGTTAAGTTGGTGATAAGATGTGGATAAAATCAATGAAAACTATAATGAGTGAGTCCATGTATGGATGAATTATCTTTTTCATAAGGTCTATGACCACTACATGTGCATTCATCAGTACTAATGAAATAAAAAAATAGACATATAGTCCTTATCATCTATAAAACATCATCCTTGGAATGAAATCATCTGTAACTTGCATCAGTTGGTTTCTTGGTCGAAGATCAATCATGGAGAAACATTAGGATACCCATAGATTATAGAAAAGTTCATTGATTTTGAAAATAATTATCCATTCTTCACCATCTCCAAGTTCATATTTCTATATTCAATGTATTGATGAAGACTACCATATGCCTTCATAGAAAAGAACATAGGTGAAACCCATGTAAATGTAGATGGATTTATGAATCCATTTATAAATATTTCATATAACTGAACCATGTGACCCTTTTGTTCGATTGGCACCGTATGATTTGCGGTATCAAAAAGGGTTCAATCCCAATATGATACCGATAACTTCCTAACATGTCATTCTATCACTGTTTGTATTAGGTTGAGGATTCAAAAAATATTATAACCCGTTATTCAGCACCCCAAGGGCCTCTGATGCTATAGAAGGATAAAGCATTATCAATTTGAAAAAAATGGTATATTCAATAATAATTTTATACTACTATTCCTAGGTCTGAATTAAACACAAATACTTCTATTTGATGTAACTTTTCTACAAATATCTCATAGAATCTATGGGAGAAATGATCAACTGTATTCTCCTAAACTTCCAATGGAAATGATGAATCCTCCTCCATTATAGAATTATTTCAATTTTATTTCCAGGTATTTCGATAAACTACATCAATGAGACTTCATCAAAAAAAATAATTAAAAAAATAAAAAAATAAAAATAGTCTATAGGATAAACTCTAATCAGGCTATTAGATCAGAAAAGGTTCTTCCAAAGAGTCTACCTTTATCCCAGGGTAGAATCCTACTGGCAGTAACCCTTTATTTCACCCCTATATGTTTCTAAAAATCACTATATATATAAAAAACAATAGTATTCTCATTTTAACAAATTAATGCACGCAAATATATATTACACAACATGAACAGATATATATATATATATTACACACACAAAAAACTATCCAAAAAATATAGCATAAAAAGGGGCATTTAATTATTATACTACTATATAGCACAAAAATAGGTATATATATATTCCATGTGTACCTATGTGCATATTCATGATGCATTAGTAAAAATGGAATATCATAAATCATAAATAATATCATGTGTTTATTTAAAGGTGAATCAATATTTACAAAAAATCATAAATACTTTATTTTTTGGAAAAATAGAGGTCCACTTTTCAATGCTAGCCCGACACTAACATATTACACCAACCCGAGTACAAATTTTTTATTTCCTGTCTATCATGTCCCAACCCAAGTTAATATAAGAATCAACTTAGTGGTTTCGGATCTTCTAACACCATTTTGTAACATCTCAACAAGAATCAATGGGACTGAGGAAGATTTCTATATGACCTCATGCACATCACCCCACATGCAATAGGTTTCTAACTTGCAGTGAGTGTCTGAGTTCATATGTGTGGAGGTGATACCCTTAATATAACATCATAGGATATATAAAAATAATAAACAATATAATAAACAATAATCATAAACAAGCGGAAAAGAAACGATTGCATACATGAAATATAAATAAAAAACAAATCATAAGTGGAAAGCATGTCCAATTGAAATTTGTTAGATTTGTTAAATATATAAAATTCATATCCTCTATAGTACATAATGATAAGCTTCTAGCTCCAGGGTTTTCTACTTAGCTATCCATCTTAGGGCCTTTCCCCCTACCTATATCCCTCATGGAATTTACACGCTCTATGAAATAACCGAGTGGGTGTGAGTACAGTACTATGATAGACAACATTAATTATTCATTAACCTATGGTGATCATGGGTACAATTTTAAGACACAATAATAATAAATTCATAATAGTCATAGTAATAATCAATAAAAAACTATGCTATAATTTTCTATCCCTTGTTAGACAAACCCACAATCATTACATCTTTTTCTTCATGCTAGAAAATGAAATTTATGTTGATAAGTATCCAAAAATAGCCATCATGCGACTGGTGAGTAACTAAGAATTCACAAGGAATTGAGTGAATTCAATATACATTGAATCCATAAGGAATTATGCAACATTCCAAATCCACAAGGAACTGAGAATCTATAACATACCCAAAATGCACAAGGAATTGGGAAACACTTGAAATCCACGGGGCATCATGTGTCAATCATATTATTGGAATCCAAAAGGAAAAAATTAGAATAACTAGTTACACAGTTACCATAGTGCACCATCCTCTTCACAACACAACATCATCATACCAAACAAGGATTAATCACACCAAGATGGACATCTATCATCTATACACATACCAATCCCCAAATAAAAACATGGAAATTAATAACATGATAAAAACCATCACACACATCATGTGAAACATATCACCAGCATATGAATAAATATTTCAATCAAACATAATCATGGAATTATGTTATCAGATCAATCTCAATGATTTTAAACATATTATACTAGGGGATACACACACACACTACCACATGAGATTATATTTCAATCATAAAATCATGTTTTTCATCACATAAAAATAATTTAGCATCTTGAGTAAAAAATATACAAAAAGATATAAAAATTCATACATCAAAATATTGGAAGACCCATTTGTGATTTTATTATCACCAAACATGACATGTCAAAGACTAAAGTTTTCCACACATCGATGATAGAGGTAGGTCAGCAGTTTCCTAGAACCAAAACATCCATTTTATTTCAAAAGAAATAAAACATCATCTATGATACCACCTTCTTTCTCTTGGATTATTTTTGAGTTATTATTAAAATATCACATGTAATAATATTTTCCCTTTCTTGGAAAATTCTCAAATTATCATTTATATAATCACATGCATTGATAATTATCATTCTCGTATAATTTTACATTTAATAATTAATTTATCACATACAATGAAAATTTATCACTTTGGGATAATAATAAAAATTACATTTCTAATTATTATATTCGATGGTATTATTTCAATAGTTGATAATTTTTATATATATATTTTTAATAATAATCTTACTCTCACTAAATAATTCATTGTTAATTTATTGATAAACATTTGTCAATTATAAATAAATTATCGCGAAAATATTCCAACCGATCAACCATTCATAAGAAAATTAAATTTTCATAATTTCGTTATTATCTATTCATAATTGATATTAAAAATGAATCAATAATATAATCCTTATTATATAATTCATTTATAATTTACTTTTTATTAAATTAATAACAAAAAAATTGTGAAAAATATTCAACTAATTATCTTTGATATTATTATAAAAATATATATGTGTGTTTGTGTTTGTATATATATATATATTTCATTAATAATAGATATAAAATTTATTTTCGAACAATTAATATATATTTTTAATCGAATATTATCCTTTGATAAAATGAAATATCAAAATCTTTATTATTTTTTACTCATATATCGATAATTTTAATAATTATCATAATATAATTTGATAATTTAGAAAAAACAATTTCATTATAATATATTGTTTTATAATAAAAAATTTAATGAAAAGAAATATAAAAGTGATGAACTAGAAGGAGGAATGACACAATTGTGGTTCGGGTGATCCAGGGCTTCTAATGAAGGAGATAAAACAGGTGATGATTCATTGGTCTCACTGATGAAAACCTGATATTAGTCATAATAAGTAGAAGTCCCTATTAAAATACATCGATTTGGGTCTTTTATAATGGAATCCAAATCCATGTGTTCATTAATAAACACTAATTAAATCTCAACATATGTTGTTTGTTTCAACCATTTAATGGTGGAGGAGTGACATATTTCACACCTAATGATTACTACTAACTTTTATTATTTTTGTAATACTATAAATCTAAGATTTTAATATTATTTGGTTCCATATAATTATGAAACACATCCAAATAGAGGATATGCTAAATAGTACATATTTTTATTAATTTAGTTAATTATATAAAATAATTATTTAATATAAGATGAATTAAAAAATTAATATTAGGATGAGAATAAAAATAATGTTCTGTGTAAAATCTATTCCCTACCTAGGAAAACCCCCCTCTCGTTCCAAACACAATTTTGGTACTATATTTCTCATTCAACGAACTGTTTATGTGTTAATTAAATTATTTTCAAAAGAAAATTTTATTAAAATATAATTTATTTACATAAACTCGCAATCGAGGCACCCAAATGTCTGATTCCTACTAGTGTTATTCCCTGCATAGGGTGAAAACGGCATCCCTGACCTAAGAATGGTGTCAGATTTCTCTTTTGACAAACCATTTTGGTGTTATTAAATCATTTTGAATAAAATTACCACTTTTAATGTAATTTTTTTATTTCTCCTCAATGATGTTTTACTGGAATGATAATCTATCAATAACATTGTTTGTTATTCTAATGAAAATATGATTGAATATTTCCATTTGTTAACTTGTTCTCTAGAATATTGAAAATCCTTTATCACAATTTTATATATTTTTCATTGATAAATCTTTTTTTGATATATGAAATTAAAAAAAATATCAAAGGGTGTTCTATTAAATGGTTTATTAGATTTAAAAGGGTCACCGTTAAAAAAATACACATCAATTATGTTTGTTATAATACTATTAAAAAGATTTAAATGGACACTTATTATGAAATCCTCAAATGGAAAATTACACTAAAGATATTACCTTTCATGTGATTCCTTGTCAGGTCATTACAACTTCTTTATAGATACATAAATTCTTTTTAGTTGTACATTTCATTGAATAAGATAAATTGGGGTTTCATTAATCTAGAGTGGTGATGTGGTTACAATGACTCAGTCTCTCATAGCCTATTTATTCTCCTAAAAATCACTCTTAGCAAGTATATAATAAAAACATAGAGGAAGGAATAATTATTCCTTTTATATTAGGAATTGGTTCTATGGGTATTATCATCTCTTGTATCTATATGACACCATTATTTTTCTTAATTGTGGTAAAAGATCAATTTGCATTATCCACATTATCTTGGACGAATATTGAATATATAACGGGTAGTTTTTCATCCACGATAGAAGAGTCATTTATGTATACTTCAAGTTCTCGAAGAGGTGTATCAGTGGCATTGAAAAGAGTCTATGAATGACAATAAGTAATTTACCGATGGATACCTTAGGGATCCATTATATAATGGAATAATTCATATACACTAGTTTGGTAGGGTGGTTGGTGGTAGGATGATCACACCAATAATTAAAAAACCACGTTTTTATCCCATGGGTGTCACATAAAGTTGGTTAAAAACGTCCCCAAATCTATCCCCATGAATATTCTATCTTCAATTAAGGTCCCAAAATGGGTCATATCTTGATTCAAAAGCATCATGGTTCCCTTCATATGTGACTATCACTCATAAAGTAAATTCCATTGGTCATCATAGCCTCACATGGAAAGGTTGTTTATTGAGTGAGGTATTAATGTCTAAACTGCCTCTGGAGAGAATATAGGATTGCACGTAAAAATTACATTGGAGGTTATTTTGGGGCATATGCAATGGGGAAAACTAATGTATCAAAAATAAGGGAGTAAAAAAAACATACCATATAATAATTCTTATAGGTTTTGTACTGCAATTCACCCCCACTTTCATATCCATGACCACATTTATCATTATATCCTTGATAGTGGAAACATATTCATCGAGTATCACGACTGGTCACCTATTACACAAGGTTTTTTGTGATTCCCAACTATGTACATGTCATTCAATAAATAAAACAACAAATGGGATTCAATTAGGCTATATTGGATGAAAATAAATATACATTTTTTATATGATTGAGGTAATATTGGACAATGATTGTTTTTTCTGGGAATTAAAATTTCAGCTCTTTGGGGAGGGAGAATAGATACATTTTTTGTCCTCATACAATGTAGGACACCCAGGGTGACTCTCTCTAGTGTAATGAAATTCTAAAAAAATAAAAGTTGTAGATTGTCGTATTCAGAATTATGCATCATTAATCAATGAATAAGTGAATCATTCATGAGTTCATATCACAAGAAAATGTTCATGATTTATGGGACATTTGTATGAAACATAAAGGCATATATTTCTATTGGGAGAATTTGTATGTGGTGTATAGTTACTGTTCAGATATCTAACATGGATACCATCACAACTGGAATCAAATGATTCATTTTTAAGTTGGTGGCTTCAAGGATTAGCGAATAAAACCAAGATTGTAAGGATTGATATTGTATCATTGCTGTAAGTTGATTTTTTACAGAGGAGTATAGAAATAAGGATCTTTATGAAAGATTTTCATGTTCTAAACTGGATCTGGTTTTCATAACCATATTCTTGCTTGTTCATTTGTCTCGTTTAATTTCAAACTAGGTAGGAAATCCCTCGTTCTGACCTTTTATCTTGCAAGAAACTCTACCAATCCTATGAAAACCCTTCATGTCTATTGCATAAATTGTAACCCACCACTAGAATCCTAGTAAAATAATAATGAATATATTTTGTTCAATGTAAATTGTGTGGGGAGGTGGTGTGGTTCTTGATGATATGGGATATATTATTCCCTCTAATAATTCATCCTTTGGGCATGGTGATTCTCTAAAATATGAATTGATTGTGATGATGACAGATCATGACCATTTTATACATAAAAATATTGAATTTTCATCTGAGTAAATTGATCTAAAATACATACGGATTCTCATATTTGGAAATTTAAAAAACCATGGACTGTCACCTACAACATCTATATGTTAAAATGGATAATCTATATAGTAATGGACTGTATTCCAACATTTTTAGAAGGTAATAATTTCGCGAACAACGATGATCCTAAGATCCCTCAAACTGTGATGGTCTTTTATTTTTCTAGGCTAGGGTAAATTAAATTTAATGTTGTTGATATTGACCAAGGGGAATCCCACATGATTCATCATTTCAGACCCATATAGTTTTCTTTTATCTTTATAATAGTATGATCATATATTCCTCATTAATAGAGATGAACATTTGTAATATATTATGTGTTACTATTATTTATATTCATTTTATACAATATTATTCGCATGTACGTATTCTATTTATGTATATAAAGACTTTTAGAAAACAAATATTTAGATTCCCATTTTATTTCTAGGGCTATACAAGCTTTTGTTTTAATTTGATATTCAATCATTTATGTAAACCCAATTTTAGGGATATTTAGTATTTATTGTCTCATATTTAGCATTACCAAAATAAAAATTTTATAATATAGTGATGGATTCTCTAAACACTAATTATTTTATAGATAATAGTATAGTTCAAATTTTTATTATTTAAAATCATAATTTATTTCATTCTATAAAATATCCATCATATTTTTTTCAATGATTCACCCAAGTGGTTTGTTTTTATTATTTCTTTTCATAGATCCTTTACACGAATATTCAATATTCAAACTTTATTCCAAATAAATATGTCTATTTTCAATTAAAATATTATAAAATTATTTTATTCCTCTTTCTCATTGGAAAACATATGATTTAACTATCAGTTATGTATTGAAAATTAGTATGAAACACATTTCTTTATAATTAGTTTTAATATGCTTATGGTATAAGTGGGGTTCCATTTTCATCATGTGGTGAACATATGAAATATTCCCATTTACATGATTGGTTATTCCTGAAATATAATCAATACATTGAAACTGATAATACAATATATTCCATGTGATTGTATAAATGTGATTAGGGATTGATAAAAATCCACCATGGGTCTTTATGACCATTAGGATAATGTTCTCCAAAATGAATATTTTCTTTTGCTTATGATAGCTTCTTTTATATTGTTTCTTTCTATTTATAATTCTATGATATTATGATTGAATTTTCTTTATGTATGATTTCATAATTACAAAATCCTTCTTTTATATACATGTAATTCTTATTGAATCTCATTTTTGGGACTATATATAGTTTTGTCCCATTAGAGGGTTTTCTATGTCGCACTATTACTTCTATATTTCGACAGGTGATCCAAAAAATATTATATGTTCTATGGGAGTTAATAATAGAATGTTCTGTTTTAAATAATGATGATGTTTTTGTGTTAATGATGATGAATATATGTGTCTTATCATCCAATGGCAGTAGACCTCCTAGTTACTAGCTTTCATTTGTTGGAAATGTTTGTTATGAATATTGAATTAATATGTAAATAGGGATTGGGTTATCATAGATTATATCAGATAATGGTCTAGATATTTTTATAGATTTTGAAGACAGAACCTTATTAAAAATACGAAATATAAGTCTTTTTATAGAATAACATCCTAAAATATTATAACATTAAGATTATATGGATTTACATGATAATAAATACCTTTATTGATACTAGAAGAGGATACATAATATATCTGGGAGGTACATATGGTTTATTTCAAAAAAAATATGATTGGGTATTATCTAAATTATATACTATTTCATGACACACACTCATAAATGTACATAACTTTTTCCCCCCCGGGGGAAATTCACTATTTACTCACGATCGCTTTAAAATCAAATTTGAATGATTGATTTCATAGTTATGATTAGATTATAGGTTAATATGTAGAAGATAATAGATCATAATGTCTCATATGAGATAATAAGATTTATAAATATCTAAATAATAGAAATACAGTTTAATATTATAATATAAATGAGTAATATTATTTAATATTGAATCCATTTAATATTATTTATTATGAATATCCATTTATGTTGAATTTTTTTCAGTCATGATAACACACTGGTGTTTAGTGGTATCTATAACAATAAGGAATTATGTAAATCTCTCGTGTAAGATATAATATGATGATTACAACAAAAATCAATATATTATATTGGGATATGGAATGATAATATTAGTGATTATACCAAATAGAATAATCAAAAAATTATTACCTATGTTACAATAGTTTAAATCTTTAGTGAACCAATGATGAAACACAAATGGACTCTTGATCATTCCAGAAATTCATGTGATGAATAGAAGGATTTTCACGACCCATCCTAGTGGGGCCAGAGCCGCAACTCCCCAAGTAGGCCTCCAATATGCCAGGGGCTGGTGACTAGAACCATGTAGGCATACAACTAACATTGGAGGAATTTCCTATAAACCTATACACACACACACACACACATCTCCATGCCAACAAAGCTGATAAGTAAAATTTACTAAATGGAAAAGATGCATGAATACACTAAAACCCAACCAACAGAGTACGCCAGGAAATTAAAGTACAAGAAAGTAAAACCCTTGGCGAAAAGTATATGCCCACAATAAAAAGTCTGTAACAAAGTAAAACCTGTAAGGAAAGGTACTGGGACCGCAATCTATTGTCGTAGGAACACACCTCGGCCCGCCTGATCTCACTAAGCACTGTCCGGTCCTAGTCCACCTAGAATCCTGTCAAAGGCTCACTTGTCTGCACAAGACACAACAGGTGCGGGCAAAGCCCCTGTAGGGGTGATTAAAACAATACCCAGTAGGACACCCCAAATCCACAAAGAAAATACAACAAGGGAAAATACCACAAAGTAAGAAAAATATAGACAGCTCTGCACAGTATATGTCTACAGAACATATAACAAGAATATCCATTATAATCATACACAAATGACCATCGCTATACCACCACTAGGATCCAGCTTGAAGATTACACTAAGCAAGATACAAGGAGAACACACTCCTAGTTCTGAAGAGAGATATACAAAGTACTCATTCTGGGAGAACACACTCCACAAGCACTTTGTGAACATGATGCTCATATGAGGATCACAACCAAGTCATGGGGTGATTCCGACAACTGAGTCTGAGCTAATCCGCTAAGCAGATGATCGGCGCCCGGGTAAAGTTGGTCACGTCGATACCATCAACTCTACCTAGGGTTCTAGGAATGAATAGAGGATCCAACTCTAGGTCTCATAGAGGGGATTCCAACAACTCTATTTAGGAAGTCCTGCTAAAGGGATCATACTACTGAATAAAGGAAATGATATCAGAACCCTCAGGGAAAAGACCAAGGGTACGAACCCTAAGAAAAATAGTCCAAGTCATAGAAGACAAGTGGCTCAATCCATGAAGAATTGGTTACACGACATGTAGTATGGTTAGACGCTATGTTCCTTGAACTTGGGTACTTCCCGTTTAAAAAGCATGTGTCATCAGTCCAAGCTATGTAAAACTAAACTACACGGCGTGTAGAAGAATCACACGATGTGTTCCATGAATCCGGGTATTTCCCATGTAAATGTCCCGTGTCATTTGGCTTGTCAGATAGAAAGCAACTACACTGCATTTAGAAGAGTCACACGCCCTGTCCGAGCACTTCGGGCATGCTCTGTGTACGCTGGCCATGTGCCTGTACACGTTCTATGTCCTTGTTTGTGTCGCCTGCCCGTGTACCAGTACACGGGGTATCCCATGTATCTGGAAGGTTCTGGTGGGGGAATTGTATACATGTCGTGTCCATGGCCATGTACCCAACCTGTGTCTATGTGGCCTGCCCATGTATCGGTACATGGGGTATCCCGTGTATCTGGCCGGGTCTTGCCGGGGAAGGGTATACAAGTCGTGTCATTGGCCGTGTACCCAACCCATGGCTGTGTACTCCTGGAGTACATTCTAGGTGGTCCGCCAAAGAACACATGCGGTGTATCCCATACTACAGGGCGTGTAGTCGGGATTTTTCCAGTATCATCGTCATCCTCCTCGTGTCGCGACTGAAACTTCGGATCCTCGGTTTCTCATATGTTCATCCCAATATAGCAGGGATTGGTTCTTTTCATCATATGAACCCCGAAACTGGTGTTTTGGCTCTTAAATCAGATCATAAATCTCGAACAATCCATCCAAAGAAAAATGCCCGAAAACTCGTTTCTCCCGATTCGCTCCGAATCACCTTCTGAAACCATCGTTGCACCTCTGTGACATCGCTCCGGGGTTGGATCTATAATCTCAGATCGTTGTGCCAACAAAAAAATGTGAAATGATCGATTTACTCCAAGAATGCGTAGAACGCAACGAAGAACGCGAGGGAGAAAAACAAGAATCAAACAAGAGGTACGGACCTTGATCGTTGTTCATGACGATTTGGGTTCGTCGCTGTTAGATCAAAACCAAAACAACCTCAAAATCCCCGCAAAAACCTATCCCGCAAGAACGATCAATCAGCGGGCTAATCTGTTCGTGGATTTTTCCACGTTCATCATGGAAATAAAAAATGGGGAAGTAAATCAAAAAAAAACCCTACCTAGATCTGCGGCATTCATTGGCGAAGATCTGGTCGCCGCGTCGTCGTCGCTGGGGACGCTCATCAAGAACGTCGTCGCCGTGTTGGGAGGTTTTCTCCAGAGTCTCCATGGAAATTCAGGGTTATGGAAAATTGTAACCCTAATCCCCTATGAAATATCCATTTAAAAATAAAAGATATTTCACTATAACAATGATTTAAATAAAATATTTTAATAAAATATTTTATTATGGTTATGTCCAAAAACCAGATTTCACCACCGACCTACCCCATACAATGTTAGTCCTCGCCTAATGAAAAATCGATGTTCCAAACGCAACTGTGACCTCAGATTTTTGATCCGAGCACCCGTTTGAGAGTTATTACACTTTTTCAAGAAAACCACATGAACATGTTATTTAATTATTAAATTAAATTCAAACATTTTTTCTGGGCTCACTGGGCCTCCGAACTACACACCTTCTCAGAGCCTGGTCTCGAATCAATTCCCCTATATTATTAAAATTGTACATGGAAAAAATCCAGGACATTACATCACACCCACCTTAGGTATTTTATGACCCCAAAAAGCCAAAACAAAACCTACTCAAAAATATGTGGGTACTACATGCGAATCGATGCCTCCCGCTCCCACGTGCTCTCCTCGAGATTCCCATGCTTCCACTGGACACACACTAAGGGAATAGATCGCCCATGAAGGATCTTCTCCTGCCGATCATCGATCTCTACTGGGTACTCAGTAAAGGTTGCTCCATCATTGATGTCCAGATCACCCCATTCGATGACGTGCGATGGATCATGCACGTACCTCCGTAGCTGCGACACATGGAAGAAGTTGTGTACCCGGTCTATCTGAGGAGGTAGTGCCAAGAGATACGCCAACCTCTCCAACTCTACTTATAATCTGAAAAGGGACAACCAACATCAGAGATAGCTTGTCGCCTCGGTCAAATCTCTGTAATCTCTGTCGAGGTGAGACCTAAAGGAACACACGGTCTCCCTCCTCGAATTCCAAGGGCCTCTGCCTCCTGTCGGCATAAGTCTTTTTCTGACTCTGTGCAGTCTTCATCTGTTCTTGGTTGACCTGCACCTTCTCTGTAGTAGCTCTCACCATCTCTGGGACCATAAGTGCTGACTCTCTAGGGTCATTCTAGCAAAGTGGTGACCTGCAAGGTCGCCCGTACAGAGCCTCAAATGGTTTCATACCAATAGTGGAATGATAACTGTTGTTATAAGAAAATTCCACCAGTGGTAGGTGATCCTCCCAGCTATGACCGAATTCATGTATGTAAGCTCGAATAATATCCTCCAAAATATGGATGGTCCACTCCGTTTAACCATAGGTCGGAGGATGGAACGATGTGCTCAAGCGTAACTGAGTTCCAAAGGCTTCCTGCAATCCCTTCCACAACCGGGATGTGAAACGAGCATCACAATATGAGACGATCGTTGATGGAACTCCATGAAGTCGAACGATCTCATGCACGTAGAGGAATCCCAAGAACTCTAATGAACTCTTCTCCCATATGGCTATGAAGTGGGCCGACTTGGTGAGTCGATCAATGATCACCCAGATGGCATCGTGTCCCTTGGATGTGTGTGGTAAACCCGTCACTAAATCCATGGATATCATGTCCCACATTCACTCTGGCACCTCAAGGGGCTGGGTCAAGCCTGCTTGCAACTGGTTCTAAACCATTACTTATTGACAAGGCACCAAGAAACAAACTCTTCCACAAACTTCTTCATTTTTGGCCACTAGAACTGATATCAGAGGTCCTGATACATCTTTCCCATGCCTGGATGCACCGCCAAGGGGGATGTATGGAACTTACTTAGAACCTCCACCCGCAACAACACTGGTACTACTATACGCCCTCTGAAAAGAACAACATACTCCCCATCTCATGAATATCCATCATCCGCAACACCTGTGGATATCTGAGCACGTAGAGTATTACAGCTATAATCCTCGCGTTGTGCTTTCCCGACTCACTGTAACAGTGGAGGGGTAACAACCATAGAATGAAGGTATGATCCCTCATCTCTATCCATGAAGGATAACTGTAAAGAGGCCAAATACCTCGCTACCTCATCCAGCAACTGTGAACTGGATTTCCTGCTGAGAGCATCCTCCACTACGTTCCCCTTCCTAGGAGTATAAACGATCTCAATGTGGTAATCCTGGAGGAACTCAAGCCACCGCCTCTGCCTCAAATTCATCTCTTTTTGAGAAAAGATATTTCTGAAACTCTCGTGATCATAGTAGATGGAATAATGCTCACCCATCAGGTAGTGCCGCCACATCTTCATCGTGAAGACTACCGCTGCCAAATCAAGATCATGGGTCATGTAGTTCTGCTCGTGTGGCCTCAAATTACATGATCCATAGGCAATCACTGCTTTCCTCTACATCAGGACACAACCAAGCCCAGTTCTTGATGCGTCACAGAACAATACGTACTCGAAAACCTCCTCCGGTAATCTCAAGATCGGGGCTCTCTTCAGACTCTATCTCAACTGCTGGAAAGACTGCTGGCATCTCTCGGTCCACACAAAAGGATTCCCCATTCAGTTCAAAGATGTCATGGGTAATGAAATCCTGGAGAAATCAAGAATGAATCTCTGATAGAAGCCTGCTATCCCAAGGAAGCTCCACACCTTCGTCACACTCCAGGGTGGCTCCTATGCTATAACTACATCCACTTTGGATGGGTCCAATGCTCCAACATTTTCTTAGATAATGTGTCCTATAATATGGACCTCTTTCATCCAGAACTGGCACTTCAAGAGTTTCTCGTACATCTGGTGCTATCGGAGTGTGTCCTGAGCCATCCTTATTTTTCTCGCTTTCTCCTCCTCAGACGCAGAGTACACAAGGATATCATCGATGAAGACCACAAAAATTGATCTAGATAGGGCTGAAAGATCCGGTTCATGAGACCCATGTAAACTTATATGGAGTTCGTCACACCGAAGGGCATCACCATGTACTCATTTTGACCGTAGATAAATATGAATTCCTTCTTCGGTACATCCTCATCCCGTACACGGAACTGGTGATAGCCTAATCATATATCAACATTCAAGAACCATCGTACCCCTCTCAACTGGTCAAAGAGGTCATAGATCCTTGTTAGTGGATACCAGTTCTTTATGGTCACCTGATTCAAGAGCTGGTAATCCACACATAGCCTCAATCACCTGTCTACCATTTTGGAAAACAGCACTGGGGCCGCCCATGGTGAAACTCATGGTCTCACAATTCCCTTATTCTGTAAGTCATCCAACTGCACTCTCATCTCATGAAGCTCTGTAGGAGCCATCCGATATGATGATGCTGATATCGGCGTCGTCCTGGGTTGCAACTCAATGAAGAAATCTATCTCCTGATGGGGAGGTAGCCCGGGGACATCCTCTAGAAAGACGTCCTCATACTCAGCCACTACTTCTGGAAACTGGAAAATAGTAACATCTGTCACTCCAAGGGATAGGGTAGCCAACTGATGTGAAATCGGTTGTACCTTCCTATGCATGAGTCCATCCTACGCTGCCTGGGTCTCTCGTTCACCGAAAAAAGAGAACCTTGTTCCATCACTGCGGACACACCACACCCTTCGCCTAAAACTGTCGATCTGGGCATGAACTGTGGATAGCCAATCCATACAAAGAATGACATCGTAAGGCCTCGACGCTTCCTCCAATAGGTTCAAACTGAAACTCTCACCTCCAAGGGTTAGGTCACAATGCCTATAGAGGTGTGTTATATTTGAATCTTCTCTTGTCGGTCTTTCTAAGTGTAAGGGTCGAGTCAATGACTCAACTGGAATCTAAAGGTCTTGAACAAGATAAGCAGCCAGAAAGGAATGACTAGAACCTGTGTCTATCAGTACGTCAGCCAAAGTAGAAAAGACACAGTTTGTACCTCTAATCATTCTGGGAGTTCGTAGGTCATAAGCCTCTACCGCATACAGCTGTCACCGCCTCTGTCCACCAGCTCCTTGAACCTGGGGTGGACCTCCTAGGGGTGGTGGTGGTAAAAGGTCAAAATGTTGACCACCTACAGCTGCTCTCCCAACTCCCCTACCATGTCCACCGCCCCGCAGATCTATCTGCTCCACATGTTTCCTCTTCCTCTATGTTCCATCCACTGCTCTCGTGTCAGTAGTACGGCGGGTGGGACAATCTTGAGCAAGATGTCCCCTCCCATCACATGAGTAGCATCGACTCTCTCGAGGATGGATGGATGTGCCCTGTGAACCCTGTATGGAAGATCCCCTATCCTAGGATCTCGTCTAAAAACGTCTCCCAAGCTTGTGTACCTGACATCGGCTCCCTACTACCGAGGTCTCTGCTCCAACTCGCCCACTACTGACAACTGCTGATTGTCTCTACTCTGGCAAGAATCTCTCGACCATCAAAGCCCACTCGAGAACCCCAACATAAGTACGAATTCCCATAGGGATGATGCTAGATCAGATATCTCTGTGCAAGCCCCGCTCAAAAGTCCAAGCTCTAAAGTACTGATATCTGACCATATCCATCGAGTACCGCAAGAGGTCGGTAACCCTCGATGAATAGTCATCCACCGACATGGTCCCCTACTGGAGCTGAAGAAGCTTCTGTATACGTACTTCTCTCAGGGTAACAAGTGGAAACTCCTCTCTGAAGAGATGCTCAAACTTCGACCACACATGAGTCGCCTCGTCGTGGGTCTGGATAACCAAACACCACCATTATCCACCCGAGCCCTGCAGAAGGCTCGCTACCAGGATCACCATCTGGTCTGCTGGTGTCCTGACCAAACGGAAGACTCTGGTAACTACCTCAAGCTAGCCCTCTGCTGCATGAGGTTCAATCTCACCTCAAAACCTGAGGGGTATCTGTCTCTTAAACTCGTGGAGTGCGCTCAGCCTATGCTCCTCATCCACTGGTACAACATTTACTAAACACTTCTCCACAAGTGGTGGGATAACTGGCACACCACCTGATGGTAACACAGGGGGATTTGGTCCTCATATCAAAGCTTCATCATAGAGGGGGTAATCCCCATGATCGAGCTGCTGGATCCTAGAGGGTGCGTGTCACGGAAGCATCCTGTAAAGAAACAAGAGATATCTCAGTCAGTGAGTATATCTGGATAGCTTACTGAAGAAGGACATGGAAACCACGGCCCATTCCTATATGATTTATGTACCATTGATTTCCCATACAACTAGTATTCTCATTTTCTGAGTCAAAAATAAATTTATCAGAGTCCAGGTGTATGGATACGTCGGCTGCCCGCACTGACACTGGGGTCCCTGGACTAAATGCTAAACTCAAAACACATAATATTGTTTCCCCAAACATACTCATAAACTCTCAGTCCAAAGGTAGAACTGACCATCCTCTGATACCACTCTGTCATGACCCGTCCCAGTGGGGCCCGAGCATCTACTCCCCAAGCCCACCTCCAATAGGACATGGGATAGTTACTAGCACAGAGTAGGCATTCTACTAACATTGGAGGAATTGCCTATAAACCTCTACACACACACACATATCTCCAAGCCCACAAAGTTGAAAAGTAAAAACTACTAAAATGAAAAGATGCATGCATACACTAAAACCCAACCAAAAGAGTATGACAGGAATGTAAAGTACAAGAAAGTAAAACCCTGGGCCAAAAGTACATGCCCAGCAAAAGAAAGTCTGTAAGAAAGTCAAGCCTGTAAGGAAATGTACTGGGTCTGCAATCTGTAGTCGTAGAAACACACCTCGGCCTGCATGATCTCATTGAGCACGGTTCGGTCCGGGTCTACCTAGAATCCTGTCAAAGGCTCGCTCGTCTGCACAAGACACGACACGTGCGGGCAAAGCCCGTGCAGGGGTGAGTATAACAATACATAGTAGGAAACCACAAACCATAAAGAAAATACAACAATGGAAAATACCACAAAGGAAAAAAATACAGTCATCTCCACACAGTATATGTCTACAGAAAATATAACAAGAATATCCAAATATACTCATACACAAATGACCATTGCGATACCACCACTTGGATCCAGCTCAAAGATTCCACTAAGCAAGAAACAAGGAGAACACACTTCTATGTGTGAATAAAGAGATACGAAGTACTCATTCCAGGAGAACACACTCCACAAGGACATTGTGAACATGATGCTCAAATGAGAATCACAACCAAGTCATGGGGTGATTCTGACAACTCATTCTGAGCTAATCTGCTAAGAAGAGGATCAGTGCCCAGGTAATGTTTGTCACGTCGATACCAATAACTCTACCTGGGGTTCCAAGAATGAGTAGAGGATCCAGCTCTAAGTCTCACAGAGGGGATTCCAACAACTATATTCAGAAAGTCCTGCTGAAGGGATCATACTCTTGAATAAAGGAAATGATAACAGAACCTTAAGGGAAAATAACAAGGGTATGAAACCTAAGAAAACTAGTCCATGTCACAGAAGTCAAGTGGCTCAATCCATGATGAATTGGTTACACGGCGTGTATTATGATTACAATCCATGTTCCTTGACCCTGTGTACTGCCCGTGTGAACGGCCCGTGTCATCCGTCTAAGATGTGTAAAACTAAACTACACGGCGTGTAGAATAATCACACGCCGTGTTCCTTATCTCCGGGTACTGCCTATGTCATTTGTCTTGTCGAATAGAAAGAATCTAATTGGAAGTTAGAAGTGTCACACGCTGTGTCCGAGCACCTGGGGCTCGCTCTGTGTAAGCTGGCCATGTGCCCGACAAGGTCTATGTCTGTGTCCTTATCGCCTTCCCATGTACCAGTACATGGGGTATCCCGTGTATCTGGTTGAGTCTGGCTGGGGAAGGGTATACACGTCGTGTCCTTGGCCGTGTACCCAACATGTGCCTGTGTCGCCTGCCCATGTACCAGTACACGGGGTGTCCCATGTATCTGGCCGGGTCTGGCCATGGAAGGGTATACACGTCGTATCCTTGGCCGTGTACCCAACTCGTGTCAGTGTACTCCCATAGTATGCACCAGGTGGTCGGCCGACTTACACCCGACGTGTATCCCATACTACTCAGCGTGTAGTTGGGATTTTTTTCAGAATCGTCGTCTTCCTCCACGCGCCGCGGCTGAACCTCTGGATCCTCGGTTTCTCGTCCATTCGTCCGGATACTCCAGGGATTGGTTCGTTTCATCATATTAACACTACAACTGGTGTTTTCGGATCATAAATTGGATCATAAACCTCAAACGATCCATCCTAAGAAAAACGCCCAAAAACATGTATCTCCTGATCCGCTCCGAATCACCTGCCGAAACCATCGTCGCACCTCCGTGACATCGCTCCAGGGTAGGATCTACAATCTCGGACCGTTGCACCAACAAACAAATGTGCTACGATCAATTTCCTCCAAGAAATCGTAGAATCCAATGAAGAACGCGAGGGAGAAAAACAAGAATCAAACAAGAGGGACGAACCTCGATCGTTGTTCCTGATGATCCGAGTTCATCGCCGTTAGATCAAAACAAAAACAACCTCAAAATCTCCGCAAAAACCCATCCTGCAAGAACCATCGATCTTCGGGCTAGTCTTTTCATGGATTAGTCCGCATTCATCATGGAAATCAATAACGGGGAAGGAAATAAAAAAAACATCCTACCAGGATCTGCGACATTCTTTGGCAATGATCTGGTCGTCGCGTCATCGTCGCCGGCGAAGCTCGTCAAGAACGTCGTCATCACGTTGGGAGGTTTTCTTCAGAGCCTCCAGATCCTCTAGGTAAATTCAGGGTTATGGAAATTTGTAACCCTGATCCCCTGTGAAATCTCTGTTTAAAAATAAAATAGATTAAGCTGTAACAAGGGTTTAAATAAAATATTTTAATAAAATATTTTATTATGGTTGCGTCCAAACACCAGATTTCACCACCGACCTGCACCGGCCGATGGTAGGCCTCGTCTAAGGTAAAATCGATGTTCCGAACACAACGGTTCCCTCAGATTTCTGATCCGAGCACCCGTTTCAGAGTTATTCCATTTTTTCAGGAAAACTGCACGTGCGCGTTATTTAATTATTAAATTAAATTCAAACATTTGTTCCGGGCTCACCGGGCCTCAGAACAACACATTTTCTCAGTTCCTGGTCTCGAATTAACTCCCATATAATATTAAAATAGTGCATGGTATAAATCCTGGACATTACAAGTATATTATAACCCTTATATGTTAAAAACAATTTAGCAACACAATCATAATTTCATCATGTTTAATTTAAATTTCATTACATCAAGATGAAGATATGATCAATGATCTAAATTTTTTGGGAAAATTAAGAGGTTATTTGAGAAAATGGGAGTGGAATGTGTGGATCTTGAATAATCACTAGTGATTCAACGCCTTATATTTAGAAATTTTGTATATTACCTTAGTTTGATTTGTAATTAAGGTGATGAAATTATTTAATATATTTTATAACCACCATATCTAAGAGAACCATGTGAAAAATTCTCAATTACTACCAATAAGGGGGATTGTTATTATAAAATCCTTCACATAAAAATTGTGAATATCTTATCATTTTTCATTCCACTCAATTTTTCCATGATTATTTTAGATTTGTACCATAAATATGTTGTTTTTCAAAAAACCATCGATTTTTAAGATAGTGGAAATATAGAATTTATATTTAATAAAATATAAATCTTATTATTGGTATTTTAGATGGATTTGACAAGATTTTTTTGAATTGGAGTAAATATATCTACATAGTCTCCATGTTCACAAGTCATTATAATATTTACCATATTATCTGTATTATAATGAAAAAATGGATAGGGTAATGAATAAACAATGTACCCCCCTATATAGATCTCAATGTCACTATAATAATAAAAACCAACAATGGACCTTTTTATTCCACATCCATAAATTCACCACCTCAATGTACATGCATTAATGTTTTTATATTAGATTAATACACCATATTCGTGGTGAATATAGAATATTATATTCCACCCCGGCCACCAGTTCAATAGGTCATGGGGGTTACATTTAAATGGAGGGATGCCACCTAGTGAGTTTGCACTTCGTAGTAGTTCACATATTATTTCTGATTCCGCATGGCATATGATACATTGATATAGATGTGAAAAAAAATTTAGTAATACAAAGTCTATATTTTAAAATGTGAATGAAAATATAGAGTTGATGATGTGGGCATAAATATCCCATTTAATCCATTGTAATTGATGGATTCAAATTTTGGGAATATATATAATGGTGCAAGAAATTTCTATACATATGGGGGGTTAAATTTTCAGACTGGAAATTTTTGTGAGGTATAAGATGGTGAGGAAAGAAGCTATTAAGGTGGAGGATGATAATATGAAAAGGTATTTGGGGGATTAGAATGGGTATCTCAAGGATCCATATTAGAAGGATTATACTTCTCTATAGGCATCATTTCATTGCTTCAACATTTTATTGATAGAGTAATTATGATGTATAATAAGCTATTTGGTTTCCATGGAAGTAGACATTGAAAGATTTTTCTCCCTAAAAATAACTAGTCGGTGTTACATTATCTCATTGATGATTTACATGAGTTATTTGTTTCGTACAAGGTGTTTTATTAAATTGGAAAAGGGTCTATCACCCCCCATTACACCTTCATGTGAAGATGTATTTCCCTGTCATTATTTGAACATTTTTCATTCACAAGAACTGAATTTTTTATTATCCAACATGTTGGTTGGTTGTTATCATTATTTATATGAATAAAGTGGTGTTTCATGAATTGTATATACTTTGGGGATTATCATAATCTACTTTATTATAATTTGGTTTCATTCAATTTTCAAGCGATATTAGATTTTATTTTTATAGTATTCAATATTTTTTACTATAGTGACTCGTATCACATTTTATCATGATTTATTCTATAATAGGAGATGATTTTCATATTTTGAAGTCTCTTTGTAATTTAGAAGGTATTACATAATAATTACACATAGTATCTCAATTTTTTGTGTTAATCCATGATATTGCCTATCCCATAATGCCTTCATTTGACATATGTTAGGTTAATTGTTTTTAAATTATTCCATATATCAGATAATTACCCTTGTATAAATGTTATTTGTCCAAGTGATAGGTGATTCAAACAGGGATTTTATTTTTAGGAGTTTGAATTTAAATTGGAATAATTTAATATTATCGATTCCTAAATTTTATTAGATAATATAAAATGAGTATTTTGGTTCATATTCTCACATTGAGAATAATGTTTTAATTAAATTCTTGTGAAATAAAATTTCATAATATTTAATGATCTTGAATATAAACCCTAAGTTGGATTTTGTTTCCAATAAAATAAAATATCATTTAATTTCATTATTTTTGAAATGGGATTATGATTTATATTTTTTAATTAATAATGGAATTTTTATAGTAAATATGTGGTTGAATGATAAATATCCCCATATGTCATATACGAGTAAATTATCTCACAATAGGAATTTATGACTATAATGATTCTTGAATTTTAGAAATAGTAAATAATTATCTATAATATTATATAGATATTAAAATTTTGAATGATAGTTTAGTTTTATTGATCTATTCCATAAGAATATTAAAATAAATTAAATTTTAGACCGTTAGGTAACTTATGTGATGAAAGAACATAAGAACAATGATGTGAACTCCATGGATTCCATTTATTTTATGAAACATTGTAATGAAAAAATGTGGGTTGGATTCAATTTGATATATGTTTATTAGAAATTTTGGGGTGAGCATATGGATTCAATGTAGTTGATAATGATCAGGGAATCTAAGATTAGTTTCTAGGCCCTACTCATTCATGATGTATGGAATATTAAAATGAGATTTTATATCCCATTTCAATTCCAGGAGAAGAATATATATTCCACACAAGGACTATGGACATGTTTATATTTGTATTAGAGCTTATATTCCCCATGAATAAAGATATTAATAGATGGATTCCATGGGATATTCATGATACGAGGAATTCCATTATGAACCTTTTATTTTAAACTCTTATGAGACGAATACAGATGATCATGACATGCTCATTGTCAATCTAGCATCTAATTAAGAATTAATGATTGATTGGGGTAACATAATCAATGATCATCAGAATATATACCAATATGGAAGGTCATTATTTTTCTCAATAATAAATTACTATTAATTTTATTATTTAATTATTTTTATAATTTTAAGCTGTTAATATTGAGCACATGATTATGACTTCCTCTCTCAGACTGGATATCATTGGGATGCTATTTTTTATGGCTTAAATTGCTGTATAGACACCCAGTTTGGCCTTTCGTGGAACATGGATAATTGGGATAGTATCACCCATTTGTAATATGTCAGATGAATTTTGTAATGACCCAATATTGTAGACATATGGATTGGAATGATAATATGGGTATAGATGATGGGATTAGGAATAACTCATGACAAGTCTGTGATTATTTTGAAATTATTTTGATCTAAAATTTTTATTCATATAATATAGAATATATTAGGAAAGCATAAAAATTTTCTCATACACATCACTATTCCTTTTGATAATGTAGTTATTTATTAGCATATATAAATATTATCATGTGATAGTTATATTGCATGAATAATCTAAAACATTAGGAATTTGATTATATTAACTACATTGAGAATGATGGTTTAGTCTTCCAACAGTAACATCATTAGACTTTGACATCAATCGATAGCCTCTAGTGAATTGAGTAGTTCACCAAAGGCCTTGTGACACCATAGACAAGGGCCCAGATTGAGTGGATTCATGGTTAAGGTGTTACAATATTTTATTAGGTAAATATTAATTTTTAACAATTTAAAAATAGTATATATTATATTCATAATGTATTTGATTTTTCTAATAAACTCATTACTATGATAGATATACCAATTCATGGGGTTACACCCATGTTACCATGGTGGGACTTGTTTATCATAGATTCTTCATGTTACAGTTGTATATGAATTTTACCATGTTTAAAAGACATTATTTGGATTTTTTTGATTCATTGAATTTTATCTGTTTACTCAGTGTGAAAAAGTAGCATGGTTTTGATCATGAATAATTCTAGTAGTGTAGGGATTAGTATGATTTTAATCACAATAGGTACATTGTTTTTATATTTCAGTCTTAGTAAACATGATATATTTATTAGTTTTTTATTATATTTTCCTAATTATGAAAATTTTATTTATATTTTCATATGGTCTATTATTTTTTTTTTAAATAAGGGTTATTATTTTTAAAATATCTCTAATTTCATAAATATGTTTTCCATAAATGGATTTTTTGTACTATTACATAACCAATTCACATGGATAAATCTTTTACATGTAGGAATATAAACATGATAAAATGCTAGTCTTGATAAAATTTAAAATTAGAAAGAAATCAAGATTATATGTTCCCTCATATATTGTGAATGGACCATTATATAATCTAACCATGGTAATGTGTAGATCTAAGCAAAAAGTAGAGGGTTTTTATAGAATGTTTTAATGGTTGTCCAGTGCTAAATATGAGATCTTTAGAAAAGGATGACTGGGATAAACAAAAAATTATTCCATTCAAAATTCCAAATGGAAATCCCTTTAACGAACCTTAAAATGTCAGATTTTTTAAATGGTAATTATGTAATAAGTTACGCCTATAATGTGTTCATTCTTATATGGATGAGGTTATAGAGTTTCCTAGTGTGTTTGGATTGACTAGGTTTATGGGTTATGGGAATTATGTGAGTGGTCATGTAATATGGTTCCCTTTTTATAACCCTTTCATATATTTAGTGATGACATAGGTGATGGTATGAGGGGATATAAAAAGAAAATGTTTTGTGAGAACCCTGTGCTGGGAGTTTCGAATACTAGATTGAATGAGACAATGAAATGAGAAAAGGTATCATCCTATGAGTTTTTTAGTGATACCTTATATTCAATTCTAGGTTGAAGAACCTAGTGGACTTTATGATGTGATATATGATTAGTGAACTAGCACGAAGTTAACATCAAGGGTAGCACATTGTTGGGGAAAATAGTGTATTGTAAATGCCTTCATATGGGCGATTAATGGGTATAGTCCATGGTACAAACAATTATTTCATGTTTGGTTTGTCCAAATGATTATTTATTTATAGTACATCACATGAGGTCCTAGAAACTTATTTGATGGATGAGGTCATGTGGAATGATTACTAGGATTCCTGACCCTATTTCACGTATTTATATTATTTACATGGTTGATGTGTTCGTAATAGCTTTGATTCCATGAAACCTCACTGGATGTGACTAGTGTATGTGCACATAGAATAATTATATGTGATGTTTCAATCTAATTATATGATATCATACGAGATATATTTTATTTTTAAAGGTAATATTATTATAATGATGATATTTTATTGGTTATGAACATTGTCCTATTATAATCGATTCTAGAAGAAAATTATTACCAATCATATTTCCTATGATGGTTTTGGATGAGTGTCATAACCTTGGGGATCAGTTATAATGTAACATTATGGAGGGAGAATAGTTTTTTTTCAAAAAACTCATATTTTCTTTACTGTAGCTTCGATCTATGTATGTTAGTTTTGACTAGTTGTATATAATAGATAATGAGATGCATTTTATTAAAAAAACATTTCATAGAAACTGTGTCCGTAGTTCATGAAATCAATGTTATTGGTAGAGGGATAGAGAGATCATGTTCCTAAAACTCTTGAAATTTTGATACACATACTTTACGTAGGTACGATAATGAATAATTTTTTTATTTATAAAACTACACCAATAAGTGGGTAGTAATGTTTTGGACATCAGAATATATGAATTGACAGATTTTGAATAGGTGTACAGAGGATACTAATGTTTATTTAATGTTGAACTGTGTATATGTATGGATAGTTTTTTATTCATATGTTCAGGGTTTTGATGAGACATGAACCATTAGAGCATTTATCAATACTCATGGAATTTTGGATTGGTGTAATGATGACTAGATAAAAATTATATTACATTATTATTGTAATAGATCAATCTTCATTATGTTTTTGTAGGTTTAATTTTAATGTTCTCAAAGGATTGAAAATTTTGATTGGAATATCGGACATATTAATTATCATTTCTCATGGGGCATTTCAAAGAAATATATTTGTCAGGGAGAAACCATTTGTCTATCAGGTTGTCTAATAATTTTTTTAGATACTTATAAATATGAAATGTTAATATGGATACATGAACTAAAATAAGATGTAAATTAGTTGTTAGAGTACCATTTGGGTATGAATGTGTCTATACATGTCCAATCCTATTTTGTGAAACATTAATAATGGTCCATGAAAAAAATATTTCGACACAGTGGAAAAAAATATTATCCCAATTCAGGGACAATCATGAATGTTATGAAATTAGACATATATAATTAGGAAGGTAGTTTTGTGTAATGGGATTTACCATGGAAGGTATTGAAGACATTGAATAATTGTGTTTAGTTAGTTCAAATGTGAACTAGATTCATTATGTAATGTCCAAGGTGAATATTTGAAAAGTGATTGTTAAATTTCAATATAATTTTTGGGGAAGGGTGTAAAAGTATGTTTCCTAAATGTATTATATTGTTTGGAAACTGATTCATGATTATGAGATTTGTGTATTGTGTGTGTGGTTGATATTTTTTTAATCGAGTAACATCATTCATCATTTTGGATTGATATTCTCCTTTCTGATAATGTTATGACACCCATACTCAATGTTTAATGAAAAAATTGAAAAAATTTATTTTATTGGTGGGATCTAGGAACAATAATAAAGTTTTTATGGTTGTTGTTCAAATACAGATTTTTGGTTGGATATAATTTGCTGAACTTAAAACCAGTTTCGGTATCCTGATGTAATGAAATTGTTATATTTTTGGTTATTAATGGGGATCTTTATGGACAAACCATCATGTTTGAGTAGGTAATGAATGGGAGATGCATGACCATTTTGGATAAAAATTATAAATGATTATGTGTACTAACATTATATTTGAATTCTCAGGAACATATAACCAATATGAATTAGATATGATAGCATGTACACTTTTGTAACATGTGAATCTTGTTCATTCAAAACTAATTTTTGTTGATGGAATAATTCATAAACAAATTCCTTAATTGGATATTTCTTATATTCCAATGAACCCTGAAATAAAGGACTAATTGTATGGATAGATGATTTTTTCTTTGTTTATATTTGATAGGATATGATCTCCCTTTTTTTAAACAAAATGATTTTGTTTCATCATTTGTTAGTGAACATATACTTTCTTTAGATTAAAAATACTGATGTAAAATGGTCATTTAGAAATGAAACATGATGGTATGGAATGATATTTTTAATTGGGATATACGTGGATGTATAGATGGAAATAAACTGAGATATATATGTAACAATAAGAGTTACGGTGTGGAATATGTAGTGACCAAGTATGTCAATGGGAATTTTGATTTAAAGAAAGAATAAGTATTTAGTTTAGTGAAGCTATTTTTTAATAATGAAATATTTACGAAGAAAATTAAAATGATTTAGAATATTTTACATTTTTAATCACACATAGACTGAAATGGAGGGTTCGATGAAGGTGTCATAGTAGAGACCACAGATCAAGAGACTCTATCTTGGATTGTTTCTTGATGTTACAACACCACCTGCTAATAATTTTCTATGGATTTAGACATGAAAGGATTCTTGTATCCCATCCTCATTAGTGTCCTCATGGATGAAATTTTTTATATGGGTTAAAATGGTACCCATCACCCATTTTCACATATTTAAATCAACATGAATTTATCCTTATACAATTACAGAAGAATAACTCTGAATTCATATATTTTTTCACGTCCAATTTTATGATGGATCTATGTCATTACTGCTATGAATCCTATTTTATCACATTAATTAGATATCTTACGATGCTTTTACGAGTCATTTTCTTCTATCTTGAGCTCCTTCCACTTTCTAGTGGTGTTCCCAGGTTTTTTATAAATAGTACTATTTCTCTTATGGAATATACATTTTTTTAATTTTTTCTCGATTTATGTCGAAACAGTTGTTGATTGTCCAAATTTATACTCTCCTTGAAAAAATGTAGGATGTTCCTAAAAACCCAATAGTCACACAAATTTTCTATCATTATTCATGATTTATTCTATCTAACCAAAATATTCATTGACCCTAGAAAAATAAAATATTTTAAATTATACAATAATTAAGGTAAATTCCCTTTTTTATATGATATATTTCATTGTGATAATAAATCCCAAGTAAAATTACATGGTTGAGGATCTGGTAATGAGATGGAATAATTAAAAATTATGAATTCATTAAATAAATGTGACCAGATAAATTTAAAAATATAATTTTGATTCTTTTATGGAAATGAATTTCTCTAGATTTTTTTTTGAGTAGAAATTTATTTTTTTGCATTTAAATTCATGTAAGGGGTTAAAATCATAATTTTTCAAGGGTTGATAAATTCAAAATTTTATTATTATTATCCCTTTGATCATAGAATAATATGTTTACACTAGGAAAATATATTTATAAAAATATGAGATATTATAATTTTTTGTGAAGAAATAATATATAATATTTAATAAATTAAATATTAAAATGTTCATGATGGTTTTTTCAGCAATAAAATTTGATCTAAAAATTAAAGATTGAGATTTTATCTCCTCCATTTCAGTCTATATTGGAAATTTTTTCCTAGGATAGGTGTAACCACTGGATTCCCAATACTTGGGAAAAAGAGAGGAGAATAAGATTGAGAAGGAGAAATTAAGAGGGATAGAATGAATTTCCATAGAATAGCATTAGATGTATTGGATCTTCATGCAACAACTATTGACCACGTATTTGACCTATGCTTCTATGGATTTAACCAAAAAGAATGTTACTTTAAAAATTTACCCAAACCCATTTTTAAATTTTTTTCAATAATTTAACCCATATTATACATTCTATCATTCCCTATAAATGAGATCTATTGTTTTGGGGACAAGAAATGAGTGTATTAGGAAAACTAGGGGTCCTCTATTTGTGAAAACCAGCGACAGAACATGTAGAATAGAGGGGCACTCTATGAGTTCTAACTGTTTGAGGAAGATTATGTTTTGGGTTTGAAAACCACATACAATGTTGTACACACTATGTATTAATGATCGGTTCATTAACTGAAAAACAGATTTGGGTAACCAGTGTTGGGGTATATGGATGGGTAAAATAAACTCCAAAACCCAATGTTGAGTATCACGTAGTGTATGAGTACATGGACATGAAACGTATTAATACATGCTATAAGAGAGACATGGGTAGGTAACCCATGTATGGTACATGTTGTGTTCACTCCCAACATGAATTGTATTATGGGTTTTCACACACCCCGATCGGTGGAGGTACATTTCCATGTTATCCAAGGGAATTACACATTATATACTCAGGGTGACTCATTGTGTACTTACCCTTTTAAACCCTTTGAGGGGATTTATTTTCTTCTATCCTAGGAGTCAAAATTGGACTTGATATTTGTCATTTTAATGTTTTTTTGGAATAGATATCAGTGGTGAATCCCAAGGAGAAATACGAGGAATTCTTTTTTCAGTTTTCGGGATTCAATCAGAAAAGAGAGGTACTTCCCCTTGTTGTTGAATTTAGTGTGTCCTTAGAGAAATGAATATTATGAGATGATCCATGATCTATATTTATTGACCTAATCTTGAGTTGATTTTCCTTCTAGTATTTTTCCCTTTTGAGATGTTCCATTATGGACTGAATGTTTGTTAGAGCAGTTATTATCTAGGATAATGGGTAAAATGCCGCTATAATTTATATGAATACCAATAAAGCCCTATGGGGTGAATTTTCTTTTTTAATGTGTTAGGGATTCCCATATAAGATTCATGTACTTGTGAACCATTCATAGGATCCCATGTAAGATTCAAATGTCTTTTAGAATTTTTGAGGATCCATTATAGTGTGCTTCTGTAACATAAAGTTTGAGGATCCTTAGTATGATCCATGTTTTACCATTTACAGATATGCATCCAAAGTAGGATTCCCCCACTTGCGTGTCAACCTAGAGGATCCCAATTAGGAAGAATATATAGTGTCTGACCGAATGGTCCTAGAAGGTTCCCATTGATTGAGTGACCCAGATATATATACCAGGTTTTGGTAGAGATGGTATCTCGTGACACCATATAACATGTAAAAACATGCATGCCTAATGGTATGGGGTAGTAGTGTTTGGTTGAGTCACTTGAAAACCTGAAATCATTGTTTATATTTCACATGATTTATGAAAATATAGTAATTTTTAGCAAATGTGCTTCCTACATTGTGGTTGTTGATCCTAACATGAGACACATTTCTTTTACATTTGGATGCCTAGATGTTACTACTGGGATCTGTATTTCTCATTGGGATGAATAGACATACATTCCAAAGATATGGTTTCTATGAATTGTTTTTTATGAAACTTATTATTACACCTAGTGGTACTACTTATGTGCTGTTTGTGGAGGCCATATATTTTAATTATATTTTTTTGGTATATATAGAGGTGATTACTAGAATTTGACTATTGTGACTTACTTGATGTTTATAAGATAACTTTTATGAGCTCCATGGATTCTAGTGAGTTGTATTCTCTGATTGATACCTATTTCACATTGTAATGATTCCTTGGATGCACTCAGAGTGCTGATGACTTGTCTTCCATGAGTGATACATGGATTCCTCATTGTAGGAATTCATAGAATAGACTCATAGTGTAGTTGATTCTATAGATTCCAGGGATGTTTTCCCTTCGATGTGGACATGGTAGTGGACTCAATGTATTGATTATTCTACTTCGGTTTTGATTACATTGTATTAATTGGTCATTGGTTGCCCTGGGATTCAAAATTCTTGGACTCACGTTGGACATTCCCGGAAGACATTCTCCGAGGACTAGAACCAAGTGCCTTTACTGAGTTTCCATATAGTTGATCCTAATACTGAACATGGATTTTGTTGACATTATAACTCGTTTTCATCCCTTCTCGGTCTAACACATGATTATAAAACATGACCGTGATGGATTTTAATTATGATTACCAGGCATTGGATGATGGGGATGCCTTTGAGATGTTCCTTGGATCTAGAACGTGGGATATAACATGTGATTTCATAGACTATGTAGTAGTTAGATACAAAGACAATTTACTGGATTGAACATCAATATATTGTATCATTTTTTAGATTATTGAACATCAGTACATGGTATTCCACAATAAGAAAATAGTGTTTTAGTAGTGGGTTTTTAGGCTGTTTTCAGAACCACATATAACTTGTTATCGGTCAAAAATTTAGTAGCGGTTTGGATAACTACTAGGAATAAACTAATGCTAAATGATTTTAAAATTATTTTTTATAAATTAATTAATATGTATTTAAAAAAATTATAATTTTCTTTGGAAGTGGTTTTTTCAAAACTATAGCAAAAATGAAGATAAAATATTTAAAAATATTTATATTTAATAAAAATCATTTTTTTATTAATTATAATAAAATATAATTTATTATCTATAATTTTAAAAATTAATAATGTATCAATTAAAAAAATTTATAATTATTAGTTAATAATTTTTTTAAACTGAAAAAAAAATATCCCATAAAATAAAGAATGAACTTCAGCATTGAATGATCATAACTTCTAATCCGTGAGTCTATTTAAACTCTACAGCTAGTCAAATCAAAGCTTATCAAATGAGATAAAACAATGTGAGATTAAAGACATGTGATAATCAAAAGAAAAATTCAAATCATGAAAATCCCACTCAAAATTCATACAATAATAACTATCAATTTTATTGTCGGTTTGGGATCTACCATATATCAAATCAATGTCTGCGATGAGATCTATTCCTTTTAGGTATAGTATCAACTCCTATAGTATTGTCCCCATTTTTATTCCACCAGAAATGGTTATAAGACATAAAAATTATGGTTTTAGTTGCTGACCCTAATTTATTAAAATTCAGATGGTTTGGATGTTTGATTCATGTGTCTGTTTGGCATATACTTGTAACGACTCAGACCCGGCCAGCCAACCGAACAGTGCCAAATGTGTCAGGTGTTACTACCATAGGCACACCTCCCCAAATGCCAAAGGCTACCAACTAGCATTGAGGGTCTGTTAGGTATAGTGGGGAGGCTATACCCTCTTAGAGGATTATAATAAGGGTACTGGTCCGAGAATAATAATAAATATGTAGAGGAAGACTCAGCAGAATCTAACTAGACCCGCAGAACGGAAGCATAATCAATATAGATAAACAACAGAAGCAATAAATAAAACCACAGTAGCAGAAATAAACACAACAGCATGCTGATAACATGTAACTACTACTGAACAATAAAACATGCATCCAAAGCCGGTCATACATAACTGAATATAAAAAGGGCCCCAATGGCTAACAAACAGTAGATACAACAAGTAAGCATACCGACACAAAAGGGAAAACAAATCCAAGTAACCCGCTCTAGGTCATACCTCAAGGTCCATACCATCTGCAACATATAACGCTTCCCAACTCCTGAAGCTGGGCTCTTTCATGCACGTGAGTCCATAAAGTCTGCATGCGTCCTGAAGGGCCCATGTAGGGTGTGAGACAAATCATAGTAGGATACCACCCAACGGTGCGTACCAAATATATGTGTTTAAGTAGTCATGAAAGTGTAAGGAAACCTGTAAGCAGTACAATGAACAAATAAACACTAACTCCTCTGGTTCTTAGCAGCCACCATGGAGTATCACCTGCTTCGGCTGACGCTGGAATCTCTGTCATGTATCTTGGCACCATGTGCCCCCTGATTCCACATGTCTCAAGTACTGACGTCCCGAAGGCACGCCCAAGAATAGTAACCCAGAACCTTATGCCTCATGACACCTCGTGCCTCAGGTACCGATGTCCCGAAGGCACGCCCAAGAATAGTAACCCAGCACCATGTGCCTCCTAACACCTAGTGTCTCAAGTACCAAGGTCCCGAATGCATGACCAAGTATAACCCGGAGGAATAGTGATCTCTTCCCTCAAATCATAGAAATCCCCATCCCCCAACCTGATAATCTCAACGTTATCCCCCGAAGGATCCTCACCTCCCACATGACATTCCACAGCAAGAACCCCAAACCAAAATTCCTAACTTCAACTACCGGGGCCTCTACCCAAACGAGTGGTCAAAACCACCTCATCATGGAGTATCTATTTGTACACACTAACCAACATCTCGGGTTAGCAGTAATCACCAAAATAGTACCTAAGCCACCAAAAAATCTGACACCTCATGTCCCTACGACCATACTACTCAAGTCTGATGGCATCACCATCCTAGTAACTCGAGCCATGCACAACCCGATAGTTTTACTTCCCCAAGACGACGTCCATGATGCCCAATCCCGTGGTCAAAACCACCCAATGTAACCCTGGCCAAGCCCCAACATGTGATCAACATCACTCAAGCATAACCGAGTCAAGCCCAACACTACCCAAAGGGTCCAACATGTGCAATTCAGCAATTTCATATATATCAAATTTAAACATAACACATAATTAGGCAATACAACTTAAATAGTTAAATTTCACTAGGTACGTTGTTGTCCCATACCAGCATTGAGGTCTCGAATGCCTCTAACAATTTATATCAGGATTAATAAATTAAACTCAACATTTTAACACATTAATATTTAAATTAAAACCATTTTGGTATTCCCCGGCCAATATTCCCCTGTGAGCAATGGCCCCTCACCCAGCCCCGCTAACGCAAACTGGTAACAAGGCATACCCAAAGGCATCCCATAAGTCCAACAAGCAATTCAATATGATATAACAGATAAAACGGGTCCCACTGAAAATATGTGAAAACGCGTCGAAGGCCGCATCCCTCAAACCACCACGAAAACACAAAATGAGGTATGCACCACCTACTTGAAACCTGTATGATGCCAATCCTCTGGTAGAATCCGCCAATTTCATCTAAAACAAGTTAAATATTCAAAAGATTCAAAACCTCTCAAACCCCTATAACATGTTCTAGAATGGAAATCAATCAAAATGGATCAAGGGGAATTGAGGCCTTACCGAGGGGGTTCCAACGCATAAATCAGAGTTCGAATCTGACTTCGGAGGGACGATCGGGGGAATTAACAAGGTCCGGTCGGCTTGGTTCTCAAAACCTAGCTAAAAATAAGAGGTTCTGACTTAGAACGAGGGTACTACCCATTTTAATGTAAACAAAAAGAAACTATAGGGTGTGTAATTCATGACTACACGCCATGTATATCATTTAACTATTCATTTAGCGGCTGGAATTCAACCGACTTACTTTCCGAACCTGCCTACATGAGTACATAGTGTGTACCTATGGGTAAACAGTGTGTACTTGGTTTCTCTTCTCTCCCTCGCCGACTTACCCACACGCCATGTAGATCCCTCATACAAGGCTAGACAACACAATGTGTCCAAGGGGAACACGGCCTGTACCACGTTCTACACGGCCAATAGGACTACCCGCCATGTAATTCCACCACACGGTCAAAAGTACACAACGTGTTTAAAACTACATGCCATTTGTAAGAATTTTTCCACTCGTTCATCACAAGGCATGTCCTCAGAGAGCACACGACCGGTTACTCGCTTAACATATAGATTGCATGTACTTAATGTACACAAAGTGTAGTCTAGAAATTTCTAGAAGCATCCCATTTTCTATAGTTTCCTCAGAAAACAGTCAAAAATTCAAACAGGGTCAGGATTTTGACCCATTCTAAAACCCAAGGTTCTTACAAACTCCCCACCTTAACGTAGCTCATCCCCAAGCTACCGAACAAAACCCGGAGATGGCACTGAACACTCCCATCATAGTTAAACAACCCAGAATACCCCGGTCCCAAGGTTCTGGCTAAATTCCTCAAGGGGATCCCCACCTTAAGAATTAGCTACTCACTCTCAACCCACAAAGCTCAAAGAAACCAAGGTTTACTAACCTATTTTCCAAATTCATAGTCCTCCCATGACACATCATCACCCCTGCACCCCATTATCACTCCTATGTCATTCACGACACCCAACATATCCCGCACAAAACCAGTGTCCGCCTCTACGAGGTCCTGATGCCTAGCACCTCAAGTAACCCACATCTACGATGCCCCGATGCCCTCAACACCTCAAGTAACCTACATCCTCGATTCCCTAATTCCCGCAACACCTCAAGTAACCCAAATCCTCGATGCACTGATGCTACACATCTCATACATATATATATATATAATATATCACGCACCCAATATGGTGTCAATCCCACTGACTAGCATCTAGTCAGTCCATATAGATACTATTCACCACGTACACTCAAAATAGACATGCCTCTACAGGTCATGCCAAAATGGAAACATGGAGTTCACGGCTACACCGTGGTGTACCTCTAACCGTCGTCGTCTCACCAGCCTGCGCAGCCGCTAGCAGCTCCACGACGTGCACTATGCCTGAAGTACGGATGCCTGATGCCTGACCTCCCTGCGATGCTCCTCCAGTCACCGACAACTGAACCCTCAGCTGGGTCCCACCATCTCTATGATGACGATCGAACACAACTAAACCTCGACTACCCTCTCCGGGTACCGAGCCTGAACTGACTCCAAACACTACAGTCTGTCCTGGTCCCAGAATGCCGGCTATCTGAGAGGGCTACCAGCAAAACCTCTCCAGATGCTCATCTTGTCAACATTCCAGGAACTCTTTTGGAGGCCTATCATACTGAGGACGAACATGTCTTGGCTGTCCACACAGAAAGAAAATCACCGAAGAACTACCACGAGGCGGTCTAGCTGAATAACTAACCTGACTGCCCTGCTGGAACTCAACCTGTCCTCGCTTCCTGCTATCTGAACCATCACCCAAATCGGTTTCCCTACCCAAGAGAGATGTCTCTCTCTTGTTTCCCTCAACTATGAGAACCTGGATCACCACCTCAGAGCAGGAACCCTGCCTGAAGATGTTCACCTAGACCCGAATGGTGTGTCTTAAGACATCCTCAATGCGCCTCTCCCCATCCGCATCATCGCTCACCATAACTGGTGCAAAATGAGACAACTCGGTGAAAGTAGCTGCATAGTCCATGACAAACATGTCTCCCCACTAAAGACTCAAAAACTCCTGATCTCTCTCTTCCCTTAGTGTCTCCGGGTAGACGTGCTCAAAGAACATGTCCTCGAAGACCTTCCAAGCCAATACTTGGTGCCTACGAGCCTAAACCTATACGTACCAACAATGATTCGCCGGTCCTCTCAGCATGTACGTCACCAGCTTGACCCTCCACCCTGGAGGCATCTCTAGATTCTCGAAAATAATCTTCATACTCTCTATCAAGTTCTTGGCCACCTGTGGACCACTTTCACCCTGAAAAAGCGGTGGGTTCTACAACTAGAACTCTCACGTCAGATACTCCATAAGAGGCTCTATACCCTGCGCACCTCTGACAATCCCCTTCAAGACACGTACCATGCTAGCTTGGAGCTGCTCGTCGAGCCACGGTCCGAACACTTCCAAACATGGCTGCTGAATTTCCTGCACTGAATCTTGGACCTATTCCTGTCCCTTAGCCTGTCCCTACGGCTCTTGCTCTGCCTGTAATGAATCTGTAACCTGATCATGTGGCACTGTACCATCTCTTGACTGACGCTCCCTCGAGTCATGAAGGAGTAACCCGCGGAGTACCATAAATGGTCAGATAAACTATATATACATATAACAATATATTATACACAGATAAGGAAAGTAGTAAAATCCAGTTCATAACAACTACCCTTAATCTCCCTCACCACAACCCATGCCCCACGGCATCCCAGCCTCATGGCCTCTTTACCCGCCCTCAACAGAGCCATGTATCAAAAAGTACCTCAGGCCATGCCCATCCTGACAACTCACATTTCCTCAAATTGACTGCTGAGTCACGCAATCCTGATAGTTACACAGCCTCAGCCATAGTACATGTCTGCTCTCATATGTTCCAGACCCAAATAACCCACAACATGCAATTCTATAGATATATAAAGCTTGGTACATCACATTGCAATAACAAGCAATTCTATCCCTAATTTCAACTATTCACATTTCAAAGCATACATAGAATGGAAATAGATATTTTATTCACATGGTATTATCACTTCACAAAGCACACGTGCAATTATGAAATTGAAATATCCTAAAATATTCCTATCAAAAGCCAAACAAAAAGCCTCTCCAAACCGGGCCAAGGTTAAATTCTCCCTTACCGCACCAGGCCAGGGGTCACATATCACAATCAAGAACATCACACATCAAGTGAGCCACCGAGGTGGTAATCATATAAACCAAAATCCGAGAAAAAAGCAACCAGCGATTTCCACCCGTGGAAACAAGTTTCATCCCTCGTACCTGGGGCTGCAGGCACCCAAGCACAAGTTAGGAACGTGGTTCTAGTGACAACAAACTATCTCCAGTCTACCATATCCCGAATAATAAATCCATCAGAAATTAAAAGTGAAGTCTCGATCTCATTACTAGCTAGAAAAACACTGCTACTAATTCCTTGTCCAGAACCCCTCTAATACCACTTTGTAATGACCCGGACTAGGCCAGCCACCCGAACAGTGCCAATCGGGTCGGGTGTTACTACATTAGGCGCACCTCCCCGAATGCCAAAGGCTACCGACTAGCAGCGTGGGTCTGTTAGGTATAGTGGGGAGGCTATATCCTCTCAGATCATTATAATTGCACTGGTCTGAGAATAATAATAAATATGCAGCGGTAGACTCATCATACTCGAACCAGACATGCATAGAGGAAGCATAATCAATATAGATAAACAGCGAAAACAATAAATATAACAACAATAGTGAAAATAAACACAACAACATGATGATAACATGTAACTACTAGTGAAAAGTAAAACATGCATCCAAAGAAGGCCATACATAACTGAATATAAAAAGGGCACCAACGGCTAACCAACGGTAGCTACAACAAGTAAGCATGCTGATACAGATGGGAAAACAAAGACAAGTAACCCGGGCTAGGTCAGACCTCATGGTCTAAACCATCTACAACAACTAACGTACCCCAGTTCTTGAAGTCAGCCTCTTTCCTGAACCTAATTCCATAATTTCTACACGTGTCCTGAAGGGACCATGCAGGGTGTGAGACAAGTCCTAGTAGGATACCACCCAACAGTGCGTACCAAATATATGTGTTCAAGCAGTCATGAAAGTGTAAGGAAAACTGTAAGTAGTATAATGCACAAATAAACACTAACACCTCTAGTGCTCAGTAGCCCCCATGGAGTATCAGCTGCTTCATCCAATGCCAGAATATCTGTCAAGTAGCCTGGCACCATGTGCCCCCTGACACCACGAGTTTGAAGTACCGATGTCCCGAAGGCATTCCCATAAATGTCAACCCGGAACCTTGTGCCTCCTAACAACATGTGCCTCAAGTACCAACGTCTCGAAGGCACGCCCATGAATAGTAACCCGACACCATGTGCCTCCTGGAACCGTGTGTCTCAAGTACCGACATACCAAACGCCTACCCAAGTATAACACGGAGGAACAACGATGTCTGCCCTCAAATCACGGCGAGCCTCAACCCCCAACCTGATGGTCTCAAATCAATCCCATGAAGGCTCCTCACCTCCCACATGGATTTCTACGGTATGCACCCCCAACTAGAATACGTAACCACAACTACGGGGGCCTCTACCCACATAGTGGTCTTAACCACCTCATCACGGAGTATCTCTATGAGAACTCTACTCAAATTCCTGGGTTAGCGATAATCACCAAAAATAGTACCTAAGCCACCAAAACATCTGACACCTCGTGTCCCTGCACCCATGCCACTCAAGTCTGATGGCATCACCATCCTAGTAACCCGGGCCATGGCCAACCTGACAGTTGTGCTGCCACAAGATGATGTCCATGACGCCCAATCCCATGGTCAAAACCACCCAATATAACCAGGGCCAAGACCCAACCTGTGATCAGCATCACTCAAGTGTAACTGGGTCAAGCCCAACACAACCCAAAGGGTCCAGCATGCGCAATTGAGCAATTGCATAAATATAAAATTTAAATTGAACACATAATAAGGCAACACAACCTAAACTATTGAATTGCACTATGTACGGTGTTATCCCATACCAGTACTGAGGTATTGAATTCCTCTAACAATTTATATCAGGATTAATAAATTAAACTCAATAGTTTAACACATTAATATTTCAATTAAAACCATTTTGGCATTCCCCGGCCAAAATGCCCTGATGAGCAACGAACCCTCACCTGACCCCGCTTGCACAGATGGGTAACATGGCATACCCAAATGCATCCCAGAGGTTTAACAAGAAATTAAACATTAAATATCAAATAAAACGGGTCCCGCTCAAAATACCCAAAAACGCGCTAAAGGCCGCGTCACCCAAACAACCATGAAAACACAAAATGAGGTATGAACCACCTACCTAAGACTCGTACGATGCTAATCCTCGGATAATAGATGCTAATTGGGTCTAAAACGTGGTAAATCTACAAAATATTCAAAACCTCTCAAACCCATATAACATGTTCTATAACTAAAATCAAACAAAACGGCTCTAGGGGAATCGAGGAAATACCGAGGGGGTTCCAATACATCAATCAGAGTTCGAATACGACTTCAAATGGATGATCGGGAGAAGAATCCAGGTCCGACTGACTTGGTTCTCGAAACCCGGAAAAAAATAAGAGGTTCGGCCTCAAAACAAGGCTACTACCCATTTTAACGCAAAAAAAAAAAAAAGAAACTACACGGTGTGTATTTCAGGACTAGATGCCATGGATATCATTTAACTGTTCATTTGGCGGCTGGAATTCTGCCGACTTACTTTCTGAACCTGCCGACATGAGTACATGGCGTGTACCTATGGATACACGGTGTGTACTTTGTTTCTCTTCTCTCCCTCACCGACTTACCCACACGCCGTGTAGATCCCTCACACACGGCTAGAATACACGGCGTTTCCAAGGGGAACATGATGTGTGCCTCGTTCTAACCGCCCAATAGGCCCACACACCATGTATGGCCACCAAACGGTCGGAAGTACATGGCGTGTTTAAAATTACACACCGTGTAGTAAAAACAATTCTACATGGTCATCACACGTTATGTACCCGGCGAGCACACGATCGGTTACTCTCCTAACATATACATGGTGTGTACTTAATGTACACGGCGTGTCATCATTAAATTTTCAGAAACATCCCATTTTCTCCAGTTTCCTTAGATACCAATCAAAAATTCAAACAGGGTCAGGATTTTGACCCATTCTAAAAACACGGGTTCTTACAATACTACATATCTTTTCGAAGCACATTTTTTTATCTTTTATTTGACTTGGTGTGGTGTTGAAAAATGACTCTCAGATTAGAATTTATAGTCATTTCAGTGCTATAATTTGTTGTTGGGGTTTTTAATGTTTTATTATTTATTTATTTATTTATTTATTTATTTATTTATTCTATATTTATTAGTTTATTAATTAATTTTTTATTTATCTATTTTATTTATTTATTTATTTAAAATATATCATATATTTATTTAACTATTTATTATTTAGATATTATATGCACATTAATTATAAATTTACTTTTTATTTACTATTTAATTATTTAATTATTTTTATTTTATTATTTATTTATTTATTTATTTTTTTCAATATTTATTTATTAATTTATTATTATTAAATAAATAATTAATAAATAATTAATAATTATTTATTAAATATTGACTATTTAATATTAAATAATAAATATTAATTATTTTTTATTAATTAAGAATTATTAATTATAAATTATAAATTTTTAAAAATTAGTTATTATTAATTATTATCTACTGACTATTAATTAATAATTAATAATTATTTATTAATTTATATCTGTATTTAATTATTTGTGTATTTTTTATTTTTTATTAATTTTTATAAATTTTTATTAATAATTTCATACATATTATTTATTATTGATAATTTATAGATTTATTTAAAATTTATTAAATATTAATATACTATTAGTTTATTATTCATTTATTATTTACTTATTTATTAATTATGTATTCATTCAATATTCAATATATATTATTTATTAAATGTGTATTTATTAAAAATGTCATTATAATTTATCAATTATTTATAAATTTTTAATTTTTAATTATTTTAAATTATTATTTATTATTAATTAATACTTCTCATTGATCTATTATTAATTAGAATTTATTATTATTTATTATTTGTTATTTATTTACTATTTACTATTTATTAATTTTTCTTTATGAATTTTTATTTATTATTCATCAAATTATTATTATTTATTTATCTATTATTTATTGATTTATTATTAATTTTTTTAATTTAGCACATATTAATTAATTTGGTTATTAATTTAATTTTTATACATTACATATATATTATAAGTAATATATAATATATTATATCTTCTATAAAATATGTTATATATAATAAAAAATATATTATATATTACATCTAATATATTATATATTTTATTTTGTATATTATATATTATATATTATGTATTATATATTTGTTATTATAGATTATGTATTATATATTTTATGTTATATATTTTATGTTATATTTTATATGTTATATATTATATATTATATATTATTTAATGTTTAATTTTTAGTATATATTATATACAAGTTACTATTTACTATTTAGTATTTATTATTTAATTTTTTTTATGTACCATTTATTACCATTGTGTGTACATTATTAATTATTCATCTTTATTTTAATTATTAATTAGTAATTTTTAATTAGAAATTATTAAATAATTAATATTAATTATTAATTATTAATTATTAAATACTAATTATTAATTATTGAGTAATCGTTATTAAATTATGATTATTAAGATTGTATTTTTTTTTGTTATGGATTTTTCAATTTAATATATATATATATATATATAATGTTATATTAAATTTTATTTTTTGATCACATGAAGAGCCTGCTAGAGTGATAAAGTCATTAGATAATAAATAAGAGGTAAGAAGATCAAATCTCACCAAATGCAGAATTTGTATATATTGCATGAGCATGTGCATGGAAATGGACATTTTCCAAAAAAATAAGCATGATCATGGTAATAAAAAATCATAAATCATAATAAAATAATAATGAAATAAATAAAAAATAAACATTAAAATAAATAAAAATAAATAAATAAATAAATAATAAATTAAGAACTAAATAATAATCAAATAAGTAAAAATTAAGAAATAATTAAATAAGGAAATAAATAAATAGATAAATAAATAAAATAAATAAATAATTAAAGAAAATTAAAATGATTTTGCAATGGTTGAAACCGCTGTTAAAACCGCCGCTAAATCATTCTACGACGGTTTTAAAAAACTGTTGCTATTTATTTCAAAATAGATGATTGAGGGACGGTTCTACGAAACCATCACAGAATGATTTATTGGTGGTTTAAACCACCACTATATTCATATTTTGGCATAGTGTCCTTCATTACATGTTCGGTCATTGGTATATGGTGTCCTTGTCCGTGATTAGATGTGAGTATGAGTGAACCCAAGTGTAGGATGAGTGTCCCCATTTGGTGGTGTAGCTTAGCGAGATATATAATTCCATCATTGGTTGAAGTAGGTATATTTTAATATATATATAACTAACACAAATATCAACTTAAAGACTAATGGATTGAGTGCCATGATGTACATCTCAATTCCTGTGAATATGATTTTCAGGAGACTATGACTATGGTCCCAAGGGCCAAATGTAGTTTGGTTTCATCTTATATCTATCAAAAACTCAAGAATGTCTTACTAATATATATATATATATATGTGGTACTATAATTATATACATATATAGATATAGACAACCAAAGATACTTCTCCTTGTTTGATGGGATTACAGTCACGTGGTTTGACTATGGATTCATATTTGGGTTTCTTCACTTTGTTAGATGTGTCTCCACAAGGTTGAGAAGTTTATTTTTCATAAACACACTATATTACATTTATATTTTTCTTATATGGGTGACACATAGAGATTATTTATCAACACTAGACATGAACCATTTTGTACATGTTGACCTTATATATGATTTTCAAGTTGAGCACGATTTTCAAGGTGGATAACAATGTGGCCAAATGTTGTATATTTGACTGGAGCACATCTTGTGAGTTTTTCTAAAATAGATAGTGTTGTTCAAAAGTGTTTCGAGTCTGGGTACATGGTTTGGATCTTTGTTAGTAGTTGATCCATATACATTTAAATTCAGTTTTTTTGTACTCCAATATGTGTATGGTCAAATTAGTGTTTTACTGTATTGCACATCTATTAAGGATTTTCCATTATTTTATTATTAACACATGTTCTATTTCAGTTATTTACTAACTCAAAAATATATTATTTTCCTTCATTGATTTATATGGATATTTTCCACATTCATTATCTATGATATGAGGTCATAGTCTCCCCACTATCACACCCTAGTCCCTCACTACTATTTGTTTGCATACGAAATAAAAAGTGGTGTGCTTGTGGAATTGTAACCCACTAACTTGGTGCACTAGTTTAGTGTAATTTAGGACAATATATTATAAAGTGGTATCATAGCTTTAATTTTTATGGTCTTTACTATTTTTGATGTGGTAGAAATGAGTAATAATAATTTTTCATAACCTAAGGTTGATATCAGACCAGTGTATCGAAAACACATTATTGGTAGGATGTCCTGGTTATCTAGGTATGAGATTGTTGTTATTATTTTCTGTGTGATATTTTTATATTATTTTATCCATTGGAAAAACATGTAATGTGGTTGTTATGATCAATGCGCATCTCTTGCTCCTGACCAATCACTATATAATAGTAATGGATTTCGAATCCAAGATGGAAAAAAATAGGTTTCCCATTCATCATTTCTAGCACATATGAATAACCTTATATAACACTACTAATGTGCAATTTTACTCACTAATGGCTTATTAGTATGGCCTAATCCCATTTATATATTTCATTTTGATTGATGGTTATGTAGATCTATGTTGAGGCATTTTTTTGGGAGGTTCATGACTCATTCCCCATGAATAGGATGGGATGTGAGCACAGTAGCTCAATATGGAATATGATGCAATTTGTTTACCCCTTCTAGGGTGATTTTTATCAGGTCGTGGTTATCTAGTCAGATCGTTGAGTACAATGTTGATGGACTCTACTGATTTTATTTTGAACCAGTCCTCTAGGTTGTATTTCTATAGAAGAATTCTAGGCCAGTTTAGGTCCATATTTTATGCTCAATTTTTATTGTGACATCTATAGAGATCTTCTTTATGAGTATGGTGGAAAAGGATCGGGGCTTGTATGATGTGTTTTCATTTTTACCTTTTTTCATTGTGATATTTACATTCTCTTAAAGGGATTGAAATTTTTGGATAGGTTGATAGACATAGTTACAATCTTTGAGGATATTTTTGTAAGGTTAGATGTGAGACCTTGATGTCCATAGTTTTTACTCAGACCCTTGCAGGATAATGTAAGTTTTTTTTTCAGGTGTATCCTTATTGAGAAATTTACCCATTTTTCAGATTTATTTTTATAAGTGATATTGGTTTCCACTTGCTTAGATATTGAGGAATTTTAAATGATAGATTTTTTTATAGGAATACAGATGTTTTCTCCTTTTGATGGATAACCAAGGGTTGTTATTTATGGAAACTAGTCTCATTAGAATGGACTATTTGGTACATATACCAGTTGACCATTATTTCCACTATTTCTAATATAGTCAGAGTTTTGGTAAATTTCTGTGAATTGAAATTGGATTGGTAGAGAGTGTTCATGGAATAGACAGTGGAACATGTGTTGTTTCATAATTTAAAGGGTTTTTCCAAGGGGTATTCTAGCTTAACAAAACTAATGTTCTATGTAGAATAATCAACTTAGCCTTACAATGGGTGACACGCTGGAGTACGAGTTGGGTGGTGAAGGAACACACTTTTTTGGAATGGTAAAATTTGAATCAAAACCTGTGAGTGGATTAGTCATAGAAGAGAACTGATTTTTTAAGGAATCTATTTGGGGTTTGATTCCAGATAATCGTGGTTTAAATGATCTAAATTCATCTATTGTAGAGGTGATATTAAAATTAAATGTGGTACAATATGATGGTTGACTCATGGTAGAATCCTGGCCATGTTTTCTTAGGATGGTGAGTGTTGATTAGAAGAGTATCTAAAAGTCATTTTTATAGTAATTTTGTCCTCATGATAGAGAATATATGATCTATCTTGATTATTCTTATTTAGTTATAGAGAAATTCATCCCAAGGCTACGTTCCATTTTATACTAAATTTTATAACCAGATGTGGAATGGAACCTAATAAGGTTGCGCCCTTAGAGTGGTGAATGATAAGAAATATGATGGGTAGTGCAACATTATCCATTTTAATGTGGTGACCCTTATTTTAAATTAAATTTTGGAATATTCATGTGCTAATAAGGTCATAGTTTTAATGTGACATGTTGATAGGTGTATTCCATTGATGCGTTGTACCAGATTGGTCATAGTTAAATATATTCAATATAAGATAAGGTGAATAATGCTATGAATTTGGTCATTGTATGGTACAAATACGTATTCAATGTCCATTATTAGATTTATAGGATGGACACTAGTCCATTTACTAGGCTTCTCATGGATGATACAGTCTATGGTGGGGAGTTTTTAAAGACCCATGTTTCTCTAAAAAAAAATTTTGAGTAGAAATTTAAAATTTTCACTTTCTTTTAATTGGTAAAATTTTATTTTATTCTAGAATATATTATTGAATAATTATTTTGACCACCTTTTCAGTCCCAAAATAGTTTGTTTACCATTGGTCAATAGTTTTCTATAAATCCAAGTCAATTGAATTACAGCAGAATAAATAATATTTAATAATTAATAATTAAAATATTAAATTTTAAATGTAGGTTAGATTTTCCCTTATATCAGAATGTTGCATCATGTTGAGAATTATTTTTTCCCATTTTGTGTAGAATTGAGATTTTCTCCTAGGAGAGGATTAAAAATTTGGTTGGCAATTGGGTGGGTTGGGTACCCTTTTTCTTTTATTTTTATGTTTATTATTTTCATTCTATTATTTTTATGTCATCATTTTCTTTCTTTCTCAGGTACTCCCTTGAGGGATTTCCTTCACGATGAAATAAGGGAAGAGATATACCTAGAGAAGTATAATGGGATAGAAGGTTATAGAGGTTCCATCGTGAATCCGTCAACGCACTATATCATAATGCATTAGTCGTGGACTTCATATTCAAACAAATATTAGGGTCTGTCTTCCTAAAGGTAGAATGTTATAAAAATTATGACAAAATATTTTAAATTCGTAAATTTTTAATTTTAAGACATATTATTAATGAAAATTGACCTTGTAGTACTGATGTTTTTTGTTTTCCGGAGTAAAAATGGAGTTTTTGGGAAATGCAAAGCTCATCCATTTAGGAAAACACAAAAAATGATGTGTAGTCTAAGGGGACACACCACAGGTTCGTCCCATTTAGGGTGGATGATGTTTTTTGGTAGTGCACGCAACGTACATGGGTGTGCACACAGTGAACAAGTGATCATTTGTGCAGCTGAGTACCTAGTCATGGTTACCAGTTTATGTGTACATGGCCAAGTACATTACATAGATAGACTACATGTTGGGTAGAATTCCATGTATGAGTACACGACCTAGTCATTTTTCTGGTCAGGAAAGATGAGGGACATAAGAAGCTACCCCATGTTGGGTACATAAAACATTCAATCCTTCAATGCAATCTACCCATGGTGTTTACACATCTAGGAAAGTGGGGGTACACGTCCATGGTGACTGTTGGGAGTCAACATAGTGTACTGAGGGTTACATGTTATGTACTTCCTCATTCTTACCCATTGTGGGTTTTTCATGACTCTTAGCCCTATAGTCGGAATTGTACCTGATTGCAGTCCTTTTTGAGTATTCTTCCACATAGATGGAAATTTTGAAACCCTTGGAGTGATGTGAGGGCTATTAATAGGTCTTCAAGGGTAATATTATAAATTAGAAGTTCATACCCATGTTTTAACATCCAGGGTCTCCTAATAATTAGAAATTTTTTATATGTTCCCTATGTTATCTGTCATGACCTATGAATTAGTAGAATTCCCATTGAGGACATCTCCCTTGTAATATGTTCTATTCTAGAATGAGAGGCCATGGGAACTGTGGTTTTTATGGAACCCATATAGAATAACTCTATTATATATCTATCTACCAAGGATCCCCTGAAGGATTCCATTACATATATGCTTATCTAGGGATTCCCCTTATGGATCCATGTCATTTAGTATCATTCTGACGATACCATGTAGGATAATGTATTATTTCTGGTCTTTTCAAGGATCTCTTGCAAGTTCTGTCCATTGTATACAGGTTGAGTATCCCTTGATGGATTTATCCATTAATTTTTATAGTTAATGATCACAAGTATGATGCCTTCACTTGTGTTTCGACATGTAGGATCATAATTAGGATTCCACTCTAGGGTTTTACTAGGGGGACTCCTTCTTTTCCCTCTGATTGACTGAACATATGATGTACCTTGAGTTTGGGTATAGATTACAGTAGTTGTCACCCTAGAACCTATACAGAATATTTAATCCCTATGGAGTGTGGTAGTAGTGTTGGGAGTAGGAATTAATCTACCTTAATCATTTGTTATTGTTCACATGATTATTGTTAATGTAGTGATGCTCACTAAAGGTTCTACTTTTGGTGGTTGTTAATCCAATAACATGGCATATTTTCTCCTCATTGGGATGCCTAGATGTTATTTAGGGGTTTTTTCATATTGGGATTCCTAGATGTGATTTCCTGGGATCCGACTTATGATCACACATTTTATGATATTTACTAGTACATTTAAATCTTCTAACTAGTAGTAGGATGTTGTACGTGAATATTATAATTTTCATTTGTTGGGATGTCTATATTTTTTTTAATGGAATCCATATATTGATCCTTACATGATGTATATTGGATTCTCAAGATGAGATCCTTGAATCCTTATGATTTTTTTTCATTGAGTGATACCTGGGTTCCCATTATTGGAGTTCCGTGGACGCACTCATAGTGTTGAATAATCTTCTTCCTTGAGTGATACTTGGATACCCAATTGTATGAATTATTAGAACAACCTCATAAGATTCCTGATTCTATTTAATCTATGGATTCTTCTCATTGTATATTAATGAGGTAGCTAATTCCATGTATTTAGAATGATCTTTGGGTCATGATTCTGTGGGAATCTATGGGACCTTCTACCACTTGGATCCATTTTCCTTGGACTCATATAGGATATTTTTTGTTGATAGGATCCTCACACTGCATCTAGTGTCTTTACTGATCCTCCATCGAGATGCTCCTATAATCCAATGAGGATTACATTGATTTCATACCTTATAATCTACACTTCATGATCTAACACTTCATTATATGGTTTGGTAATGACAGATTATACTTGTGATTACATGGTGTAATAGATGTAGATTCCTTGGATGGGTTCCTTATATTTGGTATGTGGTTTCTGACACATGATTACTTGGATCTGAACATAATTAGGTACAATTACCATTTAAAAGATTGAATTGTGTTATACGATATCATTTTCTTAAGTGATTGACTATCGATTCAAGGATTTCTTTTTTATAGAATAAAAATTTCATATAAATTTTCATTGTGAGTTATTGGTGGTGAGTACATGTGAACACAAGTCTATGATGAGTACCCACTTGTGGTGATGTAGGTTTCATAGAGATATAATTTATGTGTTTTCAAAATAAGGTTTATATTAATTGGTATTATAGACCAATATATCAAATTAAAGATACAAGGCATGATTGGAAAAATGTCCATCTCAATTCACTCACAATAGATGTCAATGCAATCCGGATTACAGGCCCAAGGGTCTATTGATGATTGGTTACATGTTATTTCATTCACATGCTCATTAATTTTATATTTTTAAATATATGTATTGGTATGGGATGATACATATATAAATATATTGATATGTACGTCCATGGTGGTACATTAATAGTTTTCTAGGATTATATATCATGGGTTCGACTTTGGTTTCACATTTGGTATTATTCACCTTTTTTAGTCTGTCTCGACATGGCTAAGAAGTTCTTTTTTAATACACTTATAACAAAAAATTTATAGGGTTTTCTTGGGGTGGCCTACAACGATTATTTCTCACCACCACACATTCACCTTAGTGTATGTGTCGACCTTATGTAAATTTTTTTGTTTGATCTTATTTTTCATGGGGGGTAGGTCTGAGGCCTAGTGTTGCATATTTGAGTTTAGATTCTTGTGTGAGTTCATTTGATTATGATGGTTCCATTTGATATTGTCTAGAGACCATGAACATGGTCCACCATGGAGACAGTTTGAGATCCCAATAATTTGACATTATGTTTTTTTACTCATGTACTTATATGGTCGTCCCAGTGGGTGACCACTGTTGTATTTCATTTCATAGATGTTCATGATTTTACAACATTTTATTATTAAATCATGTAATATTTCAGTTGATTAATACTTATATACTCTTATCATTTACTGCTATGTATGATAATGATCTAATTTCATCTTTTTATAACTCATATATGAGGACATAGAATCTACACTATCACACCCTAGTCCATCACTTCTACTCGGAAACCTATGGTGTATGAGGAAGTGAGTTTGTGGCCTTCTAACTAACTAGTCCATAGCACAGGTTCAGTGGAATCTAGGTCAAGATGTTATAATGTGGTGTTAGAGTTGTTATTTTCCATTCCAATTCAATTTGGTATATGTTAGAAAATATTATTAGGAATGTGTTGGACCCAATAATGGATATCATACTAGTGCAATGAGAACACTTGTTCTGGTAGAACATCTTTTTGCCAAGGGTATGTTATTTTATTTTTATTAGTTTTGTTATGGTTGTATATTATTTTCTACTATTATGACACACATATTTTATGGATTTTATGATTTTCTAGGGATATGTAGCTCTTAGACATTTCCAATATACAATTGATGGATTTGACTCGTGGCGGGAAAAATAAATTGGCGTCTCACAAATCACATTTTTTATGTAGGAATCACATCATATTGGCATCCTAGTGTGTGTTTTTTTACTGAGACCTATTAAGTTCAGTCGAATCACATGTAGAAGTGTGATTCCTATGGACGGTTATGTGGATGTAAGTAGATAATGTTTGTGTGAGGCTAATGACTCATTCCTCGGGAATGGGACGTACTCTGACCATAGTAAGTCGATATTGCACATGATTCCTATTTGTTACCCCATATAGTGTTGATTTGATCTGGTAAGAGTTATTTAGTTGGATTGATGAGTATGATGTCTATGGATACCAAGACTTTTAATATGAATTGGACATCCACAGTGTATTTTCATATAAATATTACCGATTATTTTCAATTCATTTTCTATTATGAATTGGTATAGTGACATGTATGGAGTAGTTACTCTGGAGAATAATCAAAGGGGATCTGGGCTTGTATTCCATGTTTTTAATTCTCATCCCCACTAGTCGTTGTTATATATACCTTTTTGTGTGATGTTTGATCATTTTGTCATGGTGGTAACACATGGTGACATAGGTGTGACGCGTGTTTAATAGGTCTAGGTGGGATACCTAGAGCCCCATAGCTATTTTGGAGACCATTATTGGTCAATGTTGGTTTTTATGAGGGTATCCTACTTGAGAGGATGGAACATGTATTTCAATGCCATTTTGAATGCGATATTTGGGTTTTCATTTTTTTTATAAAGGGGTAGTAGGTGCTCAAGGTTTACATATTGGGAATGTTGATAAATTCATATTTTGATGTAGAAACATAGTTTCTTCTATTTCAAGTCTATTTTCTATGGGAATGACTATTTTATCCCTAGCCCGATCGACCAGTGCTTCCACTGTTTCTTTTTTATTAAATGAAAAGGTTGATTCTTGTGATGGGAAATAGTCATGGTAGTGGCTAGTCATGTAATATATTGTGGAAAAGGTGAGGGGTGATTTTAATGAGGATTTTCAAGAGATATTATGCATTAATAAAACATACATGACAAGTATAATGGTTAACATATCCTAGTAATAGATGAATCATTAGAGAACGAGTTCTTTTTGAAGGTAAATACTGGTTATGTGTGGTATCATTTGAATCATAATTTGGGAGTTCTTATCTATGAGCATATGAGTTATTTTTGTGGAACTATTTCTGGGATTTGATTCCAATGAGTTTTGGATTAAATAAATTTTTTACCACAGTTGAATATGTGACAAAAGCTATAAATGGGATTCCGTAGGTTGGCTAACCCATGGAAGAATTATGGTTAGGGTTTAATTGGATTATGAGCATGGATGAGAGTGAGTTTAATAGACCCTTTTATTGAATAATATTGTAATCAAGGTAGTTTTGATCAAGATCTATAGTTTTTCATATTGAATATGATGAGAGAGTGGAATCCCTATGTTTATATCTTGTTGAATCAAAATATTCATCCATGTTAAGGATGTGGACATGTTGAGGATTCACTCAAGAAGTGGTGTTAGGTAAGCTCTATTATATGGAGTGAACAATTATTATGTTGAGGGTGGTGACCATCATTTATAGTTTAACATAAGTGTTTCTTTGTGATATTGATATAATAGTATTCTTTTCAAATAATGATAATGGTATTCAAATAGTGGGGAGTAGTAGATTATTCATAGGTAAATGTATTTTGTTTGTGATATTATTATTGATTCTGTGAGGCTGGTTGATGGATATTCCAGATAGAATAAATTTTCCATTGATCAAGATGACAGTTGGGTTGATAGTCTATTCACCAAGCTTCTAAGGCTGAGAAGGATTATTTTGGAGTCTATTTCTAGAATTGTGTTCCTCTCGACTGAGTTTTTTGAGAATAAATATTAATTTCTTTCATTTAATTATTTTATGAGTATAAAAATTTATAGTTCCCTTGATAATTTTTATGAACACTATGTTGACCTAGAAATATGGTGTTTACCCTAGTATATGATTTTGGTATAAATCAAAATAGTTCCAATTATAGTGGAATAAATAACATTTAATATTTATTAAATGAAATATTAATTTTTTTGAATAGGTTTATTGGGCCATACATTTTTAATGGAGCATTTGATTGATATTTTTTCTAAATAATTGATTCAGGAATAAATAGCTTAGCATTTGTGAGGCATAAATTTGTGTTGGGCAGCATGGCACTCTATGGCACCTTTTTTCATTCATCTTTGTTTTCTTAATCTTTTCATTCATTTTTTCATTCATTTTTTTCCTTATTTATTTCATAATCCCCCAATGGCTTCTCTTCACTACATATAATGAGTGGAGTTGGATATGGAGAAGGATATAGGGATAGGGAATGAAGGAGGTTATGCTGCAAAGCCTTGAACACATTGGACCACTGTGCGTAGCCATTTACCACATATTTAACTGATGCTTTTGTAGTTTCCACCAAAACGTATGCCATTTATATAATTAACAAAAACAAATTTAAATTCTCCATTTTCATGGACTAAACCCCTAAATGTCATGATAATAACACCTAGATGCATAGTGTATTGTTTTATAAGGTATAAATTTGGGTTTTGTGAAATCCAACAGTTTTTTTTCGGAAAACCCGAAAACACATTTTGTTGTCTTTGGGGACATGCTATGTGTGTTTATTTTTTTTTTGATGACGAATATTTTGGGAGTACATTACAAGTAGAAGGGTGTAAATTCTGTGTACAGGTGCTCTGCTGTGTCGCCGAGTACCCGACCAGGGTATCCCGTATAGGGGTATCTGTACAAGTACATTATACTACTACATCCTGTGTTGGGTATCATGATGATTATGAGTACATGACCGAGCTAGGTATTAAGAAAGATCATATGAGGGACATGAAATGGTATTTCATTTAGGGTATGAACTATGTTCAATCCACACATGCCATTTAACTAGGGCTTTTACATCCCATGTCTAGTGGGTGTATAGCCCCATATGGTCCATAGGGAGTACAAGTCATGTACCTAGGGTAACACTCCTTGTAGTTACTCTTTTCAACCATTTGCGGGTTTGTTCTTCTTTCTATGAAGTCATAATGGGACCTGATTATAATCCTTTCTTACTAGTATTTCATGTAGATTGCAATGGTGAAACCTATGGGGTGATTTGAAGAATCCTAATGGGGTATTTTGGGATAATATAAAAATGGGGGGTTTCCCCACAATATTTTTGTTTCGTGTATCTTGTGAGTATGAAATTTTATGTGACAAACTATGTGCTATTACTCTTGACCTATGATTGAGTAGTATTTATAATTCATAATTCTACATTGTGATATGTTCTCTTCTATATAGAGAGGTTTTATGAATAGTTATTATCAATTATCCCATGTTGGATGGTTATATAATCTATATATCTACCAATGATTCCATAAACGATTCCATTTCGTATAAGTTTATATAGCTAGTATCTTGTCGTATCATTTTAATTTTGGATCATTCTAGAAACCACATGAAGGATCCATCTGTATTTCTGATCATTTTGAGGAACCTTTATAGGATTCCTCTGTTTCTTCCTTCTTGACAAACCCATGTAGGATTCCCCATTTTCCTTTTATAGATAAGGATACAAAGTATGATTACTTCACTTCATTTTCAACTTATATTATCAAATGAAGGATGACTCTTTACTGTTTTACCTAAAGGACCAATCAGGTTTCCTATTTTGTGACCAACCAAAATTTGAACATTGGGTATTGGTTGAGATTGTAGAGGTTTTCACCATAGAATCCTTACAGAACATGTATTACCAATGGGTTATGTTAGTAATGTTTGGATTATGAGTTCATCCACCATCACATATTGATTATGATTTAGATTTTTATTGTTGATTCATTGGTAAATAACATATATTCCTTATTGTTGGTGGTTGTTGATCCGCACATGAAAAAATCTTTCTTCCTCTTTAGGATTCCCAAATTTACTTCATATGATTTTTATTTCTTACTTGGATTCCAGAAATTGTTTCCTAGGATCCAAATTTTGATCAATGTTGTTTCTAATATGTACTACTATAACTAGAGGTACTACCATGAAGTAGTCTATTGGGCCTCTATGTTGTGATTTTTTGGGGATTTCCAAAGGTTTTTAGTGGATTCCATTTGTTGAACGTAAATTGATGTTTATTGGAATCCTTGGATGATCTCCTTGGTTTCAGGTGACTTCTAATCCTGGTTTGATACTTGGGATCCCAATGTACGAATTCCTTAGACACACATAGAGGGTAGATGGTTTGTATGCCTTTAGAGATACTTGGATTCCCCATTGTATTAATTCCATGGATGTTACACTTTGGATCTTGACATGATAGGGGATTCCTTGTATTGATTATGTTAATTAGTTCATGATTTCATGGGATGACATAGGCCTTGAGTCCCCTTGGAAAAAAATTACTTGGACTCATGAAGGACATATTCTCTAGACATGCTACTAGAACTCCAACTGTAACATTTACCGAGTTTCAATCAATATTCGCATAAGACTTGATGAGGAGGCCTTGGTTATTTTACATTGGAACTGGTAATTCATGGTATAACACATGATTATATGGATTTGTTGTGATGGATGTTAATTATGACTACATGGAATAGGAAAATGATGATTTCGTTGATAAGTAGCTTAGATCCATCCCATGGGGTCTAACACATGATTACATAGCATTGGTCGTGTTTGGTAATAGTGGCCATTTACAAGATTGATGGTCTGTATGAACTATCCATCTTTATGATATTGAGCATTAGTATAAGGTATCCTTCATTTCAATATTGAAAATATGTATACAATGTCCTTATTAGTGATTGGAGGTGAGAATGGGTGAACCCATGCATTGGAAGAGTATCCCCCTATAGTGACGTAGCTTTCCTAGTGATATAATTCCAATGATTGAGAAAATATGTATATGTTTATTGGTATTATAGACCCAATGATCGAATTAATGAAATGAGTCATGATTTGAATGACTTCTGCCTCAATTTCCATGTTCAAGATGTTCAAGAAATCAAGATTATGGGCCAAAGGATTGACTGTATATTGGTTTCATGTTATTTCTTTCACATACACATGAATTACTTATTTATGTATATATGTCTATTTAATAGAATATATATATATATATATGTATGTATATTGATATGTAAATCCATTATATTAATTTTGTTGTTGGATGGGGTTACAATACCAGGGTTCGACTAATGTTTCACATTGGGTTTTATTCACCTATCTTGTTGTCTATTAGTAGGGTTGAGATGTTCCTTTTGCATACAAAAATAGTAGGATATTTATAGGTTTCATATTGTGGTGGACTACTGAGATTATTTCCCACAACATCACATGAACTTCGATGTACATTTAGACCTCTTGTATGCTTTTATGGATGATAATGGTTTTCATGGTGGGTAGGGTTGATGCGAAGTATTTCATATTTGAGATGAGCTACACACATGAGTTTATTTGATCTAGATGGTGTAGTTTGATAATGTCTAGATATAGAGTATGTGGTCTGGATTGGAGATATTAGGAGAGCCATAATGTTTTACATTATCTTTATTTCATTCTTCTATATTTTTATGGTCATCAGAGTGGGTGAATAAAGTCGTATTTTTTTTGGATTACTGATCGATATTTTTCAACATTTTATTATTACGACTTATTATATTTATGTTTTTACTTCTTCTTCAAACTTTTTTGCTAATATGAATTAGAATTAGCTAGTTTACATTTTTGAATACTCTAATATGAGGTAATAGTCTCCCCACTATCACACACCCGTACCTCATTGCTAGTCTGTAGCCTCATAAATATGGGGAGGCGTCATTGTGGCCTCATAACCTACCAAATCAGAGAACATTTTTAGTGGAATCCGAGTCAGTATGTTACAATGATCATGTGGGTAACTTTTATTCAAAAAACATATTGTAAAATATAATTTCACAATAATAAATGGCCTTCAAATGGAACACAACGTTCGATGTAGTTTTAAAAAATGAATAAAATAATGATTTATTAAAATTAACTGAGAAATTAAATTATTATTTATGCACTATAATGTGTTTTTAGTAACTATAATAAAAAATTTGAAATAAACGCACTTGTTTTAAAATCTAAAAATCCATTGATAGACGTTTATGTATCATAATGTTGTTTACTTTTGAAAAATTATAACATATATTATATACATGAAATGGTGTAATATAATTATGACTAATGGTTATGGTTTATTGTGTCTATGTAAAAATGAAAATTGAATGGAATGAATTTTTATAATACTACATCAATAATGTGATTCCAAATATATGATGATGTTGGGTTGATCTCCTTGGAATATATATTTTTGTAATTTTGAATGCTTGAATAATAATCTAAATTATATTCGATAGTCAATAGTTTTGAATGTTGGGATTTGCAGTTTGATTCAAAGTGTTTGATAATGAACTGGGGAGGAGAGGAGGTGTTCCTGGACCAAAGTTAATAATCATCATTAGAATTAAAGGATATGCACTTAGACTGTATATAAATTTCATGATGATAATTTTAAGCACATATGATGACTGGGTGATTGGTAATGATTTTATGGGAGCATGAATTACATGGAAATACCAATATGAGGAGATATAATCCATATTCTACTTTTTGATAATAGGAATGGAAATATGATCATTGATTTCTATGATATTTCATGTGAATGAACAATATTCATGATTTAATTTGAGGAATGTCAGAACCAGATAAGAAGGAATGATTTATTGGGGTCATGTACCTATGGATAAAGGCTGAATTGATCAATAATAAGTGTTATCTATGAACCTGAGTATCAGTGATCATTTATATATTCTTTAAATATTTTTTCAACAATTAAAATATTTGTTCGATCACTTCATCATTACCTCATTTATTAGACTATTAATATTATGGATGCACATTGTGGCCACCTTATGATTTTTAATCAAACCCTTATTCGGTATCCATGAAAAATGGTTACAGATAAGATATCCCGTATTGATCACATTTTATAGGTATATATAAATTGTTGATATTGAAGATATTAAGATTGAAATTTTATTATGGGTATGTATGAAAGAACCATGAGGGAAATGAGGTCAATTTTGAATTGGATCTAGTAGAGTTCTATTTTTATCATATACTCATATTTTATAAAATCCTCTATGTGGGATCCTTGTAATTTATGAAATATTTTTTATTATAAATTATGTTTACTCTAGTTATTTATTGTCACATTCCCTTATTAGTTTACTAATGATATTATTATTGATTGATGTGATTGGTTGTTATTTTGGAAATTTTTTGTTACTCTATTAATAAATGAATAGCCTCTAGATATTATCCTCACCAACCATTAATTCATGTTGAAATCATCATGTAGATGGTGGGGCATGCCTGGGGTCATGTGGCACACCAACATGAGGAACCTTTTTAGTGGTTTTTGGTGCGGGGAGTTACCACTATGAAAACTACTTTTAACTATATTCTATTTTTAATAATAAAAAATATTAAATTATACATTTTTTGAACTGAATATGATAAAATTAAATTTATTTTTTTATTTTATCATGTCAATATGAACGTAATATTAAATTTTTATTATTGTAATAAAATAATATATATTTGGTTTTATAGAGATAATTAGAATCATTTCCAAAACAATTATTTCTTTGAAATTATATATATTAGAAAATGAGATATAATAACACAGAATAATTTATTTAAACAATATTTTTAATTGAATAATTTGGAGATTTTTAATTAAATTTTTATTAATTTTTAAAATCCATGTTTTCAAGAAATAACTAAATTCTATTTATTTTTGGCCTTTTAATATAATTATTCAATTTTTTTTAAAGATTATTTATTAATTTTTTTTTGTTAAAAAATTGATTTGAAGTTAAATAATTTACTTCCTTAAATTAAAATATATTTATAATTGTATATGAAATAAAAAATTTAATCATTAACTGAATTTATATCATGAAAATGTTTTAATTAATTATATAAGCTAATACTAAAAGTAATCTCCAAAATACCTAGATATTTTATTTTAGAAATTGATTACACTATCTTTATACAAAATGAATATAATATTAAATAAAATAAAATATATTTATTTGCAATAATATTAGATTTTGAGGGTGAATGTGGAGTTATCGATGAATGGGTCAATTATGGTAAATGTTTTTTAACATATATTAAATAATTAAAAAATGATTTTTTTATTTCATATTGTAATGGGAAAAACAGCTTATCTATTTATAAACATAATTATTAGTAATTTATGGATATTTTGGAATGAAAAATTGTCAAACATTATTGAAAATAAATTAGATTTCACAAAAATGTGTCCATTGTTATCTATAAATATAGTTTAAATCTTCCCAATTTACCACCAATTGAAAACCATTGGATCAATATAACATCTTTTCATATCATTAATTAACACTATATTTATCCCACAAAACCCATGTCTTTACCAAATTACGAATCTATAAATTCATAAGTAGCAAATATAGGTAAAATCGTACAAGGAAGAGGTAAAACTCTAAAACTAGTTTTTATATTTATTTTAATCTACTACACCACTAATATACACACTATAAATAAAAGTAAGATCATAGAAAAAATTATAATATTATTTTTTTTATGAAATATGAATATCTAATTTATAGAGTCCTCTAAAATCATGGAGGAATGAAAAATATTGTACCATGTATGTGCATACTACAACCTCCTCGAAATGATATATTTCATATTTCCATAACATAATAAGATGATTTTTTTTAGTGAATTTGATTTATAACCATATAATTTCGGAATATATTCATATTTTGAAACATTAATAAATAACAATCTATACGAATTAATAATAATGAATGATTATAATAACATTATCCACATTAAATAATCATATCAGGGCTGCTTTTAAATTTTCAATGTATTTTTGGATAACCATTTAAAAAATAATTATTTATCCAATATAATTCAAACATACATTAAACTAAACTATTATGGAAATTATGATGTAATTTTATAACACCTTTAACTATGGTCAACAAAAGGAATGTGTTTTATAGAAATTCACCAAAAAACATTGAGTTAAAAGTGTAACATATAATAAAATTAAAAATAAATACCAAAAATAATAAATATACAAGAGAAAATTAAATTTATTTGATTAAGGTCATTTAATATAAATTTAAATTACTAAATATAATTATTCATGGTGTTATGTGGAAGTTCATATCACATTCATCCATAAGGTAAGGTATGTTTTATACCACCCAAGATTCATTTCATTTACAAGTTATATTTATATGTATCTCATTTATAATATATTATTATAAACTATGCATTATATATTTACTCATATAATCATTAATATATACCATGTTAAATATTCTTTTCCATAATGGGGAAATACAATTTTATTTTCATTATAAAAAGTAAAACATTTATTTAAAAACAATTTATATTATGTTTCCTATTTATTGATTCATGTCAAGAAGAAGCACTATTAACTATTTTCAAAACATTTTTTTATATTAACAGCCATTATTATTTTATACATATTATTCTATGATAAATTTATTTTTATAGAAAATAAAAAATTTCATCCTTATTTCAATGATCCTTTACTAATTTCACAATGTACCGGCCATGTTCATTTTTATTCATTCTTCTCCAAGATCCTTGTTAGGGATTTTTTATATTTGAACATCATGTGAATGACCTAAGTACCTTCTATAATTATTTATTTTCAAAATTTTTAAATTAATATTATCATGTAAATATTTATTATTTATCATTGGTTAGTCGTTGTATCTGAATTATAAACCCCACATCATTCCCATTGATGTAATCATAATTATGAATGAGTTATTTTCATCATGTGGTGTAGATATATAATATTTTAATTGATGGCTTGGGTGGTTCAAAAATCATATATACCTCCAATTTATTAGATAATAATTCATTATTCATAGTATTTTAGGTAACATACTAGGGAGTGAACCTAAATCTAAATACAACTTTTTACAATTATTAATGATTTTAATTTGGATGACCCATGATTATGTTTATGATATGATGTTTTCTGTTGTTTTATTGTATTTATGATTCCATGATCTTATGATAACCTTTCCTTATGAAATGATTGTATTTCTATGATCATCATCTTATTATACAATTTCATTCATCATGTCTCTCATGATATTCTTTCATTCTATTATTATTCCCTTACCAAGATGTTTAGCTCACCCCGTTCCTAATTTAATTCTCTTGGGGTTTATATATCATTTTTCAAGTCCCACATGTGAGAGGAGAATAAAATTGTCTTTTAATTTAATATGATTTATTTACGTTTAATATGATGTATTTATGATTATAATATAGAAAATAAACAAGAATTATTTATCAATGCCTGTATTTGTTGGAAATTTATATAATTAATCGAGAAATATTTTCCAATTAATGAATGGGTCTCTACATATTAGAAATTGTTTTTTGCTTCCATGATGTGAATTTATATTCCTTAAGGAGAAAATTATTAATTAATAATAGACATTTCCCAAGAAAATAAGGATTTATCATGAGTGAAGCAGTATTATGAGCTACTTTGATTATCACAAATAATGTGACTCTAATATCTACTGAATAATAGGGTAAGAAAATATATTGATGTAATTTACAATGATCCATAATGTTTAAATATCATGATATTGATAATCATTATTCTCTAAAGATATTTCTTATAGTAATACTATAGGAATAAGAGAAAATCATGATCTAATGTATTTTTTCATGTTCACAATATAGATTGAAGAGAGATATTTTTTGTCGATATTTTTTTCACTTCATGAAGAAGGATGATTGGAATATTTTTCTGTGAATTTATCATTAAATAATATTTTTCCATTATAGTTTCATGGGAATGTAGATTAATATATCATGTAAGATCATTTATTTGGATGAAAGGATGACACAATATTACACATGGAATAATATATTTAGGATAACAATACATGATGGATTTAATAATTATCAAATGAAGGAGAGGATATAGTTTATAGGGTATTTTAATGGATGACTCTCGTGGTTGACAAAAACATGATCTCTTCATTGAAAAATAAAGATACTAACACATGACTGTTGATTTATTAGGGAATAATTAATAGTATATAGAAGAATATAGGTTACAAGATATTTTTTAATGTTTACATTGTGTTACAAATTTCTATGTCTTAGTTATTGGTAATAGTTTCCATAAATACATGACTGTAGAACCATTCTATTTGAATTTGAATGAATTTAGGTAGATTAACATGTATTTGAATAAAGATGAATTAGAATAAGAAAGTGAATAAATAATATATATAACATTTATTTTATGAAGCTTAAATAATTATGTGTAGTGTTGATGAATATATATAGATAAAAAGTAGCAGGTTTGGTTCCTAGAACATATTTTTAATGAAATAAATGAAAAAATCATTATTAATTTCAGAAAGAAAAGATAATTGAATTGAAGTATAATAGTTGAATTTTTTTGAAATGTGTTTTCAATGTTCATAATATATATTTTAAAATAATATTCACACATAATCCATTTCATGAGAACATAAACTATTAATGGAAAAAAGTGTAATGATTGTTTTGATTATACACAATTGGTTTCAAGTCTTATGGATGTTAATATATTTGATGTGTGATCAATGATTGTTTCTAAATAATTTAGTGGACTATTAAGTATTACCGAGTACTGATCCAATATTGTTAATATGTAACTATATATTTTATTGTGTGTTCTATTTAAAAACGTGAGTTTCACTCTAACTAGAGGTTTTAAATAATTGAAATTAAAAAATAAGAAAAAATGAGAAGAACCTGTTCCAATCCCCTTAATAGTCACACATTTTTTGTTTGGTCATTATAATTGGTATCATAATTTTTTCATATCTTTACATCATGTTATTTAAATATTGATATGTAAAAAAACTATCATATATATATATATATATTAAGAAATCACTTGATTTTAAGAAGATCCAAACCAAAAATTTGATAAATTTTCATATCTATAAGGAAATAATTATACCATATATATTATATTCAGACTGTGATGTTTTAAATTCTTCATCAAAATGTTCAGGTCCTCTGGTTATTATTTCTCCAGTAATTACAACTCAAAATAAGAATTTATATAATGCGTACACTATAGAAAATAATTTAAATTATCAAATTCATAGAATGTGATTTTCACATCTGTAAATAAATTTTATGATTATAAAGTGAAATTGGGGAACATTTTAAGAATCATTTTTTATTAAAATGATATTAACATATTTTATGCCATTGTTTCATCATTAGATTGTACATATCAAAAATATATATCTATATATATTTATAATAACATGATTATAAATTTTATTATAAAATAAAATTCTATCAAATTTGAGATAATTTATTGTAATAATATATCCATTAAATCTCCTATTCTAGAAAAGTCATAAATTATTATTATTTATAATGTGGTCAATGATTTTCATTAAACATATGCAGTTGGAATTTTTATGGAAAGAATTATTTAATTTTCAAAAAATTATATGAAGCGTTAATATGTATAGATGAGTTTTATGATTGGAATTAATTTAATATTGAGTTATATAACATTTAAAAAAAATTAAAACCACAAATGGAGTTTTAAATATTGATAATAAATACTGAAATCAAATAATAAAATAGATGACAATTTATATAAAATCAATATATTCAATAAAATTATGGAATAATATATTCAGTAGTATAATAAAAATATTTTTTTTAATGTAGAGTTAGATGATAATAGAAAAGATATGATAGAAGAATAAAATTCCCATAATGATGGAAATCAAATATTACATATTAAATATGAATGTGAAGATAGTTTTATCTATGAATAAATAAACCTCAGTACTAATAGATGGAGTATCTTTTTTCGTTAATGATAAAATTTAGGTATAATTAATATATCTAACAAATATCATTTCTTGAGTGAGAAAAAAAGAAAGAGAAGAAAATTATTGACCTAATAATAATATCGAAAATTTTTTGATGAAAAGAAAATATATATTTCCAAAATAGATAGACAACCTATATATGTAATGTGATGATGATAAATATCATAATATAAATAATATATATTATTTAGGGGTATAATTTGTGTAACATCATATTATGTTTTCAGGTACTTTTGATGTTTTTAAGTACCTTTGTTTTGGATTTGTGACTTTGGAGAGTCGGGAGATCTTTAAATGTTGTTTTGGGGAAAAGGGGACGTCGTGCGGGCGACGCACGAGTTTTCTAAACTGTGTGGCCAAACCATGCGTAGTTGGTCTTGGAGGCAGAAGATTCGGCATGGGTAGCACACTGTTTGTCAAACAGTGTGTACAAACCATGCAAAAAGGATGGTCGAGGCAGAAGCTAACGTACGGCTAGCGCACGGTTTTACAAACTGTGTGAACTAACAGTGCAGCCACTTAAATGAGATACTTAAATTGTGGATCTCACTCGGTTTTGCCTCTTTGTGCCTCATTTTTCCTTCAAAGCGTCCCTTACTTGGGATTTATCTTCATCTAAGGTTAGATGAGGTTCTCCCATCATTCTGGTGGCGATCCCAAGGCTCCTCTTGGTGAATCGAAGCCATATTCTTATAGTAAGTGATCATTCGTCATTTTTCTTGTTCGGTTTCATATATCTACTTAGATCTACTTCTCCTCTTCTCTCGGTTTCATAGATCAATGATCGTTATGGGTAGATCTAATTGTGTGGTACCATTTTTGATGAGTTTTGGTCTTGATCTTGCTTGGATAAGAGATCTAAGGCGGGTTCTTAAATAAGAAACCCATTTTTCTTGATCGTTCTCGACCATTGTGGTTTTGGTCAAAACCTTCTAGGTAGGTGGTTCCATCCCAACTTTCCAAATTGATTAACATTTTATTTTCTCAGTTTATTTAAATTTTTTATTTAAATCCAATTTCCAATGTTTGATTTCAATTAAATTGATAAAAACTCGATTTCGGTGATTCGAGATATTTGAAATGGTTTTGGCATAGAAATTTGGAAAACCCCAATTCCTTTGAATTGGATGTGTTTATGGAAATTGGCCGATTTAAAATTTTGAATTTAAATTATGGATTTTATGGAAATTATTTCAATTATATTGTTGAATTTAATTGTGGAAATAAATTGTATAATGATGGAATTGGTTTTGAATGGATTTCGAACTATTGAAAATGGCTTAAATTGATTTGTGAGAATCCCAGTGGTTTAATCTTGTGAAAAAGGCATGTTTTGAATAAAACCTATTTTGGTTTTAAATGGAATTAAATTGGCACTTTTTAAATGGATGAATGGGATTGATAGTATTTTAAGCATTCTTAATATAGTTCGCCCATCATGTATGAGAGCGTGCAAGACTTAGGTAGTTAGTGAGTTATTTGGATACACTCTATGCTAGGACAACTTTCTAAAACTTACTTGTGGCTGTTAGCATCCCCTAGGGGTTGGTGATGAGTCTCGTTTGGCCAGTTTCATAGGGACATGTGTATACACATTTTGCTGAGTTCACATAGTGACTGCGGAATCCAATTACTGGTAAATAATATGGAACCTTTTTATAGATGACCATGTTGCTCGCATGATTATTTATATGTGATATATTAATGTATGAAAATGCTTTTGTACTGCCTTAAATGCATGCGGAATTTATAAAAACTGATTTTTATAAATTTTTTCCTTAAGACATTGTTTTAGAAATATTCTATCAATATAAATCCTTTTCATAAATTGATTTTTCCATCATTTTAAAAAGTATAGCATGTTTTGTTAAAATATGCTTTTGAATTTCCAAAACCTATTTATTCGAAAATAGAAATTCTTTAATTGGATAATCTATATTTGGCATCTGTTATGGAATCATTGGTGGTGTCCTTCTGGTCTTAGGCTCACACACTACTTTTTTCCTTCTGGTGTTTCTGGACTTTCTTCTTCCAGGATCGAGCAAAGGCAAGGGATCTCTTTGTGGAGGTTCCAGTTGTTGATCTCTAGTCTTGGTGAGTTATGTCCATGGATACTTTCAGAATATTTATCCCTTTTTATTACTTTGGTTGTAGTACTTTGGGCCTTTTCTTCCTCTTTGTATTCGAGTACATTACTCCAGGTGGAGTTTTTTTGTTATGCATACTATCTTGTTTCTTTTACATCATCATTATTGTGGAAAAAACATTCCCACTTGCATGATTTGTGATGCTAGGTTCTAGTTGCTGACCCGTGGGGATCAGGAATGCCATTTGGGCTATGTCAGGGCTGGCTCGGTTATCCGGTTACCGTGGTACCTAGGCTGGTTCGTGACAAAATGGTATGAGAGAGCAGGTTAAGCAACTTACGTTGATTATAGTATGCATTTGAGTATTATTGTCAGGACTTAGGAGGTATTTGTGATTGAGTGGCTGGCCATCTCTCACAACAATGAATCTTAAGTCACAAGGTTTTTTTCGGGAAATACGACTTGTGGATTATTTCTAGTATTTTCCCTATTTTGATTTGGATATAATGGAATCCAAATCTTGTTATACCTTTATTTATGAATGGTTTTCCTTGAAACTCTATTTTAGTGCTAATAAAATTTCTTTTTATCTTGTGTAGCAACATACCTCTGAGAAGACATGGAAATCAGATCCAAAAAAAGGCTGATGCTGAATCTCAAGCGAGTCCTACTATGGTTCCTAGTCTAGTTGAGGTGATTGTTCACACTGTCCAAGCTATGGGACATGCACCAACTCTAGTTCCTTTTTAGGATCCAGCTTTAGATCCCAATAGTGATATTCTACAAAGTCGTTCTCAAATAGTTCCTACGCTAGAAGCCCCTAGTTGTCAAAGGCTCCACAGACCCTCAACAAGCTGGGGAATGGTTGAGTAAGATTGAATGTCTGTTTGGGTTCTTGGAGACACCTGAGGTGATCAAAGTGAAGTGTGACACCTTCGTATTGGAGGGACCATGTATGATATGGTGGGACACGATGGTGATGGCTAGGAAATATTAGTGGTTGGATTGGAAAGGCTTTAGGGTTCTTTTCACTAAACAGTTCTATCCAGAATAAATGGTGTTGGCCAAGGCTGTGGAGTTTTTCAAGCATGAGTAGGACAACAAAATCATGACTGAGTACTCAAATCTCTTTTCTAATCTGGTACAGTTTTCTCCTGAGATTGTATCTAATGAGATGATGAAGGCTCGACGATTCAAGTTGGGACATCGAACAGTTATTCATTCTCAGGTTTTTCTACTAATTCTACCCACTTATGCTGATGTGTTGGGTAGGGTAATGATGGTTGAGATGGACATGGAAGGAAATTCATGATTGAAGGAGGTTCTTTTCCCTCCTAGTGGCAGTGTGGGTTTCTTTAAAGGAAAATGAAAGCATGACTTTTCTCATGGTAGTTCTCAACAGAAGAGTTATCCCAGATCTCCTGTAGCACAAGGAGGGGCTTCTTTGACTTTCTATCAGTGTGGGAAGACATGGCATTCTAAGAGGGTTTTCCCTGAGGCACCCAAGAACTGTATCTCATGCAGACGTTTAGGGAACTTATAGAGATTCTGAAATCACTTCTCTACTCCACGTGGTAGAGTGGGGTCATCAGCACCTCCAAAAATTGCGGGGCAATCATATGCTTCACTTAAAAAGGGTTCCAGCAACAGGTATCCGGACCAAAGCTTCATTACACAGTGGAAGAGTTTCATGAGATAGCTGATAGAGGTTCTGCAATTGTGAGAGTTACCATTAATATAGCTTCATATTTAGAGACAACTCTTTTTGATAATGGTTCATCTCACTCATTTATTTCAACCCATCTTGTTAATATGCTTAATCTACCTATGGATATTTTATCTTGTGTGATGGATATTACTACACCCCTTGGTACAATGAGAGAGAAGGGTATCCATAGTCTTGCTTGTCTCCTCTCTCTATCATATTTTGACTATGATTTTATTTTCTTTGTTCTGGACATAAAATATTTTGACGTCATATTTGGGATGGATTGGAGCATTTACAATAAATCACGGATCAATTTTTATCTTCGACGGGTCTACCATACTACACCTAGTGGTATGCCTCTTGTTTTTCTAGGATAATGGGACCCAATGTCATGTAGAGCTGGACCCTCTTATCCAGAGTTGGGGAAAGTTATATCAGTGTTTGATTTTGATCTAGATATAGATTCAATGTATGGCGATCTTCCTCCAATCATCGCTGAGTATCCTGACATATTTCCATTTGACTTCTCTGGTATTCCACCAGTAAGGGAGGTTGATTTCTTTATTGACTTAATTCTTGGTACTCAACTGGTTTCTATTCCCTCTGACTGAATAGCTCCAACTGAACTAGAAGAACTTATATCTCATTTATACGATCTTCATGAGAAAGGATTTATATGCCCGAGTGTGTCACCTTGGGCAGCACCTGTTCTCTTTTCCAAGAAGGCTGATGGATCTATTCGCTTATGTGTTGATTATTGAATGGTCAATCGATTTACGATAATGAACAAATATCTGTTACCATGAATTTATTTTTTGTTTGATAAATTTAAAGGGGTGAACTGGTTTTCAAAAATTGATCTTCTATCTAGTTTCCATCAGTTGATGATAAAATAATCTGACGTTCATAAGACCACTTTTCGGAGTAGGTATGGCCATTTTGAGTGCCTCGTTATACCCTTAGGCCTAAGAAATACACCATTAGTTTTCATGGATTTGATGCCCAAGGATTTCCATGAGTATCTAGATACTTTCATGGTAGTCTTTGTGGATTACATTCTTTTTGACTCTATGTCTGAGGAGGATCATGTGCATCATCTGAGAAAAATTTTGAGTCCTCTAATGAATTAACTACTTTATTCCAATCCTTCAAAATGTGATTTATGGATTCGGGAAGTGAAATTATTTTGACATGTCGTGTCAGAACAAGGAATATTAGTTGATCCTGAGAAGGTGAAGCCTGTTCTGAATTGCGAACAACCATGAAATGTTTTTGAGATTCAGATCATATTGGGGTTAGTAGTATATTATCGTTGATTTGTTAAAGACCTCTCAATGTTAGCTTCTCCAATGACTTCTCTGACTCGAAATGGATTGAATTTTTCCTGGAATGATAAATGTCAGAGTTCTTTTATTGATATATAGCGTCTTTTTACTACTACGCTGGTGTTAACTCTTCTTGAGGCTAGAATAGGTTATGTGGTCTTCTTTGATGCATCGGGTTCGGGTTTGGTATGTGTCCTTATGTAAGGTAATCATGTTGTTTCCTATGAATATTTTCATGTTAAAACTCAGGAGAAGAACTATCCTACCCATGACCTTGAACATGCAGCTGTAATGCACACACTTAAGTATGGGAGACAGTACCTTTATGGACCAAGGTTAACTGTGTATTCAGACCACGATATCTTAACTTATATCTTCCCTAGAAAATATTTGAATCTCTTCCAAAGACGATGGGTGGAGTACCTAGAATATTTCGACGTTGATATTGCCTATACCTCTGGAAAAGGAAATATAGTTGCAGATGCGTTATGCAGAAAACTTCCATCACAGGATATGAAAGAAGATTTAGAATATTGGAGTTTTATGGATATTTTTGCTCAGTTGCATAATGGAGATCAGTGGAATGGGAATGAAGTATATTTAGCTAGTTTTCAGTTGACATATACTCTCCTCGAGTCAATTCATCAAGAACAACAACTTGATGATGAATTCCATAGCATTAGGGAATCTCTTAATGCTGGGGAGACCGACACCCAGTGGACGTTCTCCAAAGATGGTGGTCTATGTTATCGAAACTGTTACGTTGTTCCATTAGCGGCAAGGAAGTATGTGATGGCGGTTGCCATAAATCTCAGTGGGTTGTACACCTAAGAATGAAGAAGATGTTATATGACATGCAACGACAGTTCTGGTGGCCAGGTATGAGAATAGACATTGATGAGTTTGTATCTCGTTGCTATATATGCCAGCAGGTGAAAGCCAAGCATGAGAAACCTTTGGGATTTCTTTAACCACTTCTAGTCCCTACAGGGAAGTGGGATGAAATCTCTATGGAATATTTGGTTGGGTTACCTCAATCATAGAGGAAGAAGAATGCGATATGGGTTTTGATCGATAGACTGACCAAGTCAGCTCACTTTATACCTATTCGAGATACAACCAATGTTGTGGTGTTGGGAAATATCTATGTGAAAGAAGTTGTTCGTTTGCACGGAGTTCCATCTACTATAGTCTCTGATAGGGATCATCGGTTTACTTCTCACTTTTGGAGAGGCCATCCGAAGGCACTGTGATCTCAGGTCCGTTTGAGCACGGCCTACCATCCACTATCAGATGGCCAAACAGAGAGAGCTATTCAGATCATTGAGGATATATTCTGCGTATGTGTTCTCGACTTTGGTGGGTCTTGGGATGATCATCTAGGGCTAGTTGAGTTTTATTATAACAACAGTTATCAGTCTGTGATAAAAATGGCTCCTTTTGAGTCTTTGTATGGCCGTCCATGTAAGTCTCTTTTATGTTGGTCCGATATTGGTGAATGTTCTTTCGTAGGACCGAGTTTGGTCCAAGAGACGACTGATAAGATCCAGTTGATTCATCGGAGACTGTTGAATACCCAGAGTCGGTACAATTCTTATGCTGATCATCGTTGTAAACCATTACAGTTCTCTGTCTGTGACCAGGTGTTCTTGAATGTTTCACCCCGATTAGGTCATCAACGGCTTGGAAGGCTAGGGATGCTTTCTTATAGTTTTGTTGGACCTTTTGAGGTTATTGGTCTTGTAGGTAATGATGCTTACCATCTATCCCTACCACCACAGTTGTTATCGATACATAACGTGTTCCATGTATCGCAGCTGCAGCAGTATCTCTCAGATCCATCTCTTGTTGTGAGCATGAGTGATCTTGAGATTGAACCAGATTGATCTGTTATTGAACGAACAGTCAGGGTTGTTGATTCTAAGACCATGGTACTTTGTGGGATAATGATAATTTTGGTCCATGTACTTTCGTAGCATGGTTGTGATTCTCATTAAATTTTGGAAATTTAGGCACGAACGATAGAGTAGTGGACTCATCTTTTTGAGGTGGAGGTTTCTTCATACGCTTTCTGGGGAAAGAAAGAGCTTATGGTGGGGAAGTTGTAACATCATGTTATGTTTTCAGGTACTTTTGATGTTTCTAAGTAACTATGTTTTGGTGTTGTCACACTGGGAGAGTCGGTAGAACAATAAATTTTGTTTTTCGGTATAGGGGAAGTCGCACGGGTGGATCACAATTTTTCAAAACCGTGCGGCAAAACTATGCGTAGTTGGTCTTTGAGGCAGTAGCTTCTGCACGAGCAGTGCACGGTTTGTCTAACAGTGTGGTCAAACAATGCGAAAAGGATGGCTAAGGCAGAATCTAATTCACGGCTAGCGCACTGTTTGTAAAACCATGTGAACTAACCGTTATAACACTTAAATGAGATCCATAAATTGTGGATCTCACTTAGTTTTTCCACTAAGTGCCTTGGTTTCCTTCATAAGCATCCCTAACTTAGGATTTGTCTTTTCCTAAGGTCATGGAAGGTTCTCCCATCATTCCAAAGGTGATCCAAAGGCTCCTCTTGGTGAATCAAATCCTGATTCTTGAGGTAAGTGATCATTCCTCATCGTTCTGGATCAGTTTTTAGATTTACTTAGTTCTACTTCTCCTCTTCTATCGTTTTATTAGATCTATGCCCGATACTGGTAGATCTATGTTTGTGGTAGAATGTTGGATGTGTATTGGTATTTATATTGATAGGAGAGGAGATTTAAGGCGGGTTCATGAAGAAGAAACCTGGTATTCTTGAGCATTCTCGACCGTTGGGGTTTTGGTCAAAACCTTCGAGGTAGGTGGTTCGGTCCCGACATGCCAAATAGATTAACATAGTATTTTCTTGGATTATATCAATTGTTGATTTAAATACAATTGATCATGTTTTATTTCAATTAAATTGATAAAAACATGATTCCAGTGATTCGAGATATTTGAAATGGTTCTGGCATGGAATCTTGGAAAACCCCAATTCCATTGAAATGGGTGTGTTTATTGAAATTGGCTGATTTAAAGCATGGATTTGATGGAAATGATTTCAATTAAATTGTTTAATTTAATTGTGGAAATAAATTGGGTTATGATGGAATTGGTTTTGAATTGATTTCAAATTGGTGAAAATGGATTAAACTGAATTGATAGAAACCCAGTGGTTTTATATTGTGAAAAAGGCATGTTTTGAATAAAACCTATTTTGGTTTTAAATGGAATTAAATTGGCACTTTTGAAATGGACGAATTGGATTGATCGTATTTAAATCATTATTAAAATAGTTCTCCCATTATGTTATAGTGCAAGAAAGCCATAGGTAGTTAGTGAGTTATATTGTTACACTCTACACTACGACAATGTTCTAAAACATACATGCGTTGGGTCACATCCCCGAAGGGTTGGTGACAAGTCTCCTTTTTTCAGTGTCATAGGGATGTGTGTGTACACATTTTTTTGAGGTCACATAGAGTGTGTGGAATCATATAACTGGTTAATACTATCGTACCTTTTGGGTGATGATCATGTTGCTTTCTAGTTTATTTATATGTGAGATATAAATGTATGCCAATGATTTTGCACTGCATTACATGCCTGCTGCATTTATATAAAATATTTTATATAAATGTTTTTCTTAAGCCATTGTTTTATAAATATTCCATCGTTGTAAATCCTTTCCCTGAATTTATTTTTTCATCATTTGAAAATGTATATCATGTTTTGTTAAAAAATGATTTTGAATTTCCAAATCTATTTATTTGAAAATTGAAAGCTTTTCATTGGATAATATATATTTGGCATCTGTTATGGAATTTTTGGTGTTATCCTATAGGGCTTAGGCTCACACCCTACTTTTTCCTTCTGGCATTTGAAGACTTTCTTCTTCCAGTGTCAAGAAAAGGCAAGGGATCTCTTGGAGGTGGATCCAGCTGTTGATATCTGTCCATGGTTAGTTATGTCCTTTGGGAATTTTGGACTATTTTCCATTTTTAGTACTTGGGTTGTAGTACATTGGGATTTTTTTCCTCTTTGTATTCTTGTACATTACTCCTAGTGGAGTTTCTTTTTGTTATGCATACTGTCGGGTTTCTTTTTCTACTGTATTCTTATGGAAAAATAATTCCAACTTGCATGATGAGTGATGCCAGGTGATAGTCGCTGACCCGTGCGGATCGAGAATTCCCTTCGGGTTATGTCAGGGCCGGTTCGGTTATCGAGTTACCAGGGTACCCGAGCTGGTTCATGACAATTTGAAAAAGAAATCTGGTTCAATAGAAATAGGTGGAATCATTACATGGAAGATCTATCTTCATATCATTAAATATAGACTTATTTGAATGGTATATGGAGTGTAAATCCTTGAAATATCATAAAAACTCACACTAAGTGGTTAATAATAAGGAATACTATTTTGGGAATATTTCTTATGAGAAGGATCATGTCAAAGAGTACGTATTTGTAGCTAAATAATTGATTTTAAAAATTATATAATTTATGAGAAATCAATCATTGGGGAAAAAACTTTTACCACTAGAGACTCTGTTGTGTTTAAGAATACATGTATTATAATGAATAATATATGAATATTCACTAATTTTATTTATAAAAGTGGAAATTTTAGATTATTAGATATATTTTTGAATAGAAATATATAGTTATTGAAATCATATAGCTTATATATAAAAATAATATTTATAGGGATATTTCTAGTTTTGTAGATATTTTCTACATAAAATAAAAATATAATGTCAAATCATGGTTATTTATAATCACCATTCATGTCCAATCAAATTAATATATTTCAAATAATGGTTATTTATGATAAAAAACGAGAAATTACTTTTATCTTTGTTCAAAGATAAGTTTACCATAATTCTAGTGTTGTATATACTATAAATTTTGTAATAAAATAGAAATGTACGAGTCACTGATAGTTAAGTCGCCTAATGACTCACCGACATATATAAAACTGTCTCACTGAGATAACAAATGACTCACTGATAGAATAAATGACTCACTGACAAAACGACACACTGACAGAACACATGACTCACCCAGATAACAAATGACTCACCGATAAAACAAATGGCTCACTAAAAGAACAAGAATCTCACCGAAATATACTAGTCTGAGTCACTGATAGTTTGAATTACCGATATAAAGATTCAACAATATTAGTATTCAAAAATAGAAGGATTCACTGCTAGATTGATTCACCTATAATAGGATTCACAGATAGAAGGAGTATTTTCTAGAAGGAGTCACCGATAAAAGGATTAAACAATAGAAAAAGTCACCAACATAAAGACTTACCAATCAATACATAGTACTTACATATTAGTCCTGAATTTAAAATTATTTATAATGGTCATATTTAAGAAACTCATTACTTATGATTATATTGATAAACTTGTTAATATTTTTTTGACATTGTTATAGAATAGTATGTGGTACAAGGGAGACCTCATGTTAAGGATCGTGCCTATTTTCAACCTCTATAGAATAAAATCAATAAATAACTCATGAAAAATTATGTGGAGACATGTCATGTGAACATATTATTTGATGGAAATAATAAAACGCTATGAACTATCATTCCTGATAAGTACAAACTAGAATAATTTGCTGAGAACCAATGTCTCAAAATTCTTCCAACAACAAACCCTAGTGAAGAGATCCATAGAAGAGAATCACCTCTTTTCCTAGAAACAAGAACACAGATCTTCCTTGACACTCTATTTTGGTGTATATTTCTAGATGTGGACTCCAATTTCATATCTTCTTTACTCAAGGAGTCCAGAAGAATCAATAACATCCCTCAAAACATTTGAAACCACCTCTCAATATTTCTTTACTATTAGGTATTATTATATTACTTTTTGAGCAGTGTGTGTGTCTTTAGTATAACCATACACTGTCTACCAAAAAAATATGGATGATATAAGATATCATCACTCACTCATCAATCTATATCATTGTTCTCCCACATATATTTTTGGAAGAGGTCCATGTTTGGCATTGTTCTATTTTATTTCCCAAGAATATCAATGATAGTGAACTTGTTGACCTAGATAGCATTTTATGTTATTGTAAACACCAATCTAGGTTATGGATTGAGTTTATTAATGTAAACTACATAGTGGTAGGTGACAAACATGTAGAGAGGATTAATTAATTACATTATATTGATCATCTTTTTTACTCTACTTTGTTTTCAAATTTTGATTTCTATGTTTTCCTACATATTTTAGAAAAATGAATTTTACATTGATCATAGATCATAGTTATAGATTATATTATTTTCTGACATATAAAATTACATTAATATGTTATCTAAATCTTTCAAATCATTTTAAATGTTAATTTATCGATATTTTTGGAATGTAATTGAACATTCAAAACTGTTATAAATCTGTTAATATAGTTAACTTTTGAGTTTAGATTTTAGATTGGGGGAATTGTGAAATAAAATTTTTAATATAAATGTTGATAGAAACTCAATTCACCCCACTATTGAATGTCAAAATCTAACCTATATTTTATATCATATGATTTGTTTTATATTTTTGAATATTCTACAAATCATTTCAACTATGATTTCAATTCAGTTATATGGATATATAAATTTATGTTAGTTCTTAATTTTTAGCTCTTTAAAATTTTATTCAATATTCACTGTTCTGGATAATAGATTGGATGGTTCTTCTACCAACAAACCTCAATTTTTCAAAGGAACTATATATTCTCGGTGAACAATTCAGATGAAAATTCATATAGAATGTATGGGTTTTGAAATTTTGTTGTTGGTTATAAATGGATATAAGATAGATTCCATATCCTGAAATTCCATGGATGAACCAACTAAGGAATGTTATAATAATTACAGAAAGGCTATGAATGCCTTATATGGGAAATTATTAGATGAATAATTCAATAGGACTTCTGTATGGGAAATATCCAATGAATTTTGGGAAGTTGTGGTTGTTTTACAAGAAGGAACAATTACTGCTAATCAAATAAAGCTTAATCTAAATTCTATTATATATGATAACATTTATATGAAACAAGATAAATCTATATCCAGAATGTATCTTAGGTTTAATAAGTTTTTTAACCCTATTATCTCTCATGGAAGGGATGATTCAACCAAATAACTAATCACAATTTTTCTCAGATGTCTACTAGACAGATGGAGGAGAAAATTAATGTCAATAAGATAATCCTTTGATTTCTGTATGTCTCAAGTAAATGAGATGAAAGGTAAGATGGTTATTCATGAGGATGAATTAGTGGTAAAAAATGAAGAGTATGATGATCCAATGATATGTATAGTGGATATCAAGACCACTGCATCTAAACACAATGAAATAGAGAAGGCTCAAACTTATAATGAAAGATCTAGTAATGAAGATTCATTATAAGAAAAATGAAAAAGAAGTGGTTCATATAGAAATAAGGATTAAAAAAATTATATAATTAATTTTTAGTTTATGAATACCTATAATAATGGAATGTATAAATACAAGGGAAATTGGAAAAAGTACTGGATGAGAGGTGATATCTAAAATGAGACAATCAATTATGAATTTAAGAGAGGAGGAAATTTAAAATATGATTGTCCTATGTTTATGTTTGAGAATAAACATGAGGAAAAAAATATAAGGTATAATAAGGAAATTAATGCCACCATGAGTGATTCTTAAGGATATATCATGTGAGTCATAGACTTCAAATGATTAGAAAAGTAACAATGTTAACATTTTTTTCAGGAAAAACACTTATGAGGTAACATTGGAATCTCATGTCAAAAAATTCATAATATTTTTAAGATGAATCTGATTTGAAAAAAATAAACAATGGGTAATGTTTTAGTACTAAAATATTATTAAAGAAACAGTCGATGAATTAAATTATAAATATAATGTATTAAATACTCAACATGCACTTAACTCTACTATTTAATATGATATTTCTATAGAGAAGGTGAAGAATCTCCAATTACTTAACGAAAATAATGAGCATAACTTATCAAATTAGCTGTCGAAAAAGTATTTAGAAAAGTTTACCAATGGAACGAACACCCTTTCTTAATGTTTTGGTAAACATACTGAACAAAAAATATGGTACAGGTATATGTTATATAACATGATAAAGAAACATTTTTAAAAATAATTTTGTATAAAATTATGGAAAATTATGATCTGAACATAGGTATAATAAATTAAATGCAAGTTCCAATAGTTGAAAATATTTAACTACAACTAGTTTCTTCATACCAAATTGATATTATTCTTCTAAACTCAATAAATTGATTATAGGATACCCATGAAGCAAGTATGGGTAACAAAATCATTAATTTGTAATATGGGTGCATCCTTGAATGTATGGGAACCAAAATATTTTTTTATTTGAATTTTATTTAAAGGAAGAAAGAATATAGCTCTCTATAAAAATTGTTGTAAATTGATAGTAGATGTTCATAGAACATGACATCGGACTAACCGAGCTTCAAGAATCATATAATGATTTATGGCGGGGTTGTCTCCTTTGGCAACAATGCATAATGCCAAACAATTTTCCTTGGTCAAATATGTAACTGTAATTCCATTTTAATTTCAAAAGTACTTTTTTTAATGGATCAATGTACTGTATTCATAGTATCTATCAGTTATGTGATGATTTTTTCAATGTTAAATTTCAAAATGATGCATGATAAGTTTTAAATTAAGAAAATGAGATAGTATTTACTGCTTTAAGAAATTATAATGTTTATTTTGTGAACTTATATTAATTATTTTCTCAAAATATTTATTTCATATGCTATTTTGACAAATATTCATGGAATTGGAAGAGGATATATATACAATATAACACTCACTCACCTAGAAACCATCAATGTAATGGTTTAGTCAAGGGTCCTCCCCAACTAGATTAAACAAAAAATAATGTCTTCAATAACAGTAAAAAGTGAAAATGACAGAAAATATATTTCAATAGAATGAATGAATTTTCTTCTTCTAAACTACTTGAGTTGATTCACATGGATTTTTTGATCCACCTAGAGTTTCATGTCTTAATGTGAAACACATTCACTATAATCTAGTTGATGACTTATCATGGTTTGCATGGAAATATTTCATTGCACACACAAGTGGATCTCATTCCAACATTGCTAGTTATGCTAGAATAAATTAAAACCTAGGTGGTCATATAATTAAATAATTTTTATGTGACCATTTTCATGAGTTTGAAAATCGTGATTTTGAATATTTTTCTCTGCAAATGGTTATAGTCATAAGTTCTCTAACACATGGAAGACCAATTAGAATGGAGTTGTAGAAAGGTTGATTAGAACATTACATGCAATAGCCATAACTATGCATAATGAATTTGAAATACAAATTTTCCTCTAGGATGGAGCCCAAATTAAATTGTGTTATATTAATAAATGAGTATTTATCAAACCAATTCCTTATAAAAATTCATATTATTTATGGAACAACAGAAACCCAAAATTTTGTTACATCAATTCCTTTGGACGCAATGCCTACCTGATTTATGGAAAGTACAATCATGACCAATATGCATCCAAAATTGATGAAGGAATTTTACTAGGTTACCCAACCTCTAGTAATGCATATGGAGTCTTTAATAAATAAACAAATTTTAGGATGAATCTATTCATGTAAAATTTGATGCAAAATATCTACATGAATCTAAAACACCTCTTGAATATATTTAGGATGATTTATACATCCTAGAAATTAATGAAAAACTCATGATCATGATGTTTTGTAATATTTCATATCCTCCAGTTCTAGAAAATATCAAGACTTTAATATAATTGAACATGAATGTATTAATGTACATGAAATAGCTAGTGAATTATTTTCTATTTATGTTAGAACCCTTAAGAGTCATCTATTAGATGATATAGTTGGAGACATAGATAACAAAACCTACACAATAATATCTCATCGAAACCATTATGTACATCAACCCATCCAATCTTAGATTGAACCTAAAAACATTAATTATGTAAACAATTATGACTTTTTGTGATGTCTATGTAAGAAAATTTGAATTACTTTGAATGGAATAAGCATTAGAAACATGGGGATATACCTATAGTCACCTTGACCATAGTAACTACATGGGTCTGTAGAAAGAAATTAGATGATGAAAACACAATTATGCGATATATATCTAGAATGGTTTCACAATGATATAGTCAAGAAGAAGGTATTGAATAAAAATAATCCCTTGCACCAGTTGACATACATGAATCAATTAGAATTATTCTAGCATATGCAGCTCATCTAAATTACAATTTGTATCAAATGTATGTCAAAAGTGAATTATTAGATTATTATATATTTGAGGATGAATTTTTTGAACAAACACATAGTTTTGCAACCCCTAATTTTAAAAATAATATTTTTAAATTAGCAATGGTTTTATACAGTTTAATACTGGATTTAAGATCTTGGAATGATAGGCTGAACACTTTTATTATTTATAACTATTTTACAAAATTGTATAGATTATTCAACTCTATTTGTTTGAAAAATTTATATATATGTCCTAGTTGTTAAAATATTAGTTGGTGATATTTTTTCTAATCCTTACAGAATTGTTTATGTTTTTAAATTTCACTAGTATGCAAAGTAAATTTGAAATGATTTTAATGGGAGAACTCAAAATATTTTAGGGATTTTAATATTTTAAATAAAAAATATATTATTTGTAAAAAAAATTACTAATGATATTTTAAAAAGGATTGACATTTATTGTACAGACATTATTGATACTCCAATGAGTATCAACTATATGTTATATCTTGATGGGAATGGGAATTCTATTGATCAAGACACTTATAGAGGAATTATTTGTCGATACACTACATAACATATTCTATGTCTGCCATCATGTTCAATGTTTTCATGTGTGCACATTTTAAATATATTCCAAGAGAATCTCACAAAAATGATGTTAAATGAAATTTAAAATATCTCATTTATACATCCTACTCAAGATTTTTCTATACAAGAGGAAAACCATTTGATTTAGCTAGTTATTCAGATACTACTTTTTGTGGTTGTAATTTAGTTATAAAGAGAACATATAGAACATGTAACTTTTTCGAAATTTCACTAGAATCATGATGTAGTAAGAAAAAAAATTCAAATTAATTTTCTACTATTGAAGATGAATACATAGCTGATGGTAGTTATTGTTCTCAAATTTTGTGGAATAAACATTCTTTAATAGATTATGGATATCGGTTTAGACATAACCATATGAATTGTGATAATAAAAGTTCTATTAATACATCAATGAATACAAATTATCATTTTAGAACGATACATATTTACGTAAGAAATAACTTATTGAATGATAATTATTAATAAGGTGATATAACTATAGAATTTAATGGAACATAACATCATCTTGCTGATATTTTTACTACTCCCTTGATCTCTATGTGGATGAGTTACATCAGACATGAATTATGAATGATTAATTTGTATGGACCTACCATCAATTACTCTATGATATAACAATATATAAATTTTATGTTGAGAGGCCACTGAAAATTTTCTGTTGACAGCAATATTGTCTTGATGAAAATGACATGATGACATAGAAAATTTTTAACTGATAATGTCATGTCGACAAAAATAATGTCTCGTTGACAATGTCAGGTTGACACCAACAATGTCTCATTGAAATTTTTTTCCTATCACCATTGTATGGATCAAACCGATAGTGCCTTTCCAAGATGGACACTATTGTCTCACCATTGTTCACCCACCGACGTAACCCACTATCAATATCTATTTTATTTTACAAAAATGAAGTAGTTTTGTTTATTATAATTTATTTTAACCCAGTTTAATCGATACACATCATATAAAGACCTAATGATAAAATTGTGTCTATCCATCATATTTCATACTCTCAGACTTCTACTATTACACACCATAAATTTATCTCTTTATCCTCAGATCGTTCACCTTCATGCCTTCAACCGAACCTTCAGAATGGATGGAGTAAATCATATAATTTTAGGATCTGATGATGAACCACAACCTAGAAAGATGTAGAAAGGAGATTCTTGAAGATCTTAGCATGTTAATCGTGATCTTACAAACTATGTTGTAACTCGAGATATGTTAGTGTTTTCTATATTGTTATTTTCTAGTATGTACCTTATATTATTTTATATAAAATCCCTAGGGTGGGAAGATTGGTTTTCAATTAATGAATGGATTTATTACCCTAATCTTGCGCATAGTTTTATCTTAATGATGAGTTTATCATGGATGGAAGTGAGATGTATTGGATCAAATCAGTAGTAAATGGAAGTATATTATCATTATCTTTAAGGCATTGGGATTAATGCCTTAATGTACCACATAAATTGACATTGATGACAATAAGGGAAGTAGTCCACCAACTAGTGTGTGTTTTTTCTACGAGGCATCATTGATTGAGCATGTTGGTAATGATCACCACATAACACCCATATCATCATATATTTATAGATAAATTAGAATTTTATTTATGTTTATCCTACAATAGTTATGTCCTAGTAAATGGTAAATTTCCTCACTAAAATATCAGTATGTATATATCATGTATTTTATAATGAAATTTAATAAAGTGAATCTGTGTAGTTATTTGATAGTCCATATATGTGAGATGATAACAACTGGAAAATGGGTCTATAACCACGGTTTTATGTAGAACCGTGGGTACAGGCCCCCCCTATACCTACGGTTTTGGAAACCGTGGGTATAGGGATAGTATCGGGACCTATACCCACGGTTCTCCAAAACTGTGGGTATAGGTGTTGCTATGCAGACTTATACCCATGGTTTTTGAAAACCGTGTGTATAGGAGGTATATTTTTCAAATACCTATACCCACGGTTTTCAAAACCGTGGGTATATCATTCCCGTGCTATGGCAGGAACTAAAAATTCTGCGGGACCGAAAATTTTTTTGGGTGATAAGACGATCTGAAATAATATAAACTAATGGATATGAAATATTAAATAGTGTAATATGTTTAGGCTAGTTGGTCACTCCTTCACATCCCTCAGCACAGGTCATGGGGTCGAAAACCCACGTGTTGTTATTTTTCGATAATAGTAGATATATTAATATAAGAAATGAAAATTATAATCATATATCAATTGTGACGTTACCTCGGTTGGTCGTCGTGATTATACAACGAATGGGAAGCGCGGGTTCGAAACCCAACGGATTTTTTTTTAACATATAACTGTTATATTAATATATTAAAATGAAATTATCATTATATACCAATATCGGTGATAGCCCGGTTGGTCGCTTGCTGGGGCGTGGGCTTGAGGCACTGCGAGGTTGCAGGTTCGATTCACCCTGTGCCCAATTTTTTGAATTCAAATACCCCATGGTTTGAAAACTGTGGGGTCTGTTCTGTGCCACGTTGGAATAACATTATTGCACACATTGACCCCCCCCCCCCCCCTATACCCATGGTTCTCCAAAACCGTGGGTATAGGTTGTGACCCCTATACCGATGCCGTTCCAGCCCACGGTTCCCAAAACCGTGGGTATAACCGATACCAACGGTTTTGGGGGCTATACCCACAGTTTTGAACCGTGGGTATAGGTCTTTTTTTCTAGTAGTGGATATATCCATATTTTAGTATTAATTCTTTTTTATATTCAAGAATGATATATTCTATGCTAAAAGCCAAAGGATGTGTATGTGACAATGAAGAAACCAATTTTTCTTGCAGTGTTATCTACCTATGTAAGGATGTTTTCTAGAAAATGATGTTAAATTGGAATCCCCTGATGAGAGAGTGTGTTGATGATAATGTGAATATATATGAATATTTTAATCCAGTTGAGATTCCTACAAGGAAGAGAGATGTGAATGATCATGGTATATGACTAGATTATGAGGCTATTTATTCGGAAGAAGAGGAAACATAATCTTCTAGATATGAAGGGTCTCATATAAATGTTAATAGTGTCCTAGATTTTGTTGAATGTACAAGGGGAATGTCGTATGGTCCATCTAGTACCCCTTTATACCCACCATAAAATTAATCTAGTTTGGTTAATTATAATGATAATGAGACTGACTATTTTTGTAATATTGAATATTAAAGAAGATTAAATGATTCCGAATTTGAATCTAGAGATGAAGAAGACGAAGACATAGAAGGAGAAGAAGGTGGAAATGGTAGTGGATTTGACAGTGAGAAATAAGGAGACGATCTTGAGCATGAAAGTGATGAATACGGTGAAGTATGTAGTGATTCTAATCATCATGATGGCGAGGATGGAGAAATTATAGGACTGGCTGGTCTAGAAAATCAGTAACTGATTATTAAAACTTATGGTCCAACATAAGCTTGTGCGAAAGCAGAAGAAGTAATTGAGGATGGTAATGTAGACATTTCACTGTGAGGCCCAATACCACAGTAGGATTATGTTAGAAGGAGACCTAATGTTGATGTGGAACAATATTTCAAGATTTCACTAATTGAGGGGGAGCCTAATTCTAGGTATGTGAGAGTTGATACAATCACACATCTAGAATCTTCTGTATTAACAGAGTGGATTTTTTTGTTATATTGCACTCAGTATGGATTATCCTGATCTATATTATGAGGAGATGGTAGGTGTTTCAAGAGGATCAACAGTTTAGGAACATCCTATAGTTTTATCTGCTTATTCATATTCACCCTTGGTGATTATAGAGCCAATTGACTATGTCGCTAAATTAGATTTTGAGTGTTTTAAAGACGAAATGTTTGCTTCTTTGAGATCAGACCATAAATATAATCCTTCACATGTATACTGACTTATTGGGAATGATACAGACATTATTTTATAATGATATGTTTCCAATATTGTACCTCAGTTTGTATCAGTTTTGGAATCTATTGGGATAGTTATCTTGAATTTGTATGATTAAATAGTCAATCTTGTAGTTGTTGTTAGAAAAATAGTCAATGTATACAGATCCACTAAAGAGATAGATCATAAAATTCATGGAATATCTCTTGGTTCCCCATGTGAGGATGATACTAAATCTCTGGATTTGACCCTTCTGAATTCAGTAGTCAATGATATAGTTAATTGTGCCTCATCATATATGGATGCACCTCGTAATGTTCCTCTTGTTTATTAGTCATACAATTATTTGATTCAAATAGTTCTAAGGGAAGATCTTCAGTCAAAAGAGGTGGTATATATATTGAAATCTCATTCTAGATAAGGTCATATGTGAGGGACATTGTGTAATGGGAATCTAGCAAACAAGACTCTGTATCTCACCCACCAAGCATATAGATGGTCATGACATTCATTAGTGGAGTTCTGAAAACCATGATTGGTGGAACTGATCAGTGAATTCTATAAAAAGATTGGTAGAACCGTGATCATATATATGATATGCCAAGATATTACTCCATACATGTTATAGCTAAAGAAGATAAAATCACAGTGTAAGTGGATTTTTATTTCATGAAGATATAAAAAAATCACCAGTTTCACAGTCACTCTATGATTTTACCTGAGAGGCTGATAATTCCTCCAATGACCAAGCCATCAGATATCAATTAATGATTCTTAACAAGTTCACTCATACAATTTCATATATTTTTTAATATATGAAATATTTCAATAAACAATTTGTGTTGTGGTGGAAAAATAGTCTTGGGGTTCATCATCTTTTTAAGCCTTATATACTATTCTAGAGTACTACAACTGTTTCCCATTATCCACTATGATCAGACCATGTCTATAACCTAATATATCTACTTCTACTAAAATTATATCATTGACACCCCCTCGTACCAATGATTTCAAAATGCCTCGTCAAGTCTTTTTAGGTAAATTTATTTCCCTCCTTCCTCCATTAGTCTAATCTTGTACCATTCAGTCCGTACAAAGGTTCCTTTCCCTCTCTTAGAATTCATTATGATCCTCTTGTAACTACCAAAAACAACTACATATCCTACCCCTCTAGCTTCTAATATGGGAAAGACTGTTATGGACCCCTCTTAGAGGTAGAAATAATATGGATCAATTTTTATATATGAATGATTTGATATACGTAATTTTTCTATTTTTTCACTTTAATCTCCAATGTAATATTCATTTATAATGAAATATAATATCATTTAATTCTCTAATTCATTATTTTATTTCATGATATTTATTTTTTCCTTCATTTACCCTCTTTGATAATCCCAGAAGGGAGAGAAATGGAGAAGCATTATATAATTATACATTAGTTTAACTAAGGAGATAGTATGCAGAATACCTACGTTGATCATTATGAATCACTTAATTATACTTCATAATTCCATGATTAGTGATCATCAAAAAGGGAATATTATTTGTGCTATCCACTTTTAATAATAAAAAAACATGTCCAATCATGTTAATGTATGTCAAATCAAGGTTAGTGAAGTTCAAAAATGATTAATTGTGTTTCCATATGTTCAATTATATGATTAGAATATTTCTGTTGATATTTATAGAATAAGTCAAGTTAATAAAGACTGTGGATAAGTCTGAGTCACTAATAGTAACATTACAAATGGAATCTCCGAATAATATAAGACCATGTGACTGAAAGAACTGATGACTCTCCAAAATAATGAATACTCGACAAAATTGATGACTCACTGACCAAAGGACTCACCAAATAAATAATGGCTCACCAACAGAACAAATGACTCACTGAAAAAACAAATGAATTTTCCTTGGAATGAACGACTTTCCAAAAGATTCATGTCTGAGTCACCAATAGTATGTTTCACCGATAGAAGGTTTCACAAACCTAAGGATTCGTCAATATCAGGAGTCTCCAAATAGATGGAGTCTCTGACAGAAGGAGTCACCAGAAAAAGGAGTCACTAGCAGAAAGAGTGACTGATAGAAGGAGTAATCAATAAAAGGAGTAACTGATATAATGACATATGGTTCAAAATATTTAGAATATTTTTTAATATTAAATTCAAAATTAATTCTAACGGTCATATTTATGAAACATTGTAAAAATTATTATATTAATGACTTAATCTGTTTTTTGAAGACACTATCAAGGAATAATACAAGTTATGTGAAAGCCCTCATATTAAAGATCATGCTGATTGTTGACTTATGATGAATATTAAAATAACAAAATATCTCAAGGAAAAAAAATATGAGCCATATCATGTGAACCTATGAATTGAAAGTAAGAAGAAAACATGAAGAACACTTATTCCTGGTAACTATGAACTAGAAGTATTTTCTATAATCCGAAGACTCAAAATTCATTAAGCAACTAACCCTAGTGAATAGAGCCTTCGAAGAGAATCTCATCCCTTCTTGTAAACTAGAACAATGAACATCCAAAACACTCTGTATTGGTTTCTGTTTTTAGAAGAGGACTCTAATTCAACACGTGAATTACTCACGAAGTCCAGAAGAATCAAGAACATCACTTAGATCATTTTAAACCCTCTATCCTTATTTCTACTCTGTTGTGTATAATATTTCTACTTTTTGAGAAGTTTGTGTGTATGTTGTACAACTACACACTATCTCCTAAGAGGCCCCTGTGTGGACTGGTTTTATTTTCATCCATGAATAACATTAGTATAGGCCTTGTTGACCTAGAAAACATTGTATGATGTTGACAACCCTGATAAATGTTATGAATCGTGCTTATTAAAAGAATCTTATTACTGGAAGGTGATCAACAAGTGAAGTGTATTATGTCTCTCCTTGAGACGGAACCTATTATTGTACTCCACTATGACTTCAAAAATTCTTTTCTCTGTTATCAAACATATTTCAAAAAAACTAGATTTTACTTACGTATTTGATCTTAGATAGTATTTTTAGTTTTCTTTATTTAATAAATTACCTTAAAATGTTATGTCAATATTTAAAATTTCTATAACTGAGAATTAATCGATTTTTTTGAAATAAATTGAACATTAAAAACGAATAAAAAAATTAAACTTGGGTTAGCTAGCTATTTAGAAATTAATTTAGGGGAATGTTTAAAAGAGGTTATTAATGTGAATTTTGATTCGAACTCAATTCGCCAACCCTATTTATTTTTATACTTTGACTAACAAGGATATTTTATGTTGTTAAATAATAAAAAATAATATAAATAATGAATAAACTACATTTCTGAAATGTTGAGTCTAACAATATCAAAGTCATGGGATTTTCTTTTTTTAATTGAAAATATTAAATCTGGATGTGTCTTATTTGTTAATCGAATAAAAAACAATTTTTTGAGTGTCTCATTGCATCATGATGGTGTCAACGAAGCCACACTCAAATGGGAATATTGCATTGTGATAATTAACAAATATGGGAATTTCATTATTTGATGAAAGGGAACCAATGGGAAACTAAAATTTTATAGAAACTTAAGGAAATCATGTTAACCAACAACATGGGAAAATAAATATCATATAATAAGGCTTAGTCATATGTTCAGGTGAATTATGAACATGTCATCATGTTCACTAAGTTTTCAATCACATAATATAATACAAAAAAATATATTTGTGTTATTTTATTTTCTATGAATTTAAATATTTAAATTATTCATATATAAAGAATCAGAGTCATTAATATCATCCCTTGGAGCTTAAGCAAATTGAAATATATGTGTTTATGAAAATGTTATCAAGAAATTATGATAAGTAGTAAATCTAAATTATTGATTATTTCAATCATTTTACATGAATTATTTTCTAAATATGAAATTATAGTCTCTCAATATGTTCAAAATTTTCAATAGGTTTCCCAAAAATTATTTTTGAAAATCAATAATGATGACTGAATATATAGTGTAAGTGAATAAAAATAATTTCATTATTATCATGACATGTATTTTATTAATAATGATCACAGACCTCCATATTCAACATCAAGAAATAGATTGGATTGATGATACAATAGAATACTGATTTATATGGATCAATCCATAATGATGAATCATGACCCATATTAGAACATATGGATAAATAAAATTGTGGAGTCAATCCACATTCAAAATAGCTACATCTAATTATGGAATTTATTCATGCCACTTAATTAGGCGTGTTTGGGAAGAACCCATATTTTATATACATAAGTGTATTTATATTTACAACCACTATAATAATCAAAGGAAAAATTCATAGGTTTTTTAACAACATCAGTGTCAAAATAATTTTACATAGCTACTCAATGAATGTTTAAGGGTATTTATTTTACAACATATATATTAAAATAATTGTTTTCTAATATTTTTATTATAATAAATAAATGGATTCAATGATTTCATAGTAAACTATAGATCAACTATAATGTCATGATATTTATATTTATATTAATCAATATGAAAATAGTTATATTATAAGTGATTATGTAAAAGATTTTCATGATAAATATAGTTATTCATTGATTTCATGTGTTTATGGACAATTGTGTTCATCTTATTTGATGCTGAGGAAGTAATAGGAAGAACAACATCTCATTACTAATTAATAATAATATCTCCTAAATAGGTGAATATTATGTATAGTTTAACAAAACTATTTATTTTTATAGGTTGAGACACTAGATATTAATGAATAATTGGAGTATTGAGAGTAGATTGGTGACCTTTATTTGGAATTGGATCAAAATGAGAATAATGATACATGGATGATGTTACCCATTCCTTATGATAAAAAAGCGATTCGAATGAAATGTGGTTTTGTTAAATGTTGAATGAAAAAGGCCAATTTTGACCAGACTATTGAATAATAGTTTTTATTGGAAATTTAAAAGTTCAATGAATGGATTTTGATGAGGCTATTCCCCTCGTTATCATACCAAATATAATCATAATCTTTTTTATGTTATTATAAAAATTATTTATATTATATTAAAAATTAATATCATTATTTTCATTACAAAATTAATAGTTGAATGAATAAGATTTTATTAATGATCCAAGTGGTTTAAATCTATGAAAAGAATATAATAATGTGATAATGATAAAAAATTATTTATATTGGTTAATGCAGGCCCCATTATCTCAGTGTTAATAGAACTTTTAATATAAAATGTATATTATCATTGAGAAGGATAATAGGGACTTCGAATTCTATATTAATGATTCTAAAATGTTTTCTTCCATTGTGATTTTTTATATTAATAATGAAATATATCTTGTGAACCTCAAATAATACCACTAAATAATCTCAAAATAGATAAATATACTCTTTTAAATTTCACACCCATGTTAAATGATGTTTATATTTGGAATGAAAATATCTCTATAGGGTGATAAAATTTTCTATCATCCTTAAATATTTGTTAGGGAATTGATTACAATTTTTAAAAAGGATTATTAAAATCCCACTTTTAGAAATATCACAGTGGGAATAAAATTATTTATGGATGATGTAAGAAATAATGTAGATCAATGTGAACATATAATGTTTATTAGAATATTGGAATATTTAATATCTTATTGACTATAACAAGTTTAGGTTATTTCAATATATTAGACATGGAAAATTTTACAAAATAATTTTTTATAATCAAAATGAAATATAAATACATTATGTGACTACACATTGAATTATTATATATATCTAAAATAAAATTTTTAATAGGCATGTATATATATATAAACTAGGATGGTTTTGTTGATGATATAATATTAAATTATAGTGTCGTTTTCTTACAAATAGAAAGATGAATGAGTTATCATATTAGAATGAAAAGATCAGTAACCTTCAGCATTTTAAGTGATGTATTTATTTCTAATAATAAAAAAAATCTAATTAATATTCACTTATTCAATGTTAAAAGATTATTTATATGTTTTTATGAAACCCATTCTCAGGGAATGATATAATTAATGTTTTTTGAACTCAAAAATCATCTGTTGAAACATTCAATATTAAATTTCATTGATTTTAAATTTAACATCATCAAATATATTTGGAATATAAATGGGTAGGTTGTCATGTTTGAAATTATTATGGATTAGGAGGACAATATTTTCCCCAAAAAACTAAAAAAGAACTCAACTATAAAATTTTTTGTGATAATGGATGTTATATGTCAACCTAATTAGTGATAAAGAATATGATTTTTATCCAATAATTTTACAGTCAAAAGACATTAAAAGGAAACCCTGTTTTAAATATTATACATAATTCACCACATCACATTTAAACAGACTAATTAATATTATTATATAAACACAATAATTTTCACCATTCCATATTAATGGTAGGAATGAATGGGATTAAATTATCAATGAAATTATATTTCACAAATATCTATGAAAGGAATTCAATGGTTACCATTAAATTATAAAATAAAAAAAACAATTGAATGTAAAGGAGGTGTTTTTATTTTAAAATTATTATCATTCCCACAATATAATTTTATTATGTTAAAATACATTATTAACTATTATAGAAATTTATTATTGAAATTTATATTTTTTATATCAAATAAAATGTATTTAAATCCATCTAATATTTTAGTGACCCGACCCCAGATAGGTTTATTAGGATGTCTGAATTAAATTATATTGGCTTGAATAAATGGTAGAAAATCCTGAAGGACCAAGAGTTTATGAGTGTAGGTAAACCAAAAACATAAATGATCTTTTTAATAATAACAAATACATTAATTACAATATAATATTTCTAATTAAATAAATATATTATATGTTAATAACTACCAACAAGTAAATCTCTTCATATCTTACATTGTAAAATTAATGGATTTATAGGGAATTAAAAATAATATATGTTATCAAAAATGACCTATAATTGAAAAAATATAGTCAATGTAATAATGAGCCAATGAGGGTTTTAATTAATCCAAGGCAAAAACTGAACACACATACCATGTATTGAACAAACTGAGAAAAAACTGCATAAAAACTATGGAATGGTAATAACTGGAAATACAATCCATTAAAATAACTTCATTAGAATAAATCAACCTGGAATGGTATGAGACTAAGACCCATGAAAGTTAATCAATGAACAAAACAGAAATGTATCAATATATATGTCAATCTATAATCTCTTGGATGAATAATAACTATAAATAAAATAGGTAAATGTTTAATTATTAGAATATATCTTTCCTAGGTACTTGATTCCATTACAATCAAGATCATTAGCAAGACTGTTTAACATATCATGTAGAAAATATTCTAATATAGAAAACCAACTAACTTTCCCCATGAGACTACCGATGCATTAGGGAGATATCTATAATCAGACCCTAGCTATTATGTAATAATCCAAAACATACCATATTTATAATATATGATATTCCAAAATAAAATATCTTTATATAATAATGTATACAAAATCATCAATATTTAAAAAATATTTAAATAATTTCCAATGAAAATAACTTTTAAAAAATGTTATATTTTTCAGTAAGTAATCATATACATAAATAGGATATGGATGTTTAGGGAAAATTTAATGCAAAATTATCATTTTATATTCAAAAATTCAAGGGGACTAAAAGATGAATCAATTAAGTGAATAATATCATTGGTCAAATTAATAATAATGGATTAAAATAAATAATAATGATGATATACAAAAAGAATATCCCATGTTATTTAAAATAAAGGGTTGTTTTCAATGATGAATATAAATAATATAAAAGGTCCTTCTAAAAACATTTTGGGAAAAAATAAAATTTTATTATGAAATATATCTTTCAAAACATTTTCATTGAAAATAAAATTTGAAAATATTTTCTTTAAAAATTATATTTTAAAACATGAAAAAATTCATCAATTAAATTAATCTTGGTAAATCTTATCAATTTAAATGTGGTAAAAACATTCATATTTAATTTTATAAGGATATAAAAAACCTCATTCGAAAAGCAACATGATTATTTCATTACAAAAATGGGTAAAATACACCAACTGTAAAAATTATCAACAAATTTATTTTTAAAAAAATTAACACATTTTAATAAAACATGGGTTTTTAATTAAAACATGTTCTCCAACTATGAGAGGAATAAAATCAGGTTTTCAAAAAATAATTTAACACCTTCTGCAATAAATAGTGGAAAATGTTACTAATACATGAAAAAATTAATGATTAACCAAATGATTTGTAATTGAAATTGTTTATTGAACAATGTTCATATAATTTTCTTGAATGGAAATAAATGATCAATAAAATTATTCATAAGGACAATAATCTCCAAAAATTACAATGTGTTTCAAACCACATTGAAATAGTTTAAATCCTAAGACTCAGGAATGAATACAATTCAATGAATTTTTTTAATATCATGAGAGTAAATAGATTTATTTTATATCATGTAATACTAAATTATACACACCATATAAAAGAAAAAAGTAACATAATAAAAACTTTGTGCTAATGGAATGGTATGCGAGGTGGAATCCCTTACCTTGTGTTTCATTTCCAGCGAATATTCATTTACTACATGTATAATAAAATTATAAAAATTATATACTTCATTGAGAACCATTTTATATTTATCATTATTTTATTCCACTTATTAACATTATTTATATATAAAAATAATCTATTCTATTTACATTAGGTGTTTTTTCCAAATTTATTTATGTGACAAAAAAACATTCAAAGGTAACATATGGTCAAAGGGGTCACTATAAAACATCTACATAATAAATATAATGAAATAATAATTATATATATATTATAATTTTAGAACTAGTAAATAATTGTGGTTATGAAAAATGAGTTGACGTTACAAACATCGAAGATAGTAGGTTGTATATACTCCTGAGTAACGTTCCAATTTTACAATGACCATTATAGAAACAAGGTAATTAATAATATATCATCAAAAATGATCCTTATATAATATACAACATATTATTTTATTTTATATACTTATTTAAATAATTAATATTATTTAAAAATAATGACATTGTGGGGAGGAGGCGGTAGTCCGCAATCCACAAATGATGTTATGACGCTCTTTATGAAAGGGTAATACAGAAAATTATATATATATATATATAACATTTATAAATGTAATTATTTCATAAATACCACGAAGAATTTTTTATTTCTCATATTCGTAATTAATTCCATACATTATACATTCCTTGTATGTTGTGAACGAAAAACATTGATTTATGGGAACGGTAGTCTGAACATCCCCAAATGAAATTATCATATTTACAAAACATGGAAAGCGTTAATATATGTTATAAATAAAAATAAAAATGAATAATGACATTATAAATATTATATATGTCATATATATTAAAGGATTAAATCATAATGTCCAGTATGAATGGTTGTAAAGGAAAAATGAAAAATTATTGTTTCGGGACGTAGTAGTTAAACATACATAGAAATAATATTCTCATTACAAATTATATGTAATTTTTTTAAGTTGTGTTCGAACCCTTATCATAAAAACAACATTGTATATTTAGGATTATATTTTTCTATAAAATATTTGGATAATAAATTTTTATGTGGTAAAAATTAAATAAAAGGAATGAGATCAATGAAAAATATTATCTTTAATCGAGTAACTCTTTTTTTATATCAAAGGGATTCCGTAGAATGATATATGCCCTTATGGAGGATACATGGAAATGGTATTGATTTTTGGAAGTTATTTCGGAATGTCATGGATGAATCTATGTGGTTTGAGTGGATTTGAGGAATGAGGTGATGTGGCGTCCTTTTATAGTAGAGGAGGAGTTACACTTTTATAATATTGTGATAATGGAAATCTACACAAAATTTTCATGTTTTATGTGGATCAAATAATGGAAGAAACTTTAACCAAGGGAGGATAGTTTCAAATCTTCTGGACAAGATTATTAATCTTTTTGTTCTCTAAGGTTAACGTTTAGACCCTTATTGAGCTTCATTTGACCTTAATCATTGTAATAAATATTAATCACTTTTACTAACCCATTTGGTAAAAAATACGGTATTATTTTAAATTATATATTATTCAGATTCCAAACTTTTATTACAAAATTTTAAATTCCTATAATATAAGTGCTATAAATTAAATTTTAAATTCATCCTAAAATTGGGACGACAATGTGGGTTTTTTAATTAAAATACTCGGATATTTTTATATTTATTATTTATAAATTTAAAGTGAAATAGATTCAAATGATATAAATTGTATTATTTTTAAAAAATCTGATGTAATTAAACTTTAAAATAAATTAATATAATAATGTATCCTTATAATGAAATTAGATAGAAAACAATTTTGTACTAAAATTCAATATTTCTAATTAATCATTTGAAAATGACATGTTTCTAAAAAATATTTCAATGTAACCATAATACAATATTTAGGTTCATAATTCAGTGGTTACGTTTATTATGAAATATTAATTAAACTAATGTATCAAAATTCATATTTAAATTGGTGTTTCGACTAAAAAGTGTTAAAATTGCCTTTCTATAAATATGGGGTTTTATATGTAAATTAGGGCATGTTCATTACTTATGAATACATAACCTAATAAATGAAAATAAAATAATTATTTTTGAATATATATAATATTTTTTTAAATCCTTAAATAATTGTAATTAATTATGTACATTATGGAAGAACTCCTTTATAAGCATCAAAATAATAATTTTTCTTTTTATTTCGAATTCGTTCTAATTATTGTTTCTATTAAATTTCTAAGTTAATTTATAATTTATTTATATAAAACATAAATTTTAATAATTAGGCTAATAGTTTTCATAACCTATAAATTATCATATAATTAATATCCGATTATATTAAATGAAAATATTTTAATAATATATTTTTATTTGGTGAAACATTTTTTTTTGTTTAATATAAGATATAATTGAAGGTATCTCATGGATGTAATGCATGCTATCTTAGTGTTTAATTCATTAAATTCTATAAAATAGATTATATTCAGTTAATATAGATATTAAATTGTAATGTACATGGTTAATATATTTCATTTTTATGGTTGTGGTAGCGGGTATTACACATTTTTTAATACAAAGTTGTACTTTTTTATTTCTATGGGTTACATTCTCATAAATTTAATTAAATTGAATCATCAAAATGTATACAATATCACTGTAATATATTCTTTATTATTTCATACCATTAAAAATGCATATTTTGAAGGGTTCAGAATACTTAATCTAGAATAGAGAGAATGGGAAGTGCATTGTTTTCATGAAATATCATATATCTTTATATATAAGTAAGAGAATGTTAGTGTAATGTAAATACATATAAATTAAAGAAAAGTGTAATTATTAATAGGTATTACTGAGGTCATTAATCCTAAAGGAGATAACATTAAATATTATTTTCAGGGCCTCAAATCTATAATTTTTTTTATAATTTATAATACAATTGGGTCAGAAAAATGAAGGAATTACGAAATATTCTTTATTTTTTTCCATATGAGGAGTAATTCTTTTAGTTCCAATAATATTATGGAAGTATACATACATGATCTATTTTTCTAAATTCAGTTCCTTATATTGGTTGTTCATCAATCGGTTTTAAATTTCTTCAAAAAATATACTTTCATGATTGATGAAATAAAATAGGTTTATAAATGATAACAAGCCACATAAAAGAGAGACGTGTCTTACTATTAGTCTCTAATTTTTCTATAAATACAACATGGAAAATATATTAATCCCTAAACAAAATTTTTTATTAATGATTCCTCATTAATACTTATTCAACTAATTATTCAACTAAAAATGGATTATTATACATAAAATTTCTTAGGATAATGGTATGATTGAAACCCTTATCATCCATCTTTCAATTTATGATGTCTGGAATCATTTTTTGATTTTATTAGTAGTCAGAATGTATACCAGATTCTATTCTCCAAATCCTTATTAATAAACATCAGAAATAAATATGATGGACTTCATTAAAATAGGCTTAATCAGTAAATGAAATTTTAATGATTTTTTCAAGACCACACAAAATCATAATTACATCATCCATTTATTTACACATAGATCATTCCTCAGTCTAGACATAATCCATAATATCAATTGTAGGATTTATAAATCATGAAACATTATTTTCAATTTCAATCATATTAATATTAATTTAGGTTCTTCATTTACAAAATAACTATATTAATTTGTAAATTAAATGTAAAATATCCAAAACATATTCCTCAGGAGTGTCACAAAAGGTGAGTAGAATGGCCCATTTCTATGTACCAGGTTACACTACATTAGGACTAACTCACTCTGTCAGAGTTTTTAATCCTAGGTACATATGTTATCAAACCATATCCACTTATATTATCAATAAATTGATGAATTTATAAGAAATGTACATAATATCTTTTTAATAGAATATTTAGAAAGTACTTCTATTGTTATCCCCAATATCATCCTTAGGGATATGTTATCAAATCAATGTTTTATTAAGTATAATGTCCATTGTTTCTACTAATGATCCTCTAATACATAATGTAGTGAGGTAACACTAGATATCCTTGAGTCAGTGTCATGTATCAATTAAATTGGGAAGATTTAAAGGAATAAAATCCCAAATGATATAATGTTTAGTATCCCTGAAAAAAATAATACATAAAAGAATCTTGCAATACCCATGAATAAAATAGTTAATACATTATTTTTCCCCTTTAAATAAATAAAATCATGGATAATATCTTACGTCTAGTAAATCCTATATTATATTATGAATCATGAATTAATTGGGATTGAAACATAATATGGGTGAGTTCAAATGTTTAATAAGGAAAAAATATAGAGGATTGCATAATTAATCATTTGGATTAAAAAATGCGACTTGGAAAAAAATGAACACACATACCATGTTATTAAAAAATGGAATTAATGTGCATAAAAATGTGTAATCATATGAATAAGAAATTAATGAAATTCAAATAACTAGGTATGGAAAAATTAATATGGAATTGTGGGAAACTGGAACACACATAATTCAATAAATTAAATGAAATGAAATTTATCGATAAAAAAGATTTTGTTAAATCACATGGATGAATAGTAACTAAAAAATGTGGGAAATTATTAATTATTTTATGTCAATTTTCCATGTTACATAGAAAATTTACATTCAAGACCATTCACACAAAAGGTTTAAATATTGGCTGAAAACCCATCTAAAGTAGATAACCAACTAACTCATCCCATGCGACATCTGATGCATCGATGGTCTATCTATTACCGGGACCCACCCATGTCGTACTAGACAAAAAATTCCTTATTTATAAAAAATAAATATTCCTTATCAAATATATGTATTTAATAATGTATTCCTAATTATCAATAATCCCAATATAGATAAATAAATTTCAACGTAAACATTTCATGAAGAATTATAGATAGTTCAATTAATAATCATATCCAAAAAAATTAACATGTATTTATAGTAGACATTTAATTTCAAATTATCAAAGGAGATTTAATATTTTAAGGGGACTATTATATTAATCCATGAAGTGAGTAATATACTTGGTCAAAAAAATCCTAAACCATCCAGATGAAAAATAATAATGGTATCAATAATTAATATCCCATGTGGAGTAAAATAAATGGATATAGGATTTGATGAATATGAATAATATTAAAAGTAGTTATTAATATATTATTTAGGAAAATAATATTTTATTATTAAAATAATTTCGCAAAAACCATTCATTGAATATAATGTTTTAAAATATTTTCATTAAAATTATTCTTTTAAACATGAAAATATATATTCATATAAATCCCTGCGGGTAAATCCATACATGAAAAATATTGTAAAAGAACATTGAATTTAATATTAAAAGTATTGGAAAGGTCTTGTTTAGAGATCGAAAATAATATTCCATTGAAAAATTAGGAAAAGTAACAATTTTTATTATTTTGTTACTAAATAAATTAAAAAACGTTTAAAAACATGTTTTTTTGAGGAAAATATTTTCCCCAACTAAGAGAAGACTTATGTCGGGTTTTCATAAAATATTTTTCTAAAATACAATGAGTACCAATTAGTGGAAAATGGGACTGATAAATGTAAAAGATAATGATTAAATAGAGGATTCAAAAATTAAATGATATATGAAGAAATAGTCATTGAATTTACATTAATGTAAATTCATGATCAGTAAAATTATTCTTCATGAAAATAATAATTATACATTCTATTATGTCCCATACCCATTTGAAATATTTTAAATCATAAACCTTGTGAAGTAATTAAATTATATTAATGTTTAAATTTTATGATATTATGGTGGTTCATGATATATAATGTTATGTTTTATTATATAAACCATATAAATGAAATTGGGATCATAAAAACAAATAAGACTAAAGAAAGTGTTATTTGAGATAAAATCCCTTAACTTTTGTTTCTTATCAAACAAAAGTCTATTATCATCCTATATAAAAAACATAAGTTAATTTCATTCTTTATTGATAAATTTTTTAATTTGTTATAATTATTTTATTTCTCTTTTATCCATTTTATATACAACTACTTAAACTATTATGTTTACATTAGTCTTTTTGACCAAATTCGGTTTATGGGTTAAAAATAACATCGATATGTCAAATATATTCAAATGTGTTATTATATAACATATTAAAAAAATATTATTGAAATAATTATTATATTTAAACATGTATTATACATCTTAATGAAAAAAATAAACATGGTTAGGAAAAATGAATCAATGTTACACTCTTAGAGACAACATCCTATACAAATGCATGAGTAACATTTACATTTTTCAATGATCATTATGAAAATGTTATTAATACTATAACATCAAAAATGATGATTATATCATAAATAATATATTATTTAATAATATATAATTATATATAGAATTATTTTGATGTAAAATAACTCACATCATATTAAGGAGGTGGTAGTCCACATGTCCACGGATGACGTTTCAACATTAAATGAATCGAGTTTCTTTGAGGTGGCGGATGTCGACACATACTCAAACGAAATTAATAGATTTACACAAGATGGAAAGCATAAATTTATATTATAATTAAAATTAAAAAAGAATTAATAATTTATAAATATCATAAATATCATATATAAATATTTATTTCTTCATTATGGCTACTATGAGTGTTAGTAAATAAAAAATGAATAGTCATCATTTCATGAGGTAGTGGTTCGTCATTCAAAAAACCAATATATTTTTTACCCATTTTATTGGTGTATGAGTTTGTTTAGGTAAAAGTATATCATAATAAATCCTAGATTATTTATTATATAGGTGATTTTATACAATACTTTAATAATAAGAGTTTATCGTTTGAGGAAGTAAATTAAACAAAAGAAATAATTGTTACACATTACCATAAAATCGGCTAACACCTTTTGGATTATACCAATGGGATTCCTTGAAATTTTTTATTAAAATATGGAGGATTCAAGGTATCTTTGATGGTTTTTGAGAAAATATTTGGTTATATCTTGGATTATTGAATGTTCTTTGAGATGATTGAGGAGTTTGGGGAAGTGGTGTCCTTTTATATTGGAGGAGTGAAACTCTTTTTATATTTTGACAATGGAATTATCGAAATATTATTCATGTTTCATGTGGATCCCCAAATAGACCAAATTATAGAATACTAATGATATGTTAGAAATATTTCCATCCAAAGGATCTTGTAAATATTTATTGGACATTTTGGGCCTTATGGTTATAGTTAATTTCTTTGTTAATCATAATTTATCATAAATCATTGTAATTGATTTAATTCACATTAAAAAAAATAATACATAAAAAAAATTTGGAATCTTTTGAAATTATATATTATTTCTATTATAGCTATGGAATCCATTTGTCCAAATTTAAATCATATAAGTGTGAAAATGTTATTCAAATTTCATCCATAAATCGGGGTAAACATGTTTATTTTAACTATAAAAATCCCAATTTTTTCTATGTTTGATTTGTAATTTTCAAATTAATATTCATTAAAATGAAATAAATATTATTAATTGATAAAAATATTACTATTTAATATTTATAATAAATTAAAAGTAAAAATTAAACTTTTATTTAAATTAGAATAATTGGTAGTTTGGAACAAAGATTAGTTATTTTTCATTATTCCTTATAAAATTATTTGTTTCCAAAAAATATAAAAAATTTACCAAATATAATTTGTTATTAAATTAGAAAGATTATGTTTATTATTACATACTAACTAAAATAATATACTAAAATTAATATTTAAAATTATTATATATTAAGCGGCTAGAAAGTTTCTATTATAAAATTATAGGTTTCGATTTGAAAAATATGTTTTCATGTTATCAAATGAATATATAACATAATATAACAATACATAAAATATTTTAATCAATATATAAAATTTATATTTCATTAATATCAGTAAATAATTGTAATTATTTATGTTTATTAAGATAAAACTCCATTTAAAGCATAAATAGTTAATATATGATTTTAGATCAAATTAATTGATATTTTCATTTCACATTTATTTTAAATTAATTTAACGAAATAGGTTTTGAACCATTAGACTTCGTAGAATATTTATGGAGATATTCCTTGAGTCAATGTGGTATGTCGGGGCCCAGGGACCTATGATGTGGTGATTTTAAAAATAATAAAATTATTTTTTCCATCTGGGTAATTTCACATGAAACATAAATAACTCCTTTGAAGTGTATCAAATAGAATTTCTATGACCACATTTGAATTTGGTAACATTTATTTTACCCTTAGCGAGACCTATGGTCTTCTGCACTGGGAGTTTCAATCGAGAGTGTTTTGGTGATGTGGCGATGATAGGGGAATTAATTGGATTAATTTAATTAAAAACAATTCCTCAACATAAGTCACATTACAGAAGGATGATCATACATCCACTTCACCCACTCAACTCATCTCACTGGATGATGGAAATAAACAAGCCTAATCGATGATGTAACATTCTTTAAATCCTCATTTTTACAAAGATCATAATCATATCAAAAAGTTGCATAATACGAGTGACATTATCCATCCAATGATTCATAAATTTACCATTAAGTTATATAGATTTTAGTTTTAGTCCTATTCATTTTTGCTGAATTTTTTAAGGATATAGATCCCAAAAATGAATATTATTGATCCCTTTTTGGTAGATCTATGTATTATGGTAAAGAACGGGATGAATCCGATCATTTTACAAGTAATTCCTTACTAGAATTAAAATCTACACTGAATGTAGTTCAGTGAGGAACATAATGTATAACTTCCTTTTTGGGGAAGATGATAATTTGGGACTACAAACCATGTACCATGATTACATGTTGTGTACTACCCCAAAACTTATGACCATTGGACATGGATTGTGTTAGATATGTGAAACTAAATGGATGTGTAATAAAACACATACATGGTAAAATAACAAGAATTATGGTACACGAAAACAGGAAAAATATATGAGTAAGTGTCTATTTAGTCAAAACAAACCATGTTGTATCAGATACATGGTGTGAAAAGGACATATATGGACATTCCATGTAGAAGTGGTACACAGACAGGGGCCACGTGAAGAGAGACACAATGTGTTCCTCCTTTATATTTAATTTACCCCTATATTGGTTGGATTACCATTCAAATAGGATAAAAAACTATATGCACTGGCAAGATCACTCCTTGTGTGTGCCCCAGTGCATTCCATACAGTACTAAGTGATCCTCCGACAATAATCTATCTTCCTTATTTCCTTCAATAAGACACTGATTCTATTTTTTGAATAGACTATCATGAGTGGTTTTCCACATACAATGTGATGGTTTCCACCATTATGAATGATGAAATATGAGGTGGTGTAAATCAATAATGGTTCTTGTGATGTTTTTATGAGATGGTTTTTGAGATTTTGTGTGGTTTGTTAGAAGAGAATCTTGGACTAGTACTCCCCTATATCTTTAGCGCATGGGTTTCCCAGTACCAAACTAATTAGGGAGTGATGGGACACCCCACATCGTGGGAATGAATGCATTATCATTCAGTGGATTCCACTGAGGACTTTACATCCAATATTTATAGGGGTGTAGGTTTCTCATGATGTTCATAAAATATATTAGTGCCCTCCTTCCGTTTTCGATTGTAGGCACACCATATAGTGGAAGGTAGAGTATGTACTCCCTTGTTGGAGCACTTTGTTGGGCCTCTATCGATAGAGTAAGTACTACCCTATTGGACAATAGAGTCGATCCTCTAGATAATATGAATAGATATAGTTGTTACTCCCTGACAAAGTTAGTTTCTAGGCCCTCTATTATTGGATTCGGTAAAACCCTATCATTTAAGGGTAGGGGTCCTCCATAAATGTTGTTTCGGAAGAGTCGATACTTCCCTACCATGCTAGGAGAGGGTCCTCTAGCATAGGGTCGATGATTTCCTATCATGTTTCTCTATGTTTCCTCATTAGTTAACAATCTTTAATAGTCAATACTAACATTTGGGATCACATTGTGGGTCCTCTTACAATAGATTTGTACACCCATACCGATTTTGGGTGTGTGTCCTTGATCCATTGAGTTTTACTACTATTCCATATAAAGTTGTCGGAAATCCTTTATCTACATGGTACTCCACTGTCCTTACAGGGGTGAGTATCCTCGCGTAAGATGTAGTACACCCCCATCACGGAGTATCAGTGGTGAGGAGATCCTCCATTAGAGTTGGAGCATAGATAGTTTTTTGGATACAGTTATGTGTATTGAACCCCTCCACATGATAAAAATGATTCTTAATTAGGATTTAGTGGTACCTTGAATAAATATGTTGTGGGCCCCTCTATATAGTAGTTAAAAATGTTTCATGGTTTATTCATGAACAATACTCCCTCAAATATAGGGTAGTGGCATGGTTCGGGTTCATCTATTCTCTCTCTCTAGAGAGGATGAATGTAGAGAATAATCTACAATATTGCTACTAAAAATTTGTGAAGTGGGGAGGGGTGCGCCTCTTCACATGAGTATCATTAGAATTTTTGGGAACAAGGTATAAATGATGGTACCACTGGTAATGGAATCTAGATTTGGACATAGTATGTTGTTAATGATGGAGCATATTTTATCTGATATACCATTAAGAATGGTTGGGTTGTTCTCGATGAAATGAATCTCTCATATGGATGCCATATGAGATGGTTGAGCTTATAGAGTGATATCTCTATATATCTTGTGTTACCTTTAGATCCTCATGTAGAAATAATGTTGGTGGATATGATATTGGATCCTCATGACCATTTGTGTTTGAGATTATTATATCTAGGTCTTTTCAGGGATGCCTTAGATTGTTGTCACATTTTATGGTTGAAAAACCAAAAATATCGAGTTGAAATGTCACATATAGTTTAGGATTGTTCAATAAAGATATCCTTGTTATATTGAGTTTCCCTCTGGAAAGGATCAGAATACTATATCCTTTCAGTAGGTCTTTTATTCATTTGGTGTTTTTAGGGATCCTACATAGTATTTATATGATCACCCCTAAAAGGTACTTTACTTCCCTAGATTTCAGTATTGTGTGTAGAATGTTCATTTGGATGGATTCCATGGATGTCCTAAGGGAGGATTATAATTATGAGGTGGAAAGATTGAGGTAATTATCGAAGACGGGTCGAGGATCCTTCTTATAGTTGAAGTTAATAGTGATACCCTCCTTCTATGTAGGATGTATGATTCTTTACCTTTCTTTTGCAAGTCATGTTTTTTTTCTTCATTCACATAAATTACTTTTTTATTATTCTAGTATCAAGATCATGTTGTATGAATGCACTGGTTACATAATGGTCCTGAAAATGTCAACATTTTTTCAGTTTGGATTTGTGTGTGCATGTGTGTGTGAAAGTTCAAAAGAAATGCCTCTAATATTTGTGATATGAATACTCATTGAAAGTCACCATCCCTTGGGAAATTAGAGGAAATTATTGGGAGTTACAATCTAGGCCCAGTCGATTTAGTCCATGACAGAGTGATATCAGAGGAGGTTTCCACTTTGAGACCTCTATGTTGAGAGGAATGTTTGGGTTTCTTAGAAACATTGTTACGATGTTTCATGCCCAGATCATGAGTCAGTGGTTTTAGTGTTTTTTGGTAGCTAACATATCCATACACTAGGACTCTGATGACCTATTTTTCATCCTGGTACATTAAAACACTTGTTGTTGGGAAATAAATGGAACATTCATCCAATATGGATGGTTTTTTGGATTTTTCCGATCTTTCAAGTGTAAGCTGACTAGATATACACATTAACTATGGTACACCAATATTCTATTTCAAGATGTTACTATGATGACATCCAAACAAGATTCCATGTCCTGATTTTGAATAAAAATCACCCCAAAATGAGGCTTCAGTATAGGGAACTAATTCTAATGTGTTATATCTGGATGGTCTACTAGTAGTGTCACCACCTCCTGAGTAGTATGATTTACTTGTATTTTGGGCCGAGGATGCACCCAGGTATAATATGCTACATGAGTTCAATAAGTTGCATCCTCTATGGTACCAGGGTTATCCAGACCCTTAAGAAGATGAGGACTAGCTTGAAGAAGTCAAAAGAGTTTTCTTTTTATTGAGGACACCTTCAAATAATATGTTGTTCAAGGTGGTGGGCCTTATAGAAGATTAAATTGGGCGATACAGGTGATTAAATATATTGTCTCATATCGAGGAGACAATCACATGGGAAGATTTATAGAGACTCATCATTAATGGTGCTTTCCTAGAAACATTTAGGTCATTTCCTATCCATGAGCTTCTATATACTTGACAAGAGAACATGGATCCAACAACGTTTTATTCAATGTTCACAAACCTCTTGCGATACTCCATGGATGTAGTAAATGATTTGTTTTTCTAAATAATGTTCCTTCAATGAGGTATTTAAATTAGGGATGAGGGAATCTATGATTCCAATGTGAATTCCTAACTATTCTGGATTACTAGATAGAGCACTTGTAGTAGATAGTTTCCTGGTTGAAGGGAAAGGTGGATGTGGCCCACAGGGGTGGTCCTAAGGCAGAGGATTCTATATGAGGTGGTAATAAATAGATGACACGATATCATTCTATGATTAATACCCATTACAATACCCACACATGAGGCCATATTTTGTAGGAGTTTCTCCAAGGATAATTCCAACAATAGTACATGGGAGATATTCTTGCGAAGTAAAGAAAATATCTCTAGCTATTTTATAAACAACTATGGTATTTAGAGTTAGTGGGGTGACGATCCTCCTTTTTAGAGGAATCATTTAGAACATTAAATTTCAAAAGGTATCGTATGAGGTGGGCGATATAATATAGTGTAAGGCATTGGATTGCAGTTTGAGTCATTACCACCACCACACCAAGGTGTTATGTGCTTGGATCAGTGCTCTAGAGGACATGTAGAGGGCACCATCCAACCATAGATTCCATAGAATCAGGGTCTTTCTGAATTGATAATGTTGTGCCTTATATCCTTTATATATATGATGTTGAAACTGTAAGACACAATTTTTTGTAATCTTTTAATTCTCTCTCTGCTCGATTATTAACCACATTGTGTCGGGTATTCAGTATAACCCTATGTTGGTAAACAAGAAAGAGGGACCAATATGACCTACTGTGTATTTGGAATTCCCTTTGACTCCCATTAGTAAACTGATTTTTTTTTTCTTCATCTATGTATGTGAAATTCTTGATGAGGATTTTGATCAGTTTGACGCAGCATTGAACTCATGTGGAAGGAGGGCATTTTCCCCCAACTGAGAGCTATTTTTGTGGTGTTAACAAAACAACACAGGCAAGTCAGTGCCTCCCAATGATAATAGTGTTGAGGTGTAGTGGGTAATTTACTTAAACTAATATGTTCATGGTGAGGTTCTGTGATGGAATTTCAGAGTATGTCATGGACATGCCACCAGAGATTCTCTACTTGAACCCTTTACCTTAGCAGCCAGGGGAGTGGGAGAGCCTTTCTTAAAATCGGTCTATAATGGATGATTTGAATAATATGATGTTTCCATATTGTGTTTTTGTTTCTAATGATCAATTATTAGTTTTTATGAATCATTTGGGTGTAGAAGTGTTTATTTTTGGGTGATTTCCATTAAATATGAATGTTTGTAGATGAAGGGCCTAGTAAGATGCTATGTTTAATCTTGGGAAGCTTTATACAATTCAAGAGTTCCATCGCATGTAAAACATTAAACATGAATGGAAAAATAATAAGGGGGATATTTAATAGTCCATTTTGATGTGTATGTGATCATTGTTGTTCAATTAGTATTGTCATTGTGTTAGCGAGGTGGTGTACAACTAGACCCCATGACTATAGATGGACCATGGTTCATTCTGATTTCCCACCTATCACAATTTAGGAGACATGAGTACAATTGTTTCACAATTTTGGCCTTGTATAATCTAGGAATGAGAGAGGTTTTATCATGTTGGATCATATGTTTGCATTCATGTATCCAACATGGGAACCCATAGTGAGCTAACTGGCATGGGAGTCTATAGGGAATATCCGTTTTTTTAGTTGTACGTATGATTTTTCTTTTCGAGGATTAAAATACCTTATGTGGTGGGAATTTAATGACTTGGGTTTTGACACATAATAAATTGACGAATACTTTAGGATTCAGGCCATAATTCATCCTGGGAATCATGAGATTGGGGAGTCTTAGTATGGGGATATTAAAAATATTAAATATTTTTTTTCCCTAATTGTTTTTCTTGATATGTTAATAATTCCTTTTTAGAGTCTCAGTTTCGATTTTCTATTTGGTGGGTTTGTCCAAAAAAAACATGTTTATTGTATGAATGACCTATAGTCATCCAAGATAAGTGTTTTGGTTGGGGTGGTTTGGTGACATTGTACTAAAAGGGGAATTAATTGGATTAATTTTACTAAAAACAATTTCTTCCCCCTCGAACTCTAAAACCCTTGAAAAAAAGAGTAGAGAATGAAATATTTTCACCATGATATCTTATATTTGGATTATAGATGTAAATAAGAAAAATCAATGAATAAATGTACTGTAGAACACCATTTTTGAAGCATATCATCAATAGATTGAAGAGAAGCACAATATGGTAGTCATTCTCCATCCAATGCTTCGGTGTTTCTCCAAAATGTTAGTATGATTTTATTTTATTTTCAATCCCTTTACTTATGATTTTTTATGTTTTTTAGCCATAATATGTATTTTTTTAATCATTACTAGGTATATATATGAGTTTTCAAATGAATATGATGAATTAGGTATAGTTTCAGTTAATTCATGACAAGAATTACCCTCTACACTACATGCAGATACGTGAAAAAATCAATGTAGACCATATTTTTTGGGGAAGATTAGAATTGTGGACTAAAATCTATGTACCAGGGTAATTAGATTTGTAGTTATTCATACATTGTGACCAAGGTACATTTATTAGTTTAGTCATGTAAAACAATATGGTCATGTACTAACAAAATCCATGGTATATGGACGCGGGGTCTGGTACATATTCATGGGAAAACTACATAGGCATGTAGACATTTAGCCTAAACATTCCATGTATAATGGGACACATATCATGTAAGGGACATGGTTGGATTTTCTATAAATAATTGAACATGACTAAGGGTTCAGTGAAGTGGGACACAACGTGGAACTATGTTACACACCATATACAAATATAGGGGTTGATTAACCATAGAGAAAATATATGTGACAAGGATCTTGGGATGGATCTCACTCCATGTGTGCTCTAGTTTTAATGGCCCGGACCTCTCCGACCCATTACTTTGTCAAAAAGAAGGTCAAGAAGTGTTATAGAGGGTAAAATGGACTTTTTCCACACCTTCCAGAATTTTGAAACTACACGCCGTGTAGTTTGAGTACACGCCGTGTACCCCCTTCCTAGGTATACCCCGTGTTGCAGGTCGTGTCCTTGCCGTGTGGAGAAAATGGTTACACGTCGTGTATCCAGTACTACACGCCGTGTAGTCCTTCCCCGCGTGCGCGTTACCGTGTGTTGACTAGTCATTAGTTGTGTGCCATGTGAAGGTCGTGTCCTTGCCATGTGGAAAAAATGAGTGCATGTCGTGTGTCCAATCTACACGCCATTTAGTCCTTCCTCGCGTATGTGTTACCTTCAAACCACGTGTTGACCAGTCAACGGCCGCAGAACCATGTTGGAGGTCGCGTGGAGACCGTGTGAAAACGGCTGAGTACACGCCGTGTAGCATCAGTACACTCCTTGTACTTTTGCTTTTCACACCTATAAAAGGATGGGTCCCATCCTCCTTTCAACTAACACATCTCCTCCCCTCTCCTCTGAGCAGAGCTCTCTCAAGAGACTCGTAGCCTCTTTCTTCCATAACATTTTCGTCCAGTCTCCGATTTACGATCTGTCAGCGGCCATGGGATCGTAACGACAAGTAGGAGCTTCCGAGGTTGGGTCCGTTGACTTTCATTTGGCCTTTTCTTTCTGACTTCCACCCGAGTAGGTTCTTCCGGGACCCAACATAAGTGACAGATGCCGACGGACGTCTTCTAAAGTTGATCCAGGGGAGTGTTGTGACCAGAACCTGTTGAGGTAGGGGTCTTACCTTCATCTCTCTAATTTGAGCATCATGCGGGGTGGGTATCCTTTTTGTTTTCATGAGAAATGGTAGAGCCTTTAAATAAAGATAATAACTGGTTAAAGAACGGGGATGGGAAGTTTGTGGTTTCTGTTACTTTACCTTTTATATCCTGTGATATTATGTTGTGAAATGAATAGGCTTATGCCTACTGAAAATCATGGTCGTTGGGGGCCTTTGCTTGCGCAATTAAATGTTTCCCTATCTTTCTAGACCGTTTTGGTGAGTGTAACTTTGTTGAATGTGGAAATTGGATAATCACGTAAAGTTGGCTGATTAAATGAAAATCTGGAACCCTTGTGTGATCACCCCGGTTGAACCAAAATGGAATAATGAACATGTGGGTGATTCTTTGGTTACGTAACATGTGATGTGGGTGTTTAGTGGGTTGTTGTGAAATGGGTGATAAGCGGGGTTGTGGTTGTCTTGGCTATGGGAAGGTGTGAATGTTTAATGGTGATGGGTAGCGGGCTACAATAAATGGTATTAAAAGGAAAATGTTGTTCGGTGTGGTTGTGGTTATGGTGGTTGGCAGCGGGGCTGCAAGGATGGGATTAAATGTGAATGGACTAAGGGGTGGGTTTAATAAATGTAGAAGATTTAATGAATGGTGGGGCGTGGTAATGAAATAGAAATAATAATCATTGGTTTTGTTGGTAAATAAGAAGGGACTTGATGTGTTGTTGTGTTTTTCCTAACTTGCTTTGTGGATGGAAGGGATATGTTTTACGAACGATTTAAGTGGTTGGTTGTGGATAGTTGCCCAGTATTTAAGGAACTAAATAAGCTAATTTCTACTAAAACGTGAAAACCTTAATGGGGTTGGGGTTGTTTGTTGCATGCATGCTTCATGGTAGAGTGCCAAGGAACGTGCTCAGTTTCTATTTTTAGAAGCCATTGGTTGGGCTAAGTGGTTGCTATATATATATATATATATATATTTACCTTTTGTGTTTTATCGCACTGCACCCATGTTGATCACATAGTGCCGAACACTCCCATTTCATGGGAGAGGGTGTTTTCCCATAGTTACTAGCTCCTTCGTGCTCCTTCTCCCATAGGCTGTGATGGCTTGAGGCGACCTTACACCCAAGACTCTTCGGGTAGGTTTCGATTGGGGTGGTTAGGCCCAAGACTCTTTGGGCAGACTTATAGGCTGTGATGGCTGGAGGAGAACTTACACCTAAGACTCTTCAGGTAGGTTTCGATTTCCGACCCAGGTTTCTTTGGGCGAGAGTTCTGTTACAATTACTATTCTCAAGAATCTTCGGGATGAGGCCCAGGTGTCTTCGGGCGGGGATGTGGTTGTGGTTGTGAGGCCCAGGTGTGTGCGGGCGGGATGTGTGGTTGTGAGGCCCAGGTGTGTGCGGGCGGGGAGAGTGTGACAACGTCAGGACGTTCAGCTAAGTAATGGGAAATGGTGCGGGGTACCCAATGCTCTTTTTTCTTATATACTAATACATGTTGTTCTTGTGTTTTGGTGAGTGTGGATAGTGTGGTTGGGTGGATATAATTACTTGCTAGGTTTCTTCGGTTGTTCCCAGGAGACATTAGGATGTCTCCCCACTTGTGCATGAGAGCATTTGGTTTCCCTACTGAGTATACTTGTATGCTCACCCTACGTTTACTTTTAGGTTTCCAGGAGGACTACCAGGGCTGTGCGGGACCCTACTTGTCGGACAGTTGGAGTTGTTGTTGTTCTTGTACCATTGTTTTCTTTTGGTATTGTACTTTGAGGTTTCTTGTACTTGTACCTTGTTATAAATTTGTTTAAACATGCATGTGGGCTTGGTTTGGGTTTATTCTTATACACTTGTTCTTTTTCCTTTTGGTGGTCGACATGTCCTATTTCCCGATCTTTAAAAATAAAAAGGGTAATGCCTCCCATATTTGTGAAAAAAAAACTCATACCCTTGGTGCTAGTCGCCACCCCGGGGCCTACTAGAGGCGCGACTCGGGGGTCATTATCTCCCTTTCACCATTTCCAGCTCTGGAGGGGCATCTTTGGTGAGAGGGGTCATGACAGAATGGTATCAGAGCAGGTTGAGAGATAGGATGGTGTTTGGATTTAGGCACAGTGAGGATTGCATGGGATGGTAGGGCAACAGTGTTAGTTAACCTTGGTGCATGACATAGGCCATGGAAGACTGGCTAGGACACGGGATTTAAGGGCCCCCTGTGATCCGATGCAAGGACTCTGATCCTACCGAACGACCAAGTGATACTACATTGATTGCATGGTAGAGACCCTAGATAAGGTACATGCATCATCAAGATTGTGTTTTAAAGGATTTGGGTGTTATGGGAAATAAATTTAAATAAAATGATAATTAAAACCTTGAGGTTTTTCCTTACTACTTGGGCTTATGCGATACTTGTTTACCGTACAGTTATGGCACCTAGACGTTGTCCCCGGGTGGCTCAGACGGCCGAGGACCAGCAGATCCAGGTGGTCCATCAATTGAGGATTGACCGAGAGAAGGAAGATAGTCAGTGGGAGAAGACTCTCCGTTCCTTCCAGCGGCAGACCCTCAAGAAGTATGAGGGTAGTACATCAGATACGGAGACAGAGAGGTGGCTTGAGGAGCTAGGGATCACATTCACCTTGATCCATGCTCCGAGGGAGTACTGGGTTCCCCTAGCAGTCAGTCATCTGAGAGGTGCGGCGTGACAGTGGTGGACGCTCTATCTCTGAGAGAGGATAAGGGAAGAGGTTCCTTGGGATGACTTTGAGAAGGAATTTTGAGATGAATTCCTTTCTTCCATGATCAAGGTGGAGAATCGGAAAGCGTTACTCTCCCTTCAGCAGGGGAGTATGTCGGTACGAGAGATGGGGATCATGTTCAAGGATCTCCTGCGCTTTTCTCTAGATCTCTTTCCGGATGAGGAGTCTCTGGCAAGATGTTTGGAGGAGGCGCTTCATCCTTCGCTCTAGTATGTTGTCACCCCCTTCACCCTTCTGACGTACATGGCGGTGCAGAAGAAGGCATAGGTCGTAGAGAGGATGCACTCGCTGGGAGGTGCACCGCGTGAGGTGTTTCACTGAGGTTCGTCGAAGGGGAAGGCAGTCAGCAGCAGGTCTGCTGCGACAGGACCTTCCAGGTTCAGGCCAGTGGGGAGCAGGCGCCAGCAGTTCTAGTTCAGATCTTCGGGTCCTCGTCCCTTTTCCATGAGCCTAGGTCCGAGGTGTATTTCTTGTTGAGGTTTTGGGAACGTTCAGATTCGGTGCCCGACCCAAGCTCTGTTCAGTGGAGGTGGGTAGGTTCAGCGCCCACCGCAGCAGCACCAGTTGTCGGCGAGGCCCTTCCAGCAGCAGCAGGACCATGCTCCTCCAAGGGAAGACTTTGCGGGAGGAGGCCGACCTCAGGGTGTTCCTCAGGGACCTAGACCAGGGCATGGTCGGGGAAGTGGACGACATCAGAGAGGCAGAGGAGCTGGGCGTGGACAGTTGCACGCAGGAGAGTTGGCAGCTCCAGCAGGACCAGAGGTGGTGCGAGGTACGATTTGTTTGTTCAGCACTCTTGTCTCTGCTTTGTTCGATTCGGGAGCTTCACACTCTTTTGTTGCACCTAGTCTAGCCCATTCATTGGGACTAGACGTAGAGAGACTTTCCATACCAATGGTACTGAGTACACCAGTTGGGGGCCAGACCAGCGTATCTTGTGTTTTTCAGGGATGTATGATGATGTTGGGACCACATCGATCTAGTGGAGACCTTCTTCTATTACAGATGCAGCCATATGATGTCATCCTAGGAATCGACTGGTTATTTTTTTTAGTGTCGTTATCGACTGCTTCCAGAGAAGAGTCGTGTTCTCCGACGTTGATGCGAAGCGCATATCTTTCGTTGGGGAGAGGATCTATCAGGCAGGAAGTCGGCATGTGTATCCTCTCCTTTCCTTGTTAGGAGGGTTATCAGTGGTTCTAGATGATACAGAGATGATGGATGTCCCGGATGTTGTTGGGGAGTTCCTTGATGTTTTTCCTGAGGAGGTTGTGACTATACCCCACTGACGTGATGTTGAGTTTGGGATAGACTTACAACCTGGTGCCCGTCCGATTTCGATGGCCCCTTATCGAATGTCGCCTTTGGAGTTGCGGGAGTTGCGGATTCAGATTGACGATCTAATGGAGAAGGGTTTTGTTCAACCCAGCGTGTCGCCATGGGGTGCTCCATTTTTGTTCGTGAAGAAGGAAGATGGTGGTATCAGGCTATGCATAGACTACCAAAGGCTGAACCAGGTAACGGTCAAGAACCATTACCCCCTTCCAAGGATAGATGATCTCTTCGACCAGCTGAGGGGAGCAGGTTGGTTTTCTAAGATTGATCTACGATCGGGATATCATCAGCTAAGGGTGAAGAAAAGTGACATCTTGAAGATATCTTTCAGGTTCAAGTATGGGCAATTCGAGTTTGTAGTGATGCCATTTGGAGTTACGAATGCACCAGCTATGTTCATGGGACTTATGAACTTTGTCTTCCCAGAGTTTCTGGACTGGTTCGTCGTTGTGTTTATCGATGACATCCTGATCTAATCATGATCATAGGAGGAGCACGTTGAGCATCTCAGGGCAGTCTTGTAAGTCCTTCGACACCACCAGCTTTACGGGAAATTGTCGAAGTGTAAGTTCTTGACACAAGAAGTACACTTACTTGGGCACATGGTGTCTCAGCAGGGAGTGTAAGTGGACCCGTCGAAGGTGGAGTCAGTTGTTTCTTGGGTAGCACCCAAGAACGTAGAAGAAGTTCGTAGTTTCCTGGGGTTAGCATGTTACTAACGGAGGTTCGTTTCGGACTTCTCTCGAGTTGCTGATCCTTTGAAATCTTTTACGAGGAAGAACCATGTCTTCCCGTGGAGTGAGCAGTGCCAGAAAGCTTTTGACTACCTGAAGGAGAAGTTGGTCAGTGCTCCCATACTCAGGTTGCCATAGGAAGGGTTGTTGTATGAGGTGTTTTGTGATGCTTCTGGCCTTGGTCTGGGGTGCGTGCTGATGCAGAAGAAGGGAGTGATTTGTTATGGGTCTAGGCAGTTACGCCCTCACGAGCGTAACTATGCCACCCATGACCTGGAGCTTGCATTAGCAGTTTTCGCATTGAACTTGTGGCGACATTACCTATTTGGGGAGCGCTTTGTGGTCTTCTCAGATCTCAAGAGCCTGTGTTATATCTTCTCCCAGCGTGACGTGAACTTACTACAACAGAGATGGGTCGAGTATCTCCAAGACTATGACTTCGAGATCTCTTACACTGAAGGTAAGGGCAATGTTGTGGCTGATGCCCTATGCAGGAAGTCACATAAGGATGTTGTTCGGGAATCCACTGATGCTTGAAGGCGATGGGAGAGTTGGATGCCCTGCACTTAGATGCAAGGGAAGAAGGTGTTAGAGGTTTTTTGTTCAAGATGATTGTGCAATCCTCCTTGTCGCAGCAGGTGGAAGAGTATCAGTGGGGGGACTCCTAGGTATAGGTGATGCGAGATCTTGTTAATCAGGGGAATGCTTCAGAGGGATGGTCAAAGGACAGCTGACATCAGATGCTTTTCCATGGAAGGTTGTTTGTCCCAGAGGCGATGTGTGAGGGAGTTCTCCGTGAGTTCCATAGCTCAGCATTGGCGGTACATCCAGGAGTTTAAAAAATGTACTGAGGCCTGAGGAATCAGTTTTGGTGGCCCGGGGTTCAACAGGCAGTGGCGGAGTTTGTGGCTTAGTGCCTAGTGTGTCAGCAACTGAAGGCTAAACACTGTGTTCACGGTGGGTTGTTGCATCCTTTAGATGTCCCTAAGTGGAAGTGGGATGACATCTCAATGGACTGTGTCACATGACTACCCAGAGCTCAGGGTGGTTATGATGCTATCTGGGTAGTGGTGGATCGTCTGACGAAATCAGATCACTTCTTAGCAATCAATGTGTCGGGCCCGATGATTACCTTAGCTCATAGGTACATATACGAGGTGGTGCGTTTTTAGGGAGTTCTGAGGACTATCATCTCAGACCGGGATACTCGGTTTACCTCACGAGTCTGTAGAGGGTTACAACATTCTTTTGGCACCCAGCTACGCCCTAGCACTACTTTCCACCCTCAGACTGATGGGCAGACAGAGCAGACTATCCAGACGTTAGAGGACATGCTACGAGCATGCGTTATGGATTTCAGAGGACCATGGGTACGACACTTGCCTTTAGTAGTGTTTTCCTACAACAACAGCTTCCACTCTACTATTGGCATGACACCATTTGAGGCTTTGTATGGAATGCCATGTCGTTCACCCATTTTCTGGGAAGAGGTTGGTGATACAGGTGCTCTTGGCCTAGAGGTAGTGAAGAGAACCATGGAGAAATTCCATCTTGTACGTGAGAGGATGAAGGCGGCTCAGTACCGACAAAAGTATTATGATGATCGTCAGAGGAGGACCTTGTAGTTAGAGGTGGGAGACCATGTGTTCTTGAAGGTTTCCCCTCGACGGTGGCAGCGGAGGTTTCGGAAGGGGAGAAATCTCTCACCTAGGTTCATCGGACCTTCTGAGATGCTGAGGCGATTTGGCGAGGTGGCATATCAGCTGGCCCTGCCACCTTAGATGGAGAAAGTCCATGACTTCTTCCACATCTCCCAGCTTCATCGGTACTTACATGATGACTCTCACATTATCGACAGGGGAGAGTTGGATATGGGAGATGATGCGGCCTTCGAGGAATGACCAGTCAGAATCGAGGATCATAAAGAGAAGGTGCTCCGTGGACGAACCATTCCCTTGGTTCGTGTGTTCTGGAGACATTGCGGCCTTGAGGAGAGAACTTGGGATCGGGAGACCCAGATGCACGCTCAGTACCCAAAGTTGTTTTTACTTGTGTTTTTTTCTTGTTCTTATGAGCTTTGTGTTGATGTTGTACTCTTTACCCTTGTTAAATGGAATGCTTGGCTTGTCAGTTGTGAGGACTTTTGTTTCTTTGTTCCATGGTAATGTGTAACATGTCCGGATGTGTGGGAAAGGGAAAAACCTGACCCTTAATGGAGACACATTAATGTGGATGCGATTGAACCCGTGCAAGTGAGTCAGTGCCACCTAAAGTGGATAATATCTCGACATATGTGAAGGAATTTCCCAAACCCACATGTTTGGGCAGTGTGTTGGTTGTGTGGTGTTGGGGTTAGTGCGAGTTGAAAAATCATAATGTGTGAAAGTGGGAAGACCCAATTCTAAATCGAGACGCATTAATGAGGAAGCGATTAAACCCGTGAAGGCGAGTCAGTGCCACCTAAAGCGGATAATATCTCGACATAGGAGAAGGAATTTCTGACACATATGATTAGGGTTGTTGGTTGGGTTCCTGTTATAATGAGAACCCTAAGTGGTATCTTGTTGGGTTCCTCTGGTTTGGTTTTTGAATTCTCGGGGATGAGAATGTTTTACGAGGTATCTGATGTAATGTCCCAGACCTCTCTGGCCAATTCCTTTGTCAAAAAGAAGGTCAAGAAGTGTTCTGGAGGGTAAAATGGACTTTTTCCACACTTTCCAGAATTTTGAAACTACACGCCATGTAGTTTGAGTACACGCCGTGTATCCCCTTCCTGGGTATACCCTGTGTTGCAGGTCGTGTCCTTGCCATGTGGAGAAAATGGGTACACGCCTTGTGTCTAGTACTACACGTCATGTAGTCCTTCCCTGCGCGCGTGTTACCATGTGTTGATCAGTCGTCAGCCGTGTTCCATGTGAAGGTTGTGTCCTTGCCATGTGTAGAAAATGAGTACACGCCATGTGTCCAATATACACGTCGTGTAGTCCTTCCCCGCATATGCGTTACCTTCAAACCGTGTGTTGACCAGTCAATGGTCGTAGAACCGTGTTGGAGGTCGCGTGGAGACCGTGTGAAAACGGCCGAGTACACATCATATACCATAAGTACACGCCGTGTACTTTTTCTTTTCACGCCTATAAAAGGAGGGGTCCCCTCCTCCTTTCAACTCACACCTCTCCTCCCCTCTCCTCTGAGAAGAGCTCTCTCAAGAGACTCTAAGGCTCTTTCTTCCATAACTTTTTCGTCCAAGCTCTGATTTACGATCCGTCAGTGGCCACGGGATCGTAACGATGAGGCAGAGCTTCCGAGAATGGGTCCGTTGACTTTCCTTCGGCCTTTTATTTCTGAATTCCACCTGAGGAGGTTCTGTCAGGACCCGACAGAAGTGACGGATGCTGATGAACGTCTTCTAAAGTTGATCCGGGGGAGCGTTGTGACCAGAACCTGTTGAGGTAGGGGTTTTACCTTCGTCTCTCTAATTTTTTCATCATGCGGGGTGGGTATCCTTTTGGTTTTCATGATAAATGGTTGAGACATTAAATAAACATAATAACTGGTTAAAGAATGGGGATGGGAAGTTTCTGGTTGCTGTTACTTTACCTTTTATATCCGGTGATTTTATGTTGTGAAATGAATAGGCTTATGCCTATTGAAAATCACGGTCGTTGGGGGCCTTTGCTTGCGAAATTAAATGTTTCCCTATCATTCTAGACTATTTTTGTGAGTAGAACATTGTTGAATGTGAAAATTTGATAATCACGTAAAGTTGGCTGATTAAATGAAAATCTGGAACCCTTGTGTGATCACCCCGGTTGAACCAAAAAGGAATAATGAACATGTGGGTGTTGGTTTGGTTACGTGACATGTGATGGGGGTGTTTTGTGGGTTGTTGTGAAATGGGTGAGTAGTGGAGCTGTGTTTGTCTTGGTTATGGGAAGGTGTGAATGTTTAATGGCGATGGGCAGCGGGGCTGCAATAAATGATATTAAAGGGAAAATGATGTTTGGTGTGGTTGTGGTTATGGTGGTTGGAAGTGGGGCTACAAGTATGGGTTTAAATGTGAACGGACTATGGGTTGTGTTTAATAAATGTGGAAGAGCTAATGAATGGCGGGGCGAGGTAATGAAACAGAAATAATAATCAATGGGTTGGTTGGTAAATAAGAAGGGACTTGTTGTGTTGCTGTGTTTTTCCTAACTTGCTTTGTGGATGGCAGGGATATGTTTTACGAACGATTCAAGTTGTTGATTGTGGATAGTTTCCAAGTATTTAAGGAACTAAATAAGCTAATATCTGCTGAAACGTGAAAACCTTAATGGGGTTGGGGTTGTTTGTTGCATGCATGCTTCGTGGTAGCAGTGCCGAGGCACGTGCTCAGTTTCTCTTTCTAGAAGCCATAGTTTGGGATAAGTGGTTGCTATATATATATATATATATATATATATATATATATATATTTTTATCTTTTTTGTTTTATAGCACCACACCCATGTTGAGCACATAGTGTCGAACACTCCCATTTCATGGGAGAGGGTGTTTTCCCATAGTTACTAGCTCCTTCCTTCTCCTTCTCCCCTAGGCTGTGATGGCTTGAGGCGACCTTACACCCAAGACACTTCAGGTAGGTTTCGATTGGGGTGGTTAGGCCCAAGACTCATCGAGAAGACTAATAGGATGTGATGGCTGGAGGCGACCTTACACCTAAGACTCTTTAGGTAGGTTTCGATTTCCGGCCCAGGTGTCTTCGGGGGAGAGTTCTGTTACTATTATTGTTCCCAAGAATCTTCGGGATGAGGCCCAGGTGTCTTAGGGAGGGGATGTGGTTGTGGTTGTGAGGCCCAGGTGTGTGTAGGGGGGATGTGTGTTTGTGAGTCCCAGGCTTGTGCGGGCGGGATGTGTGGTTGTGAGGCCCAGGTGTGTACAGGCGGGATGTGTGGTTGTGAGGCCCAGGTGTGTGCGGGCGGGGAGAGTGTGACAACGTCAGGACATTCAACAAACTAATGAGAAATGGTTCGGGGTACCCAATGCTCTTTTTTTCTTATATACTACTACCTGTTGTGCTTGCGTTTTGGTGAGTGTGGCTGGTTAGGTTGGGTGGATAGAATTCCATACTAGGTTTCTTCTGTTGTTCTCACGGGACATTAGGATGTCTCCCCACTTGTGCACGAGAGCTTTAGGTTTCCCTACTGAGTATACTTGTATGCTCACCCTACGTTTACTTTCAAGTTTCCAGGAGGACTACCAGGGCTGTGCGGGACCCTACTAGTCGGACAATTGGAGTTGTTGTTGTTGTTGTACCATTTTTTTTCTTTTGGTATTGTACTTTGAGCATTCGTGTACTTGTACCTTGTTATAAATTTGTTTAAACATGCATGTGGGCTTGGTTTGGTTTTATTCCTATACACTTGTTCTTTTTCCTTTTGGTGGTTGACTTGTCCTATTTCCCGATCTTTAAAAATAAAAAGGGTAATGCCTCCCTTATTTCTGAAAAAAAAAACTCATACCCTTGGTGCTAGTCGCCACCCCGGGGCCTACTGGAGGCAGGACTCGGGGGTCATTATCTCCCTTTCGCCATTGCCAGCTCAGGAGGGGAATCTTTGGTGGGGGGGGGGGTCGTGACACTAGTGGACATCGTGTACTACTAGGTGGTCCTCCTGAGATATTATACCTTTCGAATATCCACTTACATGACTCAAATTTAGGTTTTTCATAGCCTATCCTGAGTGGTTTTCTGAATTGAATGTCATTGTGGCATCAATTATGGATTACGAGATATGAGGTTTAGTAAATAATGCAATATTCTAGTGAAGATGTGTCAATCCAATTTTTGAGATTATGAGTGGGTTTTGAAAATATATGTTGGAAATGGTACTACCCTTTACCATTGGGGAACGTGTTTCCCCTTTCTTCTTTGCATGCATAGAGATGTGACTCCCCCTGTCATGGGTGCGAGTTACATTCCTTGTGTTAAATTTTTCTAGGGGTTTTAATCTTTTAGTGGACATGGTTCTAGGATCCATTTGATGTTTATAAAGTCAAAAAGTTCTCCCATTCTAGGTTATAGTGGAGGACCTCGATACTATTTTGGAGGAAGAGTAGGTACTCCCCTATTGAACATGGGTTTGTGTCCATTCTTGGTGGAGTTCGTACTCCCTTATTGGAACAATGTGAGGATCCTACACAGGTGACTTATAGATAGATTGGTTATCCACCTAATATGATATGAAGAATGTCGTATATCATATGAGTCGATAAAACCGTATCATTCCAGTGTGTTTGTCCCCCATACATGTTATTTTGGAAGAGTCAGTACATCTTTTTCATTCAAATGAGTTGTTCCTCTAGCCTGGGGTTAGTAATTCCCTATCGTGATTGGGAATGGGTCCCCCATAGTGGATTAAATATAAGAGTCATCGACCCCCTATCATACTATATTTATGTTCCTCTAGTTATAGAGTTTCAATCCCCTATCATTTTAGGGTGTGGTTCCACAATCCATTGAGTTTTACTCCCCAACCATATCAGGTTGTAGGTCCTCCCTTCTTTGAGTGGGACTCCCTTTTCATTAATGGGTGTGGGTCCTTGCATATGAAGTTGTACTCCCCCATATATTAGTTAAAATTAGAAGCATTTCATCCATTGATGATGGAAATACCTTGACTATTATATAAAATTTGGAGGATTGGTCCCTCCCCTTGATATAAATGAGACCTAGTGATGATTTATTGCTCCATCTATGGTCTAAAGTTCTGTCCACACCATATAGGTGCAACAGACATTTTGCAGCATTTTTAGGAATATTACTCCCTTGAATGTAGGGACGAGGTGATATTTTGATCCCTCTATTAAAACAAATAGCAGGGGACACACATCAAGAATAGATCGAGGAAGTTATCCATGAAAATATTGTAGTGGTGAGGGGAGGGACACTTCCATTGGGTTTACTTAGCTTGTGATGGGGATAATTGAGTGACCAAATATCCTATAGTTATTGGAAGAAGAGGTGGACATACTATATTTTTACCATTGGAGAGTGTTCTCTCGGACATACCATTTGAAATGATATGGTTTTTCATGATGGAGTGTATCACTTAGATGGGTTCTATATGGTATTTTTGAGCTCCTGGAGTGTGTTCAACTTTTTTTATGTGTTAAATTTATATCCTAGAGTATATATCTTTTTGGTTTCGGTGAGATTGGATCATCATTATACATAGAGTATGTGATAAATATATATGGGTTTTTTCTTTCACTTATTATAGTGTTATCAGATGATGTGGTAGAAAACCCATGTATACTGAGCTAACTTGTTATGTACTATCATGAATGGTTTGAGAGAGAGTTCCTCTCTCGATTTGGGTTCCCTTTTTCTCGGTCGAGTGGATTGTATTATTTATGTTTCTCCTTTATTGGGGTCCCTACATTTTATTTTTACACACACCACTTCATGGGCTATTCCCATGCATGATTTCTACATTGTTCAGATCACATGTCTTTCTAAATATTCCATGGTGGACCTAAGGAAGGAAGAGCTAAGTAAGCTAGACAAAATGAGGTGACAATCAATGCTAGAACAAGGTGCATTCCAATAGTTATAGTTGACTGTGATCCCCTTCTTCTGATCAGGTAGGATGCTTTTATAGTGTTCTTTGGTAAATATTTTTTTTCATCATTCCCATTCAAAAATATTGTTGTCCAATGGTTGTAGGATATATATGTATTCATGCATTGGTTACATAGTGGTTTCATACATTTATACATTTTGTGAGATTGGATATGTGTACCTGTGTACAAGTACATCGAAAATGATCCCATATTAGTGATATTCGTACTCCATGCTAGACATCATCTAGTGGCCTATTGGAGGAGTTCCGGGGGAGTTGTGGCCTGGTCTCCATCGTTTCGGGTCCTGACAAACCATTAATTCCTTTTATATATTGATATAACATTATTTTTCATATGTTTGGTAATAATAATAATAAAGGGAAACATAAAATCATGGTTAAATGATATTACATTAAATAATAATATTCGTGTAATATATTGTTATCTAGTGAAACACATTATTGAGTGTAATTAATGCTTTTGTGGAAGGTCACTATTATATGTAACATAAATTATCTCACTTTTGTGTTAATTAAAATCTATATAATATATTTTATTTATTTACGTTAGTAATTATATTGTAATGTATCTTGTTAATATATTACCTTTTTACACATGGTATTGTGTTCTATATACTTTTTTAAATAGAATGTTTTACCAAAATATTTGGGGTTATTAAAAATATTTTTGACAGTCTTAAGATAAAATTAATTATATATTAAATAGAGAAATCGATATTTTTCTAGATGAAAATATTGTCTCCAATAAATATACCATGTATTTTAAAACTAATATTTCACATTTTGAAAATTTTTATTTATAATAATGACATTTATTAGGTTTTTTTTGAGAATTTTCTATTTTTGTGAATATGGAAGGAATAATAAATATTATTTGAAAACAAAATTTTATTCTAATTAATTAATATAGATAAATAACATACTAAATGTTTCAAATATAATTATTTTTATTAAAAAAAACAATTCAAATTTTTTTGAAATCATTTTAACATTCAAATTTTATGTAATAAAACATTTCAATCATTTAAACATTTTCTCCTTAAAAACATGAATACTCTTATTGTCTTTTGAAGTAATTTAAAATATAAATTATCCACTTATATGAATTGAATTTAATATAATGGAATCCATATTTGGAATATGAAGGTTCAAATTAGGTTTTATGGTCATTTTTTATTTTATTAAAAAAAATAACCACAGTAAAAGAAAATTTAAAGTAGTATAAATAACATTATTGAACAATATATAGATAATAGGTAAAAGCTAAAAATAAAATAATATAACATTCAATGGGTGTTTTATGTGTTTATAGATCCTAAAAATTCATTAATACATTAATTATCATCCAAATTATTAGAAATTAATTCCACCACAATTTGGAATGTCTAAAAAATAAATAAAAAATATTTAATCACCTAAAATGACCCATCCTAATTTATAAATACCACATCCCACTACACCAATTATTTTCAATATACTTGATGCTCCAAAAAAATCTAAAAAATATAGTCCTACTCACTATCCCCACTTCTGATTTCTAATTTTCTCAGTATAAGACTAAATTTAATATCGTCAATATATCTGTTAATGAGGTGATATTCAAGAGATACTTTTCACAATGAAGATATATATTTTCTTTTATCATTCAATTTTCTCCATGCCTAATTCAACCATAAATGAACGATAACTCCAAAATATCGTATATAATAGTTTTTTATTTTGATTATGTAACATACATATCCATTTCGTTTCTCATCTATTCTTTTTCAATGAAATGATTTTTTAAAAAAAATTATGACGATTAACCATCCCAGTGAATAATAATTTAGTTTTCTTCCATTATATATTTCATGGATGGTCTTTGAAGTATAACTATGGTGTAAGAAGATAATAATTGGATTATTGTATCCTAATTCAGGTATTTTATCTAATATATAATCATAATCTTAAATAAGGAAAAATTATTTCATGGTGTTTAGAAAAGCTGGATAACAAACTATACATTTATCACTAACCTAATATAAAATTCATCCTCCTCAAAGAACTAAAAAAATTTATATCAGGAAATTTATACATATGGAGGTTAATTAATACTATATATCAAAACCTATGGAGTTATAACACTATTATATAAAAACTTCTATAATTATAGACAAATAAACCGAACAAGAATCCTTGAAATGAACACACTCGAAACCATGATAATAATAAAAAATAATTCATGAGTGGGTAATATGAAGTTATAAGATCACCACATAAGATAATAAAAATATTAATATTTCTCTATAATTTTTTAATAATGTTATTTATACCATTATCAATTAGGATGATGGATGTGGATAAAAAATGAGCTGTTTCTAAAGGATTTCATGATCTCACATTTACTTCTGTGAGATGAATACCTTATTCTTCGCTTATTTCTTGTGGGTGGTGTATATAATAAAATTTTATATATTACATCATTAACATAATTATGTTAATATTATTATATGTATCATTTAATAATTCTATAATTTAAAGTTAATATTACTAGATATATAACGATGTTTAGGGGATTCCTTAACCAAATTTCTCTTATTTCAGGTAAAATTCTACTTCTTGATTTAATATTTCAAATATTATTCATGAAATGAAGTTTTAATAACCTATGTTTTTTTAAATGATTCATATATATTTATATATGATAAATACAATAAATATATTTGATTAATACGCTATTCAATTATATAATATTTTTAGGGGACATTCTTTTAAAATAGTATTTATGGTTATTTTCTGATAAATTTTTTTTTTCTATGTACAAAAAAGAATTTTACACATAAATATTGCAATAATAATTGAAACATAAATAACATGTTTATATTATTACTTTTAAACAACAATATTCTATTATCAATGCCTAGATTTTGAAAATGAGTTTTTTCAATATACTAATTTCATTTAATTCAACGAGTGTCAGTACAATAAAACATTTTATGATTTATGATTCTATTCTATTTATTTTGAATTGTTTATATTGTTGGTTTTTACAAGATAATTAAATTATGGGTAGTTATGTGAAATTTAAATTATTTATTGTTAAAAGATAAACAATGAGGGTTGGTTACGTGATAATCCAAATGATGGGATCTTATGTGATAAACTAATTACCATTTGTTACATAATAAACCAATGAGGGGTGGTTCCTTGATAAACGATCCTTAGGTGGTTACATTAAAACCTCCAATTAATTAGGTAATATGGTGCTGAATATAGATCGGGTTTGTTATTTCATTAATATTAAAAGTTGAACCCCATTATAACTGACCAATGATCCTGATATAGCTTATTCAAGGGGTTGAGCCCCATTATAGCTTACGGGTGAGCATGATATAGATTATATGAATGGTAAACCCAATTATGGATCCCAAATAAATTTTGTAGTGTCACACCCTGAACTTGGTGGTTATTATATTTTATCATTTCATTGGCCTTTAAATATTTTTTTGGGGTTCGGGATCAGCCCCAGAATAATTTTTTTTTCATTTATGTTAAAATTTTTCTTTTTTTGTGTTGGCGTCGTTGGGCACATGAGCATAGCGTAATTTGGAAGTCATGCGGATTTTCCTGGGTAACTGTAAGGCCATTTGTTATCGAAACATGTATGTTAATAATTTTTTTAATTAAGACAAAAAAAATATTTTATTCATTTAATATTTTTATTATAGTTAAAGATTTTATTATCATTAAAATAAATGAATACATTTATTATTCTTATGATCGTGTTATTATTATTAATATTATAAATATTCATTTTATTATTGATTTTGTTAAACATAATAGTAATAATAATAATATTAATAATATTATTATTATTACTGTTATATTATTATTATTCTTTATATTATTAATATTTGTACGATTATTATAATAATTATTATTAATACTATTATTATAAAATTATAATTAAATAAAAAATTAATAATAATAAGGAAACCCTAACACATATATTCTCTCTCCAATTAGTTCCTCCCTTCACCTTCTATGCAGCACGACCTTTCCCCCCAGATGCACTCTCCCCATGTAGATCAGCTTCAACCTCCTCCTCCCTCCTTAGCTGTGCATACCCTCCTTCTTTCCTTCATCAACCCCTCTTTATTCATGTAGTTAATACCCATCTCCCTTCCCCCAAGTTGTGCATGAGTATATCATCCTCCACACTAACTCGGAATCTCTGCCTCCTTGTCGGCCTCCCCGCCACAGGACCCCTGGTCACAGCCTTCTCCAACTCTATTCGCAGCAATGCTACAAACCATCCTAGATCCCTCTTTGAACTGTGCTCCCAACTCCCCCAATGGGTCCCATCACCCTCGCCTCCGAAATTTCCTCCTCTTATCGGGCATCGGGCTGAATCACCCCCTCCCTTCTACTCCTCTCAACATGAAACCACAACCCCTGTGCTGCTTTTCTTTAATTTTTTTAGGGATCCACATAGCCAGCGGCCGAACCTATCTTGAGTGGAAGTATCCCCTTTTCGGCTAGTCAGACTAGTCATGTGACCTCATTCCAATGCGCGGCCTCCATCCATCACATTTCACCCCCACAGTATAATACTGTTCTTTTTAGGGTTCATTTAGTTAGTTTGTGTGTTTTATTTGATGAAAGGTTATTTTGGTAGGACTAATATTTTTTAAACCCTTCTAAGTCCAAGTTGGGTTTTCCTTATTTTGGTGTTTGGTGTAACAAACTCTAATTGTGGTTTATTCAATGTATTTTGAGTCCTTGAAAATTAATCCGTAGGGATTTTTCCCTTACCACTTTGCATCGGATGCACATCATTCTGTTTTATATTGGTTATGAGGTAGAATTTACCATTTCACATCCTTTTTAATTTAAATTTTATTTATTTCATTATTTCGGAACATTTATTAATAAATTATGATGTACGATTATTGGTCTCATTATATAACCTAAAAAAATGTGTTTTTGGATTCTTTATGTTATAAATAGAATTTCTTTGTTAATTATTTCACACAATGAATTTTATGAAATTCCTAGTTAGATTTTGTGAGTAATTTTTTGTATGTGAATAATGATTTGGAATTGTTAATAAAGATTTTACATGTAAAATAGAAATAATGGGTTTTGTTAAAGAGTTTCAAGTCATTTTATGTTTAAAAGTAATGTGTATTTGACTTTGATGGTGTTTTTAAATGTGATGATGGACAATGGATTATTTTCCATTTTAATAAGAATGGAGTTCGTTTGTAAACATTTTATGAAGGTTTTAAAATGAATAGTTTTTTAAAAAAATTGTCATGAAATGAAATGTGGTTTGTATACACTCTTTCAGAATGACATCTAATTTATCATAAAAAATAATTCTTGGTGAATATAACTTAATGTCAATTTGGAACATTAATGTTAGTGGTTTGGTGTTGTCGTTGTTGTGTATACACCTCTTTAAAAAAATTTAAATTTTCACCTTTGGAAAATGTTAGGTTTTGAAATTGTTTAATGGTCCATGTGGAAACCTTGTAAAAAAATTGTGAAATTATTTATTACGGAAACCCCTTATGGATGTTTATAATGACAAAATTGTATCTATATAATGGGTGGGACATCCTTATAAAAGAATCATTGGGGTTCATTATTAGAATGCCTAGGATTGGACTCTTTATGTTCATTCGATTAATGGAATGAGATTTGTCCTTGGAGTGACTCAGAGTGGTTCCTGTTTGAATTACTAATATATATACAGATATTTGATTCTCAGTTGGCTTCGGTTGGCCCACACCCTATTTAAATACAGGAGACACGTGAATCTGGTATATTGAGAGAATATTTTGTGAATGATTTCTGCACTTGTAGGTTATTTTACAGACCAGTAGACCATAGTTGGGGGATATATTGGGTTTATTTCTATGTGATTTTATTTTTACTATCTTGAGAAATGATGGTAAAGCATTTTGAGTGACTTGATTTCACTGTGTGTGAAATTTCAACGTGTAAGAGGTTTCATGTATTGACATCTTCTAGATTATTCTTGTTCTCCTAGGTTCACCCATGCCCATTTGGGTTTTTTTCTTGCTGTATTGATTTTGATTCTTGTATTTATACCAACATTTCCCTTACTCTTTTATTCCAATGAAACAATCATTTATTTTTTTTCTTGGAAAATTGTGAGTGGTTTTGATTTGATTCTAGAAATGTTTTTCACATGAATGTGTTTATCCTCATTATACCAATATGAAAATCTAAACATCACTTTACCTTTTTTGATGCAATTTTCACTAGAGAAAAGAATTTATATTTAAAATGTTTAAATTAAATGGTTCACACATTGTTTATATGTATAATATTTAGAAAAAAATTAATTATATAAATTTTATTTCAAACATGAAATGGATATTCTTTTATTTTAATGGTATTTCATTGGGAATGGATTATCAAGAATGTATACTAGGTTTTAATATTTATTCCAATTGTTATTTTTACATTTTAATTATTGTAAAGGCACCATAATTGTTGTACTCACCTTGGGCGACAATCTATCATGATTTGGAGAGTGACCGCGAGGCGACATAGACATTGTAGTTGTCCTGCTCGGTTTGTTTTTTTTTCCTAAGTTCATGTTTACTAGTTTTATTTGGTTTATTTATTCTGTGATTCTCTTTATTATTTACTCAGAATTTATTTATTTATATAGGGGTGAACCATTCCCAATCACACTCTATTAATTTTCACATGCTTTTCTCCAACCCAGGAGGATCAGGAATGCCTCTCGAGCCTTAATGTTAATCAACTCAGGTGACCGATTAAGTGTTTACAAGAGTTTGTTCATGATAAAATGGTATCATAGATGGTAGGATCTTAGAGGACATCTCTTTACAGAGTTCCCTTTGTAATTTGGTAATCTCAAGGTAGAATGAGTAGGATAGTCTAAACTCAAGGGGTATGTGTGGGAAGAGCGTCATGAACTCTTTCTTTTTATGATACTCAAGTTTCAATGGTTAATCTGGTTTAATTAGTTTATTTGTGTTTTTGTGGAATGATTTTTGATTAGGATACGAAATGTGGATTAGGGATAATAGTCCTGATGAGCCCCCATGTCCTAACATGCCATATATAGCTAGGGGAAAGTTCATAAAAGGCTCTCTCTATCGGTGGCATGTTTGGAATATGGCCGCCAACCATATGGTCATGTATCCCACTGACACTAATTCCTTGATTCAGTTTCAATGGTTTTCCAGTAAAATTTGGATGTTTCATGAATTAGAAAAATTGGGTTTTGAAGGAAAAGGTTGTTTTAAATGAAATCTTTAATTTTTGGATTATTTGAAATAAATTGTGTTGAATGAATTGTTTTTGGAAAATGATGTTGTTTTTTGGACTTAGTGTTCCTATGGGTGATCACATGCATATTTGTATGTAGGAATATGTACAGATGTCTGGTATAGTGGATGGATGACCAGTGTGGCAAAAAAACATGGATGGGAGTGAGACACCAAGGAATAAAAATTGAAAGGGTTTGACCAAACAATATTTTTTTCAATTAAATAAGTATTTAAAATCAATGTTGTGATGTTATGATTGCTTGTTTTATTATATTTAGAGCAATTAACCAATGTGGTTTCTGATCATGATGGTTTTATTTACGGAGCTGGACCTGATTGGTTTCTTTATATTTCATGTTCAGGGGTTTTCCCCTTGAAGCTTCAATGGGTGGGCGTGGTGCATAGATCAACCTAATGATTTTATTCCTGAGTATCAAACCCAATATCCACCTCTATTTTAGGGCCAAGAAGTACCTTCTATAGTTGGAGAGGGGATAAAAAATATTGAATAATACTTTAACCTCAATGATTTTTCCATTTTGTTGAAGGTCATGTTTGTATCCATCATGCTCGAAGATTCACCATGGATGTGGTGGAAGTTAGTGTCTTGGAAGAAGCCCCAAAAAGAGATTACCTGGGATATTTTCAGTGTTTTTTTCATTCATCGTTATTTCTCAGAGAATGAAAGGGTGATAAAAAGGATGGACATGTTTTGTCTATAGTAGGGTTATGGATCCATGTTGGAGTATTTATAGTACATTGTGGATCTAGTCCCTTATCATTCATGGAATGCCACAAAAGAATTCACAAATTCGTGGCCTTTTGAGGCGGGTGTCCATCCCCTATGCAGTGGATGGAGTTAGTTTCCAATGTAAAATTGTTTTTTGACCTGCTAAGTAAATATTTCTTTGTAATGTCATGTTATATGGTCTTCATGAGGTATTCCCACATCAATTATTATGATCCATGGAGATACATCCAATAAGAAGATGAGTAATTGATCGAATGTCGATGGAGTCGTTCATTGAATCAAAAGGCCTAGGGATCGTTCATCAACCTCATCACAACTGGAGATACTTATGTGTTTTCGGTGTGGAATGCTGGGTAACAAGATAATCTCATTCCAATGTAATCCTATTGCATATAATGGTTATGGATGTTTGGGTTACATACAATGACTCTATCAAGGAATCCATAAAAATAATCACAGGGGATGTTCTCAGAAGTGATGTTTTTTAGGGATTTTTTTAACATTTCATGTTTAAGACTCATTTCAGTATAAGATATTTTTTGGAAGTTTTACTAATGTTGGTTTGGGTTTTGAAATGTATGGGAATTTCATGGGTCTTTTTATGAACTCCAGTTTTCAATGCCAGAGTGGATTTAATTTTGAAATCTAGTCATTTCTTTTGTTTAAGTAAATGATGTATGTTTTTATTAGGATTATCTGAACATGAATATGAGGTAGGAGATGATTTATTCATCGGATCTCCTTCTGAAATGCCTCAATGTGATTTTGGCGCTTAGTCAGGAAACCTGGGGGAATATTGAGGATCTTGGTTATGGTTGTGCCTCTATAGTGGGGTGAGACAATTTTAGCATTTATGTTGTTGTTTCAAAACTGTTTTAAATTTCCTCTGGACGTGAAGAATGTGATTTTATTATACCACATGAAATGTCATTAATGAATCATTTTTAGATGCAATTTACATATCAATGTTCTTATGTGGACAACCATTGAGAATCAGGATAGGTATTGGTTTTTATTAATCATTAGCTAAAAAGGGAGGTTGTGATTTCTGTTTTCATGATGAATTACATTTATCTTGGGTATGTACCAGTTCGTGTTCAAGTTGGGTTTCTATTTGGTCATGAATAGAATGGTTCTATATTGTGGAGAGACCACCCATGAGTCTCTCTTGGATTTCTCTAAGTTTTTATGAGATGCTAGTTGAATTCTAAAAGTGGGGAGTCTATTTAAACCTCCCACTAAAATTTATTTGTTTAAAGAAATGAGGTTGATTCTCATTGGTGGTTGATGGATTATCATTGGATTAGGAGGATGGATCATGTTTGTGTGGAATCCTTAGGTCTTGATTGATTGGTTGGATAGTGTGGTGGGTTTCCATGGGTGGAAAGTGTTATGGTGTGGAAAATGGTCAAACACCGACCTAATTGGCTATTTTTTTATTTGGACTTTAAATAATTTTTTAGGGACATGGTTCAACCCCGAATTAATTATCTTGAGTTATTTTAAAATGTCCATTTCTTTGCGATGGTTTCATTAGGCACACGGGTGGAGTGTAATTTAGAGGTCACATGGCTTCACCCAAGTAACTATGAAACCTTTCGTTATCAAAAAATTGAAATAGATAAATTTTATTTAAAAAAACATTAATTGTTATCATTTAATATTATTATTTTTGTTAAATATTTTATTATCTTTAAAATAGATGAATAAATTTATTGGTTTAATTTTTATCATCATGCTAGTATTATTATCATTATTAATTCTATTCATATTATTTTTATAATTAATAATAATATATCTTTTTAATTATTATTGTAGTTTTTATACTTTTACTATTATTATTATTGTTATGATTATTGTTTTTATTATATATTTTATTATTAATATTAATATTAAATTATTATTTAATAAAAATACAAGATTAATACGGATACCTTAACCCATATATTTTATCTCTATTTCGGGCCCCTCTTCTACTTGTGTGTGGAGGGACCTTTAAACCCAGCCGACTCATCCCCCTGTATCGCCGCTCCAACCTTCGTTTCTTTCCCTTGCATCACCTCTCCCCATGATCCATAGTTTCATCCCTTACTTCTTCATGTGATGAAGAACTAACTCCATTTCCCCATTTGGAATGTGAGAATATCACCCACCAAACCTCCTCGGCCTCTCTGGCTCCACATCTCTCTCCCTTCCACAACCCCCGGACACTGCATTCTACCCCTCCAATCGTTGTAGTGTCGCCGACCATCATGACTCCATCCTTTCTCTATGCATGCAACCGACTCCTCCATGTCCCCTTTCTCTTGCCTCCGGCCTATCCTCCTCATGTCTGACCTCTGACTCACCCCGGGCCTTCTGCACCTCCCAACTCGACAATTCCCCCCCTTGTTATTGTATTGTTATTTTTCTGGAAAACCCCATAGCTAGTGACCTCCCATATCTTGACCGTCAACCTGCCCTTTTCAGCTAGTCCATGTGGTACTTCAACCTCCTTCGGGTTTACTGCATCCTTCTGGTGAGTTTCATTGCCTCAGTATAATCCTCTTTATTCATCATAGTTAGTTTTGTTAGTTTATGGGTTTTAATTGTTGAATGGTTATATTGTTATGTTTACGATTTTTGAATCCCTCGTGAGAAGTGTCGGGTTTGTGTTATCATCACTCATGGATTCAAATAATCAAATTGAGGTTTTAACATATTTGTGTCCATGATATTTTAATCTCTAGGGAGTTTAACATTACAACATGGTTTCAAACGTGTGTCATTACTTTGAATATTGGTTCTGTGGTAAGATTTCCCATTTCACATATTTTTTAATTCAATATTAATTTATTTCATGCTTTCCCAACATTTTATGATCAGTTAATGTTGATGAATGATTCATTGTCTCATGTTTTAGCCTGCAAAATATTTTTTTAGGTATTTTTATGTGATAAAAAAATTTATTTGTTAAATTTTACACATAGTGCATTTTATGAAATTCCAGGTTGGATTTTTTGAGTAATATGTGGTATGTGAAGAATTATTTGGAATTATTAATAAATTTTTTAATTTTAAAATGGAAAAATTTGATTTCATGAATTTTTTTTAATTTGTATTATATTTAAAAGAAAATATGTGTATTTTTCTTTGAATGTTGTTTGACATGTGATGATGGACTTTGGACCATTTTGGGATTTAATAAGAATGTAGTTGGTGTGTAATCATTGTGTGTAAAATTTAAAAGGATTATTTTTTAAAAAATGGTCATGAAATGTATAGCTGTGTGTTTACACATTTTATGAATGATAGAATTATTTCCCTATAATATGAGGTCTTTGTGAATAGATCTTACAGCTTGATTAAAACCTTGGTGAAATTAGTTTGGTTTTTTCAATGGTGTGTAAAAATCTCTTTATAAAACGTGAAATTTGTGCCTCTAGGATGTTTAAGGTTTGGAAACCATTCAATGTTTGTGTGGAAACCCTGTGAAAAAATTGGTGAAATTATTTATTATGAAATCCCCTCATGGATGTTTCTCAGGCCATAATTGTATGTATATAATAGATGAGACATAGTTATTAAGGAATCCTTATGTTCTATTAATAGAGTACATAGGGGTGGAATTTTGATGTTCTTCTGATTAATGGCATGAGATTAGTCCTTTGAGTAACTCGGGGTGGTTCCTATTGTGAATTACTATTATATATACTGTGATTAGATGATCAGCTAGCATCGGTTGGCCCACCACTTTTTTAAATACTTGAGACATTGTAATCTAGAATATTGGGAGAGTTTTCTAAGAATGATTACCACACTAGTAGGTTATGTTACTGACCAATGCCCATAGTAGGTGGATTTATTGGGATTATTGTAATGGGATTTTCCCTTAGCCTTCCAAAGAAATGATGGTAGAGTGTTTTGATATACATGATTTTGTCATTTTTGACATTAAAATGATGATGATGTATTTTGTATCGGTGAATTATAGATTATTGTTCATCTCCAGGGTTCACCGATGTCTATTTGGATTTTATTGCTTGGTGTAGTGATTATGATAATTTTATGTATACCAACATTTCTCAAGATATGTGATTCCTATTGTACCCTATTTTATTTTTAATTTCATGGAATGTGGTGTGTTAGGTTTGATTAGGTTCTTAGAAATGGTTTTCAAATGAATGGGGTTTAACATCTTTGTACTAATATGAAAATGTAAACATCACTTTCCCCTTGTAAATCTCATTGACAATAGTGGAAAGAATATATGTTTAATAGTGGTTAAGGGTAATGGTTCAAACATTTTTTTAAGTGAAATATTTATAAAAACATATTATTATAAATTGTAGTTCAAAAGTGAAACGGTGTTTATTTTATTTTAAAAGTAGTGAAATGAGAATAGATTATAGGCTACCCTAAAAGGTCTTAATACTCAATCCTATAGTTCTCTAGGGTTTTAATTCCTTATGCAATCTCCATCATGGTGGTGCTCCCCTTGGGTGACCTTCGATTTTGAGTTGGAGAGTGTCCCGCGTGGTCATATATAGATAGTAGTTTTCCTATTCAATTAGTTTTATTTCCATTAGTTCATGTTTAGTTGTTTTATTTGGTTTATTTATTCTAATATACTAATTGTTATTTCCTCCACTTTTAATTATTTTTATTTGGCAGAACCATTCTTGTTTTCAATCTATCAATGCCCATGCTCTTGTCACCGGCCCAAGAGGATCTGTAATGCCTCTCAGCCCTTGTTGGAGAACGACTTGAGTGACTGCTTTTTCATTGAACCGAGTTAGTTCTTTACATATTGTGATTATATTGGAATTCAATTGTAATTTTAATCAATTTTAAAAAGGGTTTTGATTCTTTTTATTATTTTGATACTATATGATTCCAAAATAATGTTATTTTCCATTATATAGGTTATAATGATTTCATTTGAGAAAAATATGTTTTTTCTTATTATAAATTTTTTTAATCTTATATCATACTGAAAATTGAGATAAATATCAATATTAAATGTTGATTCATGTTTTACACTAGACTACATTATTCCATCATTATTAAACAAAATTTGAATTTTATGCTCATCCATTATTATAAAAAAATTTCACAAGGTACATGATGAGTACGAATAATGATGAGAACAATATGAATAAGTGGGAGCTATGTACAAAATAGAAAATAAATTATATTTTTAATGAGATTACATTGGTGAAAAAATTGATAATGAATTAACGTTCCCACATGTAATGAATGGAATTATTATTTAATATTTAAAAATATAATCTCTATATAATTTTTTTTTCTGGGAACACAATATTGTGGATTCATGTTTATAATCAATAAAATAAGTAATGATTATGGTATGTTCCTCATTGTAGGAATCAGAGTTGGGTTTAGACAACTTTAAATATTATGTTCTTTTCCGGTGAGGTTTTCTCATGAATTATATATATCATTATTTGTTTACTTGTTTATGGATGTTTATATGTTCAAAGTCGTATACAATATTTTAGTAGTTAAATTTTCTTTATATAGATAATATTAATGATGTGTTTGGATATTTAATTTATAGTGGAAATAAATTATGGTATAAATGAATTGGAGGTTAATGTATTGAATAGTTTTTATAGAAATGATGTTTTAAAAAGGATCGTTTTCATTTTAACAGTTAGTAATTCATTCTTGTTTTTATTGATTTTATTTCATTCAAATTTATGTTCATTTATCAAGAAGGAAGGAAATCAATCTATCACATTCCTTTTAACCCTTTCATATGACGTTATTATAAATATTATTAAAATTTTTAGTTCAGATTCTTTTGAAATGTTCTTGTGTATTCAATTCAACAACAAGAAAATAATTGACTTACCTATCAAATTTTTTAAAAAAAAAATATATGTCCCATTGTATCATTTCCTCGTGACCTAAAAATAATGATTTCTCTAAAACAATTCAAAAAGGAAATTCCACAATGTAAATGACCATTTATTTCTGGATATTTTGAATCATATCAAGAAATAAATCTGATATCAATAAAATCATAATATATAGATTTATGGTTTGAATTATTTCATTATTTTAAATGTATTTAGAATTTTTGGGTTTATTTGATGAATAATAAGAATTTAATTCACATATGTGAACATATAAATGACTTATTAAAGAATAAGATGATGGATAATGGTTAATGGAATAAAAAGTAATTTTAATAAATAATTTTTTTATGTATTGAGTTTTCAAATTTATGATATAGTGGTATTTTATAAATATTACAATAATCAAGTAGTCCCTAATTATTTGATAATATAATTTTTGATTTCATAAATATTTAAAGAATCATTAGAAAAAATTGATACATTTAATATTGATTAAATATAGATAATTTTTGGGATATATTAATTGAGTTTTGATAAATTTTTTAGGAATATGTGGTCATTAATTTAATTATATGGAAAAAAAATTTAGGCAAAATTCCATTTTATTTAACGGAGATATGGTTTAAGGAATCAGAATTATTTTTGGTTTATATGCTCAAGGAATTATAGGTAATATTTGGTTTTGTGTTTTTTGGATGAAAAATTAATTGAAAGAGAAAACCGTTGAATTTAAAATATATTTAGGATATTCATGATGATTTTGATGAGGTTTTTATAATTTCATAGGGATTATATTATATAGGTTTTCAAAAATGGAATCATGTTCATATGGTAAAAACCCGTCCTATCTGACAATGCTTTGGGGATTAAACCCATAACCGAATGGTAGCAAGGTCGCATCACCTACCCCTAGACAATGTGATGTATTTATTATTAGGACATTTTCTTTTTTTATATAAATAATTTTATTAATAAATAATTTTGTTATTTTGGCAACATATGTTTTATAAAAAGTATTACCAAGGGATTGTAATTAATTTGGGTATTAAGTGATTAAATGTTAATTTATAAGTCTTTTTGTATTTATTAAACCTTATACTATTAACGTAAATTGAATAGTTTGAGATTTTATTAGATTTATAAAGTATAAATTATCATTTTGAATCATATTTTATTTAATGTCATTCAGGTTATATATAGAAATGGTTAGCTAGATTAAGAAAATTAATTTTTTTTGAGACTTAAAGAGTGATTGTTGTTCTACAAACATAGACTTTTAAATTATCATGGACAACTATTTTTCAAAATCATTCCATTTTTTTTGATTTCAATTGTATTCTATAAAACATTGAGTAATATTAAATATCATTTTTTGAATGATGAATGTTGAAATTATTATATTTCCACAGAATATTGAATATTAATATAGTTTTATATCATATAATGTGTCGTTAGTTTTTTAAAATTTCATTATCTTTCACTAATAATTTTTTTGGATAGTTACTATAGATAAGAGGAATATATAGTAATACTTATGTTGATTTATTGATCCATAAAAATTGATTATGATACTTATATTATAAAAAAATCTTCTATAATACTCATTATTTAGAGAGAATATGAAGTTGAAATTGTACTTTTCAATTAGTTATATTTACATATTTTCTTATTATATGTGATAAATAATTAATGAATTTTATGGAATTTTCTTTTGGAACAAAAATTTTATATATTTACTTTTTATAGCATGATATCAATTGCCTTTGAATCAGTCAATTATTTCAGAATTTTTTTGCAGTAGAATTATCACGACCATATTGTTTATCAAAAATTATAATTCATTGAGAACTATTAATTCATTAACATTTCCATGTTTCCTAATATTCAAACCCATCATGGGTTATCCCGGGATTCCTTCATAATTTCAATTCATGCTTTTCGAATGGTTGATTTATTGATCCTTTATTTGAAGTGTGATTTCAACATAAGTATTTTGAATTGTCAAACATGTTGTACATTAACCTTAAATTCAAATTGCGTAAAAGAAATATATTAGGGGGGGATAATATTTAACATATTATGGTTTTATAAATAATCATTATGTTCAATACCGCAAAATGTTTTCCACATCGAGCATAGATAAAGAAAATTACATTATTATTTAAATGTGATGGTTAAAACCAATCCATTTAAATAACGGGAATGAATTATATTATCAAATATATGAGATTATTTTTCACATTTTTATCAAAAGGAAACATTGACAACAAATTATTAAGGAATGATAATAAAAATCAATTGAACATAAATGATGTGTTTTTATTAAAAAAACTCGTACTCCCTCAAAGGCATTTTATTATAATAAATTAAATAATTTAGTATTAGTGAATTATCTTAATGAAAATTTATGTTGTATAAGTTTTAATTTTTTGATGTTCATTCAATAATTTTTATAGGATTGTGATTAGAATACATCCATTTCTCATTATGAAAAGCCATATTTTTCTAAAAGGTAATTCTACCTCCTTTTATTGCCACACCTATTTAAAAAATAAATTAGATACATTTATAATTTTCATTATTCAAAATAATATTCATATATTAATTTGTAATAAAAATATTATATTACGGTTAATTTAATTATTTTTATGATATGTTTTATTTTGTTTAGAATAATAAAAATATATTGAATTTAACATAAAATATTCATTTTCATCTAATTTATTTATATATTAAAATTATATTTAATTTTTTTATCAATAATTATTTTAATGAGAGCTTAATAAATCAAATTTAGTTCATTGGAATAAATTTGAATTTGAAATTGGATATAAACAAAATAATGTTTTGAGTATTTTCACTTTAAAATCCTATTACCTCAATTTTTTTTTGAGACTAATTTTTAAAATAATTATTCCAATTACGTGAATTAAATTTTATAAAATTTATATCATATTTTTAATTTTAATTCACACAAGTTGTTTTAATATTTGTTGTATTTTTATAAATAAAAAATATATCATGGTAAAAAAGAATTAATGAATTATAAATAAAATAATAAATTAAGATAATGTTAAATGGTAAATGCATAAAATAAATAAATTAAATTAAATGGTTGTTTGATGTATTTATAAATCCAAAATAAAATTTAAATCATTATATATATATAAAAATATGGAAATTAATTCCACATTATCGTGGATGACATTGAATATAAAATATTCAATGTTTCGTCCATTTAAATCACCCCTCATCAAGTATAAATATCCCTCATCACTACCAACATTCCACTATAAACATATTTATATCCTAAAAAATCATTGAAACTATATCCTCCTGAGTCTAACCATGTACTAGTGCTACTGGTACCACAAATTACGAAAATAATGGTCCTACAGTTGTCCCTCAATGAGTTGATATTCCTATGGTAATTTTTGAAAAGCACATCTCTTAATTAAATACATTCTTCTATTTTATCGTCACAATTTTCACCCATCAGTGAATGATAACTTCAGGATAATTATTATATTGGATATTAATTTTTACAATCATTATATCATATATACATTTAATTTATCATATACCCTTAATCAATGAAATGAAAAACCATTGGATGCATTATGGTGGTCATCCATCTTGGTGAATAATGATTTTCATAGTTTTCAATTACTTCATTCCAGGACGGTCATAAAAATATAAATATTTCATATAAAATTTTTAATAGGTATATCGTAACAAAATTTTTAATTTAACATATATATAATGATAATATTAATCAAAATAAATCTAGTTCGTGGTGATTGGAAAACCGACCAATATAAACTAATCATTTATCATTATCATTTTACAAAATTGATCATCCTCCTCAAAAAAATAAAAATTATATTTGGGAAAAATTATACTTATAGAATTTAAATAAAAATAATTCATTTCAATTATAATATTTTTTGTCCCATTTTACAAGAACATCCATAATTATATACAATTTAATCCATCGAGAAACCTTAAAAGAACACACACGAGACCATGAAAACTATGAAATATTATTAATCAATGGTTCATTAGAATTTAATAAATAAAATAATTTTGTATTATAAATACAATTATGGTTTTGGTTTGAGATAATTACCTTATTTGACAAATTTTACAAGAGGTAAAACTATCTAAAACTAAATGGAGGTGTGAGGTAAGGGTTTCACATCTCACATTTACATCTGTGATTTTTATACCTTATTATCCAATTATTTCTAGTGTGTGGAATGTATAACCATTGATATATCTGATCATTAAGCTCATTAAATTCAGTTTACTAAATGTTTCATTTCCTAATCTATACATTTCTTGTGTAAATGATTTGACTGACTATTAAGTGTAATTGATTTCTTATCCCTATTTCCATTCATTGGGTTAAAATTATATTTCATGATTATATTTTTATAAGATTATTTATAAAATTACTTTTGAATAAATTATGTTTTATTTATACTATTTTAACTTCAATTTATGTTAGATAGAAACAATCCATTCATTTTGGTAATTCTTATATCAATTATATGATATTCTTAGTTGAAATTCTTTAATAATTCCATTAAATGATCCTTTTTCAAATAATATTTTTTTATAATCATTGAAGGGAATTTCCTAATTCATGTTTACATTAAATTTTTAGGATGATGTATCATGTTTATATGTTTATGTAAAATGAAATTGTTTTCTTTTGTAGGTTTTCATATTTTTTTCAAAATCACTGATATTAAAATAAAATACTAATTTTCTTCATAAACTATTTTTATAATACATTCTTCAATAATTTTTTTTTTATTTTTAATTTTAATTTTTTATAATGTAAGATGGTTACATAATTTACCAGTGAGGGGTTGTGATGTTATAAACTAATGATATTTTTTATATTATTAAAAAATAATTGGAGGTTTTGTGAAAAACTAATAATGTGTGGTCATGTGATAATCAAATGGAAAGCGGTAATGTGATAAACCAATAATGGGTGTTTATATTATAATCCAAGAACATGTGGTCATGTTATAACATGAAATGCACTTGTATATTGATATATGGATATTTATGGTATTTTTTTCCATTCATATAACGTTTTTATCAACTTTATATATCATGGGTGAGCCAAATATGGCTTATATGAAAGGTTGAGCCACATTATAGCTCACAGGTGATCCTGATATAGTTCATAAAACGTTTTATAACCAATATATTTCATTAATAAATTTTTTTGTGATTATATTGGATTCCTTCCATATGATTATTCGATGTAAAATGGGTATTTACATTGTTTTATGAATGTTATTCTATATGAATCCAGAAAGAGTACTATTTTTATTTCTAGTGGTTTTAATGATTTAATTTGATCAAAAAGTGTGTTTTTACGAAAAAAATATTTATTTAAATTTATCAATGAGTATTGAGTTAAAGGAAAATATTTCATGGGATTTATTGTTTTCCATTGGACTAAAAATATTACTTATTTATGTACCCTGTATAGATTTTTATTAACATCCCATGTTTAAAAAAATCCATACGGTAAAGGATGAGTATGGATGAAAATGAGGAAAATATGAAAATTATGAAAAAAGAACATCAAAATAATATTACATTTATTTTAAAAGGGACTTCATATGTGAAAGGGTTGATACTGAGTACATGTGTGAACATGCAATCTTTTAGTTTATTATATCAATATTTTTCCTAATTACTAAATACTATAAAAATAAAATTTTATTGGGAATATAATAATGTGTATTCCAGATTAAAATCACTGAATATGGAATGTCTAAGGTTCGGTTTATACACTCTATATTCTTGAGTTTCAATGTTTTTCTAAAATAAACTAGTATTTGACATCATAATTATATCGGTCATATGTTGTATACCTATTTAGGGAGGGAATATATTTGTATGGATTATTAAAATGTGGCATATAGTAATTTAAAAATGTGTGAACTATTATAAAAATTTCATAATGTGGTTGTTAGAAATTATTCATATTGGTTTATTTCATTTTATGTTATGATGATGTAATATTGAATGAAATATGGAATAGTATTTTAAGATGATATAATTATTTGAATTATGTTCTCATTCATGATTTTTTTTTCAAACCTTTAGATGTGAATGACAATGAAGAAATCTGAAATAGTCTTTTTTTATGAATAAATATTGACATGTTAGATATCAAGAAGATATGTATTCACGATGAAAACATTATTTGAATTTTTAAAAAATCAAATAAAGGATAATGTGTGTTTTCAACGATATTTATGTTGAAAAATTAGAATACTGATATTGGAATGATCTTATCATGTTACCATGAATGGAACATTGTGTGCATATAAATTGTTTATGGAATAAATATAAGATTTAAATTGAAAAATATTGACAATATATTTTTCATTTTTATGTACATGTATAATCTATTAGGGGTATTTTCTAATTGAAGTTACTGTTAAGACCATGTATAAAATCTATACCATATTGAATTTTATTGTATTAATCTACATCCAAAAAAACATACCTATGTGAGATATAATGGTGTAAGTAGTTCTACGTGATTAATAATTTACAGTGTCTATATTTCTAAAGAGTGTGGGTTGTGTATAATAATATAGAGTTAAAAAGTGGTGGAAGAAATTATTATGAGATATTGTGTTAAAAAGAAATTAAGAATAAGATATGACATGAATAAGTTAATGTGTAACTAATTCAAGTGGTACATGGTTGATGTTTTGAATCCTATTTGTATCACCATAGAATTATAATATATTATTACATTAAAATAAAAAAGTATGATAGGTTTCTCAGTATGAAACCCCATCCCTAAATGAAACAATGTTATATTTTGACAAAATTTATATATTTAATTATATCAACTAAAATTTGTTTTTCATAATTATTGCGATTGAATATAAGTAATAATACTATGAATTATACATTCCTCGAAAATAATAGATAGTTTTTATATAATTAAAATTAAATATATTTATCCAACATAATTTATAAGATAACTTCTTGTTATGAAAATTTTATTTAAAAATTTTTTCTTTGATGAGATATAAATATATAAATTTGGAAACATATTATAAGTGATGGTAAATTGTTTTTTGAATAATAATTCATTAAAAATGATTTTATTTGTGATAAAAATAATAATAGATTATATTTTTTAACTCTATGTTGTAGTAAAATTAGTTATTCATTATTTTTTATCATTTTTAAAAAATTGAATTTATAAATTTTGAAATATTAAATTAAAAAGAATAGAATCATTTTTAATATCCTAGTTTAAAAATTCATTGAAATAAGCTTTTGAGAATTTTATAAAAACAATGAATCTTACACACAAAATATGGGATATCGGGAAAATATTATTTTAATTATTTTTTACAATATATGGATACTTTTGATAATTTAAAAAAATTAATGTTATTAGAAATTATGTTAATATATAGTTTCATATATTATGAACTTTTATTGATCAAAAAATATGAAAATAATATTTATTATTAACTTCAATGTCATATTAACATAACTGTTCTTTAATATTTTATTGGAATCCTGAAATATTTAAAGGGGATGCAATTTTGGATTTCCTAGGAAGCCTAATACCCATAAATTGTTTAATTATAAATAAATTTATTTCACTAAAATATCTGTCCAAAATTATTTTACTATATATATATATATATAATCTTTAAAAACATTATTTCGCCAAATATTTTATTCCCATGATTTTTTTTTATTTTAAAATTTAAATTCAAATCCCTTTATTATTTTCTGTGATAATATTATATTATATTTTATTAAATTAGACAAAATTTCTAATAATAATATTTTCATTTAATTTATTTACTAATAATAGAAATAAATTTACAAGGAAAAGTTAATTTTTATAAAAGGAAAAACATTATTAAAATTCATAATTCACCCAAAGATGTATCAAGAAAAAACTTTTTAGTGTTTTTGGATTAAATCTCATAATATTATCATTTTTTTCTATTAATTAACTTTAAATATTGTATAATTGCCTTCTATTATTGATGATGTAAGGGTTTCTCCCAAAACTACCCTCTACATCACCTAAAAGGGGGTAAATATCTCAATTGTTGAAGTCCAACCTACCACAATAATTTACCCATAATTCCCTGAAAATTTACTCTTCCATGAGCCCTATCCTAGGAACATATTGACCCTGTCACTCATAGTTTGTATATACCATTAAAATTCATTTAGTCCATAAACGAAAATTAAGGTCCCCGATAAGAGGGTGATCAAATTCATTGTTTTATTAATTATTATATTATTATTAGATTATACTAGAAAAAAATATAAATAATATTTAATACTTTATAATTATGAAGTTTTAATATATTGAAGGTATATTAATTATTTATTCATATACCATTCCATTAAGATAAAAACCTATTATTTTTCTGTTGTGATAAATTCCATTCCCTAACCTAAAACATTACATTTTCTATAATTTCAATAAAAGTGCAGTTATAACGAATATTATTATAGAATAATATTATTGTAATGGTATTTTTGTGGTTTATGTATAAAATACTGGGGAAGCTATTAATGATATGATCTGCAAATAACAATCATTATTTTATTAATTTAAATTATTCTTGATGGGAAGATAATATTTTATTCAAATCATTTAATGATTTATGTCAATTAGTTATTCCACTAAATCGTCCTAATTATTATATATGATATTCTTAAAAAATAAAAAATATCATAAATGTCTTTGTATAGTTATTTTATAAACAAAAATAATAATAATAATTAATTAAACAAACACTTGTTTATGTTTTGGTTGGGTTTTCCAAAAAATTAAAATATTAAGAATTTGTATGATGAATTACCGTGGAAAATTTATAAATTGTAAAATATGAATAATACTTTCAAATTATTTTTTCTTTGATTTTTTAGAAGTTATATATATGTGATATTCAATATTAATATAAACCGTAATCATTAAGAGTCAATAAAATGTGATTTTTAATGATTTCAAATTGAAGGATAATGATGAAAACACCTTTGAATGGTTTTTTGGAAAATCATAATTGATTAAAAATACAAATTATATTATCATTAATTATATAATAATGATAAATGTTTTCTTAAAAAAGAATATGAATATCACTATTATGAAATATGTAAAAATGTTTAAAACATAAAAAAACATTGAAAAGGGAGGGAATTCCACTTGTGATTAATGGATTAGGAAGACTTTTAAATAAAATGTATATGTGTAATGATATTAATTAATTCATTAAGATATATATTTTTATTAAACGTAAAATAGATCTATGTATGTGGATGTCTAAAATAAGAGGTAATGGGTGTCGTCTAAATTTCTCATGATTTAGTATAGTATTGTATTTATGAAAATAATTTCATTTATACAGTGTATATAGTGAATATTTTAGATTAAATACCGTAATTATATTATAATAATAAAATTTTAGTTTCAATTAAAATCTAAAACATTATTTTTGTTTCATTAAAGTCTTAATGAATCCTTAATGGTATCTTATGTCATAATTCTGATTCATTATGACATAATAAATATTGTGCAATGTATATTTATTGTATGGTGTATTCACTAATCACGAATATATATTTTTCATACTTTTTATAATTCATGGTATTTACAAAAAATAATGTTATATAATTCATCGGGTTAGGGTTTGGTTATTTCTCCCGTACGTTGGATTTTTAGTTACTCAATTTTCATTGATTATATTTTTGAAATTTTTTTTGTAATTTTCATATTAGTTGGTTATATTATACCATTTTATTTTATTATCTTTTAATCATTAAACATTTATAGTTATATATATTCATACAAGATAAACACATTGAAAATAATATTTTGATTATTGACATATGTTTTTTAAAACTATATACATTATATTTATTAATGGATTATGAATATTATTTTAATATATTTACTCATCTAAATATCCATTATAATGTAAATTGTGAACTTATAATTACAAAATTCTCATATAAGATGATGAAAATATAGAATTTTGGATATTCAGTTTAACTGGTGAATCTTATGTTCTTTATTTGTGTGTTTATACCAAATGTGGATGATTTTTTTTAGGTTTAATATATATTATTCAACTATCCACCATTTCGAACCAGATGGGGTTTAATAAAGTTATACCTTTTCTTGAATGGTGAATAGTATTGGAAATACCTATTTTTCTATTTTAATAAAATGATTATTGTAAGGGTTTATTATGCACTCTTTATTCATTTTATTTATATAGTTAATGCATTGAACATAAACATATAATGGGTGTTTCCAAACAATATATATATCATCAATCCATTAACAAGAATCACGAAACAATACATGATGTGTAGTAGTGTAGTCTTCTAACCATGATGGGATATTGTATTGATGTAAGCCCCTAATAGAAATATGTATAGACTACAGTTTCAATGGCCAACAATGTGTCTTTTCACAAGGACATTACATTATGTCATTTAAGTATATATTTCTTCATTCAATTATCATGATATCAGTAATATTAAAATAATTTATAAATTTGTTTTCATTTTTATTTAATTTATTTAGTTTAAGATCATTTATTACATCTTGTTATTTACCTTTTTTTAATAATTGTTTTCCATTTTAATGCCTTTATTGGTTTAGTAATTTTTTCCCATGACTGATATTCTGCACTCACACATTTAATTGTTTCCATTCCCCTATGTGATGAAGAAAATTTTTACAAGTGAAATATTTTGATGTACAAAACATGTGAAGGAATTTATGGGATATGTTAATGATTCATTGGAGATTAAATAATTTCATATATAGTAACAAAATCATTCATTTGGAACAAATTATATTGTAGTTATTCATTTTTTTGTCTTAATAATCTAATCCACTAATCCCGAAAATACACATCAATTTTATGATAAATAATAATCAGTTTTCTATCATATAATTGGATAGAAACCCACTATTTTGTTAAATTTGATATTTTTGTTCCTTATGAGGAAATATTACCATATCTAGATACATGAATGTGGATGATGTTGTGGCACATATTCCCCATGGTGTAGTCATATATAAAAGGATTTTTCGGGAATTGAATCAAGTATATCGCTAATGTATGATTATGGGAACAAATAATACATAATGTAGTGCCTCGGTCCCAGCCAGCCACCCGAACGGTGCCGAACGGGTCGGGTGTCACTACCTTAGGTGCACCTCCCCTGAATTCCAAAGGCTTCCGACTAGTAGAGAGGGTCTGTTGTGTATAGTGGGGAGGCTATACCCTCTCAGAGGATCATGATGAGGGTACCGGTCCATGTATAACCGAAAATATGCCACAGAAAGAAAGACTCAGCAGACTCAAACCAAACCCGTAGAGCGGAAGCATAACCAATATAGATAAACAGTGGAAGAAATAAATATAAACAACAACATGCTGATAACATGTAACTACTACTGAACAGTAAAACATGCATCCAAAACAGGTCATACTAAACTTAATATAAAGAGGGTTCCAATGGCTAACCAACAGTATAGCTACAACAAGTAAGCATGCCGATAAAGAAAAGTAAACAAAACCAAGTAAACCCAGCTAGGCATAACCTGAAGGTCCATACAATGTCCATGCAATAACTTACGCTGCGTAGCTCCCAAAGCTGGACTCTATCCTGCACGTAAATTCATAACGTTTGCACGTGTCCCGAAGGTCCCATGCAGGGTGTGAGACAAATCTCAGTAGGATACCACCCAACGGTTCATTCCAAATATATGTGTTTCATTAGTCATGCATTACAAGGAAAGAAGTAAAAATTACTATGCCCAAGTAAACACAAACTCCATTGGTGCTCAATAACCACCATGGAGTATCACCTGCTTCGGCTAATGCCAGAATCTCTTTCGTGTAACCCATCACCATGTGCCACCTGACAGCTCGTGTCTCAAGTTCCGACGTCCCAAAGGCACGCCCAAGGATATTAACCCGACACCATGTGCCTCCTGACACCTTATTTCTCAATTACCGAGGTACCGAAGGCATGCCCAAGAATAGTAACCCGGTACCTTATGCCTCCTGACACCTCGTGTCTCTAGTACCGACGTCTCGAAGGCATGCCCAAGAATAGTAACCTGGCACCGTGGGCCTCCTGACACCTCATGTCTCAAGCTATCCCATGAAGGCTCCTCACCCCCCACGTGGCTTTCTACAGGAAGAACCCCCATCCAAAATACCGACCCTCAACTACGGGGGCCTCTACCCACATGAGTGGTCAAAACCATCTCATCACGGAGTATCTCTGTGTGCTCACTACTCATAGTGTAGGTGAGCGGTAATCACCAAAATAGTACCTAAGCCACCAAAACATCTGACACCTTGTGTCCTTGCGATGATGTCGCTCATGTCTGATGGCCTCGCCATCCATGTAACCCGGGCCATGACCGACCCGACAGTTGTACTACCTCAAGCCGACGTTCATAACGCCCAATCATGTGGTCAAAACCTCAAAAAGTAACCCGGGCCAAGCCCAACCTATGATCAGCATCTCTCAAGCGTAACCAGGCCAAGCCCAACACAACCCAATGGGTCAGCAGATGCAATTCAACAATTGTATATGTAACATATTTAAACAGACAACATAAATAGTAAAAAGATAATAAATAGTTGATTTTAACTGCTCAAGGTATTGTCCCATACCATCACTAAGGTCTTGAATGCCTCTCACAACTAACAATAGGCTTTAATAAATTAAACTAAACTGTTTAATGAATTAATATTTAATTTAAAACCATTTTGGTGTTCCCTGGCCAAAATGCCTCGATGAGGCACATCCCCTCACCCAGCCCGCTCACGCAAACTAGTAGCAAGGCATACCCAAAGGCATCCCATAGATCCCACAAGAAATTCAGTATGAAATAGCAGATAAAACTGGTCCCGCTCAAAATACCAAAAAACGTGTTGAAGGCCGCGTCACCCAAATAGCCACGAAAACACAAAATGAGGTATGCACCACCTACCTGAGACTCGTTTGGCACTAGTCCTCTGGTAATAGCTTCCAATTCGGTCTAAAACGTGGTAAATCTACAAAATATTCAATATTTTTCAAATGTCTATAACTCATTCTAGAACGAAAATCAAACAAAATGGCCAAAGAGGAATCGAGGCCTTACCGAGGGGGTCGCAACGCATCATTCCGTGATCGTAACGGATTTCGAACAATGATCCAGGGAAGGATTGAAGTTCCAGCCGGCTTGGATCGTGAAACCGGGTGAAATATGAGTTTTCTTCCTCAAAACGAGGCTACTTCCCATTTTAACGCAATAAAAGAAACTACATGGCATGTACTATAAAACTACATGTTGTGTATATCATTTAATTGTTCATATTACGACTGAATTATTCCGCCTTAATTTCTAAACCTGCCGACATGAGTACACTGCGTGTACCGGTGGTTACACGGCCTGTACATGGTTTCCATTATCTTTCTCGCCGACTTATCCACACACCATGTATATTACACATACACGACAAGACTACATGGCATGTCCAAGGGGAAATCGGCGTGTACCAGGTTCTACCCAGCCAACAGGCCCAATCGCCATGTATGGCCACGACACAGTCGGGGTTACATGGCATGTTGAAAACTACACGTCATGTAGTAATATATTTCTACATGGTCATCACACAACATGTACTCGGTGAGCACACGGATGACAGTTTCTTAACATATACAGGGACTGTACATAAAAGTACATGGCGTTTAGTCTGTAAATTTCATGAAACTTGTCGTTTTCTCTAGTTTCATCAGAAACCAATCAAAATTTCAAATAGGGTTGTAATTTTGACCCATTCTAAAAACCGGGGTTCTTATAAACTCCCCACCTTATCATAGATCGTCCCCGAGCTACCGAACAAAACCTGGAGATGGTGCCGTTCATACCACTCCGATCAAGGAAAACCGGAATTCCCCGGTCTCAGTGGTCCCACCTAAATTCCTCAGAGGGTCTCCCCACCTTAGGAATCACCTAACCCAGTCTCAACCCAACAAAACCTAAAGCAAACAAGGTTTACTAACCTATTTTCTGGACGCATAGTCCTTCTGTGACACATCATCACTCTTGCACCTCATTGGAACTCACGTGTCTCCCCCAACACCCAACGTAGCCCGCACCACATCTGTGTCCGCCTCCATAAGGTCTTGGTGCCTAGAACCTCAATTAACCCGCATCCTCGATGCCTCGATGCCCACAACACCACAAGTAACCCACTTCCTCGATGCCCCGATGCCCAAGGAACCCAAAGTAACCTGCATCCTCAATGCCCTACTATTACGCATCTCATATATACATATATATATATATCACACACCCGATATGGTGCCAATCTCAGTAATAGCATCTATTTAGTACAAAAAGATCATGCAAAAAACGTGCACTCAAAACAGACACGCCTCTACAGGACATGCCAAAAAGGAAACATGGAGATCACGGCCACACCACGATGTACCTCTAACTGTCATCACTCACCAGCCTGCTCATCTTATGAAATCTCCACGGCGTGCACTTGGCCCGAAACATGGCTGCCTGATGCATGTCCTCCCTATGATGCTCCTCGAGTCACCAGCCACTGACCCCTCAACTAGGTCCCACCGTCTCTGTCACGACCTCCGCGCACATCTGAACCCCGAATTCCCTCTTCGGGTACCAAACCTTAACCAACTCGAGATGCTATATTCGTTATTGGTCCCTGTCTGCCGGTTATCTAAGAAGGATGCCTGCAAAAACTCTCTAGGTGCCCGTCCTGTCCAAATGCCCGGCACTCCTTCGGAGGCCTATCGCACTGCGCCCATACATGTCCCAACTGTCAACACTGAAAGCAAATCACTAAAGAACTACCACACGGTGGTCTAGCTGAATCCATAGTCTGATTTCCCTACTAGAATTCATCCTGTCTTCGCATCCTGCTGTCCGAACCATAACTTGAATTTGTCTCCTTTCCCAAGCAAGACTTATCTCTCTCATTTTCCTCAGCTATGAGCACCTGATTCACTGCCTGAGAGAATGAACCCAGCCTGAAGATGTTCACCTAGACCCAAATTGCGTGTCGTAAGCCATCCTCAATGCGACTCACCCCAGTTGAATCATTAATTACCATACCAGGTGCAATGTTAGACAGCTCTGTGAAGGTAGATGCTTAGTCCATGATAGAAATATCTCCCTTCTAATGACTCAAGAACTATCGAGCTCTCTCGGATCTCATTGTCTCTGGATAGAAGTTCTCCAAGAACATGTCCTCTAAGTCCTTCCAAGCTAGTCCCTCGTGCCTATGAGCATGATCCTGTATGCCCCACCAACGTTTCACCAGTCCTATAAGCATGTACGTCTCCAGCTTGACCCTCTGCCATAGAGGCTTCTCGATCTGCTCAAAAATCATCTGCATACTCTCTATCCATTTCTCTGTTGTCTGCGGACCACCCTATCCCGGAAAAAGCGGCGGGTGCTGCGACTAGAACTCCCACGTCAGATATGCCATAAAAGTCTCTATATCCTGCGCGCCTCTGTCAATCCCATGCATGGCACATACCAGGCTAGCTTGGAGCTTCTCATCAAGCCTTTGCCTGAACGATGCCAAACCCGGCTGATGTCTTGCCTGCACTGGATCCTGAACCTAATCATGTCCCTGAGCCTATACTTGTGGATCGTGCTCTGCCTATACCGAATTCTGACGCTGATTTTGCGGCACTATATCATCTCCTTCCTGATGCTCCCTCGAGTCCTGAAGGAGTAACCCGCTGAATACCATAAATTTTATGGAAACCCATATATACATAACAATATATTCTATGTAGATATGGAAAGTAGTAAAAGGTAGAACATAACAACTAGCCTTACTCCCCCTCACAACAACCCATGCCCCATGAAATCCCGACCTCATGGTATCCTTACCCGCCCTCAACAGATCCAAGTATCAAAATTACCTCAGGCCATGCCCGTCCTGACAACTAACGTTGCCTCATCCGATGACCTAGTCACCCAATCCTGGTGATAAATATCACCTCAATTAAAGTTCATTCCTGCTCGTACAAGAGCCAGACCCAAATACCATGTCTCATTCAATTTTAGAAATATATAAAGCATGGCATACACATTGCAAAAAAATAAATTCTATCAATTATTTAACCAATTCATATTTCAAAGCATACAAGCATGGAAATTGATTTTTATTCACACGGTATTATAACCTCACAAAGAATACATGCAATTATAAAATTTAAATACCCTAAAAATGTTCCTATCAAAATCCAATAAACCAATCCTCCCCATTCCAGCCAAGGTCCAATTCACCCTTACCATACTGGTTCAACGGTCACCTATCACAATCACGAACATCACACACCATGTGAGACACTGAGGGGGAAATCATATAAACTGTAATCTGAGAATAAACAAACAGCAGTTCCCACCCAAGGAAACTAGGTCCATCCCCTGTACCTGGGGCTGCAGGCACCCAAGAACAAGCTAGAAACCCATTCCATGTAACAAACTATCTCCAGCTTACAATATCCAAAATAATAAAATTAGTAGAACGAAACGAGAAGTCTCAAAATCAATAGTATCTAGTAAAACATTGCTACTAAATCCCTATTAAGAACTCTTCTGATACCACTTTGTACCACCCCGGACAAAGCCATCCACCTGAATGGTGCCGAACGGGTCAGGTGTCACTACCATAGGCACACCTCCCCTGAATTCCAATGGCTGCCAACTAGCAGAGAGGGTCTGTTAGTAATAATGGGGAGGCTATACCCTCTCAGAGGGTCATGATAATGGTACTGGTCCAAGTATAACAGTAAAGATGCAGCGGAAAGAAAGACTCAGTAGACTCGAACAAGAATCGCAGAGCGGAACCATAATCAATATAGATAAACAGTAGAAGCAATGAATATAAACAAAAACATGGTGATAACATGTAACTACTACTGAAAAGTAAAACATGAATCCAAAACAGGTTATACTCAACTGAATATAAAGAGGGCGCCATTGTCTAACCAACAGTATAGCTACAACAAGTAAGCATGACGATACAGAAAAGTAAACAAAACAAACTAAACCCACCTTTGCATGACCTCATAGTCCATACCATCTCCATGCAATAACTAACACAACCTAGCTATTGAAGCTGGCATCTTTTTGCTACATCTTAACTATTATACTTGGTCCAGTACCCTTATCATGATCCTCCGAGACAGTATAGCCTCCCCACTATACCTAACAGACCCTCTCTACTAGTTGATAGCCTTTGGCATTCAGGGGAGGTGCGCCTAAGGTAGTGACACCCGACCAGTTCAGCACCATTCGGGTGGCTGGCTGGGTCCAGGGCGTTACACATAACTAGGTAACCAATCACAAAGGATATTTTTAATATCATTGGGATCTATTATGAAAGATTCATAATCTAACTTCATTAAGATATAAGGATATTAAATTAATGACAACATAATATATATAAATATAGATTGAATTGGAAGTGTCGAATGATAGAATAAAAGTGTCAACAATTAATACATTTTCATATTAATGATTACATATTTGTTTTTTCGATATTATCAGAACCATATCAATTTTAGTATTCAGTCTAAACAAGATAAAAACACGATACTAACATATTTATGAATCTAGAAACATCTATGACTTATAAATAAATGTGGGATCATACATAATATTTTTATAATCATATTATTTTCCAATTATAATGGAAAATAAGTGTTTGTTATACATTTTTTGCCATCAGATAAATATTTTTAGAATCATGAAACTCATATACATTCTCATTAGAAAGGGATGTTTATCAATGATATTTTGGAATATTCAAATATTTATGAGGATTATATGAAACAACATATAAACTTCAATTACGAATTTCAATTTAATGGTTTAGTTATAAATATTAAATTTAATTAACAAAATTGAAAATAAATTTTTTAATATATCAATTTTCGTTGGGTGATAACTATTTTAGGGTACCAGAGTAAAGGGTAGATATTTTTTAGTTTAAATATATATTTGATTTCAATAATAACAAATTATTTTGTGATATTTGAAAATTTATATTCTTCATTTTTAGTATTTTTTAATATTTATGATAATTCATTGTAAATGATAAATTAATTTTTAAGATTATAAAATATATTACTATTTAGTGACATTATTAGGTAGTATTTAATACCATTTTAGGATTAATGATATATTAAACATTTGGATGAATATATTCTATTTTTTGATTCATTTCGTATAGATTCAAATATGATTTATGAATGGTATATTAGTGAGAGTATATGGTATCGATATATATTTACATTGGTTTTTGGATATATGAATGATTTTTTTGAGAAATGGTTTGTTAGATTTTGATAAAGTAGATTTCAATTATTATTGGGGGGTGAATGTTTTTTAATATGTTTATTGTAAATTTGGATCACTTTTTTAAGGATTGTGATAATTAGAATTAATGAACCAAACACAATGTAATCTAATATGAATTAAGGCTGATATATATAAGATAAATAATTATATTGGTTTATCTAAATCAAAAATATATATAGTTGTATGAATTAACGATTTACATGAATGTGTTAAAATGCGAGATGTCTTGAGGTTAAATTTTCTAATGGTTGTTTGTAGTAATTTTCTTAGATTAATAATAACTCCAAATAACTCAATTGGTTTTTTAATATATTAAAGACAATGTATCAAGGAAATAGAGGGATAAAATGAACAATATAGAAACTGCCATATTTAAAACGTTATGTGTTTAATGATTATAGAGAGAAATGATATAATATATCTGAACCATGTATTGATAATTCAAAATAACATTACGAAAATATTGAAATTCTCAGAAAAATATTGTAATTGAAATATAGAGTCTTTTTAATGATCAAAATAATTCACTGATAAATAAAAAAAATATTAAATTTCCCAAATGATAAAAATGTGGGATGTAACACAACGAATAATTAGATAATGGTATGGGTAAACACTACAAGTGTGGGTGTTTAATTTATAACAATCAAAGATATAATGAAATTACACCTGCTAAACATTCCATGAATTAAAATTAAATTCATGATTAAGATAATAACTACTAAATAAAAATAGACAATGGGGATGATAGTCACCAAAAAAATTAAGAACAAGTTAAATACTGTGAAACTACTATTACCATATAATTTAATGAGTTTTCCATATTGATTTTCTAAATTCAAATGTCATGAATTCATCCCCAAACTAATTGATGTTGAGTTATAAATTAAATTCATTGTTAAATGGCTATCATATAAATCCTTTTAATATTTTATGTAATATTAATCCTTGTGACTCTAGATCTACGATGATTTACATAATTATTTTTTTTAAAATAAATTATATATAAATATTTATAATGTTATTATATTTTTTATATAATATTATCATTGATTAGAAAAAATAATCTACGGCGACACAATTTTTATGGTTATTTATCTATTTCATAAAGAAATTACTTCTATCATGTCATCTAAAATATAATGGTGAAATTTATAAATGGGTTATAATAAGGCAACCAAAAGTTATAATATATTATTAACTTTATTTTACCAAATTTTTTTATAGGAATATCAAAATAAAAAATTGAACATAAATGAAATCATGATATATTAAGAAAAAATATTAATATTTAAGTGTAACCCATAGCAATATTGTCTTTTCATTAGAGGGAATTCATAGGAGTAAACTCATTATGAATTATTATTATATATAAAATAATTTCCACTTCTAATATGAATGAAATTTAATTATTTTACCAAAAATGATTATTAAGATCATTTATCTATTAGAAATTTTAGTTTCAAAAAAAATACTTCAATGCTACTATAATTTTTAAATCATTAATAAAATTCTTGATAATGATATTTTTTATTTTATACAAATAATTGGTTAATAAAAAATTTGTTGGTAATAATAATTATATCAGTTAATATATACAAATTCCATTTTCTAAAAAAATAATTAACATTATATTTTTTGATTTTATTGAAAATTTCAATTTAGAAATTTCTATGAGAAAAATTAATATATAATAAATTATTATAAACTAATATATAATGTTTATTTTTATGTTTTTAGAGAATTTTATAAAATGATAGATTCTCATATAAAATTGATATATTTAAAAAAAATATTTCATATTATTTTCCAACTATGAAATAATATCCTTGACGATTTTAAACCCATTATATTAATCAGATATGAAGATTAGGAATGCCATTATATATTTTTAAATAATGTTTTTTAATTTAAATCCTATTGAACACATTTTTGAAAAAAAAATTAATTAAATATATGAACATTTATTGGTCATTTCTTATAATCAAGTATTTTTCAAGGATGATTCATTTTATTTATAACTAGTAAGACTATTATACATTATTATTTTCAATATAAATAAATTTATCTAAATAAAATTAGTATTGTATATAATTTTATTTTTAATATATTTAATGACTAAAAACATTAGTTCAATGAAAAATGATTGGACGTGATTATATGTATTTAGATTAAAATTAATAGATTTAAAATCTTCAAATTTTACAATATATAGTTTTCTTTTAATTTTAAATTGTTATGATGTAATTATTCAACATTTTTAATCAAAATGATTACCGTCATAATTAAATTATAAGGTTGTAAATTAATTAGAATAAAAAAAATATGACTGGGTAAATGGACAAATATAAATATTACCATATATCAATCATAAATTTCTCAAGAATATATGAATTTGAGGAGTTTAAACCCACATTAAAAAATTTAATTTTTTATTTTCTATGATTTCATTTGATTCATGAATAGTAAGTACAAATTATTCAAAACAAATGGTTAACTCAAAAAAACAATCTTTCTCTTATATAAGGGATGTTTCATCACCACATCATGTATCACCAACCAATCAAATTTGTCATTAAAACCATACAATTTATATTTTCATGGAAACCTATATAAAAAATTTAATATGCTTTTCTCTCAATGTTATCCTCAAAACATCAAATTCATGGATAAATAAATTTAAAATCGCATTCCTTAACTTGAGTATTATCATCTAATGACGATTATTATTAAATATGGTCATCTAAATTTATCGTAGATACATGGTTATAATTTTTTAATTTCATTTGTATACTATAATTTTATTATATTTAGGGTAATATCATTGTTAATTCATATTACAAATCCATTAGTGTAAACAAGAAGATCATTCGTTAAATTTACAAACAACCACATTCACAACAAAATATGTTTAATTTTATCATATTTAGTTCATATAATGAATATATAGATGGAATTTATGGATAAATATTATTCACAAAACATAATTATAGTTTTGATATGACAAATTGGATAACCAATTAATTATATGATGAATAAAAAATTATGTTTGTTTAATAATTTAAAATAATCATGCTAAAAATATAATATTTTATTAAAATAATTTATAAAATTAATTTCCTTTTATTCATCCTCTAAATACATATAGTTTTGATATTACAATATAATAAATAGTAAAAAAAGTTTTTCTCTTTGTATAATGTTATTACAAAAAACCCACATCAAAATAATTCAATATATAATGTTATGAACTTGTTTTGGTAAGTATATCCACTTAATTGAAGAATATTATGAATTTATTTCATGAATGACTATAGAAATTTAATAACTTGCAATATATTATATTATTATGTGAAGATATATTTTTATCGGTTTTGGATATTTTATATAAATAATTAATTCATTTATAAATATCATAATGATCATCAAGGATCAACGAAACATACTTGTTATAGAAATAAGTATGAAGGTTAAATGGATGAAAGAATGGTATATGAATACATCATTTAATCAAACTCATATTACTGGCATGAAATATCATGGAAGGATCACCCTTCATCTTTCATATGGTTCCTTTACTAGTGATAAATGTATTGTGGGTCCTTCTGAAATGTATTTTTTCTATGAATTTCATTTTTGAAATAACCATATCAAGGGGGTCCCCTACTACATAGGCATCTCATGAAACCTTTTTCTCATAACACATGTATTCTATTTTTGACTTATAAACTCATTGGATGGGTGATATACCATAATAAGAATATATTATTGAATCTTTCAAGACACATAATCATGATAGTTCACTGGGCTATAATGTTTTCTCTAGAGCATTCAATTATAATGATTTTTAAAATTATCAATGTGTAGGATGCATGTGATGTTCTATTTTATATCAGGGATTTTCATTTACCATGAGATAAACCTGAAAGTTTTTCCTCTTTTGTTCAATATTCATCCATCCATACATATTTGGACAGTTTCATCCAATTAGAATATATAAAATCTATAAAATGGTTAAAATAAATAAATAAAAAGGTTATCTTCCCAAATTTCTCTCCATATAACTATTGAAAAAAATTGTTCCATAAAAGGGGGAGTAATTAAGGGAGAAATTGGAATTTAATTTGCAATGATTGATGATCATGAAAATATAGTTCTTGGAACAGATATTATTACTAATTTTGGTATAGAAAATGCATATGATCTCATGGTATAGTCATTCATTATAAATCTAATCAGAATGTGTGGTTACATAGAGTGGGTTTTTATATTTTCCTTCGGTACATAACCTCCCAATGGTTCTCTATATAAATTTTGGGGATGTTATTTTATTTTTATAAATCCTTGTGGGGGTTAGTAAGTGATGAACCAACCTCACCATTATTTTTTTTGTAACACCCCAAGCTTAAACGGTACGCATGTCTTTGAATAATGCAATAGCGTGTGTTGTATGCAACATCGAGTTCTAACACAGCACATCCAATCAAACTAGCCATTATGAATACTGATACCTACTTTTTGAAATTTTATAAATTTTATTTTTCAAAATGGACTACATTTTTGGATTCGGAATATCGAAATTATCCTAGGGATAATTTTTGGTATTTTTCTGAAAAACTTCATTTTTTGATGAATAGTGAAACCACTAAGTGGTAGTTAAAAAAACATAATTTTTCATAAAACGTAATTTTACCGCTTCTGTGAGTGTAATTTCGAAAATCCGAAAGACACGGTTAATATCAATGATTAAAATTTGGTTCAATGAGATGAAAATAATTTTTGTTGAATAGTAACTTTTTACTGTTATTTACCGCGGTTAAAAGTAAATAGGGTAATTACGGGAAAAAATGATATTAATATTACCCTAAAACATGTCCTAATTATATAGGACAAGAGTATCTTGAACAGAAACAACCTTAGGAATAAAATATTATAATTTAGGTCCACTTGGATTAGATTAGAACATTTATTATTTTTTAATTCAAAGAAGGGTTAAAAGAGTTAAAATCAAGGTTTATTTACTAAAATATTTTTAATATTGGGTTACACATAAGATAAATTAGATTATTAATATTCATTAGAAAGATAAAAATATTTCCTACCTAATGATATTTTATTTCCAATTTTTAGACATTAAATAATTTAATTTATTTATGACACAATGATGATGCAGTAATTACCGTATAGTGAAAAATTAAAATAATTGATATTATAAATACCCAAATAAATATAATTTAGACTTTTTATTAATTACACTAATTTTATAGGTTAATATGAAATGTTGGGATTGATTTAATTAATGTTTTTAGATTTAATCATTCTGTTATGATTTTCACAAAAATCAATTTTCCAAATAGTGTCAAAATTGACAAAAATAAGTTTTTAAAACAAATATTATATTATTTAATGATATTCAATTACTAAAAATCTAAGGTTAGTCTAAGAGACTTATATCATGATTGTTGTATCATTAATGGACCACTTGAGGGTCTCTTGGAGGTATATAGTATTTTTATTAACTATATAATATAAAAATACAAATTGACAAGGTAAGTGTCAAACTAATTAACTAAGAGTTAAAACTAAAAGATAAGGTTAATATAATGACCCAAACCTGCCTAAATTCTATTGGTTGAGTGGTTTGAGACCCATACCCGCCTTAACCTTTAAATAATCCACTTTGGAGCCATTAGAAACTGAATATAAATTTATTATAAAATAATATTTATAGCTTTTCCAAAGGTGCCCCTCCTCCCCCTTATAAAAGGACACCACTTCTAACCTATTATTAACACCTTCAAAGCCTTTTGGTTCGGACAACCCCTTCCCAAATACTCTCTCATCTTCCCTCACTTCATCCTAGAGACATTCCTTTAGTCAGAGAGCCAACCCAAGGAGCCCTTTTGATCAAATCAAAAGGAAGAACCCGAAGAAGAGGTAATGATTTCACCACCCCTTTTCAAGTTCCTTTCTTCTTCCACTTCTTCTTTCTTTGTTATTTCCATTCTAAAATAATGAATCCAGTATCTCCTACATAATTTAATATTATTATAAATATTGTACAACCATATTCAGTATTCTATCCATCCTTTGAATGACATGTCACCATACGTGCGTATGTACGGCTTACCGTCTCCACGTCGTGGTGTACTTGTTATTCACTATATTATTATTTGGATGGGTATAATAATGATTTTTAATTAATTTAAATAATACATATAACATGATAATTATTCTGTATATATTATATATAATATCAAAAGCATGATATTGTCGCTCGTGCGTATGTACGGACTACCGTCTCCATGAACGCGATGAGATTCATTCTCCATCGTATCCATTCAAGTATAATTATCATTTGATGATTTAAAAATAATGTTTAAGGACTTGATATCATTCTAGATATGAATAAGATTCAACTTATCCATAACAAACCCGGCTTACGTAACAAAACATATAAAAGAAAATGAGTAAGTTAACACCCGAAACAACGATAATACTAAGATATTATTAACAAATCAATGTTCAAATATCATATATGATATCATATTAATGTGTATGATTATTGTTTAATTTAATAAAAAGTATTTCACCATTACACAGGAGGTTAACCTACCCCCAACCAAGGAAAAGTACAAGGTAAGGGATTATTTCGTAGTCTCTTCATTATTCGAGGTTTTTTATACGTAAATATCCACTAGGACCTCTTTATCATCCACATACATGTTTCTTAAAAATTAATTTCAAAACATTATTACTATTTTACAGAATATGGGTTAAAGAAAATTATAAATTTTTTGACTTTTTATAATAATTTTATAAAGGAATATTTCCGTCGTTTTCCATACAAGGTCCTTTTTAACCTTTTTGACAAAATTAAGTAATGAATGTATTTTTTTAACTTATATGACAGGTGCAGTTATTCTCTGCCATTATTACACCTTTTATTTTTCCATTACACGCTTATAAGGATATTTTCAAAATTAAGGTTTTCTTTTATAATTATGTGATTTTTAAATGATTTCAAAAAAGAGATATTTCTCTCAAATATTTGAAAATCCAGTGAAAATGTATACGTATTTAACACAAGCTTATAATGTTTTCAGAAAACCTGACTCTCGAGTGTGGTAGACAAGAAGGGATTGGGCATAGACCCATCATGGCCTGTAATTAGTTGAGCAGTCTCAGAATTAGTAATTTTGGTATCATAAACTTGTATAATGTTTTCAGAAATACACTGGAGTATATTTGAGAAATTTAAAACATAAGTATCTTCTAAAAAAATTGCATCAGAAGGTCTCATGAGACAAAATAGTGTCTTTCCACAAGGCCTTGACAAAATCTTATTTGTAGTATTGGCATGAGGCATTCTCTATGTGGTTATGATAGTCTGGCATTATGCATTCCATCATTATGAAAGTGGCTATTGATATTGCATGTGAATATTCGATTAGTAGAATATCTATGTGAATAAGTAAATGGAATTATTTCATTTTATTGTTTCTATACTATGTTGAATTTCATGTTTAAAGGGATTTTGTTTTATTTATACATTTCCTTAAATTTTTATTCTCTTTTATGAAAGTTTCTGCTATATTTTTATCCTTACTGGGAATTTGAGCTCACCCCATTTCTATGTTTTATTTTTCCCAGGATGTGAAGAAGTAAATTATGAATGACCTGCAGGGATAATATAAGGGGATAAGAGTGTGGACTATGGAGACTATGTTGTTGTAGTTTCCATTTTTATGATGTAATGTAAAACATTATGAATATATCTATTTATTACAAGGATACTAAACTAATCGGTCTTTCGAGATTTGATCTTTATTGTGATCATGCAAATGTTATGTAATAACGCACCGACACTAGGTAACTGGGGTCAGGGCATTACAGTTGGTATTAGAGGAAGTTTAGAACAATCCTTGGATGCTAGATTTATATAAACTCTGATTAGATCAAATTGATTTAAGATGGACTTTGAGGATTAGTATAGAATCACTTCCTCTAATTTTGGTATTGTAGATATTTTGTGAGTTTTACGAGAAATACATCCCTGTTTGGATACGAGAAGGTAGAGGCGGCTCTGGCACATATCTACCTAGGGGTAAAACCTGAAAACACCAATTTGAGCTAGACTCGAATGAGAACTGGTGCACGACAACGGGCCTTGCTGCACTTTTGGTTACGACACTCCCGGGGGATATGCTTTGGATAACTCTCATTTTCTTTACAAATCATTATGAAGGGTTTATGAGTATATACTTCCTCAAAGAAAACGTTTTTATGATTATGGATTATATCCATAAATAGTTCAATTTATGTTAAGTGTTTTATAAGTATGGAATTATGTATTTTGATTCATAAACTAATCTAGTTTATGCCATTGTTTAAAAATGGCGCCTAGTGGAAGAAATGGAAACCGTATCAATGAACGCACTCCATGTTGGGATTTCCCTCCTGCTCAAGATAATTATAGTTGAGCTGGTGATGCAACTGGTGCTGATCAACTGATCACCATACTGGGACAACTCACTCAGGTTATGAATAATAACCTTACCCATATGGAGCACCCTGATCCACATCGTGGAGGATCAATGTTAGATCGTTTCATGAGGCAGTAACCACCAACGTTCAATGGGAGTAAAAATGCATTAGTTGCTGAGAAATGGATAATTTCTCTAGAGAAAATATTTCAGGCATAGGTAAGTAGTGAAAGGGAAAGAGTTATCATAGCAGTTTACCACCTCATTGGAGATGCTGATCAATGGTTGTCATTGATTCAAAACATGAAGGAAGATGATGTAGTATCAAATATGGAATGCAGGGAGTTCAAATATCTATTTTTAGAAAAATACTTTCCTCATGATCATCGATAAGATACGGAAAGACAATATCTAATTCTGAGACAAAAGGAGGATGAGAAAGTCACAATGTATGAGGCTAACATTACAAGGTTAGCAAGGTATGTTGAAGATTATATATGTAACCCAAGAAGTAAGATTGATCATTTCTTTGATGGGTTAAAACCATTTCTCCATCGAGCATTAGTCTCACAATCATTCTCATCGTACGAAGACATTGTCTCATGTGGTATCAAGAGAGAGAAAGAATTCTCTAAGTCATATGACTTTAAAGCAAAGAAAGAGAAGAAGAGATCTGCTGATCAATCTAGTAATGGAAATAAGAGGAAGAAGGCAAATGATGAATATCCATCCTGTGGTAAATGTGGTAAGAAACACCCTGGTACATTCTTGAAGGGAATGGGTGTCTGTTACAAGTGTGGTGAAAAAGGCCACCACGCTCGTGATTGCAAAGGGTAGAAGGAAGCTACCGATGTTCAGTTCTACAATTGCAGGGAGATGGGACATTATGAAAATGAATGTCCTAAGCATCAGGGTAACTTACCTCAGAAGAGTCCAAGGGATCAAGGCCAAGCTTTTTCTATCACTACTACTAAGGTAGAAACTCTAAAAGACGTGGTGGCAGGTAATTTAATAGTTTCATCAAGTTTAGAAAATGCATTATATTGATTCTAGATCATCGCATTGTTTCATATCTTCCCAGTTTGCTAAGAAAATTAGATATTTCCAATTTTATTTAACAAGGGAGTTGTCAGTTAAAATTCCTAAGGGAAGTATCATTGCAACAAAGTTCTGTGAATTAGTCCCCATTAGGGCACATAAATGTTCTTTATCTGCTGATCTCATAGTCATACCTATTATTTAGTTTGATATAATCCTTGGTATGGATTGACTTTCGGACCATGATGTGAATATTTATTGTAAGAAGAAGGAGGATATGAGTTTTGATGATGAGGATAAGGAACACCTTATCTATAGAGTAGAATCGTCACCACCTAATTATTATCTATATCCACCCCCAGTAGCTCAACTAAATTCAATTATTGGGAAGGAAGAAAATGAAATTACAGTGGGTGAGGAAAGGAATCTTCAAATAGAGGATGTACCTGTTGTGAATGAATATGTAGATGTGTTTCCAGAAGATTTTCCTGGACATCCTCTAGAAGGAGAAGTTGAGTTTTCCCTTGATTTAATTCCTGATCATGGCCTATTTCGAAGACCCCTTATAGAATGGCCACTGTAGAATTAGTTTAACTAATGAAACAACAATAGGAATTGAGTAATAAGGGATTTATTCCCCCTAGTGTTTCTCCATGGGGAGCCCATGTTCTTTTTGTTAAAAAGAAAGATGGATCTATGAGGCTATGTATCAACTATATGGAGATCAATGACATAACAATAAAGAACAAGTATCACTTACCTCACATTGATGATTTATTAGACCAATTGCACGGAGCTCAATACTTCTCAATGATTGACCTTCGATCTGGATACCATCAGTTGTGTGTGAAGAAGGAAGACATTCCAAAGACACCATTTCAAAACAGGTACAGGAATTACCAGTTTACAGTAATGCCTTTTGGATTGACTAATGCACCCTCTGTATTCATGAATCTGATGAATTGAGTTTTCAAGGAATATCTTGATGAATTTGTGGTGGTATTTATTGATGATATATTGGTATACTCCAAAAGTTACATAGATCATGAAAATCACTTGTGTATTATCCTGAAGACTCTGAGAAGACATGAATTATATGGGAAGTTTAGAAAGTGTGAATTTTGGCTTCAGGAGATTTCTTTTCTTGGCCATATTGTCTCTAAATATGGAATCTATGTTGATACTTCTAAGACCAAGGCAATCCATGAATGGCCAGAACCTACGAGTATAACCGAGGTACACAGTTTTATTGGTTTGGCAGGTTATTATTGATGTTTCGTCTAGAATTTGGCCCGATTGGAAATCCCATTAATGAAGCTCACACGCAAAGGGGTTAAATTTGTTTGGACAAAAGAGTGTGAAGAATGTTTCAAAGAACTGAAGAGAATATTAGTCAATTCTCCTATATTGACTCTACCATCGGGGAATGATGGGTTCATTATTTATAGTGATGCATCGAAGAAAGGAATTGGTTGTGTCCTTATGCAGAATGATAGGGTTATTGCCTATGCATCACGACAGTTGAAAATTCATGAACACAACTATCCTACTCATGATCTCAAGTTAGCACCTGTGATCTTTGCTTTGAAGATATGGAGGCACTACCTCTATGGTGAAAAATGTGAGATTTATACTGATCACAAGATTTTGGAGTATATTTTCTCACAAAAAGAACTAAACATGAGGCAAAGGAGATTGCTTGAATTACTCAAGGACTATGATTTCACGATACACTACCACTTGGGGAAAGAAAACAAGGTGGCAGATGCTTTGAGCAGAAAAGAAGATGGTGTTCTGAACAATATGAGAATTGAAAGGGATCCAATTTTCATGGATCTAGTGATGATGGACATGGGAATAACCAGGGAAGGTGAAACATCAATTCTTTTTCAATTTTTTGCCAAACCATATTTACTAGAAAGGATTAAGAGTTCTCAGACCGATGATGAAGAATTTAAAAAGAAGATTAAAGCTGTGAATTATGGGAGATTGAGAGAATTTGTGTATGAAGAAGGAATTTTGAAATTTTGGAAGAGACTTTGTGTTCCCAATATACCTGATCTAAAAAGGGAATTGTTGGATGATGCTCATAGTTCCAATTTCTCTATACAACCTGGGAGCACCAAAATGTATAGATATTTGAATGAACATTTTTGGTGGGACAACATGAAGAGGGATATTGTCAATTTTGTGTCAAGATGTATGGTTTGTCAACAAGTGAAAGCTGGAAGGCAACAACCTGGAGGAGTCATGCAACCTCTTCCCATACCTGAGTGGAAATGGGATAATATTACTATGGACTTTGTCATGGGACTACCAAAGACTCCTAGAAGGAACGATGAAATATGGGTTATTGTTGATCGTCTTACCATGTCAGCACATTTTCTTTCTATAAGAGAAGATCTACCACTGGAAAATCTAGCACGAATATATTTTAATGAAGTTGTGAGACTTGATGGAGTACCCCTATCGATTGTTTCTGATCGTGATCCCCGTTTTACATCATGATTCTGGAAAATTCTTCAGATAGCCTTGGATAATGAACTTCATTTGAGCACTTCCTACCACCCTCAAATATATGGGCAATCAGAATGAACTATTAAACCCTTAGAAGACATGTTGAGGTCATGCTCACTAGACTTTCAGGGTATGTGGGATCAATATTTACCTCTGGTAGAATTTTCCTATAATAATAGCTTCCATTCGAGTATTCAGATGGCACCATATGAAGCATTATACGGAAATAGATGTTGCACACCAACCTGTTGGGATGACGTTGGTGAAAGAAAACTTTTTGGCCCAGAACTGGTGGAGGAAACAATGGAAAATGTGAAGGTAATCCAAAACCATATCAAAGCAGCTCAAAGTAGGCCGAAGACCTATGCTGATAATTGAAGGAAGGATTTGGAATTTCAAGTCGGTGATCATGTTTTCCTGAAGGTATCTCCATGGAAGGGAGTCATACGTTTTGGTAGGAAAGGTAAATTGAGTCCCAGGTACATCGGACCTTTTGAAATTGATGAAAGAATTGGGGTTGTAGCTTACTGATTGGCAATGCCACCATGTCTCTTCAAAGTTCACAATGTGTTCCATGTATCTCTGTTGAGGAAATACATGCATGGCCTAATGCATGTACTCACCTATGAGGAATTAGAATTGGAACCCAATCTATCTTATTGTGAAGAGCTCATCAAGATTTTTCATACGAGAGAACAATTACTGAGAAACCAGACGACTCGTCTGGTAAAAGTGTTGTGGAGAAACCATAAGATGGAAGAGACAACGTGGGAACCCGAGGAACTTGTGATGAAGAACCACCCGAGTCTATTCATGCGGTAGTATTCTAGAAATTTCGAGGGAAATTTTTTTTGAAGGAGAGGAGAATGTAACACCCCAAGCTTCTACGAAACACTTCTCTTTGAATAATGCAATAACGTGTGTTGTACGCAAAAACGAGTTCTAACACACCACAACCAATCAAACTAGCCATTGTGAATAGTAATACCTCCTTTTTGAAATTTTATAAATTTTATTTTTCAAAATGGACTTCATTTTTTGAATCATAATATAGAAATTAGCATAGGGTGAATTTTTGGTATTTTTCAAAAAAACATTATTTTTGATGAATAGTGAAACCACTAAGTAGTAGTTAAAAGAACTGAATTTTTCATAAAACATAATTTTACCACTTCTGTGAGTGGAATTTCAAAAATACTAGAGACACAGTTAATATCAAGGAGTAAAATTTGGTTCAATGAGATGAAAATAATTTTCTGTGAATAGTAACTTTTTACATTTATTTATCGCAGTTAAAAGTAAATGGGGTAATTAAGGGTAAAAATGATATTAATATTACCCTAAAACATGTCCTAATTCTATTGGACAAGTGAATATCAACCAAAAACAACCTTATAAATAAAATATTATCATTTAGGTCCACTTGGATTAGATTAGGACATTTATTATTATTTAATTCAAAGAAGGGTTAAAAGAGTTAAAATCAAGGTTTATTTACTAAAACATTTTTAATATAGGGTTACACATAAGATAAATTCGATTATAAATATTCATTATAAATATAAAAATATTTCCTACATAATGATATTTTATTTATAATTTTTATACATTAAATAATTTAATTTATTTATGAAATAATGATGATGCAGTAATTACCATAATAGTGAAAAAATAAAATAATTGATATTATAAATACCCAAATAAATATAATTTGAAGCTATTTATGAATTAAACTAATTTTATAGGTTAATATGACATGTTAGGAGTAATTTAATTAACTTTTTTCGAAGTAATCATTCTGTTATGATTTTAAAAAAAATCAATTTTCCAAATAGTGTCAAAATTGACATAAAAGATTTTTTAAAAGATATATTATATTATTAATTGATATTCAATTCCTAAAAATCTATGGTTCGTCCAAGAAACTTATATCTTGATAGGTGCATCAGTAATGGACCACTTGGGGGTCTCTTGGTGGTATATAGTAAGTTTATTAACTATATAATATAAAAATACAATGTGGCATGGTAAGTGTCAAACTAATGAACTAAAAGATAAAACTAAAAGATAAGATTATTATAATGAACCAAACCTGTCTAAATTCTATTGGTTGAGTGGTTTTGGACCCATACCAACCTCAAAATTTAAATAATCTACTTTGTATCCATTAGAAACCGAATATGAATTTATTATAAAATAATATTTCTAGCTTTTCCAAAGGTGCCCCTCATCCACCTTATAAAAGGACACGACTTCTATCCATTTCTTCACACCTTCAAAGCCTTTTGGATCGGCCAACCCCTACCCAAATACTCTCTCACCCTCCCTAAATTCATCCTAGAGGCCTTCCTTTAGTCCGAAAGCCAACCTAAGGATCCCTTTTGATCAAATCAAAAGGAAGAACCCGAAGAAGAGGTAATGATTTTACCACCCCTTTTCAAGTTCCTTTCTTCTTCCACTTCCTTATTCTTTTTTATTACCATTCTAAAATAATGAATCCAGTATCTCCTATATATTGTAATATTATTATAAATATTGTACAACCATATTTAGTATTTTATCCATCCTTTGAATGACATGTCACCATACGTGCGTACGTACGGCTTACCGTCTCCACGTCATGGTGTACTTGTTATTCACTATATTATTATTTGGATGGGTATAATAATGATTTTTAATTCATTTAAATAATAAATATAACATTATAATGATTCATTATATATTTTATATAATATGAAAAGAATGATATTTTTGCTCGTGCGTACGTACGGAATACCATCTCCACGAACACGATGAGATTCATTCTCTATCGTATCCATTCAAGTATAATAATCATTTGATGATTTAAAAATAATGTTTAAAGACTTTATATCATTCTGGATATGAATAAAATAAAACCTATCCATAACAAACATGGATTCCATAACAAAACTTATAAAATAAAACGAGTATGTTAACATCTGAAACAATGGTAATACTAATATATTATTAACAAATCAATGTTCAAAGATCATATATGATATCATATTAATGTATATGATTCTTGTATAATTTAATAACAATTATTTCACCACTATACAGGAGGTTAACCTACCCCAAACCATGGAAAAGTACAAGGTAAGGGTTTATTTTGTAATCTCTTCATTATTCGAGGTTGTTTATAAATAAATATCCACTGGGACCTCTTTATCATCCACACCCATGTTTCTTAAAAATGAATTTCAAAAAATCTACTATACCTTCTAATACTGGGTTCCTCCATGCTGATGTGTCGACTCCACAGCTTTCCACGCCTCCAAAACACTATTTTCTTTCCCTATTCTACCCCTCCCCGCTCACGACCCTCCTCCAAATCGACTTCCACCCGATCAGAAATATTTCATCCCCTCCTGCTTCCCATCCTCTAGAATTAGGGTTTCAATTGCTACAACCCTCTGTCACTGCGCTTCCTCCGGCAAAAGGGGTCATCGAATTCCACTCTCACCTTCTTCACACCTGCTTCGCACCTGCTTCGCATCCTCTGGCATTACAGTTGCATTCGCTTCTACCCGCTCCGAATACGCTACTTCCGGCATTAGGGTTTCGTCGAGCTCCATTCGCAACGTCCATTCCCCATGTTCGTCTGCAACTACTTCACCTCCAACTTCAACATCTGACTGACCATCACAACTCTCGAATACGTTCAACGGCTTAGCATCACAGACATCCCACGGTTAGAGGACCCATTCAATGACTAAATCGCGGCTACAGAGGGTACGAGCTTAACTCACAAATAGGTTATGATCATAACTGCCAAATAGGTTACGCTGCTACCCATTGTTTTCGTTACATTCACATCCATATATAACGATCTTAACTCCCAAATAGTTTTTCTCATTGTTCTATATAACAATTCCATAGCTGATTCACTGAAGTCGCCAGTATGATTTATCTGTTGTGATGACTAGCGTTTCTGTAAACCCGTGATTAAAATGTCCTTCGTAGCGATCCACCGTTCAATGCGGTACAATTTATTCCTTCGTTGTCCATGTTTTTTAACATGCCTCTCTGACTACCAGGGTATCTGACTCAGAATAAAACAATGCTAGGTTAATGCTTCCGGCATTTAGGTGCTTTGATTTACTATCTGTTTTTTAGCGCCATTTTCACAGATTATCAACCTATAATGTATAAGGCCTCTTATGTCTACAATATATAATACCACACATAACTAAACTGCATCATACGTTCTGTTTTACTTCCACCTATTAGGTGATTTGATTGGGTCTCTGTTTATTAACCCCACTAACCAATATTTGCATAATTTATTTCAATTTAAGTATATTGAAATATCATTTCCACATGGCATTGAAATTTACAGTCATTACATATTTGTTGCCTTTCACTATACAGTTTCATGAAAGCTATTTGTTGTAGGTAGTGTTCAGATACGTGACATATTTCCTTGCTCCATTGCTTCATTGAAACTGAACACATATAGCTCCATTCTTGTCGGCGCTAATATACTACTACTTTGACAACAACCTTTTGCATCTTTCATCTAAAGGGCATCAGATCGTGTCACACAGGTACCGCATAATAAAAGAACATTAAAAGAATTATATTTACATTATGTTTACCATTCCATACTAATTATATTGAATATTTGTATTCTAATGTATCTTTTCACTACGAATCATTTACCGGTCTATTGTGTTCATATTAATGTTTCAAACATTACCTTCAATATTTTTTTTGTCTCCCTATTGATAAGAATTTTATATTCAATTATCATCTCTTCATAAAATATTTACCATTCCACCTTGACAAATATATAAAAAGAAATCCAACACAACCATGCATACCCCTTCAAACTCTAGAGACTCAAGGATCCACAAAAGACTACTCATGCAGCAACGTCAACAAAATTGTGAGTAGATTTTTAATAATAACTTAAATACTAACTCTGTTTCTATCATTATATTATTCTTATGTCAATTGTTATAATAACAATGCTGTCGTGTACTCTAGGAACTCCAATGCCTGCTACAGTGTGCAATGGTACTCCAATTAGTCATCCAGTTTCAGCAACTGGCATTGTACATACAGTCCGACGATTACCATTATCACATATGTCTGTTAATGGTATTTTTTTCTTTGAATTTCAAGCCGATGCTTACTAATTCCTTCTATCTTAAACTATTCATCATGTATTAATTATTTTTTCATAGTACTTAATGGAAGTCGTAGCGAGTCAACACTGTCTGACGGAAGAAACAAACGAAAACAAAGACATCAACCACTCTCCTCTATACCTTACTGTATGTCTGATGTATGTGAACTATTATGACCATACATTGGATCAACCGTTTTATTAGCGGGGATCTAACACTTCAGTCCCTGTTTTTTACTTTAGGCCTTTTAAATGAGGACAGCAGTCTCACTGAATCTGTAGTACTCAACTCGACAAAGTATGCATTATTGAAACACTAAAATATGCCTAAACATGTAAGTTAAATTTAATTTCTTACTCTTTCCTCTATGTACAGCTTCTGTCTTCCAAATATGAACGCACCAAAGTACACTAATTCATCAATGATAGGCAAGTAAAAATTTATTTATGCATTAATATATATTTCTTCATTTGTTTATCATAAATGCTTACACTTTCTTGACTGTGATATTCTATTCAACAATATTTCCCTAAACATTTTTCAGCTTCGTCTTCAAACGTTACAGATTTTTTCAGCACAACTGCATACACCACAGGTTTGTTGACTAACAAAATGATCTTCACTTAGTATTATGATATACAGGTTTGGACACACCATATTTATATTTCATCGAATTCTGCAGGATACTCTATAGAACTAGACAAAGAGGAGAACACAAGTTTTTGTTTATAATAATCATTCATTATTAATATCATGGTTGAAATGTTATTCTCTGATCTTCTCTGCAAAATGAGTATTTTCATTTTATACTTTTTTCCCATCCATTAGCTTACTCCGACATTGGAGACCCCACTTATATATGCCAATACTGTAAGTCTACTATGTGGTATGATGAACGAATTAAGAAATGAAGCAACCAACAAACCCCACGATTTGCTCTATGCTGCTCGATGGGAAAGATTACTTTGGATTTACTCCCTTCACCTCTGTCATACCTACGGATGTTAGTTTTGAATAGAACTTCATCCCATGCCCGAGCTTTCCAAGAACATATGAATCTTTATAATTCTATGTTTGCCTTCACGTCTATGGGTGGGAAGGTTGATAGGTCGTTGAACAATGGTAGTGCCCCAACAATATTCCGACTAAATGATCAAAACTACCATCGCATAGGTAGTTTGTGCCTGGTAGAAGGACAACAACCAAAGTTTGCCCAACTTTATGTGTTCGACACCGAACATGAGTGCTATAATAGAGTTATTAGTATGAGGTAATTATCATATTCAATGCTATGAATATCAATCACATACTTGTCATTAAATATTACTGATAGAAAATTTTCTTTCAGCTTTGATGGAAAAAATCTTCACTCACTTATTAACTTCAATATTGTTGATAATTTTCAACAAATACTACATGAATTCAATGCTTTATCTCAACAATTCATATCAGCAAAAGATGTCCTTAAACATGAAGATGTGCCGAACTTAAATCTTCGCCTGCTTAAAAGAAGACAAACAAATGAGGCTACACATAACTTACCGACCACTTCTGAAATTTCCATGCTTGTTGTCGGTGATATTGAAGACCTAAACCAAGAACGTGACATCATCATTCAAACCAAATGTGGGGCATTGCAATGAATTGATGAGATTCACCCTTTATATCTACCATTACAGTATCCATCGATTTTCCCTGGTGGCCAGGATGGATATGTCGACAACGTAATGCATCGCGCTACTCCATTCACAACCAGTGCTAAGCTAAGAAAGGTTACAATGAGAGAATACTTCTCTTTTCACTTACAGTTTTGTTACATTAAAGAGTCCACTTTTCTATATTCCAGAAGATTATTGCAACAATTTATCGTCGATTCTTACACAATGATTGAGTCTCAGAGACTATCGTATATTCGTTTCAACCAGAAGCGACTGCGGGTCAACCTATACAATGGATTGCAAGATGCATTCCTTCAAGGTGACCGAGAAGGGTCCTCTTGCGGGAAGCGCATCATTTTTCCCTCTTCATTTACTGGTGGTCCAAGATATATGATTCAAAATTATCAAGACGCAATGTCAATATGTAATTGGGCAGGTTATCCAGATTTGTTCCTTACATTTACATGTAACCCCATGTGGCCTGAAATTAGTCGATTTGTTCGAGAAAAGAATCTGCATCCTATTGACTGTCCCCAATTACTATCTTGAGTATTCAATATAAAAGTTGAACATATTATAAAAGATTTAAGGGAACATTGTATATTTGGGAAATCGAGGGCAGGTAAGCTCATTTTTTATTGTTTAATATGTTTCCCTTATAATGTCATTTTTTATAGTTCAGTATGTATACCATAATATTTCTTTCACATCATCTCATAATAACTATACGTAACATATTTTCTTTCCAATACAGTTGTTTGAACCATTGAATTCCAGAAATTTGGTTTGCCAAATGTCCACATTTTATTGCTTCTTTGTCATGAACACAAAATTTTCAGTCCATCAGATGTTAACAAAGTGGTGTCCGCTGAGATTCCAGATAAAATTGCCTACCCAAGGCTCCATGAAACTGTTAAAAACTATATGCTCCATGGCCCTTGTGGTAATGCAAAACTCTCTTCTCCTTGTATGAAAAATGGAAAATGCTCTAAGTACTTTCCTAAGAAATTTTTCGGAGAAACAACAGTAAATGATGATGGTTAGGTCAGCTATCGTAGAAGGGATGACGGTAGAACAATCCCAAAAAATGGCGTTGATTTGGATAATCATTTTGTTTTACCATACAATCCAGTTTTTCTACTCAAATATCAAGCCCATATCAATATTGAAGTCTGCAACCAGTCATCATCTATCAAGTATCTCTTTAAATATATAAGAAAAGGAAATGATCGTGTAACGACAACACTATATGAAAGCAACACCAAAGGCTTATCTGAAAACACTGTTGAAGAGATAAAGATGTATTACGACTGTCTCTACATATCACCTTGTGAGGCTGCCTGGAGGATATTCTCTTACGATATACATTTCAGATATCCACCTGTCGAGAGATTTCATTATCATTTATCGGGTCAAAATTCTGTGACATATAGAGATAATGAAAAAATAGAATATTTCCTTGCTAATTTAAATGTTGCTGAAACAATGTTCATGTCTTGGTTTAAATCAAATTTGACATTCCCAGAAGGTCAAAGCTTAACATATGTAGAATACCCAACTAGGTTTGTCTTCCGTAGTCTGGAAAAAAATTACTTCCCCAAGAACATGGTTTCAGTATCGGTCGAATCTACTATGTGCCTCCTACCACTGGAGAGCTACACTACCTTCGAATTCTACTAACAATGATCTGTGGTGAAACAACATGTGATGATTTGAAAACTATCAACAACAATATTTATGGAACTTTTAGGGAGTCTTGTTCGGCAATGGGACTACTTGCTGATGACCAAGAATTCATTGAGGCTATAAAAGAGGTCTCATCATGGGGAATGGGCCACTGTCTATGGAGACTTTTTTCAAGCATGCTAATCTCAAATAAAATATCTCGCCCGGATATTGTTTGGAATGAGACCTGCATTATTCTCTCTGAAGATATCTTATATTCTCATTGACAAAGGCTTCAAATGCAAGGAACACATTGCAATTTATCTACTACTTACTCTTACTACATCAGTAATTCAATGTTATATTTTTTTATTTGCTACAAATCTATTTATTGTTCTGTCAATCAATGAACATAACTAACAATATCAATGCATATGACAACTTTCACTTTACAAATTTCATGTATCAATTGTTGTAATAACATGTGAAATGATAACTAGGTGATTCTATTTTAGTTATGTCCCATGTTAACAAAAATAATTTGCTTTTGAATATTGTATACTATTCAACTGTTTCGTGTATAACCTATCATACTTATTTACTTATATGAATAATGCATATGCATGAATTTTTCTGATTAATAATTAACCTTTTTATATGCTTCTATAAATCATTTAATACAGTGGATTTCATACCTTCTTATCCAATAAATAACTCCATATATTTTCACTTCTCTAAACGACATGATTCTTCCTGTATGTTTCATCACACTTCATACAGTTTTCCATTATTTCATGTTATGTTCTGTACATTTTTCTGCACATTTATATGAAAATACTGCATGTATGTCCAACATTTATAATTATGATTTCTAAAATGAGAATGCAAAGTCAATTTGTTTCTGTAGAATGGAGTATACCTTCTGTGTTCAAATGATTCAGTAGACCCTGTAATGTACTGTCAATGTTTCAGTCCATTTATATGTTACAAGTGAATGGTTCCGCTTCTTTCATACTTATATTGTTTTTTTATATTTCAGCATAGTACAAAGAATGATTGAATTGTGCTGTCATGTGTATGTAATGCAGTTAAAATTTATCTCTACATTATTTCTCCAGATTTTTATGAAACTTTCAGTCACAATATATGTTATTTCTATCATTAATACTTTTGAGGAACCACCCTACTTTCTAATGGTGATCAGTACATTGACATATTTCGATGGTCCTATAAATAATTCATCCACAACAATTTTGTCTTTTCATTTCCTGCTATCCCGTAAAACTATTTACTTACTGTACATTTAGTTCTCTATTTAATACTACTGAGGAACCATCCAGCTATCTAATGCTGAGCAGTTTATTTACATATATCGATGGTACTATACATAATTCCTCCACAACAATTTGACCATTTTATTGCATTCTATCCCGTACATATATTTACTTACTCTACATTTTGTAATTCAATACATACCATTTCATTAATACATCGCTTAAATATGTTTCAACTTTTCTTTAGAGTTCACACTTAGTGATGATCAGAGGAAAATGTTTGCTCTACAAGAAATAGATAACATTTTGCGAAGCAACGGTAGGTCTCTTCAGTGCTTTCCTCCAATGCATGTTCCTGAATTTGTAATTGACAGTACTAATAATCGATTACTTGCGGAAGAACTAAACTACAACAAATACGGTCTTCGAAATTATTACATAAATTTACAGGGTATGCTTACCGTTGAACAAAATAATGTGATCAATGTCATTTTATCTTTAATATGAACTGAGAGTGGGGGTTTCTTCTTCTTGCATGGATTTGGAGGGACTGGTAAAACATTTATCTGGAGAGTACTGACTTCTTTGATACGGTCAGAGGGAAGCATTGTTCTGGCAGTAGCTTCAAGTGGAATAGCATCACTACTTCTTCCTGGTGGTAGGATGGAACATTCGAAATTTCGTATTCCAATATCTGTTAACGAGAAATATGTTTGCGATATTCAAAAAGGTAGTGAGTTAGCATAGCTATTACATGTTACAAAACTTATTATTTGGGATGAGGCTTCCATGGTTCACCAATATTGTTTTGAGGATCTAGACAGTACTCTTATAGATATAATGACAACGCATAATGTTAATGCTGCATATTTTCCATTTGGAAGTATCACGGTTGTATTGGGTGGAGATTTCCGTCAAATATTACCAGTTATACCGGGTGGTAATAGAAATGATATAGTTTTTGCAAGTATTAAGTCTTCATATCTTTGGAAACAATGTAGAGTTTTAAATCTAACAAAAAATATGAGATTTATTTCTGGGACTACCAATAATGATTCAGATGACTTAAAAACCTTCTCAAAGTGGGTTTTAGATATTGGTGATGGTACCATAGGACAGCCTGATGATGGTGAATCTGCAATTCATAATCCAGAAGATTATCTTCTAAAATCAACTGATAATGGATTGGCAGCAATGGTAGACTTCACATATTCTGCTTTCACAGATCATTACGATGATGTATGCTTTCTAAAGGATAGAGATATTCTAGCAGCAACACGTGATGTCGTTAAAGAGATCAATGACTACATGCTTTATCTGAAGAATTCTGATTGCAAAGACTACTACAGCTCTGACAGTGTTTGCAATGCAAGTTATGATTCTGATAGGCCAGAAAATATATACACCTCTATGTTTTTAAATTGTATTAATATCTCCGGTTTGGCAGCGCACAAAATTAGTCTGAAGATTGGTGTTCCTGTCATGTTGTTAAGAAATGTGGATCAATCAGTTGGTCTATGTAATGGCACTCGCATGATTATTACACATTTGGGAGACCATGTCATCGGAGCAAAAATTATAACTGGCAGCAATTCAAGGTACAGAGCTTTCATTCCAAGATTAACTTTGACACAGTCTAATATTAGATGGCCTTTCAAATTAAAAAGAAGACAATATCCTTTGATAGTATGTTATGATATGACTATTAATATGAGTCAAGGACAATCTTTCTCTTCAGTTGGGGTATTTCTACGCATCCCTCTTTTCTCGCATGGTCAATTATATGTGGCTGTTTCTAGAGTAACCTCAACGAATGGTTTGAAAATAATACTTGAAGAGATGCATAACACAACTGCTGATTGCACACACAATATTGTCTACAAAGAAATATTTGATAACCTGTCATAGGTATCCATTTAATTTAACTATTCATCTATTATATTATTCAAATAATGTAGTCTCTGTAAATCAGTTGCTTCTTTATGTTATGATTGTGTAATCTTTATAAACGAATTATAAATGTACAGCATAAAACAATTATTTCCAGATCAATAACCCCATTGAGTGAGATTTCAGCAGATTCAAATGAAACTCTAAAGATACATGTTCTTGTGTTGAACACGTGGTTCAATTCTTCATCAAAAAACACCAATAATATCGTCGCTATCGATTTCGTACTTGGAGATATACAGGTCGGTGTTTCTAACAACACTTTATTTTTATTAACTTAATATAGTGCAATATATTCATTTACATCTATGTCTTATATGACATATTATATCTCAATTACAAACACCAATATATTTAATTTTTTCAGGGAACTAAGGTACAATGTTCAATTACGAACCGTCAACTTATCTCTATTTTCAAAGATCTTTTGCGTGAAGGATTATGCTATTACATTCAGAACTTTCAAATTTCTCCAAATCAAGGTTGTTACTTGGCAACTCAACATGCATGCCGATTGGTGTTCACTTCAACACCATTTCATCATCCATCAGATGCACAGCTCCCACTGTTCAGTTTTAATTTCACATCATTTAATGATATTTCTGACAGAATTGTACCCGAAGATAACTTAATAGGTATAATTCCATTACAGTGCATTGATATACTTCTACATTCTATATTTACATAGTCATCAATATACTGTTTTCCAAGTCAATCTAATTCACCTACAATGATATTATTTTTCTGTTTTATGGTTTAGAAATCATTAGGATATTGAGAAACTCCCAACCACATCAATCAATGGGCAATTCCAGCCTTAGGATGCAGATTCTACGTGAGGATGAAAAGTCATTTAAATTTTTTATTATTGTTACATGGAAAATTGGTATGACATTAACAAATACTATCGTTTTTTACCTTACAGAGGTCTGCAGGTACAATGCAGCTTATGGGGAAATTATGCTACTGACATGTTAGCTTATTTGGAACAACAGAAAGACTCACCAAACATTTTAATCTTACAACTCGTCCGGGTTAAAAAATTAAGCAGTACGATATCTTTCCACAACTTACCAATTTAGTGTTTTTATATCAGTTTTTTTTAATGTATCATCAATTTTAAGTTGACCAATATTGATTGCATATAATTTACAGGAACTGTTATTGTAACTACTACTATTCAAGCAACAAAAATTTTGTACAACCTGGACAATGAAGAAGTTGACAATTTTAGAAACAGGTTAACTATGTACTGTTAATATGTCAGTATATTTACTTCTCTGTTATTCAATGTTCATTGATATAATTAATTATTTTATTCTGTTAATTTTTTTCCAATACCACATGTCTCTTGGTTTGGGTTCATAGTGCCATCCCAGTTACATAGTCCACCGTTAACTAATCTAGACCCTTCTGCAAAAGTACTATATTGGAATAACAAAAAATAAATTTCTGATGTAAAAAAGTTTGAACAAGTAATAACTATGTACTTACTTTTCATATGTCACTTTTTAGTTACTGATGCCTTGAAATTATTTTTTGTTTTATTTAAAATTCTTTGCTATACGCAATCTATTGTAGCCTACAAGATGCTTATTTTCAGCAACAGTAAAAAAAATTCAAACCACCCACAGCTGGTTTTATGAGTCCTGTGACTCTTGCATGAAGAAAGTTCACGAATTACATGGAAAACTATGGTGCCATAAATGCAACATACCTCCTAATACTACCTCAGCAAGGTCAGAAACTCTTTCATTTGTCAATATTCAGATATTTCAAATTGGTTATACTTATAGGATACACTATCTTCCACAAATTATGCATTCTTATAAATACAATAAACAGATTTAGGGTACAACTCATGGTTTCAGATAAGATAGCCTCATTTTCAGTAGTTCTGTTCGACAAAAAAGTTATGCAGTTCATACATGAAACCGTTGAAAACTTAATAACTTCACTGATACAGGTAGGATCATCTTTTTATAGTTCGTGAACCTAATTTATACTATATATCTACTAACAATTGTTATCATTTTTAAATTAGGATGATGATGAGTTTGGTTTCCCTCAACAGTTGGAAATATTCAAGTCAAAGAATTTCTTATTCTCAATTGATGTAACTACGTTTAATATTCAAAACCGTTATCATTCATTTGAACAGAATAGCTACAATGTTCTTTCTATCTGTGATAATGATATTTACGTTCGTAGATTCAGTCATACCTTATACCAAAAAGAGGTAATAAATTTCAACACTCTAAACTTACTATACCACTTTTTATATCCAACTTATTTCTTCTCTTTCTGTCAACACAGTCAGATCAGAGCAGTAGGTCTTCAGAGTTGGGTACTCGGATTGAAAATATGACGGTGCATTTTATTTTCATTTTTTCAATTACTGTAATCCAAAACCTAAAACACCTCGCTCTAATACTTTTTCCTACCATCCATTATAGAAACTTCATGATTATGGGTGTTCTACTTCTTACTATATCACAAGATTAGTTGTCTCGGTCTCAGATGTCTCATCTACTCAAGTAAAAAAAACATTCCTGGAATTACAATTTTACATTTTCCATATTTATCGAATGAAAATCATTCTTATTAGTCTCTATTTTAATATGTTTCAGCATTTACCCATCTCTGTGATGGTTACCTATATATTAATGTCCAATTTTTCTACATGTAGAAAAACCTCTTGTCTGATTTTGAAAATGAAGAAGAAATTCAACATAATGTGAAGAGTTGTGAGGACAACCCGGGATCATGAAGTAGTGGTACTCCCCTCGACGTGCCATATATGGATAAGTGGGGACAAGGGGATTGAATGAAGCACATAACTACTAATACATGTGTCTATCGAGGCCGTTTATTGGGCATTTTCCGATCACCATCTATACCGTTAATGACCTATCTACAGATCTTTCCAACCTGGTTCCCTGTAACTAATGTCAAACATTTTTGTATTACTAGAACACAATTTCATTTATCCTGCCATCTTTCTGAATATGTCATACATTTTGTTCGTTTCATGACATTGATTATATTTTATGTAATCCTTATATTGTTCTGTTCCCATCTCTCTGAGTGTATGTTTCTTTTACTTCAACTATTCATATTTTCTATTTCTATATTTCATTTTAAGAGAATGTTAAATTTAGCAAGTGCAGTTTACCTTCTTATTGGAATATAGACATGTGATATTAGTTACGATTTTCCGGGTACATTGGAGCTTCCCCAATACTTAGATATGTGTACATGGATCCTGTTTAATGATGCGATGCCTGGAACCATTCCATCATTTGTTGGTTAAGGTGATAAAACATGTGATCGGGCTACAGTTTTAACAACACTATACATGTACTCTAAAAACATAACTCATTATAACTGTTGCTTTTAACAGTAGATTATTCACTATAAATTATTATTAGAGAATATTTCACCATGTGATTGTCGAGATGGAACACACAGCTTCCAACAATAAACCATGCTTCATGAAGAATAGTCCGGAAAGAGTATCATTCCTATATATAGGTATATATCTAATTATTATTTTTAATTTTATTTCATGTTCTTGTCTGCTTGCAATATTTTTGGTTTATTGCATCACCCTCATTACAGGTTTTCCAAATCAATTTCAATTATTTAAAAGGTGGTTATTTTATCAAGGCTTGAATTGAACATGATCTACATGATTGGTAAGCCCAGTTTGTCCAGTTTTTAAGAATTTTAATGTAATTTCTTATCTTTTAAAATGTCTACATATCCTGGTTATTTTCCTCAATCAATTTTTATATTAGAAAGGTGGTGATTATTTTCTCGGTGAAATTGAACTAGATCTACAAGATTGGTAATATTTTACTGTTTGGATAGGAATGGAGTCATCTTCGGGTTATATTGGCATTCATGTCATTCAACATCTTTTTCTTGTGATGATATTTCAAATTATGCCGATCCTTCTTTAGTTTTTCACTTCCTACTTCTGTGGAAAGATTCTAAATGCAGATTTTTATAACAAAATTCTTTTAGTGTGGTTAGTTTTTGTTTATTTTATGCCACATATTTTGTGCTATTTTGTTTTTGAACATTTATATCAATTACAATACATTCATATGGAATAATTTTTTTATATTCTTATAAATATCTAGGATGGATATGTACTCTATTTCGGTGTTGTTTTGATTGTATTTATTATGGAGTTTTATCTCCCGTTTGTATTGGTTTCATTCTCACATTGATTTCACAGCAATAATGTCATGGGGATAACATGTGGAAATTAAATTGAATGTCCTGCTATGTTATTGATTTTTTTTTATTTGTGCACTATTGATCTATGATGATCACAACCCAGGGAATTTAGGAGTAAGCTGCAATAGGGACTCTGGAACTGCTAAAACTAATAAAAATATATCATCTAATCAGGTACATGTTTATTTCTTTCAATGTCTATAATTTAAATTATAACTGTTACTTTTAATAGTAGATTATTCACTGTAAATTATTATTACACAATATTTTACCGTCTGTCTTTCTAGATGGAACACACAGCTTCCAACAATAAAGCATTCTTCATGAAGAGTGGGTCGGAAAGAGTATCATTCCTATACATAGGTATGTATCTTATTCTTATTTTTAATTTTATTTCATGTTCTTTTCTGCATGCAATATTTTTGGTTTATTACATCACACTCATTACAGGTTTTCCAAATCAATTTCAATTATTTAAAAGGTGGTTATTTTATAAAGACTTGAACTGAACTTGATCTACATGTTTGGTAAGCCTAGTTTGTCCAGTTTTTAAGCATTTTAATGAAATTTCTTATCTTTGTAAATGTCTACATATCCTGGTTATTTTCATCAATCGTTTTTTAGATTTGAAATGTGGTGATTATTTGCTGGGTAAAATTGAACTAGATCTACATGATTTGTAATATTTTACTGTGTGGACAGAAATGGAGTCATCTTCGGGTTATATTGGCATTCATTTCATTCATCGTCATTTTCTTCAGATGATATTTCAAATTCAGCCAATCCTTTTTTAGTTTTTCACTTCCCACTTCTTGGAATCAAATATGAGATGCAAATGTGTTCATTATGAACAAGGTATTATAGAGAGCACTTTTCTCCATTCTCAATCAAGATCAAAATCATAAAGGTTAATTATTAATCATCATCCCATGTTTTTGCAATTTTTTTTTGTCTATTACCGATTTGTAAGTGATTTGAGTACCCCTACAGAACTAGAGGTTTGTGGATTTTTTTTATTTTAGCTTGACATTGAGATATTTGTTTTAAAAATATGTATTTAATGCATGCATCTTTTAATTTCTTTTAATTATACAATCTATTTCTTATGTTTTCCATGGAAATCAATTGCAGGGCAGGGGAGTAGTCCAAAAGAATGTGCAACCATTTCCTAGATTAATTAGTACCAGTAATTTTGGTTAAGAATAATATTAATGTTTAATTATTATATTACACAATAAAAAAACATTGCTGATGTTTTATAATTTAAACCGAACTTTCATCTGGAATTCCATACTTTTTTTCAACAAAGACTTCATTGTGAATCTGCCATATTTCTTGAATTTAATGATGGGTTGATTGTCAAAGATGGATTTCTATAAAAGAACGACTCCATTTAGTAGATAAACTATTGGGTGTTAATCAATCTATGGAGGATACTGACAATTTTCAGGATATCTGTAACATTTATTCGAGTTTTGGCCTCTAACAAATGTGTTGTATTCCAGGTTTAAATAATCGCAGATGATCTATGGTTATAGTGGAGATTCTGTGTTTTTTGTGGTATTGCACTTTTAGATCTGTAACTTTTTATATGTTATAGAAAATATTGTTCTATGACTTCATTGTGTTTCAACTCTTAATGTATAGGAAATCAGGAGCGGTCTAAAAATTTCAGTTATTGGGATCTACAACAACATCGACAAAGATATTCTGGTACCCTATTACATCATGTATTACAGTTTTTTGCATCAACTTTCTTCCTTTTCAATCCGTTTCATATAAATATTATGTCACACATGTTATTATTTTTCTCTGCTTTTCATCATTATCAATCAGTGAAACTATTTTGTTTAAATATTATAGGTTTGATACACGAAAAGTGGTCATGGGTTTTGGGATGATGCAACTCCAGAACAACTATCACATTTCCTATGATTGTAGATATTTTTATCCTCTACATATTTGTAGAATGTGGTTTGTTGATGTGGCATTCCAGTGACTTTTGAGTTTTTTTCTAGCAAAATTTTGAATTTTTTTAATCACATTTTATTTGTTACATTCAGATTTCTATCTTCATAAATGACTCCATATTTTTCCTTCTTTTCCATAATATGTACCACTTAATTTCATTTTTAAAATTCTCCAATTATAATATGATTTATTATGTTTCAAAATTGGTATTCCATTATTGATAATATGAATATTTTTATAGTGCCGTGCAAATGCACAGGTGGAGTACTAGTTCTTAATATTTTATAGCATATGGGTTAAAGTCATTTATACCCTTGTTTGACTTTTTATAAAAAGTTTATAAAGGCATATTTCCGTCATTTTCCAAAAAAGGTTCTTTTTATCCTTTTCGACAAAATTAAGTAAAGAATGTATTTTTTTTAACTTATACGGCTGGTGTGGTTATTCTCTGCCATTATTACACCTTTGATTCTTCCCTTACACACTTATAAGGATATTTTCAAAATAAAGGTTTTCTTTTTTAATTATGTGGTTTTTAAATTATTTCAAAAAAGAGATATTTCTCTCAAATATTTGAAAATCCAGTGCAAATGTATACGTATTTAACGCAAGCTTAGAAATGTTTTCAGAAAACTCGACTCCCTAGTGTGGTAGACAGGAAGGGATTAGGCGTGGTCCCATCATGGCCTGTAATTAGTCGACCAGTCTCAAAATTAGTTATTTTGTATTCAGAATCTTTCATAATGTTTTTAGAAAAACACTGGAGTATATTTGAGAAATTTTAAACGTAAGTGTCTTCTAAAAAAATTGCATCGGTAGGTCTCATGAGACAAACTAGTGTCTTGGCAGAATGCCTTGAAAAAATCTTATTTGTAGTCTTGGAACGAGGCCTTGGCTATGTGGTTATGATAGTCTGGCATTATGCATTCCATCATTATGAAAGTGGCTATTGATATTGCATGTGAATATTCGATTAGTAGAATACCCATGTGAATATGTAAATGGAAATATTTCATTTTATTTTTGACACACTATGTTGAAGTTCAAGTTTAAAAGGTTTTTGTTTTATTTATACATTTCCATAAATGTTTATTCTCATTTATGAAGGTATCCGCTATATTGTTAACATACTGGGCATTTGAGCTCACCCCTTTTCAATGTTTTATTTTTCCCAGGATGTGAAGAAGTAAATTATGAATGACCTGCAGGGATAGTATAAGGGGATAAAAGTGTGGACTATGGAGAATATGTTGTTGTAGTTTTCGTTTTTTATGATGTAATCTAAAACATTATGAATATGTCTACTTATTACAAGGATACTAAACTAATTGGTCTTTCAAGATTTGATCTTTCTTGTGATCATGCCAATGTTATGTAATAACTCATCGACTCTGGGTAACTAGGGTCAGGGCATTACATTTATTCTATCATCAGATATAATCATTACGACACATTAAATGATATTTGAGTATGGTTTTATACGTCTGTTTAATTAGAGGTACAGATTCATTGGAATTTATAATATTTTATTTCCATATGATGTGTTTTTAATCATAAAAGGATTTGAAAATTAAATTTGAAATTTTTAATAGAATATCTATTTTGTTGAAACAAATATGACCAATGGGTGAATGTTTCCAAAAGTATTGTATTTATCTCCAATAAGTTGTGTTCTACAAGATCAAAGATATTTTTACTAAATAATGGGTATTAATCTCAAATAATTACATTTTATTTTGTGAATTGTCCCTTATATAATAAGATTATTTTAATTTAGCACTTTTAAAATATTTTTGAAAGGATTTATGGCTAGATCATGAGATGAAAAAGTCATTTTCTATCAATTGGGGTTAGTATTACTCATGTATATAATGTTTTATCATCAACCCCTATTTTTTTATCAATGTGTGTCCCTCGAAGTAGTTCCTAATAAGATTTAATGCCTTATTATGAGTTTTAGTTGGGATTCTTATCAAGAATGGAATCACCATTGGCCAGTTTAAAACATCTAAAAATAACTATTAAATATATGGTATCAATATCAAAGGAATTGATGTTATTATGTGGTGCTTTTAGGAAAAACAATTTTGGTATGATATCTATAGCTTCTCTCCATGGTCTTATTTTGTGAAAATAAATTATGGGGAGTTGTATTCTGATTATGCCAACATATTTGATGGAAATATTATGTGTAATTCATTGAAGTGTCTTCTTCCACCACTAATGGAGAATTTCCTACAGATTAAAAGGCATGGAGACATCTCATTTTTTAAACATAATTGGGATATCTTCGTTTAATTCATCCTAATCGTTTTATGAATAAAAAATAATTCCAACACTGTTGATATGAATCTCTTGGTTATTATTATTCCTCTTCATTTTCAGGTTCTAAATTAATAGAAATCCATATAAGATTTCTCCTTTGTTTTTTACTTGTGAATAGATAGAGTATTTTTTGTTTTTGGTATTAGTTTAATCGATTCATTCTAGGAGGGTGAATTCTAGGGATGATATTATATTGAATAGAATAGACACAATCATATAATATCATGGGAAGGAAGATTATTAGATAATTTTATAATCTTGGATTGTCTGATTTTATAAAAATCACAAAACATGGTCTTACACTTAGGAGATCAGTCATCACTTCATTAAAATAGTACAATGTATCTATAAATTATCAATTATTTCATTCAATGTTGGAAAGATGATTCCTTTACTAGGGTGCTTCTCTCAGTTTCCCATAACAAATTTTCAACAAGAGATGACTCTAGAAAAAAGAGGGACACTACTGAGTGGGTGAGACGGTTCCCCCTATGCATGGTCAACAGCTGAAAATAAATTGCTCTTTTAATTATGGAATCCTAAATGTGGTGGTGTTGTTCCAGAATTTCTATGTTCAGTAATCCTCGATCTATCTTCCTTTTCTTATTAGGGAACATCTCTTTTCAAAATGGTATTGACATTATGATATGGAATCAAAATATACAAAGATCATTAAATCACTATATCAGAAGATGAAATTAATTATACCATAGTGGTAAATTATTGGTAGTGCTAGTAATAATGTATATGAAAGATTAGGAATCACATCTAGACATAAATTTTATTACTCTATCTGAGAATTGTGGATCAACAAAGAAGGAGGAAGGGAAATATATTTTCATATTTTCTCCCTTTTTAAAGTATCAATGATAAAACTTTTATGTGATTATCTGACTATGAATCTATTCTTTATGAATTTATTAATGTTGGGAGAGGGGATACCCATGTTATCCATCAATATTATACATTATTTATCATTTCCTTATTTTTCATATTGGTTGTTGGATTATATATATTTTAATAAATAAATTCAATTGTCATTCATTTATAACATCGATTATAGATACATTATAAACGGTGATATCAGATCTTCTAAAGTGGTAAACGTTGGATATATCAAATTATGATAATATCAATGCATAATAAAATCATAATGATACTAAATCATGATTTTTAAACAAATCTCACATACCCAATATCTCATGGACCACGATCATGAGTCATGAAATAGAATATTATAATTCTATATTACTTGGATCAAAAGAGACGAAAGACATCCTAAATAAATCAAGAACCCTAATATCATGTCATATTGTGTCACACAATCAATTATTTCCAACCCTTAGAAAGTTGTGCCCCTAAGGGGATCTACGAGATAGGGTTTACCCTCACCTCTACCTCATTGCTTTGTCTTGGGTTATTGCAGCATCTATCCCCGCATTCGGTGAGTTCATGGTGGTGGACACCATATTGTGGTGGTGTGATTCATAGACTCAGCCATCTCAACCACTTGAAAAATTTCTAGCCTAATTCATCACCCAATTCCTTATCACACGATAGGGTACCCTATGGCAGTACAATTAAAATCCTCAGCCAAGATCCATCTTCTATAGCTTGTGGGTTTCTGCCTCATCTCCGGTGTTTGTGGTGGATTTACATCGTGGCTTCCGCAAGAATTCTAGTTTCCAGAGAAGATATCTACTAGTGGTGATTTTGTACCCCTATTTTCTCAGTTTTTTTTGTTTTGGATGTGGTTTTTTGGTTTGTGATGCTGAGTTTGTGATGTCCTATGGTATTTTAAGAGACAATGGTTGTATGGTGGAGTTTGATATGTTGGTCTTCTATTTTGGATGTGGATTTGTTTTTGGTTGAGGCCATGTTTCTCAGTGATTTGTTTTTCATCATGTTGGTCAGGAGCTTCTAAGGGGAATAATGTGATTCACAGTGATCCGAGGTGATCCGAGTTTGTGGTAGTTGAGGTCCGAGGATGCCAATTTGGAACTGCGGCAAGCGAGGGTTCCAGGAAATTGGGTGTACATTGATTTCGAATGGGATTTGAATTTTTGGTTATAGGTTTGCTGCTCACGATGGATTATAGAATAGTTTAAATTAATTTTTAATTTGTTTGAAGATCGTGAAGTATGTGAGGTTGTTGTTGAAAATCAGTTCTGGTTCATAGTGGATGGTTTTTAATTGTGACGGGTTCCTTGGTGCTGTGTTTTCATTGGCTTCGGTGGTCTGTAGTTTAGGGGTTTCACCAATTAGATTTTCTACATGAGGATGATCTAGATGAGGTTTAGGTCAATGAGTTTCCATTTTACCATCGATGTCATGACCCGTCCTCGAGGCCCGTTCCGTGACTAGCCCAAACCAGCATTCCATAAGCTAGGGGATGGCGACAAGCACAAAAGGTGAATCCCTAATAAAAAGGGAAGGGATTTCCTTTTAACCTTTAACTCACGCTGTCTGAACACAAGAAGTGGAAGAAACATGTACTAATATAGAAAAGAAAAGTGTGCTGAATGTAAGTGGGCCAGTATATAAACCCAACTGAACAGTAAGTACAATTACAAGGAAAAATGAAAATAGATTCTAGAGCGACCAAAATGATATCCTACCTGAAGGGTAGGTACATAACTCGAACAACTCTTCCCTGAAGTGTGTCCCTTATAGTCCAGCTCCGAGCGGCCTCTCGTTCATCACCCTCAGCCTCGATCACTACTGACTGTCATCTGCATAGAACACAATAAGGTGAGGTCGAAGCCCGTGCAGGGGTGAGTATAACAATACTCAGTACAGGACCCCGAGACCCTCGAAGGTCTCCCAGAATCCCCAAAGGATAAACCACAGTAGAAAGATAAAATCACGAAGTATCAACCAACCTTACTTAGGTATATGCCCATAAATATACCTAAGTTACCAATCATTATCTAGCTCCAATTCTTGGTACAAATCATAATTCAATCCACAAATTAGTAAAGTCAATCACCATAATGATAATGGTAGAAAGACAAGACTCATCTCACACAGGTATACATATTTCGTAGAGTGATAGAGATGATCAGATGTAGTCATTAATTCATCTAAGTTGTCGGACTCACACAGGATACAGGACCAACTAAGCTATCGGACCCACACAGGATACCGGACACGCTATTCTGTTAGACCCACACATGATACATGACTAGCTAAGATGTCAGACACACATAGGATACAGGACCAGCTATTCAGTTGGACCCACACAAGATACAGGAACAGAAGTGTGAACTGTCGGACCCATAGAGGATCCTAGTACAGTAGTCATCACTGTCGAACAGACGAATGATTCTGGTAGAGTAGTAATCACTATCGAACCCAGGGATGATCATTGTACAGTATCATCCCTATCGAACCCACAGAGGATCATGTCATCTCAATCACAGTCGGACCTAGTGTTTCCACACATAGCATGCTCGTTTATGAGAGGGTACTCTGCTCTAGAGAAGTGTAGATACATCAACAATCACTATGTCCTAAGTTTATGTATCATGTACTTCTGTCTCATCATAAGGAACCCAACGTGATAGACGACATGTCAATCGGACACCCGGTTTGAGAGTTATTGGCATTTTTGTCCAGGGCCCTAGTTGGGTTTTTTGCTTAAACCAACCTGGCCATACTGAAACTGTGTCCAAAACTCAAGTGGAGTATGCCAAAGAATGGTCTCGCTCAATGAATTCCATCGGCACAGGTGGTACATCAATCGAACACCATTATCCCTAGATGCGGGCTAAAAAGTGTAAACAACCATAGCAGGTCCAGGTCCGGTCTGACCCAGTCAGACTGACCTAGCCCGACCCGGTCTGAACTGGTGTCTGACCTGGTCCGTGTGTCCAACCCATTCTGAGGAATCAACCCAGGCCGAGGGGATGTCCCGACACGAAGAGACGGCCTGACCCGATGAGAGGCCCGACCCGAGGGGGCCATGTCGAGGGAGGCCCATCCTAGTGGTGGCCCGACCATGGGCGGACGAGGCAAGGGCGGCCCACCTGAGGGGTGTCCTGGCCTTGGGTTCCCAGCCAAGGGGCGGCCCATCTGTGGTGGCCTGTCTTGTGGAGTCCTGGCCAGCCACATGAGGAGGGGGGTCCCACCCCCCTCCCGGTTAGTCGAACAGAACCCGCGCACAATGCCGGTTCAGGGGCCGTGGGACCCGGCTGGTCCGGCTCCATGGCGGATGGCTCGGTCGGCCACCTCTGCACCACCATTGTGGCGTGACGACGCCGTGGTCCTACTGCACTCCGTAAGGCGCGACAGCACCGCGCCACCACCACCATGGCCTTACCTGGCTGCGCCCCCCTGCTCGACCGCATGGCGTGACGACTCCATGCTTCCACATCCATGGCGGCCCTCGTGGCCGCGGTTCCTCTTTCATCCGTCGTGGCCCTCCTGGACATGGTACTTCTCCGGTGCGGTGTGATGGCACCATGACCTTTCGGCTCCGTCTTCGACATCAACCAAACCAGAACAAATGGAGGGGCGTTCGGCCGTATTGGTTCGGCTCGCGCCCTCCGTATTAGGTGATAACAAGGGGCCTTCATTGAACCAAAATAAACGACGAGGAATGAGGGTATAATTTAGACATTAAAATAATCAAATCCGCATAACTCATATATTTATTTATATGTTTACAAGACACAGAAGTTTGATTTTGTGGAAGATGGACGTCATTCCATCAACGTCGGAGGTAGTAGAGCTCGATGAAGAGGATTTTAGACGATGCCCTCGGTGTACTTCATGGGCGGCGGTGCTTCCCTTCCTTTCTATGGTTGAAGAAGAAAGTATATGATGATTCATGTTCTTCGGAGACAGGGAGTGTTCTTTATGTTCTTCGTGGAAAGAATGGATTTTTTTGGTGATTCTTTGTTGGAAGGAAGAATCTCTTCTCTCACTAGCTTTCCAAAGGATTATTCCAACCCCAAAAATGACAAAGGATGGCATCTTTTAATTCATTCCCACAACAACATAAAATTTTTTTTAATTAAATGAGGCAACTCTTTTAATTAATTCTAAGGGATGGTTCAAATTCAAATATAGAGGAGGTGAAGATTTTAATTAAAATAAGCTACCTCACCTCCTTAATGGGTGAATTGGCACCATTATGGCGGAAGGTGGAAGGTTTCAAGAGTTTCCCTCATTAATGGGGAGCTCAAGGGTTTAAAAGGGGGGTTAAGGGGGATCATGATAGTTTGCCCCACATTGTTATATCCTCCCAAGGGAGGATAGGGTGTGTTGGGCCCCACCTATAACCTCTACTTGGTGGTTTTAACCACCAACCAAATAAAAATATGTTATATGTATTATTACTTAATTTTATTTAGAATCCGCAAAAATAAACATCCATCCTCGATAAAACGAAACTATGGTAAAGGTCTTCTTAATAGAATACCGGTGTTGTGAGTTCACCGGTGTCCTCAGATTTCAATTTCGTGCACATGTTCAAATGATATAAAATCCCGCACGTACGTTTACTATACGTACCCGAGAAAAACGTCATAAATTGATTTCAGGCACACCAGGCTCAGAATCATGTGCTATCAGAAACTACGGACTTGTAAAAATTACATGTATTTTAAAAAAAATCACGGAATTTCCTTGTCTTTACATTTTACCCACTTCAGATCTTTACATCCCCGCAAACTAAATCTCATACTGAAGGAACAAATTAAGTTACTGAGCGTGCATCTAAGCCTCCCACTTTCATGTGCTCTCCTGTAGGTTTTCATGCTCCCAGCAAACACACACCATAGGAATCGACCATCCACATAGGACCCACTCTTGTCGATCCTCAATCTCCACTGGAACCTCTTTGAATGTCACTCTGTCATCAATATCCAGCTCCCTATGGTCAATGACATGAGACAGGTCATGCACGTATCTTCTCAGGTGAGATATGTGGAAGACGTCGTGAAACCAGTGCAACTGAGGTGGAAGAGCCAAGCATTATGATACCTCGCCTACTTTTCTGAGGACCTGAAAAAGTCTGATGAATCGTAGAGACAACATGCCACCTCGGCCAAATATCCATAGTCATCATTCAGATGAGACCCATAGAAAGATGTGGTAACCATCCACGAACTCCAATGGTCTCTATCTCTTATAAGGATAGGACTTATGACTGCTCTCTGTAGTCTTAATCTACTCCAGGATGATCTGCACCATCTCCATCATAGCTTTCACCATCTCTGTTCCCATAGGTGCTGACCCCCTAGGGTAAGTCCAGTACAGAGGCAATCAGCATGGTTGGCCGTAAAGTGCCTTGAAAGGTTCCATCCTAATGGTGTAGTGGTAGGTATTGTTATACTAAAACTCCACCAAGGGTAAGTGATCATGCCAACTACGTCCCAAGTCAACGATTCATGCACGGAGCATGTCCTAGAGAGTCTGAATGGTCCTCTCATTATGACCATACGTCTGAGGATAAAAGGTGGTGTTTAAGAAAAGTTGCATCACGAAAGCCTCCTGCGACCCCTTCCATAGCCGGGAAGTGAAATGAGAATCTCGATTGGAGATGATCATTGATGGAAAACCATGAAGTCCTATGATCTACCGTATGTAGGGGCATATCATTCTCTCCACTGAACCATGCTCTCTGATCGGTAGGAAGTTGGCTGACTTGGTGTGTTGGTTGATAATTACCCAGATAAAGTTTGTTCATCTGGTTGTACATGGAATTCCCATCATGAAATCCATGGATATCCCATCCCACTTCCATTATGGATCCTCTAAGGGCGGAACTAATCCTACTGAAACCTAGTGTTCCCCCTTCACTTGCAGACAAGTGAGGCATCTTGAGACAAAATATGCTATGACCTTCTTCATACCTGGACACCAGAGCTGACATCGGAGGTCCTGATACATCTTCACCACTCCTAGATGTACTACTAAATTAGATGTGTGGAACTCCCACAACACTTCATATTTAAGTGAATCTGGTACCATGGTATGTCCTCTGAAGAGAATGACGTGTTCCCCACCTTCATAAAATCCATCAGGTGCCATCCCTGTAGATATCTGAACACGTCATGTCTCAGAGTCAATGTCCCCACGTTGTACTTCCCTAACTTTCTAATGAACTGGAGTGGTGACTGTGAGAGACTACAGAAAGGTTTCTCCATATCTATCCACATAGGATATCTGCAACACGGAAAAATGACCTATCACCTCTCATATTAGTTGAAATCCTGATCTTCTGTTGAGGGAATCTACTACAACTTTCTCCTTCCCAATAGTATAGACTATCTCAAAGTAATAGTCATGGAGGTTGATGAGTCATCGTTGTTGTCCCAGGTACAAGTCCTTCTACCAGAAGATGTACCTGAGAATCTGGTGGTAATAGTAGACTGAAAAACGTTCGCCCATAAGATAGTTTCACCACATCATCAAGGAAAAGACCATTGTTGAACACTATAGGTCATGGGTAGCGTTGTTCTTATCTTGTTGTCTTAGCTGATGATAACCATAAGCTATCATTTCTCGCTCCAACATCAGGACACACAGGATTTTGGTCCCTGATGTGTCGTAGTAAACTATGAACCCAACACCCTCCTCTGGTTGCCTTATGATGGGCACAACAGTCAACCTCAGCCTCTACTTCTGAAAGCTCTGTTGGCATCATTCAGACCACACGAAGGGTAGACCCTTCTTCATCAATTTTGAAAGCAGTGTTGCAACTCTGGAAATGTCTGGCACATATGTATGTCTGGCCGACTCCTGACTGATCGACCGCACCCGTCCTATGCATGATTCCATATTGTGCTGCCTGGGTTTTACTTTTCGTCGACCAAGGAAAACCCCATCCAAATGTTTTAGATAAACGACAACCTTTTTCCTAATACTGTCAATCTATGTATGAACTGTGGATTCCCAATCCATAACAAAACTTACTTAGAGAGGCCTCAATGCTACCACCAAGATATTCCAACCGAAACTCTCTCCTCAAGGGTCAGATCACACCATCGGTGTATGTGTGTTTATCAAGTCTCCTCCCACAGGTACCTCCAGATGTGAGGGTCAAGGAAACAGTTTAACAGGAAACACTAGGTCCGGGACAAGATTCGTGGAAGGAAGGAATGATTGGTACGTATGTCTATTGATACGGCAACTAGTAGGTGACATAGACCGTACCTCAAATAATTCTTAGAGACCATGGTTCGTACTCCTTGATGGAATTCAGATACTCTCTTCCCCAAACCTCCAGTTCCCTGAGCCATGTGGGGACAAAAAAGGCGGGTGGTTGGAACATGTTAAAATGTTCACCACCTCATGCTGGTCTCTTAGCTCTGCTTCCACGTCTGCTGCCATGCAGATTCACCTGTCTTTAACACTTCATCTTCCTGAAACATTTTACATGCTCAAATCTCTGAGACTGGAACCCGTTTCATTCTTTCCAACTGCTAACATTCACTGGATGTATCCGCTCAGCCAATGAACTTTCAACAGCAATGGATCTCTCTAGAACCCTAACATAAGTAGGAATGCATATAGGAAAAAGTGTTGGCTCATATATCCTTAAACACACCTACATCAAAGGTATGATATTTAAAGCACAGATTGTATAATATTCATCGAGTACCAGCAATGATCAGTATGCCTTGATTAATACCCAGCTACTGACATGTTGTCCAACCAAATATGTATAAGCTCTAGAAAACTCTCAGCCACCTCCTCAAGCCAGTCCTCGTCCTCCTGTGGGTCGGGCTCGCCTCGGAACATGAGTGATATATGGTGCTGAAACACATGTAAGGCACTAAGCCTATAAGTGTCCTCTACCAGTACCGCCGGTAGTGTCTGCGGACCAACATGCAGTGATATAGTTGGCACACTACCCGAAGGTACCATCTCAGAAAACAATCCACATACCGAAACCTCATCACTATTCATACCATCCTCATGTTCACTTAGTGAAAAAGATTACTAGTTAAGATCAACATCTGTTCAACTAGTGTTTCTACTAGGTGGAAAACTCCAGTAATATCCTCCAATGTGGCTAGTGGTATCTGCTACCCAATGGGTTGTGTATTGCCGGTACACCACCCGATGGATCCAACATAGTAATACGGCCCTAAACCGAAGCCTCGTCACACAAAGGTTCGTCGTCCTGTACTCTCTTGGAATCCCTAGTTTTATGTCTATACAGCGGAATCCTGATAATGAATAGATGCACCACAATAAATAAATTATACCGGGTGATCTGAATCAATGAGTTCACAATGAAGACTCTAGAAAACACACTCGCAATCAGTGTTATTGTGAACTATGTCAGAAATTAGATGTCAGGTTCCTGGTGTATTGATACGTCAGCCGATGCACCAACACTGGACTCCTTGACTCAAAACCACACTCAACACTCTTAACAATATTGCTTCACAGTAAGATAGATCAATGTCTTAAGTTCTGCGGTTGAACTAACTCCCCTAATAAAAATTTTCCACAACCCTTCCATGGGGCCCATGCTGTGACTACCCCAATCCCACCTTCCAAAGGCCAGGGGTTGGCTACTAACACTAAATGTGAATCCCTAATATAAAGGGAAGGCATTTTCCTTTTAACCTATAACTCACATAGTCTGTACATAAGAAGTATAAGCAACAAGTACATACATAGAAAAGAAAAGTTTGCTGATTGTAAGTGTGCTAGTATACAAACCCAACTAAACTACAAGTACACGAACAAGTGAAAAGGAAAATGACTCCTTCATCTTCCACCGGGGAATCCTACCTGAAGGGTAGGTACAGAACTTGAAAAAATCATCCCTGAAGTGCATCCAGTATAGTTTAGCTCTGAGCAGCCTCACGTCCTTCACCCTCAGCCTTGATCATTACTGTCTGTCTTCTACAATGAACACAATAAGGTGAGATCTAAGCCCATGTAGGGGTGAGTGTAAAAAAACTAAGTAGGGGACCTTGAGACCCCTGAAGGTCTCCTAGAATCCACAAAGGCTAAACCAAAGTATAAATATACAATCACAAAGTATCAACCAACCTAACATAGGTATATGATCATACATATACCTAAGATACCAATCACAGTTCAGCTCCAACTCTCGAGCCCAGGCACAACTCAGTCCACAAAGGATGTAAAGTTGATCACCACGATGATAATGGTAGAAAGTCAAGACTCAGCTCACACATGTATACATCTTTTGTAGAGCGATAGAGATGATCAGATGTAGTCACAGATTTATCTAAGGTGTCAGAACCACAATGGATACAGGAAAAACTAAGCTGTCGGACCCATGTAGGATACAGGACCAACTATTTTGTCAAACCCACACAGGATACAAGACTAGCTAAGTTGTCATACATACACAGGATACATGACCAGCTATTCTGTCGGAACCTCACAGGATACAGGAACAGAAGTCAGAACTGTCGGACCCATGGAGGATCCCGGTATAGTAGTCATCGATGTTGAACCCCTGGAGGATTCTCATACAGAATTCATCGATGTCAAACCCACGGAGGATCCTAGTACAATATCGTCGCTGTTGAACCCACAGAGGATCCTGTCATCTCAGTCGCAGCCATCTCTCTGGTTCCCACACACAACACACTTTATTTCTAGAGGGTCCACTCCTAGATCCATGTTTGTATACATCAACTATCATGAAGTCATGATTTTAGGTATCCTGATGTTTCTTCTCATCATAAATAACCCAATGCGACATAAGGCGCGTCAATCGGACGCCCGGTCTGAGAGTTATTGGCATTTCCTTTCTAGCGGCCTGGTTCGTTTTTATACTTAAACCTATGAATCCATACATCTACTGTGTCCAAAATTCAAGTGGAGTATGCCAATGAATTTTCTCGCTCCATGAATTTCATCTACATTAGAGGTACGTCAATCGGACACCTAAAGCCCAAGATGCGGGGAAAAATTTGTAAACGGCCATAGCGGGTCCATGTCCGATCTGACCCAGTCGGACTGACCCGGCCCGACCTAGTCAAAACTAGGGTCTGGCCAGGTCCTCCTGTCTTCCTCGGTCTGAAGAAGCGACGTGAGCCGTTGGGATGACCCACCCCGAAGAGAGGGCCGGGCCCGACGGGCGGCCCGACCCGAGGTGGTCCGACAGAGCGACGGCCCGTCCAAGGGTAGTCCGATCAAGGGGTGGCCTGGCCGAGGGTTGTACCGACTGAGGGGTGGCCCTACCATGGGAGGCCCGACATGTAGCCGTTGGGCTTGTTGCAGCTCGGCTCATGGCAGCCCGGCCGGCCACACGAGAGAGGGAACCACCGCTGCATGGCCGGCCTGTTCGCCACTAGCTGGGCTACCATGAGACGGGCTGCCACGGTGCTTCCGCCCCTCGGCCGGGCCCCCCAAGGCCGGGTGGCCCTCTGCGGGGCCACCCGAGTCTAGGACACCCCTCAGTCGGGCAGCCTTCGGTAGGGCCACCTCGGGTCGGGCCGCCCGTCGGGTTGTGCCGTCTTTTCGGGTTGGGCCATCCTCTTGGCTCGAGTCGCTTCCTCAAACTAGCTCTAACCCGTGGATCGGGTCAGACCCCAGTTCAGACTGGGTAGGGCCGGGTCAGTCTGACTGGGTTGGACTGGACCCGAACCCGCTATGGCTGTTTACCCCTTTTAGCCAGCATCTAGGACTACTGTTGTCCGATTGACATACCGCCTACAACAATGGAGTTCTGGGATCGATATAATTCTTTGCAATACAGAACATGAGTTTGGGACGCACTTGGTGCACGAACAGTTTGGTTTAAGCCTAAAAACAAACCGGGCCCTGTAATAGAAATGTCAATACCTTTTAGACTGGGCGTCTGATTAACGCGTCGCCTGTCGCATTGGGTTACTTATGATGTGACAGAACTACGAGATACATAAACTTAGGAATTCGTGATAGTTTATGTATCGACACTTGGCTCGAGGAGTGGACCATCTCGGAATCAAGAGTGCATTGTTTGAGAACCCTAGGGCTTGCTGTGACTGAGATGACATGATCCTATGTGGGTTCGATAGTGACGATACTGTACCAAGATCTTCCATCAGTTCGTCAGTGATTTCTACTGTACCAGTATCCTTCATGGGTTCGACAACGATGACTATTGTACCGAGATCCTCCGTGGGTCCGATAGTTCTGAATTTTGTTCATGTATCATGTGTGGGTCTGACAGAATAGCTAGTCTTGTATCATGTGTTGGTCCGACAACATAGCTGGTCCTGTATCCTTTGTGGGTCTGACAGAATAGTTGGTCCTCTATCCAGTGTGGGTCCAACAGCATAGCTGGTCCTGTATCCTATGTGGGTCTGACAACTTAGATGAATCAGTGACTACATCTGATCATCTCTATCACACTACAAAAGATGTATACCTGTGTAATATGAGTCTTTTATTTCAACTTTTATCATCGTGGTGATCAACTTTACTTCTTTTTTGGACTGAGATGTTCTTATACTCGAGAGTTGGAGTCAGACTGTGATTGGTAACTTAGGAATATCTATGGTCATATAGCTGAGTAAGGTTGATTGATACTTCGGAATTGTATCTTTCTACATTGTTTTATCCTTGGTGGATTCTGGGAGACCTTCGGTGGTCTCGGGGTCCCCTAATGAGTATTTTTATACTCACCCCTGAATGGGCTTCACCCGCACCATGTTGTGTTCTATACAGACGACAGTCTGTAGTTATCGAGGCTGAGGGTGACAGACGAGAGGCTTCTAAGAGCTGGATTATACGGGATTCACTTCAGGGACGATTTTTTCGAGTTCTGTACCTACCTTTCAGGTAGGATTCTTTGATGGATGATCCAGGAGTTGTTTTCCTTTTTTACTTGTACTTGTACTTTTTGTTCAATTGGGTTTCTATAATGGCCCACATACTTTCAGCACACATTTCATTTCTATATTAGTACTAGTAGCTTCTACTACTTGTGTTTAGACTGTGTGAGTGACAAGTTAAAAGGCCATTTCTTCCCTTTTTATCAGGGATTCTCCTTTGGTGCTAGTCGCTAGCCCTTGTCAAATGGAAGGCAGGCTTGGGGTAGTCAAGTTACATTCCCTGAGGATGGGCCATGACAATCGATTTATGGAATTGGAAGTTTGAGAGGTTATGGATACAACCATTGGTACTTGGACTCTGTATTTTTTCACAGGACAGATTGCTGATCTGTGATGGAAGGTTGAAGCTGGATTTTATATATTTTGATGCTAGGAGGGTCTTTATTCATCTATCATGAGTCGTTTGGAATTTGATTTTTGGATCACTATGTGTTTTTATAACTTGTTTATACCCATAATGTGTTGAAAATTTTGATCTTTACATATAAAAGGTGGATCATCTTAGTAGAAAATAATTTTCATTCAGTCCAGTCACACTATAAAATAAAGATAAAACATTTTAGTGTAGTGGTTAACAATCAAGACCGTCAAATCAAAATAGATCATGAATTTACACCCAATTACCATATTCTAGCAATAACATCGACTTGTTTCACACAACGGATCAAGAACAATAACTTGTATTCCGTAGTTGTTCCAACACATTGACTTTTTCTCATTGTAGTTCATGAACATAGTGTTGTTTCCCATAATTATCTTATGATATATAAAATATTACCAAATTGATTATAGAAAAATATATTAATGGCCCCTCTAATAACATTATGAAATCCATATATTTTTTCCTATAAAATTATTAATCATTCATCATATAATATTATGAAAACATATAAAAGAGATCAGGTTTCAAAAGCATTACATCAATCCCTCATAAAATATCCAATGGATGATAATAGATATTAATAAAAAAGTTATCATCCTATTCATAATCCATGTATATAATGATTTTTAATGTTACAAATTATAAAAATAATATTTTCTATAGAAAAATAAAAATTCATATTTAAATATAACATTTCTAGAGATAAAAATTTATAAAACCTTCTGAAAATATATTTTCATTGAAACTAAACTTCAAAAAGTATATAGTTTGCTTACAAGATTTTAGTGACCATAATGGTTGGAATTTTATAACATTCAATATGTTAATTTATAAAATATTTCACTCATATTATTTTTTAATCATTAAAACATCTTCACTTGGTTATAAAAAAAATTTATTTAAATAATCGTATAAAATTTACATTAAGGACGAAAATATATTTAATAAAGCCTACAATATTATTATAAACTTATTTTTTATACAAGGACCTGTAAATAATTGTTATCAAAATAAATAGTTAAATATCTATGATTTTAATAATGAAATATTTCTCTGTATTTTATGTTCATAAAGTGAAGAATATATTGGTTAAAAATTTATTGACATGTACTAAATAAAGGATATGATAATTCATGAGTTTCCTGTGGAATAAATTATAATATTTCATCATCAAAAGCATGATTGGGAACAATAAAGATAAATATTTATAATATATCATATAATCCATAAAACATTGGATACATTTAGATCGTAAACCCCATGATGGAAATAACTATATATATATATAAATCCCCATAATTTTTATAATATGAAACCAAAAATAGATTCCTAGATAGTATTAATAAATTAATGAATCATTTGTGAATATTTCATGTGTACCAAAGATATAAATGTTATAATGAAATCATTTACCTCATGTATTGAATTCAATCATATGTATTTAACAATCCACTAAAATGAATACTTTTTTATTATATGACATATATTTATATAACATTAAAAAAATTATCATATCCTATAATGTTTAATTATAACATTATTTCACCAATGTATAAAAACATATTCCTTAAAATCATTATTTTGGTCGATAAAAACTTCATTTATAGGTAGGATTTGGTTTCGTAGTTTTAGTATATGTATATTTTTTTAATAAATATAGTATATGAACATTGAATATGGCTACATAATATAAACAATATTTCTAATTATATTAATATAATAAACATTCTTTATTTACATATTCACTATTTTCCATAAGTGTTTCATAAAGAAAAAATAATTACATTGTTCAGAGAGATGATATGTTGTATATAATCAGTAATGATGTTTCCCTTATCAACATTTGGAATGAATGAAGGTAAATAGTAAATAAATATTCCATTGTAATTTTTATATTAGATATATATATATATATATATATATTAATATTCATTACATTATTCATTACTAATATCTATTTCAAAATAAAAAGGAAGAGACATTAAATCACTTCCTTGTGGCAGGTTTCCACAAATATTCATTTACGATGTTATCAATTTTCAATATATTAGAATATATGAAGTTAAATGATATATTAAAATTTTAAACGTACTCTAATTTCATATATATAATATAAATCAATCAAGTCTATCATTATTATTATCCTTGAGATGTGGTGATAGAAAAACCATACATCGGTCAAGAAGGTGGTTTTCCACTATACACAAGATCGAGGCTTTTGATAACCATTTTATGGAAGAGGATATGGTATTAGGATATGAAATCAATGTAAAACAATATTTTTATATTTTAGATACTAATATTATTATATTAAATATATTAATACAATAATATTTTTTTACAAGATTATATAAAAATTGAAAGATATTAGTGATTAATATTATATAATTTTATTAAAACAACATTGAGATAATTAATGATCCAATGGTTGTCCTTTTTGGAATACCATAACCTCTAGAACATTAGTATAGATTTTGTAAGATATTATTGAAGTATTTTTTTGAGAAAAATGTATTTTTTTGTGTGAATAGGTGAGGGGAGTATGTTCTCTTTTATAATTATAATGGATTGTATTTTTTATAAAAATCCAATACTATTCATAAATGTGAAATCAATATCAACTCATTTTCCACCATATTTGATAAATAATAAATTGGTATTATGATACAGTTGAATTATAAAAAATACAATATATACATATATTTAAATCATTTTATTCCAATTAACTATATTGGATTAAATATATGATTATAGAAAAAATTGATTTCCCAATTTTTTTGTCCAAAAATTTAAAATATAAAATTCAATAAATAATAAATAATATTTCAATTAAAATCATTATTTTTCACTAATTAATAAAATAATTAAATATCTCATAGATTTATCAAAAAATTTATCCAAGATAATAGGGGATTGTCAATGTTAAACATTATATTTATTTATTAAAATATATTTTTTTAAAGTGGATGGAATTTATTTTATTATTTTTTAATAATATATAATAATAATAATTTTACAAATAAAATATACTTTTAAATCCTTGAAATAATATTCTAACCATTAAATATATAATTATAAATATATTTTATTAAAAATAAAACATTATATATATTATTGAAATGTTCTTATTCCAATTTATATGACCTATATTAACATCTAGGATACAAAACCCAGGTTTAAATTACAATATAAGTAGTATATTTATGTTTGATTTAAAAATTTTTTTTGGTAATAAAAAATATCATTGAAATAGTATTTATTGGAATGAAATGATTTATAAAATCATGGGATGATATATTAAACCCTCCATAAAATTATTTTTTACTGAAAATTCCATATCCATGATTCAAAAAATGGGAAAGTTTCCTAGATAATATATTTGTGTATGGTTGAATGTGATTTATACTATGATTTTCCTAGGTATGGTTTGGGTATGATCTACTTTTAGTGATATTCTTTATGGTTTGGGATGTGCTGGTCTAGTACGTGATGATGTCTGTTGAATCTTTTGTTGGGAGTTGATTTTATTGATCACCATTTCATAATGGAAGCAAGATATTTTTTTGTTTTATTCATGATTTGGAATGACTTTTATTTGGATGGATGGATGCGAGTGATGGTTTTTTGAAGCTGGTTTTTCTTTTTTCCCTTGCATCAGCATGCTTGGTCTTTTAGCATTTTTTGATTTTGGTATATGAAATCTTCACGACAAGCCATGAGGATATTCTCCAGATGAGGTTTTAGAACAAGAAGAATTATCCAGAGTTTGGCCATCCGGATTTGGAAGAACGAGAGGTTCTAGCTTTTTCCATCGGTACTAGGCCCGTACAACCCTGAATGGGACAGCTAGCCGAGCGGCCATGCGTTGGTGGAGGCTTTACATAATGATATAATCGCTAAATAGGGGGATTTTCTATGGTCTTTTTCTGGGTTGTCTTTCATTTTAATGGTTTTGTTTGGTGAATTTGATAGGGTTCACACTTAGCCTTTAAAAGTGTCATTTGAAAATACATAAAAAATTGAATCATGTGCCATGTGACAACCTCAGATTTATGGTTCCTCTAGAAAAATTTTACATGGATAGTATTATATTGTTAATGAAATTTATCTCAATAATAAAAGATTTCTACTGGATGATCCTCTTGGGAAATATCATTCTTTAGTTGTATGAGCAATGAGTTCTTTGTATGTGATAGACCATGAATTTATATAATCATGAGTCATACATGGAACACATTGTGAACATGAGATATGTTCAATAGAGTCCCCAAGTGATAAGATACCATTCCTAATTGATCAAAAATTTCAAAGGGTCTAATATAAAAATGTTTCAACATTCCATTCATCCAAATTCATATTATATCATTCCATGTATAAATTCATAGTCAAACCATCTCAAAATCATTTACATATATATCTCACTAAAGATTGTGAAAATGATATTTATATCATCAATGAGCTTCCTTGATCTTATTATAAATGGATATGAAAATCTCTACCATTTCCAATGGTATCGACTGTAAAAATATTTTTAAAAACATTCCATCAATACCTCATAACATATCCAATGGATTATTATAAATTTTCATATACAACTCATCAGCCTAATCATAATCCTTTTATAGAATGTTTATGGATTTTACCATTGATATCAATAATATTTTCTAGGAAAAATAATAATGCAATTTTGAAAATAAAATTTATAGAACTAAAACTATATAAAACATTGTGAAAATATATTTTCATTGAAGAATAACATTAAAAAAATTATATTGAATGATTACAAGATTTTGGTTCCCATAATGGTTGCAATTTTATAACAATTAATATAAAAATTTATAAAATATTTCACTCATCTAATTTTTTTAATCATTAAAATCACTTCATTTGGTAATAAAAAAATAATTTATTTAATTAATCTTATAAAAATTTTATTTAGAATAAAAATATCATTAATAAAGCCTTCAATATTAATATACTTTTTTTAAACAAATACATTTAAATAATTTTTATCAGACCAAATAGATAAATATCTATGATTTTCATTATGAAATATTTCGTTCTTTATTATGTTCATAAATTGAAGAATATAGTGGGTAAATATTTATTGACATGTACTAAATATAAGATATGATAATTCATGAGTTTCCTGTGAATGAAATCATAATATTTCATCATCAAAAGCATGATCGGGAACAATACTGATAAATAATGATATTATATCATATAACCCTTAAAACATTGGATACATTTGAATCGTAAACCCCATGATGGAAATAATCTTATACGTATATGTAAATCCACATAATTTTCATATTATGAAACTTAAAATAGATTCCTAGATAGTATTTATAAATTAATGAAACAAGATGTGAATATGTAATGTATCCCAAATATATAAAGGTTATAAAAAAATCCCTTACCTCATGTATTGAATTCCATCATATGTATTTAACCATCCACTATATTGAATACAGGTGTATTATATTATATATATATATATATCAAATTAACAAAGAATTTATATCATATTATATAATGTTTAATTATAAAATTTTTTCACCAATTTATAAAAACATATTCATTAAAATCACTATTCTGGTTGATAACAACTTCATTATTTAGGTAGTATTTGGTTTGGTAGTTTTAGTAAATGAACAATTTTTAAATAAATCAAGTATATGAAGCTTGTGGTTACATTGTATTAATAATATTTATAAATAAATTAATATAATATATATTAATTATATACATATTCACTGTTATTCATAAGTGTTAGATATAGAAAACATAATTACACTATTCATGGAGATGATATGTTGTATATAATTAGCAAATATGTTTCCCTTATTAACATTTGGAATGAATGAATTTAAATACTAATTAACTATTCCATAGTAATTTTTTTATCATTTATATATATATATATATATATTAATATTTATTATATTAATCCTTACTAACATTAGTTTCAAAATAAAAAGGATGATACATTAAATCACTTCCTAGTGGCAGTTTCCCAAAATTATTCATGTCTGATGTTATCAATTTTCAATATATTAGAATATAAGAAGTTAAATAATATATTAATGTTTTAATAGTACTATAATTTCATTTATATAATATTAATTAATCAAGTCTACCATTGTTATTAACTTGAGATGTGGTGATCAAAAAAACATACATTGGTCAGGAAGGTGGTTTTCCACTATATAGATGATCGATCATCTGATATCATTTTGATGGAAGAGGATATGGTATTAGGATTTGAAATCAATGTAGAACAATCTTTTTATATTTTATATACTAATATTATTATATTAAATATATTAATATAAGAATAGGGTTGTACAAGGTTATTTATAAAATGATGTAGGTTAGTGAATAATATTATATTATTTTATTAAAAAACATTTAGATAATTAAGGACCCAAGGGTTGTCCTTTTTGGAATACCATAACCTCTAGAAGATTATTATTGATTTTTAAAGTTATTATTTATGTATTGATTTTAGAAAAATGAATTTTGTGGTGTGAATATGTTGGGGGATTATGTTCTCTTTTATAATTAAGGTGGATTAGATTTTTTTTAAATATCTAATAATATTCAATAGTGTGAATTCGAAATCAATTTCTTTTTCACCATATTTGAAAAATAATAAACAAGTCTTATGATACATTTGGATTATAAAACAAAATAAATATATTCAAATATTTTAATCATTTGATTCCAATGACCTGTATTGGAATAAATTTTAAATTATTTAACAATATTTTTTCCCTGTATTTTTGTCCAAAAAATTTAAATTTTAAATTTGATAAAAGATAAAGAATATTTCAATTTAAATTATTATTTTTCACTAGACAATAAAAAAATTAAATATTTCATAGATTTATTAAAAATTCAATCATATATTATCGGCGCTTTTCAACGTCAAAAGTTATATTTATTTTTAGAAATATATTTCGTTAAAGTGTATGAATTTTATTTTATTTGTTAATAATAAATAATAATAATCATTTTACAGTGAAAATATATTTTAAAAACTTAGAAATAATATTTTAAACATTAAATAGTTATTTAAAAAATATATTGTATTTAAAATAAATCATAATATATATTTTTTGAAATGTTCTTATTCCAATTTATATGACCAATTATAACACCTATGATACAAAAACCATGTTTAAATAACAAAATAAAGAGCATATTTTTTTGTTTAAACTTTTAGTTTAGGTAATAAAAGATATCGACAAAATTGAATTTATTTGAAATTTTTTTTTATAAAATCAATGGATGATATATTCAACCCTCTATAAAATTAATTTTTACTGAAAATTCCACCACCATGATTCAAAAAATTGTAATGTTTCATAGATCTTGGATTTTGATATGGTTTCATAGGATTGGTTCTATAATTTTCCTAGGTTCGTTTCATGCATGATCTTCTTTTTGGGTCATTCCCTATTGTTTGGGATGTGTTGGTCCAGTCCAATATGGTGTCAGCTAAATCCGTTGTTGGGGGTTGATTATCTGGATCAACATTTGTTGATGGAATAAAGTGTTTGTTTTGGATTATTCATGATTTAGAATGACTTTTAATTAGATGGAAGGATTCTAGTGATGGTTTTTTGAAGTTGGTTTTGGTTTTGGCCTTGCATCAGCATGCTAGTTCTTTTGTGATTTTGTGATTTTGGTATGTGAAAGCTACTTGAAAAGCAACAAGGATCTGCTCCAGGTGAGGTTTCAGAGTAGGAATAATTCACCAAAGATTGCATATCTAGATTAGGAAGAAAAAGAGGGTATGGATTTTTCTATCCATGCTAGGCCCGTGCATCCCTGCACGGGACATCGAGCCAAGTGGCCATGCGATGGTGGAGGCTTCACATAATCATATAGTCATTGGGGAGGGGCGTTTATTGTTGTATTTTTTGGGTTGTCTTTAATTTTAAGGGTTCTTATTGGGGGAAGTATTTACGGTTCAAACGTATCTTATAAAAGTATAATTTGAAAATAAAAAAAATGGAAACATGTTCTATGTTCCAACCTCGAATTTATAGTTCCTCCAAAAAACATTTACATGGATATTAGTATAGTTATATTGAAATTTACCTCAATAATATAGGATTTCCACTAGATGATCATGTGGGAAAATATCATTCTTCAGTTTTATGACCTATGAGTCCATTTATAGTGATAGATCGTGAATTTATATCATCATATGGAATACATGGAACACATCGTGAACTTGAGATATGTGCAATATAATCCCCATGTGATAATACCATTCATAATTGATTATGAATATCAAAGCGTCTAATATAAAAGGGGATAAACATTTCATTAATCAAAATTCATATTAAATCTTTCCATGTATAAATTCATAGTAAAAACTTCTCACAAACACTTTCTTTTATAGCTCACTAACGATTGTGAGAATAACATTTATATCGACATTGAGCGTCCTTGATATTATTATAAATGGATCTAAAAATATATACCATTTCCATAGGTATCAATGGTCAAAATAATTTCATTAACTATCTTAATCTCAAAATTTTGGATTTCAGTGCATCATTCAATATATGGAATCATAAAGAGATATTCAATTCCATAAGTTATTTTAATTATTATATGAATAATTAACTAAAGGATGACAAAGATCCCTACCAATACTAAAATAATAAAAATGGGACCTTATTATAAAAATTTTTATTTTAAGGATTATCTTGTATTGAAAATATATAATAGATTAATACATTTTTTTGAAACATAATGTCATATCAAGATCATAATAATGGAATCCCTATAACTTCTATATAAAACACGGATATCAATCTGATTAAATAAAATATGGTACTGCATGAAACCATACAACTTCCATGATGTATATCCATGAAAGGTGATCTAGATAAGTTTATATTACATTGAAAAAAAATTAATGTAACTTTTTACATTGATCGAATAATACCCAAGTTTAATTATAGACTATTGACTTACTGCTGATTTTTAAACGAGGAAGTTTTCAATTTCTATTCCTTTATGGGCAATAGATTGTGAATTTCCATATACATGTGTATATCATCCATTACATTCCAACATAGTTGATAGTATTATAAAAACATTGATATTTATCTTTTCAGGTTGATGAAATTCGAAAATTGAATCTTGAATGTTTTATTCAATATTGGGAATCCTGATTTCCAAATTTTATAAAGATGTCTATAATTTTTTGTCATAATGAATAATAACAATAGAAAAAAAAATTGTAACCTTGGTATGGGTAAATCAACTTATAAATTTTACACCATCAATTTTGAATTTTGGATGATTTAATTGCATTCATGTCCATCCATTATCCATGAATATGATAACATTGTTCCATGTTTTTTTATTTTAAATTGAAATTTGTTCTAAAATAAGTAAAAAATGCTATTCGATTCGATTTATTAAATCTATATTTTTAAATAGCAAAAAAAGGGATATATTCATTGTGGAATGGTTATTTTTGGTAAAATGTCTTTTATATTTTTAATTTCTTCCTATATTTAATTAGTGGAGTATTTACAAAAAATTTAACTCAACCCCAACATTGATTTTATTTGATTAATATAAAATTAAAATAAATTCATTAATGAAGTTAAAATTATTATAATTTAAATGAATTATTGTATTCCATAATGTTTTCTTATAGGAATACCATTTTTGTAATATGTGAAATTATTATATTATAATTTCGTTAAATAAAAAATTATCTAAAAGTAAAATTAAATTTAAAGTTTCAAAAATAATATTAATTTTATTTTATGTTATATAATATTCAATTATGTAATTAGATAGTATTAAAAAATAAAAAGGACAATTATGAGTATAGATGGATAAAACATTCTCCCCATGGACAATTCTATAATAATTTTCACCTTATATGTTAAATTAAAACTCTTTAGTATTGAATACTTCATTATCATGGTTATGGATAACATCTAATATTGAAGAGTTTAATCAATTTAATATATATTAAAATGTTATAACAATATAATTAAAAAAAATTTACAAACATAAAAAATTCCATATAAAAAATACATTTCAATATAGAACCATTTTATAATATTTAGAAACATAATATATTATAATATTAATTTTACTTCCCAAAATATTATAATGGTTATTTCATAATAAATAGTAATTTATTACTTGATAATAATTAATTAAAAATCCAATATTAATGTAATTGATTTAGAAATAGATTAAAACATAATCATTGGTCAATTTATGGCATAATTTTATATTTATCTAATATATTTATATCCCTAATGAACAATAAACAATATTATTTTGGTAATCTATCAAAAGGTATAATGAATGGTTAAATTAAAAGGATAATGGTGAAGACACATATTAAAATTCAAGAGGATTTTTTTTGGAAATAATAGGGAACCTCATATCCTCTATTACTAAAACATAAAATTAGTTCCATTTTGGATGAGAACAACCCAAATTCCATCAGTCAAACCCAAAAAAAATTCAATAGGATTTTTTTGTTAATAATAATATCCTTTTAAGGATTTATTCAAAAATAAATGGAATTATTATGAAGTATAGGTCTAGTCTTGACCTGAACGATGTAGTGTTTTTTCATCATACAATTGTCAACATAAATAATTTGATAGATAACTAATTATAAATTTCATCAAAATAGTGCAAAATAATTATAAAAAAATATAAAAATATATTTGATTGCATATTTTTATAATATTAATTTAACATTTGTCTCTCATTAACATTTTTCATTCATAATTGTATATAAGTAAAAATGTTTGTGGAAAAATCATATATTTTCAAAAATATACTAATCATTACAATAAATATCCAAATTCACAATAATTAAATAATAATGTCATATATTCTTATAATACATAATTTAACCTTTATTAATCTAGTACAATACCTCATTATTTTGTTTATAGTACTCATATAATGTTTTAAAATATTATAGTAATATTTATTCGGAATAATATTAATCATTACTCACCAATTAACATTTAGATCCCAGGATTAACTATAAAATAATAAATATATTCCCAAATATTAACAACCAATATTTAAATCAATTTCAAAATCTATATAAATCCTAAATGATATCAATACATTTAAGATTATGTACAAAAATATTAATGTATTCATATATAAATTGCATTTCCTCTATAACCAATACTATACCCAAGTATTATTTTAATATAAATATCTCAAAAAATTTTATTTATCATCATAGACATTAATCACAATATTTCCCCAAATAGGTTTTTATAAATTTCAACAATTGATAAAAAATTAACATATAATTTTGTGATGGTAATGTATCTGTTATGTTAACCTCACCCAAAACATCGTATTATCATATTTTATCTAATACATTCTTATGATTCAAAATATAATGAACCAAACTCAAAAAATACATAATATTTATTTTTAGGGTAATAATTTGGTTTCATATTATGGTGGATCATTATGGATTTTTGTATTAATTATACAAATATCCTTATATAAAAATACATTACATCACAAAGGATAAACATTCCCCTATTATCAATTTTTTATACAAAAATAAATATTAATGATATAATATATTTTAATTTCCACATATATCTTCATAATTTTTATCTTGATGTCATATTTATCACAACACATTTATGGAACCCTAATAAATGTATTTTAAATCATATTATATGAAAAAAAATATATATAAGAGACATATTAATAAAAATGAATGGTCTCTATTATTTAAAAATATTGATATTATATTTTTTCTATTTCAAAATTAAGAATTTTTTTCATTTTAAAATATATATAACCAATTAAATTGTAAATTCCAGATAATTTCAATTAAAATTTTAAAATATATTTTACATTATTACGAGAAATTAAAATATGACAACATGTGATTCTGAGACTCATAATACCTAGAATGATCTTTTAAAAAAGTGTTAAGCATAAAATATAAAGAGTGAGATGTTTTCATGAATAAGTGGAATAACTCTTAAACATGTGCCCATATCAAGAATTATCAGGGCACCATTGCATTTAGGATAATGGGTTTACCCTAGGAATGACATAAGTATAGTCGGCCCATGACTTCGGTAAGAAAAAACAAAAAATGGAAAAACAGAAAATAAAATATTTAAATAAAATTATATTATTATATAAATTCTTAAACTGAAGAATGGTGACTCAGATTAAAAAATTGAGACCATTGTTGAACATGTGAGGGTATGTTATCCTTAAGCAGATACTAACATTGGATGGAATAGGCCACTAGTGGATTTTATTTTCTGGACGTAAATAAAATAATTAAGTGACAATTATTGTATTTTAAATCCAAATATTCTAAACGGTAACTCAGACTAAAAATATGAGAGTATCATTTAGCTCGTGTGAGCATGATCCAATTAGGCAGAGAATAACCACAACCGATGTAGGTTGAGGGTGACTGTTTGCAATTTCAGATATTTTTTTAAAGGTATGGTCCGTAAACATACAGGTGATGTTTTCTATCATTTGAACCGTTGATCGGATTAAATATCTGAGTGCACCGTTGAATCCGAAGTGCTGGGCTTCGATTTAGGGAGGCTTAACATTGAATGTATCTGGGGAGGTGAAATAGTAGTTTTTGACTCTATTTTAATGAAATTAAAAAATATAATATGAATTATTATTCTCATTCAACAACCTATTATGTGGCTGTGGACAGGAACACAGAGGCGGTAAGACATTTAAATATGGGTTATTAATTTCCATGTTACACTTTTGTTGTGTAACCACCCCTTATGTAATTAATGTGGAACATTAATTACCTTAATTAACTAATCTCATTAATTCCTCAGTGCATTACTCACCCGTTTTCACCTATATTTAAATGTGGCTTAGGGTAGAGTTTTTGACACTGCATCTTCATGTGAGGTCCTCTAAAGATGTGACGTGACACCTTCCCCCAATGAAGACAGAAGCTCGTGTAGCAATGAACTGGGTGTGATGAAAATCGGTGGCTTCGTCAAAACGTGGATTCTCCTTCCACCACTACAACGACTCCAACGATTCTTAAGGTAGGGGTTGTCTTTTAATTCATGAAATTACCTCGATTCTTCTCCTCGTTCTTGTTTTTGCGGATGGTCATTGCGGGATATTTGAATGGGGATTATCATTATTTTAATGTGATGTATAATTTTTTCATCACACCCGGTTATAGTGGGAGAACTCATCCTCTATCGATTACAGTGGGCATGTCGCGACACAAAGGCACTTCCCACAAACTTTCGACTGCTGAGGTACTTCTCTTGTTGATTACCATGGGTCTGTTGTGTCACCAAGGCTCTCCCAACCACCAGTCTACCACCACAAATAAGAAATCCCCCTAATAGCTTGTAGAGTTACTCCTCCTATCGAGAACTATGGATAAAAAGCCATAACCATGTGCTCCTCCACCATGGGTCTGCTGCCACAACTCAGTGCTCCCCCTGGGCTAGTCGAGTCACATCGAGTCAATCAGTCAGCAGTTGTCATGTCTCATCCAGCTACTAGGTATCCACACTCTGTCTGCTTGTCTCTGGAAGGATCTCCACCACGATCTACTATTCAATACTACAACTCTCATGAAGTCCCAATAATAAGTATCTCAATGTTCTTCCATGTCATAGAGGTCTCAATGCAATAGAAGATGGGTCAATCAGACACCCGTTCTGTGATTTATTAGCCTTTTAGTCCCGGGGGCCCAGTTGGATTCGTGCTTGATCCAATCTGATCGTATCTAAACTGTAACCCAAACTCAAGTGATGTATACTCAATAGACCTTCATGCTCCAATATTACCATGTCCATTAATAGTTCTTCCAATGGATGCTTGTTTCCATAGATATGTCCAAAAGAATATAAAGGGTCGTAATGGGCTTGGGTCTGATTTGACTCAGTCTGTCCAACCTTGCTGGGTTGAGCAGGCCTGACCCGGTGGGTCTGGCCCAGCCTGGACAGCGGGCCAACCTATTAGGATAGGCATGGCCTCTAGGGCCCAGCCCAGCAGTCCGTGATGGGTCGCGGAGGGCCGCAAGAGCGTAAACCTGTTGCAGGGGCATGGACCGGCCACAGGTCAGTTTGAGGGTGGTTCGGCCTAGAGGGTACCGCATGGGCAGCTCAGCCCAGAGGAACCGCGTGGGCGTGACATAGCTCGGAGTGCACCGTGAGGGTTTGGTAAAAACATATACATCACATTAAAATAATGATAATCCCCATTCAAATCTCCCGCAATGACCATCCGCAAAAACAAGAACGAGGAGAAGAATCGAGGTAATTTCATGAATTAAAATACAACCCCTACCTTAAGAATCGTTGGAGTCGTTGTAGTGGTGGAAGGAGAATCCACGTTTTGACGAAGCCGCCGATTTTCATCACACCCAGTTCATTGCTACACAAGCTTCTGTCTTCATCAGGGGAAGGTGTCACGTCACATCTCTAGAGGACCTCACATGAAGATGCAGTGTCAAAAACTTTACCCTTAGCCGCATTTAAATATAGGTTAAAAAGGGGTGAGCAATGCACTGAGGAATTAATGAGATTCGTTAATTAAGGTAATTAATGTGCCACATTAATTACATAAGGGGTGGTTACACAATGAAAGTGTAACATGGCAATTAATATCCCATCTTTAAATGTCTTACCGCCTCTGTGTTCCTAGCCACCGCCAGATAACAGGTTGTAGAAAAAAAAATAACAATTCATATTTTATTTTTTAATTTATTTAAAATAGATTTAAAAACTACTATTTCACCTTCCGAGATACAGTCAAAGTTAAGCCTCCCTAAATCAAATCCCATCACTTCAGATTCAACGGTGCACTCATATATTTAATCCGATCACCAGTTCAAATGATAGAAAACACCACCTGCATATTTACGGAGAATACCTTTAAAAAAATCTGCAATTGGAAACAGTCACCCTCGACCTACATCGGTTGAGGTTATTCTCCACCTAATGGGATCATGCTCAAACGAGCTAAATAATACTCTCATATTTTTAGTCTGAGTTGCCGTTTAGAAGATTTGGATTTAAAATACAATAATTGTCACTTAATTATTTTATTTACGTCCAAAAAATAAAATCCACTAGTGGCCTATATCGTCCAATGTTAGTTTCTTCTTAAGGATATCACACCCTCACATGTTCAACAATGGTCTCAAATTTTTAATCTGAGTCACCATTCTTGAGTTTAAGCATTTGAATAGTAATATAATTTTATTTAAATATTTTATTTTCAGTTATGCCATTTTTTCCCACCGAAGTCATGGGCCGACTAAACTTATGTCATTCCTAGGGTAAACCCACCATCCTGAATGAAATGGTGCCCAGAGAATTCTTGATATGGGCACATTTTTATGAGTTATTCCACTTTTTCATGAAAACAACTCACTCTCTATATTTTATGCTTAACAATTTTTAAAAAGATCATTCTAGGCACTATGAGTCTCAGAATCAGGTGTTGTCAAATTTTACTTTCTCATAATAATGTAAAATATATTTAAAAATATTAAATGAAAATATCTAGCATTTACTATTTAATTGGTTATATATATATTTTTAAAAAAAATCCTTAATTTTGAAATAGAAAAAATATAATATTAGTATTTTTAAATAATCGAGACCATCCATTTTCATTAATATATCTCTTATATATATTTTTGTTCTTATATTATGATTTAAAATACATTTATTAGGGTTCCATAAATGTGTTGTGATAAATATGAGATCAAGATGCAAATTATGAAGAAATATGTTGAAATTAAAATATATTATATCATTAATATTTATTTTTGTATAATTAATTGATACTAGGAGAATGTTTATCCTTTGTGATGTAATATATTTTTTTATAAGGATATTGGTATAATTAATACAAAAATCCATAATGATCCACAATAATATGAAACCAAATTATTACCATAAAAATAAATATTATGTATTGTTTGAGTTTGGGTCATTTTATTTTGAATCATAAGAATGTATTAGATAAAATATGATAATACGATGTTTTGGGTGAGGATAACATAACTGATACATTACCACCACAAAATTATATGTTAATTTTTTTATCAATTGTTGAAATTTATAGACACCTATTTGTGGAATTATTGTGATTAATGTCTATGATGATAAATATAATTTTTTGAGATATTTATATTAAAATAATACTTGGGTATTGTATTGGTTAGAGAGGAAATGCTATTTATATATGAATCCATTAATATTTTTTTACATATTCTTAAATGTATTGATGTCATTTAAGATTTATATAGATTTTGAAATAAATGTAAATATTGGTTGTTAATATTTGGGAAAATATTTATAATTTTATAGTCAATCCTGGGATCCGAATGTTATTTGGTGAGTAATGATTAATATTATTCCGAATAAATATTACTATAATATTTTGGAACATTATATGATTACTATAAACAAAATAATGAGGTATTTTACTAGATTAATAATGTTTAAATTATGTATTATAAGAATATATGACATTAATATTTAATTGTTGTGAATTTGGATATTTATTGTAATGATTAGTATATTTTTGAAAATATATTATTTGTCCACATACATTTTTACTTATATACAATTATTAATGACTAATGTTTATGGGAGACAAATGTTAAATTAATATTATAAAAATATGCACTCAAATCTATTTTTATATTTTTTTATAATTATTTTGTTCTATTTTGATAAATTTTATAATTAGTTATCTATCAAATTATTTATGTTGACCATTGTGTGTTATTATTCTAGTTTTAGAGATTATTTTATTTTTCTTCAAAAGAAGGCTTATTCATATATACAATTCAGTCTTTTCAGGAAGAAATTGTATGAATATTTTTTAAAATATGGTATATTTTAAATGATAATTTCATATTTAAAACCCTTTATTACATATATATTGTTTCAAATGTGAGGATAAAATAAATTACTATTCTAGAATATAACAACATAATTTTTGAAATGAAAACTATGCTCGTTAACAATCATAACATGCTACATTGAGAATTAAGCAGTGTAGGATATACTAAAAAATTATTATCATTTAAATGCGATTTTTATAACATTGATGTTGAATTGGGGGTTATTAATAATATTAAGAAATTTTATTAATATATATAAAAAATTAATAATCATAAAAAATATATTGGTTAATTCTTAAGAAACATGAACTCATTTTATGTTACATTCTTTTGATTAATCAAAAATAAATTTTAATGAAATATATTCTTATTTCCATATATGATGGATTTCAAAAATTTAACTATATATTATTTATAAATAATATTTGATAAAGGGGATGTTTTTTTAAATTATCTTTTCTAAATTACCAATGATTGAATATTAACAATATCCTCAAAAATGATGATATTATGGGAATTGTGAAAATTTATGACTTTGATTTAAATTTATACATTCTTAGAAAGTATTCAAAAATTAAAATTACTTTTTCTAGTAGTTTTAATATAATATTTTTTCTTTTGATAAAATATAATCATATTATAGTATTTGGAGTAAATTTTATATTTGAATTTCATATAACAACAATTTTATTCTTAAAGGGACAATTATCTAAAAAAATATTCATTGCATCTTGAATTTTATTATTTAATTAATTTTTATAATTTATTTAATTTTTAATATGAAAAATGGATTATCTAAGGAGAATAATTTTATTTAAATATACTAAAAAGGCCAATTTTATTTTTGGTCATTATTGATAGTAACATTAATAAATAAATGCTCTCCCTGATAAAGGTAAATTATGTAGTTATGGATATAATTACATTATAAGAACATTAAAATTAACCTAATAATTAAATTTATCATATTTTTTGACTGAGTTTATGAAATTTTAAAAAATTATTCAAAACACATGTAATCATTGTTCCATGTATTTTTGATATTGATCGTAATGATATTTTATATATAGAGAAGTCAAAAAATCCATCTCGTTGTATAATTACTTCAAAAATCATTACACCAGGATAATTATAGTCTATGTCCTATTATAATTGGTCATTCAATATTTAATTTATCTTTTTATCAATTTAATTTATTTCAATTTTTTAGTAGTGAATTAATTACAATAAATGATTACACTATGTCTAAGAAAAATATTTTCAATTTACATAATAAAATAATTGATTTTAAAATAATAACGGTAATATAATCATAATTAATTATGGGGTTTTATTATTCTATTGATAAATTTATCATATTATTAATTTGTTAATGTATTATATTGTAATTATATTTTAGAAATGATTTTTTCATAGTAAAAATGAATTAATATTTTCAAGTGACAATAATTATATTTTTTGTTTTATAATATTTTTCTAACATATTTTTAAGATATAAAATTCAATAAGATCACATAGGATGATAAATGATAAAATAATACAAAACTTTTCCACATATGTTTCAATTTTAACATTTTATATTAAATTATTGTACAAAAATATCATTAAATTCATTAAAATGATTATGGATAAAAATTTATAACCAGGGGGTTAATATAATAGATTAGGTTCAAAATTATATAAAAACCAATAAAATATTAAATTTATGATTATATTAATTTAATTGTTTACATATAATTTATTCCATGTCTTTTTGAAACCATTTTATTTTAGATAGACACATATTATTTTATAATTTTCTTTGTATTTCAAATATTGAAATAAGTAATATTATGTATAAATCAATATTTTATTAAATGTTTTAAATTTTATAAATCCCATCTATTGATACATAATATTTTTATATCATTCAATATAACAACTATTTTTAATTTTAGAAATGTTTTCCTCTTATGGAAACTATCAATATCACTAATGAGTAAAAATCATTGTTATAGATTTAGTAAAAAATGATTAGTGGAGGGTTAAAAAAATATATATGTGTGAAAAAATTAGATAAAACAATAAATTATATATAATATTTGATGATAGTGTCACATCTATATATGATAATTTAATTTTTTTAATTTTGAACTAATTTGAACATGAAACATAATTTATATAAATTTTAAAAATTTTAAATTGCATGAATTTCACATCCATCATTATGAAAATTCTTCCCTCACGACATTTTATTCAAAAATATAAATAAATTTATATTATAAAATAAATAAATTATCATTTCATAACACTCATTCATATACTAAAGATATCATTTTTTGGGTATAATAAAAACAATAAAGTGTTTTTGTTGCAATGAAAATGATATTTTCTAAAGGAGAGGTACAATCTTTTATCTAGTGTTTTTAGTTTTATTTCTTCTTATAATCCGATAAAATATTCATAAATCATTCTGAAATAATAACATCGGTAATGCCTATAATGATATATATTTTTATCTTAATGGTGTAATAAATTTCTATATATTTTTTTAGAATTAGGAAACAAAACATTCATTCATGTGAATAGTTAATAACAACCTCATGGTCCAATGTAATTTATTTTAAACAACCACAAATCACATTGTGATATAACAATTTTTTAATATATATATATATATATATTATTTATGAAATAAAAACCTTTTTTTAAAGATTATATATCATCTATTTTCTTACAATTCCTTCCACTGAAAAATGATATCATAGTCTGTGAATATGTGTGGATTACAACCAACATCGAGAAAATTTTCCCATTTTTCATATGAAAAATATGTCTATAATAGATATTTGTGTATTTAAAGAAATTATATGATATTAATGATAAAATATTATTTAAATAATGAAAAAATTATCTTTTATCTTATTTCAATCATGATCATTGAAAATTGGAAACGATACTCGTGCATGTATGAACTACTCTCTCCATGGTTGTAACAAAATTCAATTTCCATGAATTTAGTTCGTTGCTACGTTTAATAGTATAATTATTTATAAAATTGATATGTATGTTTGGATTGTTATGTTGTATTTGATGGAATATTGACTTCTTTTACTATCATCAAACTACCGATGTAATTTTGGACATTTGAGATGTATTTCATCAAATTATATATATTAATATATGTTATTATGAAATTTAATAATCCATGGTAAGTGATAAAATACTAGGATTAAATATTTTACAAGATGAGTATAATAAAAGTAATAGTAAATAAACAATAGAAAAACATTTAATTGTCATAATAATTCTTTTTAAAAATATTTAAATCTCCATGTCCATGTTCGTACAAATATCTAGTCGAATTATTTTATACGTGAATTAATGAATTTTAATGTAAATATTACATCTTAATAATTTTGTATTCTAACGTATACATATTTAGCAGTTGTTTCCCACAAATATAATTCTTAAATGTTGTTCATATTCCTATAAGATATTCCATGTTTTATTTCACAATAAATCCCCCATAACCATATATTATATTATATGCTAATATTATTATTCCTTCATATTATTTTGTAATACCTACGTTATGATAATTTTGAAAACTTTACATGTTCAAAATATATTTTTATTATGATATGGGGAATGATTATTTAATGTATTAAATTCAATGGATATTTCATATGATTAGTATTTATGGTAGATTTATTTATTTTGAACACATAATCATGTACAATCCATTATCGGTGAATGGTGACTATTATCCAATTAAATGGGTTTAAATTTTATCTCATTATATGTTAGGTTATGGATTATGGATTAAACCAAATAAACTATATGTGTTTGTCATCTATCTGATATTATCATAGAAGTTTGTCCTGATTTATTATTATGTTATGTTTTTTGGCTTCTTACACATTTCTAATTTTTTAGGACCATATGATACCAATTATTTTATTTTATTCTCCCATGTTATTAATTATAAGTATATACATATTGGAATGTATATTCTACTTAAAACTGATGAAATGTATTATTATTTTAAAAATATTTCATTAGTTTTTAATTATGTAAAATGAACATTTTTTAGTATTAAATTTCAAATAATATTTCATATAAAATTTTTTATGAAATTAATTGTGTATAAACTTTTATCTTTTATGTACTAAATTTTTTATCTTCACTACAATTTTTAGATTATGAAATTCACCTCATGTATAATTATTGATGAACTCCACGTAAGTATATTTAAATTTATATTTCTGTTACTAATATTTTTAGTGACCCTTACAACATTAACATAGATCCAATATATGAAATTTTAAATATTCATAAGATATAAGGAATAACATCTCAAAGTTAAAAATAATATTATATACTTGGTATAGTATATACCTAATTGAGTATCATATTACATTTGAAAAAAATTTACAACATAATATTTTTATACAATAAAATCATACCCCTTAATGTATGTCTTTAAATAAATCACAGTAATCATCTGAGAATCATGGTGAATGAAAATAAAATATTGCTGAAGTCGAATGATTAGTAATGTTTAATTATTGATGAATCAATCATGAATAAACCTACATAATCAATATTAAAGGGTATATAATAGAATAGACACTCCATGTAATCAATAAAATGAGATGGAAGTGAATGTAGCGATTATATAAATGCAAATATATAATGGTTAATAATCAATATAGAATGGAAACCAATTTAAAATAAATTCCATTAAATAAATTACAGGATCATCATAAATAGATAAGGCATAAATAATTTGGAATGCTATATAATTATAATCTCATGTAATTTTAAAAAAACATTAAAGATAACATGAATCTAGATATAATATCATTTTGAAAATATCATGGATAATAATATGTGAATTTATAGTGAAGAAAAATATTTGTTATTGGATATCATGTATACAGAACATGATACCTCTACCGTCAAGACCTTCAACAAGATAACTTAAACAATAGTTTGAAACATATTTCATTCTTAATTAGAATTTTTTTCATTGAAATACAAATAAATTTAAATATAGAACACTATATGTATAAATAATATATTTTTCTACAATTAAAAATTTATATTATAAAAAATATTTATATTTATTTTATATTTTATGTACAATGATAATAGAGATGTGAATAAATGAAGGGAATGTAAATGAATACCAAAATTAATCTGGGGTGTGAATGTTTATAATATCATTGGTCTAATTAATAATTAACCAACCATAGGGACATTAAGGATTGTATAAATACATCAAATTTCTATTGGATTATCTCTAAACAATCTGGTTTGACATTGACTAATAGAAAATCAGTATGATGAACATTAAAAATTTTCTTTTGTAAAATATCCTTTTCATTTTGTGAGTAACATTTTAACAATATAATTTTATAAATATTTTGGAATATTATTTTCATAGAAAATTTACATTAAATATTATAAATGATGTTTTAAAACACTCAAGTGGTCTTGAAATATGTAATGTTTTTTCTATCCATATTTGTAAAAATAATGATTCCTTTTATTTTTTGGAAAAATCCAAATCGATGTTTTTTAAATGATATAAAGATAAATTTTAAATAATTTTTAAAATGTAAAAATTATTAAAATGGATATTATAATTTAAATTCGGATAATTCTATATCATTTTTTAATTATTATTTTTCAACCATGGTTTTGGAAGAAATTATTTTTCTCAAAAATCAGAAAAATACAATCATGTTTTCATTAAAACATTTTAGGTTCCAATGAGTGGTAAAATGATAATAATAAATTCAAATATCATGAATATATAGTTGATAAGTAAATTAAATGGGTTTATTTATAAAATTAAGAAATTATTTTACTCAATTAATATTCATTAATAAAGAACCTCGATTAGAAATAGATTGTGAAATAAAACCTTATAATATTTTTAATAATAAAGTGAGAATAAATCATATGAATAGAGTATACATATGAAATATAAATCTAAGAAAAAAAGTGTAAAAAAATACAAATAAAATCCATTATAAACTTAATACTATAGTATAAATGATAACAAATAAGTTATATAACCATTGAAATTATATTGAGTTATGAAATTTAGTAGAAAATTGTATCATTTAAGTGAAATAACAATTGACTAAGTATTTAAAATTGAAAATAAAATACCATAAAATATTATGGAATAATGATATTATATTTGAAATTTTATGTATGCAAACTGTATAAATTATATTAAATCATGACATAAAAATGTTCCTCTAAGATGTGATGTTGAGACAAAATCCCTAACATCACACATCCTTTTGGTTGAACATGAATTAAAATAATGTGTAGTATTTTTAATCATTATAATAAATTATTTAAAATCCATATTAATATTTATAAAATAATATATATTCATTTTTAATATCTCATCACATATATTTTAATGATATTTTATTATACTAACTTGTTTCAGCTATTTATTGGCATGTTATCTAATGACGGTTTTCTCAAGAATGAGCTGGTTCTAACAAATATTATATAGATATATATTATATATAAAAAATTGATATAATTTTAAACATTTTACATCTATTAAACATTTAAAATCAATCATTAAGTATCATTATGAAAAATTCGACAATTTTATAATAATGGGTATGGTATAATGTTCGTACACAGAAGTATGGTTTCCATAATTTAATTATCATTATAGAATGGATGACAGTAATATTTTATCATTCCAAAAATATCATAATATCTTAAAATCATATTATTTATTTAATTATAATTATATATACCATTTATGTGGTGTGGTAGTGAAAATAGACTAGAATATTTTTGATAACATAGTAGTCTACATATCAACGAATTACGTTATCATCATTCAATGTATGGAATAAAATGATATATTATATATTAATGACTATATATATGTAATTGAAAATCATATTTATGTCATATTTATCCCTTATATTATTTCAAAATATCGTTATTACATTCTATGTAAATCGATAGTGTTTAGTGATACATTCATTTTCACGAGCGGGTAGTCTGTCATTCATTTGATCAATATTGTCGTATCGCCTAAACAATGAATGGAAAAAACTTATACATGGTATAATGCATACATATGTTTAAATATGTTATAAATTTATTATATACAATTTATTTACAACATTATACCCATCCTTGATAGATACTAATTTAAAAATAAACGACATTATTTTGTGAGGCGGTAGTCTAACATACAAATGTTGTATGATTCCATTACCTATTTGATTCAACTGGTGGTGGTTTTAGGTAATTATATTAACCAAAAAAATCTCAATATATGGAGGATACTGAGAATATTTTATAATATATTTTTAATAATAAACAATGGATATGGAGAATGAAATAAAATAAAAACATTCATTGAAGAACAATACATATTCATTGGGCATTCTTCTTATTTTTTCCTCGAATGACTGCCATGGTTTTCTTTTACTCCTAAAAAAGGCATCTAGGATCAGAGAGTGAAAGCATGGAAGGAATTTGGGAAGATATTGTCTGATATAATTGTGTTTCAATTTTTAAAAATAATGTATAGGGACCACCCTTTTATAAGTTTGGTGAGTGAAAAAATGTAGACTTTTAAAATGATTATATCATAATGATGTTTTGATCATGCCCCAAACCACTAAAATAGGATTGTCATAAAACAATATGTGATAAAGTCAAAATAATTCCATCTATTGGCTGTTTCAAATGTTTTATATCATATATTACCTTTATCTTCTTATGAGAACCCCTGGTAAATCCATTATTACGTTTAATGCATTAAATATATTTTAGTTTTGTCACTGTTCATTTAGGTTAAATTGATATGCTGAAAATATATAAAATTTCAATTATGATGATTCTATATATGTAATATTTTTCTTATCAAAGTTTTATTAACCAATGTTTTAAATATTAATTTAAAATTAATCCCACAAACATGATGAGAAACATGATTTTTAATGTGAAAACTTCATAAGATTTAAAAACATTATATAATAATAAATATGATAATTATTATGTTGAAATAAATTTTATTAAATAGTTAAATATATAACTGATTTTACTTAAAACCCAAAACAAAATATTATTTATTGTTTTAAATTATTTAAATGAAAATTCTATTGACATTAAAAATCATTATTTTCACTATTCATCAAAAAATTACATATTTAAGAAAAATAACAAGGAAACAACCTAATATAAAGTTGATATACTTATTAAAAAAATTTATTTCATTCTCTAAAATCAATCTTCAAAATTTGTTCAATTTTAATTTAAAATTATGGTATCAAATAACTCTTAAACAAATAATTAGAAATATAAATTTTCATAAGAAAGAGATATTTCAAATGATATTTATATCATTTATAATAAATATATAACAATATAATTTATAATTTTATTTAAATATTTATAACATTTACCCCAATTTATATATTACAAAAAAATATTTTTTTAAAATATTAAATTTTGTTAATATTTTACATTTCTTTTTAACATGGTGTTGTGTGTAATTAATTATATTACAGAGATTAAATTTAATGAAATATATATTTTTGGATTATTTATGATTTGTTCTTCACATAAAAAATCGTATCTAATACAATTTTATAATTTTATAATTTCATGGTATTGCAATATAGCCATATTTAACAAAATTCTAATTCAGAATTTAAAATTAATTTATGTAATCCAGTGAATGAAATTTGGAAATTTTATTGTTACAATAGAACATATGGAAATGTTTAGTAAAATATACACTTAATAAGATATAAATTTAAGTACTTTGGTCCTGTGAAATAACACATAAATGGTTACTATGTAAGATAACATTTGTTGATATTTAAATTATGCTTAGGGATATAATCTGAAATAATTTAAGAGTGTGATTATAGTCATTGATCTCAAATAAGTGAATGATCATTTGTTTTTTTTAAGGGAATAAAAACCCTAAATATATTATGATTCAAAAGGCCACTTGATTCGTTATATATTCATTTAATAGTAAATGTTATTTTGTTTAAATTATTTTTTTAAATTTTGTGAATTTATTTAATTTTTTTCAATTTAATGAATATTATTAGAATGTATGTTTCCAAATCATAATCACAGTTTCATACATTGGATGGGATAAAATAAATTTCCATTTATTTAAATTATCAATGAAATGAATATTAAAAAAAATAATTTCTTGTGCCTAAATGAATGAAATTCGTTTTTATTGACTTATAAGATCAATAAATGAGTGAAAATTTTATTTGGTTGTTAATAAATATTTTTCAAAAATCAATATGGTTTGAATAAGTTTTTAATTATCTTATATCAATTTCTAATAATCAAAATTAGAAACACTGTTTCAATATTACTACTCATTTTCCAAATTATTTAACTAAAAACAATGATGCATCTACCAAGACATCTAATAAGAATGTTCTAGGCCCTAAACACTTACCATACGTCGAGAATGTGTTCAATATTCATTCCTTATTCAAGGCACTAATTTTTTAATAAGAATATTTTTTGTAATTTTCTTTACAATATAAATATAATAATTATAACATTTCCAAAAAATATATTATGGACATTATTTAAATAATTTTATTCAGTAAATTAACTTTTAAAAATGGAATTCCTTAAAATTTATTCATTTTATCCTACAATGTTAAAGTAATTTTATATAATTATAGCTAAAATTTAATTAATTAATATATTTATTAATATGGATATGGATATTATTAACAATATAATAATAAAATTTTAAGTAATTATTCCTAAAAACATTCAACAAAGAAAATGAAAATGTTAAGGTGTGTATTCCAATAAATGATGTCAAAAATTATCATTATTCATGGTATACATCTATCACATAAAACAATAAATGGGTTTTTTAATACATTTAACATTTGATCAATCTTATTCTCATATCCCATGATGGAATAGATAACTATTATGTTAATTATTGGACATGTTAATCATAATCCATATATTTTTCAAAATTATTATCACCAAATACCCAATTATAATAATATACATCTACTATTTAATTCTACAAACTGAAGACATAAATACATCGTATGTTTTATTTCCAAAAAGGACCATCCTTGACTATTTTTTTACGTTTAAATGAATTAATTGGCTCTGATAGTTCCTAGGATAATTATAGTAAAGGAAATAAATAAATATGGATCCTTAGAGTTATATTTATTTCCTTCAAATTTACTCTTCATTTTTGCTAAATAATTCATTCATTTATGACATACTTATACACACATATATTATTTTCTTATTTAATTAATATACATTCTATTTTATCCAAGGAACCTTATATTTCAACTAGGACATTCATTTTCATTATCTATTCAAACAAATTATAATGGTTTTTATGATAATGTCAATAACCAATTCATTTCAAACATGTTTTTCAAACCAGGTGTGTAGTAATACCCTTTATCGTGAACCATGTTATAATTGGTTCTGTACCATTTTTGGTATTTTTGACTTAAAACACCTAGATACTTCTGTTCCAGGTCCAGATCCTCTTGTAATATGTTAATAAAGATTAATATATAGTAATATAAAATAACATATTCCATACATAAATAATTGGATGTTCTTGTATACTCATCATCATATTTTATCATATGTATTTCTTCCATAATATATGTTATCTGATATATAGTTACGAAATTATCTAAAAAAATATTTTTAATACCATCTGTAGTGACTTCAACCCCAGTAGCGTAGAGCCACTATTTTCTTAATTACATTGGGATAATATATAATGAATTTCAACCTGAATAACCAAAAATTATTGTAGTCACTATAGACTAGATACATATTTGAGTATCATTATACTTATGAAAATCAAAAATTTCAACATAATTATTTATACAATCATTATTCTATATTGAATATAATTTCACATCAATCATAGTATACATCATATACTATTTTCCAAAGGAAAAAATTTGATCTCAAATTCTATGAAAGGGTTAAGTTCATCAAAAGTAATTATATTTTAGTGAGAACAATAAATATAGAATGTTAAATAACTATAAAATAAATTTTTATCAATATAATAATATGTATGTGAATCTAGATATAATATCAATGAGAATATATGAAAGATAATGTTTCAAAAACATTTTCTATGGGATACCACCTTTCATGTTATTGTTCCCTGGCACACATTGTGGCCCTAAATTCTCACATTCATAAGGTGAATTACATCTATCAACATATTAGTGATTTATCTCCTAGATCAAAACATGACAGATGGATGTCAGTTTCTCCTTCAAAAGATGTTATCCTTGGTACTCTTCTCCAGTAATGGTCTACCTCATCGATTATGACGTGTTAATGACCCTCATTCATGGTGGCATATCATGGTGGATAGCGGTTAATTTCACAATGTTTTTCATTAAATTATGTGTGGTCCTTACAAGGAAACAATATTTCATCCATGTAGATGGTTACATCAAGAATGTTTGGGAATCACCGGAAAATGGTTGCAGGGATCATATATTTTTCCTCATGATAGGTCATCTCAAAATTGAATCATAGGTGCGGAGCCTATGAACACTTTTCTCAGTTATGAGTTATCTGATCCAATGGCATATATTCTGAGGATATCCTTAAGCATCCACTATTTTACATGATATATTATTGTGATAGTTAAATTGTTTAATTAATAGAAAAGATGAAATGAGATTTTTTTTTTGAATTTCAGGTGGATCTGAATCAGAGAGGTACATACCAAGGAGGGATCACCAAAAGGTTTTTATATGGATGGATCAAAATACCTCAAGGGGACAGTTCTATGAGGTGTGTCCCATAAAAGGGATTTTTTACACTATGAGGGTTGATCTAGACACCCTTGAAGGTGGATCGGGGAGGTTCACCCTAGGTCGGTGAACAATGTATTACCATTGGATGGGATTATAATTACATATGGTGGTGGATTTGGGAGTTGATACCCATAATCATAAGGCGTCACACAATAAAGATGATTTAGACACCCTTGGGGGTGGACCAGTGAGGTTCACCCCTAGGAGGGTGCACTACGGTTTACCGTTAGTTGGGATTGGATCTCATAGAGGCAGCCTATGTACCATGTTTAGGATATAGGGATTCAAACCCATGTTATTTTATGGATAGTGTGACCCTAAAACCAGTGGTATGGATGAGGTACATCTTGGACTAGCGATGATGTAGATGAGAATTATGAATTGAAAAATCCCATGTGGGTGGAACGATCTCACCATAATGTGGTGGACCATGTAAAATTAACATGCATGTGGATGTAGTGTTTTATCGACTTGATAGATTATCATGTGTTTTGGGATTGAACAATAAGGATATTTCTTACATATTCAATATAGTTGGGAATAAATTTCCACGTAGTTCTAGAAGGGGGTGGTGAATGGATCAAGAAATCTATTAAATGTTGATCTAGGAGATTTGTCCTATTTGGTGTAACGAGTCACATCATTGGTCATGAATGAAACTCAAAGAGTAGTCCAATGTACCATGCTGAGGTTGTACGGATAAATCCCATGTATATTTATAAGGGAAATTGGGGATTACACGTGTGAAGGAGGTGCATTAGTGTGGATCAAAAAAATTGGGACTTAATGTGTGGACCCAAAATTTAATCATTGAAAATTACTTTCTTTTAAAAATGATACATTTCATACATAAGAAAATATCATATTTTAAACACAATTCAAACATTATAAATGAATATTGAATGAAATAATAAGTATTTATATGAATTAAAGATCCTAAACCAATGGAATTGTAACATAACCATTGGAATTAAAATATGAACATTATAAGTAGTACACCAACCTATATAATATTAATTTCTTAAATTAATTTATGATTAATTTTTTTGGAATATTATCAATTGTAAAATTAAATATTTATATCATAGTATAAGCAAATAAATGTTTTAGAAATTATTAATTATGCGTTGATATTTTTATAAAAAATTAATTTTTATTTCCAATTTTATAATCAAAATAATGATTTAGTAGAAAATATATTTTCCAAATATGTTTTCATAAATTAATATTTTGTTTTCTTATGATGATAATATAATTTTTTGAAACATTATTATATTTTTCTAATTGTCTTAAAATTAGTTATAAATTTAAAATCCCTATTTTCCATGTAAATGAAAATTTTTAATTAAAAATTACATTTCAAATATTTATAAAAAAAATATCATAATTTTTTTTCATTTTATACTTCTACACATAGATAACTGTTTTCGGTTAATTTTATGAATTTTACAAGAATTCTTGATTTATTAGTGAATAATAAAATTCTTTGATATACAATATATATACATTATAATTAAAATACGCTATTTCATGATTAATTGTGGTTATAAGAACCAGTATTTCGTGTAATCATTCTTTATTTACAAAACCTATTCATAAAAATCTTCACTAATTAATTTCTTTAGGGAAATTAAAAAAATAATAAATAAAATAATGAGAAAACACCTCTATCATCTGCTATAAATACCAACCATCACTACCTCTTCTCCTCACACCTCTAAATCAATTAATCATGTCTAATTTATAAATAATAATCTTCCAATTCCTCTTACCCACAATCATGATCATTTTATCTCAAAAAAATACCAAAATAAATTACTATATAGAGCTTCGACTTGAGGAGATTCAATAGGTGAAATCATATATTATTTTCAATAATTATCATTAAATAACATAAATTTATCATTTTATCCTCACCTCCAATAATAAATGATGAATGGTAAATATAGTATTTTATATATAATATAATTTTATTTTGTTAAATGATTAAACCATAATCAATTATTTCCACTAAAAATTTTCTTCTAATAATGAAAACAACGCATGTGATGTCTTATTTTATCACATATTTGAATGACGAGTCATCAATTTCTTTTACATCATTCAAGGATATTAATAAAAATAATTACATTGTAAAATCATTTAATAATAATTTATTATGTACTATTTACTTTTTGAAATCATTTTACATTCACAATATAAGTTAATAAATAAAAACTAAATTGAGATGGTCTAAAAATGAACAAAATAATCTAAATTATTATCAATAATGTCTTATTTAATAATTAATACCCTCCTAAAATAACCAAATGAATTATAAAACCACTAAATATTATGGATTTCCATTAATATAAGTTAACTCAAATGCTGGAAAACAACTCTCATTTCAGTTGATATTCAGTACATGTATACAAATAAACCAATCTAGAAAACCAAGGAAACCAATGCTATAGAACAATGAAATTGAATCTCATAAATAAATAAAGAATAGAATAAATTAACATACCAACATAATAATATATAAAGTAAATTTATAAAGGGTTATCAATTATTAATTATGGGATTTATACTAATTATCCATGATATTAATATACAGTGTAAAACTATTTCAGACATAATGTAATTTTATCTCTCCAAACACTCATTTTTCCTTCAGGATTTTCTTTTTCTATATTTACCGCAATATAACTCTTATTAATTTTTATATAGCTATTATAAAAAAAATTTATATGTTCCAAAATCTTATATCGCAATCATTACATTATTCTTTAATGGGTAAATTTGTTTAAAAAATAATTATCAACTAAATTCCTCTCTATAAGCAAGCCCAATCAAATGAAACATCATTATTTATTAAAATTTTGAATGTTCACTTGATAATATATTTTAAGCGAACAATATTTTTATAAAACCAAAAATTTTGATCTTAAATAATATATTTTTTCATTTAATGTTTTAAAAAAAATATTCATGTTTCTCTTTATAGAATCCTGATAATTTTCCCTTAAGAGACCCTTAAATGTTTTATATCTAAAGTTTAATAAACATTATTTATACAGGTTTTAAATTCTATTTTACATGACATATAATTATCTTTCACTATTTTCGCATATTAATTTACATGTATTATTTAACTCCATTCATTCATGGTCTCCATTATGATATTAATTTTTTATTCCTTTTTTACATGATTATGATTCCCAAATAATTCCATTGGTATCATTTATTTCCATATTTGATTCCTTATATAAATTTATTTACATGTCACCCATAGTCAGGAAAATGTTATTATGGTTGATCCCAAATAGCTCTGCCTTTATTTGTGTAAGGTTTTTTCTATTGAGATGTTATGTGAAACATTATTTGTTGGAATCCTTGACTCATGCTCCATGTGAAATGGTTTTGGTGGTTATCTTTCACTCTTAATTATCCATTCACAATAATATGTGGATCAAGATTATTATATGATTTATTTTTCTCCCACATTTCTATTATTGAATTATTACACGATCCATTGTGTTGTATGTTATGCTCTAATATGTTTATCCCTTTTTTGTCATTAGGTAATTCCATATAACCCATGTGCCATGTTGTATTCTTATTTAAAATCCCATACTATGATTTTTAGATCAAACAATTCAATATTTATTTCCCTAGATTATCATATACAGTTGTGAGGGACCAATGGATGTAATTTTATCACTATTTAAATTACACTAAAGATCATCAATTTCCTTTCATGTTTTCAATTTTATGTACCTAATCCTCAAAAGATAGTCGAAATTATGATCCTTATTTATTTTTTAATTGTTTATTATGATTAAAATCATGTAATAATTTATGTACATATCTAGGGTCTCTATAATATGTTGAATATGAATGGTTTAGTTATTCATGTATAATTTTACCAAAAAACATTTGTAAAAATACTTGGTATAATTCGATATCAATTTTTAACCCATATATAAACATAGGATTTTCCCCATTATTATGTACATTTCATTTAATTATTTGTCATTATCTTATGAATATTTTTTTATATTATTATTAGATAATTATTCAATCCTTGTAATTGCACATTTATTATTACGCAATTTCTTGAAATAGAAGAACATGGGCCATCAAACATTATGATAGGTAATGTGTTGTTTTCATAATGAAATACTATATATTAAGGGAATTGTTACTTAATATTTCATGAAAATGAATTCTCAAATGGATCATGTTATGAATAATACTTCCAATTGCATGGAACATCCACCTTGTTCTATGAAAGAGTGTGGTGCTATCAAATATGTTCTGGGATAATGGACTCCCATGTTTAGTGAATCTTCTCATCCTATCATCATAAAAAAATGGATAAACTCTATTGAGAATATATAATATATTCTCTAGTTCTAAAATGCAGAAAATGATTTGATGGTGATACATCATTTTGAAGGGGAATATGATAATTAATATTAACTAATAAAGAACTCAATGTCCAATGATTAAATTGTTACAATGTATTGGATGATTTTAAGAAAATATTTTCCCATAAATATCTTCCTTGAATCCTTCATCTTAAGAATGATGGTGAATTACGTGGACATCACCAAAATTTAGATGATTCTATTAGTGGTTTTGTGGAAAACATCACAATGCCTGAATTATACTCCTCCATCATTGAAATGAATATGAAATTTATGGTGGATCACTTCTCAAATGGTCTAAAGATGACTCGATGAAAAGTTTGGAAAATTTTAGGCTTCAACATTTGTGGAGGGATTTTTTATTATTCTCTCATGGATAAATTGGATATCAAAGACACTCAGTGGTTTCATGGGCCATGGAAAAAAATGTAGAAAATGGATTCTAATATGGGAGGATAATTAGATAAACCCAAACTGGAAAAACAAAAACTATGACGTGACTATATTTTTGGAATAAACATTCTAGTAATTCTCTGTTGGAAACTAAGAAATCATTCAAATTTTGAAGATTGGGGCATCTGGATAACCACTACATAAGGGATATGAATAATCACACCAATTTTGAAGGAGTAACAAAGGATCATATAAATACTCATCCAAAGGTATTTTCAAAAATAATAGAAGCATGAGTATTATGAGAACTATTTTTTGTAAGAAAATTATTATTGGAGAATAACAACAAAAACAACCTCGAAGGTTGTCAGGAAGTGAGTATTATATCACAGCTCCTGATTCAGGTCCCTAAAATGATTTTTTGATTTGTATAATAGTTATTATGTCATGAATATCAAATATTATATTAGAAGTAGGTTCATAAATTCAATAATATTGTTCATATTTAGATAACTATTCAGACACCACCTAAAAATATGGTGTTTGAGATATCTATGAGAACACAAATGGTGAAATTATCATATACAATGTATATAACCCCTCCCTGGTTAATAATTGTGCACTAAATCTCTTATTAAATCTTTTCTTATATCCTTTGTTGTAGTTTTATGCTATATTGGGCGTGGAATGATTAGGATTATACAATGAAAAACTATAATATCAGTAAATTCATGTTATTATTCCAATCCATAAGAATCCCTCAGTACATTAAATGTGTAAGGAGGGGATGAAGCATCATTAGAGTAATTTTATAAATGATTTATATTATTTCCTTATGAGAAAAAATTGCATCCCCATGTGATTGAGACAATGAAAGTGAACAATCTCAAAGACATGCCCATTATGATGGTCTAAATAGATGCGTTCATTGAAGAATTATCAGGACATCCTCCAAACTATGAGATCATGTTTTCATTTGAACTTATTCATGGATCACTTTTTATATAAAATTCCACATTATTGAATAACCACTTTATATTTGGATTAATTTAAAATAAAGTAAAATGATAACCTTGGAAAAGGGTTATATATTCAAGAGTGATTCACCATGGGGAGAAACAACCCTTATTATCATGAATAAGGTTAAATAAATGTGCCTCTACATGTATTACCTTAATCTCAACAAAATAAGGATAAAGAAACAGTATCATCTGGAACAGATAAATTAATTGTTCAATCAACTACTTGAGGCCACATATTTTACTATGATGGTGCTTCGGTTAGGATATCACCAATAAAACGTGAGTAAGGAATATATTCCCAAGACATCCATTTGATCAAGGTTTGGAAACTATAAGTAAATAATAACTTCATTTTGACTCAATAATTCACCAAAAAGTTTCGTGGATTTAATGAATATATTTCTTAGTTATTACCTCGATAAATTTATGGTTGTCTTTATTGATTATAATTTCATATACTGTAAAATAAAGGTGGAACAAAAGGAGCACATTAATTCTAATAAAAATAATTTTTAACTAGATAAACAATATTCAATGTATATAAAATGAGAGTTCTGAATGGTTTATGTATCATTATTTGGGGCGATAATCACCAGCTAAGGGATATTTTTGGTCCTTTCCAAGAGAAAGGAAAATGAATAGTGGAACATGTAAACATCTATAATAAAGAACCATAGTTACCAGGGTTTTGATGGGTACTACTAGATATTTGTGAATAAATTATCATTATTTTCAAACCAACTCTCCATGATTAATTATATGGGGGAAATGTTTGTATGGACTAGTAAATGTGATGGATACTTAAATGAGTTGAAAAATAAACTTATCAATATACTAGTACATACACATCAAACATGTGTGGAACACTCTATGGTTAACATTTATTCTTAAATTATGTTATTAGAAAACATAGTGGTGAAAAATGATAATGTGATATCCTACACCTTAAGGAAAATGAAAATTCATGAGAAAATCCATCTAGCACATGATCTGGACTAAGAGGTTAGAGTATTTGAATTTAAAATATGGAAGCATTGTCTCAATGGGGATAAGTTTTTAGTATATCATTATCACATGATTATAAAATACATATTCACCCAGAGGGATCATGATATGATATATCCAATATGGTTATTTCAATATAGGGATTATGAATTCTCAATCGAATACAATCCTGGTTTGGATAATAAGGTGGAAGATGCTATAAGCAGAAAAGTTCATCCAAATTTGTAAATGATGATAATTTAGAAGGATCCATTTTTATTAGACCATCATTTTATAGACATAGAAATATATGAGACAGGAACATCATCAAAAATTTCAGAAATTATTTCTCAACCATCCATAATAGGGAAAATGGATGATTCTAAAAACATGATGTGAAAATTTATAAGGTGTTGGAATCATTAAAATATGGTCAATAATCAGAGTTCAAAATGGATGTGGAAGGAGTCACACGAATTGTGTAATGATTATATGTATTTTATAATACAATTATAAAGAATGATATTTTGAATGAAGAACATAGCTCATCATTATCTATTCACCCTGGGAGCATAAAGATGTATCATTATCTCTGAGAATACTATTGGTGGGACCATATGAAAATGTACATCATGGAATATGGATCAATGCGCATGGAATATTAACTATTGATGTTTTAAAGGAAAAAGACTAAGGAAATGATATAACAATTACCCATTCTAATATGTAAGTGGGAAAATATCACCATGTACTTTTGCACTAGACAATTGATGACACCGGAAAGAAAAAAAACAATTTATGGGTTTTTTGGATCTTCACCCAAAAATAGCTCACTTTATCAGTATTATAGAGGAAATATCACTTGATAAAATTGAATATATTTTGACCAAAAAGTAATAAGAATTTATGGAGCACCACTATCAATTGTTTCTAACCGGGATCCATGATTGACCACCAAGTTCTCAAAAGGAATCCAATATGATCTATACACTGAGATGAACTTCACCAGGTCAATGTGTTATGGTGGTACCATATGTATTAAGAGGAAACATGGGATCTTAAGGAAGTGATAAAGGAGAAGTACCCTCAATTTTTTTCACAATAGTGTTTAAAAAAATTCAATAGATAAATTTCATAAGTGGGGAAATATATAACAACACAAAATTTTATACCTGAAATTTCCCTTAGTATAATTATGATATATAGTATAAATCACATAAATTTACATTTATACCATAATTAAAACCATATATTAAAAAACTAATGAAATAAAAAATATTCCAAGACAAAAAGAAACTAAACCAATAGAATATTTACTTGACCTTTTGAAGAGTAATATAACACTTATAAATAGTAAACTAGAAAATATAATAATAACCTCACCCATGAATATGTAAATAAAAGTTATGCATCCTATAAATAATGAAATGATAATATTTTATCTTAGACTATGTAAATAAATATTTTTTAAATTATCATTTATTTGTTGATACTTTTATAAAATATAAATGTTTATATACAATTTTATAATTAATATAATTATCTTAAATAAATTACATTTTCATATTATTTATTCATAATAAATACTATTTTTATATTACAAATGAATTTAATGAGACCATAATAAATTTTTCATGGTGATATAAAATAATTTATAATTTTAAAATTAGTATTTTCCATGTAAATGATGTTTTTAATTAAAAAATCAATTTACCAAAAAGTTTTTTTTCATAAAATGGAGTTTATTTTTGATTATATATTTCATGAAATGTATATTGTGATTTTTTTTGAATTACGTGAATTTCTAGTGAATTGTAAAATATAGTAATTTAATGTATATATACATTTAATGATAAATAAACCATTTCATTCCTCATTATAGATATAAGCACAATATTTTAAAAAATTTCATCTCTATTTACTCAATTTATTCATGTAACCATACCAATATTCTATTTTATGAAAAATAGTAATCTAATGAATAAAATATATAGAAAACACCACTCACATCCACTATAAATTCCATCCCTAACCAAATCATGTCCATATAACTTATAACCCTTTATTATTGTCCAAATTATACTCAATCCTCCTCCCTCGCCTATTCCCCGTGTTGTAGATCATTTTGATCAATAATATATCGAACCAAATTTCCTAGAATAAGTTCCCAATAGAGAGAATTATAGAAGTAAAATCATTTATTATTTTCATTTTATTTTCATTATAATTGTTTTATTTTATAACTCTCACCTTATCTCTAAATATCCAATTATAATGGAAAATACATAATCTCACATATAATTTATGTTTATTATGTTAATTAAATAATCCATCATCATTTCTATCCCCTACTCTTTATGATCTAAAAATGAAAAGATCATCTGTTATGTGTAAATTTATCACATTCAAGGATGATGAGATTTCAATTTCTTCTACCTAATTTAAGTATGTTCAAAAGAAAATATTTGTATTTAACAAGATTATAATATATGTATTACATTCATTATAATATTTTGAAAATATTTTATATATGTAATATTAATTAATAAAACAAAATTAGTTTCAGATGGTTTAAAAAACTTCAAATATTCTAAAGGATTTTCTATTACACCATATATAATGAATCATATTCACACAAAATTACAGAATTAATAATATGAAAATTTAAAAAACTATATTATCTTAAATAACATATAAATTCAATTTCGGCAACCATTTTCATTTTACATGATTTTTTCAACATTAATACGCATAAACTGATCATGAAACCAAGGAAACCAATGGTCCCGAATGATTAAATTGAATCTCATAACCTATAAAGAAGCTATAAATGAACTTAATAAAATTAAACTAAATAATATACATGTTTCCAAATTTATTTTTTAACTTATGATGGTATTTTATGAGATTTTCAATGATATTAGGATCATGTGGAGAACCATTTCAGACAAAAGGTAAGGGATTCCCTCTAAACCCACCTTTTTTGGTTTATTATTTCTCCCTATTTTTTCCAATGTTAATAATATATATTTTTATATACATAATTCAAATTATTTTTATATTTCAAAAACTCATCTATTCTGATTATTACATCCTTATTTTATTGGGAAATAAATTGTTTAAAATAAATCCCTTATTAATTCTTTCCAATAAGCATGCCAGATCAAAGGAAATAACTTTATTTATTACCAATTTTTTGGGCATGAAAAAATATATTTTATGAGACTAGTATTTTTATAATATCACATATTTTATCATTACAGACTATCTTTGAAAATTTTTGGTATTATAGAAATAAGTAATATTTTTTTATTTTAATGAATGTACATACTTTTTTCTTAATTCACCCAAAAAAATTTATTTATAAGGATTCATAAACTCTTTATCATTACATTAATATCACATAACATTATATACACCTATTTCCATTATGAATTTCCATTTATGATTTAAATCCATTCTTTGATGAACAACATTATGATATTTTCTTTTTGTCATGCATTTTGAAATTATCATTAAACATAATTGTTTCCATGGATAAACCTTATCTTTATGATTGATACAATATGTATTATTATTTATGTGGAACACATATTCATGAACATGTAATTATGTTTGATCCTAGATAGTGATCTAATGTGTTGAGTAATGATTTATCTCTTGAGACGTCAATTCCAAAACTCATGGTGGTTATCAATGACTTCTTATCTTAGGGAAATCATCATGGTGGTTAAGTTTGAATCATGCTCCTCCATGTGAAATAAGACATAAAGCATGAAAAATTAATTTTTTTTGTTGATTACATATTACATTGATTCCATTATCACATGATATTATTTTCCTTCTATTATGCTTCAATATTTATATTCTTTTTTTCACTAGGTTTTTCATTCTTATACATTTGATATCCTTTGTTCATAAGTTTATAAAATAACTGGGAATTTAATCTAACCCATGGTTCATGTATTAACGTATAATTTATAATGTTTATGTAAGGGTACAAATGGTGTTAGTATCTCATTATAATGTTCAAATGAAAGGTTTTTATTTTGGTTGCATGTTTTCTGTTTTATGTACAAAATCCTTCAATGTCAGTATACTATATAGTCCTTGGATTTTATTTAAAGGTTAATTTTGATTAAAAACATGAAGTAATTTATGTGAATGTGTAGGGATGTTACAATTATGCATAGGATAATCCTTGGTTAAGGACATTACATGGTTTTGGATTAAACATGGGAGCTTCCCATAGAGACAGATGATGATTTGGCATTACACCTAAGGATGAGGCACATTGAACCAAACATGTTGCAGCTTACACAATGTTGGACCATTAGGATATTAATACCATGGATTACTCAAATATGGATGATGGTTTGGGGGTTAGACAGACATCATGCTTGCCACTAACTTCTAATCACACGTGAGCCACAATCTTTGTGAGAAAACATAGAAAGCTGTAGACATGATGGTTACTTGGTGATGTAGTATCGAAAAGGGTTGTGATAAGGCTTATGCATGTAATATTCATGTGGAATGAATATGGTTGGGGATAACCCCTAGGATAGGCCCATATTCTACTAGGAATATCTATTATGTGTTTAAGGAATATTCCTTGGGGCTTCCTAAGTGACAATGTGGAGGAGAAATGTTGGGAATGGGGTTTATACATTGAAGTAGCCATGCTGCAACAATGGAGGGTATTAGTATGCATGTAGATTATGCATGACTATTATCTAGGACCTCTATAAAGTGGAAATTGTGGTAATTGGGCTTCCACATGGATTCTTCCAATGTGGGGAAATGAAGAGGCAATCTTGTGAATGGTGATACAGATGTATGTGTCCCATTATACCTTCCTCATTTCATATCATGAGGGAATCAAATATCCACTGAAGGGGGTAAGGATCCAGTTTGACATCATATGAATGGATGTGGTGTGTATTTTTTATTCTTTTGGAAGACCTTATAGGACTCCTAATGATTAGACCTGAGGAAATCCCAATTCCCTTGTGGGTTGAGGTATAGAATTTGGGCTTACACCTGATGAGGATTCCATTGATGGATAATTGAAGGTTATCTCATGATCATGGCATGATAAATCTCATATTCATCATAATATTCATCCCATTATTGAAATATACGTTATGATATAGTTTAACGATAGTTTGAGAGGACTACTGGGTAGATTATTACTAGAAATGGATTTCGTTGGATATACAAAACATTTACCCTTTTTGGTTCAAATTGGCATTGGGTCAATGTTATGTGGTTTTAGAAGATTCTTTTGGAATGGATTGATTCATAGTGGTTGGGTAGTTAATGATTAAATCATCCAAACATGACATATTAATTTGACCCATAAGATTATGTAGAATTTGGTTGATTCGAGGAATTCATAGGGGAATCTCGAGTCATGGTATTCCATGGGATGAAGATGGCACTTGAGATGGTTGGAAGTCAAAATGTTCTCATCCTAAATGAAAAATTCGCAATTCGACTAACAATTATAATGGTGATGGAAACGGTTACCAAGGGACACAAATTTATGCCTGGGATCAAAGCATGGATGTGACCCATGTTGGTTGTCGAGGTAAGATATTTTCGAAGGGTATACCCTCTCGATGGATAATTATGGAGATAAGTGTCCCAAAAAAGATGATGTCATTTTGGAGCATAGGGTATCATAAGGGATACCAATATTCCCATGGGTATTGCTTCACAATGGATGAATAATTTGTGAATCCAGAAGTGACTCAAAGGGGATTCTTCTCCCAGGATGGTTGTTTCCTTCACAAAATACATATCCACAATGGGTGGAGGCTCTCATGGTTATAAGATATGAACATTAACGATATCGAGGGGCATCATGGAATAAGGCCTCCTAATTCCCATTATATTTCCAAATTGTGAGAGCAAGGTCTAAACAAAATGGGGTCCTCACATTGGAAATGAAGGAATAAGGGGGTATTTAAGGGAAATGTTCCTCACAATGCTTTGAAGTGCACGGCTAAGAAATAGTTTTCTTCATGAATAGTCATGGATCCATCAGAATCTCAAATCCATCCCTCAAATATCACCTCCATCACAAATATTCTCGAAAATCATGGGGAGTTATGTTAAGGGTTCATGTGGTAATTAAGATGGTTCGATGAATGAATCATCCATGAACCCAATCTCTACTACATGGCTTCCATTGATGGGATCCACGATTCATTTGGGCATCCGATAATAGATCAACCATAACATATGACTTGTAACCCTGCTTATGTTCTTAAATAATCAAATCCGAACATTCTAAATGGACCATGATATTGAATTTTTTTTTCATAATTTCGTGAATTATTTTTAATTGTTTTCTATTCATAGAAATTGACCCCTTAAAAATTGTATCCAATATGGGAATGGAGGGTGAGGTGGACTTATTTCAATGGAAATAACTGAAGAAAAAACCCACCTTTTTTCCATAGTATCTTAATTGAATAGGGAAAAATCACAAATAAAAATCTATAATACTGTGTGACTCTATCTAGTGATGGGAAAAAAGAGACAATGTAATTTTATTCACCTATACAATAGTGATATGAAACAGTGAATGTGCTGGCATTGGAATGCGACATAGATCACCTTTGCATGTGTCCAAACATGGAAATAAATGTTTGGTGAGTTGAACTCTATAAATTTGTATTTATTTTCTAGTGTTCTATAGATCATGAACGAGATAACTGTAAGAATGTTGAATTCTTCCTAAATAGAGAGGAACGAGGAGTGTGAATCACAATTCCCAAAATTAGGAACATTTTGGGAGTTACATCATGATATTAGAGAAATAAATTCCATGTTTAAAATAGAGTATCCATATCACTTATCTAGAAATAGGGATAATCAGACAAGGATCAACTACATGCCATGTTTGAAAACTAGAACATATCATTGAATGTCATCAAATGTGATCCACATTGTTGGAAAAACATGGTAGGTGATCCATTATATCCTGACAATATTACATTATGGGGTCTCATGAGAGATAAATTAGGGAGAGGAACAAAATAAGGTTTATGTGAAGCATTGGAATAGAGTGATGGAATGATTAATGGATTTCAAAACTCATTTAATTAATCTATTATGGCTTAGATAACATTTATTCTTAAACGTATCATTTTAAAAGAGGTTGGAAATAATTCGGTGGGTAGTATCATATCATATTATGAGAGATGGTTGAAGCAACATGAGTTACTTGGAATATGGAAAAAATCAAAGGAAGGGTATCATATAGGGGCTTAAGATGCATTACAGTTTTACATCATTCAAATATGAAAGATGAGCATGTATTTTAATGACATATGCTGTCGATGATGAACACCGTGTTTGGTGTCATTCATTGATGATAATGCTTGGGAGATATTAGCGACATGTGATCATGAAATGTTATACAATTGAAAATCTTATGACAAGGATGTTCCACATAGTTTAATACCAGACAAATTTTAATTTGAACAATAGTTTAATGTAATGTTTTAGAGATAATTAAATGACTGTTAAAAGAATATTTTTGGTGAGTGAGGTAAATAAACATCAGGTGAATGATCTAGGTGAGGTTTGAATACAATACATGTATCAGAGAATATACGGGAACGATGCTTCCCAAAATTTTAATCTATTATGTGGTGAGAGACTACTTGATATAAAAGAAGCCTAAGGAGGACTATAATGAAACTAGGATAACCAATTATTTTCCTCGTTTTATTTTATAATTAGTGACCATGAATTTCTTGTATGGATTGACCACATAGGCAACCACCCTATAGGGAATCCTAAACCCTTGTGAACCATGCTTAGTTTGGGAATCAAGGAACGATGTGGGGGGTTTACATGATATACAGGTGATTAAGATAAGGGGTCACCATGAATGCAATCCCATTATGTTAATAGGGGGTAGATATTAGGTAATTATAAACATTTAAGGGCTTGATGAAGGGGAATATAGTGATTAAAGGTTGATGTTTTACAATATTCCTAACGATTGGACCATAATTGTACCCGTCAAAAGAGTGGAAAAAATAAAGTTCCAACTGTTTACCTATTCCTTATATCATGATCTATCATTTTTTATAAAAAACACATTAAGATGGTTTCCTTGGATGGGTGTTGAGCCAAAAATGGAATGAAACTAAAAACGTTAACAGGTCTATTCGAACATGAAAGATTGTAAAAATCCAGACCTGCAAAGAATTGAAATGTGGAATGGGATAATCTAGGAGTTTGAATCAATCCCGTACATTGCGAATTGTTTAAGGTCATAATACATGGCCTAGGAAAAAATAGTTTTAAATCACGATGAATGGACAATTAGATCAAAATTTATGGTTATAAAATATAGGCTATATCCCCGTACTGTATTCAGTCACGATGCATTGACTATAAAAGAAATGTTCACTCCCCAGGCATAAATGTGTCACATAAGAGATAAAAACATATGTGAATAAAGACAAAGGGTATTCACTAACACATAGATACCTTAATATTAACTTCATATAGTTTAGGGTCATAGATCATTGACTATAATAATGATCGAGGGGATAAAGGTTGATAGAGGTTGTGGTTGGGACCGTAGATGAACTTTCTATGTGTTGCTACATATAGTATGTGGATGAGAATCAAGTCACGTGTAGTTATTGAACATTGTGTGGTATACATTGTGAACTACTAGGGGAAATCGCCTATAAAAATGGAATTGAGGCAATCTACAATTAGCGCGAGGCATCCAAAAATCATAGAAGTCATGATATCATTTTAATGTATTTCATTGAGGATGTTCTCTCTCAGTGTAAGTTCATATTGATTAGGCCATTATTGGAGTCTCACATGGACATGTATAATGAATTTTTATGGAAAAGATGATGTGAATGAGCATTATTAAGTATCAACACCATAAGAAACATCCCAAAATATACAAGATGAAATTTTAAATTAATGATGATTAGACTATTGATTCTCAGTTTATGGTTGTGGAGTTTAGAACAATATGGTGATTGAATCAAATGTGTTTTTTTCATATGGTGTTATGTAAAACCCTATTTAAATGAGACAAGGAGGCCAATAACCCCATCATATATTATTTAGAAAATCCCATATGTATTTTAATGTCACAGAATGTTGAATATGTTGAGTCCACATAGAAAAAAGATTGATGAATCTATTGGTGGGACTGAATAAAAAAATTCCATGAATTTCTATATCGAGGGCTTCCTTAGGATTTTTTTGGGTTGATTGGTGGTATTTTTTTCATTCACATCAATTATTACTAATATTCCACCCATCATTAATTCTTCTAAACTATTTACCCTCTTAGTCCTTTATGGAAATGTGTGAGTCACATCCTTTGATATCTACAACACAATGTGGGTTGCAAGCCAGTGGTTTATAATTTCTATCCAACATCAAAAAACATCATCTATATCATGTTTCATATTATATTTAAAGATAAATTATGGTTTATCTATGAACATGTTCGAAAAATGGGACCTATCTGAAGAATTTGTCTAATTTCATACCAGGATTTCCCCAATGGCGGTAGGTGAGCCAGTATGTCTAGGCCCCATACCATTAAGGGGTCCCTTCATATGAGGAATAGGATTTGGATCTATATAAATGGATTAAAAAATAAATTGTAAGTATTGATAGAACTTATATGAAAAATAAAACACTCTATTTTCTAAACTATAGTGTATTTTATAAACAAAATAGGGAGTATCAAAAATAGGGAGTCAAAAACCTACTAAAGGACATTGGTTTTGAGGTTGTAATTGAATGTTTCATGGTAGTATAGAAGTTATCAAATCATAGTTTCCTTTTAAATTATGACCATGGAATTACACCATTTTATATCATGAGATGGTGATATGGTGTCATCTCATTCTTACTGTATGATGAATATTTTGTTATCCAGCTTGGTTAAGTCTACATTTTATCATGGTCTAATAAGGAATAGTTATGATATTGTAATTAAATTTTATTCAAACCAAATAACAAATTTCATATTAGATTATTGTCAGTAATATAGGAAAATTATATTATATAGTTTATGATCATTCAACCATAACAGTTTCTCACAAAATTTAACATATTTTGATTTTAATTTCAATGAAACATATAGTGGAGGCTATTTTTATGGTCACATTGATATGACCACATTTGTTATGGTTTCGATCATATTCCATTGAACAATAAATCATGCATTTTATCATCATTTGAAAATGATGTTTTATTATATTTTAACTTCATGTTTTCAGGATGATGGTTGTTTTGTTGTTTAATAACCTGAAACTAGGACATTGTATCACCATTTATCATCTTTTGATGAAGGTAATGTTTGTTGTGTGGATTACCATATAGAAACTATGATGTGTTGTTTCAATAATTTTGTCATTATATAGATTTATATCTCCACCATATTATGATGGTTCAGAGTGCATGAGGATTATGTGGAATGCACACGTAGAATTACATGAAAATTCCCCATGTGTATGCTTGTATGTTCTTGAAGCATGAGTTTGGCTATGTTATATGGATGTTTATATGGATGGTGTCAGGGACACTAAGAGGAACTATATAATTTATAATTGGACATGTTCTAGGTAGAATCAAACTGACATACCTAATCGATGATTGGATTATTGATCTAAGAAATTTCACATGATCACACACCTCCATGTAGTAATATGAGTGACTTGTAGCACATTGAGGGTGGCAGTAACCAAATGAGCTGTGTATGTTAGTCCAACTATGGATGGAATGATTTAATGGCATTTTTTAATGGGGTTCGGACTCTCCAAAGAAGGGTATAACTTGATTAAAAAATGATTGTGTGATGGATCCCTAAAGTTGTAGATGCCTGGAACATTGGTTCGATAAAAAGATAGATCCCAGAAGGCATGAAATCTTCTAGTGTCAGTATGATGAGGTCATGGAGACCAAAATTCATGGAATACTATATCATTTGTATGACATGACAATGGAGACTAGAAGACCTTGAATCCAAGAGAGTAATTACAATGGGCGATGGATACTGGAAGGTGTGTATACCTGAAATATATGTATGACGGGGTGATGGGACCAGGAAGGCATAGATGCAAGGATCATTGTTATAATGTTGAAATTAACCCCAAAATTCATGGATATATAGATATTTGGGATGATGGTGTGATATATCTCATAAGGAATGGATCCCTGGAGAGTCAATATGATGGGGGCATGGTTCCTGGAAAACATGATGCTATATGTGATGGTAGCAAGGGGTGGTGGATCCTAGAAGGCATGGAATATTAGACTATCGATATTATGGTATGATATATAATGGAATTAATATAAGCTTAATGAATCGATAAGATGATGAAATATAGAATGGAAAGCATGGATCCATGGAGTGTCATATCAACAGGGTTATGGTGCCCAAATGGTTTGGTATCATAGATCTTTAATATGGTTAGGTAATGCAGCCCTTAGTCAATGAATCCGACTACATAGGTATGAAGGGGTGATGTTTCTTTGGAGGCATAGAATATTATTTTGCTGGCACTCTAGACTATGGATCCCATAAGGTGTGGAAACTTATAGCATCGTTACTTTGGGGTAATGGATCCCAGAAGTCAAAAAATTGAGGAGTGTTAGTTTGATTAGTTAATAGAGCCCATATGGAGTTGATGCATGGAGCGTCAGTATGACAGAGTGATGGATCTCAAAATGTTTCGATTATTAGAGCGTCGGTATAATGATAACAATTTTCATGGATTAAATCGAATCCAGGACTAATGGTGAGACTGGGATACAAATCCCTATGTACTTAAGGTATGAAGTGTAAGTATGATGCGAGAATAGTCAATAAACGGATTAGAATACGAGATTATTAGTAAAATGGGGTGATGGATCTCAGAAGTCTTGGATTCCTAGATCATTGGTATGATATGGGATGGATTCTGGAAGGAATTATAACATTGAAAATCTGTATAATGATGTAATGAAGCACTAATGTTTTGGAATCCTACAACATCGATATGGTGAGGCAATGGAACCAAGAATGGTTGGAAACCTGGGGCATCGGTTTGAAAGGGTGATGGTTCCCAAAAGGAATTGAATCCGTGTGTGTTAGATCAATAGGTTGAGGATGCCCGACATGCATGGAAGCCTTGAATGTCTAGTAAATGGGTCGATGGATCTCGTATGGCATGGAGGCCTGGAATGTTGGATGGAAGGGGATTTGTATCCTAAAAGGCATGGAGGCACGAATTATAATGTATTTTGGTTGGAGGATAATTTAAATCATAAAATCCAATTTTGAAAACTCAATATTTTCAGTATCCATATTGTTGATTTGATCGACATTCCCCCTATGTGGGTTTTGTAGATCAAATAATGTCTTCAACATTGGGAGGTCATCAGTGATAGCTTGTGTGTGAGGCAGGTGACCTTTACAGTTGATGATGATGGTGATGGGGATGACCTCTATGAAGGATTATGGTAGTGAAGTGAGGACCAAAATAATGGATACTGGTTGTTATATGAAGGACCTCTATATTAGATGATGGTAGTGAGTGGAGGACCTCTATAATAGAAGATTAAGGTGATGTGGATAAACGTCATGAATCTAATGGAAGGTTAGCTATGCCCACAAAAATATCATCCTATAGAGAATGGTAGGACCTCCATGCCATAATATATAATTATGGAATGTTCCTACCCAATTGTTGATGGTGGAGACATGGAGGACCCATATTCGTAATTATGGTAGTTCTCATAGGACCTCCAAAATGGATCTCATCATTGATGTGAAGGAAACATCTTCTGGTGATGGAATTTTTGGGAGGACCAATGTAACTGATGATTAGAGAGATTGGTAGGGCCTCTTTTCAACATAAAAAACTAACAACAATTCGTTGATGGAATTTTCATGGCTGTTAATGGTGATGTGGAGGACCATAGTGCCTGATGATGGGAGAGTGGGGAGGATCATTGCTACTTCTGCTACTGTAGAAAGGGTGGGTGACTATTCTTAAGATAATATTATAGGGAGGACCTCTGCAATAGATGATTATGGTGATTGGGTGGACCCCCATTCAAGATGATAGTGGTAAAGGGAGTTCCTCAAGACTGGATTATGGTGGTGACAGGGAATACCTCTATCCTGGATGATGGCAGAGTGTGGAGGAACTCCAAAATGAAACTTTGTGTTGAAACAGAGTACCTTTGTTCTTATGATGGAATTGTGGGGAGGGGGATATGAAAGGGATAATGTTTCTAAGGGGAATGACCTCCATTAATTTGATGTAATTTTTTGGAGGCAATCATTAATGGATGAATTTGATGATGGGGAGGACCTCCATGCTGGGTGTTGTTAGTGTGGGGAGGACCTCCACAATAGTAGATGATGATGATGATGGGAAGAACATCCATTCCTGATGATGGAATTTTGGGGAGGACCTTTCCAATGGATGAAGATGTAGACAATGAGAACCTATGTTCTATGTGAATGTAGTGTATGTACGGCCTCTGTAATGGTTGATTATTTCTATGATAAAGTCTACTGTAATAGGTGATTATTTATATGTGATGGCACATAATGTCTTCTAGTGGTGCTGGTGAGGAGCTGATAGAATTGTGGGGGGTGGGGATGGACCCTTATGTGACACATGAGGGTGGAGATGTCATTGAGAAATTGATGGAGCTGGGGGGTGGTACCCCATGTGTGAACCATGAGGTGGTGTTGTTGGTGAGGAGACGATGGAGTCATGGGTGGTTTCACCAACATGCCACATGATTGTGGCAGTGTCAGGGAGGATAAGATGGAATAAGTGGTGGGTTCCCCATCTCTGACCAAAGATAGTAGATGTTCTATAAATCAGTGGATAGAGCCAGTGGGGTTGTCCCTCAGTGCGGCCCATGAGGGAAGCACTGTCAGTGATGAGTAAATTGGGTTTTGGGTGGTCTTCCCCTATGGCTCCCATGATAGTGGTAGTGTCAGATTGGTGAAAATGACCCTTGGTATTCACCCACCCAATGTTACTCATCCTCCCATATATAATCGCATGAGGATTGACATGGGTGAATCCCCAAAATTTTCATTCATGAAAATTTTCATCATCTAACATTTGAAGGGGAATAGTTTCATATTAGTTTAGGAATTTTGTTTCTGACACTTTCACTGGGGGTGCACAATCATTCATGTTATATACTTATACCACATGTTTTCCCCTTATCCCTACATTCTAAAGGCTAAATACTATAAGTAAATTCTGAACATTTTATTTTCATTGATAAAAATTATATTATGGGAAGTCGGATCCTAATTCCATAAATTTATCCATGGAATAATCGCCTTGTTTGGGTATCCTTATTTGATTACGAAATATTTGTGAATCTAATTCCTGGTGTAAGATCTTTATGGATTTCAGTTAATTTCAGTAATTCAATTTGTACATTCCAAGGGGTATTAATAAGGCATTAAACATTCATCAGAGAAGACGATAACTTCAGGAATGTATGGCAATCATTGGTAACTAGTTATGGGACACCTATATTCTTCCACATAAGAGGGAATCTCATGCAGTCATCCTAGTTGATGATCCAAAAGAATATTAGGTTGTGAAAAAGGTATTTGATTCCAATGGAATATCTTCATTGTTTTCACATACATTAAATTCATAACATGATGTAGCATTATGAAAGGACATCATTTTAACATCTTGCGGTGATGAAATTAAACAAATCAAAACTCCCAATGGATGTTGATCAGAGAGGTGCATCCCTTAGAGAGAGCACCAAAAAGGTTTATAGTTGGATGAATTAGAATGCCTCATGGATTAGTATTCAAGAGGTGTATCCTATAATGTAGAGATTTCACACTATGAATATTTATTAGGACACACTTAAAGGTGGTTCAGGGAGGTGTGTCCCATAAATGGAAGGTTTCACATAGGTAAGGGTGGTGTGGGAACCCTTTAGGGGAGGATTAGTGAGGTAATACCCTAAGAGTAGGATACTAAAGGTTTCCATAGGATGGTATTCAACAATAGGGAGTCACCCTATTCACCATTTTTAGGGGACATGGTTCAAAAACTACATTGTTTGATGGATGTTGTGGGGACTACACATGTGAGATTCTTGGGGTGCTTTTTAAAGAATTGAAGATATGTAATATATTGTACTAATAGAAACAACACATATGGTTGGCATTAAATCTCTTGGATGTTGCATCCTAGGTAAAATTAGGATGGATGTGGAAAATGTGTTGGGTGGAATGGATGGATTGTTGGATGTTTTGGGATTGAACTGCAGTGGGGTTTCCTATGCATCCCAGCTATTTCGGAATCAATGTCCATGTAGTTCGGAAATGGAATAGTGAATGGATCAGAACCTTATATGGAGATGGATATAGGAGATGGGCCCAAAAAATGGAAGGTATCACATAATGAAGGCATTTTCCTTGGAGAGAGAACCTAGGTTTAAAATTTATAGATATGCAAGCACAATGAGGGATCCTAGGTACCCAACCATAGAGGAACAGATCAAAATCCATGTAGTTTGATAACATGAATTCTAGCTTATACATATAGAGGAATCCCATCAGGGTGGCCTAAAATGTTTACAGATTACATATATGAGATGTCATGGTTGGAGATATGACACTATTACAGCTTAATCATGTTATCATCCCATATATAAGGATTACGATTGGTGATTACACATATTGAGTATGACCATTGAATGGGAAATGAAGGGGGTATGTATAAGAATCCTAAGGGGAGATGAAATGTGAGGATTACTCTAGTATAGATTCACATTTGGATATTGGATTGTTGGAATGGTAGCTATTAACATTGTTTCCAGTGTGAGTCATTCAGGGTGCAGTAAACAAGAGTATTTAATAAACCTAATAATCATTTTGTGAATGGAGTGTTGATGTGGAATAAAGCGGGGTTAATGCATGGAATCGTCCTATAGAGTGAATATCATTGGGTATTACTCATGGGGACATCCCATGGTCTTCTAGGAGGAGCATGTAAGTGGTTCATTATTATTCATTGGGGATGCTCGGGTGCCTCTATAAAGTGACGATGGTGTCTGTGGGGCCTACACATGGGAGCCCCCTGATGACGCAACAGAGAGACTATTATGTGAATGGGGAATTAATGTAGATGATACATGTGTGATGCAATAGAGTGACAATGATGTCAATGAGGAATAAATTTGGATGTATCCCATTATTCCTTAATCATTTCATATTATGAGGTAATCACATGTATATAGAATAGGATTAGGATTCAATTTGATGTCATGTGGATGGAAGAGGTGTTCGAGGTTTCTGTATTGGGCTGCATGTTCTGGGTTCATCATGTCAGGTCTTGAGGGAATCACAACTCACATGGGGGTTGAGGTATCATATTGAGGATTACAACTATTGAGGATGCCGATGGTGGGTATTTTATTTCCATCTCATGATCATATAATGCTACATCTCTTTTTCTTCCAAGGAGGTATCATATAATCAACTGATAGTGTATGATAATGTTTAATGGAATCTAGTGACTAATAATAGTAAAATGATGCATATAAATGGTTGGTGTGGGACTAAAGAAAGTGCATCCCTTCCAAGTTCAAACATTCATTAGATCCAAGTGATGAAGATTCAATAGATGCATATGGAATGACTAGTGTTTGGGTTGTTGGGGAAACCAATATGAGAACCTCAACTGACAACATGGGAAGGGGGCATGAGGATTATGTAGAATGATGTTGTTTTAATGAGTGAGGAAGAGAATCATGAATCATTGTATTCTATGGGAGGAAGATGGTGGAGCACAAGGTATCATTCCAATATGTCCCCAAACCATCCTCAAATTTGTGCGTTGAGAATCTCTATGATATTAGGGGTGATTTATGACATTGGTGGTATCAGGTTGAAGGCATGGGATGGGAGCCCACTAGTGAACCCAAGCGGTATTGACAAGTCATTCCCCCATTATATAGTCAAACGGGTGAAGATGTAGGAGCTTCGAAAATGGTATGGATTGTCAGTGGATCTTCAAAAATATCTGGGTATCATGAAAGATGAGGGATTCATGGAAATCTGGGTCAGAAAAAATATATCATGATTCCCATGAGGAGGGACACACTAAGGCCAAATTCTTCCCAAAGACACAACTACCTTAGGGGCACTTCTTCCTCATAGAAGAACATTATCCTTCAGAAATGGCATCTAAATATTTTTTGGAGGATCTCAAGGATAAAATAGTGGATCATTCAAGATGTTGAGGGGACTTATTGAAGATGGTCTCGCAAATCCCTTGATCATCACAATGTGATGTATTAACCTAGTTGATTATCCCCTTTTGAAGTCATCCTTTGAGGGTATATTTATAGGAAATTGGGTCTCATTATTAATGAAAGTGATCCATGATGCAAATATGGGATCCATGGTTGTTAACGACTTTGTTGGATTTGTAAATTTGTGTTTCAATTTTTTTCGTAATCATGGGGCACTATTAGACTAAGAGAACATTTCATCAAGTGTTTACAATTTCGTGATGGGGGATCCAAAAATCAGATGTATGTGAACCAATCCTTGATTAAAGGGCCTTCATATATGGGCTCTACAAATGGACTATGTAAACCATTTTGACATCCTGTCATCGAACGAAAATAACATCTGACCTGTAACTCTGTTTGGGCTCCACGACTAGTCAAATTGATGTTTACAAAATGGTCTATGTTTTTGGCTCACTGTCAACAGGATTCAGTGAATTTCATGGATGTTTTATTTTAGTTCCTAATTAAAACATTAATTATGGAATGGTAAATAACTAGAAACACATTCCATTTAATCAATAAGATGAATATCATAAGAATATTAGACATAAACAATATATTAATTCAATCAATTGGAATAATGTCAATTTAAACAATAAAATTAAATTAAATAATGATATAAATAATTTAATATAACCAATATCAGGTAATTTTATTACAATATTAATAATGAAGTCAATGAATAATTATTGGATGTTATGTCTCAATAACATGAGACCTATGATTTCAAAACCATTCAAATGATACTTTAAACTATAGGTGGAAACCCATTTAATATTAGTTTAATTGTATATATAATGATTCTTACTGATGAATCAAGAGGATTTATTATGTTAGAGCCCACCAATCACTATAGATATATTGTAATCCCAAAATATCAAATAATCAATAAAATTTTGTAATAGTGATCTTTATCATCAAATATTTGTATTGAAAAAGGTATATGTATCTATAAATAATTTTCCAAATTAGACATTCCCATTAATTATGGACAATTTAATTTAAAATATATATAGTTTATGTATAAAACATATCAATGATATGTAATATTTCTATTTAGATGAATTTTAATGCCAAATTATCTAATGAATGTGAATAAATCAAGGTAATGTAAATGACTATAAAAAGGAATCCTGGATGTGAATGTCCATTCTATCCTATGTAAAAATAATCACAAAATGTCTTGTTAAAAAATTTGTATTTCCACTACAATATATAAGGCCATTAGCGACCGCCAATGGCGGTCGCTAAAGGGCTTTAGCGGCCGCGCAGCGACCGCCAATGGCGGTCGCTGTTGCCTCGTCGCTAGAGGCCTTTAGCGACCGCCAATGGCGGTCGCTATAGGTGCCCGGTAGGTCGGCCTTCAGCGACCGCTTGGCGGTCGCTGAAGGCCCTCTGCCCGTTACCCTATAGCGACCGCCATTGGCGGTCGCTATTCTAAAAAATTTAAAAAATTTAAAATTTTTTTTTATTGAATTGAATATAAATATATATATATATATATATATATTATATTTTAAATGTTTTAATATATATTTAATATATATATAATATCAAATCATTGTGCTATAATATATATATACTATTAAATACAATATTTTAAATACAAATCATTGTGCTATAAATATATATATATATATATACAATTAAATACAATATTTTAAATATATATATATATATAATATATTTTAAATGTTTGAATATATATTTAATATATATTTAATATATATATAATATCAAATCATTGTGCTATAATAATTTAAAAACTTCGATTCAAGAAATAATCTCATTTCAGGTCGTTCGGAACACGTTTGCTCCGAATCGGACCGCCGCACGCCGTTTTGGTGTTTAACGGCGCCGGAAACGCGTTTCCGGCCGCCGCGGTCACACGGAACCTCCGAATGAGGTGCCGTCTGGCCGACCATTTCACAATTGACGCCCCGGATGTTGTCGTACGGTTTCGTGGCATTCGGAGGTCGTTCGGGTGGTTTTGACCCCCCAACGCGCCATTTAAGCGCGCGCCGCGCTGCTGAAAACGACACAATCGGGCGTGCCGCGCGCACCGCATGTCCGATGGTCGTGCGGCCTCCTCCTGCATCTCAGGAATAATATTCCTATCGTTCCCGTGCGGTTTCAGGTCGTTCGGAGCACGTTTGCTCCGAATCAGACCGCCGCACGCCGTTTTGGTGTTTAACGGCGCCGGAAACGCGTTTCCGGCCGCCGCGGTCACACGGCACCTCCGAATGAGGTGCCGTCTGGCCGACCATTTCAAAATTGACGCCCCGGATGTTGTCGTACGGTTTCGTGGCATTCGGAGGTCGTTCGGGTGGTTTTGACCCCCCAACGCGTCATTTCAGCGCGCGCCGCGCTGCTGAAAACGACACAATCGGACGTGCCGCGCGCACCGCACGTCCGATGGTCGTGCGGCCTCCTCCTGCATCTCAGGAATAATATTCCTATCGTTCCCGTGCGGTTTCAGGTCGTTCGGAGCACGTTTGCTCCGAATCGGACCGCCGCACGCCGTTTTGGTGTTTAACGGCGCCGGAAACGCGTTTCCGGCCGCCGCGGTCACACGGCACCTCCAAATGAGGTGCCGTCTGGCCAACCATTTCACAATTGACGCCCCGGATGTTGTCGTACGGTTTTGTGGCATTCGGAGGTCGTTCGGGTGGTTTTGACCCCCCAAGGCGCCATTTCAGCGCGCGCCGCGCTGCTGAAAACGACACAATCGGACGTGCCGCGCGCACCGCACGTCCGATGGTCGTGCGGCCTCCTCCTGCATCTCAGGAATAATATTCCTATCGTAACCGTGCGGTTTCAGGTCGTTCGGAGCACGTTTGCTCCGAATCGGACCGCCGCACGCCGTTTTGGTGTTTAACGGCGCCGGAAACTCGTTTCCGGCCGCCGCGGTCACACGGCACCTCCGAATGAGGTGCCGTCTGGCCGATCATTTCACAATTGACGCCCCGGATGTTGTTGTACGGTTTCGTGGCATTCGGAGGTTGTTCGGGTGGTTTTGACCCCCCAACGCGCCATTTCAGCGCGCGCCGCGCTGCTGGAAACGACACAATCGGGCGTGCCGCGCGCACCGCACGTCCGATGGTCGTGCGGCCTCCTCCTGCATCTCAGGAATAATATTCCTATCGTTCCCGTGCGGTTTCAGGTCGTTCGGAGCACGTTTGCTCCGAATCGGACCGCCGCACGCCGTTTTGGTGTTTAACGGCGCCGGAAACGCGTTTCCGGCCGCCGCGGTCACACGGAACCTCCGAATGAGGTGCCGTCTAGCCGACCATTTCACAATTGACGCCCCGGATGTTGTCGTACGGTTTCGTGGCATTCGGAGGTCGTTCGGGTGGTTTTGACCCCCCAACGCGCCATTTCAGCGCGCGCCGCGCTGCTGAAAACGACACAATCGGGCGTGCCGCGCGCACCGCACGTCCGATGGACGTGCGGCCTCCTCCTGCATCTCAGGAATAATATTCCTATCGTTCCCGTGCGGTTTCAGGTCGTTCGGAGCACGTTTGCTCCGAATCGGACCGCCGCACGCCGTTTTGGTGTTTAACGGCGCCGGAAACGTGTTTCCGGCCGCCGCGGTCACACGGCACCTCCGAATGAGGTGCCGTCTAGCCGACCATTTCACAATTGACGCCCCGGATGTTGTCGTACGGTTTTGTGGCATTCGGAGGTCGTTCGGGTGGTTTTGACCCCCCAACGCGCCATTTCAGCGCGCGCCGCGCTGCTGAAAACGACACAATCGGACGTGCCGCGCGCACCGCACGTCCGATGGACGTGCGGCCTCCTCCTGCATCTCGGGAATAATATTTCTATCGTTCCCATGCGGTTTCAGGTCGTTCGGAGCACGTTTGCTCCGAATCGGACCGCCGCACGCCGTTTTGGTGTTTAACGGCGCCGGAAACGCGTTTCCGGCCGCCGCGGTCACACGGCACCTCCGAATGAGGTACCGTCTGGCCGACCATTTCACAATTGACGCCTCGGATGTTGTCGTACGGTTTCGTGGCATTCGGAGGTCGTTCGGGTGGTTTTGACCCCCCAACGCGCCATTTCAGCGCGCGCCGCGCTGCTGAAAACGACACAATCGGGCGTGCCACGCGCACCGCACGTCCGATGGACGTGCGGCCTCCTCCTGCATCTCAGGAATAATATTCCTATCGTTCCCGTGCGGTTTCAGGTCGTTCGGAGCACGTTTGCTCCGAATCGGACCGCCGCACGCCGTTTTGGTGTTTAACGGCGCCGGAAACGCGTTTCCGGCCGCCGCGGTCACACGGCACCTCCAAATGAGGTGCCGTCTGGCCGACCATTTCACAATTGACGCCCCGGATGTTGTCGTACGGTTTCGTGGCATTCGGAGGTCGTTCGGGTGGTTTTGACCCCCCAACGCGCCATTTCAGCGCGCGCCGCACTGCTGAAAACGACACAATCGGGCGTGCCGCGCGCACCGCACGTCCGATGGACGTGCGGCCTCCTCCTGCATCTCAGGAATAATATTCCTATCGTTCCCGTGCGGTTTCAGGTCGTTCGGAGCACGTTTGCTCCGAATCGGACCGCCGCACGCCGTTTTGGTGTTTAACGGCGCCGGAAACGCGTTTCCGGCCGCCGCGGTCACACGGCACCTCCGAATGAGGTGCCGTCTGGCCGACCATTTCACAATTGACGCCCCGGATGTTGTCGTACGGTTTCGTGGCATTCGGAGGTCGTTCGGGTGGTTTTGACCCCCCAACGCGCCATTTCAGCGCGCGCCGCGCTGCTGAAAACGACACAATCAGGCGTGCCGCGCGCACCGCACGTCCGATGGACGTACGGCCTCCTCCTGCATCTCAGGAATAATATTTCTATCATTCCCGTGCGGTTTCAGGTCGTTCGGAGCACGTTTGCTCCGAATCGGACCGCCGCACGCCGTTTTGGTGTTTAACGGCGCCGGAAACGCGTTTCCGGCCACCGCGGTCACACGGCACCTCCGAATGAGGTGCCGTCTGGCCGACCATTTCACAATTGACACCCCGGATGTTGTCGTACGGTTTCGTGGCATTCGGAGGTCGTTCGGGTGGTTCTGACCCCCCAACGCGCCATTTCAGCGCGCGCCGCGCTGCTGAAAACGACACAATCGGGCGTGCCGTGTGCACCGCACGTCCGATGGACGTGCGGCCTCCTCCTGCATCTCAGGAATAATATTCCTATCGTTCCCGTGCGGTTTCAGGTCGTTCGGAGCACGTTTGCTCCGAATCGGACCGCCGCACGCCGTTTTGGTGTTTAACGGCGCCGGAAACGCGTTTCCAGCCGCCGCGGTCACACGGCACCTCCGAATTAGGTGCCGTCTGGCCGACCATTTCACAATTGACGCCCCGGATGTTGTCGTACGGTTTCGTGGCATTCGGAGGTCGTTCGGGTGGTTTTGACCCCCCAACGCGCCATTTCACCGCGCGCCGCGCTGCTGAAAACGACACAATCGGGCGTGCCGCGCGCACCGCACGTCCGATGGACGTGCGGCCTCCTCCTGCATCTCAGGAATAATATTCCTATCGTTCCCGTGCAGTTTCAGGTCGTTCGGAGCACGTTTGCTCCGAATCGGACCGCCGCACGCCGTTTTGGTGTTTAACGGCGCCGGAAACGCGTTTCCGGCCGCCGCGGTCACACGGCACCTCCGAATGAGGTGCCATCTGGCCGACCATTTCACAATTGACTCCCCGGATGTTGTCGTACGGTTTCGTGGCATTCGGAGGTCGTTCGGGTGGTTTTGACCCCCCAACGCGCCATTTCAGCGCGCGCCGCGCTGCTGAAAACGACACAATCGGGCGTGCCGCGCGCACCGCACGTCCGATGGATGTGCGGCCTCTCCTGCATCTCAGGAATAATATTTCTATCGTTCCCGTGCGGTTTAAGGTCGTTCGGAGCACGTTTGCTCTGAATCGGACCGCCGCACGCCGTTTTGGTGTTTAACGGCGCCAGAAACGCGTTTCCGGCCGCCGCGGTCACACGGCACCTCCGAATGAGGTGCCGTCTGGCCGACCATTTCACAATTGATGCCCCGGATGTTTTCGTACGGTTTCGTGGCATTCGGAGGTCGTTCGGGTGGTTTTGACCCCCCAACGCGCCATTTCAGCGCGCGCCGCGCTGCTGAAAACGACACAATCGGGCGTGCCGCACGCACCGCACGTCCGATGGACGTGCGGCCTCCTCCTGCATCTCAGGAATAATATTCCTATCGTTCCCGTGCGGTTTCAGGTCGTTCGGAGCACGTTTGCTCCGAATCGGACCGCCGCACGCCGTTTTGGTGTTTAAGGGCGCCGGAAACGCGTTTCCGGCCACCGCGGTCACACGGCACCTCCGATTGAGGTTCCGTCTGGCCGAACATTTCACAATTGACGCCCCGGATGTTGTCGTACGGTTTCGTGGCATTCGGAGGTCGTTCGGGTGGTTTTGACCCCCCAACGCGCCATTTCAGCGCGCCCCGCGCTGCTGAAAACGACACAATCGGACGTGCCGCGCGCACCGCACGTCCGATGGACGTGCGGCCTCCTCCTGCATCTCAGGAATAATATTCCTATCGTTCTCGTGCGGTTTCAGGTCGTTCGGAGCACGTTTGCTCCGAATCGGACCGCTGCACGCAGTTTTGGTGTTTAACGGCGCCGGAAACGCGTTTCCGGCCGCCGCGGTCACACGGCACCTCCGAATGAGGTTCCGTCTGGCCGACCATTTCACAATTGACGCCCCGGATGTTGTCGTACGGTTTCGTGGCATTCAGAGGTCGTTCGGGTGGTTTTGACCCCCCAACGCGCCATTTCAGCGCGCGCCGCGCTGCTGAAAACGACACAATCGGGCGTGCCGCGCGCACCGCACGTCCGATGGTCGTGCGGACTCCTCCTACATCTCAGGAATAATATTCCTATCGTTCCCGTGCGGTTTCAGGTCGTTCGGAGCACGTTTGCTCCGAATCGGACCGCCGCACGCCGTTTTGGTGTTTAACGGCGCCGGAAACGCGTTTCCGGCCGCCGCGGTCACACGGCACCTCCGAATGAGGTGCCGTCTGGCCGACCATTTCACAATTGACGCCCCGGATGTTTTCGTACGGTTTCGTGGCATTAAGAGGTCGTTCGGGTGGTTTTGACCCCCCAACGCGCCATTTCAGCGCGCGCCGCGCTGCTGAAAACGACACAATCAGGCGTGCCACGCACACCGCACGTCCGATGGACGTGCGGCCTCCTCCTGCATCTCAGGAATAATATTCCTATCGTTCTCGTGCGGTTTTAGGTCGTTCGGAGCACGTTTGCTCCGAATCGGACCGCCGCACGCCGTTTTGGTGTTTAACGGCGCCGGAAACGCGTTTCCGGCCGCCGCGGTCACACGGCACCTCCGAATGAGGTGCCGTCTGGCCGACCATTTCACAATTGACGCCCCGGATGTTGTCGTACGGTTTCGTGGCATTCGGAGGTCGTTCGTGTGGTTTTGACCCCCCAACGCGCCATTTCAGCGCGCGCCGCGCTGCTGAAATCGACACAATCGGGGGTGCGGGGGGTGCGGGTGGCTGAACGGGGGTGCGGGTGGCTGAACGGGGGTGCGGGGGGTGCGGGGGGGGGGGGGGGGGGTGCGGGGGGGTGCGGGGGGCTGAACGGGGGTGCGGGGGGTGCGGGGGGGGGGGGGGGGGGTTCAGGGGGCTGTACGGGGTGGCGGGGGGCTGTACGGGGGTGCGGGGGGGCTGTACGGGGGTGCGGGGGGTTGTACGGGGGTTCGGGGGGCTCTCCGGGGGTGCCGGGGGCTGTACGGGGGTGCGGGGGGGGGGGGGCTGTACGGGGGTGCGGGGGGGGGGGGGGGCTGTACGGGGGGTGGCGGGGGGCTGTACGGGGGTGCGGGGGGCTGTACGGGGGTGGCGGGGGGCTGTACGGGGGTTCGGGGGGCTGTAGGGGGGTTCTGGGGGCTGTACGGGGGTGCGGGGGGGGGGGGGGGGGGCTGTACGGGGGTGCGGGGGGCTGTACGGGGGTGGCGGGGGGCTGTACGGGGGTTCGGGGGGCTGTACGGGGGTGCGGGGGGGGGGGGGGGGGGGGCTGTACGGGTGTGCGGGGGCCTGTATGGGGGTGGCGGGGGCCTGTACGGGGGTGGCGGGGGGCAGTACGGGGGTGCGGGGGGTTGTACGGGGGTGCGGGGGGGCTGTACGGGGGTGCGGGGGGCTGTACGGGGGTGCGGGGGGGGGGGGGTGTACGGGGGTGGCGGGGGGCAGTACGGGGGTTCGGGGGGTTGTACGGGGGTGCGGGGGGCTGTACGGGGGTGCGGGGGGGCTGTACGGGGGTGCGGGGGGGGGGGGGCTGTACGTGGGTGCGGGGGGCTGTACGGGGGTGCGGGGGTGGCTGTACGGGGGTGCGGGGGGCTGTACGGCGGTGCGGGGGGCTCTCCTTCAACAGCCGCTCTGACCCAATAAATATCTTCTTCACGTTGAACTACGGTATGTTGATCAAGTTGTTGGTAAACAAACAGAACAGTCTCGGGCTCATCTTCTTCAAATAAAAACACTCCTCGCCGAGACATTTTGACAACAACTTGCCAACTTGGATCCGAAGGCAAAGTAACGAAGAATACTTGTTCCGCTTGTGATGTCAAGATGAAAGGTTCATTCTCAACTCGTTCATTATTTCTGTATAACATGTAGTTAAAATTCACCAATGAAAACTGATATTGATCGACTTTACATCCACGCACTGGATCAACCCAATTACACTTTAACAATATGTACTTCAAACCGTGTGTGTATACAACTTCAATGATGTCTATCAATTGACCATAGTAATAACCAGAATCGACAAAGGGACAACCGATTCCACTGTTTTGTGTTGCTCGTTTGTCGTCAACATCTTTAATGCGAAATCGAAAACCATTAGCATCAATAGCTTTATAACGACGAGCGGTTATAGATGGACCCTCAGCCAGTTGGATAAATACTTCAGGTAACGTGGGGTCCCCTAACTCCCTCAGCTTACGAACCTACATAATTTATAAAAATCAATACTGATATATGCAGAAAGAATTAGTTTAATACTTCACTCATAATGAAAATCAATTTATACATACATTATCCTTGAACCAATCATGAAATGCCGCATAATGAGATTGTTGAATTTGCAACTCAGTCGCACGATGCATCTCTTCTTTTATCTCATTAATGTGTTTCCTGCAAATGATTACGCGATGTTTAAAAGATCAACTTATGCAAAGAAAACATGTAAAAGTTATACAAGCACATTGATAAGATACTTACTGCATTAATGGTGCAACTGATGGAGTATTGAACAAGATATATCGATGTGCTTGTATCCACTCGATGTTGTCCATATCAAATGTGGTTCCTTCTCTAACTGGACCATCATGAATCCGAGAGGGCTTATCTAATTTTGTTTCAACATCCGTAAGATATTCTGCACAAAAGGTAGTACACTCGTCCATCAAATAACCATTGGCTATTGATGCCTCTGGACGAGCTCTGTTGCGTACAAATCTTTTCAATGTACTCAAATACCGTTCAATAGGATACATCCACCTGAATTGCACTGGACCAGCAGCCATTACTTCATCAGTTAGGTGCACTGTTAAGTGGACCACAACATCGAAAAATGAGGGGGGGAAAAGTTTCTCAAAGTGACAAAGCGTAAGTACAATTCGGTCCTGCAAACTTTTTAAATCACTCATTCGTTGATTTATTAAACAAAGATGTCTAAAAAAATTACTCATCTCAATCAAGGGCTGAACAACATTGGGGGATAAACAATCACAAATTGCGATTGGAATCAACTGCTGAAGTAATATGTGATTGTCATGACTTTTCAACCCTTGCAATGTCTTGCTCGTCAGATTCACACACTTTGAAATATTAGAAGAGTAACCATCAGGCACCTTGACCATCTTCAAAATGGAAAGAAATGTCTCTTTCTCCTCTGTAGTCATCGAATACTGTGCAGCAGGCATATATGCCTTGTTTCCCTCAGCTAACTGTAAATGCAACTGTTTCCTTAAACCCATTTCTTCCAAATCACGGCGTGCATTAACATGGTCCTTTGACTTTACACTGACACCTAAAATGGTCCACAATATGTTATCACAAACATTTTTTTCAATGTGCATGACATCCAAATTATGCCTCAACATGTTAGTTTTCCAATACGGAAGACTATAAAAAATACTTTTCTTTTTCCAATTGTGACTGCACTGCCTACCCGCAGCACGAATATTACGTACTGGAGGAGCCACCAAATCCTGAATTTCATATACCGTGAGGATGTTTTCTTCCTCAATCTGCGATAACATTTCGACTCCTGTCATGATCTTTGGTGCTGGGCTGAACTCTCTAGAACCATCAAATGCCACTCTGTCCTTTCTGAACCTGTGCTGGGGAGGGAGAAAACGCATGTGACCCATGTATGCCCATTTTTTGGAATGTTTAAGACATACAGATTTTTTACTTTTATTGCAACAAGGGCAAGCAAATTCCCCTTTCGTACTCCAGCCTGATAAATTTGCATAAGCTGGGAAGTCATTGATTGTCCACAATAAAGCTGCATGCAGTTTGAACATTTCATTCGTTTCACAGTCATAAGTCATCACACCATCGCCCCAAAATTCATTCAACTCATCAATCAATGGGTGAAGGTAAACATCAATCTTATCCCCCGGACTTTTAGGTCCATCAATAAGAGTGGAATGTAATATAAATTTTTGCTTCATACAAAGCCACGGAGGAAGATTATATGGAACCAACACCACGGGCCATGTGCTATGAGTTGCACCAACCATAGACTTGAATGGATTGAAACCATCTGCTGCCAATCCCAATCGGACATTACGAACATCTTTAGCAAAGTCGGGATGTCTCTTATCAAAATCCTTCCATGCATGAGAGTCTGTCGGGTGGGTTAACATGTCACTTTCATGAACTCTTTCTGCATGCCATCTCATTAAATTAGAAACATTAGATGACATAAAAAATCTTTTCAACCTCGGTTTAAGGGGAAAGTAACGCATTTGCTTTACGGCAATCGGTTTCCCCTGTATCGCAATCTGACTTTGATTAGTCTTATTTCCCCTGTTCTCTTTCCACCTGGAAGCGCCACAAACCGTACAGATATCCAAATGAGCAGTTTCATTTCTAAACAACATACAGTTGTTTGCACATGCATCTATAGTCTCATATGTAAAACCTAAGTTCTCTGTCAACTTACGAGCATAGTAATACGACTCAGGAATCTTAGCGTCGACAGGAAGAACTTTTTTCAATAAAACCAAAAGCATGTCGAATGATGTGTCTGACCAATTGTTCAAAGTCTTCAAATGCAACAACTCCACGATGAACGACAGTTTATTGTAAGAAGTACATCTAGGATATAATTCTGTTTTCGCATCATCAAGTACTTCATAAAACCTCCTCGAATCACGATCTGCACCAGAGCGAAGATTTATCTCACCGGTCTCAAGATTCTGGATGTCAATGCCTTCAGGATCAAACCCACGTACCATTTCAGTAAGCATTTCATGCATTGGATCAGTCATCCTTGAATCAACATCCATCTGAGCTGCATCTGTATTTTGACAACGAACATATTCTTCTCCATGACGAGTCCAACTCTTATAATTTTTCAGAAATCCATTAAAGAAAAGGTGCTCCCTCACAGTATCTCGTGTGAATTGATATCTGTTAGCACATTTTCTACATGGAAAACTAATATAGTCACTTTCAAATCCTCTCGTGAAGTCAATAAACTGCATAATGCCATTGAAATATTCTCTAGACGTTCTATTTGGAAGATCAATCCAACTCTTATCCATAATAATATCTGTATAACAAACATTTACACAATACTTATTACATTTACATTTTTCAAATCAACTATATTCAAAATAAATATTAACCATTTGTTTATGAACCATTGATAAAATAATAATGTAACTGAAAGCTCATGTTACCTGATTGAGCTACAAACCTGAAAGGGAGGGGAGCCGAAGGCGGTGCTGCGAGGGAGAGGAGGCAGCGAAGGGGAGCCGGAGCCAAAGGCGGTGCGGCAAGGTAGGGGACGGGCGGCGGCGGTGGCGGGGAGCTGGAGGAGAGGAGGCGGTGAGGGGACGGGGGACGGGCAGCGAGGGGGGGGGGGGGTGTCCGGGGTTGGGGGGGCTGTCCGAGGTGCGGGGAGGGGTGTCCGGGGTGTCGGGGGCCTGTCAGGGGGTGTGGGCAGGGGTGTTCGGGGTGCGGGGGTGTCCGGGGTGCGGGGGAGGGGGGGCTGTCTGGGGTGCAGGGGGGCTGTCGGGGGTGCGGGGTGGGGTGTCCGGGGTGCGGGGGGCCTGTCCGGGGTGCGGGGGGGCTGTCCGGGTTCGGAGGGGGGGGTGTCCGAGTGCGGGGGGGGGGGGGGGGGGGGGGGTTGTCCGGGGTGCGTGGGGGGCTGTCCGGGTTCGGAGGGGGGTGTCCGAGTGCAGGGGGGGGGGGGGGCTGTCCGGGGTGCGGGGAGGCGTCCGGGGTGCGGGGGGCGGTCCGGAGTGCGCGGGGGGGGGGGGGGGGGGGGGGCTGTCCGGGGTGTGGGGAGGCGTCCGGGGTGCGGGGGGCGGTCCGGAGTGCGCGGGGGGGTGCTGTCCGAGGTGCGGGGAGGCGTCCGGGGTGCGGGGGGCGGTCCGGAGTGCGCGCCGGGGGCTGTCCGGGGTGCGGGTGCCGTCCGGGGTGGGGGGGAGGGCCGAGATGCCGGAGGCCCAAGGGCGGAGGGCGGCGGCCGGAGGGCGGATGGCAGGCGGCGGGGGAGGCCGGGCGGCAGGGGAGGGCGGGCGGCGGGGGAGGCCGGGCGGCGGGGGAGGTCGGGCGGCGGGGGAGGGCGGGCGGCGGGGGAGGCCGGGCGGCGGGGGAGGCCGGGCGGCGGGGGAGGCCGGGCGGCTGGGGAGGCCGGGCGGCGGGGGAGGGGAGGGCGGCGCGAGGGAGGGCGGCGAGGGGAGGGTTAGGGCGAGGGAGATCGAGGGAGAGGGTGCGGGGGGGGGGGGGCAGAAACCCCCCGAAATGTTTTAGGCAGCTTAGCGACCGCCATTGGCGGTCGCTAATGGTGAGCAATAGCGACCGCCAATGGCGGTCGCCCGAGTCTGGGGGGCTCCAATGCCCCCTTTTCTAGTAGTGTTCACTATGATATCATATCCATAGTTGTGTATATATGTATAAAAATTGGTTTTTTTCTTTGATGAATATATATGACATAAACAAATCATTAAAAACATTCTTGAGGAAAATGACCTTTTCGATTCAAAAATAATTTTAATGAAAATAATTTTTTAAAATTTTGTTATATTTATTTATTTTATATAACTATTTATAGTTATAATGTAATTATGAAAATATATAGTTTTCACAAAGAATTGGAATTTAGTTCATTATATAGATTTTTAAACAAATATTCCTTTTACATTTTCATTAGAAGAAGAATGGGTATTAATTTTTTAAAAAGCATGTAGATTCCTTTCCAAAAATTTTTTAAAATGTGAAACTGGAAAAAATTTATTTTATTGAATAATTTATAAAATGATAAAAAAAATATTTTTTAAAAAATAAGTGTATTGGGTAAAAATTCCCCATGAAAATGGAAATGATTCTCGATTTTGTTAAAATAATTACTAAATGATTTTAAGGACCACTGATTTGGGAAGACATATTATTACAATAAAATATTATTAATAAGTAAATGTTGAGAAAATGAAATGTTTCTATTTAGAGAAAGATCAAATAATTTCATTCATCTAATAATCCCTAAAAGAAATAACAATTCAAATGATCTTATGAAATAAACGCATTAAATAGTCCTCAAATTGTAGTGAGAATTAATAAATTTATAAATTATGTCTTTAAAATGTCAAAACAAATAATAATTTTGTATATAGAATAGTACAGTGAGTTCAATTTATATAAATATTCCTAGAATATCAATTATAACAATGATGTAATATAACAAAATGAAAGTAAATTTACTCATGAAATACATTACCACTTAGTAACACATAAATCATCTCACCATGGAATAAATCACTAAAATTTATGCATAAAATACCATTTATTATTAATGAATTTTGATATTATATTTAATAATTTATTATATACACCATATAAATTATATTGGTTCACAAAATAAAATTATTCCTCAATGAAGATAAAATTTGACAAAATATTTTACCTCATAATTATTTTTCTTTAATGTTCTTTAAATTATTATATAGTGTTTTAAAACAAGTTATTCACTTATTAAGGAATCCTTTAAATATTTATAATATCATATATGACCCTTTTTTAACAACTTATCTACCTTTTGTTAATAGTGATTCATTATTTTCATTGTTTCAAGTGTAATCGCCTTAAATTCTCATGTGTGTTTTGTTATTTAAGATTAGGTAATTGCATATATATAATATAGTGGAACATGACACCTATACATATAAAATAAATCTTTTTTATGAATATTCAATAAATTAGATAATAATATTATTGGGGACAATATAAATTTATTTTTTTATGGTACTTGCTACACTATTATGTAATTTAATGAATGACACTCAATATCTCCCATTTGGATATTTTCTTATATTACTCCCAACAAAAATATAGTAAATAATTTATTTCATTATAAAATGTTGAAGATAAAAATAAGAATGATCGTGTTCATATTCTTAGTAAGTGTACAATGTGAAATACCAATACATAATGTGAGTATAATGATATTTGAATGAGAGAAAAAAATATTAATAGCATAAAATAAACATCAAAAATCAAAATCTTGAGTCATGGAAAAATTAATAGTTAATAACAATTTAATAATATGGAATAAAATGATCATGATCAATAAAAGCACAATGTTAGAAGTAGAAATACATTTTTTTTCATAAATATCGACATTGAACAATTCAAAAATTTATATATAGAAATCGGTTTTATCATAACATTAAGGACTTGATATAAGGCCCTATCATAAATTTATAAATTTAAAACTAGGACCACACATAACCTTATTGAAAGAAAATACATGTCTATAAAAAATATTTTTTATGTGTAAGAATTATCATGCATAACATTGTGAACATGTTATAAGGTTCACATATAAAATAGTGAACATGTAATAAGGATCACACATATAATTATTAACATTTAATTAGGATCATACATATCCTATTTACTAATGAAATTTCCATTGTCTCTTAATGAATTGATGGGAGATATAATTTTCACCAATATTATAATGAATAAAATATTTATGTCTTCCACAATATCATAAAAAAATAACTTATCATAAAAAATTAAATGAAATTTCATTTATAAACATGTATTCATTTCACCAATTATTAAGCCATTAATATATATATGTGGGTCTCATAGGAATTTTATCATAGTATAACCAATGTATGTGAAATAAGTTTCATAAAAATAAACATGTTATTAACCCAAACCAATCACAAAATTAATATGATTGGAATCGCTATATCATATCCCATGTAAGAAATATGTAAATTAACAGATTCCATCTGAGATGGAAAATGATTTAGAATGTAAATTTAAAATATTTAAGGAGAAAAATAACATTTTCCAATTGGAAGATAATATTTATAACAAGTAACATTTTGATTTTATTATTTTAAAATATTATTAATACTTATAAAGAAGTCTATAATGTATATCATGTTCATGATGACAGGAATCAGTATAAATGTCCTACATGATGAAAATATTCTATATTTTTTTCACTAATATCTAAATGATCATTGATTGAAAAAGGACATAAAAATTTTACTTCACAAATATTAAAAAAATTCAAATAGTTGAATAAATGACTATTGTAAATCATATAATAATAGAAAATCAATTTTATAAAAGATGTATTGTGGAAGAAATTTAGTTTTCTGACCAAAGATAGAAATAATGTCAAATTTTTAATAATTTAATGTCTCTCTTATTTTATATAAAAAACGATTCTAAAATGTTACTATTAAATGAAAATATGATTAATTAAGATAGGAGAATGAAATTTATTATTTTCAATATATATTTATAATAATACTTTGTCATCAATAACATATTCAAAAATAATCTTTATAAACAATTAGATTGTAACAAAAAAAATACCAATTTGGTATCATTGAAGTGAAACATCCATTAAGAAATAAGATAATATTAAATATAATATATCATGATGATCAATAAATTCATTAAATTATAATTAAAATTAATTGTATATATAGTTCGCGAAAGAATATAGATTCCTAACATATCATAAATCTCATAAAACAAAAATTCAGAAAAAAACCATTGAAATTTTGGTAATTATTGAATTGTAATCCAAAATAATGAATTACAAAAAATATTAAATTAAATATAATGAATATAATGTAATTCATGATATGAAATGTAAATAAGGTAATATATACAAAAATAAAAATAAACAGGTTGAGATTTTGTATATATCTCTAGGAAACAAAATAGAGACTTGAAATCCCTTACCATTAGTATAATCCACCATTATAAATGTCTTAAAATATTCATTAATCACTATTATTTTCTTATAAATATAAATATGAATATTAAATATAAATTTCAAACCCCATATGATTTACTTATTTTATTTTATTTCATATTTATTAACAATTCCAAGATAAAGGCACGTTTTATGTAATAACTACTATGTTTAATTTATATTATTTAATTTTCCCTTATCATGGTAATATTGATTTTATAATTATTAAATATTATTAAATATTATAAAATAATATGAATATAATATTTATACATTACATATTTATTTATTTTAATCCATAAAACTTGGTTATAGAAAATGAAACACACCGATTGTGGAGATAGATAGTCATATGTACACATGGTCACTATTTCCATTTTCATAAATTATTGAATAAATGAAAATTAAATTATGTATATTGTAATTATAATTTTTTTTTATTTCATATATGTCAAATATTTTTATTAAATCTTTCCATATTTAATCACATGTTAATATTGTTCAAATCGAATCCCTTCACATGGAGGTATCCCTTCTTACACACGAGTGATGTTATAAGGTTAAAAAATAAGTAAATAATGAATATATTTTTCATATAATAATCATATAACAGTGAAAATTAATTATTTTCATTTATAAAAAATAAATTCATCATTATGTATTTCCAAGATCGGATGTAATGGGAAAACATATAATACTAGTTCATGAGGTGGTAGTTCACCGTAGAAATGAACGATGATTTTGTAAAAAATTTAAGTGGAATATAACATGTATTTATGTCATCCCAGTTGGTTAGGAATCATTATGTTCATCCAAGAGACCTAGGATAAAATATATCTAGACTGATTTATCCGAGAAACCTTAGTAGTTCATGTAGATGGTATTGTTCTGTATTGTCGCTGCCATAACTATTCACATATTTTGGCCTTCAGTGCACTAGTTTGGTCCTTGGGTAATTTATGTCCTTTTTGAATAGCAAGGCCTTTATTCTAGTAATTATTTCATTATTTTTCATGTAAATCATAACACCTCATGGAATTTGGGCCACATGAATTGTAAATGTTCCTTACTAATATACATGGAAGAAGGCCCTATGTGAGGACTCATAACATACACATTCACCAGAGTAGAGATAATAACATATGAAATAATGTGAGGTAATGTATTTTCCATAATTAATAGGCATTTTAATATTTAAATATGATAGATATCTGACCATTCATGTGAAGGTGGAGTGATGATCATGATACATATGATGCAGAGAGGCGGTTTTAAGTAGTCAATCTCTAGTACGAATTCCATTATGACTATAAGGTCATGTAATTTCATAAACCCTGCAAGAAATTTATGGGTAACCTTCATCACATAAATTGGGGATTATAAAAAATTAATAATAACTGATGGATTTAGGACATTCATGTATGAAAAAACAGAAACAATATATAATTAATTTAACATCTTCCTCGAGTATCCTCCTTTTGTTTGTTCCAAAATATATTCTATGAAGTATTGTAGGATGATATAATTATTATATCATTATATTATAGATAATGGATGCTAATTGGGTATCTTTAGGCCAAAAAACAATGGTTTTAATGTGAGAATATGAGAAGACATGTGTTTTACTTATATAAGTGAGGTTAGTAGGAAGCCAACAAATATTTGAATAGAATATATTTACCCATGTTTTTCACATTCCTAAAATGTCAAAAATTACTCAGATTAAAATATTAAAAAATATAATTCCAAAATATGGTCATAATATGAATTTATACTAGACTATAGGTAATTTCGGACCATATCATTTAAGATTAACCCCCGGTGAAGCCATTTGTACCATATCCTCAGAAAATAATTTTTTTATTGTTTTTACGCTTTATTATGGTAAAAAATTAGGTTTAAATTATTAGATAATATATATTATTCTAAAACCAAAAATGGAATCCATTTCCCCAAATTGAGTACCCCTATATGGTAAATTTTTAATTTAAAATTATTCTGATGTACTTGATAAGAAAACTAGTTTATATAGAGAAAATGTTTATAAGTTTAAAATTATTTTATACCAAAATTAATTATAAAATTCATCAAGCCTACCTAAACTGTATAAATATATTCAATGAATTTTTTTTTAATAACCTATTTTAATGTATTTTATTTATCAAAATTAATAAAATTAAATTGAAATTTATGACTAAAATCAAGTATTTTCATGATTAATCAAATAAATAATATTTTTAGAAAAATTTAATAAATTCACCTATGAAAATAGTAAAATAATGAATTAAAATTTGAAGATAATTTTTTCAAATTAATTTTCTAACTTTTATAATATTTATTTTACTACTATTCACAAATAGTCATAAAAACCGTTGTTTTGAGAAAATCGTATTTTTGAAACATATAATGTCTTTATAGAAAATTAAGTATTTTTTATCAATATGGTTTATTAAAATATTATACCACGATTTTATTAAAACATAACTTAATTTGAAATGAATGATTACCCAATGTATCATGTAGTGAAATAATAACATTGTGTGATAAGAAACAACATAAAACTCACTTTTTTGTGTAACATAATCCAAACATAGTATCACATATAACACAATATAAAATAGACATTTCATGCAATGAAATATATAATCAGGAATAAATTTATTCAAAAAAATTTCAAAAATTATCAAGGTGGTACATTCTACACACCCTTAATTAATATTTGGACCCAAAATTCATCAAATTGGTAAAATAATATAAGGAATATGATGCCTCATTACATCCTCTAGTTTCCATATAGCTTCTCAAGTCGGTGTTTTTCATAATACTTTATCAATGTGATTGGTATTATTTCATATATATTACTATATTTAATTTAGGATATCTACTGGTAGTCCTTCATAAGAAACATAATGTTCTAGTAGTACACTTTAGGATTTCCGTACGTGTGATAGATCATGTGAGTACTTCTTTAGGTGTGTTACATAGAAAATATCAAGAAAATTTCAGTGAATTAGTGAATGTGATTAACAATAAGATACTATCTAGATATGATCACATAATTAAATGGGACCTATAAGATCCCGGTTTTTCTCCATGGTATGGATCCATTTACTTTTGGCTGAATTATTTATTTTGGACCTAATATGGATGACTCATATGTTAAATAAGGTATTATGGTCGACATGATAATGTTTAGATCTCTGATCATTACCTGATGGTGGAAATTGACTAGATGAATTTTAATTTTAAACCATGTCATCCAAGCTGCACGGTTTCCCCTTAATGTGGGGTGCATGATATAAGGGTGGAGTAGGGAATAATGTTTTACTTAACCATATGCTAGGGGTCACAAAAAATATTATAAAAATAAATGACATTTTGTAGAGTAGATTGACATGGTTGGAAGATGGTCTCCATAATTGAGTATAATAACATTTTGAGCTACCCATAAATAAAGTAAAAGAAAAATGGTTGTTGTATGGATTCCCTAACCGTGGGGCCAAACCATGTGATGCCTAAATTGTTCTAGGATTTACTAATTTCCCTTAATGATATATTTAAACCATTTATTTCATATCTATTGATCATGACAATATAAAACCCTCCCTTCTCCCTCTATTGTACCCGCATCAATACAAGGAAAACTTTTGATCCCATGTTCAGATTTAGTTATTTTTTCTATCAATGTTTGTAACAATGGATTATTATCAGTATGTTCTCAATTACTTTTGTGTTTTCTTAATTCTTATTTATACCAATGAATATATTATGATTCTATATCATATTCTCTACTTTCAAGTCATTTGTTTTTTCATTATATCTCTTCCTATATGGTACACACTAGAGGATGATAAAGTAAGTGACGAGTTATATGTGTATGAGGTTAGTGGTTTAGAAATCATCTATGGGGTTCATTATTTAATAAATTTATTTGTCTGTGAGTTGATTCCATTGGGTGTTTGATATTTAATTTATATTTCTATATAATAATAATTAGAATCACATTATAAGATTCATTCCATTGATTATATTAATTGTTAGTGGTTATTTCCATAATTTTGAACACCACATATATAATGTTTACATAGTTAATCATTAGTGTGAAATTATTTTTTGAGCCACTATTAGGGTGTTACTTGGATTGAACATACTAATAATAAGTATTCAATAATTAATTTAATATTTAATTGTTAAATGTTCAGTACTCTACTTTAATTCAACATGACATGCATATGATATTAATTTAACATGATAAATCAATCATAATAGAAATGAAATGCATATGGATTTTATATGACTTGTCCTAATTTAATACAACCAAGAGTATTGTTTTCACGTTCAAATAAATTCTTCCCATGTATAATATAAAATATTAGAGTAATGATTTTGAAAATATTATGATTTATATGAATTAAATTAAATGGTTTCATTCCCATTGGCCATGTCACAATAAATAATATAAATGGAATGAACCATTGAATGAAAATTGGTATGATAATTAGATAGAAATAATTAATTATTTAATCATTTGTAAGGTTCGTAATTGAATATGAACCATGAAATAATTATTAGTGTTTTTTAAATAGAGTTTGCTTTTGGATTCATACGGGAATTCCATGACCACTCATAGATTCCATTGGAAATTATTTTTGTTGGATACATAGGTTCAGAACCACATTGGATCTTAATATTTTTCAATAAGTGTATTTTTGGTGTGACACAATATTTTTCCTTCATCCCTATTAAATGATTCCATGGATACACACCATGGATCTTTTATGTCATTTGCAGACATGAGTTTCCTTGGTTATATCGATGTACCTAGACATTTCATATCACATTTTTCATTGGATGATTTCAATGAACTCATTTAGATTCATTATTGTAGATTTACATTGATGATGCTCCGTATATTATACTATTACCCATAATTCTTAGCTAGAGTCAATACCTATGTTGGATAAACCCATGAGGTCATGGATAACATGGTTATTAACTTTTAACCTCATCATTATTAATAAATTTACAGGATGTGTTGTTATATATATGATCGTTGACATTTGACTATGATTACAGTGATGGTATTACCTCATGAGACTTATCAATATAATCTAAACATATTTAATTAATGAAAAAGTTAAATGATTAGACACAAGTAGAGGGATGAATTTTTTTCTTGGTTATTTACATGAAAAACAATTTTTTGATATATATGAATGCCTTCAAACTATTTTAGTTAATAATACATGGACTAGATGTTATAGATAATATTGGTGTTAGAATTATGAGATTTATCTCAAACCCTATCTAAGAACCACTCGTACATATGATGTCTACATGTAAGAAAGTGGTGATAATGTAAAACATAATACAACCTACACTACATTATTGATTTCTTAAGATGGTGTATGTATCAAGTGACCAAGCGGGAGCTCAGGTTTCATGGGATTATTTTTGGGTTCATTTTATTAAATTTTTTAGAATGTATTATCTTCTACTTTATATCCATGTTTTACACATTATTAGCCACAAGAAAAATCATCATCTATTTTGGGTATTACTATCAGTTGTTCTTCTATATCATTATATAGTTTGATTTTATGTTTCCTTTTATTAATATTAATTTATGTATATACCTATTATATTTTATCAATCCACTATGATAAACTAAGTTAATAAGGTCATATTTTTCATACATATATTCCCTAGGCCCTCTTTGTTAGTCAACATCCAATGGAATTCAAAAATATGTGCTTGTGTCCATGTGGCCAATTGGTCATGTGGCACCTTTGAGTTTCATTTGGGTTAGGTTTTCACAATGTGTTATCAAAAATTTACATTGTTGATTTAAAATATAGATACAATATTCAAAAATTTGGGAATGAATTCTTGTGGTAATAAGTCATGCATGGGCGCAGTTATCCCATATTTTTAGTCAAAACCATGTTTCCTAGACAATAATTGTTGTTATTACTTTACTTATTACAGTTAATATCATTTGATGATTGTGTGACACACATGCCAATTTTGTGTTATTAATATTATTATAATTGATAGCCTTATTTATTCATAAACCAATGATACGAGGGAATACAAATTTTCTCATTCATCATAATAGGAACCTAGAAATTACTTGTCATTCATATTACCATCCCATATTAGATCCTTTCACTATGTTCATTATCTAATAATAAAATTATTATTTAGTTATCCTTTATTTTATGTTTTTCTTGTCTACATTTTCTCTATAATTGAGTGATTTTTTGTTCAATTCATTATGTTCATCTCTCCTCAGGTGTTGAAATGATTATTCTACCGATTTATTCAATTAATTATATTTTAATTGGGTGTATATTATTGGAAATGATTCAGTTAGATGAAAAACTCATTTTAAATATAAATATATATATATATATATTTACCTAATAAAATAAATTTTTTAATATGAAATTTCAAAAATAAAATTATATAGTTTCCAGAAATTGATAAGGCAAGGAATATTTGACCCTTAAACTTCGGGAACCCCAGTAATTTAACAAAGATCAAAATTAAATATAAGGCCTTCGAAGAGGCTACTTGGGGTAGTTTATGAGGGTAAATATTCCCTTTCTATCCATTTATCATCCAATAGTGTTGATATCTATATTCTTCAATCTTGATTAGATCGTTTTTCATTGAATTTGAAGATGAATGGTTCAATGAAATTTACATGTTTTGTTTCACAAGAGTGGAATTTTCTTAGTTCTAGACATGATGGACCTTGAGCCACATGCCTTATATATAAGAATTCACCATAATGAACTAACTCTTGTACCTAATCCAAGCATTAGAGCTCACTTTTTGATAGTTTCCCATTTCAGATGTTGTATATGTAAGGTCAACTTTGTCCTTCTCATATAATGGATGATCCAACCCATGTGTTGCATCTATAGTATCCACCAACCATATGAGAGGATAGAATTAAACATGCTATAGAGTTTGGGTTGGACGCCACCATATCATTCATTGAGAATATGGATAATTCTCTTGATTAGAGGGTGTTTCTTTATACATAAATGTTGCAGGATTTTTCCAAGAACTACTATGATTTCATTAGCGAGTCTGGCCGCCATTCGAGGAGGGTATGGGAAAAATCCAGATTTATTTCTTTGGTTAGTTGAATCCTCAACCATTGAGAGTTGATAAATCTATAGAGATCATGAATCTCATATATGGTTCTAGGTTATTTATGTAATACTTCGTTCATATTACTATGTTAAATCATTTTTCAACACCTCTAGTTGGTAATGATCTTTCACGTGCTATAATGATCGAGGATGGGCTCAGTTATTCCAACTATACTCTAGTGAATGTGTTTTTTCTACCAAAAAGTTGTAAAGTAGTCTATCTGGAACCTATCACTGTGAAAAACATGAGGGAATGTGATACTACCATGCAATTATTATCATCCCCATTGCAGACAAATTGATCTTCCAATAGCGGGAAATGTTTCATTGATGTTTTCTTTTTAGTGTAGTGTGTGACACCAAGATATTTTATTAAATATTTTTCTCTAATAAGTCTTCAATATAATACATCACATTTTATAAAGTGTTTAAACATATATAGAAGTTACCATTTATAAATATAACTAACGTATGGATATATATGGTGAATTCAATAGAGGAGAATATTTTTTGTAAAATACAGTCAAATTAAATATGATGAAAATATTTTTATTCTTGAATTAATATATTATATTAATTACAATTATTAAATCAAATTAATGATTTATATATTTTATACATCTAATGAAATATTTTTTATATTCCTCTAATTCATTTTTAGTCTTTCTATATAAATAAAGACTATTTTATGTAAAAAATATATATTTTTCAAAAGTGTAATTTTACATCCTTTTAAGGGAGAACCTTTTTGAGTTATAAATTTGAAACATTAATGATTTTTATATTAAAAATGATAATTCTTCAGTGGTTTCGTGATTTAAAGAATTACTCTGGATCAATTTTTGGAATTTTTATGATAAGATTCATGTATTGTTGATTTACAAAAAATATACTAAATAACAATTGAAAATAAATCATAAAAATAATTTATATAGTGAGATTATATTAATGAAGTTTTTTAATGTATAAATTTGTTATATTTTTAATAGTTAATAATAATTTTTTCATTGAAAATAAATATATATTTAATTTAAATGTAAAAACATTTCAATATTTTTCATTTTTTACCACTTAAATATGTTTCATCGTTATGAAAACATGATTAATTTTAATTAAATATTTGAAACTTTGGCCTTGGTAGTATTGAATAATTAATTCCATATTTGAAATAATAGGGTCCAAATTATATAATGAAATTTACTTAATATTCAGATATTTATGACAGTAATGTTAATAATTTATATTAATACTGTAAAAAGGTTTATTGTTTAATTAAGGGTAAAAATAATATTATGAAATTACCATAACTGTTTTCCTAATATCTTTATATTTGTTTATCTCTAGCTAAATCATCATTGGGTAAAAGTATTATCCTTTGGAATCCATTCAGATGAGATTATGACATTTAAAATATTTTATTTAAAGAAAAGATAAACATGTCTTACTCAAATTTTAATAACTATATAATTTTTACTATACATTTTTATTGAATATAAATTATACTATAAAACATAATAGTAATGAAACAGTTTTTTATTTATCCTGTTAATTTATTTTTAATTTTTATGAAATAATTATGTATGTTAATACTTATATACATTGATGTTGAAAAATTTATTATTTAATGAAAAATAAATTAAATAATAATTATAAAAATTATAATATCATTTAGAAGACCAAAACCCATGACCATGTCTAATTGTTTGAGTATATATCGACCAAAATCATCCCATGTTATAATTACTGACCATTTAATGTTAGTTGACAAATACTGGGAATATTATATTATATTATCTGATGTAATTTCAAAGTGGTCACAATCATGCATTAATAAATAAAACATTTTTAATGTAGGATTTTTCATAAGATCTATTAGATAAAATATATTTTCTTAAATTCTATATTAATTATATTTATCAAGGTATTTTGTAATTTTATTAAATTGATATGTGTGTTATATTATTACACAATTTTTTTAGTAATTATTTTGTTAAAGGAAAAATGTAATAAATGTAAATGAAATATTACAATAAATATAATTTTGGATAAGAAATATATCCAATAAATTTGGTTGATTTACATTAACTTTTAAGAATAAAATAATACATTTGGTCAACGTTAAATTTTTCTCTACATATTTTAGAAAATCAATGATTTGAATAATGTCAAAATTTAAACTGTTGATTGTTTATCGAAATAATATATAATTAAAATAATTTAAAAAAATGATACAATATTATAAATATAATATAATTATTATATGGTCCAAATGGTTCTAAATTATTCATTATTGTTCTATTATTCCTAAAATATGTAAATATTACACCCTTTTAATATTGAAGTATTTTTTACCTTTTATAATATTTAAATTTAATAAATAAGATTTAATTAAAATTATAATGTTCATATTGATTGAAAAACATGTCAAATTTTTTTCGATGAGGAGATTACCACCTTATATCAGCTCAATTTTTAAAATATGAAATTTTTTAGGTATTTGTATGGGGTCTGATTCTTGTATAAATTATTATTTTTGGTGATTCTAAATGAGAATTTCAACTCAATTATAAAAGGTCACCACCTCTTTAACTTCTCGACAACAATTTGTGCTTTAATACTCATCCATCCCCAACCAATTTCCCTTATAAACATCCCTAGTCACACTCTAGATGTTTTGGTCCTCTTCAAAGATAATGTCTAGGTCCATTAAAAGGATATCTAGTGGGATATCTACGAAGAATATTTGATTCAATTACATACATTGGATGTCAAACCTATGTTAAGGGATAATTTTATAATCTCATTATTAACCAAGATTATTTATATTTATGTGTATACTAGATTATATTTATCATCTCTATACATGTTTCCAAAAAAATTGAAAAAATTTCATCTATACATATTGAGTTGTTTAAAGACAGTATTCCCTATTCGTAAAATTTTCATTATCTTCATGAATGAAATCTCTTGTAACTTTTTAGAGTAATTGTTTCACTTATCCAAAAAATTCAGGATAATATTTTTTCTCTCATCACGTATGGATCGGACATATTTTTAATCTTTCATAACACATTATTTCCTTGAAGGTTATCTCCCAATATTTAAATTTTATTTTCAATTAAATTAATTTCTATTATAATATCACATCCTTTTGAAATTATAAAATGACTTCAATGAAGAAATGATATTTTCATCAATAATTATTTCCATGTAATATCTAAAAATTATTTTCCCTGTGAACTAATTTTATATGACTTTACATATGCTTTAATATGGATATAATGTAGGATAATTATATATATTATTCTAGTGATTTTATTATTTTATAATGATATTATATTTAGAAAATTCATTTCTATTTCAAGGATTATGATTTGATGAAATAATGTTTCTAAATCCCATTGTATTCTATGTGTTTTTATATGATGGATGATTTTTGTTATTGTGTAAGGTATTTATATAATATATATTTTGTGATGAGTGAGACCTATATCACCCTCGTATAAATTGGTTAATGATATATATATAATGATATATACAAGGATGGAATGGGGTGTAATCTTGGTTCAATAACATAGGGATGAATCATGGTGTGAACATATTTTAGTGAAGGATTTTTTCCATAATGATGGTATTGGAAATGAGCATTGTATAATTTGTAAATGATTTTGTATGCTTATATATATGCCATAAATTCCATTTCTTATGTTATTCCATTTGGAAATATGTTCATTTATACATTATGAACTTTTTTGTCTTATCTGAAGAAATTAGATCATGATTTTTCATAATGATGATAATATTTTAAAATGATAATATCTTATGTTTTATGATTATTAGACGAATTATATATCCCATTTTTACCCTTACTGGTCATTTAGGCTAACCATATTCTATTTACATTCAACCATGTTTTAAATAATGGTATTATGTAATATATTTCTAAAAGAGGTATAATTATTAAAGAATAATATGGATATAAGATAGATGTTTTATGGAATAAATTTTTTTCCTGTTATTAACGTCACTAAACTTATATAGTCCACATTTTGTTTTTAATATTGAGAAATTAATATTCATTAATATTGACTTAGTATCTATATATGAAAATTGTTTTCTATTTTAGATTTTATCATAGAAATGGTTTAGATATCATTTAGAAAATAACTTGAGAAATCCATAGTAAGAACCATAAAGAAAATTCTATTTATAGGTTATAATCATATTGTTTTAGTAATGATCATTAATAACATATGAAAAAAACCAGTGTCCTAAATAGAAATTATATTCATGATTTTTTTTGTTTTGACAATATGATTAATATTACTCACACAATGCTTCATGGATTTAGTCAATATATGGAACCCAAAGGAACTATGTTAATGTAGAATTTTACATGAAATTAAATGATACTTCGTCGTAGCGAACAAATTTTATGGGAGTAATAATAGAAAATTATGTTTCTAGAATCACCCAACATTCTCAAATAATAAATCATGTTGGAAGTCAAATACAAAAAAATATAGAGAAAAATAATTTTTTTAATTCCTTAATAAGGAAAAATATACCTTCATTTTGGGAGTCTTCTATTCAAATAGTCAGTTAATAATGGATCAGTACCACAGAAATTATACTATTTGTTCTACAATGTCCAAAACCTGAGAAATTCTTATTTGACGTTTATTCTTCTGAAGGTGATGCAGATCAGTGGTGGATGATTAATAAGAATTATGATGAAAATGGATGATATAGGATATATAGAATGGGATAATTTTAAGAATATATTTTTTTAAAAATATATTCCTTGTATTCTTCAAACGAATATAGATTTTATTTCCTTGATCTTAAGAAAAATAATGATGACTTTGTTGGTACCAATGAAGAAAATATTACAATACATCAATGATATGCTTCTGGGATTTTTATCCAACAATATAATAAAATTGGTCTATTATTTAGATTTTTAAAACCATGTCTCAGAATCGAATTACTCATATTGGACATCAATCACATTGATGAAATCGTTTAATTTTACCCCAAAGTTGTGATGGAAATTAGAGTAAACCATCAATCCCATGGGATTCATAAGAAGAGAAAATGGACTTAATGGAAAATATAAATACAACACAAAAATGGATCTATGATTTCATTTATTCTCGATGAGTGGAATGATACATGGAGGAATTATAAAAATGGGACTAGTAAATGTTTAAACTATGGGAAAGTAGGATATCAGGCATTTGACTGCCGAAGTGGTGGAAAAAACTATTTAATTATGCGTATAGTGAAGAGGATTCATAATATTAACCTCCCACACATCAAATATACATGTGAAAGGAAATGGGTAATTATTCCAACCAATTCCTAAACCAAAGTGTTCTTGTTGATGAACAATTTCAGCTATATTGTAAGGCCAATCAAAAATGAAAACCACATGAGATCATTGATGATGATGTGGAGTATGAAAAAGTAGTGGTAAAAGGTACACATACCATCCTCTGTAATGTAATAAAATGTTTTAAATGATTATAGATCCACCCACACATCTTCTTAGAAGGAATACTCTACGAGTTTCCCTAAATTACTCAATAATTAGATGTTGAGATTGTTGAAAAAACTTCTAATTGATCAACTATTACTTCAAATGTTTACAATTCTTATCATGTTTATATTTGATCGAATTTTCTTCCAAAATTGTTTTTGATCATACCATTAATGTAATTATATATGAATCATGGTAATAAGTGGGATTCTCTATATGGATCTCAACTCAATTTCCAGGGAAGTGAAGTCACATTTCTTATTCCAAATGAATCTATGATCAAATATCGATTAAAGAATGAATATGAACATCTAGTAGAAATTTATTCCATATTACGTGTCCATATTCATATAAAACATGTTCATATATATCATTTGGTTGGGGAGAAACTAAAAAATAATTATGCTCCTATTTTATAGGAGTTTGTTTATGTATTTCTAGAAATATTGTAATTTTATCAACTAATGCCTGATTTTCTTTTTCAATAGTACTCATATTGGTTGCTTTACCATTTCAAAGACTCCTTATAGAATTAATTGATTTGACATTATGAAATTTAAGAACAATCTACATGAGAATATTGATAAGTCATTTTTATTTCCTAGTGAGTCACCTTTGGGTGCACATATTCAGTTTTTTATGAATACAGATGGATTGATGAGACTCTATATTGATTATTAATAACTTAAAATGATCAATATCATGAAATATATAGTTTCCCCCATATTGATGGGTTATTTAACCAAATATGTTGAGCACAAATATTTATCATTATTCTAAATAACAACTATTAATTTATTAAAAGGGGCATCTACCCAAGACATCATTTTAAATATGGTATGTACAGTATAAATATATATTAATGGTATTTCATATTATTAATGGCCCAACTATTTTCATGGATTTAATGAATAGAGAATTTATAGAATATCCTGATCAGTCTGTTGTAGTCTTTATAGTATATATTCTTATCTATTTGATAATCAAGTTTGAACAATATGATCACCATAAAATTGGATAGAAGACCCTCAGAAAGGAAAATGTTTATGAAAAAAATAACAAGTGTAAATTTCAACTACTAAAGATTAATTTTTTTGTCACATAATATCACGAGGGGGGATATATATTGATCCATGAAAGATAGATGTTATGGAACAACAACATATACCAATAATAGTAACTAGTATCTTATTTTTCTAGTTTTGGATGGATATTATCTACTTTTTTGAAATATATTTCATGATTATATAATCCAATAACCATGTTTAATAAGAAAGGAGTTCTGTTTGTATTGGTGGACGAAAGCAATGAGAAATTTAAACAGATTAAATAAATGTTAGTCAATGGACCTGTACTAATAGTACCCTATAACAAACAGAGGTTTGTAATATACATTGATGAATCCATGATGGATCTGTGATTTTTTTTCTAATGAAAATGATATGTTAATAAATTATTACACATGGCAATAGAAAACACATTAGGAAATTTACTGAACTCATTATTTGGAGTTCGGTGAGGTAATCATTGAATAAATGATAGGATGAATTATCTTTAGAGAGAAAGGTGTGATATATATAATTAACATACATTTATAATGTTTATTATCAATAAAAAATATTTTCATTTGTGCAAAACAAGATTTTTGGAGTTGATAAATTATTAAATCTTAGTAAGACAATACCACCATGTGAAAGTGAACAATGTGGAAGATACATTTAGTCAAAAAGATCATTTCATCATATCAATAGTGAGGATTAGAAATGATAAAAGATTTTTAGATTTTCAAAGTATAGAACTGTATATCATAATAGAATGGCAGAAATGAAATCTTTTTAAATTCAATGGTCAACCATATATACAAGTTAGGATTAAGGGGGCCCAAAATAAAGATGTGAAATTAAAAATTATGTTTAGAAATGTTCAAAAGATCCACATTGATTTACCTATAATAAAATGGTTCATGAATAATGTTTGTATTACTACCATAGAATAATTAAATAAGGAAATGTCGCATGAGGATCATTATACATCATTCGCTATTTATACTTGAATCACATTGATGTATACAGAAGTCAAATAGTATTTCTGGATGGATGACCTGAAGAGAGATATAGTAAAATATGTATCTTGGTTCCTAGTTTTTTAGAAAGTAACAAATGATAGATAAAATTAAAAGGTAATGTTACAATCATTAACCATACTAGAATGAAAATGGGAGAAATTCATCATTGATTTTTCAATCAGACGTCCCAAAACATATAAAATCCATAATTATATATGATTTGTAATTAATTTATATATAAAGTTAGAACATATCATTGTTATTTGATAAAACATCACACTTATTCATCCTTCAAGGACCTGTATAATGATGTTGTTAGATTGAATAGAGTAACACTTTCCATTATATCTGATCAGGATATGAGTTTTACCTTATGTTCTAGTGAATTTATCATCATACTCTTGTTACAATATTATATTTTAGCATAGCATAAGATCCTCATAAATATGGCCAGTTAGACAGGAATATTCAAACTCTATATGAAATGTAGATATATATATATATATATTTAATATGTTATTGGGATAAAAACATACACATCATAGAATATTCCGTTAACCATATATTTCATTCTAATATTTAGACGGATCTTTATGAATCCACATATGGTAACTAGTACATAACGTGACCATGTTGGGGAGTAGTTGGGGAAAGAAATAAATTGGGAACTGATCGTGATGATGAAATGGTAGAGAATGTTAGAAATATTAAACAACATATAAGAGAAGTGTATAGATGATGTATTCCTGTGAATATCATCATGGGAAAGTATACTGAGATTAATAAATATGGTAATGTTGAGACCTATGTATATCAGTACTCTTGAAATACCAAATCATGTTGGTAAGGTTCCTTATAGATTTGAATTTCCACTTAATTTATCTCTTGTTCTAGATTTATTCCATGTATCAAACCTAAGAATGTAAATAAAAAATCCTTCCCACATACTGAACACATAATTTATTCCATTGGAGAAGGATAATTCATATTAAGATAAACTGATGGAGATTACAGATCATAGTAGAAAGGTTCTATGAAATTAGACCACTCATTGGGTTTTTATTTTATGGTGGAATGATAAATTTGATGAAGATACTTGGGAAATTGGGTACCTAATTTGGAAGTGGTATCCTCATCTATTATTATCCATGTGATGAATTATATGGAAAAACTAATTTAGTAGGAGTAGAATGTGATTCCAAAATATTTTAATAAATATATCTAATTAAATAATTCTCCAAGATCATACATTTCACTAAAATGATAGTTAAAAATAATAGTGATACAATATAAAATAGTCGTTATAACCCAGCCATTATGTTAGAGAGAATTAATATTAATAAAGTGTGAATGTATATAGTGAATTCAATTGCTACAAATTTTTAATTATAAATATGATCCAATTAAAGGTAAATTGAATATTTTTACTTTTGTCTTAATAGATTATGTTAATTAGAATTTTTAAATTAATGAAATTTAGATGTTATATATTTAATAAAATGACTTTCTTATTAATTAAATAGATTTTTTTCTTTCATTGATTATGAATAAACCATATTTTTGTATAAAAACCAATATTTATTCAAAGGGATAATTTCATTTTCGGTAAAACAAAAAAAATTGAAATTAGGATTTTGACATATTTATAAATATTATAAGGAAATATGAACTTCTTCATAGGATGCAAGATATAAAAATTTACATTGGATGTATTTTTGATATTTGTCTAATAAGATTCATGTATTAATGAATAGTAAATATATACTAAAATTTAATTAAAATAAAATTATTTTATCAAATTAATTTATATGGTTAAATTATATTATTTAGTTGTAATAAAGGATAAATATATTATATGTCTAAAATTTTATGTAATGGAAGGCATTTACATTAATTTTACATCGAATTTATATTCAAAAAATATTTTGATACTTTTGATGCTTTAAAATTTAAAACATGTCTCATCATTATGTAAATACCTTTTTAATATTTTTGTGCTTTAGGAGTAGTATCAGTAGTGATTATAATTAATATGGAAAAAATTTCAATTATTTTATTAAGGGTAAGAATTATTTTATAAAATTACCCAAAACCATCTTCTAAAATCATTATTTGGGATTGATTAAACCTAATTCATCCTTAGGATGAAATAGTATGATTTGTAAGACACTTGGATGAGATGATGACACTTAATATATTTTATTTTATTAAAAATAAAATATTTTTTTACTCAAATTTCAATAAATATATAAATTTTTATATAAGTGTTTAAATAAGTAAATATATAATATAAAAACTTATTTTTGTGATGAAATATTAATATATATCATGGTAGTATTTTTAGGTAATAAATTGTTAAAATAAATATTTATTCAATGGTGATGAAAAATTCATTTAATTGATGAAAAATCTATAAAATATTCTTAATCAAAATGATAATAACCCTTAAAAACGATATCCCTTGACCAAATATTATTATTCGATTAAATATCGACCATAATCATCCATGGGTATAATTAGTTACTATTTGAGGCCACATGGAAAATATTAGAACACTTATAATATTTTATTTAATATAATGTTAATGGGTCACGTTCTTGTTTAAATGAATATAACATTTTTAATATTGTCTATTTATGAAGACATATCACACTATAAATATTTTTTTAAATCTAGATGAATTATTATCATTAAAAAAAATTTAAAAACAGTTATTAAATAAATATGTATATTAAATAATTACACAAATATGATATTGTATTTATTTTTTAATGATAATATCAAATAAATGGTATCGAAAACTTCAAAATCAATATAATTTGGGATAAAAATATATACAACATATTTTATATACGGCTTATACCTATAAGGAATATAATAATATATTGGGATTTATTTCATTTTTCTATACTCATATTTTTAAATATCATTAATTGGAATTGTTTCAAAATTGAAATTATTGATTGTTTATCAATATAAGGATTTGTTAAATTATTTAAAACTAAAAATTAATTTTTGGAAATATAAAATTATTATGAAATGGATGAAAAGTTTCTAAATTATTAATTAATGGTCAAATTTATATTGAATTAGTCAATATTACACCCATTTAATATTGATGTATTTTCTTCCATATTAAAAATTAAAATAGAATAACTAAGAGTTAATTAAAATGATTAGGTTTATATTGACATAATTTCTTGAAAACATTTATTTTTTTTAGATTACAACCTTTTATCATCTCAGACTCTAAAATGTAAATTTTTCTATTTTTTCGATGTTTAATGATTTTATTATAAATGAATATTTTTGGATATTCCAAAATTTCCCTTCCTTGTAATTATAAAAGGGGAACCTCCCACTTGATTATTAACATCACTTTGTGAACTTAAGATAATCCATCCCATGAAAATTTACCTTGTAAACATCTCTAATCACAGTATAGAGGTTATGGTTTTCTCTAAAATCCTTCTTTAGTTCAATTAAGTGGATAAATTGAGGGATCCTATCAATTTAGTGGGTATTAAAATACAAATAATGTATGTCAAAACTAAGGTAACTCATATTTTTGTAGTCTAATCAAACCCCAAAATAGTTTATATGTATGTATTTTCTGGGGTTTATTAATCATCCATTTCTATATTTTGAAAAAACATATTCCAAAATATTCTTTCTATCTTTCAAATAAAATTTACAGTAAATTTTACCCATTTCCAATATATTACCTAAAAATGTGAAATGATTTTTTATCATTTCCAACAAAAGATAATTATTGAATAATTTAGAAATGTTATGAAAAGTTTTTTTAATTTATCATATATGAAATGAATGGATTTTTGTGATTTTATAACACCATGTTTCCTTGAAGCTTCACATACATGATTTCAAGTGTTTTATCATTGAAATTAATTTATTTTAACAACTAAATTAATTCTAAAAAAATGAAATTGTCTTCAAAGAAAAAAGTATATTTTACTCAATAATTATTTATAAGTAATCTATAAGAATTATTTTTTATCAAAGCCTATATTTAGTTGAGGTTACATATGTTTTAATATGGATTTGATTCAATATTACTATACCTATTATTATTTTTATTTGATTATGAATATGATGGATTGATATTTTTGAAATCCATTTCTTTTTTAGGGATTATGTAATAATGGAATGATTTTAATGAAACCCATTTTATTCCCTTGGTTTTGATATGATTAATTATTAATGTCTATGTGGACCACATATATATGGGTTTCATTATAATGGGTGGGACATATATATACCAATAATATATTGGGAAATGAATTATATCTTATGAGATAGAAAGGGATAGAATAGAGTGTAATCCCATTTTAGTAACACAGGGAAGGAACAAGAAGTGAACTCCATCAGAATAGTATTTTTTCCACTATGATGGTATTGGAAATGTGCCATGTATAATTTTAAATGATTTTCTATCCTTTTATGTATTCAAAAAATTCCATGTCATCAGTTAATTCCTTTGGTAATATGTCCTTTGATTCATTATGAACATATAATATTTATCACATTACATGATATCATGATCATTCATAGCAAGATAATATTTTCAAATGTTTTGTTCTTATGTTTTAAAATTATGATATGAATGAAATCTCTCCAGTATACCATCACCGAGAATATGAGCACACATTTTTTGGTATTTCATTTCCTCATATTATGAACATGGTAAGGAATTATGATATGCCAATAATTGTTCCAGTTATAAAGGAATAGGTAGGGTAAATTTTGATGTTTTATGAAAATGTTGTTTATATTTTCCGAAATTATAATTAAACTATTTCAATACGATCAACATAATGATTTTTATTTCATGTAATGAATATTCATAAATTTTGAAGTAATAAAAATATATTTAATTTTATTTTTTTTGAAAGTGGTATCCAAAGTACACAAACTGGAAGCTCAATGCCATGTCATCATTGGGGATGATATGGGAACCTAAAGTCTTAGTCTGATAATGTTTCTCTTGAGTATTAGGATTGTGATTGTATAGAGAATTATTAAATAATATATCAATCCATTCCATATGATTCATTTGGTTGAGGATGTTTACCAGCTCTACTATTAAGGGAAAGTAGTTTTTTTTCATAGTCAAAGAGAACATGTGATTAATGTTGATATATCACTGTGTACCATGATATAGAATTATATTTATTCCATGATTTTTATGTGCCATTCCTTGATAAAAAATCTCTACATCATAGATAATGTTTTTTTTCAGAAATATACATATCTATTGTACCAGATAATGATAGTCTTGTGTTTTCTTTGGTGTATCCCAAAAAAATATTTGATATAAACTGTTTCTTTTTATTGGATATATATTATAGGAACCTCATAAAGGACATTTAGGCCATAACTGATCCTTACTATTCTTATAAAGAAGTGTTTTATGTCCATGTTGTTAAAAGAGTTCAAGAAATCATTTCAAGAGAATAAAGTAAGTCTTGTCTCGAAACTTATTCTCATTATTTAAAATCCTAGTAGAGGTATATATTATTCTTCAATGTATATAGAGTCATCATGGTTGTATTGTTGATGCAATAGGATATAGTTTTTTTCATACAGATCTTAGGAATTTAAGCAGCATGAGAATGTGTTTCCGATGCATGAACCATAACTAGATCATGTTTTTCATGAATTATGCTGTAAGAGAAAGTACATGATTGGTTATATCATTGTTATTTATAAAAACCACAAGATCTTCAAATACATATTTACAATGTCTTTAATGAATCTCATATTGAGGATATGGGTTTAATATCTACATTCATTTGCTTTCAGTTTTGTGAATATGTCTGGGAATGGAAATGTGGTGGTGGATATGTTGAGTTGTAATAGTGATGCCCATTTAATATGGGAACCGAGTGATAAATGATAATATATGGCCCTCATATATGAGATGAATCCAGAGTATCATTTTAGTCAGAACCATTCATATCTTTCAGTCCATAAAACTTCCACTTCTCACATCTTGAAGTTATATAGAAGTAAATTTTTATAACCTGAAGGCTTGGTACTCTGTGACAGTATTTCAGTAGATGACCCACCATTATATTCCCCTTTTTGAAAAAGGTGATATCATGATTTTTCCTAAATGTATTTGGGATTCATTAGATATCTTAACGTATTAGATTCACATGATTATTAATTGTAAAATCATCTCATCTTATACAGTATGTATCCAGACATGTGACACCATTATTCTTTTCATGGGATGAAATGTAAGATATTAGGATTCATCAGTTACTGTTCATCCAATAAGAAGTTAAAGGAGGAGCACCATAGTCTTGAATACTTTTTATAAACTCATACAGTACCGAAATGTAAAAGGGAATATGTTTTCCTAGTGTTTTTAGTCTGTTTACTATGGTCACATAGGGGTAATGATGATTTATGGATTGTGATTTACTGATTGAACATAGTATACAACTGACTTCTGACCCGAGATACATTCATGGATGTTGAACATAGAAGATTTTATATGTGTGAAGTCATCAAATATATGTTTTTCCTATTACTATAATTTCAGTTGGGGGTTTTAATTTAACTTTCTGGTCCAGAATGTGATTTCATAAGGCTATAGGTATACATGTAATTTTGAGCACAACCATTGTCACTCAAACTAATCAATTGACAGAACATACTATATAGGTTCCAGAGGACATGATCCAAGAATTACTCTTTGATTTAATTGTTTTTCAAGGATTTATATCCAAATATTTGAGTTATACTATAATAATAGCATATAGTAATTGATTCATATGAATCCTTTTTTGTTCTAGTATAGTTGGTCGGGACATTCACCGCAATGATAGCTAGTGATGGTGAGGCAGTGATACTAGGTCATTGTGTCATGTATGAGACTTCAATGAAGGATCAAATGATCAAAAGGTTTATTTATATTAATAAATATAGATAGAATATTATTTTGAACTTCATTTATGATTTCTAGAGTTTGAGGTGAGGGATCTAGTTTTCCTGGAGGTATCGCCTACACATGGGAATATATGTATATGAAGTAATGTGAATTTTCCGCATGTTATACAGGGTTGTATGAGATTCACGATTGTGTTGGTTTGATGGACTCTCAGTTGATACTACCTCATAGAAACCATTCAATTCCTGATGTCTTCATCGTGTCTTGGATTAACTGGTATAATGTTAACCCGTCAAATAGTTTTTACCCGGGGAAGTTGAGCTAGAGGATGATGAGTTGTTTAAGGAGAATACTATATGCATTATTGATCGGTACATGAAGTCTCATTATGGTTGTTTTTCCCTCCACTATTGGTGTTGTGGTAGCAAGATTGTGCACATGACACGACTTGGGGGGAAGGTGGCTGAAGAGTGTTCCTACTGTCTATAGTTGAACATGGACATTATTTCACCTCCCTTGTATGGTGAACATGGTGATGAGTTCCATTAGTGGGTGAATACTGTAAGAACTCTATTTTTTACTAATATCTGTATAATTTTAATTTTGATCAATAATTTTATTTTGTACCTAATATGGATTCCTCAATAGTTAGAAATGTTTTTTTGGGTTTTAGATGTTTTATGGGTGCTCGGAACCCCATGCGATTGATTAAATGGACTTACTACATGTTTAGTAGAACTCGTGTGAGCCAAGATACATGTATTACCATATTCATGTAGTGTAATATAGATGGGTATGGTATAGTGTAACATTTTACCTAAACAAGAACCAAGTATTGGGCATATTTTCTGAGAACATAAGACATGTTTTAAAGTTGATTCACATTTTTGGAACATTTTTTTCTATCCATTCAACATATATATGTATTTTCCCCTACCAATAGTACTAGAATCACGGTTGTTTCATGGATTCAGAAACGATATTTACAAACTACATGATGACTATTTTTTTGGGAATTTATCTATTTTATCATAAAAAATTCCTAAGTCATTTCATTTTCAATCATAATAATTGTAGAAGATATCTCGACTTCTCCTCCACTTTAGAGACAACATCAAAACATAAATATCTTTTTATCTACCGATCTAATCTAATTTATATTTTAACCGATTTTCTCCACATTTGATTTTTATTATCAAGTATTTGATCCGATTTTAAATGATTTTAATTCATACATCTATCAATGATGTTATTTATATTCATGATCCTATGCAATACTTCCAAGGAACTGTTTCATTCTTAAAATATCTTCTAATATAGGGAAAACTAAAGGCTAATACTGAATAGTATAATCATATGAGTATGAAGTTAATGATCTATTAATTATCCATCAAAAGTAATTATTTTATAAAATTGTTGTGTGTGTGCACAAATTTCATCATGTATTTAATGTTTAATATATATTTCATTATTTTTGTTGTATGCACTAAGTTCTAAGAACCATTCCATTAATATTATTCATCATTTGGGGTTAAATCTAAAATGATAACCACCCAATGTAGCGTGTTTACATAGTTAATACATTTATTGGACTATTATATTTGTCTTAGACACTATTAGAGTGTTCCTAGTATTAACCCTACTAATTAAAAGACGTACATAATCGATTCACCTATGAATTGATAAATAGAAATTACCATGTTTACTTCCTACATTACTCACCTAAGGAAGGTGATTCTGTAAAATAAATAAATCATAATGGAAATGAAATGTGTATGGATTACATATGACTTGGCCTAATTTATTATGATCAAATGTATTGGTTTCACATATACAACACCCCATTCCATTCCTAATGAAAAGAATTTGAGTGATGTTTATTAAAATATAATGACACTTACGAAAATAAATAAATGGTTCCAATTGAAAAAAGCATAAAATTTTTTGTATGGTAAGAATTATTATCATTGTAGTAAAACATGAGTCTATATCATGAGTATGATGAATATTTTCTCAAACAACATGGTAATATAATTATCAAAATTAGATAAAATTTAATATGGAACTCCATGAAAACTTACAACATCATTCAGGTATATTATGGAAGGTGGATCCATATATAAATCTTCCAGGATGATAAAAATGTGTGGTTCCAAAGTAAGGTGATTATATTATAATAAATTATTACATAAAACATTATGTTTACAAATAAAGTTTTTAATATATCCACAATTATTAAATTAATTCCCCTTAAGATAATTTTTTCAGAAGAAATCATAGTAAAACCAAAGGATTTTATTTCTTGTTTTTTCTCATTAAATATCATTAATCAGGATAAAATTCATTCTCATTAGTCCAAAAGATTGTTTCAGTTAATTATCAACATTATTAATCTCATAAAAATATGATGGTTTAAAAAATATTTTTATTGATCTTAAATATACATATATACACTTCCAAATTATAATTACAGTTAATTCCATATATATAACCTTATCATATAAACAATCATTTCCATTGGGTGATTGGGTTCAACTTTGCATCAATAGAATATAAGAGGTGATTTTTTATATAATAACTCATGTAGAGGAAGATGGACACAAGAAATTTCACTAATGGATATAAAATATGGTTTTCATAGGGTTCTTTCATACAAAATAATTCCCAAATTCGAAAACAATGAATGGTAGGATAAGTCTTCCATAATTATCTTGAGTAACATCATCCATTTTGATTTTTCAGTGTTCCTCTCCATATTTATTATACAATGGTTATTGTGGGACACCTTCCACATTATACATTAGATTGAAACAATCATTCAAATAATTCCAAAAAACATTGAACCTGAAAAATTGAAATGATGGTGGGATATATTGATATATCACTCCATTCATTTCAATTATTTACCTATTCACATAACTTATAATTTTTCTGGTCGATGGAAATGCTTCCAACACATGAAACACATTTTTTTTATCATTTTATGAAATCAATGAATTACTCCATCAAATAGTTTTTATTAGTTGGTGTTCACAACTTATTCTTCCCTCAAAGAGACATTTAATTTTATTTTCTGTTGAAAATATTTTCCATTTTCTTTTTACCATAACCTAGAGGTTTTCCAAATTTAAATATAAAATTTATGTGAACATCGAGGGATTTATTTATAGAATCCAATTAACCTTATGAGTAAATACAATTATATATTTGATTTTAAACAATGATAAATTGATCAACTTTATTTTTGGTATAATTAATATATTATGTATTACTACTCATGTCTTGAAAATTTTTATACATATGAAATGAAATATTCAACATTCATTTCTAAATGGTTCAGGAATTCACTCATCATTTTTATAAAAATAAATATGATAAATATATTTATTGAAAAATAACAATAGAATAAATCCAATTTTTTGGATATAATTCCATCTTATTTCCTTAAAATAATAAATATATTCCACCATAGATCTACATAGCCTTATTGATATTAGATAGGTAATTTGACTTTATCATGATAATAACTCTAGATAATGTCAAATATATTTTTAGTGGTACTGGTCTAGTTATCAAAACTAACATATCAGTGGGACTATTGAATAAAGATGGGTGTTTACACATGAAGGACTCAATAGAATGATGTTCCTAACATTTCTTGTTTGGATCTTCACTTGATTTCATAGTATGAGAATGATTTGGGAGTATGACAACAAGGTTTATCTTTTGAGATCGCATAACATTTAATATCCCATGAGAATAGTCATTCATTTATCTATATCATTCAATATTAACAGTGCTCAATCTTGTTGTAGATAAAAACATAATAAAAAAAAGGATATTGTTGAAAGAAACATCATATTAGGAAAATAAATAATCCTGAAATATCACATATAATATGTCAACCTATTGATTAATTTCTTTAAATATTTTACACCTTAGTCATAAAATTGGACATTCATAGTCATCCTCTATTTGAAACCTTCATGATGTTTCATAAAGGGTTTTTTAATTTCCAAAGAATATCCCAAGAGTTTTTCAAATCAAGTTGGAAGAAAGGCCTTTCATCCTTCACTTTGTGATGATGGAGTCTAATAAAATGTTATATCATTAGATCTATCACAGTAGGGTACCTCTGATCTAGAGTCACATATAAATATAAAATACAAAATGAAATTTTATTAATTATTAACCATTATCTCTATAAATTACCAATATTCAAGGATATTTTCCTATACATTGACCATCCTTATACTTATCCTTAAAGATATTCCAACTTATATCCTTAGAAATATCCCAAGGGATCACACTGATGTTTTATAATCTAATTTTACAAAGTATAACAAATAGTTCAATCTATACCAACTAAAGAGAGACCTCATTCTTATACATATATATTACATATTGTTAGAGGAATATTCATTACACACGAAATCACATGTAAGAGAACCATAATAAATTAGTGTATTTGGATTCTAGGTACACAATATTCTAATTTGGTGAATGATTCTCAAAATATCATATTATTGTCTACCCCTATAGTACTATTCAAAAACAAGCCCTATATATGAACATTATTTAGAACCTGGTAAAATGAAACTCCACAAAGGGATATCATAAATGTTCAGTAAGGATAAAAAATTGATATATATAAACATGAAATAACAATATTGGTATGAGATCAAGAGAATAAAATATGAAAACAAATTCATACATATAAAAAAAGAAAATCATGATTATGGACTAATTATTGAATGTTAATAATATATTAATCCAATAACAATCAAAAACCATTATCTCTGAAAACATAACATTGACATAAGTCATATATTTTTAGCATACACAAGATATTTGAACACTATGAACATGTATAATAGTAATTGTTTGAACTATAATATTAGGGACCTGAAATCTATCCCTTATATAAATTTATGGAATTGTAAAAGGGTTTATAAAAAACCTTATAAAAAAATTGTGCATGAATTATACTGTGAATATTTAATCAGGCTCACACATAACATTGTAAATATATAATTAGGTTCATACATAATGTTGAGATCATGTAATCATGTCCAACAATAACATAGTGTACATGTAATCAGGTTCATTCATAACATTCTGAATATGTATAATTATTACCCATAATGTATTTATCCATTAGATATCAGTCATTACACAATTCTTTTGAAGGATATATGTGTCAGTAAGAGACAAAAAAATTTGTTATTTTTTATACTAAATTTATTCTTTTGATATTATTAATTAAATGAATCACTAAAAATAGGATTTGACAATGTAGAACATTATATTCCAATGGAACTCTCTTGGAATTTGTTAAACCCAAAACCAAATTTGTTTTTGTAACACACAATATTGTGTTTCTATAAAACATTATATTATTTCTATAATTATTAAAAACAAGATAATTATTACCAGGCCATTAAAAAATTTAATATAAATAGTAATAAATAAAATTAATATATTTTTTATATACTTTCTATATAAAAATATATTGATAATGAAATATATATTTTTTTGGTAATGTCATTATTTGTTTAAAAATATTATTTTCTCAAATGAACTAGAATTAATGTTATTCCATTTAGTATAATAAAAATTGTTATTGTCACATTTAAAAAATTTGTTTGATAAAATAAAAATGAATTTAAAATTTATAATAATGAAATTATATTAGGAAAATTAGTTGGATTTTATAAAAAATCATCATTTTTTGATGAATATTGAAAGATAACGAATTTTAATTCCAAAAAGAATGTTCATAATATTTATTTATTAAGATAAATTATATTTTAATTTTGATTAAATGATTAATTAAATATTATTTTTACCTATTAATCTAATTTAGGTCATTGGAATAAAATTCACATTGATATTTTTAATAAAAACACACAATACATTTGGATGTTTTTAAATTAACGTCCTCAGTGTCGTCTCATTAATGAGAATAATTTTCAATTAATTTATTCAAAATATTTTACTATATATTAACATATTGATTCAATAATTGGAGTTAGAATAATTTATAATGTCTAATAAGGTTAAATTAGTTATTGAAAAAAATATTACAGATTTTGATTAGAATTAGTAAAAATGGTTAAGAGAAGGATTTGGTTTATAGAGATCAAAACCATATATTTAAGACCTAAAACATCATAGAAACATTTAAATCAACCATTTAATATCCAATAATTTTGTATTAACGATAAATTGATTGTTTTGGTTTGTTTTTAGTAATTTTATTAGGTAAATATTTTGGTACAAATAACTAGTTTTAAAAAATTCCAAGTGTGTGCTTTTCCGTACCTATAAAAGTCTACCAGTTGTACCTCTTCTTTATACCTATAAAACCACATATCATCATAAAATATAATCTCAATGAACATAAAAATATCCCAATATTCCTCATTGAATCCTCCCATTTGTAATAAAGTAATCCATGGATGCTTTTTGGCATAAACCAAAATGAGTTACCCTATTCATAGGTAACGTCTTATCTCAAGATTTTTTTTTATTTTTCCATGAACTACATTTTTATATTATATAATTGCTTAAATAAATTGTTTCCTAAATATACTAGTATTTTTTATTTCAATATTTTTTACCTAATCATACAAACACATCTATCTAATGGGTAATGAATATATTGTTCTTGCGTACGATGAATAACAACCTTAATGAAAGATGAATGTTCATTTTTCATATACAAAAAATCATTGTGTATATTATTATGGAACCAAATTTAAATATTAAATATAATATAATTATTAATTATTTAATATTCCATATTCCCTTTTCAACACATATCATATTACATTCCATTTGTGGCAAATATGATAATTTCTTTTAAGAAATAGTGGACTACCTCCCCATAAAAGTGATTTGACTTCTTCAGACACTACATAGAATGTATTAAGGAAGATTTTAGTGAAATTATAAGTAATATATAACATGATAATTATAATTTAATGATATTATATAAATATATACCCATGTTTTACTTAATTCTATTCTTTTAATAACATAATTAAAACATAAACAACATTCATGCATGCCTACGACTTACTCTTTCCATGAATGGTGTATTCCATTTCATACATCTGTATTATATAGATTATTATAATAAAAATATACTAAATATAAAATATATTTATATCATAGAGTTAATAATTTAAATCATTATAAACTTATAAGTTCTAGATATATAATAAATTAAGATACATGCGAAAAATAATGTAAATATTACACATTGTGAAACCTTATCGTAATATTGTTTCAAGAGGGTAATATAAGGTTATAATAAAACCATATCTAGTATTAGATATAAGAATATTTTTTGTTAAAATTTTAATGATATATTTATGTTTATTATACATGTAATTTTTATGAGTATTAATAGTGTTATTACATAATGTAAGGGGATTTAATCTCACATTTTATATATCTGAGATACATGCTTTATTCAGTATGCATTACTTTTCGGTGGTGTGTATAATACCCATGGAAAATTTTATGATTTTATAGTTCAATTTATTTTTATTTAAATATATATTTTCTTATATTTTTTCCATGGGGTTTATGATTCAGTGTTTCAAAATTGGTATTGTACTTTTGTTAGAATTTTCATTTTTTGAGACACATGTCATATAAGGACCCATCCTTAAAAAAACTTAATCGTGAATTAAATGAATAATTCACATTGATGATCTTTTCAGGTTTAGAGTTTCAGATAGTTAGACCATAACTATTACATTAAAAAATATTACATCTCAAAAATACAAAGTAGACACTCCTACTTAGTTTCCATTTTTTCAAAAAAAAATGCTTGAAAAATCAGTCATGTCTAATTCCATGATTAAGAGAGCATGACTTTTCCATGATCCCATACATCGCCCTATTCCACTTTATGTCCTGTGAAAAACATTTAAAAAACATGATATGAGCATAAAAATCTTAGAAATGGATTCAAAAAGAAAAAAACTATTAGTTTTTCAGGAGAACAGGTAAACCAAGAATACTTTATCATAAGTAATAGTTTTCACCTTTATGAAGTAGTAAATACCTTTCACTGAATAAAAGACCATTACATACCATTTTATAACCAAATTATTACCATAAAAATCATATAAAGAACACATAACATATAAAGGTAACTTGGGACATAAACATACATAAATGGAATAATCATACGGTCGACTTCCAAACATATCACTAAATGAAATATCCATACGACTGAATTCTATACCCAATGCATTGGAGGTTATAACATAACCACCCATCTAGGTATTCACGACACCACCCATCATTTGTTTTATCATGTAACCACCCTTCAGAAGTTCAAGTACAAATATAAAATCATAACACATACAACAAATATAAAGGAAAGAAAACATTTCCACATTTCAATCAAATTATATAACAAAAATATATTGACATAACAAATCCATTTTCCAAACAATTTTCAATACCAAAAATATGTAAAAGAGTATAATGTATTTATTTTCTTTTAAAAACATTACTGCTTGTTGAGGAAGCCAATGATCAAATAATACTCACGGCGGAGGAAAAGGTCGTTGTCACCGCTTACGTTAAATGAATCATTCATTTTTGTCATTTAGTGAAATTCATCGTAGAAAAATATTCCCTTTGAAATATCCAGGGTGTTTATAAAGCATATAAAATAATGTCATGTATTAAAACAAAATATGCCACAATGAAAAGAGATTGAGATGAAGTCCCTTACCTCATGTCCAACATGACACATTCGTTCTTTAATATCTTGAATAATAAACTAAAGATAATTTCTACTTAGTTAATAACCTTTTTCAAGTTTATTATAAATTTTATGTCACTTACTACCATGTTATAAACATTATGTAATCATTTAAGTTAATAATGTTCATTTTGTCGATATTTGGTTCCTGAGTCAAAAATAGAAATCTTATAATTACTTGTTATTCATTTGGTCAATAATCCATTATATACAAAATGATATTCATGATTTAGATATCATATATATCATATATATCCAGTATATACATGTATTTATAATATTACATAGTATTTGGAGGTAAGAAGTGAAATGCACCGTTCATGGAGACGGTAAGCCGTACGTACGCATGAATGATACTTCAATTTATATTTTATATTTAAAGGAATTATAACATAACGATAAATAGTGGTATTATAATTACAGTATTTTATCATATATAATATTATTAAATCTATCCTTTATATGTACCACATATGATATGAACGAGACATATCTCTTTGAGGGGGTGGTAGTCTGCACTTCCACTAATGAGATTATCGCATTTACCAAAAATGGAAACCATAAAGGCATTCTATAAAAGTAAAATACAAAAGCATAAAGAAAACATAAACATAATATATATCATATATAAATATAGTGACATCATAATGGCCACCATGAGAGGCAGTTGGAGATATTTGAACAATCATCATTTCGTGAGGCGGTAGTTTTCCATCCACAGAAACATTCTGTTCTTAATCCGTTACATGGTGGTGTGTGTAAGTGTAGTTAGAATAATTCTCATAAAAAAATCTTACTATATTGAGGATATTTTTGTTGTTAAAAAAATAAAGGAATAAATGTATTTTATAGGTTATAGAAGTAAAACAAAATAAAACATTTTATGAGAAAATGTTACCTTCAATTTGGGTAACTCTCTTTGGTTTGAACCAAAGGACTTCTTGAAGTGACTTATACCTAATGTAAGGATTCTAGGAGGAATAAAGGGAAGTAGGGAGCTTAATTGTGTAGATTTTGGATGAGACTGAATTCTTGAGTGGTGTGAGTAATTGGTTATATATAGTCTCTTTTTATAAGGGGGAGGAGGGGCTCTTTAGGAAAGTGTGTAAGAATTATTTTACTATATAATGATATTCTGTTTCAAAAGGTCTAACAATCATTATAGTCGAATATAAGACGACTCATGGTCAAAATAAAATAATCCAATATGAATTGGACATGATTTTGATAATATTTTAATCAATATTTTTTTATTTATTTAAATGATTTATTAATGAGGTAAACACTGCTTCATTATTGTCTCATAAATAATTTAAATTATTCGACGCCTAAAAATTATAAAAAAAATACTATGATATAGGAAATCTTTTTATATTTCCAATAAATAGAAATAGTTGAATTGATAATTTATATAACCCATTCTAAAAATTAATTTACTAAAAGAGATTTTCTTTTGTCATTTTTTCCATTACTTTAAGTTAATTAATCTAAATTGTCATTATCACTCCCATGTGGCTCAATGGGGTCCCAAAATCTACCCAAAGACTCACATGATCGTAAATGAATCAAACAATATGATTTGTACCTGTATTAAGGTAATTATAAATTATTATAATAATCTTTTTACCTGGAATTACCATATTTACCTTTAACCACGCTAAATAAAATTCAAAAGTTACTATTCACTGAAAAATATTTTTATATTATTGAACAAAATTTTACTTTTTGATAAAAACCATATATGTTGTAATTTCGAAATTCAATTAACAGAAGTTGTAAAAGTTCATTTAAATGATAAAAGTCAGTTTTTTAACTACTACTAAGTGGTTTCAATATTCATAAAAAATTGTCGTTTTTCAGAAATATATAAAAAATTCAGCCTAAGCATTATTTTATATACCGAATTAAAAATGATGTCTATTTTTTCAAATTAAAAACATAGAAATGTAATTAATTAATTTAAAATTAATTCCCATTGTTAAAACAAATATCGTGTTTTTAAGAAACAATAACTATCAAAAGATTGACACTTGTTTTTGTCCACTATCAAAGTGAAATTAATTCCAGGGACCAAAATTAGATTAAATGGTAAAAATATATTCTAATTACACTTTAAATCCAATTATTAAGATAATATATCCATATAAATAAATTAGATTCAAATGAAATTTTGAATTAAATTATAAGATATTTTACTATTCATTAAAAATGAACTTTGACGGAAAAATTCTAAAAAATTTACACAAAGTAAATTTTGATGTCCCTATTCTAAAAAAGAATATTATTTTTTCATTTAAAACATATAAAAATGACCAGATCAGTATTTAAAGAGGTTTTTCCATTAAAAGGAGGTAAACATTCTTTAAATGTAAATTATGCTTAAAATTAGATTCATTCAAATTTTAAGCATATAACATTTATTGGATAAATGTTAATATATTTAAAAAACATGTATAATCATATTATAGTTAGTTTTGTTCATTCCTGCCAATACATTGGCTAGGAGTTAACTACCATTTAAAATAATAATAATATATTATTAGTGTGCAACGTACGATTTCAAAAAAAAACCGTTCTTTCGTATCAGGTACGATAACGAACATTGAAACCCCTTTATTGTAAAATTAATATTTAATTAAAAAATATTAACAAATATGAAAAATGAATTGTTCTTTATTTAACCGAGATGTTACATCCTTCTTCCCTTTTGGAAATTGTGTCCTCACAATTTTATTTAGTAATAAAATAAGCGGGGGGTATTTATCAATCATTGAATTTTAAGATTCTTACGTTTCCTCTTCAACCATGTTGTTTTTCTACAAAACAATTACCTGGCGAATTACCTTATTCCACAACACATTTTCTCTATGGTCAAGAATCTGGACTAGTTTTTCTTCATAAGAGAGATTCTTTTCCAACTGAACTACCTCTGGGCTTTAAACATGTGATGGATCTGTAATATACTTTCTCAACATCGAAACATTAAAAACATTGTGTACTTGGGATAAACATGGAGGTAAATCCACTATGTACACAACAAATCTAACATTCTCTAAAACTTCATAAGGTCTAATGAACCTCGGACTCAACCTTCTCTTCTTACCAAAAGAAATCAAAATTTTCCATGGAGAAACTTTGAGAAATACATTCTCCCATACCTTAAAAGAAATATTTTTCCTCTGGTTATCTGCATAACTTTTCTATCTGCTCTGAGCTATTCTCATGTGCTTCTGAATCAAATTAACTTTCTCTGTCGTTTAATCTACCAATTCTGGTCCCATCAGCTTCCTTTCACCTACTTCATCTGAAAAAGATAGAGTTCGAAAACACTTTCCATATAACGCCTGCAATGAAAACTATTATTATATTAAAATTCAACAAAAGAAAGATGTTGGTACCAGCATCCCTGGTAATCCATCTCACAATCACGTAGCATATCATCCAATGTATGAATTTTTCATTCTGACTTCCCATCTGATTGAGGATGAAAAGCTGTAATAAAATTTAATTTCAGTACCTAATGATTTCTGAAGGCCTTTCCAAAAATTATAAGTAAACCTAGGTTCACGATCAGATTAAATGGAAAGGGGAACTCCATGCAGCCTGAATATCTATTTTACATACAACAGAGCTAGTTGATCTAGATACAATGTATCTCGAATAGGAAGGAAATGAGAAGATTTAGTCAATTGATAAACAATAATCCATATTGCATTATTACCTTGAGATGTATTTTGTAATCCCACAACGAAGTCGATAGACATATTTTCACATTTTCACTCTGGCACCGGTTTAGGATGAAGCATCCCTTTTGATAACTACCACTCTTCTTTAACCTGCTGACAATTTAGACACTTCACAGTAAAATCTGTAATATCTCTTTTCATTCCTTCCCACCAGTAATACTCCTGAAAATCTATGTACATCTTATTACTACAAGGATGAACTGAAAATAGAGAACTATGAGCTTCACATAACAACTCATTCTTCAATTTTGAATCATAAGGAACACATAATATCTTCCTATACTCAATACACAATCATTATCACAATTAAAATTGGGCAACTTACCCTTATGAAACAACTCTACCTTTTTCTGTAACTCACTATCTTCTTTCTTTGGTTTCTTTATTCTGTATAATAGAGATGATATCACTGATACCTGATACAAAATAGAATAATTTCCAACACCAACAACTTATATGCCATAATTCATCAATTCAAAAATAAAAGGCTCTCGTTCCAAACGTATCATGGTTAATGAAGTGTTACATTTTCGACTAAAATCATCAGCCACTTTATTTGCTTTTCCCAGATGGTAATGGAATCTTGCAATCAAAATTCTTGATTAATTCTAACCATCTCCTCTGTCTCATGTTCAATAAATTTTGAGTGAATATATACTTCAATCCTTTGTGATCAATATATATTTCACACTTTACTCCATACGAATGATGCCTACAAATTTTTATATCCAAAACAACAACAGCTAATTCCAAATCATGTGTAGGGTAATTTAACACAAGTGGTTTAAACTGACATAAAGCATAAGCAATTACTTGATCATTATGCATTAGGACACAACCTAGTCCCTTCAATATAGCATCCCTATTGATAACAAACACACCATTTCTGGATGGAAGTTCCAAAACTGGTGCATTCACCAATCATTTTTTCAATTCCTGAAAACAATCATCAAATTATTTTGTCGAATTGAACATAACACCTTTTCTAGTTAACATAGTCATTGGACTAGTTATCCATGCAAAATTATCAACAAAACTCTGGTAATAACCATTCAAACCAAGAAAACAATGAATATCAGTTATATTTGTGGGTCGTTTCCATTCTTGAATAACTTTTGTTAAGAAGAATCAATAGTTATGCCATTTTTTGAAATAATGTGACCACATAAAGAAGTTTATTGTAACCAAAACTCACACTTGCTGAATTTCCCAAATATTTTCTTTTCATTTAATGTTAGTAAGACTAACCTTAAATGAATTTCATGTTCCTCCTTACTTTGGGAATAAACCAAAATATAATCAATGAACACAACCACAAACTTATCCAAGAACTCACAGAAAATAGTATTCAAAAGATCCATGAATACATCAGGTTCATTCGATAACACAAAAGGAATAACAACACATTCATAATGGCAATATCTAGTATGAAACACAGTATTCATATCGTCTTCTTCCTTTACTTTCAAGTTATGGTACCCCGACCTCAAGTCAATCTTCGAAAAATACTGAGCTCCCTGGAGCTGATCAAACAATTCATCGATATGAGGAAAAGGATACATGTTCTTAATAGTAATGTTATTCAATGCTATAGAATCATTGCAAAGTCTCACTGAACCATCTTTCTTTTTAAAAAACAACACAAGATAACCCCCTGGTGATGTGCTAGGTTGAACAAAATCTTTATCTAATAACTCCTGCAATTTCTTCTTTATCTCTGAAAGTTCAATTTGAGACATTCGATAAGGGGGTTTTGAAATTGTCTTAGCATCAAGAACTAAGTCAATAGTAAATTCAACTTCTCGATAAGTTATAATACTAGGAAACTAATCAGAAAAAACATCAAGGTACTCATTTACCACCGGCAAAACATTATTTTGAACAATCCCTTTGTTATAAACAATATGAGCAAGGTCACATTCATTTCCATCTTTTTCCAGAATTTTAACTTCCGGATATGTTATAAAAAGAAGGGTTCATTATTGTACAAAAACTAAAAATCATTCTGAAAAGAAACCTCCTTAGCTCTGTAATCAATCATATTTATGATAAATGTAAAGCCAATACATGTGCAAAATAACATCAAACTCTACTAGAGAAAAAAAATATGGTTTTCAGGTAGATTCTTTCTGCACACAAGGACATGACTGTTCTTATTTTTTTCTTTTTGTCTCTACATTTCCACTAGGTGTTTTTACCATAATTTATGTATTCATATCTTAAGATGGAATTCCCAATTTTCAAGAAAACTTCTATGAAATCAAAGAATGTGTAGACTCTGAAGAAAACAACACATTGGCATAATCTGAACAAACAAATAGTTTACCTGATACAACTTCATTTGATCTCCCAACATCTTCTGTAGTAGGTGCAAAGGATTTCACCATCCCTTTCTGCTTGTAGTCTGGCTGCTTTACTATGGTTGAGATATTCTCTGGACACTCATTTGAATAATGACCAGTTTCATTACACTTAAAACATCTTACCGATGGATTTTCAATGACTCCTTAATCATATTCATTACAGTTACGAGCAATATGACTAGACTTACCACACAAGAAGCACTTTACAGACATTGACAAACATTCTCTAGGATTCTTTTTTCCTCAATTCTCATAAGATGGATATTTAGTTTTCTTACCTCCAGGATTCTTTGATGAATTCTTCAACTTTTCCTGCCAATGATACCTTTTATTATGTTGTTTTTCAAAGAATAATTGATTATCAGCAAACTCTATTTCCACATTCTCTGCACATCAAACATGTTTTTCATTACATTTGAACTCAAGAGAGACGAACACTCTTCGATATCATGGCTTCAGTCATGAGTAAAATTGATTTATCTTACTATCAAGATCTCAGATGAAATTTGGTGCATACCTTGCAGTCAATTGAACATTACTTCATAAGCATCCAGTGAGTCATCCTCTTGCCTCAATTCTAGGAATTGTTTTTCTATCCTAAGACGAACCACATTAGGGAAAAAAATTCATGAAACATACCTTTGCATTAATCCCAATCAAGAGAATCAATATTCTCACTATCCCTGATATTTTTCACCATCAACAACCACTGATCTGCTTCACCTTCAAAATAGTAAACAACAAGACTATCCTTTTGATATTCTGAACAACCCATGACATCAAAAATAATTTCTAGTGTATTAATCCACCCTTCTGATAGCACTGGGTCAGATGATCCTCTGAATAATGGGGATGTTTCCTCATGAAATTATCCACTACTGGCATGCTCATCTGCTGTTGATATGGTTGATCTCGTGCATGATTCAACCCCTATTTATAGCCTGAGTCAACTATGCCATCACTACAAAAAACTGTTCACATCTGATTCCGACCATCTTAGGTTGCTGATTTGGAAGGTTTTCTTCCTCCTGATGTCGTCCCAACATAGCTGCCAAGTTTCCTCTACGGAAAACCAGTCTAAACACATAATTATTTTAGGCAAAGCAACAAGGTAATATGTAAATGATATATGATTTCAATATTAACATAAATTACTTTATGGATATTAATTTAACAATTCTGTAACTCTTAATGTTGTCTAAACTGACTTCAGATACCAACTATATGGACTCAGCCTTAAAAAATTACTTAATATTGAATTTAATGTTTAATTCACATTGAGGATCTTTTCAGGTTTAGATTTTTAGAGATTTTGACCGTAACTATTACATTTCAAAATATTACATCTCAAAAATAAAAATTAGAAACTTCTACTCAGTTTCCATATTTTCACAAAAAACAAATGCATGAAAAAAGAGTAATGTCTAATTCCATGTTTATGAGAGAATTAATTTTCCTTGATCACATACTTGGCCCTATTCCACATTATATCCTGTGAAAAACATTTCAAAAACCACGGATGAGCATAAAAATATCTTTATGGGATACACAAAGAAAGAAAACTATTAGTTTTTCAATACAATAGGTAAACCATGAATTCTTTATCATAAGTAATAATTTTCACCATTATCAAGTAGTAAATAATCATCACTAAATAAAAGTTCATTACATACCCTTTTGTAACAAAAATATTACCATAAAACCTATATAAATAACACATAACCTATAAAGGCAACTTGAGAGTTAAATATAAATAAATAGAATTACCATACGGTCAACGTCCAAACATATCACTAAATGTAATAGTCATACGACCGACTTCCATACCCAATGCATTGGAGGTTATAACGTAACCACCCGTATTGGTATGCACGACACCCCCCGTCATTTGGTTTATCATGTAACCACCCATCAAATGTCCAAGTACCAATATAAAATCATAACACATACATGAAATATAAAGGAACTACAACATTTACACATTTTAATCATAATATATAACATAAATATATTGATAAAACAAATTCATTTTCAAAACCATTTTCAGTACCAAAAAAATTAAAAAGAGTATAAGGTATTTATTTTCATTTAAAAACATCATGTCTTGTTGAGGAAGCCAAATATCAAATAATACTCGAGGCGGCGGAAAAGGTCATTGTCACCGATTATGTTAAAATAAACATTCCTTTTGGTCGTTTAGTAAAACACTTCATAGAAAAATATTCCATTTGAAATGTCAAGGGTGGTTATACAACCGATAAAATAAACTCATGTATTAAAACAATATATGGCTCAATGAAAGAAGATTGAGAAGAAGTCCCTTACCTTGTGTCCCACTTGACCCGTTAATTCTTTAATATCATGAATAATAAACTAATTTTAATTTCTACTTTCTTATAAAAAAATTTCAGGCTTATTATTCCTTTTATATCACTTACTACCATGTTATAAACATTATGTAATCATTTATGTTAATAATTTTCATTTTGTCGATATATTGTTCTTGAGCCAAAAATGGACTTCTTATAATTACATATTGTTTGTGTGGTCAATAGTCAACTATATCCAGAATGATATTCATTATTTAAATGTCATATATATCATATATATCCAGTATCTACATGTATTTATAATAGTACATAACATGTAGAAGTAGGAAATGAAATGCATCGTTCATGGAGATGGTAATCCGTAGAAACGCATGAACACTACTTCCATTTCTATTTTATATTTAATGGAATTAAAACATAATGAAACATAGTAGTATTATAATTCTAGTATTTTATCATATATAATATTATTAAATCTATCCTTTATATGTACCACATATAGTATGAAAGATTCATATCACTTTGAGGGGGCGGTAGTCCGCACTTCCGCTAATGAGATTATCACGTTTACCCATAATGGAAACCGTAAAGTCATGATATAAAAGGAAAATATAGAAGCATAAAGAAAACATAATAAAAATATTTATCATATATAAATATAGTTCCATCATAATGGCCACCATGAGAGGCAGTTGGAGATATTTGAACAATCATCTTTTCGTGAGATGTTAGTTTTCCATCCACAGAAACACTATGTTCTTCATCCATTTGATGGAGGTGTGTGTAAGTGTAGTTATAATCCATCCCATAAAAACATACTAGTGTATTGAGGATACTGGTTTTGTTACAAAAGAAAGGAATAAAAGGAGTTTAGAGGTTGGAGATGTAAAATAAAAGAAAACAATATAAGAGAAACTGTTACCTTTAATTTGGTTAACTCCCTTTGGTTTGAACCAAAGGACTTTTTGAAGTTCCTTCTGCTGATGGTAAGGCTTCTTGGAAGAGGAGAGGGATGTAGGGAGATTAATTGGTTAGTGTTTGGACGAGTATAAAGGCTTGAGAGGTGTGATTAATTGGAAAGAATTGGTCTACTTTTATAAGGGGAAGAGGGGCTCTTTAGAAAAGTGTTAAAACATTTTTTAATTATATAATAATATTTGGGTTCAAAAGGTCAAAAAATTAAGATAGTCAATTATAATATTACTCATGGTCGAAATAAAATCATCCAATAATAATTGGACTGGTTTTGGATAATATTTTAATCATTTTAATCTTATTTATTAAAATGCGTTATTAATGAGGTAAACACTGCATCATTATTATGTCATAGATAATTTAAATTATTTGATTTCTAAAAATTATAATAAAATAACATGATATATGAAATATTATTATCTTTCGAATGAATATTTATAGTCGAAATGAAAATTTATATATCCCTTCTAAAAATTAATTTACTAAAATATATTTTCTTTCGTCATTTTTGCCATTAAGTTAATTAATCTAAATTGTCATTACCAATCCCAAGTGGATCAATGGGGTCCGAAAATCGACCCAAAGATGCCCATGGTCAAAAATGAATCAACCAATATTTTTTTCAAAAGTGTTAAGGTAATTTTGAATTATTATAATACTCTTTTTACCTTTAATTAGCCTATTTACCTTTAACCGTTGTAAATAAAAGTCAACAGTTACTATTCACCCAAAATTATTTTTTTCTTCTTGAACCACATTTTACATTTCTATAACAACCATGTATGTATGATATTCAAAATTCAAATCAGAGAAGTGGTAAAATATCATTTAAATGAATAAAGTCTGTGTTTTTAACTACTACTAAGTGGTTTCACTATTCATCAAAAATTAACGTTTTTCAAAAAAATAACAAAAATTCAACCTAAGATTTATTTGATATACCGAATTCAAAAATGATGTCTATTTTTCCAAATTCAAAATAAAAAAAATGGGAATAATTAATTTAAAATTATTTCCCATTTTTAAAACAAATAGATTGTTTTTAAGAAACAATAACTATCAAAAGATTGGAACTCCTTTATGTCCACTCTCAAAGTGAAATTAATTCAAAGGACCAACATTAGATTAAATGGTAAAAATACATTATAATTATAGTTTAAAACCAATAAAAAAGTTAAACTAACCATATAAATAAATTATATTCAAACACAATATTGAATTAAAATACAATATGTTTCACTATTCATTAAAAAAGGCACTTTATTGGAAATATTCCAAAAATTTACACTAAGTAAATTTTGATGTCCCGTTCTAAAGAAAGATTTTATTTGGTCAATTACAAAATATAAAAATGACCAAAAATATATTTAAAATAGGGTTCGCCATCAAAAGGCGGTAAATCGACCTTTTAATTTAAATTATGCTTAAAAATAGATTCTTTAACATTTTATGCCTCTAACTTTTATTTGATAGTTGAAAATATATTTAAAAAACAAGAATAATCATATTGTAGTTAGTTTTGTTCATTCCCACTAATACAATGTCTTGGAGTTAACTACCATTTAAAATAATAATATTATATTATTAGTGTGCAACGTAATATTTCAAGGAAACCCGTTGTTGTGTATCGGGTATGCAATCGAACATAGCAACCCCTTTAAAGTAAAATTATTATTTAATTTACAAATATTAAAAAATATGAATATTTCCTTATTCTTTATTTACCCGAGATGTGACATGTCATGTTATACACCTATATCTATCCATGAGGTGTATATACTGCCATTGAAATATTATTTCATGAATCTTCTTATTTTCATGATATTTTAATATTTATTTAATTAATTGGTTTTTTTTTTCGAATTTAGCTTATTGTAAGAGTTTATTGAAAGAAACTCATTTCTTATCAGGATTTCTAATATTTACGCTTCCTTTGATGAAATATTATTATCAATATCTAATGAACATTCATTACTTTTCTTACCATGACGTTATTAATTATATACTCATGAATTGGTAAAATCATAAAACCCTTCATTAAATAATATAGTTACGATTTTGTTAAAAAATTCCAACATTACTGCCTCTTTAGTTATAAATATAGGTTCCTTCACAACAATTTTTGATAATAAGGGTTTCCAAGAATATTCAACTATTATCCTATAATAATGAATTGAAAATTTTACACATATGTCATTTAAAAATGTTTAAACAAGAATATTATTTTATATTTTTTAAAATGGAAATTTTCTACCATTTTTACCTCTCAAAAATAATAATTTATAACCATGTATGAAATGTATGGATTTACCATGTATCATATTTTTGAATATTCATTTCTAAATATAAAATTGTAAATCTAAAGAAATAATTTTTTAAAAGTAATTTTCATTGAAAATAATCTTGAAAATGATTTCATGATTCATTCATATGTTTTGAGGTAAAATTTGTTCAAAATATTTTCTATCATCATTCATAAGTTTTCATGTAATAATTTTTTGAAAATGATTTCCGGATTAATTTAGATGAATTAAATTTTTTTCCTAAGAAATGGTTTTCAAAACATTTTTATGATTAAATTTATATGCTTTTAATTCTTTTCAATACTTTTTTTAACTTTTTTATGATTATTTTATATATTTTAATGGAAAATTCCTTTTTATATTATTTAAGGCCTCATTTTTAGGTTTTCAATTGATTTTCAAAAAAACAATTTTTTAAATTTTTTAATTTTTAAAAATTGTTTATAAAGAAGAATGACATTATTTGTCATGAAATTTATTACAAATATCTTTCTATGTTATTTCCCATATTATATGTCATCTTTTGATATTACTCATTCCCTTCTAGGAAATGATCCAAATTTTCCATTCATATTATTTCTTTAATTGTAAATGTCTTCATTTAATGATTTTAAGGATTTATTTTCCACTTTTACTATTTATATAATTTTTAATCAAATTCATATTCCTTTTATTTTAAGCTTTTTGAATCCCACAACTTTTATAGGGTTATGATTTCAAGAATTTATTATGAAACCTATCAATTTTCCTATTTTACGATTTGATGATTTGTTAACGACGCCCATTTTATTTCATGGGGCATTATTTGATGTTTATAAATCCTATCTCTTATAAGGTGTCATGAAATGATGAATGTTTTATTTTCTGGACCATGTATAAATGATGATATTATGAGTTTGGTGGGAAATATATCTTCATCCAATTCATTGGGTAATGATGGATGAATCATGAGTATATATGTTATGAATGAACCTGATTACAATATCATAATGTTATGCATGGACCTGGTTTCATATACCAATGTTTATACATGAACCAGATTACATGTTCACAATATTTAAAGTGAATCTTATTATTTTTTTCTTAATGTTACATGTGAACTGGATTACACGTTCATAATGTTATACATGGACCTGGTTTCATTTCAATAAGTTTGTGTGTAAACCAGATTACATGTTCATAATGTTATGACTGGACCAGGTTGCACGTACATAAGTTTATAAGAGGACTTAATTTATTTTCATTAACTAAATGACTGTCCTTTTTCTACATATACTTGTTCTGGATGTTATACATTGATGGGTACGCCACAATTAAATGTCTTATTCACGTGTTATGCTTTCATGGGTTGTGATATTGATATCCATAGTATTCATTTCTTATTAAAAATCAATTTTAATTCCATATCTCAATATTATTATCTTTAATAGGAAGGGTATGATTTTCAAATGTTATGATCACATTCCCATTCAATTTTTCCCTTGTAATTATTATGAAACCTCAATAATTTACCCTTACTGTGCATTCTAGATCACCCCTTTCTTATGTTTCCTTTCCATGGATATAAATGAATATTTTAGTTAGTAGTGGTAGTGGATAATATCATTGTAGTGACCCTAATGAACACTCACCATGTTATTATATTTTGATCCATGTTTCCAATGACACTAAACTATTACAATCTTCGGGCATGTACTTTTGTAATATGATGAATATTCCTAAAAAGTAATGTATTGTAATTTTATGTTATGCCTGGATCACTATAGTTATTTACAATGGAATGTTTTAGCCATCATTTGGATGATATGATGATAAAACCTTAATGATAAGCCTAATGACATGTTTAAGGATATGTCAAAGAATAAGAAAAACTTTTGGAAAATTCCTAGAATTTTTGTAAAGGATATGGTAAGTGGTTTCCTATAATTAAATATCTAAATGGATACCAATACTAGATTTGGTTCTATAAGAGATGTACCTATGAGTGTATATTTTTAAATGATGTTCTAGGAATGACTCGGGGTATTCTGGTACATGATAATAGGCCTAGATTCACCCCCAGTTTGACACTCCTGGTGGATATGATTTGGGAATTCACAAACTCTTCATGAACCTTCATGTCAGATTTAAATATATTTTTAATATTAATAGACATTAAAAAACCTAGGGTTTTATGTATTAATGAAGGATTCCTAATTTATACATTGTATAAGAAATTTTTCATGGTTTCTTTGGTATATCCAATGATATCTATTTTCAGCACATGTATTCCAATTTTAGTCAATAGAGGGATATATAAGTAAAATTGTTAGCATAGAATGATTTGGATGTGGAAATACTGGGAATTACAAAAATACATTTCCCCAATAGAAATATCATAATGAAAATAGGGAATGTGGTATGAGTATTTGTTGAACTTTCAAAGATAATGATAACGTAGCCAACATGTGAACGGTGTGTGATGTTCATCCAGTATTGTTTACATTAATCACCAATATCATCATCAGATCGAGGTTGAGGAACACTCATACATTATTTATATTTAATATTATAGGAAATATATATTATGGAATAATTTTATGACTATATAGTAATGGATTATGAATAAATTTGGATGAATGAGGTATCTATGATTTTCAATTAATAGATTATGTTATATAAATAATGAATTATGTAATTATTTTCAGAATTTTTTTTGTTACATAATAAATAAGAAATATGTTATGATTATGAGGAATAATAAATGTGATATTGTTATTAAGGTAATGTAACCCATAATGGGATCAAGATTCGGGGAAATTTGTGTTTCACTTGGATAATGAGATTATTGGTTTTGATAAAGTATATTTGACAAAAAAGGTCACCCCATATCTAAATATTTATATTTTAAAATGTGGAATGTGTAAACTATAATAATGATTAAAACATATTGGATTTATGTAATATATCATATATCATCTAGAATGATGAAGCATTCATGCTTTTCAAAAAGATTCATGTATATTCAAGTTGTTACCATGTTCTAGGAGAATTTTCTATTAGGGAACTCACATGTTTGGAATTTGAAAACCAATATCAACATTGTGATATATGGGTTATCAATGCTATGCTGAATTCATTCAATTTTTTTGATTTCAATCTTATATATGGGTTATATGTTTTACCATTCATGAAAAATATATTTTAAACTTTTGATGATGTATTTATGTGTTGAAAATGTATTGTTACCATTGGTTAAAAATCTATTTAGAGGTTAACAATACTTCAACTATTTCAATCATATTTTGAAAATTATATACGTGTGGTTTTATAAAATGAAATCATGTAGGTAGGTTACATCTAATCATGTATGAAATGTCCACGGGTCCTAAATCCCTGGATTAATGATGATAAGTGGTTCACATCTATCACTATCCTACGTGATTTCCTAGTAAATGTAAAATTCCTTTTGATGAATAATTATTTAAGATCAAATAGTTTAGTTTATTTTTATTTTTTAGATTAATTTTTATATTTATACCAAGTGTTATAAGAAAATATTTATAAGTTTCATTCATTTATATTCCAAAATAGATCATAAAAGTGGATTTTAGTGCGTTAGTGATCAATGTTATTTTCTAAAAATCATTTTTCTGAAGTAATAGATCAATTAGATTTTTCTAAAACAACAAAAAAATAATTAATTACTTTTATATCAATGTTTCAAGTATGTATATATTCTTATATTATGGGTCGATAAAAGAATTAATCAAATATATGATAATGATCATAAAATATCTTGTCCTGATATATTAATTTTTTTCAACCAGTGACATTATAAATCGTAACGAACTTATGACTATAAGACCCAAAACATTTCATTGATGATTAAATTTTTTATGATTTATTCCACAATAAATACCTAAAAATATTTACACTTTTCCTCCATGACCAATCTTCACTCCAAAAAAATGTTTTTCTGTGATGTAACCAAGATATATGTTACATTGGGTTACCATTATGGTTTTATTCCATTTTTAATGGATTCATTAGAATAAATTTTTCAATGTTGGTTTATACAAAACAAACATTCATATATTAATAAATTTATAAACCAATAAAATTTCGAGGGACAAATTAAATTTAATGGGGAATAATGTAACACTTCAAGATTTTTGTTAAATATTTATTCTTCAAATAATTTTATCATTCGATATTTTTTATTTCAGACAATAATAAATACTTTTTAATGTATTTCCAACATTACATTGACATGAAATTTTCATAAAAAGTGTCACATTAATCACTAACATGGTTTACATTATACACAACACTACGTTTCAACGATACATCATTTTATTATTATAATTATTAAAAATTAGATAATTATATCTTATTTATGAAACATAGTAATATAAATATTTATAATTAATTTTAATATATTTTTAAAATGTTTTAAATAAATAAAATATATATATATATATATATAACGAAATATATAATTTCTTGTGAAGTCCTTATATGACTAAAAATACTATTTTCTCGAATATACTCATTTTAATGTCATTAAGTGAAAAATAATAAAATTAATTTCACAGACATTCAAAAATTTAAATGTCAAAATAAAAATCATCATTTTATTTATAATTTTTATATTATCTCATTGATATTTTTTCAATTTTTCTGAGAAACATCATTTTTGGATAGACAGTTAATGATACTAGATTTTAATTCGAAATTTGATTCTCATTTAATTTATTTATATGGTTAATTTATATTTTAATTTATTATAAATGTTTAACTATATCATATGTTTGTTAATAAATCTAATCCATTAAATTTTAATCAATTTAAATTGCAATTTTTTTTAAAAAAAACATAATAATCTTTTGGACATTTTAACATTAGAACTCAGTAATGTTATCCGGTTAGTGGGATTAATTTTACATAACTTTATTCCAAATATGTGATTATATATTGTAAAATGGATTCCAAAATTGTAATAAGAATCAACTAAATTTTCTAATAAGTTTAACATAGTCATTTAAAATATATATTTGTGAAAGTGATTAAAATTAATAATAAGGTTTAAGAGAAAAATTATGTTAATAAAGATAATAACATTAAATTTATGACCCAAAATGTCCTAGAAACTTCTATAACATGTTTTTAATGTCATTATTACGCTATTAAAGAGAAAAAAGTCAGTTTCTTTTTGTCTTTTATGACTTTGGGTTGGTTAATATCGGTGCACACCTAACTTTTTTTTCAAAAGTGCCATGTATGCCATTTTATTTTTCGATAAAAGGACACCAACTATCATTGTTCTTAGAACCTCTCAAACCAATTTATTATCATACACGACCATCCCAATAAACTTCAAAACATACCTCAATACCTCCTTGAATCCTATATTTTTTCAGACAGGAATCCATGGAATCCTATGGGCCCAAACTAATAAAAGTTAACAGATTAAAAGTTAAATTCTACTATCAAGCTCATTTCTTTTGTTTTTATTATCCACCCTCTAACATATATATTTATTCCATGATTGTATAAAAATTAAATTATAAAAATGTAATTTTATGTCTTAATGAAAATGGTTTGACCTAAATTTATACACACATCCATATAATGGGTAACGAACATACAATTTGTGTGTAGGGTGAATTGTCGCCCCACTATACAATAATTATATAGTTATCCATTACCGGCTCTCATGGTGGAAATTAAGATGGAAACTATGTCTACTAATTTCATAAATTATATTTATAGATTTTTAGGAATATGTATTCCTTTTTCAAAACAAACATTTTTTACTTTCCATTTGGTGTAAACACGATAATTACGTTTAAAGAAGTGTGGATTACTTACCCCTCAAAGTGATAAGATTCGTTCACACACTCAAGGGAATGTAGTAAGGATGTATTTTGTGAAAATATTTGATATATATGAAATTATAATTCTAAATTAATTATATTATATATATATATGTATATTTTTCAGTTTCGTTCATTATTTTAATATGATAAAAAAACATTAACAATGTTCATTCATGTACAACTTTAGATCTCCATGAATGGTGAATTACATTTTTTACTTCACTATTTTATAAAATATTATATTTAAAATATACTGAATATACATGAAATTTATATCATGGTTTAATTTATTGAATTCATGATATATGTTTTAGGAACAAATATATAGAAAATTAGGACACATGCGAATAATAAAGAAAATAATCACGAATGTGAATGATTATCAAAGGATTGTTAACATGAAGATAATATAATGTCATAATCAACCCATAAATGGATTTATATATAATAGTATGTGTTCATAAAAGATTTATAATATGTTTTTATTTATTATATTGGGGGATATATGAGTACAAAGAGATTCAAGACATATTTTATGTGGGGTTCTTATTAGTTTTTATTTCCATTAGATACATGTTTTATTCTCGGACAATTCCTTTTGTATGGTGACTATAATTCCCATGTAGAAGTTATATAATTATTATAGTAAATTTTATTAAAATTTTCATATCAAATATATGTTATTTATTTCATATTATTAATGTTTCAATAGATATCATATGAATGAAGTAATATTGTCTCATTTTCCTTCATTGAGACACATGGCCTATTTGTCACGACCCGCCCTCGGGGTCCGTGCCGTGACTACCCCAAGCCCGCCTTCCATAGGCCAGGGGCTGGCGACTAGCACCAAGGCGTAAATCCCGGTAAAAAGGGAAGGCATTGCCTTTGTAAAGTAAACAAACACCACAGAGTCAACAAGCGGAAAGTAAACACTAAACAAAAGCAGAGTACAACTGAATGTGCGGAAAAGTAAATGGGCCAGAATACAAACCCAAACTGAAAGTAAAGTACAAATCGAAAGGGAAAACAGCAACTGAAAAGTAAAAGCCACTACTCCGAGCTGTCCACTGGAAATCACACCTGTAGGGTGGGTACAGATAGCTCCTCTGCTCCACGGGTCCCGCCGTCCGCTCCGAGCACGTCCCGTCCAGTGGTCTACCTCCGGGTACCGTCCCGCTCTGCAAGCCTCAGCTAAGGTCAACGCTGTCCGTCGTCTGCAACCAACACAACGTAGTGCGGGCAAAGCCCGTGCAGGGGTGAGTATAAGCTACTCAGTTGGGACCCCGAGACCCCTGAAGGTCTCTCAAATCCACAAAGGATAAACCACGAAGAAAAGTAACAATCACGAAGTAATAACCGACACTGCTTAGGTATATGCCCATACATATACCTAAGTCAACAATTCAAATACGCTCCAACCTCCGAGCCCAAGTACAACTCAGTCCACACAGGAAAGTAAACGTATTCCACACAGGAAAGCAAAACGTAATCCACACAGGATTGCACAACACAATCCACACAGGAAAGCAGTAGGATTCAGCTCACACAGGTATACTTCTTCAAGGACGATAAAGATGATCACTGATCCATCTAAGTCGTCGGACCCACGAAGGATCGATAGGTAACTAACCCCCGCAATGACCCACACAGGATCGGGCCCACACAGGACCTGTAGGCGCTGGCTCACACAGAACCGCTGAGCGCAAGGACCCACATAGGATCGGGCCCACACAGGACCTGTAGCACTGATCCACGTAGGATCGCTGAGTGTTGAAGTCGTCGTCATCGAATCCACACAGGATCTCTGTACCGTCGTCGTCGCAGTCACAGTAGCAGTAGTAGTCGTAGCAGTCGCAGCCAGCACTAGGGTTCCCGCACACAGCAAGCTCGTTCGGAGGGTCCGCTCCACGAGCCGAGAGGCTGATACATCAACTGTCACAAAGACCAGAGTTGATGTATCCAAAAGTTCCGTATCATCAACAGGAACTCAACGCAACAGACGGCGCGTCGATCGGACGCCCGGTCTGAGAGTTATTGGCATTTTCGTCTCCGGGGCCCGGTTGGTTTTTAAGGAAAAACCAACCCGACCGTACTCCACATACGTCCAAACCTCGGGCGGAGTATGCCAAAAGATCCGACTCACTAAGAGGAACACAACGCGACTGACGGCACGTCAATCGGACGTCCGTAGCTCAAGATATGAGCGTTTCCGCTCCGAAGGCCCGGTTGGTTTCGTGAACGAACCAACCCGGCCGAACTCAAAGTAATCCGAAACCTTGAGTGCGATATACCGAAACGACCGTCTCGATCCAAGGATCGCGTTGCCGCAGACGGTTCGTCAATCGGAGGTCCGAGGCTCAAGTTATGACCAAAAGACCGGAACAGGTTCGAAACGGGGGGGTCCGGGTCCGGGCCGACCCGGCCCGACCCCCCCCCCCCTGGGGCGGTCCGGCGACGGCGCGGTGGCGCGGCGGCGCGGAGGCGCGGCGACGCGGAGGCCGCGGGGGCCGCGGAGGCCTGTCGCCGCGAGGTGGCGGCACGCGGGGGCTAAGCCCCCGCTGATTGAAGGCGGCGCGGCCTTTGTGCCGCGCCTTTGCAACAAAACGGCCCCCACGTGGGGGCCGGTTTTGGAGAAATAAACCGGGGGGCTGCTGCCCCCCCCCCTTCATGGAACCGCCCCCCTCTTAAAGAGGGGGGTTTTATATGCTGGCCGGGGGATTAATTCCCCCGGTTTAACGTCATCCGGCCGGCCAGCTGGCCGGTCGGTTTTCTCCAACGGGACCGAAAATTCCGGTCCCCTCTTCGGCTTCCGACGCCGGCGGCCCGGCCACCGGTCTTCTCTTTCCACCGCGGCCCGGAACCGGCCGCGGTCTCCTCGTCCCGCCGCGGCCCGGAACCGGCCGCGGTGTTCGTCATCCGGCGCGGTGCGACGGCACCGCGCCCTTTCGCCGTGCCTTGTTTCCTTTCAACACGGCGCGACGGCGTCGCGTTCTTGAAGATTCTTCCTCGGCGTGGCGCGACGGCGCCGCGCAAAAATATTTGCACGATTATCCGCGTGGTGCGACGGCACCACGCCACTTGCTTCCACCCGCAAGAATGGCCGTGTTCGTGCGGTCCGTCTCCCTCACGTTAAAATAATAACGCAACTTTAAATAAACCAAGCCACACGTTAGACTTTCTAAATTCACGATCAAGAATAAAATAATTAAACCAAAAAGAAATAAACAACCCCTACCTCAGGTATAAGGTTCGAAGATTTGTCTACGTTCCGCGGATGACGACGTCGCAGAGGTCGGGCGTCGCGGTTGTCGTTCGTCAAATCCGTTGACGAAGGGATGCGTCCGATGCGATACGTCGTTGGCGAAACTTCCCAAGTCGACGAAGGAAAACCGAGGAGGAAGCGGTGTCTCCCTTTCTTTGACGTGGAGAGAAGATAGAACGGCGTGTCGGTGTTCTTCGCGTTCTTCAAGGAGGAAGATGAAGTTCTTCAAAGTGTAGAACTCTTCTTCTCTCAAATCTCCACACAACACAGCAACTCCCAAAATAAAATAAGCTACACCTTATTTTATTTTCACTTTGCCAACTTTTCAAAATTCAAAAGTTGAATTCAACACATAATTTAAATCTAGAGTTGTCAAAAATTAAACGAAGAGTTAAGTTGGCAAGAATTAATGTAGGGGAGTGTCACATAATTAAGAGGGGGTTTAGAGGGGTTAGGGAATTTGAAAAGGTGGGGGCTCGTGTGGGCCCCACCTCCCTCATAACCACACATGGGAAGTTGGGTGGTTGTGGGCCCCACCAACAACTTCCCATGAGAGAGTCTAACCACCACGAATAAAATAAAATTCAAACAAAATTTTATTTTACTTATCTTTTAAATCCCCAAAACTAACTTTCAACCCGCAACAAATGCAACTCCCGAAAAGGTCTCTTTAAGCGAATATCGGCGCTGCGAGTTCATCGGTGCCCTCGGATTTCAATTCCGAGCACCGGATCAAAAGTTAGGAATTCCCGCTCGTTCGTTCACTGAACGTACCCGAGCCAAACTTCAGAAATTAATTCCGGGCACTCTGGGCCTCGGAATCAGGTGCCGTCTGAAACCGCGCTCTTGTAAAATTCTTAAGAAAATTAAGAAAAAATTTCCCTTGAATTTTACGGGTCTTTACATTACTCCCACCTTAGGGCTTTACGTCCCCGTAAAGATACATCAAAAACTAGGGAAACAAATGAGGGTACTGAGCACGCATCTGAGCCTCCCGCTCCCATGTGCTCTCCTGGAGATTCCCGTGCTGCCATCTGATGCGCACGAGAGGAATCAATCGCCCACGCAGGACCCGCTCCTGTCGATCCTCTATCTCCACCGGGACCTCCGTAAAAGTCGCCCCATCATCAACGTCAAGCTCCCCATGATCAATGATGTGCGTCGGGTCGTGCACGTATCTCCTCAGCTGGGATACGTGGAAGACGTCGTGCACCCAGTGCAACTGAGGTGGTAGAGCCAGGCGATAAGCCACCTCGCCAACCCTGCTGAGGACCTGGAAGGGTCCGATGAAGCGCGGAGATAACTTGCCGCCTCGGCCAAATCTCCAAATACCACGTCGAGGTGAGACCCGCAAGAAGACGTGGTCGCCATCCTCGAACTCCAGTGGCCTCCGCCTCCTGTCAGCATATGACTTCTGCCGGCTCTGAACTGTCCTCATCCGCTCCTGGATGACCTGGACCTTCTCTGTCATGGCCTGGACCATCTCCGGTCCCACAAGTGCTGACTCCCCAGGGTCTGTCCAGCACAAAGGAGATCTACAAGGTCGGCCGTACAACGCCTCGTACGGTGCCATCCCGATGGTGGAGTGGTAGCTGTTGTTGTACGCGAACTCCACCAAGGGTAGGTGGTCCTCCCAGCTACGACCAAAGTCGAGGACACATGCACAGAGCATGTCCTCGAGAGTCTGAATGGTCCTCTCCGTCTGACCATCTGTCTGAGGGTGAAAGGCTGTGCTCAGACGTAGCTGTGTCCCGAACGCTTCCTGTAACCCCTTCCAAAGTTGGGAAGTAAAGCGGGCATCTCGATCGGAGACGATAGATGATGGCACGCCGTGGAGTCGCACAATCTCCTGAACGTAGAGACGTCCCGAGCTCTCCACTAGCCCTGCTCTCTGATGGGTAAGAAGTGTGCCGACTTGGTGAGTCGGTCAACAATCACCCAGATGGAGCCGTGACCTCTGGAAGTGCGTGGAAGTCCAGTCACGAAGTCCATAGATATGCCGTCCCATTTCCACTCCGGAACCTCCAAGGGCTGTACCAAGCCTGCTGGTACCTGATGCTCTGCCTTCACCTGCTGGCAGGTGAGGCAGCGAGAAACGAACTCTGCTACAGCCTTCTTCATGCCTGGCCACCAGTGCTGTCGTCTGAGGTCCTGGTACATCTTCGCCACTCCAGGATGTACCGCCAAAGGAGAAGTGTGAAACTCCCTCAGCACTTCCTCTCGCAAAGCGACTGGTACCATGGTACGTCCTCTAAAAAGGATGTCGTGCTCTGCTCCAAGGGAGAAACCATCAGGTGCCTGTCCCGAGGATATCTGTGCACGCCGTGTCTCACAGTCAGCGTCCTCACGTTGTGCCTCTCTGACCCGCTGCAGTAGTGGAGGAGTGACTGTGAGAGACTGAAGAAAGGCTGCTCCATCTCTATCCACGAAGGATATCTGCAAAGAGGCTAGCTGCTTCGTCGCCTCCTCAAGTAGCTGAATGCCCATCCTCCTGCTGAGGGCATCGGCTACTACGTTCCCCTTACCAGGTGTATAGACTATCTCAAAGTCATAGTCCTGGAGGAACCATCGCCCCTGTCTCAGGTTCAGGTCCTTCTGCGAGAAGATATACCTGAGACTCTGATGATCGGAAAAGACTGTAAAGCGCTCGCCCATCAGATAGTGTCGCCATGTCTTCAGAGCGAAGACCACTGCTGCTAACTCCAGGTCATGGGTAGCGTAGTTCTGCTCATGCGGCCTCAACTGACGTGATCCATAGGCGATCACGGCCCGCTCCTGCATCAGAACACATCTGAGTCCGGTCCCTGATGCATCGCAGTAGACTACGTACCCTACTCCCTCCTCAGGCAACCTCAAGATAGGTGCGCAGGTCAATCTCTGTCTCAGCTCCTGGAAGCTCTGCTGACATCTGTCTGTCCATACGAAGGGTTTCCCCTTCTTCGTCAAAGCTGTGAGTGATGCCGCAACTCTAGAGAATTCTGGCACGAATCTCCGATAATATCCAGCTAGTCCCAAGAAACTCCGAACCTCAGTCACGCTCCTGGGTGGCTCCCATGCTAACACAGCCTCAATCTTCGCGGGATCCACTGCAACTCCCGCCTCAGAGATAACGTGACCCAAGAAGTGGACCTCACGTATCCAGAACTGGCACTTCGAGAGCTTACCATAAATCTGGTGCTCTCAGAGTGTGTCTAGAACAACTCGCAAGTGATAGGCGTGCTCCTCCTCTGTCGTAGAGTAAATCAGAATGTCGTCGATGAAGACCACGACAAACCGATCGAGGTATGGCTGAAAGATCATGTTCATGAGAGCCATGAACACTGCTGGAGCATTGGTTACACCGAAAGGCATAACCAAGAACTCATAGTGGCCATACCGACATCTGAAGGCCGTCTTCTGCACATCCTCGTCTCTGACTCTGAGCTGATGATAGCCTGACCTGAGGTCTATCTTCGAGAACCACCGTGCTCCCTTGAGCTGATCAAAGAGGTCATCAATCCTCGGTAGCGGATACTTGTTCCTCACTGTCACCTGGTTCAGGTGACGATAGTCAACACAAAGTCGCAAGCTCCCGTCCGCCTTCTTGGCGAACAATATCGGGGAAGCCCAGGGTGAAACACTGGGTCGGATGAACCCCTTGCCCTGCAAGTCCTCCAACTGTACCCGTAGCTCCCGAAGCTCGGCGGGGGCCATCCGATATGCTGGAGTAGATATCGGGGTTGTCCTGGGGTACAAGTCAATATAAAAGTCTACCTCTCTGCGAGGAGGTAGCCCTGGAACATCGTCGGGAAAAACGTCCGCAAACTGATCCACCACTGCAGGAAAACCAGGACTCCGCACGTCAACTGCTCCAAGGATGAGGCTAGCCAACTGATGAGTAATGGGCTGTCCTCTCCTCCGCGGAAGTCCATCCTGTGCTGCTAAGGCTCCCTTCTCGCCGGTGAAGGTGAACCTGCTCCCGTCGGTGCGTAAACATCGCACCTTGCGCCTAAAACAGTCAATCTGTGCATGGACCGTAGATAGCCAATCCATGCCCAAGATGATGTCGTAAGGCCTCGACGCTGCTACAAGAAGATCCCAACCGAAGCTCTCGCCTCCTAGAGTAAGCTCACACTGCCGGCACCAGTGCGTAATCGTCGAGTCTGCTCCCGTAGGAGTCTCTAGCCGTAAGGATCGAGCCAACGGCTCTGTCGGAATCTCCGAGTTCCGAACAAGGGCAGCGGCTATGAAAGATTGACTCGCTCATGTGTCTATATGAACTGCAGCAAGGGTGGAGTAGACACAGATAGTACCTCGAATCATCTCGGGTGCGCCGTGGTCGTAGGCCTCTGCTGCCTGGAGCTGTGCCTGTCGCTGCCCGCCAGCTCCCTGTGGTCGGGGTGGACCTCCTGGTGGTGGTGGTGGTAGAGCCTCAAAGCGTCGGCCACCACCGGATGCTCCTCCAGCTCCTCTGCCTCGTCCGCCTCCTCCCTGCGGACCGCCACGGTCGACCCTCTGCCTCTGCCTCGGTGGTCCCTCAACCGTCTGCTGCTCCTCGGCACGGCGGGTCGGGCAGTCACGAGCCATGTGGCCCTGCCCGCCGCACGAGTAGCACTGTCTACCTCTCGTAAGACTGGCTCCGCGCTGTGTGCCCCGCACTGCTGATCCAGTGCCCTGAGGTCGTCTTCCCGAAGGTCTGGTCTGTCTGGACCCCTGAGTCATCCGTCGACTGCCTGCTGCAGATGACTCTACCACGTGCCGCCCTGCGGTGGGTCTCTGTGCTGGTGTAGACTCAGTAAGGAAGCTCTCGATCAGAAGGGTCTGCTCCAGTACTCCTGTCTGAGTCGGTATGCTGAGGGAAATCAGCGATGCCCTGATCTCGTGTCTCAAACCCTGCTCGAAGGTCCGGGCCCGGAAGAATGGGTCCCGTACAATGTCGGTCGAGTAGCGCGAGAGATCGGTAAATCTCGCCGAGTACTGAGCGACCGTCATGCTGCCCTGCCGCAGCTGTAGAAGCTCCTGGATACGCACCGCACGAAGGGTAGCTGGGACGAACTCCGAGGGGAAGAGGCTCTCAAAGTCCGTCCAAAGAAGAGATGCCTCATCGTGCACCTGGAGCATCAAGCTCCACCATCGTCCTACTGCTGCGTGTAGTAGGCTCGCAGTGAGGATCACCATGAGGTCTGCTGGTGTCCTCACTAGCCTAAACACTCGAACCACTGCCTCCAGCCAGTCCTCTGCTGCCTGGGGATCCGTCTCCCCGCGAAACCTGGGCGGTCGCTGGCGCTGAAACTCATGCAGTGCGCTGAGGCGACGTGCATCATCAGCGGCTGCTGCTGGAAGCATCGGGGGCTCGGCGGGTAAAGCTACCGCCGGTGCCACTACTGGAAAAGGGCCCTGCACCGAGGCCTCGTCGCTCGGTGGGCTGTCGTCTCGCTCGACTCTCGGAACCCTAGCTGGCTGCCGTCGTGGGGCCATCCTGAAAAGGAAACAGGTGCGCCACGGTTAGAACAGTATACCTGGTGAGCTGATATAAGTAATCACAAAGAAAACTTTCAAAACACACACGCAATCAATGTTTTCGTGCATTAAGTCAGAAATCAGAAGTCAGGGTCCTGGTGTACGGATACGTCGGCCGCCGCACCAACACTGGACTCCCTGGACTGATAACCACACTCAATACGCTAAACATTATTGCTTCACATAGAAAAGATCAGAGTTCGCGGTAGAACCGAACTCCTCTGATACCAATTTGTCACGACCCGCCCTCGGGGTCCGTGCCGTGACTATCCCAAGCACGCCTTCCATAGGCCAGGGGCTGGCGACTAGCACCAAGGCGTAAATCCCGGTAAAAAGGGAAGGCATTGCCTTTGTAAAGTAAACAAACACCACAGAGTCAGCAAGCGGAAAGTAAACACTAAACAAAAGAAGAGTACAACTGAAAGTGCGGAAAAGTAAATGGGCCAGAATACAAACCCAAACTGAAAGTAAAGTACAACTCGAAAGGGAAAACAACAACTGAAAAGTAAAAGCCACTACTCGGAGCTGTCCACTGGAAATCCCACCTGTAGGGTGGGTACAGATAGCTCCTCTGCTCCACGGGTCCCGCCGTCCGCTCCGAGCACGTCCCGTCCAGTGGTCTACCTCCGGGTACCGTCCCGCTCTGCAAGCCTCAGCTAAGGTCAACGATGTCCGTCGTCTGCAACCAACACAACGTAGTGCGGGCAAAGCCCATGCAGGGGTGAGTATAAGCTACTCTGTAGGGACCCCGAGACCCCTGAAGGTCTCTCAAATCCACAAAGGATAAACCACGAAGAAAAGTAACAATCACGAAGTAATAACCGACACTGCTTAGGTATATGCCCATACATATACCTAAGTCAACAATTCAAATACGCTCCAACCTCCGAGCCCAAGTACAACTCAGTCCACACAGAAAAGTAAATGTATTCCACACAGGAAAGCAAAACGTAATCCACATAGGATTGCACAACACAATCCACACAGGAAAGCAACAGGATTTAGCTCACACAGGTATACTTCTTCAAGGACGATAAAGATGATCACTGATCCATCTAAGTCGTCGGACCCACGAAGGATCGATAGGTAACTAACCCCCGCAATGACCCACACAGGATCGGGCCCACACAGGACCTGTAGGCGCTGGCTCACACAGAACCGCTGAGCGCAAGGACCCACACAGGATCGGGCCCACACAGGACCTGTAGCACTGATCCACGTAGGATCGCTGAGTGTTGAAGTCGTCGTCATCGAATCCACACAGGATCTCTGTACCGTCGTCGTCGCAGTCACAGTAGCAGTAGTAGTTGTAGCAGTCGCAGCCAGCACTAGGGTTCCCGCACACAGCAAACTCGTTCGGAGGGTCCGCTCCATGAGCCGAAAGGCTGATACATCAACTGTCACAAAGACCAGAGTTGATGTATCCAAAAGTTCCGTATCGTCAACAGGAACTCAACGCAACAGACGGCGCGTCGATCGGACGCCCGGTTTGAGAGTTATTGGCATTTTCGTCTCCGGGGCCCGGTTGGTTTTTAAGGCAAAACCAACCCGACCGTACTCCACCTGCGTCCAAACCTCAGGCGGAGTATGCCAAAAGATCCGACTCACTAAGAGGAACACAACGCGACTGACGGCACGTCAATCGGACGTCCGTAGCTCAAGATATGAGCGTTTCCGCTCCGAAGGCCCGGTTGGTTTCGTGAACGAACCAACCCGGCCGAACTCAAAGTAATCCGAAACCTTGAGTGCGATATACTGAAACGACCGTCACGATCCAAGGATCGCGTTGCCGCAGACGGTTCGTCAATCGGAGGTCCGAGGCTCATGTTATGACCAAAAGACCGGAACAGGTTCGAAACGGGGGGGTCCGGGTCCGGGCCGACCCAGCCCGACCCCCCCCCCCCCTGGGGCGGTCCGGCGGCGCGGAGGCGCGGCGGTGCGGAGGCGCGGCGGAGCGGAGGCCGCAGGGGCCGTGGCAGCCTGTCGCCGCGAGGTGGCGGAACGCAGGGACTAAGCCCCCGCTGATTGAAGGCGGCGCGGCCTTTGTGCCGCGCCTTTGCAACAAAACGGCCCCCACGTGGGGGCCGGTTTTGGAGAAATAAACCGGGGGGCTGCTCCCCCCCCCCCCCCCCTTCATGGAACCGCCCCCCTCTTAAAGAGGGGGGTTTTATACGCTGGCCGGGGGATTAATTCCCCCGGTTTAACGTCATCCGGCCGGCCAGCTAGCCGGCCGGTTTTCTCCAACGGGACCGGAAATTCCGGTCCCCTCTTCGGCTTCCGACGCCGGCGGCCCGGCCACCGGTCTTCTCTTTCTGCCGCGGCCCGGAACCAGCCGCGGTCTCCTCGTCCCACCACGGCCCGGAACCGGCCGCGGTGTTCGTCGTCCGGCGCGGTGCGACGGCACCGCGCCCTTTCGTCGTGCCTTGTTTCCTTTCAACACGGCGTGACGGCGTCGCGTTCTTGAAGATTCTTCCTCGGCGTAGCGCGACGGCGCCGCACAAAAATATTTGCACGATTATCCGCGTGGTGCGACGGCACCACGCCACTTGCTTCCACCCGCAAGAATAAACAAGAACGATGGAGGGGTTCGGCCGTGTTCGTGCGGTCCGGCTCCCTCACGTTAAAATAATAACGCAACTTTAAATAAGCCAAGCCACACGTTAGACTTGCTAAATTCACGATCAAGAATAAAATAATTAAACCAAAAAGAAATCAACAACCCCTACCTCGGGTATAAGGTTCGAAGATTTGTCTACGTTCCGCGGAAGACGACGTCGCAGAGGTCGGGCGTCGCGGTCGTCGTTCGTCAAATCCGTTGACGAAGGGATGCGTCCGATGCGATACGTCGTTGGCGAAACTTCCCAAGTCGACGAAGTAAAACCGAGGAGGAAGCGGTGTCTCCCTTTCTTTGACGTGGAGAGAAGATAGAACGGCGTGTCGGTGTTCTTCGCGTTCTTCAAGGAGGAAGATGAAGTTCTTCAAAGTGTAGAACTCTTCTTCTCTCAAATCTCCACACAACACAGCAACTCCCAAAATAAAATAAGCTACACCTTATTTTATTTTCACTTTGCCAACTTTTCAAAATTCAAAAGTTGAATTCAACACATAATTAAAATCTAGAGTTGTCAAAAATTAAATGAAGATTTAAGTTGGCAAGAATTAATGTAGGGGAGTGTCACATAATTAAGAGGGGGTTTAGAGGGGTTAGGGAATTTGAAAAGGTGGGGGCTCGTGTGGGCCCCACCTCCCTCCTAACCACACATGGGAAGTTGGGTGGTTGTGGTTCCCACCAACAACTTCCCATGAGAGAGTCTAACCACCACGAATAAAATTAAATTCAAACAAAATTTTATTTTACTTATCTTTTAAATCCCCAAAACTAACTTTCAACCCGCAACAAACGCAACTCCCAAAAAGGTCTCTTTAAGCGAATATCGGCGCTGCGAGTTCATCGGTGCCCTCGAATTTCAATTCCTAGCACCGGATCAAAAGTTAGGAATTCCCGCTCGTTCGTTCACTGAACGTACCCGAGCCAAACTTCAGAAATTAATTCCGGGCACTCTGGGCCTCGGAATCAGGTGCCGTCTGAAACCGCGCTCTTGTAAAATTCTTAAGAAAATTAAGAAAAAATTTCCCTTGAATTTTACGGGTCTTTACACTATTATCCACCAATTTATTTTCATGTGTTTTATATACTAACATTGAAATCCTATTTCATGAATCCCCATTATACATGATATTTAAATATACATTTTCAATAATTGGGATTATGGTTCAAATTTACCATGTGGTAATAGTTTATTAAAACAATCCCAGCTCTAATTGAAAATGATTATATATATTATTACCTTGATGAAATCTTATGATCCATCACTCATGAAAATTCACGAGTCCTCTAATTCATTGATATTATTTATATATTCATTTATTGGAAACATTAAAACACCCTTTGGTACATATGATACAACGATTTTGTTTTAATTAAATCCAATCATTTCCATGTCTTTAGTCCGAAATTTCGGTTCTTGAAAAACCATGTTCTCTAAACAGGGTTTCCAAGAATATTGTAATATTGTAATATAATCTTAAAAAAATAAAATTTTACCCTATTTATCTTTTCAATATTTATTCAAATTAATATTTTTTATCTTTTAAAAGAATTCTATTTTGTACCCTCACTACCAAGGAATATGATTAATCTCTTTACCATATACGACATGTTCAGATTTAGACACCACCATTTATTTGAAGAACCCCATCTATATTTAAAAAAAATTTGAATTAATTTTTTTATGATTTTTTTTGGAAATTTATATGCAATATTTCTACAATATCTTTGATACATTTTGATGTAGAAATGTTTTCAATTTTTTTCAATATTAATTAACGAGACATTATGTAAAAAGGTTTTAAAAATATTTCTAATATTTATTTTTAAGATTTGAATTCATTTTAAATTAAATTATTTTCAAAATATATTCAGTATTTATATTATAATTTTTAAAATTGATTTCAAATGGAATTTTTTTTAAAAACTGAATCTCTTTTTATTTGAAATCAAAAACAAATTACTTTCAAACTGATTTCAAGACATATTTCTATGATTTAAATGAATTTTAAATGAAAATTGGATTCTAAATGTTTTATGTTTAAACAAGCCATTTTACAGATGAAAGGATATTCTTTCGTGAAATGAATTCAAAATGTATTTTCATATTATTATATATCTTATATTACATCTCATTATGATAATAATTACTTTATAGGAAATTATCAAAATGATCCATTAACATCCATTCCTTAAATGGTATATGTTTTGATTGAATGATGTTTCTGAAACCCAAACCACTTTCATGGCATATATGGTTTTGAAGCTCCTCCCTCTTCCATGAGTATTATTCTGTTTGAAACCAACTTATTTTCACATGTGATTATTTCATAAAGTGATCATGAAGTCTATATCCTTTCATAGGATATGATTTTAGGAAATTTTAATGATTCCCATTTCATTTAATGGTTTTTTATATGATGTTTAAAAAATTGATATCATATTATGGGTCCGGATATGATGAATATTTTATTTTTTGGAAGGTGTATGAATGATCTTATTATAATATGGGAGGGACCTATATCTACTTCCAATTCATTAGGTAATGATGGACGACTCATGATTATAAATTTTACTCATGAACATAAATAGATTTTCAAAGTGTTATGTATAGACCAGGTTTATTGTTCCTAAGTTTATAAGTGATCCAGATTACCATTTAACAATTTTATGAGTGATCCTTATTATAAGTTCATGATGGTATGTGTGAACCAGATTACATGTTCACAATGTTATGAATTTTACTAGTTTTATGTCTATATGTTCATTAATGAACCTAAAAACATGCTCCCCAACTTATGTGTGGACCTAGTTACATGTACATCAGTCTATGAGAGAGCCTGATTTCATGTACATAACATAATTAGTAACATTATATCTACATATAAATGATTAAAATGTTGTCCATTGATGTTAATGAAATAATTCGATGTCTTATTAATAAGTTATTCTTTCATTGATTACGGTCTTGGTTTAATTATGATTCATTCATTATGAACTACAACTATTTATGCAATGTCTCATGATTTCAATATTGGATATGAAAGGTATGAAATTAAAATTTTATTATCATGTTATCATATCCTTCTATTCATGTTATTATTTTCATTTATACAATTTTCCCTTACTGAACATCCAATATCACCTCTTTCTTATAATTCATTTCCAGAGGTTTCGAATGAATGATTTAGGAAGAAGTACTTTAGCGGATGGTCTTTAATAGAGACATTGATTTTTAGTCACATATTTATAATATTTTGATCCATGTTTCCAAAGACAAAAATCTATTATGGTCTTTGATCATGTACATTTGTAATATTCTATATATTCTTAAAAAGGATGTAATGTCCATTAATGTAAGTCACTGGTCCCTATAATTTCCCAAATATCTGATAATGAATACCATATTTATATTGTACAAAAAATTATAAAACATTATTTATATCATAACTCCTGAAATTATTGGGGTTTTATAAATAAATATAACATTTCTTTATAGAAAAACACATGGATAAAAGTAGGCTTCGTAACAATTTAATAATGGTATAACCCGTGGTAGAGAAATGTGTCTCAAAAGGATCATATAATCATAAAAATAAACGATTTTGTGATAAGTAAGAATGTGTACATAAATAATTTTTAAATAAGGAATACGTTACATCAACATATGTCATCTAAAATTGAAAATTATTTTTAATGATCATTAAAAAATTTATTGTTGAAAAAATCCCTTCCACTTTGAAAAACCCATTTTTAGAACAAATAAATAATTGGATTTTTTTTAAATTGAATATAACCATTATATCATATAATTAAATATTTAATGAAAATAATGGAAATTAGAAAATGATGTTCCTTTCATGACATATACATTAGAAAAATGATTCATTGTACATTTTAGGAAATTATAAAATTAGAATTGTTTTGGAAAAGGAAAATGTTATTCCATTAAACTAATTTTTTATAAAATTAAATAATAGGTAATAATTCCTCTTAAAAATCATGGATAATTGTAAAAAAAATTAATAATAATTTTCTAAAAACATTGTTTTGGAATAAGTTGGTGTTTCTTACCGAACAGATAAATAAAGTAATATTTTCAAATAAAATAAATTTTTAGAAACAACGAGTTAAAAAATAGAAAGATTTCATGATAATATCATGAATCCGCATTGGAGAAAAAAAGTATTTATTTTTTTGGAGATATGAGTTATAATATTTCATCATCCAAAACATAATATTAAAAATCCCAATAATCTATGATATTGTTAAATAAAATCATTACCACATTGATATCATTGTATAATAATCCACCAAAAGTGTTTATATAAAATGGAACACAAAATACCATGAGGATAAATAAATTCATGATATAAATGACAAAGTGGTTTTATATACATATCATGAAATAATATTGGTCCAAAACATAAGGAATGTATTATTCAATGAATATTGTGACATAAATACCATTGAGTTATTGTACCTTATAATAATAATACCTAATAAATACAAAAAATAAAATGGAACATTTAATATCATTAAAAAATTGATTCATTATATAAAAAAAATTACTTTATACACCACACAAAACAAACATGTGTTGAATTTCTATATATCACCCTAAATCAAAAAACAAACTATAAATCATGTACATTTTTTCTGAAATTACATTGTACACAATATAATATTACATGTAGTAAATATATATTTTTATCCCTATTTTTCAGAAAAATAATTTTATATGTCATTCAATTTTTGATTTACATACTTCTTTTTATTATTGATTTAATAATAATTTAATGATAATGACATCAATCAAGTAATAACTTCAATTTTTTCATGTATAAGTTTTTATTTAATATTTTTTTGGTCCAATTAAAATAATCTTGATTTAATAATTTCATGAACTTTAACCATGATATTAATTTCAATTATATTTACTGCATATGAATTTAGATTAATCAATTAAATTTAGTGATAGAAAATCAAATATGTCATTCAGGGACTTAGTAGGCCACTTATACCCCCGAACAATATATTTCATTTTTTCTCCAATTGAATTAATGAAAATTAACTTATATATATATAAATTATATAATCTCTTTTATTTCATATATATCACATATTTTTATTAAACCGAATATTAATATATTTCATGTCATCCATGAATGAATCATATCTCTAGGTGATGCGAGAGATTATTGTGAGTATGATTATTGTAATCATATTTCCAAAAATAATAAATCAGGAAGATATTTGTGATATAATATGTCATCAATAATAATATTATCAATAATATAAAATATTAAAAATAAATTAATAATTTTGACAAACTATGGGAGGTATTAATCGGAAAATTCATGACATCAGTTGATCAGGAAGTACACTAAAATCTGTAATTATGGTGATTTCATAAACCATATGATGAACATTGAGATGTTTTCTAGTCACTAATATATGTTAAAAAAAATATAAGTATACAATAAATATTTATTTTTATATATCATCCTGGTATATTAATGTTTTACGAGGTGGATGATGAAACAAAACAAAAATGTTCATAGATGAAAATTAACAATTCATAATGTATCCTTCTAAGGATTGTACAAAAAGATAATATAGTATGATTTTATATCAATCTATTAATTCTAGTATAAGATTAAGGAATTTGGGACGTTATATATGAATGTTTTGGAGAGTCCAAAAGTCTCTGATTATGTAAAGATGATACGAGAGGAGTGGTCTTTTGTATGTGAGGTGACTGGAAGAGTTGTAGTAATTCATAATGAAAAATCATACACATATTATACCCATTAAACAGTGGTCCCAAATATCTAATTTGATCATTAGAAATTATATGGTATAAATATGGATAGAAACTAGATCTTAGTAACCTTTTTTGGTCATTATAACCCATATGATTTTAGTTTAACACCTAGTAAACCCATTTGTACCATAAATGTAGTAAATAATTAATTAAAAAAATTACTCTTCATTTAATACATAAAATATTTCATATTCTTTATTATTATCAGTACATCCTTCGTTGAGCAATATCTTACCCTTAGAGGATGGAAATTCTTCATAGACTGAGATTATGGTCTGGGTAAATGACCAAATATAGAAGGATTTATTCTTTTTTAAATTAATGGTGTCTTATGGTCAAAGGGTCAAGTGTTAACATGGGTTCTAGGAAATCTGAGAATCATTATTGGAGATTCTAGAAGTTTAATAAGGAAAATAGGATGAAAACCCATCTACAAAACATTTACATGATGATTAACTATATTACACATCATTTAATGTACAAGAGAATTTTATATTTAGCTGAGGGAATGGGTTTATCAGAAAATCCAATTAAAAAGAATTATGCAATCTGTAACTATGTTATAGAACGTTCAAATTCCCCATAATGATGTTTTAAATTATTATATCCATCTTAATTTTTCGATCACCATGAAAAACTCTTCTCCTCTCAATATTGAGAAACTATTTAGTTGATTTTTTTTTTATAATCTCACTTACTAATGTCATTCTCATGTCATTAATCTCAACAAAGTGGTTTTGGTATTTTTTTTCTTTCTCTTCCATGTATCACTATATGTTTTTCGGTAATCATTTGATTATGTAAATTTTCATCTTTGATCTTCATCATTTTAGATAAAGGATCGTTCTTGAAATCATCCACACATTCTTCTTCATTGGATAATGTCGTTGAAAGTGTTGTTTGATCATCAGTTTAAGATAGGGGGTTTAATAAATATAGTTTTTTTTATGTATATTTATTACTTCAATTTGGCCTACATATCATGTGCCAAATGAATTAAAAGAATGAATTGAATTGTTACTTGGAGTATTTTTGGATCAAATTGGTTATTTAATTGGCTTGTGGCGGTCTTTAGGGTGTGATAATACTAGAAAATAAATTATTTTTTAATGTAATATATATTATTTAGCATGGCCAGTAATTTTCTTTTTTACATGGAATAGTACACCTAGGCTTGGATTTTTAATTGAGATAATTGAAATGTTTTTTTAACACAATGACAAAATGAAATGTGTAAATTAATGCTAAATAGTAATTTTCTTAATTAACCATTGATCCATTTGACAATATTTGTTGATATCTATATTTATATGAAATATTTAATGATTAAATGTAGATATGATTATATAAGGAATTGGACAAGTGTTAAATACGTAAATGATTAAATAGTGGTCTCGGTGCAATAGAACTTGATGAAACGATGATATTGTTGGCTTGGTTGGTATCATTAAACACTAATATTTTGTTCAATTCCTAAAGAAACATGATGAAATTCTCATATAGTGGATTCATCCAATATTAAAAGCTAAAATTATTATATATAGTGTATGAACCATATTTTAATGTTATAACTTATCTATATGATTTTTATTAGCATGGTTGAATGAAATTCATGGAGCCATTCTTGAATGGAACTAAGGTAGCTTATATTAAGACAATTATATGGGTATGGTCCAAATGGTTGTGAGAAATTCTCAAAGATATTATATTATGGAACTGATATAGGTTAATGCAGTATTAATTTAATTTCATAAGTAATTAATGAACCTATTTATTGAATTAATTTATAAAAATTCTTTTATAATAGTTTTTTAGACATGGTGGGGTGGAAATTTTTGTTTTTAATCACACCTTATTCCATTAACCAAATAGTATCCAAGAATATTACATTGATGGAGGTTTATAAAATGGAATTGGACCTTGATTCTTATTATAATTTTTGGATGGTGAAGAGTTTGGATATGGGACCGCCATGTGATTCTTGATTGGGGATGTTGATTAGTTTTTTAGTTTTCTAGTATGTAACTTAAATTATATATAGTATAATATTTTGTAACATTACAAGACATCATTAAATTATTCCATTTTTATTTATTAGATTATTGATATGGAAAATATAGATAATTGTTCTATTTTATTGCATTGTTTCCATTAAAGTTACATTATTATATTTTATCCATTATTATTGGATTATTCTTGTATGTGGTAACTATATAGCGAAGGTTGTCCTCTCCTCACAATCCTTATCACACCCAAACTTCTATTTAGAATCCATTTGAATAAGAGGAGGACCAGTTGAGGTCATATAAGAAACCAATTCTATGAATTTGATAAAGTGTCAAATCGAGGGGACGTTATAAAGTGGTATCCGTGGGGATGCATTCTTTTTTAATTAATTATAATTTTGGAAATGTTGAATAGTTACAGGGATGTTTCTGGAATTGTTAATGAGCTTGATCATGGTAGTAGATAACCTATTTACAGAGGGAAATTAGTGTTCCCATGAATGATATTATTGTTTTTATCATGATCCTATTACTGTTGATGTTAGTTCACCATGGGGGATTAACATGTTGAGTGATTTTATTAGTATATTATTTTATTGTATATATGTATTTATACTCATGGCCCAATTTAATGTGGTATTCTTATTAATCCATAACAATAGGGACATATGGATATATTAAAATAAATTTTCCATTATAGGGAAATGTTTAGTGTGAATTTGATATATACTTTCCAGTTGAGAATATATATGAGATATTTGTTTAAATTTTTAAAATAAATTTCAATAATTTCATGCTAAAATGCATATATCCCATGTTTACATAGACAATAGGCTAGTGGTTTGATGTTGTTGTCACTAGTTGTGGTTAACCATGTTATAACCATTGTTCCAAGAAGTGAGTTTTTTACCCATAGATAAAATACTCCACATCATCTACAATTCGAGCTTATAGAGAGTGGAAATTAGAATTTTCACAATTATTAAGTCCCTTAGATTCCTATAGTTTTTGAGGATGGATTTGATTTTTATCTTTGAAAAAACTTCTTAACTATCATCAGATTCTGGGAAAGAGGGATTTTTCACAACGTTCAATCGAGGCATGTAGAGAAATAAGAGTTTTATCTATAGAATCATCCTATTTTCAAATTTGTAGGGATTCCCCCAAGTAGTTATGTTTTGGATCGAGTTAGATAAAATGGAAACTAATCATCTTGAGAAACCTATAATTATGAGTGTGAAACATTTTGTGTATATTCTTTATGGACCAACCAAGTGTTAAGGGAATATTCTTGAGCATGCAGGTATGTAGGTGGAGTATGATGAAAAAAAATCAATATTATTTTCATGGGATATTTATTTCCTAATATGTTTATGTTTGGGGAGGCCTGTGAGTTCATGAACCTGACATAGGATAGCTTTTCTTTTTTTAAACATGGTGAAAATTTCACCAACCTGTAGTGCCTTATGGAATATTTTAATCTTAATGAGATATTAGAGGAATGATTATTTTATGGTGATCTTTTTTATGAGACCATGGTGAGGGTAAATTTGTTTGGAATGATTATTTTTGCAGGTGTGATAAATCATGTGTCATCACTAAAGGAAATTTGTTAGAGTCCCTAAGCTACAACCAAGAAATTTCAGTATGGAATATTGAGATATCATTTTTTGTATATAGAAGAATCATTATGAATGTTCTATCTAGGTAAATAGTGGTAAAATCATTCCAAAGACTGGGAAGGATAATTATTGAGGTCATCAATTATATTTTTATTAGTGTGGAATGATTGTTCAAAGGTGAATTCATTGTTCATTTACCAAATTGGAGTGTCACACTTACAAAATATTGGGACACCTGAATAGGTTTTTTAGTGAATAATATTATGGTTTCGTGGTAGGGGAACATGATAGGTACTTGTATTTTGGATGGACTTAGTTACACAATTCCATACAGTTTATTGGAGTTTCAAAAAACAATATTGTAGAGGCATGGGATGAGGTTCCCCATTGTATGAAAACATATTCCTGGATGACTGTACAATTCATGTGTTGTTTAACCATGCCTATGTTTTATTTTATAAAAGAATGTCACATTCCTTTCTATGTGTTCACTTTATAATGTTATGGGATTTTATGAGGAAATCATTGAGGTTGATATGACCGTCGACACCCCATTAATATTTAAATAAATGAAAATAAAATGTTGAGAGTCTTGTTATCTAAAAATTGCAGTTTCCATTTATATTTGGATTCATTCGTGCACTAAATCAAAATTTTCTATTAGATTCGTAGTATAGATTGGTCAGTTATGTACCATGAACATATCAACTATTAGTAGAATATAATTACCTATTAATCTATAGAAAGAGTATTATATTCTCAATAAGGTGAGTGGGGTCTTTAGGCTGGTTGTGCATGACCTACTTAGTGTAGGATGGATTTTATCTAGGATAATATAAATAGTATTTATCTAAAAAAATTTGGAATTTAATAAGAATATTTCCCTCCAATGATATGCCTTTTTAGAATATATTTCATGAAGTGTTATATGACTTACCACCTGATTAAGAGATTGAGTTAATAATCAAGTTATTGATTGGAAGAGAGCTAGTTTCTATCCCACCACATAAAAAAGAATCATTAGATCATTTTGAGTAGAAAAAAAAATTGGATGAACTCTAAGTTAAAGGTTTCACATGGCTGAGAATATCTCCCCAGGGTTATCTAGTTCTATCTAACATGATGTATAATGGTTCATATCACATATGTTTATAATATCCTATATTGAATTGTATGAGCATTAAGAACTAGTATACTCTTCCTTGCATCGAATATTTATTCGATATGTTGATAGGATATAATATCTACTCTATGATTGGTTTGAGAACATGATAAAATTAGTTTAGTGAGATACCATCAAGCAATCATCAGACAATAATTAGGGGGGGATATAAATGGTAGGATTTCATTGTTCCCATTTTTGGTTTTACCAATTCTTCAACAATATATCACATCCACTATGAAGAAGATATTTATTCTTGTTCTAGACTAGTTTTTGATTTTTTTGTTGATTAAATTATATTATAATCTAACTAAATAATGTTTATTCATATCATCATAAAATGTTTATGAGTATATAGAGGTAGAATTATCTATACACTAAGATATGAAAATGTCGTTTCAACATTAATAATGTTGAATTAATAGTCTATGTCATCTTAGAGGAAGGAATGAGAATTGAACAAGAGAAAGCTAAATTGGAGTTATCCTTTTTAACACACACCATTGAAAATAAAATTGTCTTCTTTTGGGTTTATTATGATATTTTTAGTCTTCTATCAAAAACTACTCTGTTATTTTTTCATTGATTCTAGGTTTGACCAAGAGTGGTGTGACAATTGATTGGTTAGATTATTTCAAGACAGTTTTTCGATAGAGAAAATGTAGGAAGACCTAAATAACTATCCCGAGATTACCTGTTATGGGTATATCATATACCATTTACTATGATAAATCCAGAGAAGGACATATATATCTGCTGATTAATGAGGTTCTAGTGGTTTATTATGGATCCAGATAGTTTACTATGAATAAGTGTTATTGTCTACTAAAAATATGGAGTTACCAACAATGGTACATTTTCTTAGATTATGGAGTATTTATCTCTAGGGTGAGAGGTTTTAGGTATACATACATTACAAGAGTCTGATGCACTTCTTCTATCAATGGGGATAGAAACATCGAAGAAGTATATGGACATATATAATAATATTCATGAATTGGAATTGGATTATATATAAGGAAAAGGGAAATTTCATTGCTGAATCTTTGAGTCATAAAACACAATAAAAGGAAGTTCACGATTCACAAGATCAGTTGTGGATTATTGATATTTTTGGATACATGCATATAAATTATTATGGGTATGTGGGGAAAGTATCTCTAATCATGATATCAATTTTACCAATGTTATTAGACTATATCAATACCAATCCATAATCTTATATGAAGGTCATATTTCTGAGAGACATCATACATGTTTGGGAGACTCCATCAAGTTGGTAACTTGGTAGTTTTAATTATCATCAATTCCATGGTCCGGTATGGATTTATATTGGATTTCGTAACAACAGGATACAAGAGATTCATGATTCTAGGTGTGAATAATATCATGGGTTCGAAATGATGTATAATTTTATATATATAATGTTATTAGGGTTATTAATTAAGAATGAAATAGAAGGTTTTTTTGTCAGATGCACCACTTTTCAGCATTTGAATGCAGAGCCTCATATGACCTCTAGGATTTTGAAGCATTTTCCCATTCTAGAGTGGAAATGGGATGATGTCACAATGGAGTTTTTTATTGATTAATATGGATAACCCTTATGAATGATATTTTATATGTGATTATGGACTGATGAATGATGTTTTCCTATTATTTAAAAATCATAGAGACCATCAAATTTGGGGATTTGGTTAGTATTTACATGCATGATGTTATTCAAATACATAGGGATCATAGAAGTTTCATTTTAGATAGAGATAACATTGCCACATCACATTTATTTTTGGTTTGTTATAAAGATATCATATAATATGTTCTTTTGAGTGTGGTCAATAATTCAAAAAAAGTTAGATGGTATAAAGCGGAAAGTTTATGATAATAATGATATGCTGTGATCATGTGCTAAGATTTGTTTTTGTTATTTGGAGAAGCATATATCAGTCATTTTATTCCAATAAAATAATAGAATCAATCTATATGGATCCTTTTTAGGATGTGTAAGGATGGATTTTTTCATTATCCTATTTTCTAGTTTGAGGAAGGTGAGCTTGCACTTGTTTGTCATAATATCCTTTATGAAACGTATGAGAATGTTTTTTTTCTATATAGTTTTTTTGTGAGATTGCACATCATTAAAAAATCAGACACTAGTAATAAAATACAATTAATTAAGATTGAGTTTGGTCATCTTGTTTTCATTTGGGTGTCGCTATGATTGGAGACCACCATTCAAGAAACATTAATTTTTAGTGCCCACCATTTTCGGTACATTTGAAATAGTGGACATAGTCATCCTAGTGGTATAAGATAAAACCATAACACGACACAACAATTCCATTGATGAAAAGTTACACATGTCATGGATTCATAGATATTATCCTTACCATTCTGATGTGATATATGTGACGGCGTCAATATTAGAAAAAATGTATCCATTGTAGTTTTTATAATAATTATTTTGTACCATAGAGAGAAGTATCTTTGGAATTGTAATATAATATTTGTTTTTGTGAAACAGAAGAATGAGATAATTCAGAGGAGACATGAGAGAAGGAGTTTGAAAAGAAAGAATAGTGGAATGAGTTTTTTAATCAAGATCATATAGTTATTCGTTGAGATTCTCTAATATGAGATGTCATATATTGTGAAGGATGTATGGCCACGTCATTTTCTAGGTATGTCCCACAATGATTTTTCTTTGATCCTTCATTTTCAACCCTTTTTCAGATATGGTAAACATTGTTTGTCAAGATGGCCTCATGTTTAGGGATATATTCATATTTATATTAATAGATCCTAGGAATAAATGGTTCATGTGTTAATAGATGATCATCATATGATGAATAAAATTATAGGGGGTTCCAAAATAAAATATAATGAAAATGGTATATAAATAAATATCCCAAACATTTACATGCCATTTAAATGATTTCCACATCGTTTAATGTTCACATGAATTTAATATTCAGTTGACATGAATGTTTTTTTGTTATATCATAAAAAATATATTTAGCGAATATTCAAATATGTTAAATTATTTTTATTTCCATGACAAACTATTTTAATGGCTATTGCCTGATTTATTTTTCATTTCATTGTGTGAATATATTATCTTCTCGGCCTAGGGAATCCCACTATGAAATTTTGGAGTGCCAATATCTCTTGTAGATTTCCCTAATATGTTATCAATCCCTAGTATGTGGATTTAGTTCATATTCCCCTTCTATCCCTTTTTTTCTAGTGAATTTATTGTCTAATCCTTTGACCATGTGTGTCATTGTTGATGATATTAATTAGTTTTGACCTAGGATCGTTTTTATGATCATCTCCTCCATTATTTTTGGATATTACCATTGGAATGATTTTTTATAATAGGTTAATGGATTGTGTTCTATAACATAACCATTTTTGGTAAATCTAATATAGGTGTAACATTTCAATTTCTCAACCATATCATAAACTGAATCAATTTAAATATTGAAATGAATTTTTACTTAGAGTCCCTTTTGGATCCAATTTTTAATTGACATATCATGGGGCTACTGTTTCGGTGAGTGAATCCAGGAAAATAAATGAATTGTTTAATGTCTTAATGTTTTTTTACCAAGACATGGAATGGTGGTGTTTTCATGATATATATTCACAATTTTCTATAGTTTTTAATAAGATACCTATAAATTTATTGGTTATGAAGAATTAATATATGAAATCTGTTAATTAAAGTAAAATTGTAATTATAATAATTAACCATTAAGATATATAATGTGATATTTTCATATCCTAATTTCTTTTACATTTGATTTTATTATATGATGAAATTATTATATATGGTGTTATCCTAGGGATGCATGTTGATATGATTAATAAAGGAATCAGCCCAGTGAATCATGTTCAAATGTTGATATAGAAGGTATGACCCAGATGACACATTCAAATACTTATATAGTGGTATAAGTCTAGTGACACATGCTAAAATTATTACAATGCATGATCGACCTAGAATATATGTTTAAATGGTAATATAAATTGTTTGACCTTGATTTTTTTGTTATACCTTAGTCATAAGGTTATGATGGTAATGGTTGTTAAACATGTTGATTGTCATTTTGGTACAGATTTAAGGAATATAATATTACTATAATTATATGGGTACAGTTGAAATGTTTTTAAAGAATAATCATAGGTAATCCGGAATGGTTCCAAAGTAATTTTTTTTGGTTTTAATTTAATTTCTTAAATCATTAATACACATCTTTATTGTATTATTTCATACACTTACAACAAAAGTAATTTGTTTATACACAGTTCATCCAACCTACCATGTCTTACTCAAACCCTATTCATGCAGGTATATACTACCCATGTATAGTACATGAATACAGATTCAGCAATGGGATAATTTCCTTTCTTGTTATTTTATTTTCCATGCAGGATGGAGTTTTTAAAATTGGACTTAAATGGGGTTTGATATTGAAGAATGTTGATTATTTATTTGAGTGTGGTCCTATTTTCCTATTATTTCCTACATTATTTCACTTACTTACATTCTAGCGCATTTTTATGATGTTCCATTATTATTTATTATATTATTCAGCTGGATTTTGTTCATTGTTTTTCATCAATATTATAGTGTTTCCTTTATTTATTCACATTGATATTTTATCCATTATATAATTATTTTGATTGGTGGTAATTATATAACCTATGGGTATAGATTCCCCACAAAACATATTGCACACCCACAACTAGTTGGCATCTTCATTGGTACATGGAGTCATTCTTGAGGTATCATAACAAAAATATTTGGACCACATAAGAGAGGATCAGATTAGGGAACATTGAAAATTATTTTTTATTTAGTATATAATTTAAATTATTCTAACTTGAAATTTAGAATTAATTATTCCATATTATATTCAAACAATTGGAGAATATTGTTTTAACATTAATCCTATAGACAAGCTAAAAATTAAAGTCATTAAAAATGAGATATTTAAATGATTACAACATTTTTTATCAACATTCCATATGAAATTTATAGAAATCACAAAATTTTAATAATGAATATATAGAAAACCAATTGTTAAATTCATACTAATATAAAAAAATTTATCATTATTAATATATTAAATAAAAAGGTTGTTTTCATTTAAAATTCACTATTTTGCAGTATTCATCAAAAAAATAATTTTTTTAAAACAAATAAAAAAACAATCAGTGTAATATCATTTTTTCATTATGATTTCGAAATATATGATTTTTATTCTAAAAATAATTTTATAAAATTTTAAAAAATAAATTATATTACTATTCACAAGAAGACATAATATTTGATTTTGAGTGAATAATATATCTGAAATATATAAAAAATTACTGAAAATTATGCATTTTATTATCAATATTTTTTCTCTATTTAACACTATTATCATTAATATTTTATATGTAATAATTAATTTTATTATTTCATTGATAAATGACTAATGTATAATAGAAACATTTAAATATCACTATTAATTATATATTGGGGGTTTCATAAAACATAGTATATAATTTGTAACGCGATATAACCCATTGTTGTGCTTAGTGATAGATTTACATGGTGTTATATGTAATGAAATACAAAAAAATGTTTTATGTATAATTCCCAGCAAACTCCGTGTTTCTTATAATTCATGTTTAAATCCACATTGTGGGTAATAAAAATATATAAATATATAAGTTTATTTTTAAAAATATCACAAAATTCCGTGGGGATATATTTTATATTAATATATGAAATTTAAAATAGATATAATTAAATAATTATTATATTTTTTTCAGTAATTATTAATTTTAAAAAAATGACTATTGTTGGTTATGAAAAAAATATATTTATAAAATCATGAATATGGTATGTCATACATATGATTGAGTATAGTATCCATATTTAAATGATCATAATTAAATATACGTATGTAATATTAAATCATAAGAATGATACAATTTAATATATATTATATTATTTCATAATTATATTTATTAATATTATCCATGTGGTGTGGTGATGAAAAATATTCAAATCCTTTTGAGAAGGTACTAGTCCCCATGAATGAAAAAATGTTATCATTATTTTTTGTAAGAATTAAAATGATATATTATATTTATAGAATGATAAATATTACATGAATATCATAATTATTTCATTTATATCATATAAATTAATTAAAATTATCCTTTTATTCTTCCATTCAATTTGTTAGTGATAAATGAATCGCATCGCTTAATGAGATGGTAGACTGTCATACACACTAGGGATGTTATCATATCCCTTATGAAATTGAATATAAAAGATATAAATATATATTTATATTATAAGGAATATAGAATTATAATTTTGTTATAAATATCACATATATATTTTATATAAATCATAATACAAAACAATGATGTGTTTTAATGGAAAACAATAATGACATCGGTTCGTGAGGTGGTAGTCCGCAATGCACAAGATTAATGATTTTGTAACCCATTTGATTGAAGTGTAGGTGGTTTTAAGTAGTACCATTAACATAAAAAATAATATTATATCTATTTTTATGAGGTTATAATTTCATAATGTTTTAAAATATTTAAATTATGAGTAGAAAGAGATAATATAGAAACAATCATTGAAGAACATTATATGTTTTCTAGGCATCCTACTTGGCCTTGCAACAAAATCCATCCTATGTTAGACTTATAAACAAAATAATGTGTCAAAGATAATATATGGGAAGATTTTATGTAAAGTATTATGTTATTAGATGATCCAAAAGGGTATTATATAATAATAAGATTGGATAGGGGTGGCGTTTCATACATGAGGTGAGTTTCACATATGTATTTTTTTCCAAAATATTAATTTGTTACTATGTTTATAGCATTCCAAGATCCTAAAAATTAGAAAATATCTATTTTATAACATATATGATGTGAAACATTCATGTATATTGTTGTTGTAATAGTCGTTTAGTCTTATTTAGCAATTATCATTTTTAAACACTTCGATACATCTTATTTTCTGTAACTACATTAACTAATATATATTTAATTCACTAATAATTTTGATAAAAATGTATGAATAACTTATTCAAAATTAAATATTATTTTAATTCCTAATATTTAATCCATATTTTTTAAATTTTACTCAAAATATTATAAATTATTTTTTACAAACAAATCTCATTGACCTGATGAGAAAGCATGTTTTTGAAGAGAAAATGTTCATAAGTAAACAAATCTATTATATAAAATTTTAAAATTAATATTACTCCAATTATCTTAATTAGATTAATATTGTTATATATTAACTATTTTAACATTAAAATAATTTTAAAATTTCATTTCATTTTATAAATAATTTAGATGAAAAGTATGATTTGAAATCAAATTCATTATTTTTTCACAACATAGACAAAAATAAAATATTTGAGAAATATTAATAAAAATAACCCTATGATTAATTTGATATTATTATTTGAAAAAATGACGTTAATTTCATAATATCAATTTTCTAAAAGCTGTAAAAACTAAATATAAATTATTTTCAAATAGATCTATTAAATTGTCTTCTATGAAAATACCAATTTCAAAAAAAATTATTTTAACTGATTATTATTTTATTTATATTCAATTGATAACCACAATTTTAATAATATAGTTATTAATTTAAATTACCAATATAAAATTTTAAATTTGATAACTATTAAATTAATTAAAAATATATTTAAAAATATTTCACATTTCATTTAAACCTGGTCTCTCGTGAAATGATTTTTATCAAAAAGATTATGTATATTGAGATATATTTTTCTAGGTTTTATAAGTTGGGTGTTTTTAATATCATCCAATATTAAATAAAATTTTATTATTTTCTGATTTATGAGGTGTTACTTTTATTCATCCCATTGTTTAGATTATTTTCTTAGTATAATAAGGATGAGTATGAATAAGGATGAGATAAAATGTAAATTTTGTAGAATATTTCATGAAATTGAATCTTATTATATAATAAATTTTTTGTGCTGTATTAAAAATATACACAAGTAGATCTTATTGACTTTTTTATGTAATATTTTCTCATAGAATAGTGATGACCTAATTCCTTGAAAATTTAAACCATATATATAATAATATATACGAATAGTATTTCTTGATATAGAACTCATGATTATGATATTTGAATTGCTAGCAATATACAAATTTGCTGTCACTGTTATGTATTCATAGAAAATATTTAACCCTTTTACATAGTGGTTCTTCACACATACAAAACAATTTTTCTCATAAATTTTTTGAAAATCATTAGAATCAATTATTGAGATAAAATTTCCATTTATGTAGAATATTAACCCATATTAATCTAAATATAATGATTGACCAAGAATCCCAATAAAAATTCCGGAATGTGTTACTTTTTCAATATTGGATGCCCCCTTGAGGATAATACACAAAGAATCATTAGAAATCGTGTATAAATAAGGGAATGGGGACATATCCTATTTCTTAAAATAGAGACAAAAAAGCCAAATAATCACCCCATATGAAATATGTTGAACCTAGGGTTTGAAAAAATATGATAATGATGTTAAAATACAATTAGAACATCATTTTCTATAATGACAAAAAATTAATACCCTATTAAATAATATTTTAATTTCCCTCCCTTCCAATGAATCAAAATATTTTTCCTCTGAAAGATTTATTTTATAAATAAATGACCATTATCATCATAGATTGATAAAACCTTTTATACCCATTCCATTAATAACCCATTATTCAAATAAAAAATTATTGTGGGGAATAATTATGCAAAACAATAGTGAACAAAAACATGCAGGATCATAATATACAAGTTAATCATTTTAATGGTTCAGAACTATGAAAATTCATGAAAAATTATTTCCTTCAGAATAAATAAAATTTTAGCCCCACCAACAGATCTAGTATGAGAACCACTTCTGATATATTTTATAACTACACTTATAACATAATTTTTTATAATGGTCAATGATGAAATATTAATGGACCTTGTGATGAAGTTATACAGATGGGTGCTTTCCATGTAAATTATTTTCAATTCCATGAAAATATTTTATTATTTTGACATCATTCAAATCATCTCACTATCCATGAGCATTCAAATCCAAGGTGTCAAATTGAAAAACATATAAAAGTCTTTATCATTGTCTCCTCCATCTGTATGAAGATCCCATGCCCCATATGATTATTTCAAAATAATTCATGAACCAATTAATTGATGTTGTCTACATCCATAGAAAAGGATGTATATTCTAACTGAATGTTCTAGAACCCAAAAAAATCATTTTATTATATATAATCATAAAAATATTGTGTGATCTAATATACCTCTGTTATCTATATTTTCTTGGATTACATTAAAACCATGATTTTTTATATTTTGAGGATATATGGTTTCTGGTATTTTTTTACTATGGTAAAATAAAAATTTTCATTTTATGGAAAAGGTGGAGAAGTATTTTTTGTTGTAAAAGTTTCAATAGTTTATATCTGATAGTGTTTTTGGATGTATATTACATGAATATTCTATAATTCAATAATCAATTTAATTATTCCAGTGATGTTGTTTTAAAGAATATTGGAATACGGTATTCTGATTGTAAAAATAATACAGTGGGGCTATCCATTATAAAATGTTTTAGTAGACATTACATTATGAGATAGGGGCTTTCTGTAGTGGGCATCAATGGATAGTCATAGACCATATGTTGTTGTTTTCAAAATTAATTTTTATGGGATAAAAATTCATGTGTAATGGGAAATCATTTCTACCCTAACAAAGGTATATATAGTTTTAGTGTAATTGTCTATAGATGATTCCTTTGGATTTTGAAACAATGAATTTTCAATTTATCATGTGAATTTGAGGTCCATAAAAAACATAGAAGACCGTGAAACTAGTTTTACATGAAAAAGGACCCTATAATGAGGTGTGGTATACAAGATATGATAATATTTTGAATTACATAGAATTTTTTTTTGTTTCTTGTATATTTTTATGAGTCATAATGTGATGTGCAATGATACACAATTTCATAATAATAATTAACATATAAAATGAATGTGGTTTTCATTGATATCCCATAAATTTAAGACATTTTATTGACAAGATAAATATTTATTATCCATTTATTTTTGATATATTATATGAAATATAATCATGATATTTTTTTTATTGTAATAAGTAATAAATATCCCTGTTATAGTGTATATAAACTCATGGAGATGGAATTATTAGAAAATTCCCTATCCAATAACATTGTGGATCCTATCTGCTACACAAACTGTAAAAAATGAATTTACATATCTATTCGGTAGATGAATGATTAACTAGGAATTTTGATTGGATAGAAGTGATGGGGTTTTATTCTCAAGAATTATTATACTCTCAATAACTAGTATGAATTATGTGTTACTAATTTCATAAAATTTTCTCTCCTTCGCAAAAATAATTTTGATTACTTATCACATTTTTTGTTATGTTATTTTATTTTTATTAGTTTACTATTTCATAATAATGGATTTACTAGAATGAAATTTTTCTATCAATATTTTCATGTGAATATATTTAGGTTTTAGTTAATGGATATATAATATATATGCATAAAATTATGTCTATATTTTCATTTATTTCATTAAACCTCAAAAATAAATGGTCATAATATAATGGGTGATGTTATATGTAAATTATTTGGACTTAATTAGGTTGAAACTTTTATAAAATATTCATTTAAAAATTTGGTAGATGAAATATTCTATAATTTTTATAAACTATTTTTAACAGAATATGATATTCATGTAGTTCATTACTATTTTTAGGATATAAATACAGTTTAACATATGATTATTATATGGAAGGTCATATACTAATAATTTTCACCTATTAAATATATTCTAATATATGAAAAAATATATTTTGGTTACATTTCCAAATGATAAAAGGCCATTAATATAACTTTCATCACTTCTCGTTATCATATAATCTATGGTAATTGAGGTTTTTATGTATAATGTGAATATTCCTATTTTTTTCGATGAAATTCAAATAATAATCATTAATGAAAAGTTTTTGAGTTATAAAATTAAAAAATTATACAAATATTTTGTCATAATTATCTCGAACAATCCTTTCAGGTGACATACACTTTTCATTGTCAGATATCATAGAAAATAATCTACGATTTATTCAATTAACAGAGTATTATCAAAAATATCCACCCATTATATATTTTATAATATCATCTATTAAGACTACATGCACAATACATATTGTGTATAAATTTCTTTATCTGTCCCAATCATTCCTTTTAGGTAAAAAACTCATTAATTTTTTGGATATCATAGAAAAAATCTACAATGTCCCTAATCACCATTAATTGAGCTCCCAAATCTGAACTTCAACAATGTTGAATATATATAAAAAACACAGATATTATAAAAGTATAAGATCCCTTAGTATTAAATCAATATATCAATAATTATTATAAAATAGCATCTAAAATGAAACATATAAAATATAAAACATAACATTTGACCATAAAAATATATTCCAAAAACTCAATAAAAAATTTTGTAATAAAAAAAATATATCCATCGATATAATCTCATAACGGAAAAAATATTTATTGATCACTAAATATGTAAGGGTGTCCTAAATATTGATATCCATAGTCCAAAACAATTATATACATTCCATCCATCTCAAGGATCTATAATCATGCATCCTAAAATTCATATAAATTTCATAGAGCGAAGATGAAAACCCCAAAATTACTCTTGTTGAGAAAAATAAAAAAATACACATTATGTTCATCCTAAGAAATAAGATAACCTCATAATCATCTAGTTCCAATGAAGATCATATTAAATAATGTATATAAGACCATATATCACATGATGTTATAAAATAGAATAAAAATATATGTGATCATCCATGACCATCTACCCATGGTACACATTCATGAAACTCAATATATAATATTTACTCAGGGAAAAATATTTGAATAAAATCACATATACTATTATAAATATACATTCATATATTTCACCCATGAATAACTGATCGTGATATTGTCAAGGAATGATACATACCTACCTATCTCATAAGAAAAAGTAGAAATGAACAACACCTTCTTTCTCCAAGGATAGGTAGGAATTAAATATATCTATAAAGTGGAAATATACTAATCCTAATATTTCAATATATTTTTGGAATATTGTTAGATGGAAATACCCAGCTTCTAGGATAATACATTATTGTAGTATATTACAGGAAATTAACATTTAAATGGAAAAATTGTATATAATGTACTCTTATTTACTAGGGTAATTTGTAGGGGATTGAAATTATCTTGTTTATTTCTATCCACCCCAATCCTTACTTACCAAAATAATGAGTGTCCATATTCAGCTGAATTACCCATCACATTAGGGTAACTAGTTTAATATATTAATAATGAAATCCCCATACTACATCCATCATTGGTGTTTGAGTAATTAAGAATATCATAATATTTCCTATAAATATTTAAATAAACCCATGCAATAGAAATGAGTGTATAGGGGAAGGTACATTCACAAAAAATGTTTGATCTACCTTGATCCATGGAGATACAAGTTATACTTATTACCATCCCACTATTTTCATATGTATTGGGTGAGTGGTAATGAAAATTTACCATATTATCTTATCATAATTAGTAAGCATATTCAAAGGGTTATATCTCATTTTAATGTGAATTATTATATAGAAAAATGTTGTTAATAATAATTATGTATCTTAATTAAAATTATTCATGACATCTATGTTTTCAACCCACCTACAACATGATTATAAATATATATCCACGTCCTAAAATCATAGGAAGTGAATGATAATTTAATAATATATAGATGTTATTAATTTACTGTCCATATAACTGTATCATAACAATTAATGTTTAATTCTCATGAAATAATTCATTTTTATAAAACATATATAACATAAATGACTTCATCAAAATTCCATTGGGAATTAAAATATACAAAAATTATTAATGTATATATTAAAACACATTATACTATGATACTGACATCAGCTTTATCAGTTATATATCATGATTTTGAATATCGTTAATTATGTAATTCCATTTCACATGTTGTTTTCAAAAAATCTAAGAGCAACATCATTATGAAATATTTTCATTTTAGTTATTTTGAAATCATATTATCATATTTTGTTCTCCACTTAAATTAAAATTTCATTCCAAAATGTATTATTTTAATGAAAAACATTCAATTCCATTATAAACATTATCATATTTTATATTCCCATAAGATATGTAGATTTCCACATTTTTCATGATTCATTGAGTATTAAATAACTCTTGATATATTGATTTTTTATATATTCATATCTTAATTCCATAAATAATTTATCCAATCACTAAAAATTCCTTTTAATTATAATGAGAATCAATATTATATAGTTCTTTATTTATCATGTAATTTTTTAAAGGATCAATTATTGGACATCATTATTTCTTAATGAATATATAAATTCCTAGAAATTCAAAAAAAAATTATTATTCCTATTAGTTTTCATGATAATGATTATAATTTTTATGAAATTAATAATAATAATAACCATTACATTTTCATAATAGTCTATGCACCACCAAAAATGATTAAGGAAAATATCATGTAGAACAATTCTTGTTCCACATTTTATTAGAAATAATTTTTTAAAATATTATTATTTTGAATAATCATTACAGAAAAATTATTTCAAATAAAAGATTATATACATGACATGTATTCCCCTTATTATTATCCATATATAGAGATTGATATATAATTATTATGTATGTGTGTTGACACATTCCTATATAAAAAAAATTCCTTGTCGTATGGGCTTGAGAATTACCCTACAACCATCGGTACGCAGTGGCTATGGATATGAGTCCAGGGAAAAATCACTATTGAAACCAGTTCTTCCAACCCATTTAAATAGATATGGAATTGAAGGATATTTCAATGGGATACATTTTCCATTGTTTTTCCGAAATATATAACCATGTGAATAGTCTTGGCATGATAATATCATTCCTAACAAAAAAAATTGTAATTATTTTAATAATGACAATAAAATATATTTCTATGCTAATATATAAATATATAATTGATATTTTTTTAGTTCAGTGGCATGTGTATTATATAAGTAACGAGATATAATATTTTAATACACACATTGTGATTTTTTAGGTAAATATATATCAACAAATTCCATTTCATGTCTATCGTTATATCCATGTGGATAAACATATATCCAGTAGTTATAGGAAAAATCGTAGCTTGAGGAAATAGCATATGAAGCTATAGTAATGGAAATGTCTCCATGGTAATAATCACCATGGTATAATCCGTCATCCCCAAACATAGTTTCAATAAATATTTTACTGGCCTTGGGATATTATATTTTTTTAGTAGTGAATAACAATGTTTTTCAGATGAAATCATATAAAAAAGATAACATATCAACATAATTCAAATACAACATTGTTTTATCCATTAAAAATTAATTTGATATATCAACAGTTAATGATATAATTAGAATTTTTTTAAAATTATTAAACATTATTATTAATTTTTATAAATTATTTGGAATATTCAAATGATCAATTTTAATAAATTTTATCATAAATTGATTTTAATATTTATCCATACTTTATTACATTATGTTCAACATATTTATTAATGACCAAACCATTTATTTGGATATAAAACAGAGGCTCCTAATGTCTGACAGGTACAAAAATATATTTATAGTAGAGGTTCATGCGTTACCCATAGACACCACCATAAAAACTCATGTTACGCCACCACCTCACATAATGATAGATAAGAAATCGTCCTATCATATTCTCCATAATACATCATAACCATTTTCTATTTTGTCCACCATAACTATATCTATTATAATTGTGATGGTTATATTTTCATTTACCATCACTATTATTCCTTTTAATTTATTCATTTGTATCATTCAATCCTATAATTATAGACATAATATTGTTATTTAAAAATTAAAATCCATTGATGTGAAACATTATATGGAAATGTAATGTTAGATAAAAAACCATAACTATAACCTAAAAATAATAATATAATAATAATTAACCAAAAGATATTTAATACATCTCTTAATAAGATTATCATGGATGTGTTTCTAAAAATAATTCACAAAACATATTAATATTTAACAATATTATCAAAAAGAAATAAAAATAAGACAATGTTTTTATCCAAACCACATATATGTTCAATTTCAATCAAATGTAATTAAGTTTATATTTTCATTATCATTCAACAATATAAAGTTCTAATCATGATTCAATGATATTATGACATTATTTATTGATCATTTTAAATATAACTAATTTTAAATATATTTATAACATAAAATTATAAAACAAATTAGTGTGACTATAACCCCATTTACTGGATTTTTAGGCCCATTTTATTATGATTATGAAACAAAATATTTATGATTTTTGGAGTATAACATTGAAAATAACCTAATGTTTGAATCATGATAATGTAAACAAAATTCAATTTTCATTGAATGAAAAAGAAAAAATTTAATTTGTATTATATGAAATGTAGTTGAATGTTTTTTGTGGGAGAATAATAATAAAAAATTATTAAATTTATTTCAAAATATTAACTCTTAATTACATATATCTGTGATTCATTGAAATCTATGTCTAAATAAATTCAGATTATTTTCCCATAAAAAAATAGATGATATAAAGAAAAATATATATATTTTTTAAGAGAGATTAAATTTGTAATAAATTATGATTAGATAAAGGATTATATGGAATAAATTAAATATCAAAATTAATCATTCAAATATTCTTTTATAATATATATTAATTTTCATAAATGATATTGAATCAAATGTGAATGTTCTATTGTTTGTTTTTCTTGACAGAAACCCTATTAGAATTAATCTACACTATAATGTATGGATTCAATTGGATGAAGGATACATATCTAATTTAATTGATCATTATCCAATTTTAATAATTCTTCTAACATTTAGTAACCCTTGTAGTCAAATGTTCAAAAATCATCGTAAAATGGGAAAGATTCGATTAAAAGATCATTGGGATATTTTGTTTTAAAATTTGACACCAAAATAATTCAATATTAAATATTTTCCATTTTAATAAAAATATTAATCTTTTCACAATAAACTTATTATAGAAATAATTAATTCTACTATGAAATTATTTTAATTCAAATGAGTGATCATAATCAAATCAGCATGTCTTAGTGTTTCAAGATCCAAGAGTAATTAAATTATTGTCTAAACATAATATGTACTATTAAATAAATAATGTTTAAAAAACTTATAAAATATACATCACTAGAACAAATACAAATATATAATACATATAATTATCAATCAAAATCAATAATATTACTATTTTGTATATTTCTTGTCATAAATGGAAACCTCAAACATCACCTCTAGTGCATTACCATCCCCAAGTGACCACACCTTCTATGACAGTGGTGTCTCCACTCTTGTGCAGTCGGATCCCCCAAAAGTGAGATTCCTTGGAATTTTTAGGGTTTTATAACCATGGATGAACCCCAATTATTATGTTTTTGGTTGTTGTATTATTCACGAGTTCTTGGTCTTTCAGATCATCTAAGGTACCCTATTCTATATTCTACTAATTTCTGTTGTACTCACCCACAACTGAGGTATTTGAATCCGTATTTTTTCATTTGAAGCATAGTCAACAGTTGTTTTCATGTGTTTAATTAATTATTATTTGTTATTTTAACAAATATAAGTCACATAGTTGGATAATTGATGAGTTTTTTTAATTGTTTCAATTGATTAAAATATCATTCGAATTGATTCGTTGATTTTCCTATGTATTTTTCACCCATTGTGTTTGATGATGCACCTTATGTTCATTTAGGATTAAAATGGGTGTTTTGGGAATTTCATAACCTCAATGTTTTATGATAAAATTGGTGGTTTTTAATTTGGAAATATGTGTGGGTTTTTGTAATCTTATGGCATGGTGTTTATGGAGAAGTATTTTGGAATGGATCACATAGAAATGGAGTTTTTATGCTTTAGTAAATAAATGGAATAGTTGGGTTGTTTTAGAATGAATGTTTTTTATTTAAATTTTTTTTAAAAAATGGCTTTCAGGGTTTCAAAATAAGGTTGGTTATGTTCATCAAATTTTGTGAAATGGTTGTCTTTGGATCCTTGAGTGGTTTCATAAATTGGTTTCAAATGATGTTGTCAATGATTGGAATGTTTGAAAATTGAAATGTGTTTTGGGTGTGTGTTTACATTAACAAAAAATTTTGTATTTTTAATATGTTTACATGATTTATATAATTTTTATAATGGATTTTGTATGGGTGACAAGATTAAAAAACCATAAGGGCATGTTTGGCATTGAAAACAGGAAAGAGAAAAATGTGTTTATATGTTGTGTTTAGAAATGGAATTTGATTTTGAATGTGTAAGCACACAATTGGCATTGTGAAATGTTTCAGAATTTTTTTATGATATTATGAATCTTGATGACCATGTTTGAGACTTAAATGATATGATAAACATTTATATGTATGTATAGGGACACACAATATGAGGGATATCACATTATGAGTTATCGTATAGGGTGTTCATGTTTCGTTTAGCCAAGTGTGGTGATGATAGGTTAGGTGAGTCACCCATAAGAGGGCATCCCACATAAACATTATGTTATTTACTTTGTTTTTGGGTATTATTTTAGAGGGTTAAGTGATTGATAATGATCGTACCTTATTTTTTGGGTAGGAACCCACTTGATTGGATAATATGAAAGTTGTGATGTGCAACTGGATTCTTCATTTTTGGTCGTCCAATTGGTTGTTGACTATAGAGCACCCCATACATCAGCAGGTAGTTCTGAACTAAGATCATCCATGGATAACTCTACGGATGAATAGAGAATACCATGGTTACTCTCTAAAAATTATTTTTTCTATCATTCAACATTTGGTTTTTTTTTATCATGGTCGTTTATTTTTATCAGACCATAGGCATTGTTGTTATCTTCATGTTTTCATATCGTTGCTTTTAGTTTTCTAAGTAAATTATATATCTAACTATTTATTATTAATATTGTATGAGTATCATTTGGGTTGAGGTTTTTTTTATAAAATTTTAATTATTTTGATATTTGAAGTTGTTGTGTGGTGGTTTTAAAAATTGGAAATCTATGTTTGTTAAATATAATGTGATAAAACTATTTTAAAATATTTGTATTTCCAAACTAATATTAATGGATTGCTTGAGGATGGGATTTAGATGGATTTTATACTTATTTCATATTTATCAATATGTTTCACACACTCCGCTAATACTAAATTGGCCTTTACCAACCCTAGAAATGGACATTATTAGCTCTAGGAATGTGCTGACAACCAGAGTGACATTAAAAAAATGTACTTTGATTAGTGATGAAAAATCGCTGATAATGCATAAATTTATCTACGCTAACAAAAGTGACGATAAATGAGATCATTATCATCCCTTGTAAAAGAGGTTATAAAGGTCCCATTTATGAACTCTATTATTTAGATCCGCAAATGGAATCCATTATTTGTTCTTTTATTGGCACTGAAAAAGGATTATTTTATTAACTATGTAGAGTAACTGATAAAGTATGCCATTATCAATTCCTCTAGAATAGGTGATAAATTTTTTCTCTATATTATCTTTTAAGCACTGATATAGGTACATACAATAGTGTGTATTAACAATGCACCGTAGCACCAAAAAAACACCAGAAACACAATGGATATCACAAACAATTCCTCAATATTGAATTAAAATGAAATGAAAGATACATAACAAATAACACAAAAACACTATATTATAAATAAATAGAACATTGATTTATATAATTACATAAATAAATATTATTACATACATTCAAAAACAATTTTATCATCCAATGTTTCTATTATTTCCAATGACTTTTTTATTGAACTACCAACAATACAATATTAACATTAAACAAACAACATCAACTAGAAAAAAAAAACCAACCGGTATTTGAAAAATATTATTATGGGTATTACAATGATGAAATAAATTAAACCAAAATATTAAATAATACATTAATTCTATGGAAATTATTTTTACTGTGAAAATTTACAAATTTCCTATATAATTGAGCAAAGGTTGTGGTGTTTCCCTTCATACAAATGCAATGGAGTGAACTTGAATGAATGCGATAAATGTAACACTGTAGGGGTGAATATGATCTATGGGAGAAGAAGCATTTAATATAGATATATAACCCCTAATCATACAAAAGTATCCAACTATTTAAGAATAAAATTAATAAAGATTTATTATAAATATATATAAAAATTAAACATAATTATTAAACAATTCATTAATTCTATGAACAATGATTTTTCTGTGAAAATGTCAATATTACTTGTGTGACTGTGCAATGAATGTTACATTGTTTGTCCTGCAAAGACGTCAACATGGAAAATAATATTCTATAATAAATTATCATTCAAATGAATAATTAAAATTAATTTAATGATACATTATATAATTTTATGTTATAATATCGAATGTTTATCAAAAAATTTCCTTTAAATTTTTCCAAAGGGTTTAATTAGTATATATATATGTTAATACAAATTTATGTATTCTTTGTTCATTTCACTACTATTGGTTAACTATATATTATCATTGAATCTTACCTAAAATTACATCATGGCATCCCCCTATTTCTCTCAACCCACACATGCTCAGCAACATCTCAATCATATCACAATTTAGCATTATCATTTCCTTATATTAATTCACTCAGTTACTTATTATAAATATGAATGAAGCCTGATGATGCTTCCCTGTACTAAATGGGTGCAGGACCAGAAGGTATCATGAAAACTGAATAGTTATATGATACAGATTGTGGTGAGAGTGTGTGAGAAGAGATCATCACGGGGACACCAGGTAGGATGCTCAGGTCAAATGGCATGCTAATAGGTAGTAAACCAACAACAGTAAAGTGAACAAGGAATTAGTAGTTTTGTTATGAAATTTATGTGTGATGGACAAACAATCCGTGTTTTGGCTTCAGTGATCAATGGAGTCCAATGGATGTCAATATAGATCCAATAATCTAATTTAGTAGAAACAACCGCAGAAATGATCAAAACTGAGAATATTAATGAACCCACACACAAGAAAAAAAAAGCAATTTCAACCAAAATAGACATATCAAAACAAGAAAATATGATGGGGTGAACTCATTAATGAAACACTAGAAACAAAAAATATCACATTAAAAAATATCAATTAAACTATGAATGGTAATTTTCATCACATATTTGTAATGAATGATTAACATAAAATATCTATAAAATAGAAACGAGGAACCTCGGAAAATCATCACCCCAAAAGGGGATGTAACAACTGAGCCAATGTGTTTATTTTTATTTCATAACAACTCATCCAAAAACGACTCCTCAACTAAATTCCCAATATAGATATCATTTGACTAGAGAAATTTCTCCTTGACCTCTGGATGATGACCCAAAATTAAAACATAATCATTCAACAGATCCAACGACAACACCTTTCGAAAAAATGAAATAGGCTATTTGAGGTTCTCAACATATTCCTTTACTGTCCGGTGATATTTCTAGACACTCATGAGCTCTCCACTCCTCATCATATTCACATACTCAGGTACAAACCATCATATAAATAGGGACATAAAATATTCCCATGACAACTCAACATGCATTATTGGGGGGGGACAACTCCCATTATTCCAAATATATTTCCCCAAGAATACCCATAATAGCATGAACTCTAACAGCTTTGGTAGTTCCATGCTCTCTTAAGACATGGTCAACTTCCTCAACCAATTCTCTACCTCTAAGGAACCTAGATTGTCATAGAATATGGGATTCATCTTAGGAGAACTAGAAATAGGGCGAGACCCACTAGAAACATTCGGGACTTTTCATGGTTTTATATTCAGAATAAAACAATAATCATAAAATCATGTTCATAATCAATATGAAACACAACTGAAATGATCATATCAGGGAAAAACAACTATCTTGGAATCTAAATTTTAAGAAAAACCCAAATTTATATCTTCAAAAACCTTCATTTAGTTTCAATTTCAAAACTCCTTCTTCTATGGAATCATTTTACAACATAATATTCTGCATTTTCATAGAATATCCACCTCTAGAATTCATTTTTACCATTTCCAAAAACCATTTCAAAAACCCAAGCTATGATTAGCCAAAAAACTTTGAATTCACATTGGAAAAAATGGATGAATAATGAGTCCAAACCAAAACTAATAAAATATTTCTCTTGAAATAATTTGTATAATTTTCATTATTCATTTACTTACATTATTGTAGGACATTAATCAACAAAAATTCATCTAAGAAGAATGTTTTTAAACCACATAGTGACCCTCATCATGTTTTCCTGATATTAAACTTAAAATATCCATCTCAGTAGTAACACATTAAACCTAAAATTATATCTCATCTTATTTATATGATGTTAAAATACAAAAAATCATTCAAGAAGAATGACATTAAAATTCAATTCATCTCTCATCTTGGATGCATGAAATTAAGCTAAACAAATTAATCATGGTATTATAATGTTAAATTGATAAAAAATCTCTTATACGGGTTCGTGATGTTAAAATACAGATACTCGTATTTTCAATAAGCCATTATAATTCATATAGGAGTAATAGTTGCACTAGTGAGGAGATGAGATGTAGGGTACATCAAGAATAAGAACAATGTAAAAATGAAAATTGTGAAAAAAACCAAACATCGATATTTTAAAAGAATAATTTAATATAAATAATATTTTATACATGATTCGTCTAATTGATCGTAGTGGATTCACATAGGAATTAGACGAGTTCGACGAGAGCGTCAGAATCACAATGAGTGTGTACTGGTTCGATTTATTTTAAATTGATTGGGAACTTATTTAGTAGCACTTTTGAAAATGCATGTATAAAGATCCTTTTTTATTAGTGTTAAATTGATGAGTGCTGGTAAAAGAGATCATTATCAATGCTAAAAAAGCACTACTAAATCTAGAGATTTATTAACACTTATAAATTGCAGATAAAAGTCATATTTATCAGTACAAAAATGTTAGTTCTAATAAAGGATTTATTGAAATAAATTTTTTATACATTTATAATTAATAATATATGAAAATATTTATTATTAATTATATAAATACTTATTTAAAAATTAATTATTTTTTATTTATATAAATTAATAATATATAAATTGATAACTTTTTAAAATATACCTATCTAAATATATTTATTTATAAATAATTTTCAACAAATATATTTTTAACATTTTTAGTGGGTATGTAATCTAATGTACCTTCAATTTAAAAATTAGTTAAATCGAATTATTCAAAATGATTGCACTTTAAAAATATTGAAAAAGTGGATAATTTATATTAATTAAATATAAATTCATAAAAAAGATCGATATATATATTCAATTAAATATTACTAAATATTGAAAATTCTAAAACATTATAAATAAATATATATAAAACAATAAAATAAAATGAAAAAAATAACATATAAAAATATTATAAATTAATTTCCTACATATAATATAATTAAAAATTTATAAATAAGATAAACCGATTAGAATCATCATATATTAAATTAATCAAGTTTACAATGAAATTTAAAATAAATGAAAATTTGAAATGAATACATAAATATTATGTGTATGTGTTACCATATATTTCGTACATATATTTGTGTGTATGTTTTCCTATAAAATACATTAATTACATATATATATATATATGATTTTAATTAATAATTTATTCCATATATATTTATCTATTGTTCATATATATTATGTATTACAATTTATAATTAATTAATATATATATATATATATGTTATATGTACTCATTCGTATTAATAAATTTTTAATTGATAAATTTTTAAATAGTTTTGAAATTTAATAAATTTAAATATTTTTTGTTTGATTATATTTCCATTTCGATATCTTCATTTAATATATATATTTTTCAACATATATATATTTTTTTTCCTGTAATTTTTTAATTATTAAAATTTTTAATATTTATCCAAGATAATTATTTTAAATTTGTTTATGGTTAATTATTTCAATTAATTAATTTTACAAGTCAATATATTTAATAAATACTATTTAATAAATTTTTAAATTTTTATATATGATAAATCATTGTTAAAAAAATATTTTATTATTGAAATAGTTCAAAATCATTTTCTAAACCTTTGTTACTGCTAGTAAAGTGCTGATAAATGTTAAAATTTATCATCGCTTTATTTTTAGTGCTCAATGTTGGGAAAAAATCTCTCAAGGTCTCATTAAATCATTTTTAGGTGATTTTGTTGGTTTCCATAGTGGGCCTATGTGTTATGTTTGTTGACAAAGCAAACCATGACATTCAAATATGATGATAAAGGGGATTTCATTGTGGCATGCCAAGTTCAAGGTGGCGTCCTTTTCCAGTGTTTGCCAAGTGTTTTTGGAAAAGGGACTAGTGTTTCGGTGTCTTGTAGTCATGGAAACTTGTGCACCGTATGTTTTTCAAGATCAAAACATCAAAATATGGAAAAGTAAAAAAGTGGTGCTCAAGTTTTGGGTTTGGTCGTGCAAGTGACTAGCGCAGTAGAGACTAGGGTGGCTGGACTTGCGCAACGAGTGGAGACTTCCGCGCTTTGCACTCAGGGTGTCCAAATTCCTATAAATAGAGGTCTAATACTCCTCATTCTGTGCGAGTTCAACATTTAGAGAATTTCAGATCTCCTGACGCGCAAGTGTACTGGTCGCGCAGGTGCTGGTGTGGTCGCGCAAGTATAAAGATATTCAGAAGTTGCACACCAGTTGATAGTTCCATTCCCAATGTTGTTTGGGAGAGAAAGGTTGTGAGTCTCCCATGATTGGAGTTGAATAAGGGGGTGTTGGGAAAGTTTTATGGGGACACTTGTGCGCCCAGTTTTAAAGAAGCGCGACAGTTGATGGTTGCACGAAAAAATAGGTTTGGTCGTAAAATGGTGTGAGTCGTGCAATTTTGGAGTTGAAGAAGGGGGTGTCGCACAAGTGGTTGAGGTGAACATGCTTGCCGGTTTGAACATGGGCACCGTGACTTGTGTGTCGTCTTAGAGAAGGGCTCCAGGTATAGTTTTAGCAGGGCAGTCATTTTAGGGCTCCATGAAAGCTAGAAGATTGCATGATACCTTTGGTGAAAAGTGAGATTCATCTTCAGGTGAAAGTTGGAATTCGACAGAGCATCTACATAGAATGGAGGATGTATTCCTTTGTCATAATGGAGAGACCTACAGGTCTATAAACTGTGATTGGGTCCTTTCTAGAGTAGTGAGAAAAAGAAGAGGCAGGAGGTGATCCACTCCACCAGCAGTGAGCCAGAGAGAGAGAAACAGGGAGTGACCCTTGGGAAATCAGTGAGCTGACCCTAATCCTTGTAAAGGCAGTGATACTAGGATTAGAAGTGATCTAGCACAAACCTTGTAAATAGAATTGTTCTTTATTGGATTTGGTACAGCAGCACATCTCCGTTGTATGCTCCTAGGACGTAGCCCAATGAGGGTTAACCATGTAAATATCTTTGTGCCTACCTACCTACTTCCCTGCATTGCATTTAATGCCCCTTCATCAGATAAAGAAGAAAAAAAGTGGTCATAATAAACACACAAGTGCAAACAAAGTGACCATTTTAATAATGATTTCATGATCTAGTGGGGCTGGAATAATTTTTAAAAATAATATCCATACCCTAATTCACCCCCCTCTCAGGGTATATTGCCCCTATTGGTCCTAATAATTGGTGTTCCATGGAAATGTGTAGAATGTGAAAGAAGAAGCAGAAGTCGGGTGGTATCCCTCAGTGTGGAAGTCTCTGTGGAGATAGTGTGATTCAGTAAAAAATTCTCATAGTGAACCAAATATTGATTTGGATAAAGTGTACAGTGAAAACTCATAGACATTCAATGATTCTATAGTAATTAGTGAAGAACCTGATATTCCATGTGATGTTGGAACTCTTGATGATGAAGATGCTCCGCGAAGGAAAATAGTTGAAGTTTTCCATCAAAGAAATGAAGTGGATCATAAGTTTGATGAAGAGATTTAATCTAAATATATTCAGATCCAAGAATTGGAAACTAAGCTCAACAAGATAAGAGGCTCGAATCAACGACTTATTGTTGTAGCTACTGATCTAAGGGTGAAAAATGATTCTCAAGTTGAAGAACTACAAAATAGATCTACAAAGGTAGAAAAATCAAAATTTGATGTCAAGGGAAACAACTTGAACTCAGATGAGATTCAAAATTTGAAATCCTGAAATGATGATCTTTCTACACAATTATCTGAACTAGTTCAGAAGAATCGAAGACTACAGTAAGTGAATGAATTTTTTCTGATTATATTGAAGAGGAAAAATTGAAAGTGAAGGAGAAAAGTGACATGGTGGAAAATCTCACACGAGAACTGGAAGATGAGATGAGTAGTAGAGAGAATCTCAGAAAAGAACTCATTGCTAAACATCAATCGAGATATAAGAATATTAGACAATTTGAGGAATAAATAGAATAATCCATTAAAGAAATAGAGATATCAAAATTCAAATTAAATCCTAACTTGAAGGATGCACTGCACTTATTATTCAATTTTCCTTCGGAAGGTGATGAGTAAATGAAAAGAAAGTATGGTATTTATGAGGATAAATAAAAAAATATTTTCTCATCTCACAGACCATACAGTTTAGGAAAAATTGGTATTGGATTTGATGAATCTCTTCCCATTAATGATTGAAATAGAGTGGTTAATAGTTCATGAAATGGTAAAAACCATGTTGGTGTTAGAGAAAGAAATAAAAATAATTTTATAGGAAGTAATGATAACATGGGATACATTTGTGGGATTCATGGTCATTAGTCAAGCCTCTGTGAAGAGGCTTAGGAATACATCTCAGGTAGTGAAAATAGAAAATGTACTAAATCTTATAAAAAGAATAAGCGTAATGAAAAATCAGAGAGAAGAGTCACTCAGAGGAAAACATTCATCAGATGCTATTATTGTGGTAGGAATGGACACACAATGTGTATGGGTCCGGAAGCTTAGGAGCCCAATGTCAGAAGAGGATCTTAAGATGCTACAATATCTCTGTTGAGAAATTATGAAGTGAGTTATTCCTTTAATAGAAAATGTTTTATATGTTCTGATTATGAGAATTTGGAAAGAATTTTCTACAAGAAGAAATCAACGAAGGAAATGTAACTTGAAATGAGATTCTCAACTCAAGTGGTGCATGATATGTAATTATGCACTGGAAGACAAAGTGAACATCTTTTTTGGAAATAATGGTAAGAAACATAGAATATCAAGGGGATATCAACTTCAACTATGAGTAAGAAGAATGCACATTCATTGAATGACTCACCACCACTGAAAAATATTTTGGTGACTCATATATCTGATAAAATAAATATGAACAATGAATGTATTGAAGAATTTGCATGTTGTGTGCCACAACGATAAGTGGATGAAAGATTAAGATCCCTACAATGGTGGAAGAAGAAAGATAATATTCCAAAAAGAGATATTCCTACCTAGAGACGGAATCAAGGGATGTGGCATATTAGTGGTACATCAAAAAAGGAAGTGTGTACCAGTGGGCTTATTTCCTAAATTGTGAAAAAGGCCATGCCTACAGAATCAATATATCATAGAAAGACTCAGCATGTGGTTAATGAATGCATATCCATATGGCTAGAGCATTTGAAGTTGTCTAGGAAACTAGAGGAAGCGAGGAAGGAGTGTTATGCTCTACAAGAAAGAATCAAAGAGTTGACACATCAGGATCAACCGCAATCCTCATCTTGAGGAGTCCGGAAGGCACAACTCTCCCTAGTTATATAAATGTTGTTAAATGATGATTAAAGTGTTTCAGGTTTTAGGGAGATATGATCAATGAGAATGTGGAATCTAAATATGCATAGTGAAAAGTGATATGATCCAGAGTTTCAATTTCCACAAATCTTGTAGAAGAGTTGAATAAGAAAGAGATAATCATAGCACAATAGGAAGTGATTGTGTTATTAACATTATCTCTTGTTTCCTGCATCGAGTTCTAACTCATTAGGCTTAGAGGTTTTGTTAATTTCTCAATGCTTAGTGGAAGATGAGAATAAATGATTTAGGATAAGAACAATGTTTATGGGTCTAAACAGTGGGGTTAACCCCAGGAAGTCTTGCATAACATAGGGGAAGAATTCAATAAGAAAATCAGATTCAAGAGCAATCAAAGAAATAATTATATGACTCAGCTTATGTGTTTCATATAGAGGGAAGAAAGAGACACATGGAGAAGTAGCAATAATCATGCATCTCATGCTTATCTATTTCATTCTATCTAGTGGCATTAGCTAACAGTTTTCGGAATACCAAGAAGCCTCAAGAGAGTATCAACCCTGTCTCAACAAGAAGCTCAGAAAAGCAGCTGGAAGAATTGAAGCCACTGAACAATGAAATAGTGAGAAATTTCCTGATTAAAGTGTTGATGATAAAATCAACACAGGGGGAGAACAAATGATTAATGCTGATTCAAAGAAGAATCATACATGTGAGACTGTTTAGAAGCGAGCTGATAAGAATGTCATCAGGACTAAATGGGTCTTTCGCAACAAGATGAACGAATATGGAACAATTATTCAGAACAAATAATGATTAGTGTGCAAACGATACTCCTAAATGGAGGGAATAAATATTGATGAGTCATTTACACCCGTTTTAATGATGGAGACAATTAGATTATTCCTAGACATTGTATATCAATGGATGTTCAAGGTGTTCCAGATGGATTCCAAATCTGCATTCATGAAGGTGATTCTAGTGGAAGAAGTGTATATTGAGAAGCTAAATGGGTTTTTCATTCATGTGGATGATAACAAGGTTTTTAGACTAAAGAAGGCATTTTTCGGGCTGAAACAAGCACCAAGAGCATGGTACTCAAGGCTTGATCAGTACTTGAAGAATCGTGGATTCTAGTTTGGGGGAGTTGATTACAATCCATATTCATCAATGATAGTAATCAAAGGATGATGGCGTTGGTTTATGTCAATGACATAATATTTGGCGGATCAGATGAAGCTCAGGGAAGATAGTTGTCCGAATTAATGAAAAATGATTTTGAAATGTCAATGATCGGAGAACTAACATTTTTACTTGGTCTATAGGCGAAACAAGACAAGAATGGAACAATAATTTCTCATTCCAAATATTCCATAGCGGTTTTGAAAAGGTTTGTAATGGAATAATACAAGGAAATGAAGACTCCGGTTTCTACCCCAAAGAAATTGTCCAAAGATGAGGATGGAAAGGCAGTTAATAGCAAAAAATACAGACATATTATTATATGTTTGTTGTACTTGACCACAACAAGGCCTGGAATTGTATTCGCCACATGACAAGCATCGAGATATCTGAGTAATTCAAATGAAAGCCACATGATTGCATTGAAAATAATACTTCGGTATATCAAGGGCACGGTGGACTTCGGCTTGACAAGTAATGACAAATCTCAGACATTGTTATTGGGATATACTGATGCAGACTGGGTCGGTTTAGGGGATGATAGGAAATCAACGTCAGGTGGTTTTTTCTATCTTGGTGGATTGTGTATTTCTTGGCTAAGAAAGATGCAATATTTCATTTCTTTGAGTACTACAGAGGCTGAGTATATTGCGGCCACATAAACATCCACACATTTATTGTGTATGAAGCATCATCTTGAAGATATGGGAGTTGAATTGTTATCTCCTATTGGAATACAGTATGATAACTCAAGTGAAATAAATATTAGAAAATATATAATCCATAATTCAAGGACAATGAACATTGAGATAACATATCATTTTATCAGGGAGAATGTTGAACAGGGAATAGTAACATTGGAGTATGTGCCTATAGAGCTACAGGTTTCAGACGTTCTGACAAAGGCCTTACCCAAGAAATCTTTTGACAGGCATCCACTGGATCTGGCAGTTCAGTCGAATTCCCGCACCTGAAAAACTGTGGATGTCGGACCCCCCCTCTCACCTAGTTATGATTTTCTTTTTGATAATGTGATGATATGTGTTCTCTACTCCGTTATACAGTGCAAAGGAGCAACCTTTGGGTTTGTTGACAAAGGGGGAGTTGAAGATGGTTCAAAGTACTAAGCCACAACTTAGCTTGGACAACACATGAAATAGTGCTAAAAAGGATATGCAGCTGACAAGAGTTGAAGCTGTGAGAATCTAGGGGGATATTTTTAAATCTGACTATGAGATAAGAGATAGACCAAAGAATAGATATCATGATAGCTGAGGACCGTGATAAAAGAATAAGAGTGGTTTTGGAATGCGGTAAGAATATTTACAAAAATTGTAATCAGTTTGTTGTCAGCAGTGGGTGTCAGAGTTAAAGCGATTCATTGATGAACATTTCATTTACTCTTGTTTCTCACACCGATCATTTCTCATCTGGTCATAGAGTATGTGTTTAGTAAATCCATGATCACTCCCATCATGCAGGTGTAGTGGTCCTGCTAATGGTGGTGTGGTCGCGCAAGTATAATGATAATCAGAATTTGTGTGTATGTTGATAGTTTCACACCCAAAGTGGTTTGGGAGAGAAAGGTTGTGAGTCTCCCAATTTTGGAGTTGTTGAAGGGGTCGTCGCGTATGTGGTTTGGTGACACTTGTGTGATAGGTTTTAAAGAAGAGTGACAGTTGATGGTTGCGTACCAAAATTTGTTTGGCCATAAAATGTTGTGAGTCGCGCAAGTTTCGCGTTGAAGAAGGGGGTGTCGTGCATGTGGTTGAGGAGAACATGTGTGCCGGTTTGAAATTGGTCGCCAGTACTTGCGTGTCGGCTTGGATAATGGTTCCATGTATGTTGGAAGAACATTAGTCATTTTAGGGCTATGTGAATGCTAGAAGATTTCATGATACCTTTAGTGAAAAGTGGGATTCATCTACGGGTGAAATTTTGAAATCAAAAGAGCATCTTCATAAAATGGAGGATCTATTCAGTAGTGATAATGATGATACCTATAGGTCTATAAACTATGAGTGGATCCTTTCCAGAGCAGTGAGAAAAGGAAGAGCTAGAAGGTGATACTCTCCACCGGCAGTGATCCAGAGAGAGAGAAACATGGAGTGACCCTTGGGAAAGCACTGAGCTGACCCTAAACCTTTTAAAGGAAGTGAGCCTGGGCATAGAAGTGATCTAACCCGAAACTTGTAAACATAAGTGTGATTCAGTGGATTTGGTACAGCGGCACATCGTTATTGTATGCTCCGTAGATGTTTCCCAGTGAGGGCGAACCAAGTAAAAATCTCTATGTCTACCTGCTTACTTCCATGGATTACATTTAAAGCATTATCAACAGATAAATAAGAAAAGAAGTGGTCATAATAAACACACAAGTTCATAAAAAGTGACCCATGTAATAAATAGGTCAAAATCCAGTGGTACATGAAGAATTTTGAAAAAGAGTATACATACCCTGATTAACCCCCCCCCCCCCCCTCCGGGTATATAGGCCCCTATTGGTCCAAACACTCATTTTGGGAAACTTATATAAAATATAATAATAATGTTCTAATAAAGGGTAACCTTTATCAATGCTAAATTAATGTATTTATTATGGTGAACCTTTATTAGTGTAAAAAATGAGCTGACAAAGGATACACAATATTAGTGCTTTTTTAGTGCAGATAAATGCCCCTCTTCATCAATGTTTTTTTGAAATATGAGAAGTACAATCATTCTTATCACATAATTCTATCAAGGATAAACGTTATCAGGTTTAACGGCTATTTTAGTAGTAGTGCTACTTGTACCTTTCGATGTTTGTAGACTCGAATTGTTTTGCAGGTTATTTTTCAGCTCCACATTCTATGGATCGAATTGACATTTGGAGGTGTTTGGTATTGTGTGTGGTGGTGAAATTATGGTCCCATAGAGATCATGATGGTAGTAGTTTAGTTTAATTTGTTTCTCATCTGTTTTAGTTTGTTTTTGTTCAGTTATTTTTGTATTGGGAGAATTCAAAAAATTTCATGTGATCAGTTATGGTTATCTACTTATCCTATTTAATTTTTTGATACTTTTTATCTATTATGGGATTAATTGATTCCCTCTAGAATTTTTTGATGCTTGAAAGTTGTAATTAGCCCATGGGGATTTATAATTCCCTTCGTACCATTCCTGTAAAAACTCAACTTCCACGGTACGCTTCTTTTTGAATAATATAGTATCATGTGTTGTATGCAACTTCAAGTTCTTACACACCACAACCAATCAAACTATCCATTATGAATACTAATACCCACTTTTCAAAAACATTAAATTGTAATTGAATAGTGAAAAACACTGAGTTATAATTTAATACCGAATTTTTATATAAATAATTATTTATTTAATTTATATTTATTTTATGTCAAAATACATAAATAATACCTATATAAGTTCAATGTAATTCATTAGAGTCAGTTTATAATAATTTTAGATATATAAATGTTTTATTAAACTTTTTACCTTCTTTTTCCCACCTCCTACCAGTATTTGAAAATTTATATAAAACATCATTTTACCGCTTCTGTGAGTTGAATTTCAAAAATCTAAGAGACACAATTGATATCAGTAAGTAAAATGTGGTTCAATAAGATGAAAATAATTTTTGGTTAATAGTGCCTTTTTACTTTTATTTACCATGATTAATAGTAAACATGGTAATTAAGGGTAAATATGATATAATTATTACCCTAAAACATGTGCTAATTCTATTTGATAAGTGTAATTAGACCAAAAAAAACCATTTTAATAATATATGATCTTTAGTTCCACTTGAATTAGATTATGACTTTTATTATTATTTATTTCAAAGAAGACTTAAAAGTGTTAAATTCAATGTTTAATAACTAAACCATTTTTAATATAGGGATAAACATAAGAAAAATTGGAATATAAATATTCATTAGAAATATGAAAAACTTTCATACATAATTGTATTTTATTTATAATTTTTAGACATTAAATAATTAAATTTATTTATGACACAATGATGATACAATAATTACCTAATTATTGAAATATTAAAATAATTGATATTATAAATATCCAAATAAATGTAATTTGATGATTTTCATGAATTCCACTATTTTCTTGGTTAATATGACATGTTAGGGTTGGTTAGATAAATTTTTTCGATGCAATAATGCTGTTTTGAATTTAGAAAAAACAAAATATAAAATAGGTTCAAATTTGACATAAATGAGTTTTGAAAACAAATATTATATTACTAGTAGATATTCTATTCCTAAAAATTTATGGTTCGTAAAATGTCTAAAATAATATTATATATTTCATTAATGAACCTCCTGACCTTCGGGCCACCTCAATGCCTTTGGGACACCTTGAGTGCAGATGCAAACCAGACAACCTACTGGGAACATGCTCTACATTGAGGATGAGTAAAAAATCATCCACCATAGAAGATGCTAAATCGATTGAAAGAATGAGAGTGTATAAAACCTACCATCGGGAAAATCCTATTCATGCATTGGAATTCCTAGAAGAACATTCATGCGAAGGTGGAGAGCTGATTTCACGATGAAGATGCTGGGGAGGAGCAGATCCAAGTATTTTGTTCGGGTTGAATGTAATGTTTGAGAGCCTACTGGAAATGAATTCTTATAAGGCCTACAGGGCATGTAATACTTATTCATACAAGCCTTGTAAGGGTTACACCTCACCCCTTGAAAGGTGGATTATCAAAAATCAATAAAAATAGAAGGCCTTCGGTCCATTGGATGGATAAATATAAAACTATTTAACTAAGAGTTAAATATAACAGATACAGTTAATATAGTGACCCAAACCTGTCTAAAACATATTGGCTGAGTGGATTTCGACCCATCCACACATTATCCTTTAAATAATTAAATTTTCATCAATTTGAAACCGAAAATTATTTTATTATAAAATAATATTTTCAACTTTTCCTAAGGTGCCTCTTACTACTCTTATAAAAGGGAACCCCCCCCCCTTCCCTCAAATGAAAACCTTCAAATCCTTTTGGCATGGAATAACACTACCCAAATACCCTCTAAACTATCCACCCTTCATCCTACAGGCATTCCTTTATTTAGAACGATAACCTAAAAATCCCTTTTGATCAAATCAAAAGGAAGAACTAGAATAAGAGGTAAATATTTCAACTCCTCTTTCAAGTTCTTTTCTTCTTCCACTTACTCTTTCTTTATTGTGTCCATTTTTAAATAATAACTCCTGAATATTCTATATAATGTGATGTTATTATAAATATGGTACAACCATATTCATTATTCTATCCATCCTTTGAATGATATGTCACCATACGTGCATACATACGACTTACCATCTCCATGTCGTGGTGTAATTGTTATTGAATACATTATTATTTGGATGGTTATAATAATGAATTGTAATGGATGTAAATAATAAATACAACATGATAATGATTCTGTATATATGTTATACCATCCAATTATTTATTATTTTAATATCAAAAGAATGATATTTTCGCTCGTGCATAAGTACGGATTACCGTCTCCACGAACGCGATGAGATTTTTTTCTCATCATATCCATTCAAGACTAATTTACATTAGATGATTAAAAATAAAGTTTAAAGACTTAATATCATTCTAAATATGAATAAGATAGGTCCCATCCCTAAAAAATATGACTCACATAACAAATAATATAAAGTAAAATGAATCTGTTAACACCCAAAACAACGATAGTACTAAGATATTATTAACAAAGAAATGTTAAAAGATAATATATGATATAACATTAATTTATATGATTATTTTATAATTTAATAAAAATTATTTCACAATTATACCGGAGGATAACCTACCCTCAACTAAGGAAAATTACAAGGTAATGGGTAATTTCACAATCTCTTTATTATCCGAGGTTGTTTATACATAATTATCTAATGTGAATTCTTTATTATCCACATCCATGTTTATTAAAAATGTATTTCATAACATTTTTACTATTAAATAGACAATGGGGTAATGTAATTTATACCATTATTTGACCTTAAATTTTTTTAAGGAATATTTCTCTCATTTTCCAAACAAGGTACTCTATTACCTTTTAGAAAAAATTTAGTTAAGAATGTTTTTAACTTATACGGAAGGTGCGACTATTTTCCACCATTATAACATCAAAGAATCTTTCCTTAAAAGATTATAATAATATTTTTAAAATAAATTTTTTCTTAAATGATTTCATAATAGAAAGAGATATTTAACTAAAAATGTTTTTTATTTCATCTATGTCAACATCCTTTGATGGATTTTTTTCTTACTTGAAGTTGATTTATTATGATACAAAACTTCCATATTTATTGAGGGTTTTCTGATATGTTTGACTATGGATGTGTTATTTTTACAACATTCATGGTATATGGATAATGTATTGAGATTTCATATGCTAGTTTTAATACTTATGATTATGTTATGTTTAAACCTTTTCATAAGAGGAATTCATTGGACCTTGTATGTGATGGGTGGAGCCCGCTATATCTCCTCGAAGCATCAGTAGGTCTCATTAGAGAAACTATTGTCTTCGCACAAGGCCTTGACAAAATCTTATATCAATTCTTGGCACATGACATTGACTAGGTAGTTATGAAAGTCTGGCATTATTCATTACATCATTATGAAAGTGACTATTGATATTTCATGTGATAATTCTACTAGTTGAATATCCATGTGAATAATTAAATGGAATTATTTGATTTTAAATTTTCCATATTATGGTGAAGTTCATGTTTAGAAGGATTTTTTTGTCATAAATATTTCCTATAATGTTTAGGCTTATTTATGAATTTTTCTACTTTATTGTTATCTTTACTAAGCATCTGAACACACCCATTTCTATGTTTTATTTTTTTGAGGATGCGAAAAAGTATATTATGATGGACCTATGGGGATGGTATATGGGATTTTAGTGTTGTTTATGGAAACAATGTTGTTGTAGTTTTTCATTTTAAAATGTGATGTAAACCCTATGAATGTCTCTAGTACTTACAAGGCTACAAAACTAATCGGGCTGTATAGACTTGATCTTTTGTGATCATGCTAATGATAAGTAATAATGCTTTGACTCTAGGCTTCTAGGGTTGGGGCGTTATAATGACACAGACTGGGTTGGGTGTCAGTTCGAATGACATCACATCCTAGTTCGTGGCAAGAAGCATATTAATACATAGATTATTGTGATATAGAATAAAAACTCTTTTAAATTAATTTTTTTTCCTTTATTATTAAACATTAGTAAAATATATCTACTTTTGACAACATATTCAATAAAAAATCCATAATATATGTAAAATTATTTATGTTGAGAATAACCCTTATAAATATTTAATGGATTAATCAATGTAAATAACCAATATAATGTAAAAAATTATCTTCATATGATATATATTATAAGTGTAAATTATTTAATCAAATTAAGAAAAAATATCTAAGGATATATATGAAACACATTTCCTAAAATAGACTCCTTTAAGAAATTCTAAAATAAATAATATAAATTGAAAATTATATTTCGTAAAAATTTCATGTAAAATTTAAATCCTCAATAAAATAAAAGTTATTGAAATTTACACAATATAATATATTTATTATATATGAGTAAATCAGTTCTACAATTCATTTGAAACATTTTGTTGAACATTATATGTATAAATGTGAGGAATTTGGTACTAGTACAAAAAAATATTCCCAAAAAAATTTATATGATAATTTATTTTCATTAAAAAAGTTTATCTATATTATTTCCCTCAATTGAAATTTATCATAGATAATCAGGAAGAGAAATTAGATTATAAGACAAAACCATACCAAAATCATCATCTTACATTGTATATATTCAATTATACTAGATAATAAATATAAATTAATTAAAAATACGTTCTAGAGACACTATAAGTGTATAAAAAATAGAGATTATTTCTTTATAATTTATAATTATTAATTTATTTACAATTTCATCATTAAAATATATATTCATAAGAGAACATGACAGTTTTTTCTATATGATTATATTTATTGATTCCACACCTAGTACCTTGGTCATTTTTTCAATAAATATAGAATTTTATTCAATAAAAGAGTATAATAATTTTTCTTACTATTATATTATATAATCATTCATATAATGGGTTGATGAATATTTAATTACATTAGTTTATAGATATGTTAATTCTTATTTATGTGAGGATAATCAATTACCATTTCTATGGATGTAATGATTAAATTTAATTAATATTTCAACATTAATTAATCAGTATATTATAATATCTATAATAAATATTTAATAAATATTCCCTTTTGATATTACATTTATGGAATAAATGGTAACTGAATCACATCAATTAAAGGAGGCTATAATCCATACGTTTGGACAACAAATGTCATTATTTCCCAAAGATGCATGTCAGAGAAAAGAGATAAGATATTATATTTTAAAATAAATACAATGTCATATATATCATACATAAAAATTAAATGTATCATAATAACGAACCATGAATGATGATGGTAGAAAATTATTACATCGCATCACGAGGTAGTTGTATGGATTTACAAATGACATTGCTTTTGATTTCTATTTAATTTATAATGATAAGAATGAAGGATAAAATGTATATATAATAATATATAAAATATATTTATGATATTATATCCACCATGTTATCATAGATATAAAATTTTTAAATAAGGCGGAAGAAGGGCAAAAATTTAATGTACTCATTATGAGAAGTACCACTTTTAGTAAACGTCTTTTTAATACATGTTGGGTCAAAAAATGGTGGAATTATAATTAAAAAAATACCATTATGATGGTGGGAGGGATATATGGATAGGATTGGTGTATGTATTTTAATTATAAAATTATCTTGATGTGTGTGTAATATAGCAGAGCTGGTGTCCTTTTATAATATATGGTGAGGTTAAACGTGTTATTTATCAAAAAATTAATATATATTAATGCATTAATGGAGAATAATTGTAGACCCATTGTTACATAATCATAGATATTATGATATTCAATATAAATAGGAATATCCAATAGTATTTAGATAAGTTTTAGTCCATTTTAAATATAATCAATTTTAACCCAAACATCATTTAGTACATACTCTGGTAATTGAATTTTCACCAATGCTTTTATCCTTAATGATAGAAAATTAAAGAAGACTAGATAATGAAAACTAAGAATGGAAATCAAAATTAATGATCCCATTTTATCAAATATCCTTTTTTTATAACGTACATTCAAAATAAATGTATACTACATGATATTACCTAATTTAGGAAAATTGATATTTATTCATAAAATTGACTTTCACATCACTCCATGAAATTTACACACTGTTGGATGATTATAAAAAAAATTATATAAATAAAATCAATAAATTAAAATAAAATAAATAATTAATAGAAATTAAATTATTTTATAATGATATGAAAATATTTAATTTTTATAAACATTTTTCCCATAAAATCATATATTTTTACTTATAAATGATATATTTTTCCATTTTTAACCATTTGATTAATATTCAATTAATTTAATACAAGTATAAAAAATAAATTTTCATAATTTTTTATGTCAATAAAAAACCCTCTAAATTACGAAATAGTTGATAAACAAAAAATTAATTATTTATTTCATTGGGTTTTAAACCTACTGTATCTTAAAAAGTTAGCTATCGATGAAATATAAATTGAAAAATTATAAATATAGAATCAAATCTCAGGTTATTACATGATAACCTAATTTTAATTAGAACTACCTAGTCTTGAAATATATTAACATGAAATAACATTTGTGGAATACATAATGCATTACACAAACATACACATGAAGATAGTTCTAGTCAAGTTCCATTTGAAACATTAAAAAAATGTACATAAATGAGATACATTATATCCGAATAGTTCTTGTTGACAAGAACACTTTATAGAAACATCTAGCATAATACATATCTTCATAACTAGGGGATGGAAATATATAAATGGGTGATCTCAAATGCTCAACAAGGGTAAAAAAAGATGTCATATAACCATAATCTTTAGCATTATGGTATGAGAACATGATCATGAAAAAGAAGATCATACCTTACTTATCAAATATCATATAAATTAATCATGTAATAAATCAAGGATTATATTTTGGAATGAATAATAAGGGAAAAAATATCATAATCCATGAAATAATAACATTGGAATTAAATATGGAATTGTGGTAGACATATAAGCATATAATTTGATTTCCATATTTTCCAAGGAATAACTTCCAATACCATCATTTTATTCCAGGTTCACTCCCCATAATATCATTGTAGTCATGGTTTCTTCTCATATACATCTTGGTTTCATGAGTTCACTCCTCATAATAATTTGGCAGTCCTGGTTTCTCCCGTTGACATATTTGTTGTCAAGGTTCATTCCCAAGACCATCTTAGTCTATCTCATGAAATATAAATCTTTACCCAATGCATTGGAGGGAGATATAGGTCCCACCCGTCTCATAAAAAAATATTACGTACATGTTCCATATGATCCTAAATATTCATATCACAAACCATAAAATTAAATGTTAATTATAAACATTTAATAATATGATAAATTTTGGAAAAAATAATGGTCTCATATTAATTTTGTTGTAAAAGTATCTGTTAATAGATGTGGGTATCAAATGAATATAACTAGGGATAGAGAAATGATTTTCGTGTTGACCATGAAATTTTGAGTAACCTATTCATAGAAAGAATACGAATGGATCCTTGATATTATTTCCTAAAATGGAATGAGAAACAAAAATTAATTTCATCTTAGTTGCAAAATAATTTTTGAAAAATTATTCCATAAGGTTTCATGGGGATTATATCTTTTATTCATTGAAAATTTATTTTTAATACTCAACATAAATGAAAATCAATTTCGTAGAAAAATACTTTTAAACATGAAATCATTTGAAAACATATTTCCTTCAAAACATTTAAAATAAACATCAAAACATTAGAATAGCTATTTTCATCGAAAAAAAATACAAACATATAAAGAATGCTTGAAATGTTTTTAAAAATCTATTTAATTGAAAATAATTTTAAAACATATAAATAATTCATCAAAACATTTTGAATACCATTTTCCTTGAAAAATTAAATAAGAATCTTGAAAATTTTTGAAATATATTTTTTCCTTGAAAACAAATAAAATAATTGTGATAACATTTTGAAAGCCATTTTCATTTAAAGCATATAAAACAATCTTGAAATAATTTTGAAAGTAATTTTTCTTTGAAAAAATATACAATAATCTTGAAATCATTTTGAAATACTTTTTCCTTCAAAAATGATAATGAAAATGTGAAAATGATTAAAATAAATTTTAAAACAGAAATCATATTTGAAATCCTTTTTCTTTGAAAATAATTTAAAAATAATAATTAATATCTTGAATATTGGGAGAACATTTAATTTTAAAAATACTATCTTTTAAATCTTATAATTTAATAATCATGGAAATAGTGGTTGGTAAATTGATTCATTTCATACGTGGTGAAAATAAATATACTTTTGCAAGGAAAATGATTAGAGAAATTCCACATTTTTTAAAGAGACAATGATATTACCTTGTAAAAAATAGTAAAATAGAAAAATATAAAAAGTTCTTTTTAATATTAAAGGATAATAATATAATATTCTTCGAATCTCGGTTTAGTAAACATGTTTTTTAAGGAGAAAATATTTCTGACCGAATTGAGGGTAAAGACGGGCTTTCTTAAAAACAAGTTTTTAAGGGAAAATATATATATATTTGAATAATCATAAATTTATTTATAATGTACCTATAATACAATCATTTTCAGAACATATATCATTGTAATGTAATGAGGGGCGAGAATAGCATGCATCACATGGAAATAAATAGTTATATGAATTCTCTTTACATTTTGTCTTGACTATCTATGTACACGATAAAAACACATGTATAATAACAATAAATTTATTAATCATATATAATTGTAATATATTATTATATCAAATAATTTTTATGGTTTTATAACTACCTTATATTAACCTCTTGTTAACCATCCTATATTAAGGTTTCACTTACGGTAATGTTCGGCTTGTTTTTCATATGTGTCTTAATTTTTTTGGTTGTTGTTACTTATATATAAATAATGATTACATTACGTAAACCATTATATAAAAATAAAATTTATAAATTATTTTTTATAATAATAATATATATAATATATAATTATGAGGTAATATACATTGTTTATGGAGATGGTAGGTCGTACGTATGCATGAACACTATTTCTGTTTTATTTAAGTGTTCAGAGAAAAAAAATGTAAAAGATAAATATATATATATATCATTATTAAATTAGATTTACCATATAATATATTTCATATATATTAACTAATAAAATCCTTTATAAAATCTATGTAGTTTATGTATGAATCATATGGTATTGATGGGGTTGTAGTCTACACTTTCTGTAACAAAATTATTGTATTACTAATGATGGAAAGCGTAATGTATTGTTCCAAATATAACATAATGAAGAATAAGGACCATATAAATATAATATATTTCATATATAAATATAGTGTACATAAAAATGGATCCCATGATAGGTGGTCATGGAAAAATGAATAATCATCATTTCATGAGGCAAAAGTTCATCACACATAAGAACATTATGTGTGTTACCCATTAGATGGAGGTAGGTGAAATTATATTTCCAACCCTTACAATAAAAACATCTTATTTTATTTATAATATTTTTTTTTGTTTTTAAATCATGAATGAATAATGTGAATGGGTGGAGAAATAATGTAAAAGATGAATATTGAGAGATGGATTTACCTCTTAATTGGGTCAATATTTTTGGTTTATGATAAAAATATATCATGGATTGACTTCTAAAAAATGGGTATTAATGAAGGAATATATGGATTTTAGGATGTGTATTTTTTTGGTCTTTTAAAACCTAATTTTTTTGATAAGTGTGTGGAATTGGGAGTGGTGGTAGACATTTATAGTGATCGAAAATGACTCCCTTGGAATTTTTAGAAACAAGTTTCTTGTAAACATGTTTTTACCTAAACAATGTCAAAAAACCCCAAGAAACACAATAATGGATGGTTTATGGAATATTTATTGAAATAAAATGGGTTTTGAATATGTGTATAGGCCATGTTGGCCATTAATAGTAGTGTTTAGTCTATTAATAACATTATTTTATCCTTAATCACTATGATTATTTTTTATCACAATTACTAATCATTTTTTTCAAAAATTTAAATGGACTTATTAAACATTAAATGTTTTAAATGATATAATTTTGTATGTAATATTTTTTAAATTAAATTTTTATAAGTTGATAAATTTTGATTTATGGTAATCTGGAAGACGGTGCGAGATTTTAGGTTTTTAAAGGTGACCGAACATTCAAAGTTAATTAAGTTTTAATATTCAATTTTAAAGCTAAATTTATTATAATGATCTATAATTTATTAATATATGTTATATTGATATATTTTTACCTTATAAAAAATTTATAATATAATTTAAAATTAATATTTAATTAATAATAGGCGAGTTTGACCAAAAAACATTATTTTTCATTATTCATCAAAAAATGATGTTTCTAAGAAATAAAACAAAAAATTAACCCTAATATAATTTTCACATTATAAGTTTAAAAATTATTTTTAATTTGTCAAAAAAAATTTACATATATGAAGAATTATTTTAATATTAGTTGATAGAAGGACATTAAATGAATGTCTTTTGAGAAAATTATATTTTCAAATATATAAGACCTTACAAAATATTATAACATTCATTAAAAATATGAGTGATTTATATAAAAAATTTAAAAATTATTTTAATGTAGTAATAAATATTCATTTTACATCACGTAATGGTTGGGATATAAATATCCCCATTAAATAATGATAATAATAGAAATAGATGTTTTGTAGAAACATTGTTGTTTAATGTAAAGTGCGCCATGTTGGTGCTGTAGGAGAACATGCCAAGTCAATATTTTTTGTATCAAAAGATAAGATGATGATTTTTTATCAAAATCCATGTTAGTGATGTTTTAATATAATAGTTTTCTTAGTTTTTTAATATATATATATATATATTTATATTTATTTCTTATGTCACGTTAAATAGAAAATATAAAAAATATAAATTAATTGGAAAAATATTTTTCACAAAATCTAAGGGTCATAAGATAATAATATTAATTTGAAATCACATCACATAGATATTTGAAATATTGGATACTTATACCATATAACATATTTAGGTTCCATCATAGCATCATACAATTTATGATTTCCCAAGAAAACATTGTCCAAGTGATTTGTCTTATATCCCATATTTTTTTCAATAAGAGATAAAATATACTCTATATGTACCTAATAAAAGAGGTGATGATCTTTTTGAATGATAATTAAATTTATTTTATGTGATGGATTATTTATACACTTCCTTAAAGAGGATTCATGGAACAAATAATGAACATGTGAGAGATTTTGTGGAAGATCCAGTCAAGAAGAAACAATCCTGATATAATCAAACAAATTAAAGGGTAAAATATACACATGGATCATATATTTGTTCTTAGAAAATATATAAAACATGAACCATGGAGATATTAATTGGAATACCATTTCTCCCTCAAATATATATATAACTAATTGATTATTATCTATATAATATTTATTTTGACTATAAATATTTCTATGTTTTTAAATAGTTTTATCATTATTTTCCTCTTAAATGTCTAGCTCACATTAATATATATTTAGTTATAAATTTTAATCAAAAAATATATTTTATTTCACTAATTTTGTATTAGGAGATTTTACAAAAGGATTCATTCAATATATATATGTGATGATATTTTTATATAAAAATTATATTAATTGAAATTACTGATGCCAACTAAACATGAAAAAAATACATCAATAAATCAACATATCCTATAGGGATTGCATAATTATTTTATACCTATCATCTATCTATGGTTGATATATTTTTTCAAAGTTAATCTGTTTAAATTATTTATAAATACATTATCAGAACATTAAGTTAAACCTCTGTGTGTAATTACATACAAAATAACGTGGTACACTATTAAACATTACAAATTCACTAATTTATATCAAATAAATTAAAAAAGCCAGAGAAATATTCTCTAATGAAATATAAATTTGATTATATCATATGGAGATCAGCTATAAAAAAAATATTATTTCAGTGTTATGATGTTTTTTGGACTCTAATGATGAAATCCATTAATTTTTTCCATTCACAATAGGGTTTGGGTAATTGATTTAAATAACTGTAATTTTTTTTCAAACATGTATAAATTTTTGATATAATATAAATATGGATACATAATCTATATTATTTGTTTTCATTTTATCCCCCCAGAAATACTATTTCATTTGTATATAAATATTTTTACATTTGGATTGAATATATTATAATGTCATATGATATTCTTCCAAAAAAATCCTTCATGATTTGGGATATTGATGAGCATATTTTGTTATTTTTGACAATTATCATTCCATTATAGCCATTATTCAACAGAGGTAGACTTCTCAACTTCTTACACATTTCCATATCTTCTATCAACACCTCTTTATCGCCCATATTTATATGTAGTTGAACATTCTTCTAATGCAGATAAGATTTTACACTTCCAAATTCATTAAAAATTAATAATATAAAAATACATAAATATATATTCACTTACAATCCTCATCATGGAAAAATTTTAATTTTCTTTCAAACTAGAAGCATTATCCACCATGTTTTACTTATAAGGGTTGTAGATAATTATGAAATCAATAAAAAATAATTACTTCAAAACATCTAATTTGGTTAATATTAATAAATTTTTATTATAATTTATATATAAATATTTTATGATATATATATATCAAATATATCCCAATGAAGGTATTGAATCATGATTTTCATAGAAAAAACTACAGCATCCAACTCCATGTCACAAGTATGGTAATATTTCGTGTGAATTTTGAATTTCTGCATGACAAAATATATAGTTTATTCATTATTCATATGGTTACATCCATGTTTATTCCTTTATTTATTACTATATATCAAATACCTCTATCTATTTCAATGTTTCATATAAATAGGTGCATTGAATAACCATATTTTTGGATCCTGGAATGCTTACATGCCTTCCATTTTACTATGGAAGTTGTCTCTATTTTGTTTCTTGTTGGTTATTTAATTAGATAGATATTTTAAATTCCTCCTAAAGAACCATTACTATACTTAATAACCAGAAATAGAATATTTATTATCTAAATAGGTAGTTATTGGATATTTATCTATAACACCTCATGATTTCATAGTATATTGTTTCTTCAATGTAATTCAATAACTTGTGATACACATTACACTGAGTTCGAGCGTAACACGACTTACTAAACTAGCTGTTGAAAAAATGGTTATGAATAGTATTAATTTAATTATAAATTTTATATAATATATAAAATTTTATAATCCATATTATGTGTTCCTTAGACACAATATAAGAAAAAATTAATTTTTTTAGAAAAAAGAAGTATTTTTCAAAAAAATGCAATTTTACCACCTTTTAATGGATAGCCATTTTTTAAAATAATATTTGACACTTTTATATATTCAATTTAATTAAATGAAATTATTTTTTGTGATCAGGACATAAAAATTTAGTTTGGAAATTGTTTTGGAAGTTTTCTAATAACTTTTTTATTTTGATGAACATTGAAAAATAATAAGTTTTAATTAAAAACAACTTTTGAATAAAAATAATTTATGGAGTTAAATTATACTATTGAGTGGTTGTAAAGTATATTTAGATTATATTTTTACCATTTCATCAAATTTTGGTCTTTGGATGTAATGTCACATTAAAACTAAACAAAAGCAGTTGTCAATCTTTTGATAGTTATTATTTCGTAAGAACATGCATTTTGTTTTGACAACATGAATTAATTTAAAATTAATTTCTGACAATTCTGGGTTTTGAATTATTAAATATTGATTCCATATTTGGAATAATTAGTTCCATATTTTTTAAATAGGTAAATTTTATTTTTAGACATTTTGAATAATTATTTCGGTAAATAATTTATTTACCATGATTAAAGTGTAAAGATAATAACTAAGTGTACAATAAAATATTATAATAATATGAAATTACCCTTACATGTGTCCTAATCCTATTGGATGATTCATATCCGACCATGTACATCATTGAGATGAATTTTGGATCCCGTGGCGCCACATGGGACAAATAATGACATTTTATATTAATTAATTTAAAGTGAAGACAAAAATGACATAAACAAATATATTTTATTTAATAAATTTTTACATGATTATATATAAGATATCATTTAAACTATAAATATTATTTGGAAATCTATTATGATTTCCTACCTCATGGTATTTGTTTTATAATTTATGGACATTAAAAAAATAATTTTTTTGACACAAAAATGATGCATTATTTACTTTATTAATAAATTATTTAAATTAATAAGATTCTAAATATTAAAATAATATCAAAAAACTGTCCAATTCTTATTGTATTTTATTTCAGACATGGTTCATCTTATATTTGTTATTATTTAATAGTTTACCTTTTTAAATCGATGATGAGGTTATAATAAAATAATTGTTTCAAACCTTCCTAAAGAGCCCCTTCTCTCCTTTATCAAAATCCCTCACTTCCTACCCATTTCTCACACATATCAAGCCTTTGGATCATATAAACCTTGACCAAATATACACCAAACATCTCAAAATTCATTCTAGAGTCTTTACTTTAGTCATAAATCCAACTTGTGGAGACCTTTTGATCAAATAAACAGGAATAACCCGAAGTAGAGGTAATAATTTCACCACCCTCTTTCAAATTCTTTATTCTTCCAATTCTTCTTTATTTTTTGTTTCCATTCTAAAATGATACCTCCAGTATCATAAATATACTGTTATGTTATTATAAATATGTTACAACCATATTCATTATTCTATCCATCCTATAAATGACAATGTCGCCATATGTGCGTACATACTGCTTACCGTCTCCACGTCGTGGTGATGTTTGTTATTAAAACACTTAATAATTTGTATGGGTATAATAATGAGTATAAATGATGTAAATAATAAATTTTACATGATAATTATTCATTATATGTGATATAATATCCAATTATATACTATTTTGACATCAAAAGAATGATATTGTTGCTCGTGCATACGCACGGATTTCCGTCTCCATGAACGTCATAAAATTCAATCTCAATCATAACAATTCAAGAATAATTTACATTTAGTTATAAAAAATAATGATTAAGAACATAATATAATTCTAGATATGAAACAAATACATCCTATCCAAAACAAACACGGCTTATGTATCGAAATATATAAAGGAAAACAAATCAGTTAAAACCAGAAACGACAATACTAGTGAAATATCATTATCAAAGTAATATTAGAAGATCATATATGATATCATATTAATGTATATGGTTCTTGTGTAATTTAATAACAATGATTTAAACATTATACATGATTTTAACCTACCATAGACCAATTAAATTAACAAGGTAAGGGTTAATTTCACAATCACTTTATTTTCCGAGGTTGTTTTATACGTGAGTATCTACTAGGACCTCATTTTCATCCATATTCGTGTTTCTTAAAATTGTATTTCAAAACATTTTTACTATTTAAAATAAAATGGGTTCAAGTAATTTATACCCTTATTTGACCTTATATGTTTAAAATGAATTATTCTGTTGTTTTCCAAACAAGGTACTTTACAACCTTTTCGACAAAATTAAGGTGAAAATTTATTTTTTAACTTATACGGCGGGTACAGTTATTCTCCACCTTATAACATCATTGAAGAATCCCTTAAAAAATTATTATAATATTTTGAAAATAAATGTATCTTTTATATTTATGTGACTTTAAATTATTTTAAAAAATGAAAGAGATAATTTAGTCATATAGTTTTGATTTCATCAATGTCAACATCCATTGATGGATTTTATACTTTTTTGAAGTTGATTCATTATTATACAAAAATTCCATATTTTAATGAAGGTTTGGTGTTATGTTTAACTTTGGATGTGTTATTTTTATACCATTCATGGTTTATGGTTAATGTATTGACATTTCGTATGCTATTTTTAATATGAATTTTTGTGTTATGTTTCAACAATTTCATATGTGGAATGTATTGGACATAGTATATGACGGGTGGAGCCCTCTATATCTCCTCAGTGCAACGATAGGTCTCATGAGACAAACTACTATCTTGAAAAAAGGCCTTGACAAAGTCATATTTTTAGTCCTGGCACAAGGCCTTGACAATGCAGTTATGAAAGTGTGGCATTATGAATTCCATCATTGTGAAAGTGGCTATTGATATTGCATGTGATTATTCGACTAGTAGAATATCCATGTGACTAATTAAATCCAATTATATTGATTTTATATTTACTGTATTATGCCTGTGTTTCATGTTTAAAAGTATTTTTTAGTCTTATGCATTTCCTTAAATGTTTATTGTTATTTATGAATGTTTACACTATATTGTTATCCTTACTGAGCATCTGAGATCACCCCTTTATATGTTTTATTTTTCCCATGATGTGAAGAAATTAATTATGATTGTCTTGCTGGTTTAATCTAGGAGGTTTGGATGTTTCCAATGGAAGAAATTATTTTTGTATTTTTCTCCATGTTGTAATGTTGAACTTATGTATGAATCTTGTTTCCAATAATACAAAATTGATCGGTCTTTCGGGACATGATTTCCTTGTGATCATGCCAATGTTACATAAAAATGCACTGACTCTGGGTAACATGGGTTGGAGCATTATAGTTGTTATCAGAGGAAGTTTAGTACAATCCTTGGAAACAATATTTAGATAAACTTTGATTAGAGAACATTAAAATAAGATATAATTTTAGGATTAGTATATAAGAACATCCTAACATTTTGTTAATGTATAGATTTTGTGTATTTTACACTCAATAAATCAATGTCTGGATACAAGCATGTAGATGAAGCTTTGGAAACAATGTACCTAGGGGTAAAACATGAAAACACTGCTTTGAGTTAGCCACGAACGGGAACTGGTGCACGAAAATGGTCTTTGCTGCACTCTTGGTTAGGACACTCTTGGGGGATATTCTTAGGATAATTCTCATTATCATTACAAGACATTATGAAGGTTTTCGGAGTTAATAAATCGTGATGGATATATTTTTATTATTATATATTATATCCTTAAAACGATCAATTTATGTTACATAATTTTTCATGTCTGGAATTATGAATTACGATTCATAAACTGAAATAATGTATGCCATTGTTCATAAATGGAACCCATTAGAAGGAATGAGAACTCTATCAATACAAATGATCTATGGAGTAAGAAGGATCATATATTTCATGGTATTAATCCATCATTTAAAAGGGAAATAGTCTGCCACGTTTTCTCATCATATGAATAAATAATATCATGTTTTAATAAGATAAGTAATGAATTATCTGAGTCCTATGGATTTGAAGGGAATCAAGGGAAGAAAAGAATGGAATATAGAATGATGGATAAAAGGAAGAAGGGAAAGAATTATTTTCCAATATGTGATAACTGTGGAAAGAATAGCCATGGTAAATGCTTGAAAGTAATTGGAGTTTGTTATAAGTGTGGATAATAAGGACACCAAGTATATGATAGAAAGGGTATGAAAAAGTTTTCAAATGTACAATTCCTCATCTGCAAAGAGTTGGGACACTTCATGAATCAATTTCTCACTCATCAGAGTATAGTGCAAATGATGATATTGAATAATAATCAAGTTATGATACTACCACAGAATAAGTGGAGTGACTACTATTCTTATGTTGTTATTAAAGAATTATTTCATTTTAGTATTGTATCAATGTTGTTCTGGTTATAACAATTATCAAAATAAATAAGGATTTTACTGAAGTACTATTTCATTGAGGATTTGAGATTATATGGTTCTATGAAAAGTGACTCAATAGCAAGTTAATGTTTTTGTAAAATACATAGTACAAGGAAAGAAAAACCTTAATATGGTACTGATAGTGAGGTATTAATTTTGGAATAAGAGATGGTTGATTTGGATAAATTATATTTGATATTCTTGACTACCTTGGAACTGATTAATGGGTCTTTTATTTCATCATTGTCGTGGTATTACAAAATTCTTGTATTTGAGGAGTATATATAGTATTCTATAAGGAATCAGGGAGAATCAATGTAATCATTATGGTTTTATGGAAATTCAGGTTGTTACCATGTTTTAAAAGAATACATGATAACAGTATTCACGAGTTATTACGTGAAAAAAGATGATCTTCATTGTGTTTACCATCCTTATAAAATTTACACTCTATGTTTGGATAGAGGTATTTTGGATAACGATAATGGTTGGAATGCGTTATGTTGAACATTGGATACTATTGTTTATGATTAAAACATTTCATATGATTATTTTTGGAATATATTACAATACTATAGTTTTCTGAAAAGGACAACCTATAGGTCGAGCAATAACCTGTCACGTCGGATAAAGCTATAGGAATCGAACCCACAATCATAGTGAAACATGCCTTTTTTTCCTACCACTACCATACATGAATTCCACAGTTATCAGAAAATATTTTTTCATCATTTTAATGGTTTGTGTTAAATTTGTAACCTTATACGATGAGGATAAATATAATTATTTTGAGTTCTATTATCTTTTGGAGTGAAAGATGAGTTTTTGGTAGAAATTAGTTCAAGGATAAAACTCTACTTCTCAAGTATAAATATATATATATATATTTCTCGTATTCTATGTAGAAATTAATTCTTAAACATTAGTTAAGGGATATTTTAAAAAAATTTGTTATCCTAATACTGTATGTTTTGTTGAACTGATAATATTTGAAATCATCATTGATCGATGGATTTGAGGCTCTCACATGTACACTTGTTTGTGATTGATGACCTCAATCCCTCCCTATAAATATTGATGTTTTTCCTCTAATTATATGTCTGTAATGTACACTAATGTTCTCATATTCGAGATCATAAATTTGTGGTGAATTTTTTATTTTTCATTCATCTTATTAAGTCTATATTTTATTAACCCTATTTCTTATGTAGGTTTTCCACAAAGATATTTTCTATTTTAAACCATTTATTTTCAATGAAAAATCTAAAATTGCAAGGAAACAATTTACTGAAGGAGGGGAGACTGTAACACCCCATGATTTCAATGTTTGTTAATTTTTTCAAAGAAATTCAATAACTTGTGCTACATGCAACAATGAGTTCGAGCGTAACACGACTTATTAAACTAGCCATTCAAAAAGAGGTTATGAATAGTATTAATAGAATTTTGAATTTTATATAATCTATATAATTTTATAATACATACTATTTGTTCCCTAGACATAATATATGAACAAATTAATTTTTCAGATAAAAGAAGTATTTTTAAAAAACTGCATTTTTACCACCTTTTAATGGAAACCCCATTTTGAAACCAATAGATGAATCTTTTATATATTCAATTTAATGAAATTTAATTCTTATTTATGGTTGGTACGTAATAATCTAGTTTGGATAAATTTTTGGAATTTTTCTGATAACATTCAAATTTTGATGAATACTGAAAAATAATAAGTTTTAATTAAAAACAACTTTTTAATAAAAATAATTAATTCTATTAAATTTAAATTTTTAGTGTTTTTTAATATAATGTTATTATATTTTTACCATTTAATCCAATGTTGGTCATTTTATGTAATGTCACATTTCAACTGGAAAAAAGTGTCAATCTTTTCATAGTAATTATTTCTTAAAAACACACATTTTGTTTTGACAGAGAGAATTAATTTTAAATTAATTTCTGCCACTTCTGTGTTTTGAATTTGGAAAATGGATTCCATATTTTTAATCAGGAGGTCAAAACTTTGTAAATAGTTAACTTTTATTTTTTCAAATTTTGAATAATTACTTCGATAAATATTTTATTTACCATAATTAAATGTTAAATATAATAAATAAAGTTAAAATATAAAATTATAATAGTACAAAATTACCGTAAAATGTGTCGTAATCCTATTATATGATACATATATGACAATGGACATCCTTTGGTTGAATTTGGGACCCCATGGAGCCACATGGGAATAATAATGAATTTTATATTAATTATTTTAATGTAAAGTAATAAATGACCTATACAAATATCTTTTAGTAAATTAATTTTTAAAATGGGTTATAAAAGTTATATTTTTTACTATAAATATTATTTCGAAATATAAAAAGATTTAATACATCATGGGATTTGATTTATAATTTTTTTACATCAAATAAATTATATTTTTTATGACAGAATAATAATGTAGTATTTAACTAATTAATAAATGATTTAAATAAATAAGATTATAAATATTAAAACAATATCCATAACCTATCCAATTCTTATTGGATTAATTTATTTGGACCATGAGTCATATTAAAATTGTTATTAATGAATAATTGACCTTTTGAAACCGAAGATGAGATATAATAAAATAATTGTTTCAAACATTCCTAAAGAACACCTCCTCTCCATTATAAATAGCCCACATTTTCTACCCATTTCTCACAAATCTCAAGCCTTTGGCTCATACAATACCTGACCATATAATCTGCCAACATCCCTCAATTCATAATAGAGTCCTTACATTAGTTAGAAAGCCATCCTAAGGATCCCTTTTGATCAAATCGAAAGGAAGAACATAAAGAAGAGGTAATAATTTGACCACCCTCTTTCAAATTCTTTCTTCTTCCACTTCCTATTTATTTGTTGTTTACATTCTAAAATGATAACTTAGGTATCATCTATATAATTTGATGTAATTATAAATATGGTACAATCATATTCATTATTCTATACATCCTATAAATGATAAATTCACCATATGTGTGTACATACACCTTACCATCTCTATGTCATGGTGATGTTTTTTATTCAAACACTTCATCATTTGGATGGGTATAATAATGAGTATAAATTATGTAAATAAAAAATATAAAATGATAATTATTCTTTATATGTTATATACAATACAATTATATACTATTTTAATATCAATAGAATGATACTGTCACTCGTGTGTACGAACGGATTACCGTCTCCACGAACGTGATAAAATTCATTCCTCATCATAACCATTCAAGAATAGTTTTCATTTGGTTATTAAAAATAATTATTATGAACCTACTATAATTCTGTTTGTGAATAAAATACATCCTATCCATAAAAAACATCGCTTATGTATCAAAACATATAAAGGAAAATGAATTAGTTAACACCTGAAACGACGATACTACTGAAATATCATTAACAAAGCAATATTAGAGGATCTTATATGATATCATATTAATTTATATGGTTCTTGTGTAATTTAATAACAATGATTTCACCACTATACAGGAGGTTAACCTACCCTCCACCATGGAATAGAACAAGTTAAGGGTTATTTTAAAAATCTCATTATAATACGAGGTTTTTTAATATTTGAGTATCTACAGGGACCTTTTTATTATCCACATTCATGTTTCATAAGAAAATATTTAAAAAAAGTTACTAATTAAAAAAAAATTGGTTAATGTCAGTTATACCCATATTTGACCTTATATGTTTTGAAAGGAATTGTTTTGTCGTTTTCCAAACAAGGTACTTTATGACCTTTTCAACAAAATTAGCGTATGAATGTCTTTTTAAACTTGTCCGAATACTAAAAAATACAATAGGGAATATATCACCCAAATATAATTTTATAGGAATATAATATTTTTTTATGCATATCAATTTTATAAAATTATCCTAAATGAATATATAATAATAACCATAAAATAGAAGTAAATTACATTGTATTTTCATATCCATATTTAAAACAAATGGACATCCTCAGTTGATTTTGAAGATCAAAATGATTAAAATTCATTGTTTATTGATATGATATTAATGAAAAAAATTCAAATCCATGCCCAAAATCACATAAATTTTATCAACAAGCACTATGAAAAGATTTATAGGATCAAAATTTCTAAAATGATGTATTTGAGATATTCTATATATTTAACATATGATCATTTGACCATATTTAATTTTTACCTTTAATAAAAAATAATAAAATTGAGGATAAGATGATACTAAAATAGAAAATAAATTATAAGAAATAGAGTAGGTAGATCTAGAATCAAATTAGAAATTAGAAATTAAAGATTAAATTGTAAGTGTACCTTTCGTCACATAAATATCATAAACCAATTTAGTAGTTGTGATTGCATGATTATTAAAATTGTTAATAAAACATAAAAGGCAATTAATAATGATTTTTCATTAATCCTTACATTAATGAACAAATTATAATAATTTCTATAATCCAAAAAATTTTTACACAGATGTGTCCATAAAAAAATTTTATGACCCCTTTCACTATTAAATTACACGAATAGCCTATTTATAATTTAGAATTATTAGTTATCATGATTTTCATATTTTAAAAACAAAAACCACAAACTGTATTTATTATATAAATATCCATTAGGGTTTATTATAGTCATCACACAATAAGGAAAAATAAATTTCAATCTTAAATGCATCTTATAGTAAAAAATTACATGAAATTAAATCATTATATTATTGTCTCCAAAACATCATGAACATAGAGAGTCCCAAATTTCCATTTACATATTGTTAAAACAAATATTTCTCCATATAAATCAATAAATCGTATATCTAATGTTGTTATCATACTTGATATTCATTACACTAAAAAACTGATCAAAATTTCATTAATTTTTTAGATAAAAGATTTTAAATACATTAACTAACATTAAAATGATTCCTTATATGTAATGATGGATTCATTATAGTATTTTATTAGTTCTAGGATTTAACATAACATTTTATTTAGATGATATTATGAAAACATTGATTGAAAAATACTTTCTTAAACTCTTCTATTGATATGGGGTTAATTTCATTCTATATCCACATATTCATGATATTATTCCATTACTTATTAGATTCATCATCTAGAAGATACATGTGAAAAATATCATTATCATGGAGGAAGTATTTGAGAAAAAAATAATTCTTTTTCTATGTTAATTATACATTTCATTGTAATAAGTGGATCATAGGAAACAATGATTGTATCTATAAATTTAAACATATTGATATAAATAATGCATTTAACTTACTTTATAAATTTTTTTGTTCATATGGATTCATGTAACTATTTATTGAATTTTATTGGGATATCCTAACAAAAATATTTCACATCTGGTCTTTCATTTAATATAGTTTTTAATAAAAAAAGGTTCATTTTATAAACCACTGAATTTTTTATTAATATAATTTTTCCTGGTTCAATACATTCACCAAAACCAAACAAACATTGATTTAGAAACATTAATCATAATGATTAATCATGTAAGAATGAATGATCCTTCACAATATATCTAAATTGTGACTCTTTATTTTGAATAGATGAAAACCTAGAGATAACCTATGTCACTATTAGACATAATATACTGAAATTCATCATAATTATTCATAATTTAAATGAGAATAATCCCATTAATATACCTTCATAATTTCATTCCTGGAGTGATGTCTAAGGCCAAATCATTGTTCACTAGTGATAATTTATTTAATACAAAATCGAACACATTTATTATATTAACTATATAGGTGTATAAATACAATAATGGAATCCACTTTAATATTAAATAAATGGATTTATTCTCTTTGAAACCCACACATTCTCTACTTTAACAATGAATATTACATATATCAAATACAAAGTCATTTGTATTAGATATGAAAAAAAATATCTCTACTCTTAATCTACATAATTAGATCAACATTACTATAGTACCAATATTGGTGACCTGAGTATAAAAATCATATGTACTAATTAAATTTAGTTGAATATTAAATAAGTATAAAAATTACAAATTGGAGAACTATACCGGTTGATTGTTTTTGTAGAATCGATAAATTATCATCTAATATTGGGGATATTATTAACATATCTCATAAATTTTTTATCAAATTGTTGACATCCATGATATTTACTACATAAACCCATTATTTATAACCAAGAAAAATTAGAAGGAATGGTGATTGGGATTTTTAGTAAAGATAAACCTAAGTTGTATAAATCATTGATCATAAGTGGTTATAATATACAAATAATGGTATGAAAAAATGATTAAAACATATAGTAATCAAACACATATAGAAAAATATAACAAATTAAAAATCATAGAATAATGATTTTCCATTTGAAAATGAATAATTAATATGTGTAAGGAATCACCAATAAACAAACATGTTATATGATAATAATCATAATAGAATGACTAATGTTTGACCTATACAACTGTTGATAGATAATTATTCTCATTTTCAAGGATCTCTACTAAGACTGTCATTCTGGATTTTTGTCACATCTTGTTACAACATTAAATTATTCATGGTCTACTCCCAGAAAATTTATATCAGATAGTGGCCAATAAAAAGTGTGACCTCATCCCAATAAGGTCCATATTATCTCTATCCAATTCATTGGACTGTTATTTAATTATGGCCCCACTGATCATATAATGAATACCATATAAACAATCCCCAATAGATCATAAAACATTCATACAATAATCATAAATATTTAAACCCAATAATTTCATACATATATATTACATATTTTAATTTCAATAGACATTAAATTACCCAATAAAATTTATGAGGGCCATAATAGTCTACTGTGTTTGGAAACTAGGTAAATAATTTTTTTATTTTTTAGATTTTCTTAAAAGAATCCCTAAATCACCATCTCAAATTGTAGTCCATTTAGAATAACAATACCTAATCCTTTCTTTATATCCTAAAGAAGGAAACATTAGAGAATGGTATTTTAGAAGATTAGTAGGGGTAATATATATTTATATATATATAAATCATTATAAGATTATATTAAAGAATATAATAAAAATAAAGGTATAAAATAATAGACATAACTTACATACATCATACCCATGACATCATATATTATAACAATGATTCAATGAAGAAAACAACTAAATTTTCAAAAACATTGACCATAAGGGTGATAAGTAAATATAAATCAATCAAGAATAAAAACCACAATTCATAAAAGTGTGTGACAATCATATGTACATAAAAAACATTTCTTATGTCATGATTAACTACCAAAACCATAAATAATTTTGGATCAAGACTTATCAAATGTTTAAAATTGTGGATTTGGTTGAACCAAATTCCAATAGTGGATTTGGTTGTTCATGTATCCCATTATAGATCAACACACGCCTATATCCCTTTATAGATGTGGACATAGTAGGTCCCCATAGGGGATAAATGCCATTAAATAATTCAATATTTTAATATCATGAAATATAAAAAATTAATCATCCAATTGGAGAGGGTTATGTTACCTACAAATCATATAATAAAAATTAGAAACATGTTTGATATAATTTCATTATACATTCATCATATCATAACCAAAAAATGAAATGAGATTGATAAAAATTTCATTTTTTCATAACATGTTGAAAAATTAAAATCATTATAGAGACCTCATTTTTGATAAAGATGACAATTGAATGTATATAACAATATTTCTGATACCAGGTGTTGAGTCAGCACGAGAATCCAAGGCCCGATTGGCGTCATTCTTGTGATTTTGAATATATTAACTATTTTTTTCCACACACATGCAGTTACTATAAAAAAGAAGTAAAAATCCTAAATAGAGTCTTGTATCAGATTTCAAAAAATGTAGTTGATTCCTGAACAATATGATTACCCTAGGTTCCACATATATCATTCATCCCTATGATTTTTAGTTATATTTATAGTGAGGGGGTGTTATGTGGTAGATTAACTAATTCAAGGAGAATTAAATTAATTAGTAAAACATTAATGTAAGACCTCTCCTCTTACTATCATGTTGGGGGAATTAAAATTGAGGAGAAACCTCTCGCCATCTACACTCCTCCATTTGGAGAATATAAACCGATTTTTAATCAACAAAACAAGGTTCCACCAATATTAGTTTCTGATATAGATCATTTTTAGACCGAGATGTAGAATGATCAATGAATTGTTCTTTAACTGAAGTGTTGGAGTTTCTCCCTTGATGTATGAGTTTTGAGTATTGGTTCTAATCACCATTAATTAATCTTTTGTCTACGACCATAGATCCAAATTGAAATTTCAATTTATCCCTAATAGTTTAAACTGTCGGTATAGGGTAAAATTGGGGAAAATCAGGCGTTTTGTAGGTAATTCCATTCAATAATTACCATATATGATGCATGTAGTTTAATTAATCATGATTTGTTGCCCATCCAGTTCAAGGAAATTTATCTCTGGAGACATAATATAATGTATTTGGTTTACACGACCTGTAGTGCCCACAATCTGTGTGACCATTGTTACGGTTATGAGAAGACATGTGTATCTACTTGATCATGTAAAACCCCACGACCAATGTACAAGGACTCATTTTCCATTACATTTACATATGTAAAACTACATGTCCATGAGCCACATGATGTGGGACATAGTGTATACCTCTTCTACACATCTTGTAATACTATAGGGGTAGGAAAACTGTGTAGATAGGATACAGAACTTGGTTATTGGGTGGGCTCACACAAAGTGTGGACCGCAGTGCATATAGTGTAATCCGTTGGAGCTTCATGAGATCTTCCTACATCATTACCCCCTTCTCTTAGAATAGAAATTTGGCTTGTGACAACACTATCAAGAGTATATTTTTATTTATAACTCGATGGTGACCTCTACATCGGACTATGATATATAAGGTGGCATGTTATTATCCAGACGCTTTTATAGTAGTACTTAGAAAATTTTGGAGATCAGTGAGGTTTGTAATGATATATGATTAGACTAGAACTCCACTATGGAATCTAGTCACGGGTTTCCCTTACCACTATTCTTTGTTAGATAGAGGATTCAACATGTGGTGGGTGCATGCTATTTTACAATTTGGTGGTTCGTCAGGAGTTACTACTCCCCTAATAGATTAGGGAATGAGTTCATCATGATGTTCTTATAGCTGGACCATTCTCCCCTATCATGATACAACATGATCCCTCCATAATAATTTGCATGATAGAGTATTTACTCCAATATTAAATTGTTGTTAAATGTTCACATATTTTTCTAAAATAGTTTCTTATTAAAATTCTCCTCATTGTCTAAAAACGCAAAGGTTGTCTGAGATGTGGGATAATATTAAGAAGTGTAATATTATTGTGAAATTGATTCATATTTTGTATGGTTGATCTAACATTCTATCATAGTAAATTAGAAAAATAATATGTTCTAGATCATATACTATTGGAGTTGTGGGTTTTTATTGTGACTGAATGTTTTATTGAGATAGATAAATATAATGATATTTATACAAATTCCAAAACATATATTCCACAAGTAATAATATATTTAATGTATTATTTATAGATAATCTACGGATTGTTATACATGTTCTAAATTAGAAAAAAATTAGTTTATTTTTGGTTGAAATTATGTATTTCTATACTGATTGGAATAACAAGAGAAGAATTAATAATCATGAAAGGTAGTAGATCTAACATTGTTCTATTATCATACATATCAATTAAATGTGTACTGTGATCAGAATAAAATCATGGAAGTGTAAGGCTATATATTTCAACCACACCATTCCTCTTATCCCCATGCACAAAGAACCAATCCAATACACATTCATGCCTCCCATTTGTAGTGTACCTACTCAGGGTATAATCATCTCAAGATATTGGTACATAAGCTTTGAAACAATCATTAAAGAATGAAGAAAAATCATTAGCTTATACTCTACAAAAACTACATCCATTTTTTTCCTCCAGCCTCAAAACAATTTGAAATCACTATGAAAAACTAGTTTTCTAGAAATTATCATCGGTATGGATGAAAATATTCCTCCACACATATATTATTCTTGTGTATAAGTTGAAGGGATAATCAAAATTCACAAAAAGTGTAACATGATTAATGTAAACAAATATGGTAACCAACTAATATTCAATATCCAATGATTTAATGGCAAAACATTCATCCAAAAGAACCCACCAACACATTGTAGAAGCATCAACATGGTTATTAGAAACAAATGATTAACCAAATATTTCCATTTGAATTCCATCCAGTTTTCATTCTTTATTCCTAGTTGACACACTCAAATCAATATCTATTTTTTGTAAATGACAAAATACCTATGGGTTATGACAATGGGAGACTTCCCAAGCCCTTGGTAGTTCCACAGTATGATTTTCATTAATTAGGAGATCTGATCCTAGTATCGTTCCCACCATTAATCTATTTACTTCATGTATCAAAATAATAGTTATGAAATATTTATAATTAGTGTTTTTTGATGAATCAACATGTGATGTGTCTCTTAGATACGTTCTAGATATAGGAGAATTTATATCATCACTAGGTGAGGATTCAATACAGAGGGATATGAACCTATTTGATGATTCATACGGGGCCATAATTCATATAGGTATTATCATCCTTGCATACAAGGATAGTGAAACCTATAAAAAATCACCAGAATGATTATCATTTTCAGCATGAAAATTGGAATCAGAAATGGCAGTATGTTAAAAATTGAAATCATTACCACAATAGAACAATATTTTAAATGCATTTCCTATATTGGAACTAACCTAAGTTCAATAATTAATGAAGGGAGTGTATCCTTACCTGGAGATGTAGAAGTAATATATATTTCATGATCAGAAGTGGGTCTAAAATCCTTATCATGTTCTAATGAATTGTCCAGATGATGCTCTATATAAATGACTGTTTTTCACATATTAGAATAGTGATCTTATCAGGTTCTAACTCGATATCATCATTTATCACTGATGTTGTGGCATCGACATTCTCGGACTCCAAAATAATGGCATCCTACATTAATGAAGAAGAAATATTCTAAGTGAGTAAAGAAATATGATTGGATACCCTGCCATGATAATCAAAATATGCATGTGCATGACTAGATTCTATAAGATTAGAAGCATAATCATAAAATTCCATTTATACATGATTAGGCACAACATAATTTAGAGTAAAAGATTTATTACACAAATAAGAGATGAAATGGGGTCACCCATATGTTAACCCTCTTGAGAAGTATTATTAATCATGGATATACCAACAATAGGGGATTGTGCCAAACCCTTCTCATTTTTTATCCTGAAATTATTATCATCATGTCCAATAATATTGAAGAATTTACAATGTATATATCTATTACAATCAAAGACAATATGACAAAAAACATTATAGATCACATATAACATTGCCTTCCTCACACTGAATATTACAAAATTAATATTTTCATCAAAAGAGGTTAAAACTGCTTTTTCTACATGGGTTAAAGACAAATCAAACTCAATAGGAATCTATGAACAATGTCTAAAAGTAGGATTTTCTGTCTGTATGTGTTTCCTTATATAATTATCAATGGTTGAGGCAATTTCCCAAATGAATTGTGGGTTCATATTCATCCAATTGAGTTCAATAACACAAATCTATAGTTGGGTATCCATGTTTTTTGTAGTACTAGGATAAAAATTACATTTTCATTAATGTATACAAAGAATACTAGGATTTAACAGAACTAAATAAAAACTCTAGAAGGTATTTTAAATTCATTTAATAGGTACAAAATGTGGTAAAACACATGTACCACAACCATCAACATCTAATTAGTTAATACCTAAATCATTGCAATGATATGAATAAGATCTTTAAGATGTTTTTTATATCTATTTCTACAATTATTCTTGTATGGAAGATTTTGAAATAGTAGATACCAATATACGTCCCCTCCAGCAAACATTCCATTCATCGTCCCCACCACAAATATTATATTTGGGATTTTAGGAGTGATTTTTTCACTTATTTGGGTTCCTTCAGTTCACTTAAAAATTATAGCGATATGTGTAGGAGATATGTCCCTACAATTTAAATTTCCAAATCATTGAGGCATTAGTAAATCATAAGTATCAAGATGTCATAAAATGATCTAATTCACTCTATTGTATTGGTTATAGCAATCAGTGTGCATTATTTCACATGGAGAACATGTAATGAAATGTTTTCTGACAATCCTAAACCTTCCATTCATGCTGGTGTCATTTCATGCCATTGAGGGATCCTTGTTGCATATGAAATTCATATTGGGTCCATGAATATATATTTTGCAAAATAGTTATTAGGAGATCACATGGTGTCCTTGGTAGGGTGAATAATCCATTAAGCATTATGTATATAATATGGATACCAACAATTCCATGTCAATTCAATGTTAATGTTGATGGGCCATCATTAGGTGCACTAAGTCTGTCTGGTTGTGGTTAGATTTTTCACACTCATCGGGGTCTTGGTAAAGGATGTTTTATTCATTTAATTGTAAATGGTTTTGTTATAGATTATGAGTGATGGGGAATGATTATGATGATAAGGTATCATTTTTTATGGTCGGAATTCTTTGGGGTTGAAATGAGACTCATCTATTTTCGAGATAATTCTAAAAAGTCATTCATGGAATGTTCCATGGAAAATGATCTTAACATGGATTTACTTTCATTCCCTTGCAGAATCGAACATGCTTGTGGTTACCCATGTTTACATAGAGGACAACCAATTTATTGATTTTATTTCTAATAGAGCTATGTTGGGGGTTAGTTATAGCTAGTCTATTCTCTTACTAGATTATTATTGTAGTTTTGTTCAAGAATATTGTAATGGCCATTTTCATATCCATCTTCGGAAATCTCATTTTTAGTTACATTCCTATTACATTACATTTTAAATATAATTTTATAGGATTATGTTCTCCATCCTCTGGAACTATATGGATACATTATATTTTTAATAGTTTAATATTTATGTAGGTTTTAGTTTTTCCTTTTAAATTAATGTAGTATGGTGTGTGACATTATTTGAATATGATATGGTGATGTATGGTAACATGTGTTCATTTAACATCATAAATTATTTTAATAAAACCATTATATATATATATATTATTTTTATAAAGGTTGGGCCCGAATTCTCTATTTATTATTTAAAGCAAAGACCGCTTTAGAGGGAAGAGGGAGACCCAATACATAACCCAAAGCCCCAAGGCCAAGTGGCCTGAATACAAGGCTTGAAAGCCCATTTTTTGGCCCAAAGGACCCTCTGTGAACTGTACTGCTACAGTACCCTGCGTAGCTACAGTACCTGCTACAGTACCCACCACCGTTGTAATCTTCTGCAACAGTTCCTCCGCCGCTACAGTGCTGCCGCCGCGACAGTTCCACCACTGCTACAGTGTCTGCTACAGTGCCCCACTACAGTGCCCGGCTACAGTGTCTAATTAAAAAATCATGATATTTTAAAACTATAATTGGAAATATCATTTGGATTTCACTGAGTTGGAAAATTATTATCATTAAGGATGACAAATTTTAATATATTTTATTATTATAAATTTCTTACTCAATAGATAAAATTATAAATGATTAAAATATATATGGTATGCTATAAGAGGGTCTGTGTGAACCAACAACATGTGGCTCTATGTGAACCATATACAAGAAATATTGTGTAAACCAGCTATAAGTGGCCATGTGTGGACTAGATATAAGTGGCATGATGTGGACCAGCAATAAGAGGCCTAATGTGGAAATGATATGATGACCTAAGAGTGGAGCATCTTTATTTGACCCAGCAAACCCATGGTGGTGAGCACCTCTATGTGACCCAATAGACCCATGATACTTATCAGGGATGAGTATCTCAGCAGTCTATGGTGTTTAGTGTTACATCATATTGTCATGGTTTTCATACATTGAGTTATACCTCGTGTGATGTGTCTATGAATCGTGATGTTTCTATGTGGTATTTTTTTGGCCTTTCACATGTGTTTCATTTTCCCTAGTGAGTATTGTGTTACTCACCCTTGTATGGGCATTTCCTGCAATTATCATGTACCATGCAGGTGATCGACACTTCGACGGATACCATAGGGGTCTGGGACCATGTGGTGCTTAGTGAGACTGGAAATACAAATGCTATGATTGAGACCATGGTGGCCTGATACTAGGTGTTTCTTGGTGAGACTGGATAAACGGACAAACATCTACACATACAGGATGTTACGATTCACATACCCTATAGGTGGGGTCTTGATCATACAGAATAAGGAAGTTTTACTATCTTTTGTGGGTTTGGGATTGTATTCAGTCACCATGTAATTTACAATTTTACTATTCTTTCAGTTGTTCTCCTTTGTTTTTTATAATTTACATAGTGTTTACCATTCCAAAATTTGTTCTTTTTGTGTGCGGACATGTTCAAATGAATATTCATACCCTATGGTGGACAGACCTATTCAATTCTAGAAGAAAGCCCCAGTTCTATGGAAGGTGGGACTGGGGATTCTAGGCCATGAGCCTTGGGGGATGTGTTGTGAAAAAATGGTATCAGAGGAGGCCAGTTATAATAGAATAACTACGAGTATTTAAATTTTGATGGAGAAAAAGTTTTAAGTTTTTTGATTTCAACATTCAGGACAGGGACTCCAGTGTTGGTTATGTGTCTGATGTATCCACTCACATGTACCCTGAATATTTTATTTCCAAACGGTACAGGAAACACTGGTTTCATGCATCATTGAATGTTTTCTTGTGATCACTGTTGAGTCAGAGTCATCCCATCTAGTATAATATATTGGACTTTGTTCATATTGATTCTAATTCAAGAGGCCTACACGCATACTTCCAGGCAGAAGATCAGTGTGTGACCACGAGGATGGTCTACATTGTGATGAGGCTTTAGTACATGGATAGTTAGCCACGATGGATCCTTTGAGAAGTGTCCTTAAGATATCACCGCTGATAGTTTAATAATTAATAGAAGTTCTACAAGTAGACAATGAACATATTATTAGTTACTTATTCAATGTTAAGGGGAGTGATAGATCCTCTGGTCACTATGGATTGTCTAGGGACGGTGACACAAGACTTCTGCATAGTGAGGACACCACATTACTGGATAGAGGTTCTAGTTGTGAGCCTTCTACAGAGCAGTAGATGTGTTAGAAATTCTAGGAGAGTAGTATGATGTTGTATACATTTTTACATGTTAAAACCACCACCCCATTGGGGTACACACCGGGATTAAGGATCCTAATTTAAAGGGATGGGGGAAGCAGAATGCAACAATATTTACCAGTGTAGCAGTAGAAGTTTTTATTTTTCACTTCCCTACATTAGTGGACAAGTACGAGGACGTAATTATAGAGGATGTACTAGGAATACCACCACATAGAGGGGTAGAGTTATATGATAATCTACACCCTATTATGTAATAGATATATAAACCTACATATCGAATGGATCTCATAGTTCTCCATGGGATGAGCGAACAATTAGAGGATTTGTAGAGGAAGGGGTTTATAGGGCATAGGTTTTCAACGTGGCAGCCCCCATGTTGCTTTCCAAGAAGTCAGACAAAAGTTTAATGCTATGCATGGAAATTCAGCACCTAAACTAGGTGACCATGATGAAAAATTATCCACTACCTGGGAATGATGGACCCTTCAATCAGTTAAAGGGGGGAATATGGTTATCCACAATAAACCTCAAATCATGATATCACCAACTTTGATTATGAGATACAGATATCATGATGACAGATTTTAGATGTAACTATGTCCACTACAAGTAATTAGTGATACTATTTTGAATATGATATTTCCCAGTACTATTCATTGGACCCATGAACATGATATTCCATCCATACATAGACAGGTTGGTCGTTTTTTTCATTGATTACATCATAGTATATTCATCATCTGAGGAGGGGAAAATGATAAACCTAAGGATGGTTTCAGACAAACTCAGAGAGCACATGTTTTATGGAATGATCCTGAAGGGTGAGTTCTTGATATAAAACATCTATTTCTGAGGTAACTTCATATTTGATGTTGGATTTGTAGTGGATCTTTAAAATATTGAGTTGGAGCTTTCTTGCAAACCACTGAAGTGCATTTGAAAGGTGAGGAGTATCCTTGGGTTGGATAGTTACTATCAATGTTTTGTACCAGACTTCTCTAGAATTGGAGCACCCATGACTGTGTCGATGAATAATCAAAAACCCTTCATGTGTATAGTATGATGTGAGCAGACCATTCCACAACTGAGGAAGCTCTTGATGAGTTCTCGTATCTTAATTTTTCCAAAGTAGGATTCCGACTATGTTTTCCACTATATCACATCATGAACCTATCATGTTTGTGACCTGATGTAAGGGAAATAATTTATTACATATGTAAAATTACCATTGAGACTACACGAGAAGAACAATGTGACTCATGATCTTGAGTAAGAAGACATACTCTTTGTAGAAAATATGTGGCAACACTACCTAATGGGAAAACGATTCATCATATATTGTAACAATAAGAGTCTCATTTTTATCATTTCTCAAAAGGATCTAAATCTAAGATAGAAAAATTGTTTATATTTCTTCCCAGACTATAACTTCAATATAGTCTATACTATCGGGAAGGGGAACATGGTGGAAGATTCTATGAGCAGGTGATCGAGTTCACAACTATTGAACGAGGTCTTAGATGATTTTTCTAAAATCCATATATCCATTGTGTATAGATATGAAGAATCATTTCTTATGTCTATGGTAGTTTCCCCTCAACTCTTATACCATGTTAGGGCGACACCACTCGGAGATTCTAGCTACGAGGCTAAACATGCCCTGATGCCTATAGGGAATTCCCCGGATTGAAATAAGAAATATAGGTATCACATCACCCTTTTCATAGGACACACCATTGTAACCATGACATTACGGTAGGAGTTCATTATTGAGTTCCAAACAACCTATTTAGATGTACATTCTTGTGTGGTGATGATATAATAGGCCCAACAATGACCGTACTAGTTACTGGGGATGATGAACTTAGTGGTAAATTTTGTCTCGAGATGCCTCAAATGTGAAAAAGTGAAGGCTGTGAAATGGGTTATATAAAGATTGACACAACACATTGAGGTACTTGAATGGAATTGGGAGGTAATATTGATGAAATAATTGACAATCTTAACATGTTCGTATAGGGGGCACAATACCATCTTAATGATTGTAGACTAACTCTCCAATTCATCCCACATTCTACCCATTTGAGAGAAGATTTTAATAGAGATATTGGGACTCCTCTACATAAAAGTGATTGTTTGACTCCCTGGAGTAACATCTATGATATTATTAGTTCATGATTTACGCTTTACATCCTGGTTTAATAAGGGATTACATGAGGTCTTTGGTATCTAACTGTGCTTGAACTCATCCTTTCACCCAGAGAATGATGGTCAGACTGAGTGGACCATATATATCATGAAGGACATGGTTTATGCTAGATTTATTTATTTTGGTCTCTATTGGGAGGACCACCTACCACTGGTGTAGTTTCCATACAACAACAACATCCACTCCACCTTTGGTATGGCACCATTCAAGTCACCTTACAGATGACCATGTATGTCACTATTTTGCTGCACAAAATCCGGGGTGTTATCAATCATTAATATAGAGAAGGTACCTTCTACTAATGAAAATGTGTTTGTCATTTTAGAAAAGATTAAGTGTTCAATGTGCGGTCAAATGTCCTATATTGATAGGCAAAGGAGACAATTTTTGTTCAAAGAGGGGATCCATAGATTCTTATGGGTCATTCCTCAACCTGGGATACTGATATTTGGAAGCATGGCATGTTATCTAGGAGGTTCATCTGACCTTTCCTGATAGAATATATAGTGGGAGAGGTGGCATAACACATTTCTTTACAAATATAGTTAGAGAGGGTGCATGATGTTTTCCATGTATACCAACTAAAGAGATATGTGCACGACCCATGTCACATCATCATCTATGGTGTGATGGAGATTGTTGATGATGAAAAATTTGTTAAGTACCCAATGGATATAGAGGATCAACATGATTGTATCCTTCAACGAAGGGTCTATTCATATTGTGCATGTTTATTGGAAGCACTGTCATCTCCAGGAGAGCACATTGAAGTGGAAGACTTAGAATAAACCATAGTACACCTTTTTTTATTAGCCTTAATTTGGATTACGAGGATGTAATGAACCAAGGGGGGAGTATTTTCATACTCCATAATTCCATTATTTTCATTTCAAAATTAAATGGGATGATTTTGAGACTGTGTGTAGAAACAATGTCCGATTATGAGTCCCCTTGTGCATGGAATGATCCATTGAAAAATTTTGTGTTTAAAATAGCTTGTGTGAGAGGTTTTCCAAACAAACTGGAATAACATTCAAATGGTTTCCCATATTAGAAATATGAGGGAACTATTGCATTCAAAATGGTGGGTTTCCCTAGATAGAACATATATTTGGTCAGCGCAGGCCTCCAATGAGATATCCAGAAAATGGCATAACCATATATATAATAATTAATTAAAATTATTTTATTTTCCAATTCTCATAACTCATTAATGGTCGCTCGGATTGAAAATATGATACCACTGTTGAACTCCTGAATGTATATTTTTCTTATGCAGATCCTAACATTGCCCGATGTGGGTCAATAGTGAAAAATAGTTTTTGTTCATATATAAAATAATTGAATAAAGTTATTTTATTTTCAAACCCTTATAACTAAAAAATGGTAACTCAGATTTTAAATCTAATAGTACCATTGACTTCGTGATTGCATGCATCCCTTTGGTGGAGCCTAACATCATCTGATGCATGATGGATATGAATGTTCATTTTTGTGACATGACTCAAAATAAAATAACATAAATAAAATTTGTTTTATTTTAGAATACTCATAACTCACAAATGGTTACTATAATTAAATATCAGATACCAAGGTTGAGTTCATAGTGAGTTGTTCTCATAAAGTGGAACTTATCCTCGACCGACATAGATTGATGGAAAAAGTTATTTTTTGGACTTTTTAATGAAATGTAAAATAATCATAAAATGTTTATTTTATTTGAAAATTGGTATTTGTGGTGTAGCGACAAGATGTTGATAAATATAATTAATGAACCTCATTAATTAGTAACCATAAATAAAGTACAACTCAACATAATAGAAATGATGATTATTGTTTTGTAAACTAATATCTAACAAGAAATGCATGATTGTTGGCGCAATCTTGGAATATTCTATGAGTATTTGGTGGGTGGTGGAGATTAATGACAAAGTAAAACCTCTCCAAAGAAAAGTGACAGTGAATCAGAAAATAACAACGACACCCTTTGAGCATGGATTCTAGATCGGAGATCAAAATTTGATGATGAATGATCATCCTTGATCAATATCTTTTCACATGTAGGGGATGAAGTTTTTATGCATATTTTTCCCTGCTCCGCACCTTCAAATTAAGAACACAAATCAACTCTCTAACAAAGATGTTTTACTGGTGGATTTTCCTTGTAGTGTTGGCATATTTAATTTTGGGGTGATATCAGGATGAAATCTTAGTGTTTATAATTTATACATCGCGATCCAGCTAACAAGAACATTCTGGTACACACATGAACAATGGTATTTTTTTTTCATATGTGAGTTCTTTATGATCCCCAACATCTCTTTCTCCGCATTCTTCTTGGTGTAACGGACGGCATAAAATTGGTTGTAGAATCTCTAGGGGGAAGGGACACTACTTGATGGGAAGTGTCACTGGTTATAGAATGTGGCATAAGGCCCAACGATGACACCAGCCCGCAACACACTATCGTGGTAGTGGAAACCGGCTGCTGCAGCTGGTGGGAGGTGGTATATAGGGAGCAATCCATGTTGGCATCAGGAGGTACCGTCATGGATACCGGAAGGTGGTGGCAAGATTACATGGCCTCCCGACTGAATCATAGGTTCACATGATGTAACGTCGTAGTTCACAGACCACAAGAGTGATCGAGACCTCCGATTGAGTCGTAGATCATGTGGAAATGATGTTCTTCATGATCGGACTGACAGTGGAGGGAGGTTCCACAGTGGAAATGTATTAGGGGATTGGCCCTCATTGGCCGGCCCTTGTGTTGGGAAAGGGGGTGTTAGGATTATTACGATTGTGTGCATAATGAACCGGAAGCCCTTGGGGAATTTGGAAAGGGGGAGGACCATCCCACCATGCAGGACATGCTGGTGGCATGAACCCGGCAGTTGGGAAACCCGTGATAGAGAAGAGTTGGCCCACCTATGAGTACTAGGACAATGATAATAACTGGGATACTGGGTGGCCGAGGTTGGGAAAGAAAATTCCTTCATGTTGCAGGCCAATCCGGATGAAAACTGGGTATTTGGGAAACCCGACGGGCTACACCCACAGGAAAACTAGGTCGGGCCCATCATGGAACAATAGGCCTGGTCCAACACCATTTTCATACCAGGCTAACCTAAAAATCACCTTGTAAGGTCGAGGTGGCCCAATCGAATTGGTTCTGGTCATGCTGGAACCCATTGTTCGGTTCGTTGGGTCGGTCCGACCAGTTTAGACTGCGCTCGGACACAACCGGCCCATGTTTACTAAAATTCCAAAATCAATTAGATCAATAATCATATTAACACACTTTTTACGGCATTTGAACCCTCACAATGAGGAGGATCATTTTTCTAACTCTATGTAGGATTTCAAGGAAGCTGAAATTTAACTAATGTAATGAGGAGTGAATTCTCCCAGAATCAAGTTCACTTCGTATGGGCATCATTTGTCCAGTTGAGACCTATTGACTATAGGGAGTGGGTCTATGTGATGTGATAAGTATCCCTATAAAGACCTGCTACAAGTGGCTCTATGTGAAATAGCTATAAATAGCTCTTTTTGAACTAGCTACAAGTTTCTCTAGGAGAAGATGGTATTAGAGGCCCAATGTGGACCAGCTATAAGATAACCATGGTGGACTACCTATAAGTGTTCATTTTTGGACCATCTATGATGTCCAGTGTAGGGTGATCCATAGTGTGACACAACAGAACAATGGTGGGGAGCATCATTGTGTAACCAAATAGACCCACTACACTAACCAGGGATGAGTACCCATCTGGCCATGGAGTTCAGTGTTACGAACAATAGTCTTACATTCCATAAATTGAGTTATTACTAATGTGATATTTCATTTCATTGTGATCTTATCGTGTAGTCTTATTTTGTGGTATTTCCCTTGGAATTTGGGGTCTCTACTGAGTATTGTGTTACTCACCCATGCACGATCTTTTCAAGACAATTTTGTGTCTCATGTAGGTGATTGATGCTTCAAAGGAGATTGTGGTGGTCCAGAACTAGGAGGGACTCAGTGAGAAAGGGGGATTATCATTTTGATAGAGATCTTGGTGGTCCAGGACTAGGTGTTTCTCGGTGATACGAGATGAAGGAGAGTACTTCTATAAATATATGTTGCTTCACTTCACCTACCCTTCATGTGGAGTCTCAAGTGGAAAGACTATGGTAGTCGTACATTCATTTGTGTTTTTGGGCTTGTATTCTAGTCCCTAGTACTTTTCAGTTTTACTTTACATTTAGTAGTTGTCTTGTGACAGTTGTGGTTTATATAGTGTTTACCTTTCTATAGATTCTTTTGGGTGCATGTGTACATGTTTAAAGGTAAATGAATTTCCTTTTGGGGATATGTCTATTTGGTTCGAGTCTCCAACACCAGTCTTAAGGAAGATTGTATTAGGGTAGTCACGACCATGTACTTTGGATATCAGTCATCACATAGTCACTTCCATTATCATAAACCACTATGGTCCACTAGGAATTTATATGTTTCATCATCAATCTAGTTACACGATCTCCAAATCAACCGTTACCATATCAAAAACTTTTTTCATCGAAATAAAAAAACCAAAGATTTGGAAAGCATGTCCATTGTTAATTATAAGTAAAATCAATAGAAATCCCAAAAATTAGAATAGAAAAAATGCAGTTGTTCATCTCATAACATTAGGTACATGCTGGCGGTGATCAGGATGAATAAAAATTATGCATATAATATCTAAAAACATAATTCAAAATAATGAAAATATATCCAATCCAACTTATCTATATTCATTGAATATATACCTTGTAACACCATAGATTCAATTATACTATGTATGATTTTATTTAAAAGGAAACAATAGTATAATTCAGATAGATTCATTTATGAGTTAAATTAAATCCTAAATACCTAAATTTAATTAGTATAATATTATGAAATAAAATATATTTTCTTATTTATACTATCAAAATAATAATAGAAAATAAATTAATATATTTCAAATACATTTTATTTTGGTGAATATTGAAAAAACAATTATAGAGACAAAATTTAATTTTTTAACATTATAATTTTACAATAATAACCTGAATATTTATGAAACATTTTTCATAAAAAAATAATATCCATTACGTATTATATTTCATATATTAAAATTATATTTAACTCATAAGTCTATTATTTTACATGAGAAAGTATATGTAATATGTTTTCTCGAATATGAATTATTTTTTTCTATCTTAATATTATTCTAAAATCGCATGGTTTTTTTCTTGGTATGAATGAAATATTTTATTTTTTTTAATAAAAACACAATAAAATAATTTATTATAGAAAATATACTTTTAAATTAATAATTTTTATTCTTGAAGTAATCATTTTCATAGAATATTTTTGGTGGGTTTTTCTAATAAATTTGAAAAGTATTTTTATCTTCTTCATGATATTTAATCTAGTAATATTGATTACATATTTTGAACAGATCGTTATTATTATTTCATAAGGGTATATGTGTCTTTGGTCACAGTTAATAGTAACCATGGTCACTATTTTTCCCTCTCTTAAGGGTATATTTTTTAAAAAGTATTAAAATAGAGGGTGAAAGAATAATAATTAGATTAGAAATTGAAAAACCCAATATTATGTTGTATTTGTACATTGTACATATAATCATCGATTATATAATAATTTAGAGTAATTCTACTTGAGAAAAAAATATTGCATAATAATTTTTCTAGTATTTTCATGTTTTCCTCCCACATAAATTATAAAATAAAATAGCACTCATATATTATCCACACTACATTTGAAAGATATATAAACCAATCTCTATCAAAACAAATTCCCCAAAAAATCCCAAATTAATATATTCCATGGTTTCAAATCAGGTCAACGTCTTGATTTATTATGTTATAAGGTGAAATGTGTTTCAATAAGAAGAATAATATGTATATATAATTATTATTCAAGTACCAATATTCATAATCTTTCTCCCAAAAATAATTTACCAAGTTAAGCTAATTATATATATATATATATAATAAATACTGAGATCTTTTTATTTTATTTTACATCCTTTTTCTTTCTCCTATAAATTACATGGTAAATGATAACATCACTCATGAATATATACAATCATCATTAAACATGTAGTAGGTAATTTGATATTCATCACTCCATTATTAGCATTGTAATAAAGAATAATTTAACGGAAATATATCATACCAATGATAATTTAATTATTCTGTTAAAAAAATAAATCATTTATCTTCTTACCATTACAACTATTGAAAAATTAAAACATCACTCATATGTATGTGTAAATATAATGTCTATGAACTAATGTAATTTATTTTTACATTACATACATTTAATGATGATTGTAAAATTTTATAAAATTAATAAATATATTTTGATGAAATTATTGAAAAAATTACTTAAGGTATCCATTTCCTAACCACATTCACTATTATCTATATAATGGATTTTTTGAAATTGGAAGAACAAAACTATGGGGATTTCATAGGTAATAAATATTCAATGATTGTATTTAAAATTAAAATTAATTTACCAAAGAAATTGAATATTGATGAAATGTGTTTGACACACTCCTATCGTGGATGAGGAAATAAATTTTTATTTAAATTACCTATGTATAGTCTAGTGATTAACCAAAGGTAGTATACCTATTATGTGTTCACTTGAAATAGTTTTTCACACGTCAATTATGGAAAAAATAGTTTGATTTTGAATTGGATTTTTATTGAAAATAAATGAAATGAAACAAATTGAAGAAATTAATGATGATATTCCTGAGAAATTTTTAACTCTGATGATTAGAAATTACTATATGAGGAGATTTATTAGGTTAAGGTTTTTTTTCTAATTTCAATTCTATAATTGTTCCATTTTATTCAATCCATTTCTTCAATGATTATTTAAGTAATGTTTTATGACTGGTTCTTATAAATCCCATGGAAAATTGTGATGGTGAGAGTAATACATAAAAATATCTCACCTTATTATACAATCCTTCATATGTGTGAATCAATTGTAGAGAATACCAATAGTTGAGTTAGGAAATTTCCCATTGGGTCATGTATATTCCCAAAAATTATAAATATTCAATACTCCAAAAACACATACTGATGATTTCCATGTAAATAGTCACTAATCCCAAATCTATTCCATTGAATATAGACCAAAAACATGTTCAGGGAGGTAATGATTATTTTAAAAAGGTACAATCAACAATAGAATCAACAATTCAAACACACTAACCATTGATAATAAAAACCTAGAAATGAAATTGAAAACATCCTTGCAAAATGAGAAAGAGTTTTTATTCCCTAAATTTCTCCAACTGAAGAATTAAAAATTTAAAAAATACAATTCCCCAATAATCAAATTTTTACCCCACTATGAAGAGGGTAATTAATATTAATGGGGCTCATGAAGGAATTTCATAAAAAGAAAACAAAATAAAATAAAGAAAGAACATAGATTTTCTCATCCAAAATATGTCCACCTGATGTATACTTCTATTATTATCATGAGATGGTCACGCAATTTCTTGAAACCTTCTAATATTAAGTGATTAATGTTGATTTATATCTACCAATTAATGTTCATATCATTTTAATTCTAATCAAATATGTTATTCCCGCCAAAAAACTTATTACTTACTCTAGTCGTTGAACATTATTCTACCAACCCCACTTTAACCATCTCATGAGAGGACATAATAAAATATTTTCTCCTGGAAATTTAATATGAAGAATCATATTCAAGTAAAATATTTATCCAATCTAAAACCATCACAATTTTAATTCATTGGCCAGAGATATTCCTCTTTGAATTTGGTAGGTTCCATTCTGCCGACTAGAATAACTTTCAACTTAGTAGATTTATTAATGAATGTTAGATGATGAATGATATCTTATTCTAAAGTAATTATGTGTATCCAATGAATATAGATATACTAAAAATATTAATCAATTGAATTAGATAAAAATTTCAAGATTTATTCATAAAATAAAAGAGAAATAGAAATCTGCAAAATTTTTAGAATTAACTAATTTTTACACATAAGCTCAAAACTCCTCAAATATCATAAATTGATGAAACTAAGCTGAAATTTATTATCTTGAAGGGAATTAATCATTTAAAAACACATGATTAAAAATTAAAATATTATAACTATCAATTATCCTATACTTAATAGTTATAATACTACATAATTAAACATTAAATGAAAATCAAAGAAAAATTAAAACATATTCCCATAGGATCATGAAATTTGAATATAAGAAACATAAGAAATAATTAATATTATAAAACCATTAATTAATGTTATAAATTAATTATTAATAAATATATTTTCTCTTCATTTATCTTCCCATGCATATAAAATACTTACCTCGCATTATCTTCTATTATAACAAAAATTTCAATATTTCAGCATTGTACTTCTCATCCAAGCTGATACAAGGGTCACCATAGGCTTGATAAATTCTTACAACTCCACCGGATGTGAGTCAATGTAATATTTGTTTCAATATTTCTTTTGGTTTCTTTTGTGGCATCCGTTTGGTTGGATTTAGATGTGAAAATTTATGGTGTTGAATGCGGAGGGTTTTGATCTTTTTTGAAGCAAAATTGGAAGAATCAAATTTTCACTCATGTATGGTCTCCTCTTCACAGCCCTTAGTAGAAAATATAATCCAAAATATATTAGAAAATTCAAGGAATGTTAACAACATTCAAAATTTATGTAGAAATAATGTCAATCATCTCATATATGTTTTTTCTTCATAGATCCATATAGGCACAACTACCTTTCTTTATTGGAAGCTCCTAAAAGTCACACAATCACATATCATTAAATCTCTATAAATGGAATTGATTTCTACATTATGATATTTTTCAATAGAAAAAAAAATTTAATTTTAATTATCTTCCAAAAGAAACACCAAATTAGGTAACATAATTCAAGACAACACCCCCCCACCAGAAAATTTCAACTAAATTACGAAATTTCACATCAAGGGAAGATTGGATAGGGAAATTCAGATTGTGAGGTGGTTAACCTAACAAGATGTTCATGGATTCTATGGGATACAAGGAACAAATGTCAATGGTAGTATATTATAAAATGTATTTTTAGAATATGGTGATTTATAACCAAATAAATTCCACAATCATTTAAAACAAATGTACCTCAAAACCTAATGTTTTCATGGAAATAAATAAAATTATGGTTAAATCATGCCTGGTTTGGTTATATCGAGAAGTGAAGGGAATGAATAGAACATGAATAATAGGGCCATAATCCCCATCAGTAATTTATATCAATGTTAATGCAATGGAGATATGACATGTAATTCCCAAATAAAATTACATTTTATGAAACTTCTAAATATTTTATCATGAAACAAGATAATTTTTAGCATTAATTTAGGATCAATTTCTTGGGATAGATTTTCTCAGTCATATAAATGGGATTTAAAACAAGTTATGGGAATAATTTCAGATCAAAATTATATGAATCAATTTGAAAATAAAAAACAAACACACAAATGTTTATCTTTTTATTTTTTAATTTAAAAATTTATTATACAAACTAAAAAATTAATAAAATAAGAAAATAAATAACCCATGAAATCCCTAAACTATAATGGTTCCCTCTCAGAAACTAAATGGTGTAGTTTTATTAGTAAATTATATCTGATTTAATATATAATCATTTTGGATAATAGATCATATTATGAAATAAACGGTTAAGGGAAGCTACCACTGGATTGGTTTTTTTATAAATGTGTTGGAGGAGTGCGATCTCCTCCACTTGCTCTAATGGAATGGTACCAAGGATTTTATTCACTTGATAGAGTAGTGAATTGATTCTTCTATCTATCCTTCTGAATCAATATTGAACATAGAGGATATACAAGAGTTACTATAAATGGAACATACCACAATGAATTAATTTTACCTAGAATTACCTTGGGTGTTGAGTTGAATAACAACACTATGTCTGCTGGATATATTTCCTTCAGGTGGATTATCATTTCATGAAACACTCTCATTATCTTATTATAAATATTACTATTTGTGAAATATTACATATAATTTCATCTAGATCCTACAAATATAATGGTCTCTACTTCACATTTCCTTCAAGGTCCAAATTTATCATCTTCACATCCAAGTATGCATTATGTTCCAATTCAAGGTAGTTGAAAACCTATACCATAAATTAGCCTACATAGACTATTTAAAATTGGTGGTTTATTAGATGTCATGTAATCCAATAATGTTTCTTCTAACAATTGGCTCAAATCCTAACTTTTTTAGTTAATAACCTTTTCAAAAATCAATTGATTTCCCTATTGGAAACTTCATCTTGACCATTAGTATGTGGATGATTGAGAGATGATTTTTTTGATACACCGCATCCTTTTTTAGTAAAGGCCCCATTATCATCTTGAAAATCTGAGTCCTGAAGTAACTAATTAAAAATCTATACATACCACTCATAAAAAATATGTTCTCCCTAAAAATTCCCAAACAACATTAGCATCGTTAGTCCTGATGGCTTTTACTTGCACACATTTGGAAACATAATCAACTGCAATCAAGTTATAATAATTTCCAAATGAAAATGGGAAAGGGCCCATTATATATATCCCATAGTCTTAAAAAAGTTCCTATGAATTAAGTGTTCGTTGTGGAAGTTTATGTCCTTTTGAAATATTACAATAAAAATAGTATTTTTCACACCTTTTAAAAAATTAATAAACACATTAAAATATAAATGATATATTGATTCTTATTCTATCATTTTATTTTTGTGGGAATTTAAATGAGATAGAACATGATATGTTACCAGATAATTTACCACATTGGCATATCATGGAACATCACAATTGAATAATTAGAGTTGTTCTCTAGGAATCATATCAATAAGTAGGATTTGGTTTTGAATTTATTCTTTAGAGGTGTGGGTAGTTGACATAGGTGATCGAACACCTAATATTCAGTTACTTTTTTCAATAATATGAATATTAAACTATTATAAGAGTATCATCCATCTCACTAGCCCTATCATTTCATCTACATTTTTCCTTTAATATATAACTACTACATGATCATAGAAAACAACACTATTTTTGTTATGAATATATGATCATATTTTGTCTACTAAAAAGACAACATCAAGGAACTCCTTCATCGGGTTTGTTTAATTGATTGGTGAGGAATCAAATGTTCAATGATGTGTAATATATGTCTTGAATATTTATGTAAATTAATTTTGTTAGATCATCTCCCACGACTCGGTTTTAAAAATCACAAAGAAACACAAGAGTGCACAACAAGTTGGGTTGTTGCATTATTAGAGTTGTAATAATCTTTTTCATGAGTTCGAAAAATGAATTATTACATTCATAATAAATATTAAAGTAATCCTCCATTATTTGTAGTCATTGAATTGGGTGATTAATAAAACTAAAATAATTTATGAATCATCTATGAAAGACTTCATATACTAAAAAGAATCTAATATTTTTTAAACAAGTTGGATATGGAAAAGAATTTTTTACATCGACTTTCAATTTTTCAACCTCAAAACCATTTTTTGAAATAATGTGCCCCAACACTATTCTCATTTAAACAATGATTTGAATTTTTTTAAAGTTTATGGGATGATATTATTCAATACCCGATTCAATTTCTAGTTCCAAATGCCATAAACGATGATCAGTTATATGAACAAAAACTATGAAATCGTCCAGAAATACCACCATTCAGTACTTAATATAATTTAAAAAAATACTTATAACACACCATTGAAATGTACATTGGATATTTAATAGAAAAATAGTCATCATTTTGTAGGAAATGTTCCAAATGGATTGGAAAATGTCATATTCTCTATTACTTATGGGGCTATCGGTACCTAAAAATATCCTGAGAGTCCATCTAAAAAATATTAATGAGTTTTTTCAACTAACATTCCTAGAATCGGGTCAATGAAGAGAATATGAGAGTGGTATATTATGGTAACATGATTTAACTTCTTCAAATCTATACACAATCACCATATATTTATTATTCTCATGGGGATAAGTTCAGTTATATCATTTTTAACAGTGGTGAGGCCAGCTTTCTTTGGGACTACATGAATAATGATGGACCATTGTGCATTATAGGTTTGGTAAATGATGTCATAAACTACAAATTTCTCTATCTCTTTATTTACAACATCCATGATGGTGGCAATGACTCTTATATAAGGTTTTATAACATTTTGGGCATCACATTATAAATTTCTTTAATGAGAGATAACTTTGGAATCGATTCTAGGTATATCACCTAAACTCCATCCTCCATCATGGACATTTCTTTTGAGTAGTATAATCATATTTTTTTATTAGGATAGGTTTTTTGGAAATTATTAATGAAAATTTATCTCTATGAAGTTGGTAAATATTCTTCAAATCACATAGAAATAGATGATGTTCCAGACACGGGGGGTTGTTCAAACGATGATATTGAATTCATCTTTCTTACATCAATGGATGGAATCTACTATATCATATCATTATCATTCAATAAATCGTTGAAATAGTCAAATTTTACATCCTCATATACGATGAGACTAGTATCATGGGAATTAGTATTTTCAAATGGAAAATGATCCTCTAATGTGAAGAAGTCACGAAGCATAATTGAATCGTTAATTGGTTCAATTCCTTCTTCTTGAGAGATCATATAATGTAGGTGATTACTGATTTGATGTATCATCGCATCAATAATGGTAATTTGTAATTTACAATATCCATGTTACATTATGAGTGTTCCTTTATGGAAATTGATGATAGTCCTTATGTTTCTATAAAAGGGTCTCCCTAGGATGATGGGAGATTGGCCCAGTGGTATGTCTTCAACCATGGAAATTAAATAAAAGTCTGATGGAATGATCAATCCTCTTATGCCGATGAGTACATAATCTATTAATATAGCTTGTAAAATGGTTTATGTATTTTCTAATTATACAACCAGTCATGGTTTTTTGGTCTCTAATCTATAGTGATGAAAATATCATGTGAGGCATAACATTTATTGTAACTCCATCATCACATAGTTCTTGAGTAAAATTCAAATACCGAATGGTGTATAGAACATGGAATGTCCCTAGATCATGAATTGTTTAGGTATTGTGATTTTAATCAGTGCTGAGATGCTCCTTCCAAAGTTGATTCTTTCATTTTCATCCATCCTCTTTTGTTTGTGAAAAAATACATTATACATTTTTAATACATAGGTATTTTTTGGAATGAATCTAGTAGTGGGTTGTTAATATAAATTTTTTGTTATGTTTACTAATCTTCCTATTTATTTTTATCATCATAATATTTCATTGACATAACTAATGTAGATCGGAATCATTTTTGATATCCTATTTCTCCATTTCATTTTTTACAACGGGTTTTCTGTCCTTTCCTTCCAATGCATGGCTTTTTATCCTTTATTGTTCTAGTCCCTATTTTTTTAGGATAGTTTGAGAACCCAAAGGGTTATTAAAATTATATACCTCAATTATTTTAGTTAGTTTCAACTCTTTTCCACTTCAGGTTGAAATGATGATCAGGTTTTCAATGGATTTAGAACTATTTGTGTTGGGAGTTTTCCTTGATTATCTGGTTAGAATATCCATAAGGATTCCAAATTTATTTTATAAATTTTTCAATTTCTTATTAATCATTAAATCTCATATTATTGGTTGTTGTTATGATAAATTTTATAAGGATTTTAATATGGCTTCTACTAGTATGTATATTTTATGTTGGTCTGAAAACAAGCGTGTTATGGCATTGCTACTGTAGGAAAGAAGGTTGATTTTGGTATGGATTTTGAAACATAGGTCTATCCTAGTTATGTTAGAATCCATATCCTTTTTGGGTCTCGGGTTTATGGTGTTGATACGACTAGAATTTCTGTTAATGATAGGAATCATCTCAACATTTTGTCCCCTTCACCTTTGGACATTGATCAATGTAATGATATATAGAAGAGTACAAATTGCATACCTGGTCAGGCCTTGTTGACCCTTACATTGATGACAACAATTTTTATCATAATATTGGTCATTTAATTAAGTTTTTATTCACGTAAGAGTGAGTAATGATCAATAGACCTTATCTAATGACTTCCACTAGTGATAATACCTCATTTCATGACTTTTTTTGATTTTTTCACTGTAATTTGAATCAGACCTCTAGCAGATACTGGTGACTTTTTAATCAACGCTCCCCCAGAAGCGGTATCTAGTAAATTGTGATAATTATCATGCAGTCCTTGATATAAGAAGACAAATATGATGTGTTATTTTGTATTCTAATGTGGGTAGAGAACACAATACATCTATAATCAATCCCAGTACACATAAAGATTCTCTCAATTTGATTGATGAATAAAATAAACCCCTATTTGAATATTCTTGCTACTGGAAGATGGAAAACCCATTGCATGAAGAATTTTTTTTATATTCAACTTCTAGGACCACTTCCAATTTTAGACGATACAACCATTCCTTGGATTCTCCTTAATGTGAGGAGGGGAATTCCAACCACATTATTTGTAATTCCATAACTTCTTGGGGTCTACAACTAGATCACACATTTGTAAATTCCTAAATTTTTCTATTTAGGTCATCCCATATAAGTCCATGGAATTTAGGTAAGAATTGAATAATGTTAATGTGAAATTAAAAATCATTATATATGTTTGGAATAAATATAATATATATTTTGTTACCGAATTGTGGTGCACAAATCTGACACATAGTTTTATTGGGATTGCCAGCCACTATTGTAGGTTTAGAGTGATCATCTAAAGTATCAAATGAGTCTATATAGTAAATTTCTTCAAAATAAATATGATTTTTTCCCAATTGGTTTATTGTTCTTTAAATTTATGATTAAATTTTATTGAATGGTTATTTTATCTATTGGTCACTACATAATATTATTTTTTAGGTAATAACTCCCTATAAATGGAACCATGTTTGATGAACACTTATCCTAGGCCTAGAAAATAATAATTAAATTACCTATGTATAGTCTATTGATTACCCCAAATCATTATTCCAATTCGGAGTGCAAAAATTATAGTTTGTCAATATTCAATTAGAAGAAAAATTTGTTTTTTTTGACTTGGGTTGATTTCATAATTGAACTGAACGAAACATAAATAAAAAAATGAGAATGATATTGATCAAAAATATTCAAATCAAGTGATTAAAAAGTTCTATATGTGTAGGGTGATATGGTCATGGTCTACTTTCTAATTTCAATTCAATCATTTTCCATTATATTCATTTAAATTCATCTATGTTGATTTATGTGATATTTCACAATCACTTCATATCCCTCCAATGGTAACTGGGGATGATGAAAGTAAACTATTCCAAAATATATGTATGGTATACTCTCTTTCCTACGTGATAAAAAAGTGTTGTGATTACCCTAAATTGAGTTATTAGATTCCTAATATATTATTTTTTTATCCAAATCATTTAAGAATATTCAACACACCATCCACATGTACCGACGATCACCAAGAACATCACCACTAAGCTGTTATATATTCAATCGTATATATAAAATAACATACTGGAGGTAGATAATGATCATTTACAAAATATAAAATAAATAATTTAATTAGAAACCAAATACAATAGCACATGATAATAAAACCACCAAATGAAATTTAAAACAATAGTGAATAATGTGAAATAATATTCATTTATTAAATTATAAGAACTCAAGCATTAAACAATAAAGAAACAACCCTTCCATAATCAAAAAAAAATTTACCTGACCATGTTATGAGTAATTAAGTGGATTGGGGAAGATGAAGACATTAAAAATATAATAATAACAAAATAAAGAGAAGAAAGAACAAAAATTTCACCATCCAGGAACTATCCACTATATGTCTGATTCATTTATGGCCATCAGATGGTTGAATCGTGAAATTGTACCTTTTTATTGGTTATGATTAACGGTGTTGGAAACATGCCCTTGAAATTTCAGATAATTGGAAGCCATGTTTAATAATTTATTACCACCTAAGAAGAGATTACTTATACTGGCCATCGAACAGTATTCCATCATCCTGACATTAACCATTACAAGGTAGACCATAATGAAATATATTTCCCATGAAATTTAATTTGAAGAGTAACCTTATTATTATATTTTGAACATGTCATGATCTATATAATTTGTATGTCGATAACCTAAGATATGTCTGATTGAATTTGGTATGGTCCATTATGTCGAATAAAATAACGTTTCAACATATTCAATTTTATTGTGCATGTTGGAGTTCAAATGGTATCTTCTTCAAGAAGAATAATTTGTATCCCATGAACATATAAACTATAAAAAAAGTAATATAATGAATTGGATCAAAATTTTAAATGATATTCTCCAATTACAAAGGCAACAAAAAGCTACTAAATTTTGAGAATTAATAAATTTTCACAATTAAGCTCAAAACCCACCAAAAATTATAAAATCTTGCAAATAATCTCAAATTGATTAATGTTAAGAGATTAAAAAATACAAAAACATATTAATAATTAGGAAATTATTATATATATCATTCTTCATGGAAATTATATAATATATTTAAATTTATCATATTTGAGAATCAAATATATATATCATAGTGAAGGAAGATTGTATGTGATTTATGTATGAATTTTATTTTTTTAGAGAATATTATATTCCAACAAAATGGAAAAATTATTTTTCATAAATTATTGAAACCACCTACCATTCCATCAAATATAGACATTTTTTTGGATAAATTTTTATTTTATAGTTCTTCTATTTTTATGAAGAATCAATATGTATGTTACTTGTAAGGGAGATCGACATTAATTCTTTAACTATGTCAGAATAATATGTCTTTCTAATCAATGTTCAATGAATTTTTTTTTGGTTTTATTAAATATAAGAGACAAAAAAAATTCAATTCCATTTTCATTCCCATTTTATTTTGTTAGAATGTTTTTGAATTTTTTCCTAAAATATTTTGTCAACATGTAGTTTTATGTACTTTTTTAAATAGAACTATTTTTTTTTAATTTTAATCATATTCGGTATCAATTAATTTTTTTCAAAATAAATGATTGTGTAATGTATTAAATGTTACCTAAAAGGTTTTATGGTTATTTTCAAATAATATTCTCTTCTAACTATTACATTAATTTTTTATCTTTTATGATATTGCAAGAAATGGGTATTATTTTCATAATTGGTTGAAATAAATTTTATATATGATATATAACATAATACTAACATAATAAAACAAGGATACTGAATTTTATTTGATCCTTATGTTTTATTTAAACTCATAAAATGCATTTTTAATATTGAAAGACATAATTTTTTAAGAAATTATGTTATATTTTTCTTATTTGATTTTTTTTGTCCTTTTGCTGATCAAAATCCTTATCACTCTTCATTATTTCATTTCAAATTATATTCATATCAATGTTAATATATTTATAATATTGGATTTAAAAATAGTTATTTTTTGGAAATTTATAATTTATTAACTATATATTTTTAATATAAAATGATAGTATAAGAAATATTATTTATAATGTTATTCAATTTAGTGGGGAAATATTTGATATTCCTAATTAAATATAGAAAAATATTGATTTATAAATAATTTTGAGAATAAATTTTGTTGAAATTAAAAATATTGGTAATTAATACACCCATCAAATGATAGTAATGGGGGTCTTGGTTATAGATTACTCCTCAAAATAAAAAATTTTCTAATTAGAAAAAATATATTGTAGTCCATATTGTTTGATTATCTAGTTTAGGCCTACCAATGTGTTATGAATTATTTATTCAAGGCCATTATTATAAAATCCCTAATAATATGGCTGATTCCATGATGCAAAAGAACATGAATGTCAAAATTTAATCTCTTCTATTTTTGAATTTTTTTATATATTATCCATGTGATTGATATGAGGATAAAAGTTGTGGATTTTCATTGAAATGTTGTTTTAGATTTGAAGAAATATGTTTGGATTATCCATCATCTCATATTCATTATACCATTTAAACAAATAATAACATCTTCTATACAAAACTATTATTATGTATTTGATAACACCCTTTATTTATTCCCATTATTTATGATATGATTAACTATATTTTGAATGATTGGAGGGATGACATATTTTTTCCTGTGACATTAATTTATATTTAAAACATAATAATTAAACCGTGTATGTATCTAGCTTCAGGACACAAATAAATTGATATATCCTATTTTGGGTGATCCCTTAAATATTGTACCAATTAAATAATTTTAAACAAAAATCATGGCTTTTGATTGTTATTGTTTTTATTAAAGGATATTTACTATGAAATATAGTAAAAATATTTTAAACATATATATTTAACATTTGAATTATGATAATACCTAACATTCTGGGTTATTTTAAAATTATTAGGATTCATAATTTGTTGATAAATATTAATAATTATTATGAAATAACATATTATGTTCCATTGTAAATTTATGACTCATAGTTGAAGGATCTAAATCAATATCATTTTCCATCACAGCGGTTTCACTACTGATCATGTCAATATAGTAGGTGTATATGTTTATTAGATAATTTCCATATTATGTAATAGGACTGATGTACTTATTTATAACCATTATCTTATAGAGAAATATTTTCACCCAAAGTGGGATTCAACTATATAGTACAACATCATATGACATAAGCCTTAATCTTTTAATTTAAGTACTAATCCTTTTGTAGCTGGATAAAGGAATATGTCTGTCAAAATGGTGTCATGGATTTATAAAGTAACACAATCGTATTAATTATTTTTTGAGTGTAATTTTCTATGGTAGATACTAATAAGTGGTTTTAATTAATTAAAAACATCAACGTGGATAATGGAATATGAAGTATAAAATAGGTAAATTTTAATTTGATATTTTTTTATATCATTCCTTAAGAAGATTGATATAAAATGGAGTGGTCGTTAATTACATTAAAGTAAATGGACGAATAAATTAATTCATTGTATAAGGATAATATTATAATATTATATTGTAAATATATACAAAAAATTAAAAATCGATATAGAAATATTGATGATTTCATTGATGATATTTTGTTGAGTATATGAAATAAAATGTTCGTACGCACATTTTATTCATATAATGATATAATATCAATTCAAATCAAGATAGTTATGAAATTTCAAGTTCCAATATCCTCATGTGAAATTAATAAATGAATATCTACCCTAATAATCAGGTGAGAATATAATGTTTAAATGTGGATGAATGAGAATATTTGATATATAAGGATGTTGAATATAATAGGATACAAAAAATCACAGTTTTTATGATCGTGACATTTTTGGGACATTCCTCAAGTAGGTATTTCAAGTACACTTATTCATATATTTGAGTGTATTTCATTCTTGTCTTTCCATGGGGTGTATTTGGGTAAAAATTGAATGTTTTAAGGGATTAAGGGAAGTTCTTGGTTGGCACACAGGTTTCCCAAACCGAGTGGCCAACCATATAAAACTATGAAACACTGAAGATAGATGGATTTTATGGCTGTAACAGGGTCTTTCAAAACTTTAACAATATTAGGAGTTAGTTATATCTACCCCGATGCACAAAAGATGCTCATTGTATAGTCCCATTATTTAGAAAATCGTGAAGCCCTTCTTTGGAAATCATAAACACAATTTTTATTAAACCAAATATTAGATTAAATATTTCCCAAACCCACGTCATATATAACATACCCCCCATGTTTGATTCTAAAACATTTTTTAACATTTTTTGATATTTGGTGATAAATTTCTTGGATTCATATTATCCGTTCTTTGAAAATAGAAAATACGTTGTATGATATACACCCCTACAATTGTGTTTTTAATCGTTATTATATATATCTCTCCACCTACACATAGTTTTGTAAAAGTGGAATGTTTTTTACACTTGTAGATTGTATTAATATCTAGGTCTAACATATATTGTTTCATTTAATATATTATTTCTGTTTCAGATGTACATCACATTCACCATCATGTTATTTATCATTTCATTTAAATGGGGATTTATTTGTATATAGCTTATCTTCAATTATGATGTATTTGTTAAAACATTTAGTCACATGGACTTGATTTAATTTTGTGTATGCAATTTAGAGATTGAAATTTCCATGAATGAAAAATTTAATTATTTTTTAATTTGATTTAATTAAAATTATATATAATAATGAATTGGATAAATTAATTGGTTAATTAATTCTTGAGAAATTGTTTTTTATGGAGTGGAATAATTAATTTGTGAATTTATAAATGGCTTATTTGGATAATTGAATTGGATAATGTTTTTCATGAATCAATTAATGGGATATTGTGATTGTGGGATTGGATTAATTATTTCGTGAATTAATTAGTAAATTATTTTGAATGTGGAATTAAATTTATTAATTGGTGTTTTAATTAATTGTTGGGTAATAGTTCAATTAATGTGATATGAAAAAACTTACAAATGGAGATTATGAGATTTTTTAATTATCGTTCATAAAAAAATGGGTTATATGAATTGAAAATTTTAATATGTTTTAAAGGTGAATTGTACATTCTATTTCATGATATTAATACAAAGTGAATGATTTGTCAAATTAGTTAAAAGGGTATTAGATGATAAGAGGGTTATTGTTGATTAAAAATGATTAATGTTATATTTATATATATATATATATGATATTGTTATATATGTTACATATGTGTGTGGGACGTGGTTTGTGGTATCAAAATTCCATTGTAATAAATTAGTGTGATACATGGTCTCCTCCATCAAAATCCCCCTTGAGTGATTGTTTGATAAAAACATGTTGGACATGGTTTTCTACATCATAATCTCATAGTAAAAAATGAGTGTTGGTGTCACGACCCGCCTTCACCAAAAGGATGGAAGGGACAATAGATTTCCAATCGCTTCTTTCTTTAAGTTGAAGTAGAGATAATGACCCCCAAAACTCACCTTCAATAGGTCCCTGAGTGGTGACACACACCAAGGGTATAAAATCACACACAAAAGGAAGGCATTACCCTACTATTTTAATAGGATTAGGAGATAATATGTTGAAACCCAACAATGAAAAAACTGGACGTAAGAGTAAGGACAAAGAAAAAGACTCCCATATGAATGATGCAAAATTGAAAGCTAGAATGTACAAGGTGTCTACAAAGGTAAAGTACGAAAAGCAAGAAAAACAGCAACTGCAATGGTCCCAACACCAGATCTAGTACGACCCTGCATGATCCTCAAAGTCCTCCTAGAATCCTAGAAGCAGTTTTATATACTTAGGGTCAGTATAAAATTATACTCAATAGGTAAAACCAAAGACTCTTGTGAACAAGTGGGGAGGCATTATAATGCCCTGTGAGAAAGAAGATTACGAAAGCACCTAGTAAGGAAAAACTATCCACACAAACCTCACCAAAGAAAACTTCCCAAATAACGCAAGTCATGTAAGGTATAGTAATAGCACATCGATGTTTCGGTACCCCGAACCACTTTCTGACTGGTTATTGATGACATCCTAGGTATCAGACCAATCCTGTCATTCTCACCGTAGTCCCACTGCCACACCCACCCACATAAACCTCGACCACAACAAGCATCCCGCCCATAGACACCTGGGCGACAACAACCACACGTAACCACACCCGCAAAAACCTGGGCCTGAAAACTACAGCCACGCCCGAAGACACATGGGCCAGAAAGCTACCATCATGCCAGAAGACACCTGGGCCTCATCCCGAAGACACTTGTGAAACAACCTGCCCGCAAACACCTAGTTCAACCACCACAACTACCCTGCCCGATGATTCGTGGTCTAATAATGGACTTCAGGCCATCACAGCCTGCTGGATGTGTCTTGGGCTATTTGGGAAAGGGAGCAGAAAAGGAGATAATGACCAGCCACTCGTAAGAGTGTTGGGAAAAAAACACCCTCCCCCATGAAATGGGGGTGTTCGGCACTAAATGCTCAACTTGTGTGGGGCACGAATAAGAAGCACAAGAACTAAAATTATATATATATATATATATAACAAGATCTCAACCCAACCTAGGTCTCCACACCTAACCCAAGCACGAACAGACTAGTCACTATTCATAGAAATCATACTACTCCCAACTGAGTCCAAACTCATTCCCAGAATCCATTTCCCAATTAACCCATTCTTGTTTCCATGTTCAAGTGATCCCGTTTAAGAAAATTCTGCACTATTGGAAAACTAACAGGAAAAAGCACAAGCCTAGGGGAAAAAGTTACAGCCAACATCAATTTAAACATTCACACCCGGTTCTCTTGTAAATTCACATCAAAGTGAGATCCCTCTAAGTATTGGAACCAAAGAAAGATTAAAGATAAAACCCCACATCCCTGGAACTATGGATAGAAAGGTTTTACAACAGAAGAAGATTCCACACCAATTCATGATATAAGCAAAGCACCCACAACCCCAGATTCACAACCAGAAATCATGCCACACTAGAGGATCCCATCCTCACACACATCACCCCATAAACAAAAAAAATAGAACAACAAGCCTACTACCAAAACAGAGAAGGGAAACATCCAGGTTCAGCACATCATTCATCTATTTACTCTTTCCGTTAGTTAACCGGGGTGACCACACAAGGGAATATGTTTATAGGGGATCCATTTAACCAGCATAGTTTAAGTGATTAACGAAATTCCATGTTAAGTCATTTTTAACCATCACAGAAGACATGGATAATTAGTGCACAAGGAAAGACCACCAACAGCCATGATTATCATTGAGCATAGGCCCGCACAATTCACAACACATAGCAAAATAAAAGCGTACATCAGAACATCGATCCCCCCCCTTCATTCTATAAGGTCTATTCAATATCTTCATTAAGTTTGGTTTCATCAATTCCCATGGGGACAAAAGCGTACCCACCCCGCATGATACACATAATGGAGAGGCGAAGGGAAAATCCCTACATTATGGATCAAAGATTTAAGTTTCGCTCCACACTCCAGGAACAGGGGATGCGCGGCTTGTAGGGGAAGAATTCCATGGACTCCAAGGAGTGCATAAAGCTCCAGCATAGGCGCACAACAAGCCATGAAAAGAAAGAACTCCAGGCACACCAGGGAGAAGAACGAAGCCAGCCAATGGAAGTAGAGGAAAAAGGACTTCCCGTGCGATATATAAATAAGATCCCGTTGTTATGGGATATGGGAATTTTGAACGGCTGGAATGTCGGATCATGGTTTCCTAGGAAGTTGGGAAGTTATAATTGTTGATATTAAGGTGTTATTTAATATCCCCCATCAGGGTGGTTTCTCAGGATTTTTATGAATTAATTATTGGCATTAAATGGTTTTAAAAATTCTAGAAGAATTAGTTTACGTCAAAACTTACATTGCAGGAGCGGGGCTGAAAAAAAAAACACTGGGTGGAGTCACGGTGCCACCGTCATAGTGCCACTTTTTCATTGGAGCATTATTTTGGAAAAGTAATGGGCCAGGAGGGTCTGGGCCATTACATTAGATACCTCTCAACTATTCTGACCCTCGAGAATCAAAAACAAACCAGAAGAAAAGAGAGGTTCCGAACAACCGCCTCAAATGATACCTATCAGGAGTAAATATCATCATTATCTAGAAACACCACTTCCTCGTGAAATCAAGAAACTTACAAGGGTCACGATACCCAATCATATGTGTTGGGGAGTCTCTCCCACCATGTCAGATACTATCAGCTTTGGGCGGCACTGACTTGCCTGCACGGGTTTAATCGCATCCACCTTAAGGCGTCTTGATTAGGGATTGGGTCCTCCCCTCTCCATATCCAGGACATTTCACACAAATTCAGAGAAAAAGTAAAAACACATATTTCATAGCCAACAAGGTAAAGTGTTCTGTCACAAACAAGTACAAAATAGAACAGCAAAAAACATAAAACAACTCTGGGTACTAGGTGCGCATCTGCGCCTATTGTTCCCAGGTACTTTCCTCAAGCCTACCAAGCCTCCACAACACAAAAACCAAAGGAATGGTCTGTCCATGAAGCACTTTCTCTTCACGATCATCGACCCTCACTGGTCTTTCCACAAAGGTCACTTCATCCTCGATATCCAGCTCTTCCTAGTCAACGACGTGTGAATAATTGTGTAAATACCGACGGAGCTGGGACACATGGAAGACGTCATGTATCCTCAGAAGCGGAGGTGGTAACGATAGATGATAAGACACTCCTCCAACCCACCTCAACACTTCGATGGGTCCGATGAATCTGGGAGAGTGCTTGCTCCCCCTACTGAGCCTTTGTTGTCCACGTCGACGGGAGACCTTCAAGAACATGTGGTCCCCGACCTCGAACTCCAAGGTTATCATCCTATTATCGGCATATGACTTCTTTCGGTCATGTGCCGCCTTCATCCTTTCCCGTATAAGCTAAATATTCTCTCTCATGCTCATCATTTCTTTAGGTCCAAGAACACTCACTTCCCCATCCTCAGTCCAACACAGGGGTGAGCAAAACGTCCTCCCGTAAAAGGCTTCGAACAGAGCCATGCCAATGGTAGAGTGATATCTATTATTGTAGGAAAACTCTACCAAATGAAAGTGTCACACCAATTATCTTCATGAGTCCATAACACATGCCTGAAACATATCCTCCAAGGTCTGGATGGTGGGATCTGCATGCCCATCTATCTGGGGATGGAAAGCAGTGCTAAGACGTAGCTGGGTGCCCAAAGCATGCTGCAATCCCCTCCAAATTTGTGAGGTAAACCCTGCATCCCTATCTGAGACTATAGACTCTGAACTCCATGCAACAACACCACATCATCCACTTACCTTTGTGCTGAATCATCCACTGCACCCGACTCCTTGATTTCCGGAATGTGAGTCGATTTCGTCAACTGGTCCACAACTACCCAGATAGCATCGCATCCACCTTGATCCTTGGGTAGTTCCATGACAAAATCCATCAATATGTCCTCCCACATATACTCAGGGACATCTATAGAATGTAGCAGAACGCCTGGAACACGGTGTTTGGCCTTCAACTGCTGACACACGAGGCACTTTGCTACGAACTCTACTACTGCCCGTTTCATCTCATGCCACCAAAACTGTCTCCTCAGACCCTGGTACTTCTTGAATAATCTTGGCTGCACCACTAGGGGTGATTTGTGTAACTCACTCAGAAATTTTTCACACATCTCCTCTTGAACAAAAAGCTATCCTCAGAAAAAACATCTAGTTCTGACTATCCTCTGTCAACCCTTCCAAAGCATTTCCCTGGTCAACTCGATCACACATCAATTCTCTTTCTGAGTCTCCCCATTGTGACTCCTCTACCTCCCACAACAGAGAATATTTCACTATCCTCTGATACATGAATCCTCTAACACCTTCCATCATCGTGTCCAGGTGTAGGGAAGCCAACTCCTCCATCACCTTCCATGTATCTTCCGTCTCTCGAACCGCATCCTTCTATGACTTCCTGCTCAAGGCATCGACCAATACATTCCCATTTCCTGAGGTGTAGGAAATCTAGAAGTTGTAGTCCTAAAGGAACTCCATCCACATTCGTTGTCGTATGTTATGGTCCTGCTGGGAGAATATGTACATCAAGATTGTGTGATCTGTGTAGACCAAGAACCTCTTCCCAACGAGGTAGTTCCTCCACAACATTATTGTGAAAAATACTGCCGCATGTTCCGGATAACGGGTGGCATATTTACACTCATGAAGACTTAACATCCTAGAACCATAAGAGATCACCCCTTGCCACTGCGTCAACACACATCTGCTGCCTTACCCTGAAGCATCACAGAATACCTCATATGATGCTCCCTTTCTGGAAAACTCAACATTGGGGCACTAACCAACTTTTCCTTCAGATAACTGAAGGCCACCTCACATTTCCCACTCCACACAAAAGCTTGGTCAAGTCTTGGTAAATGCCGTCAAAGGTGCTGCAACTCGGGAGAAGTTGGGAATGAACCTCCGGTAGTAACCTGCCATCCCTAGGGAACTACGAACTTCTGCCACATTCTTGGGTTCTTCCCCAGAAACAACTGCCTCAACCTTCGATGGGTCCACCGTGATCCCCTGCTCAGACACCACGTGCCCAAGGAAGTGCACATCTAGTGTCCAGAACATGCACTTGGACAACTTCCCAGAGAGCTGGTGTTGTCAAAGGACTTCAAAAACCATCCTCAGGTGCTCGGCGTGATCCTCCTCAAATATTGAGTAGATCAGGATGTCATCAAAAAACACGACAATGAACCTATCCAGGTATTCCTGGAAGATGGAGTTCATGAGTCCCATGAACATGGCTGGAGCGTGCGTAATGCCGAACGGTATGAACACGAACTCAAAGTGGCCATATTTTCACTTGAAGGCCTTCTTCGAGATTTCACCCTCCTTCAAACTCAACTGGTGATATTATGAGTGTAAATCAATCTTATAGAACCATCCTTCCCATTCCCACTAGTAAAAGAGATCATCTATCCTTGGAAGAGGGTAGCGACTCTTGACCGTCACCTGATTCATCCTCCTGTAGTCTATGCACAGTCTGAGACCACCATCTTCCTTCTTCACGAACAAGACTGTATCACCCCATGGTGACGCACTTGGTCGAACAAAACCCTTCTTCATAAGATTGTCAATCTGAATCCGCAACTCCCAGAGCTCAGAAGGTGTCATCTGGTAGGGGGCCATCGAAATCGGACGAGCACCAAGATGAAAGTCTTTCCCAAACTCGATATCACGTCGAGGGGGTAGAGTCATCAACTCCTCAGGGAAGATGTCCATGAACTCACTAATGATCCCTGAAACTTCCACCATATCCACATCCAGTGACTCCACTAATAGCTCATCTAATAATGAGAGGAGGTGTTCCTCTCACCAGCTGCCTTTCTCAACACCCCGTTCATTGATGAAGGTCACATGTCGGCCGCTAAAGTCTGAAAACAAAACCCTTCTACGGAAGTAGTCAGTGATGGAACATGAAGAGGACAACTAGTCCATGCCTAGGATGACATAGTTTGGATGTATCATCAATAGTAGAAGATCCCTGACTGACTGATGTGGCCCTATCATCAGTCTGCATCCTCGAAAAACATATAATAAGTCGATCTGACCTCTGACTGTTGTTCTCAACACTAGGGGCACTAGAAGTCTTTCAGCGTCTAAACCCAGAGCACGATCTGTACTGGGTCTAACAAAGGATTGTGAAGCTTCGGTGTTGAACAAGGCATATGAAGGGGTACTAAACAAGATGATCATACCTCGAACGACCTCTGGTCCTGCTGGAACTACTGCCTCCATGGCGTACAACCTCCCACACCAATCCCCCTGCGATTCTGTTGTCGGCCCCCTCCCTGACCATGCCCTAGTCAAGGTCCCTGAGGTGCATCCTGAGGTCGTCCTCCTCCTAAAACGTCTTCCCTTGGAGGGGCAGGAGCTGGCTGCCCTTGCTGCTGCTGAAAGGGCCCAACTGAAAACTACTTCTACTAAGGTGGGCGCGGAACCTGCCCACCCCCACCGTATTGTACTCTATCCGGGCAATGGTTTTGAAGGTGCCCATGGATACCACAGATGAATAACATTCGTCCTAGGCCCAAAGGGAAAGTTCGAGGACCAGGAGATCGGAATTGGAACTGCTACGAACTGCCCCATGCCGGTCGGAACGTAGAGGGCCCTGATGCTAGAGGCCTGCTGCTGACAGCCTTCCCCATTGACGAGCCCAACTGGATTCCCTCTCGCGATATACCTCCCAGCGTGTTAATCCTCTCCACCAATTCGATATTCTATTGTACCTCCATGTATGTCGGTAAGGTTAAGGGGGTAACGGCATACTTGAGGGAATTTCTGAGTGCCTCCTCCAAACTTCTCGCATAAGACTCCTTATCCGAAAAGTGGTCCAGAGAAAAGCGGAGGAGATCCATGAACTTGATACCCAACTCTCTTACTGACATACCCCCTACTAGAGGGAGAGTATCTCCTGCCTCTTCCCATCATTCATCGTAGAAGAGAGGAATTCTGCCCAGAAACCCTTCTCGAAATCAGCCCATGTCACCTCAGCCTCCCTCTACTCCCCTAGATAAAGCATCCACCATGGAAATTCCCCTCCACGCATCTGAATCACGGCTAGAGGAACCCAATACTCCACCGGAGCCCGGATCAAGCTGAAAGCAATCACCATCTCTTCTATCCAGCTCTTCGTCTCCATGTTAGAGGTGCTGCCCTCATACTTCCTGAGGGTCTATCACTGAAAGGCACGCAATGTCTTCTGCCTTTGGTCATCCTCCTCTTCTTGGTTATCCGACCATTGATCAGGCATGTCATCCTCCTGGGCCTTGATCGCACGCACAACTCGTGGCCATCTCCCAGGTGCCATAGATTCTACGTAAATAAGGAATTCCTATGCCCGAGTAGTGCAGAATATGGCTCTTTAATTTTTCTTAGACTTACGATTCATTTCAAATCCCAAAAACACCCTAGAAACATGAGAACACAAGTCATTATGATGCAGACAACTTTCATAGGGTCTCTACTCTGTAATCAATGTAGTCTCACTTGGCCGTTCGGTAGGTCCAAAGTCATTGCGTCGGTTCAATGGGGGCCCAAAAATCTCGTGTCCTATCCAGTCTTCCATGGCCTATTTCACGCACCAAGGTCACCCAACACGGTTTCCATACCATCCCATGCAATCCTCACTATGCCTAACTTTAGACTCCATCCTATCTCTCAACCTTTCCTTTGATAAAATTCTATCACGACCCGCCTTCGCCAAAAGGAGGGAGGGGAAAATAGATTTCCAAGGTCATCATTCTTTATGTTTAAGGAGAGATAATGACCACTGATACCCGCCTTCAATAGGTCCCGCAGTGGAGACCAACACCAAGGGTATAAAATCTCACACCAAAGGAAGTCATTAACGTTTTATTTTAATAGGATCGGGAGATAAGATCATGAAACCCAACAATGCCAAGACTTGAAGTAAGAGTAAAGACAAAGAAAACCACTCTCATATGCATGCAACAAAAGAAAAAACCAGAAAGTACAACGTTCCTACAAAGGTAATGTACCAAAAGATAAAAAAACATCAACTGCAATGATCCCAACACCTGAGCTAGTACGGCCCTGCACGTTCCACAAAGTCCTCCTGGAAACCTGGAAGCAGATTTATATACGTAGGGTGAGTATACAAGTATAGAAAGTAGGGAAAACCAATGACTCTCTTGCACGAGTTGGGATTCATTCTAATGCCCTGGGAGAAAGGAGATAACCAAAGCACCTAGAAACGAAAAACTATCCACCTAATCCTCACCAAGGAACACTCCCCAAATAATGCATGTCAAGTAAGGTACAGAAATAGCACATCGATGTTTCGGTACCCTGTGCCACTTTCCCAATGGTTATTGAAGACATCCTACGCATCAGACCTATCCCGGAATTCACACCACAATTCCACTGCCTCACCCGCCCACACACATGGGCCATAACAAGAATCCCACCTGCAGACACCTGGGCCACAACAATCACACGTAACCACGCCCGCAAACACCTGGGCCAGAAAACTACTGCCACACCCGAAGACACCTGGGCCAGAAAGCTACCGTTATGCTCGAAGACACCTGGGTCTCCTCCCGAAGACACCTGGGAATCAACCTGCCTGCAAACACCTTGTCCATCCACCACAACTACCCTACCCAAAGATTCTTGGGCTAATAATGGACATCAGGCCATCACAGCCTACCCGAAGAGTCTTGGGCTATTCGGGAAAGGGATCAGAAAAGAAGCTAATAACCAGCCACTTGTAGGAGTGTTGAAAAAACCCCTCCCCCGTGAAATGGGGGTGTTCAGTACTAAATGCTCAACATGGGTGGGGCACGAATAAGAAACAAAAGAACTAAAATTATATATATATATATATAGGTAACAAGAACTCGACCCAACCTAGGGCTCCACAACAAACCCATGCACAAACAGCCTAGTCACTACCCATAGAAAAAAACTACTCACAACCGAGTCAAAACTCATTCCCAGAATCAACTTCCAATTAACCCATTCTTGTTTTCATGTTCTTGTGATCCAATTTATGTAAATTCTTCACTACTGGTCAACTAATAGGAACAATAACAAGCCTAGGTAAAAAAGATACATCCAAAAGCAATTTAAACATTCACACTATGTTCTCTTGTAAATTCAAATCAATGTGAGATCCCTCCATGTATTGGAACCAAAGAAGGCATCAAAATACCGCCCCACATCCCCATAACTAGGGATAAAAAGGTTTCAACACAGAAGAGGATTCCACCCCAATTCAAGATATAAGGAGAGAAACGACAACCCCAGATTCACAACCAGCAACCGTGCCACATCATATGATCCCATCCTCACCCACATCACCCCATAAGAAAACTAATAGAACAACACTCCTACTACCAAAACAGAGCAGGGAAGTATCCAGGTTCAACACATCATTCATCTGTTTCATAATTCTATTAGTTAAATGTGATGACAACATAAGGGCATATGTTTACATGGAATCCATTTAACGCTTCAAGTTTAAGTGATTAACCAAATTCCATGTTAAGTAATTTTTAATCATCACAAAAGACAAGGTTAATTAGTGCTCAAGGAAATACAACCATCAACCATGATTTTCAGTGAGCATAGGCCCGCAAAAATTCACAACACATATCAAAATAAAAGAGCACATCAGAACATAGATCACAACCAACCTTTCATTCTTTATGGTCCATTCATTATCTTCATTGTGTTTGGTTTCATAAATTCTCATATAAGAAAAAGCGTACCCACCCCGCATGATACACCGAAAGGAGAGCCGAAGGAAAAATACGTAATTTATTGATCAAAGATCGAAGATTATCTTCACACGCCAGGAACAGGGGATGCATGGCTTACTGGGGAGGAATTAAGTGGACTCTAAGGGGTGACGAATTCTCTAGTAGAGGCACACCACATGCTAGAGGAATAAGGGACTCCAAGTGCACCAGGGGGAAGAATGAAGACGGAAAAAGGAAGAAGAGGAAAAAGGACTTCCCGTGTGATATATAGATAATATCCCATTGATACGGGACATGGGATTTATGAACGCCTAGAAAGTCGGATCGTGGTTTCTCACGCAGTTGGGAAGTTACACATGATGATATAAAGGCGTTATTTAAAATCCCCCATCGGGGAAGTTTCTAGGGATTTTTAGGAATTAATTTTGGGCTTTAAATGGTTTTAATAATGGTAAAAGAATTAATGTACATCAAAACTTAGGTTGCGGGAGCGGGGCTGGAAAAAAAGGAAAATGCTAGGTGAGGACACGGTGCCATAATCACAGTTCCACCGTGACCACTACCACCATCACAGTGCCACTGTTTCAGTGGAGCCTTATTTTTGCAATGTAATGGGCCATGAGGGTCTGTGCCATTAAATTGGAGAACATTATTTTTAATATGAATCACTCATATGATATTTTTTTTAAAATGAGATGTGGGCCATAATCTGCTTCCTCAAATAATGATGAGGACTTATGCATAGTGATATAAGACCAAAATTATACAATTGGACTATGGTTCCCATTTTCAATGATAATGAACTAAAATATATAGTTAATTTAGGTCCTCATTTTATCATTAATTTTGAATTTAACTGTTGATATGTGATATCTTTCGGAGATAATTCAATCCCTATCATGGGACACTATTGGTTTTTATAGTACGAGGGTCCTCTATAACTCATGTGTTATGTGGTTACATAAGGATTAATTGAATAAATTTAAACTATAAAATTTATTTCCAATATATTATTCATTTATCAACAACATACACATTTATTGAATGGATATTGTTTTGTATGTTGTTGATGGTGGCCTATATAGTTTATTCACATCATAATATTTATTCCAAATTAAAATCCAAATAGTCAACATGATTGTAGGAATAAATAAGTGAAATGGGACAATATTAAATGAATTAGTTTTGATGAAGCATGGATGAAGGAACCTGACATGAGTTATACCCCACATTGGAGTTTTTAGTGACATTTTTTATTTTGGGGTTTTCAAATTGATACATGGAACCTATTGGGAATGAAATATCTAATTTATAGTTTTGGATATTTTATTTACTATTTTATATGACTTTTTATATTGGTTTCTTTTATATATTAGTTATTTAATATTTTTTATTATTTATTTATATTTTTCTTATATTTTGATAAGGATTTTATAATATCTACATGATAAATATTAGAATTTTGATTCTAGTTTACAGCCTTTGGAATATTTGGAGGCACACCTCAGTTCATGTGACTGAATAGCTCAGGGAACCAGTGTGTGGTACCTCAGTTAGGATGTTATAAAATATTATAAGAGGAGGTTTTTTTATTTCTTCTCTTATATCATACTATTTTTAAATGATATAAATGGTAATAATATGATTCGGGCATTCATTGTGATCACATGTGTTGGAGTAGCTAAACCATTAATTCGGGTAAAATCCCTATAACTAGCATGAGATTTTTGTTATTACAGTTAATGTTATTTCACCTCAAGTGATGCAATTTTTGTGGTATGTGAATATTATTAATGTGGGATATGAATATTATTAATGTTAATTGTTAATAGTTAAGTGTATTCATATCAGTCTAGCTTTGATCGTGTGGCAGTGATGAAGGGGGAATGACTTGTTATGTATTTATGTAATTATCTCTTCATAAATTTGTTAATGTTGTGTGATGTGTGAAAATATTTAATTTTTGGATTGTATAGATATGACTTAAAATGATGAATAATGAATGGAATACAAGAGGTATCATTATAAATGAAAAACTAGAAATTGAACATTATGAAGCAATAGTGATGGGTGAGGATGTCGATGTGAAGATTCTTGAGAAATTTGATCACTTCATGCAGTTTATGTATAGAGAACCTTGGATGGTTGTGAAATTAATGAATGATATAACATGGGAGTTACAACTACAATTCCCACTAACATCTACCATAGTTGTTGGTCTTATGGTAGTTAAATATTGGATTGAGTATAACCAAACTATACATGAAGACATGGATAATCCTACTATGAAGCTATTCATATTGGATTATTAAATGTTATGTGGTGATGAAAAGAATCGGTGGTCCATCTAAATGTGGGAGGGAAAATAATAGACATTCAAGTGGAAGTACATTCATGATAATTTATTACAGATCATTTATCTAGAGATGATCGAGAAAGAGAGAGAAGATGATTTGAGGAGGGGATCATGTATATGAAGTAATATGATAGATTATTTAAATATTAATACTGAATTGATGAATAGTTGGATTGAGATTGTTCTACTTTGAAAAAAGTCTAAATATTGGAATACATTTGAAATTGATTCCATATTGAATAACATCATGTTGGAGATGTTTTCACAAGTGGTGAATCATGATATCATTTTTGAGGGGAACATGATGAAGGATTAGAGTGTGTGAAATTAGGTTTCTGGTATACATTATGTAGGTATGAATTCCAAGAGAATGATTAGTTTCTAAGAAACTGTAATATAGAGTGAGTGAAAGAAGGTTATATAGGTGAATCTTCATTCACAATAGACCATGCCCATATTATCTATCACTATTGTGGTACGTTTAGACTCATCCATAGGTTGAGCCCCAAAACACCTATAGAATTATGAATCTTTGGTGGGATAGATCATCTATAAAGTATTTTAAAAATCCCATGACTAATTGGAATTTCTAGAGGATCTAGAGAGAAATATAGAATGTGAAGGTGGTCTTATACACCATACCAAGATACAAATTATTATTCCAATGGCCATTGGGTTAGAGGTAGGGGATGTTGCAATTCTATGATATAGCTTCCATATCATGAGAGTGGTGATTCTAAGGGGACAAAAACTATAACACAAGGAAGATGGGTTATACAATATCCAATTTTTCATCCTACACTAGTAGATAGTGTGGTTAAAACATTTATAGTTAAAGAAAGTATTTGAGTAGTTTCTATAATATGTGGTGCCTTATTTGATATTTTCCCTCTCATTATTTTATATCTTCATAACATGTGAATTGTTTGTTCCTGGTGGTGGTGTTATTAAAATGGGTTTTGACCATGGATACACCTTTGGGAGTACATTCCAGCGGTATCTATTTGTTCATGGGGTGTTCAATTTTGGTTGGGGAGTTTCATTTTCAATAAAGTTATTAAATCCATGAAATCTATATTTTGAAATAATTATGGTTATGGGATTGTTAGTAGAATATTGAGACAACATAGATAGTAAATGTAGGGGATTTAATATAACATCTAGTAAGGGTGTCTATAACGACCCATACTTTACATACATTGTTATTACTTCAGAATTGAAGCACAATTATTACAACATATAACAAAACCAAGAAAGGACCGTATAGGTATAGTGTCTTTAGAAACTGGGAAACATAAACAACGGGTTCATAAAGCACCTACTTTGCCTCACATTTATTTCATCATATCTAGAGTCCCTTTTTGGCATATTCTACTTAATAACCTTCTTCCTGACCTGGGGAAATAAAACATACAAAAGTGTGAGCTCAAATGCTCAGTAAGGGTAAACAAACGAAATATCAATCACATCATAAACATAAGCACATAACTTTTGGAAATCTTAACCTGCAAAAGAGATCATAATTTCATAACATGGGATAAATCATAGTAGTGAAATGTAATCCCAATAATCATAACTTAAAACATGAAACATTTTGGAATACACACATAATCATAGAGAATCATTTCTTATTAGTTAAGACTCATTTCCAAGAATATCTTAGTGGACAAAGTCCATTTCTGAACCGAGTTACCCTCGTTTCAGTCCTACTTCACTCAACCGGTATAACCTACCGTTCTAGCCATGTCTATCTCATGAGATATAAAATATTTACCCAATTAATTGGAGGGATATATAGGTCCCACCCATCTCATAATGATACCATTCTTATGTGTTCCACAAAATCATAAATCATACATCATTGCATAACCCATGAAATAAAAATGGGAATCTTAAACATCATGACATCATAAAACAATTCATATAAGATAAAGGAATTCATAAAAATAATTCCATCACAACATAATCAAATCAATGTAATAATAGGGATAGAAACAGAACCCATTATTATCTTAGATGGAAAATAATTTTGATAAAACGCTTGAACTCCATTCTTGAGGAAAATATCCTTTCTACTTCAAATAACACTTTTCATTTCTTAACATGTCATGCAATTCTAATCTAAAATAAGTTGATTAAAAATAAACTTAAAAACTTGTAAAGGATGATTCTTGGAAATAATGTTTTAAAAATCCATTCATGCCGTAAAAGTAAAAAAAAACATTCTTCCCGTACTTTTTTTCGGAAAAGTCAAAAAGTACCTCGTACGAAAAACGAGAAAAGATTCATTTCATATCTTTTACTAAAATCTCACCGAAGGGTAAAATTAGATTTAAACAATTGTAGGTGGATGGAAATAATATTACATACTGAGAAAACATGGATGTGGATGATAAAATACACCCCAGTAAATACCAAAGTATAAACACTCTCGGATAAAATGAGATTGTGATATTTTCCCTTACCTTAGGTCCGATATGCTTTGTACGTGTCCGAAACTCCTGTATAATGATTTAAATAATGTTATTGAGTTATTCCTGAATCATACTTATTGTTATTATATCATATATGGTCATATTCTTATCTTCTTATTAGTAATATTTCATTACTACTTGTTATTCGGGTGTTTATTACTATTTGTTCTTATGCGTGTTTTGTCGAATAAATTCTTATTCTTATCTTTAGGTTATAGATAACTCATTTCCAGAATGGTATTATTGTAATATATATCATATTCATTCATTCAATTCATTTATATAATCATTATGAAAGGAAGATCATGTAGAACGAGTCGCATCACATCGTGGAGACGGTATTCCGTACGTACGCACGAGTGATGATATTGTTCCTATGATCGTGGAATTGTATTGGAGTGTATGTATACTATTTCAGAATAAATATCACTTTATAATAGTCATATATAGTCATTATTTACACCATTATACCCATCCAGGTAAGGTGGTGGTGGAAAATAGATTACACCACGGCGTGGAGACGGTATTCCGTACGTACGCACGCGCGGTGATTTCTTTTTCCGTATGATGGATAGATGGTGAAATAGGGTTGTTTAATACTTATAATAACATATCAGTATATGGGTGATACTGATGTTATTACTTCATAATGAAACAACTAAAGAAGAATAAGTGGAAGAAGAAATAAAGATGAATGAATCGGTAACAGACATTACCTCTTCTTTGAAGTGCTTCTTTGAGACCTCCTTTTAGGGCACTAAAATAGGTCTTTTAAGAAGACCAGAACCTCTAGGATGTTTCTAGGGATGTGGAGAGAAGAAATTGGCAGGGGTTGGCAGATATTGAAGGCTCAAAGTGGTGTGAGGAAGAGGGGGAGGAGGTGCCCTTTTATAAGGGAGGAGAGGGGCTCCTTTGGAAAAACTAAAAATATTATTTTATTATAAAGTAAAGTTCGGTTTTAAATAGCTCCGAATTGATTTATTTCGAATATAAGGTGGGTTTGGGTCGCAATCCTCTCATCCAATAGAATTTATACAAGTTTAGGTTCCTATTTTAACCTTATCATTTGGATTTAACATTAAGTTAAATAATTTTACTTTTACCGTGTCTTCTTGTGTTCTTATACTATAAGGTTAATAAACCCACTATAAGGATCCAAACGAACCCCAAGTTGTTTATTATTAATATATATAACCTTATCTATGTCATTTGGCCGAACCTTAGATTTTTAGGAATTAAATAACAATTACTAATATAATATTTGTTTTAAAAACTAATTAATGTTAATTTTGACACTATTTAGTAATTAATTTTTGTGAAAATCATAAGAGAATGATTAGTTCGAAAAAAGCTAATTAAATCAATACTAACATGTCATATTAATCTATTAAATTAGTGGAATTCATAAAAAGTGTCAAATTACATTTATTTTGGTGTTTATAACATCAATTATGTCAATATTTCATTAATAAGATAATTACTGCATCATCTTTATGTCATAAATAAATTAAATTATTTAAAGTCTAAAAATTACAAATAAAATACCATTATGTAGGAAATATTTTTAGATTTCTAATTAATATTTATAGTCGAATTTATCTTATGTATAACCCTATATTAAAAATGATTTACTTATTAATCTTTGATTTTAACTATTTTAACCCTTCTTTAAATAAATTAATAATAAATGTTCTAATCTAATCCAAGTGGGCCTAAATGGTCATATTTTATTAATAAGGTTGTTTTTGGTCGAATTAAACTTGTCCAATAGAATTAGGACATGTGTTAGGGTAATAATTATATCATTTTTACCCTTAATTACCGTATTTACTTTTAACCGTGGTAAAAAAAGTAAAAAGTTACTATTCACCAAAAAATTATTTTCATCTCATTGAACCACATTTTACTTACTGACATCAACCATGTCTCTATGATTTTTGAAATTCGACTCACAGAAGCGGTAAAATTATGTTTTATGAAAAATTCAGTTTTTTTAACTACCACTTAGTGGTTTCACTATTCATCAAAAATTGAAATTTTTCAGAAAAATACCAAAATTTTACCCTAGGATAATTTCGATATTCCGAATCCAAAAATGAAGTCCATTTTGAAAAATAAATTTTCTAAAATTTCAAAAAGTGGTTATTACTATTCATAACGGCTAGTTTTAATAATATTTTATTAGCATATCATTGTTTAGTGAAACTCGGTATTGCGTACGACGCAAGCTATCGAGGAAGGTCGCGATCTTGTGTAAACCAAGACAAGCAAGTGTTGTGTGTAGAAAAAGATTCCTTTGATGATTTATATAACATATTAGTCTCGGGTGTTACATTCTACCCCCCTTAAAATGAATTTTGCCCTCGAAATTCGTCACTTTGTAACAAACAGATGAGGATACCTCTCCCTCATCATATCCTCAAGCTCCCATGTAGCTTCTTCTAATTGGTGGTTCCTCCATAAAACTTTCACCAATCGAGTGGTCTTGTTTCGTAGGACTTTTTCGCTACGATCCAGAATCTCTATCGGTTGTTCTTCATAAGAAAGATATTGCTCCAGCGGTACAACTTCTGAGCTGAGTACATGTGAAGGATCAGGTATGTACTTTCTCAGGAGAGATACATGGAACACATCGTGAACTTGAGAGAGAATCGGTGGAAGCACCAATCGGTAAGCTACCTTCCCAACACGATCCAGTATTTCGAAAGGACCGATATATCTAGGGCTCAACTTCCCCTTCTTTCCAAATCTCATAACCCTCTTCCAGGGAGATATTCGTAAGAAAACTTTATCACCCACTGCAAACTCTAGGTATTTTATTCAGTTGTCTGCATAACTTTTCTGTCGAATCTGAGCTGCTCTTATGTGTTGTTGAACAGATCTGACCTTTTCTGCCATTTCATCAATGATATCGGGTCCTAATAGCTTTCTTTCCCCAAATTCATCCCAGCAAGTTGGAGTCCTGCATTTCTTTCCATAGAGAGCTTCATAAGGATCCATCTAAATACTGGAGTGAAATCTATTATTATAAGAAAATTCCACCAAAGGTAGGTGTTGATCCCAACCACCTTTGAAATCCATTGAGAAAACTCACAACATATCTTCTAGAGTTTGAATTGTTCTCTCAGACTGACCGTCTGTCTGAGGATGATAAGCAGTGCTGAAACTCAACTTTGTATCCAGAGTATGCTGAAAACTTTGCCAGAACTTCGAGGTAAATCTCGGATCCCGATCAGATATAATAGAAAGTGGTACTCCATATAATATTACCATTTCTTTTACAAATATCCTGGAAAGCTGATCCAGAGAGAAATCCTCTCTAATATCAATGAAGTGTGCAGACTTTATAAGACGATCAACTATGACCCAGATAGCATTATTGCCTTTGGATGTTTTAGGAAGTCCTGTGACAAAGTCCATAGTGATTTTTTCCCATTTCCATTCAGGTATGGGTAATGGTTGTAACATCCCCTTAGACTTCTGTCTCTCAGCTTTCCCTTGTTGACAAACCATGCATCGAGAGACATATTCAGCAACATCTCTTTTCATGCCATCCCACCAGAAGTATTCTTTCAGGTCCCTGTACATCTTCGTGCTTCCAGGATAAATAGAGAAATGAAGAACTATGAGCCTCATCCAGTAGCTCCTTCTTTAATTCAGGGATGGGAGGAACACAAACCCGGTTCCTGAACTTTATTATCCCATCACAATCATGTATAAATTCAGGAACATTTCTCACCTTCTTTTGTAACTCGGCATCTTCTTTCTATACCTCTTTAATCTTCACGTGTATAGATGGTTGAACATTCATTTGAGAATGATACGATTTTCCCCTTTCATTATAATTCCAACATCCATCCTTTTTAAATCCATAAATATTGGATCTTTTGTGATCCTCATCATGGATAAACTAGCATGGTCTGGTTGACTTAATGCATCTGCCACCTTGTTTTCTTTCCCAGGGTGGTAATGAATTGAGCAGTCGTAATCTTTAATCAGCTCCAACCATCTTCTTTGGCGCATATTCAGCTCCTTTTGTGTGAAAATATACTTTAAACTTTTATGATTAGTATAAATATCACACCTTTCACCATAAAGGTAATGCCTCCAAATCTTTAATGCAAAGATTACCGCAACTAACTCCAAATCATGAGTTGGGTAATTTTTCTCATGTATTTTCAACTGTCGTGAGGCATAAACTATCACCATATCATTTTTCATAAGAACACACCCGAATCCCTTCTTGGATGCATCACTATAGATCACAAACCATTATCTACTATAAGGCAGTGTGAGCACAGGTGCACTGGATAACCTTCTTTTCAACTCCTTGAAATTATCTTCACATTCCTCTGTCCAAACAAACTTAACTCCTTTCCGAGTCAACTTGGTGAGTGTATTAGATAATCATGAAAAATCTTTCCCAAAACGGCGATAATATCCAGCCAAACCAAAAAAACTTCGGATCTCATTTACTATTGTTGGTCTCGGCCATCATTTGATAACCTCCATTTTTGCTGGATCCACAAATATCCCCTCTTTTGAAATTATGTGACCCAAAAATTCAACTTTTTGAAGCCAAAATTCACACTTGGTAAATTTGGCATAAAGCTTCTCCTTTCTCAGGGTCTTCAATATAATTCTCAAGTGATCTTCATGTTCTTCCTTGCTCTTTGAATAGACAAGAATATCATCTATAAATACTACCACAAATTGATCAAGATTGTCTCTAAAGACTCTATTCATCAGATCCATGAAGATAGAAGGGGCATTAGTAAGACCAAATGGAATCACTATAAATTCATAGTGTCCATACCTTGTATGGAAAGTCGTCTTTGGTATATCCTCCCTTTTGACCCTTAATTGATGATACCTTGAACGAAGATCAATCTTGGAAAATTATTGAGCTCCGTGTAGTTGGTAAAATAAGTCATCAATGTGTGGGAGAGGATATTTGTTCTTGATAGTGATCTTGTTAAGTTCTCGATAATCAATGCAGAGTCTCATTGATCCATCTTTCTTCTTAACAAACAGAACAGGTGCTCCCCAAGGTGACGCACTAGGGCGTATGAACCCCTTATCAAGATTCTCTTGGAGTTGCTTCTTCAATTCCTGTAACTCAATTGGGGCCATTCTATAAGGTGTCTTTGAAATAGGCAAAGCACCCGGTACGAGTTCTATTGAAAACTCAACTTCACGATTCGGTGGAAGACCCGATAATTCCTCTAGAAAGACATAATCAAACTCCCGTACAATGGGCATATTCTTAATCGTGAGTTTCTCACCAACCATTTGAGATAAATAACCTTCATTTAGTGGAATCAATACCCATAAAATAGAAGAAATTTCCACTGGAAGGTTATGTTCATCCTTGCATCGATAGACGATCATAGTTTGATCTAGAATATGAAATGTGACTTCCCTTCTTTGGCAATTGATATGAGCTCCATGTAGAGAAAGCCAATCCATGACAAGAATCACATCAAATTCCACTATAGGAAGGATCACAATATTTTCAGGAAGCACTTTCCCACAAACTTCAATCGGAGAATAATTATAAACTTTTGATGCGACTGTTGTGCCATTAGGTGTTTTCACAGCTAAATCAACATCTAATTGTTGAGGTAATATGGTGATAACCTTATAAAATTCTTCAGAAATAAAGGAGTGGGTGGATCCAGAATCAAATAAAACATTTGCTACTTTAGAGTGGATGGTAAGTGTACCTTTCACCACATCGTTATCGTACTCCACGTCGCTGATAGAAAGTTCATGTGACATTCCTTTGTCTTTAGCCTTAAGAGTTTTTTGAAGTCGACCATCATCATCAACCCTTGGATTAGGGCATTTATTGGAATAATGTCCCATCTCCTTGCACTTGAAACATTGAAGTGTAGTAGGTTCATTCTGTGTATCCCTTCCTTTGTTTGCATCATTAGACATCTTCTTCCCATCATCGCGGCATTCAAATGCCCGATGACATTCCTTTCCACATTTGAAACATTTACTTGTCCCTTTAAGACAACTCCCTCCATGTTTCTTTCCACACTTTGAGCATAAGGGAAATCCCATCTTCTTTTCAGTGTGCTCTTTAGATTTTCCTTTGAATTCCATTTTCCTCTTCTTATCAAACCCATATGACTGATGGGTTACTCCAATCTCCATCTCAACATTGAGAGCACATCAAACGATTTCCTCATAGCTATTGAAGTCCCTTATGGCTAAGGCCCTTCTAAGACATGGTTTTAAGCCACTAAATAATCGCTCGATCTTACTCTCAGGTTGGATAATAATACCAGAAGCGTACCTTGCAAGTCTTGTAAAATTTGCTTCATAGGTACCAATAGATTCATCATCCTTTTGCTTCAGATCAAGAAACTCTTTCTCCATCTTTGTTCGGAGAATACGAGGGAAGTACTTATTGAAAAACATGTTCTTGAACTCGTCCCATTCCATGGACTCAATTTCATCCCTTTCCCTCGTATTCTTAATAAGATTCCACCATTGATCAGCATCACCTTCCAAACGATACACTGCTAAGATGACTTTATCATGCTCAGAACATTGAAGAACGGAAAATATCTTTTCAGTAGTACTAATCCATTGTTCAGAAACTAATGGATCAGTAGACCCGCTGAATGAAGGTGGACGTTGTCTCATGAAGGATTCAACAGAATGTTGCTCCTTCCTTTGCTCGTTTGAAAGTCCTGAATGATTCATAGCTTGAGAAAGTTGTGTGAGCATGGCTAAAAGGTTTTGCATTCCAACTCCCATAACTTTTGGTTGCTCAGGGGGACAATCATTGCATTGCCCGTCGCATTCCTCATTAACACGGTTCCTTCGGGTTCCAGCCATTTACTAAAACCAAGAAGAATAGTGTGAGAAACACTAATTATAATAGGAAAACCACATAATCAAGAATAAAATTTCACACATAAGGTCTTATCGTAGGTTATTCATGGCCATTTCTAAAACAATAAGATTGTGTTCTATGCTTAGACTTATCCTTAGGGTTCTTACTAAGGCTTTCACATCCTAGTTTCCAAAGGTTGACTATACCTTTCCTCTGATACCAACTATAACGACCCATACTTTACATACATTGTTATTACTTCAGAATTGAATCACACTTATTACAACATATAACAAAACCAAGAAAGGACCGTATAGGTATAGTGTATTTAGAAACTGGGAAACATAAACAACTGGTTCATAAAGCATCTACTTTGCCTCCCATTTATTTCATCATATCTAGAGTCCCTTTTTGGAATATTCTACTTAATAACCTTCTTCCTGACCTGGGGAAATAAAACATACAAAAGGGTGAGCTCAAATGCTCAGTAAGGGTAAACAAAAGAAATATCAATCACATCATATACATAAGCACATAACTTTTGGAAATCTTAACCTGCAAAAGAGATCATAATTTCATAACATGGGATAAATCATAGTAGTGAAATGTAATCCCAATAACTATAACTTAAAACATGAAACTTTGTGGCATACACACATAATCATAGAGAATCATTTCTTATTAGTCAAGACTCATTTCCAAGACTATCTTAGCGGACAAATTCCTTTTCTGAACCGAGTTACCCTCGTTTTAGTCCTGCTTCCCTGAACCGGTATAGCCTACTATTCCAGCCATGTCTATCTAATGAGATATAAAAACTTTACCCAATGCATTGGAGGGAGATATATGTCCCACCCATCTCATAATGATACCATTCTTATGTGTGCCACAAAATCATAAATCATACATCATTGCATAACCCATGAAATAAAAATGGGAATCTTAAACATCGTGACATCATAAAACAATTCATATAAGATAAAGGAATTCATAAAAATAATTCCATCACAACATAATAAAATCAATGTAATAATAGGGATAGAAACAGAACCCTTTATTATCTTAGATGGAAAATAATTTTGATAAAACACTTGAACTCCATTCTTGAGGAAAATATCCTTTCTACTTCAAAAAACACTTTTCCTTTCTTAACATGTCATACAATTCTAAACTAAAAGAAGTTGATTAAAAATAAACTTAAAAACTTGTAAAGGATGATTCTTGGAAATAATGTTTTAAAAATCCATTCATGCCGTATAAGTAAAAAAACATTCTTCCCGTACTTTTGTCGAAAAAGTCATAAAGTACCTCGTACGAAAAATGAAAAAAGATTCCTTTCATATATTTTACTAAAAACTCACCGAAGGGTAAAATTAGATTTAAAAAATTGTATGTGGATGGAAATAATATTACATATTGAGGAAACATGGATGTGGATGATAAAATACACCCCAGTAAATACCAAAGTATAAACAATCTCGGATAAAATGAGATTGTGATATTTTCCCTTACCTTAGGTCCGATATGCTTTGTACATGTCCAAAACTCCTGTATAATGATTTAAATAATGTTATTGACATATTACATAATCATACTTATTGTTATGATATCATATATGGTCATATTCTTAGCTTCTTATTAGTAATATTTCATTACTACTTGTTATTCGGGTGTTTAATACTTTTTGTTCTTATGCGTGTTTTGTCGAATAAATTCGTATTCTTCTATTTAGGTTATAGATACCTCATTTCCAGAGTGGTATTAGTGTAATATATATCATATTCATTCATTCAATTCATTTATATAATCATTATGAAATGAAGATCATGTAGAACGAGTCGCATCACATCGTGGAGACGGTATTCCGTACGTACGCACGAGTGATGATATCGTTCCTATGATCATGGAATTGTATTGGAGTGTATGTATACTATTTAAGAATAAATACCACTTTATAATAGTCATATATACTCATTATTGTCACCATTATACCCATCCAAGTAAGGTGGTGGTGGAAAATAGATTACACCACGGCGTGGAGACGGTATTCCGTACGTACGCACGCGCGGTGATTTCTTTTTTCGTATGATGGATAGATGGTGAAATAGGGTTGTTTCATACATATAATAACATATCAGTATATGGGTGATACTTATGTTATTACTTCATAATGAAACAACTAAATAAGAATAAGTGGAAGAAGAAATAAAGATGAAAGAATCGGTAACATACATTACCTCTTCTTTGAAGTGCTTCTTTGAGACCTCCTTTTAGGGCACTAAAATAGGTCTTTTAAGAATACCAGAACCTCTAGGATGTTTCTAGGTAAGTGGAGAGAAGAAATTGGCAGGGGTTGGCCGGTCTTGAAGGCTCAAAGTGGTGTGAGGAAGAGGGGGAGGAGGTGCCCTTTTATAAGGGAGGAGAGGGGCTCCTTTGGAAAAACTAAAAATATTATTTTATTATAAAGTCACGTTCGGTTTTAAATAGCTCCAATTTGATTTATTTCGAAGATAAGGTGGGTATGGGTCGAAATCCTCTCATCCAATAGATTTTAGACAAGTTTAGGTTCTTATTTTAACCTTATCATTTATATTTAACATTAAGTTAAATAATTTTACTTTTACCATGTCTTCTTGTGTTCTTATACTATAAGGTTAAGAAACATACTATAAGCTGACAAAAGAACTCCAAGTTGTTTATCATTAATATATATAACCTTATCTAAGTCATTTGGCCGAACCTAAGATTTTTAGGAATAAAATAACAATTACTAATATAATATTGTTTTTAAAAACTATTTTATGTTAATTTTGACACTATTTAGTAATTAATTTTTGTGAAAATCATAAAAGAATGATTAGTTCGAAAAAAGCTAATTAAATCAATACTAACATGTCATATTAATCTATAAAATTAGTTTAATGCATAAAAAGTGTCAAATTACATTTATTTTGTTGTTTATATCATCAATTATGTAAATATTTCATTAATAAGATAATTACTACATCATCTTTGTGTCATAAATAAATTAAATTATTTAATGTCTAAAAATTACAAATAAAATACCATTATGTAGGAAATCGTTTTATCTTTCTAATGAATATTTATAGTCGAATTTATCTTATTTATAACCCTATATTAAAAATTATTTACTTATTAAACTTTGATTTTAACTATTTTAACCCTTCTTTAAATAAATTAATAATAAATGTCCTAATCTAATCCAAGTGGGCCTAAATGGTCATATTTTATTCCTAAGGTTGTTTTTGGTCGAATTAAACTTGTCCAATAGAATTAGGACATGTGTTAGGGTAATAATAATATCATTTTTACCCTTAAATACCCTATTTACTTTTAACCGTGGTAAAAAAAAAGTAAAAAGTTACTATTCACCAAAAAATTATTTTCATCTCATTGAACCACATTTTACTTACTGACATCAACCGTGTCTCTCGGATTTTTGAAATTCCACTCACAGAAGCGGTAAAATTATGTTTTATGACAAATTCAGTTTTTTTAACTACCACTTAGTGGTTTCACTATTCATCAAAAATTGAAAGTTTTCAGAAAAATTACAAAATTTCACCCTAGGATAATTTTGATATTCCGAATCCAAAAATGAAGTCCATTTTGAAAAATAAAATTTATAAAATTTCAAAAAGTGGTTATTAATATTCATAACGTCTAGTTTTAATAATATTTTATTAGCATATCATTGTTTAGTGAAACTCGATATTGTGTACGACGCAAGCTATCGAGGAAGGTCGCGATTTCGTGTAAAGAAAGCCAAGCAAGTGTTGTGTGTAGAAAAATATTCCTTTGATGATTTATATAACATAGAAGTCTCGGGTGTTACAGTGTCAATTATATTAACTACGGTGAGTGGGATATGAAGATAAAATATGCTAGTCTAGTAGATCTATTATATGTGGAGCTCACTACATAGGTTTATAGTCTATCTGTGGATGATGGGGTTTATAACATGGATTTTTTTCACCAACATTGGATTTGTTTTAGGAAATTTTCATGATGACTTCATATAGATGACACTTTACGGAGATTTATAATTTACCAAATTGATCTTTCCTAATGACAATCCAGTTTCTATTCCACCATACTGAAGGACTCCAATTTCAAATAAAGAGATTGAGAGTAAACTAGATGATATTATTGATATGTTGTTTATTTGTTCTCATACATTTCCTTCAGGTTTACCAATTTTAAATGCAAATAATGATGATGATACATTATGCTTATGTGTTGATTTTTGGGGGAAAACTATATGAATGTAAAGAACAAATATCCTCATCCTATAATAAATGATAATTTTGGATAATTAAAGAGTAATTATGTATTATATTATATTGAATTGAGATTAGGGTATAATCAGTAGAATTTTAGATGGTCTGATATACCTCTGTTCTACATTCATCAGTAGGTATGGCCTTTAGGAGTTCATCGTGATTCCAATAATAAAGACGATCGCACTGACATTGATAGTGGGATTTATGAATATTACCTTCTCATATACACCAATATGTTTTTTTATTTTTGGATGAAAACTTGCTGTACTCCTAGAATAGTGAAGATCATGAAAAAAATCATAAAATTTCACTCATTACATTGAGTGAGCATTGCTTATACATCATTCTCTTTATGTGTTAATTCTAAAATGATCAAGTACACTCCTTATGTCACATAATCTCAGAGAATGGAGTTTTTGAGTACTTGTAGAATGTTCACATTGATTTATCATTGGAAAAGACAATGAATGTTTTCTATATCCACATTTTTCTAGTGTTGGAAGTTTATTGTCCGAGGTTCACCCAAGACTTTTCGAACACAGAATCAAGAAAATATAGGATTGAAAAAAGATGGAGTAATGTTTGAATGGTCTGTAGAAATTGATAATGCATTCCATGATCTGAGGAATCACACAAAAAAGATACAAATCATGATCCAACCCACGCATGGTGAATAGTATAAGGTGTATTGCGAAGAATCTGGGATCGAACATGGAAAAGTGAAAATTTATGGGGATCATGTTGTAATTAATTTGTCTTGAATATTGAGGCCACATCTATGGAATTACAACATAAACCCTCACAAGATAGATTTTAGTTGATGATTATTTGACATGTTGGAAGAATTATAATTTGGGTACAATGAATATTGTTGATACTAATCACAATGTCATAATGTATATATTTTCACATGGAGATTTATATCTATTGAGATAGAGGTGGGTTTAGTATAACCATAAATTTGATTTTGAGATAGAATATAAACATTTAAATGGAAATAGTATTCATGAATATTTATGAAATATATAATAAACATAGGTACTTCAGGAGTTTTGGTCTGAGTATAAGATGATTATTTTTTTGGCTGATGGGAATGTTGTGGTTTGGGAGAGTTAAGAGGAGATGACTCTAATATCATTTTCAGTGGAGTCTATAATTTTTTACCACATTAGATATATGATATTTAGGGATGTAGAGTCATTGGACATGGGGTAAAACCTTAATAGTGGGGATTATACTTCTGATTAGAGAATAGATGAGGATATGATTATCTCACTTAGGAATCAGAATTTCATTCCTCTATGCATATAGGAGGAGCTGATATGTGAATTTTGTTACTCAATGTGGGTAGTACATCATTGTATGATCAAAATGTATCATGACCTACGATGATAGTATAGGTTTCCATGAATCAAAATAGATATTATAGGGGTTTTTATATGATGGTACACCTTTCCTTAGGTGATGTATAATCATGGACAACATTGTGGTTTAGAAAAATCATTTCCTATTCCATAATGAAAGTGGGACATCATTAATATGGATTCAGTATTGGGTCTACCGAGGATCACTAAGATGTATTATTCTATTTTGTTGATTTTGGAATGTTTGAAAAAATGTATCACATTTCATACAAATATTGGTGACATTCCTGAATGACTAGTTGGGAGACATGAATGTTCAATAGATAATATGTTTGTATTGAGTTCCACATATTTTTATTTTTGTTCATGAAATTTTCTTTATAAATTTAATCAATTAGGGCTTGTAGAAGGAACATGGTACATAGGATTCCATGATTACGACTTTCCCCCAATATACAAATGTTCAATTGGAGTGTAATATATAGGCACATTAGGGTATTATTCAGGGGTATTTAAATGACTTTGGTTGGTATTTTGAGAATCACCTAGAATTTATGTATTTATCCTATAATTATATTTATCAAGTTACCATTCATATTGAACCAAATCTATCTTTTTATGGTAGTCCATGAATGTCACATCTATTTTTGTTGGAGGTTATTGATTAATATCATATTGGACAGCGTATCATGAAATAATGGTTGTTTAATGTTCATTTGATTATGATGCGTATGGTTATCAGCCACAGTGGAAAGTATTCATGTGTGGATAGAAGTCGAATACACACCATGATTTCAAAGGGGGATCATGTATTCCCTCAGGTGTGATCATGATTAGGTAACCAAAGTATACATAGTGTTGGAAATTGAACACTATGGTTTGTTGGTCTGTTTGATGGTGTTGAAGGAATCGGGCCTGTGACATATCGATTATCTCTTAATGAAATGTATATCGCTTCGCATGATGCTTTTCATGTATTACAACATCAATAGTAACCCCCTTACAATTCTCATGTGATTAATGGTGTTGATATTAATAATGAAAAAAATGAATCCATTGAGGAACATTTAACACATGTTACAGATCATATTATGAATTTAATGTAGAGAAAAATAATGTTGATTGTTCATGTATTATAGAAAAATGGGCATGAGGAGGAGGAATCAGGGAGGAGATAAGTGGGAATGGGAAAATAGTGGCCAAATAATTTTACCTTAGAATCTTATAGATGTTTTGGGGTAGAAATTAATGGTGGGATGCTATAATATTTTTTGATTTTAAGATCCAAACCATATCTAAATATTTCTCAATATCATTTTTCAGGTACACAATTTTACTTGTTTTGGGTTTATTTTGATAGGGTGTCATCTTTTTGTGATTATAGGTGAAAATTGGATATTTTTGGAGGATTTTGTGTAATTCATGACTAGTGTGTGGTTTTCCAACACCATGTTCCATGCACCATAAAATCATGAAACTGCAAAAAGAGAGGGATTTCATGGTTGGAAGATTGTTTTTTGAATAGTTCTACCTATTAGGATTAACCATGAAACCATAAATGCAGTGCATAGTTTTGGAAAATGTTTGAAAAAACATTCACCTTTTCTCGGAGAACATTGCATGTGGATTTAATTAACAAATAATTAGATTTAAGATTTTCCTAATCGTTTATCTTATATCACTAAACTGAAATTATAAACCCAAAAAATTTTCATTCATTTTTGGAGGTTCCCAAATTAATTCCATGGATTTCCAAACTCCATTCATGGATAATCAATGATCTATTTCTGGATCTTCACAACATAGAGTAAGTGGTTTCTTCTGTATTAAATCCCTATATCTCTATCGTGATCCTTATTTCAAATAAATGATGTATTTTATATGTGTTGTTAGAAAGGTTCTATATCATCAATTGATAAATTTTTTTTCACATTGAAATAGAACAGGGTTTAATATGAAAATATTATTCTTTCATATTTTCATGATCATTCATCTTAATTGGTTATTTCTATTGGTGGGGGTTTTTCAAAAATTTATTGGTATGCCATCAAATTTTCAATAACATTTTCTTGAGTTAATTACATGTATGTAATTGACAAATTTATATTTCCCTGAATGTGAAATTTAAATATTAATTAAGTTGAATTAATATAATTTCTATTTTATAATTAATTGGATTAATAAATTAGTGAACTAATTACTTCGAAAATGGGAATTATTATTTGGAATAATTAAATAGAGAATTATATAATATAATATTGGTATTATTGAATTAGATTAATTTAATGTCGAATTAATTAATGGGACATTGGTATAGATCAATTATATTAATTAAGTAGTGAATTAATTAATTTAAAGTTGTGAGTATGAATCTAAATTTATTAATTGGTGAATTAATTAGTGGTTGTGTGGTTTTTCAATTACTGATATTATAATTAATTTTACATTCTTTATTATGAGATGGTTCATTTGACATAGATTGATTAATGGATTATATGAATTGAATATTGCAATGTATTTTAATAGTGAATTTCACATATTATTTTGTGCGATTAATGTCGTGGCCGAGATTTTTTTATAGCTAAAATCTAATATCATTGTAACATCCCAAGTAAGTAATGAATGCTATATATTCTTATCTATGTCTATTTATGAATTAGATAGTGTTTTAGAGGCTTAAAATGAGAATAAATCCAATCTTAAGCATGAAATACTATAATATTTTTAAAAGATTGTTTTACCACCTTTTGATGGCGAAACATTTTTAAATATAACTTTTGACAATTTCATAAACTATATTTTCCAAAATAAACTTATTCTTTATGATTGGTACATTGAAATTTACTTTGGATAAATTTCTGGTATTTTTCTGATAATGTTCATTTTTTAATGAATAGTGAAAAGTGTTGTATATTAATTCAAAACCACTTTTTAATCTAATTTATTTATATAGTTAGATTATATTTTTAATTGGTTTTAAAGTTAAATTATAATATATTTTTACCATTTAATCCAATTGTGGTCATTGTAATTAATATCACATTGATATTGGTCATAAACGAGTTTCAATCTTTTGATAGGTATTGTTTCTTAAAAACACGCTATTTGATTTGACAGCGGGACGTAATTATAAAATTAATTAATGCAACGTCAATGTTATGAATTTGGTAAAACATACATCATTTTTGAATTTGGAATATAATATATATCTTAGGGTGAATTTTTGGAATTTTTCTGATAAACCTTAATTTTTGATGAATAGTAAAACCACAAAGTGGTAGTTACAAAAAATGATTTTCCATTAAATGGAACTTTACCACTTCTATGATTTGAATTTCAAAAATCCAATATAAATTATTATCATTATTAAGTAAAATTTGGTTCAATGGGATAAAAATAATTTTTTATGAAAAGTAACTTTTAAGTTTTATTAATCGCGATAAAAGGGCAATTAGTGTGATTTAAGGTAAAAATGATATTATAATAAAATTAAAATATCTAGACACTTTTCCTAACCCTATTGTATGATTAATGGCCGACCAATACAACCAATGGGTCTATTTTTGGGACCCCATGGAGCCACATGGGTAAGATAATGACATTAATGCCTTTTATTTAAAGTAAAAGTAAATATGACACAAACATGTATTATTTTACTAAAACAATTTTTAGATGGGGTTATACAAGTCATAGTTTTTAACAATAAATAGAAATTGGAAATCTAAAAGTATTTCCTACATCATAGTAGTTTTTTTATAATTTTTATACATTAAATAAATTAAATTATTTATGACATCATGATGATGCAGCGATTACCACATTATTTAACGATTTAAATAAAATGAAAAGATATTGTAAACTCTAAGACCTACACATGTAAAAAACCAATTGGATGGGTTGATTTATAACTCTTATCACCTTATCCTAGAAATACATCATTGTGGGAGCTTTAAAATCTGAAACACATTTAAAAATAAAGTAACATTTTATACCTTTCCAAGAGTGCCCCTCCTCTCCTCTTATAAAAGGACCCCACCTCTACCTCATTACCCACACCTCTCATGACTTTGTATCGGCCAAGATCTGATCCTTTTGTCTCTCCAAATACCTCTCCACATCATAGAAGCCTTACATTAGGCAGGAAGCTCTTCAAGAAACTCTTTTGGTTCAAACCAAAGGGAGTTACCCGATTTTAAGGTAATGTCTTCACTTGTGTTCTTTTGTGTTATTTTGCTTCTCCAACCCCCTAAATCTTTTTATTAATTTCTTTTGTAACAACTATAGTATCATAAATATACTAGGATGTTGTTATAAGAAGTATTCTAGCTACACATACACACATCTACATCTAATGGTTAAATAATATACTGTTTCTGTGGATGGTGAATTTCTGCCTCACGAAACGATGATTGTTCAATATTCTTTTTAAAGCATTCAAAGGTGTAAATTAAGATGTAACTATAATTATATATGATATATATTATGTTTATGTTTTCCTTATGCTTCTGTATTTTTCATTTGTGACATACCTTTATGGTTTCCATTATGGGTAAACGCGATATCTTTATTTTAGGAAGTGTGGACTACCGCCCCCTCAAAGTGATTTGATTCATTAATACCATATTCGGTACGTAAAAATGATAGATTTAATGATATTATATATGTAATTATAATACTATTATGTATCATTATGTTTTAATTCCATTAAATATGAAATAGAAATGGAAGTAGCGTTCATGCGTACGTACGGCTTACCGTCTCCATGAATGGTGCATTTCATTTCTTACCTATAAATGTTATGTAATAATATAAATGAATTTATAAAATGGACATATATGATATCTATGATATCTACATAATGAATATAATTTTGGATATAATCGATATTTTACCCCATGAACAAACTTTTAATTATAAAGAGTTTATTTTTTACTCAAGTACCAATGATCTTTAAAACGACCGTTATTAACTTAAATAATTACATAATGTTCATAACATGGTAATAATTGATATAATAGGAATAATGAACTTGAAAAATGTTCTTATGAAAGTAGAAATTAACTCAAGTTTATTATTCAGGAGATTAAAGAATGATCAAGTCATGTCGGACTCGAGGTAAGGGACTTCGTCTTAATCTCCTTTCATTGAGGCATATTTCTTTTTATACACAACATTATTTTATACGGTGTATAAACCCCTTTGAATTTTAATTTTATACAAAAGTAATCTTTTTCTACGAAGTGTTTTACTAAATTAAAAAAAGGAATGTTTCTTTTACCGTACGCGGTGACAACGACATTTTCCGCCGCCACGAGTATTATTTTTTATTTGGACTTCTCAACAATCCATAATGTTTTTAAAATGAAATAAATACCATATACTCTTTTAGGTATTTTGGTATTAAAAATAGTTTTTATAATGGATTTGTTATGTCAATATATTTACGTGATATATTGTGATCAAAGTGTAGAGATGTTTTCTTTCCATTATATTTTTCATATGTCTTATGATTTTATAATGGTACTTGGACATTTGACGGATGGTTACGTGATAAACCATATGACGGGTGGTGTCGTGAATATCAGGACGGGTGGTTATGTTATAAAATCCAATGCATTGGGTATGGAATTCGGCCGTATGGCTATTCCATTAAGTGATATGTGTGGAAGTCGACCGTATGGTTATTCCATTTAAGTATGTTTATGTCCCAAGTTACATTTATATGTTATGTGTTCTTCAAATTGGTTTTATGGTAATATTTTGGTTACAAAAGGGTAGGTAATGATATTTTATTCAGTGAGGAGTATTTACTACTCCATAAAGGTGAAAAGTATTACTTCTATAAATTATTCATGGTTTACTTGTTGTTTTAAAAAAAATAACAGTTTTCCTTCTTTGTGTATCCCTTACTGAGATTTTTACGCTCACCCCATGTTTTTTTTTGAAATTTTGTTCACAGGACTTAATGTGGAATAGGGTCAAGGATGGGATCAAGGAAAAGTCATGTTATCTAAAACATTGAACTAGACATGTTTCTTTTTAAGAGTTTTTATTTTATGGAAACTTATTAGAAGTGTCTACATTGTAATATTTTGAGATGTAATAGTTATTTCCTAATTCTCTAAAACTCTAAACCTGAAAAGATCCTCAATGTGAATTATTCATTTAATTCAATATTATGTAAGGTTTAAGGACGAGGCCTTATAGTTGGTATCAGAGGTCGGTTTAGACAACTTTAGGAGTTAGAAAAATTTTAAATTTTAAATTAATTAATGGTATGATTGAAATGATATGGCATTTATAGATTACCATTTTGCTTCACCTAAAGTATTTTTGTGATAATAATGGTTTTCCATAGAGAAAACAGAGTAGCTTTTCTGGGAAGGCATACATAGGGAAATGACCTTTCAAATTAGTATCCTGATATGGTCAGAATCAGAACTAAACAGTTTATTGCAGTGATGGCTCAGTTGACTCAGGTGAAAAATGTTGGTTGTTTCTATTGATGATATTTTGGTGTTTTCTAAAAGTAAAGAGGAGCATGAAAGTCATTTAAGGGTTATCTTGCAAACCATTAAAGAAAAGAAACTGTATGGAAAATTTAGCGAGTGTGAGTTTTGGTTACAACAAATTTCTTTCCATGGTCAAATTATTTCAAAAGATAGAATAACTATTGATCCTGCTAAAACAAAAGTTGTTGAATAATGGCCAAGACCCACAAATGTAACCGAGATCCGTATTTTTCTTGGTTTGGCAGGTTACTAGAGAAGGTTTGTTGAATATTATTCACGTTTATCTAGTCCAATGAATATGCTAACTCAGAAGGGTGTTAAGTTTATCTGGACAAAAGAATGTGATGATTGTTTTCAAGAGTTGAAAAGAAGATTGGTGAATGCTCCAGTTTTGGCACTTCCTTCCAGTAATGGTGAGTTTCTTATCTACAGTGATGCTTCATTGAAAGGACTTGGTTGCGTCCTAATGCATAATGATCAGGTAATTGCTTATGCTTCACGTCTGTTGAAAACTCATGAGGTAAATTACCCTACACATGACATGGAATTAGCTTCTATTGTTTTTTCTCAAAAAATTTGGAGTCACCATTTGTATGGAGTAAAGTGTGAAATATATATTTATCACAAATGTTTAAGGTATATATTCACTCAGAATGATTTGAACATGAGATAGAGGAGATAGCGGGAATTAATCATGGATTATGATTGTACAATTCATTACCATTCGGGAAAAGCAAATAAAATGGTTGATGCTTTGAGTTGAAAAAGTAATGCTTCATTAACCATGCTACGTTTGGAACAAGATCCTTTGGTTTTTGATTTGATGAAATTTGGAATAGAAGTTGTTGGTACAGGAAGTTCTTCTGTTTTGTTTCAGGTATCAGTGAGATCATCCCTATCAGACAGAATTAAGAAAGCGTGGAAGAAAGACAGTGGGTTACGGAAAAAGGTAGAACTGGTTCAAAAGGGTAAGTTTCCTGAATTTAACATTGATAATGATTGTGTTTTGAGGTTTGGGAAGAGATTATGTGTTCCTATTCATTCAAAGATGAAGAATGAGTTGTTATGTGAGGCTCATTGTTCCCCGTTTTCAGTTCATCCTGGCAGTACTAAGATGTACAAATGTCTGTGGGAGTATTACTGGTGGGATTGAATGAAAAGAGATATTTCTGATATTTCATTGAAGTGTTTGACTTGTCAGCAGGTTAAAGTAGAGCGACATTTAACAAAAGGGATGCTTCAGCCTTTACCAGTGTCAGAGTAGAAATGGGAAAATATATCCATGGACTTTGTTGTGGGATTACCAAAGACACCTCGAGGTAATAATGCAATCTAGGTTATTTTTGATTTCTTGACTAAATATGCTCATTTCCTTCCTATTCGATATACCATCTCTATAGATCAACTTTCTCGATTGTATCTTAAAGAGATAGTCAGGTTACATGGAGTTCCCCTCTCCATTGTACCTGATCGTGATCCCAGGTTCACTTCTAACTTTTGGAAAGGCCTTCAGAAGTCGTTGGATACTGAATTAAATATTAGTACATCTTTTCATCCTCAATCAGATGGCCAGTCAGAACGAACAATTTAGACATTGGAGGATATGATACGTTCTTTCTCTATGGATTATCAGGGAATTTCAAACCAACATCATTCTTTGGTTGAATTTTCATATAATAGCAGTTTTCATTCCAGTAAACAGATGGCTCCGTTTGAAGCATTATATGGAAACAGTGTCGAAATCCAAATTTTTGGGATGAAAAGGGTGAAAGGAAGCTGATGGGACCTGAATTGGTAGAAGAGATGGCATAAAAAGTTCAGTTGATTCAGAAACACATCAAAACAGCTCAGAGCAGATAGAAAAGTTATGCAGATAACCGGAGGAATGATCTATCTTTCGAGGTAGGTGATCATGCGTTTTCTCAAAGTTTCACCATGGAAAAGTGTGATGTGATTTGGTAAGAAATGAAATCTGAGTCCAAGGTTCATTGGACCATATGAAATTCTAGAAAAAGTTGGATCAGTTTCTTACCGAGTGGCTTTACCTCCGATTTTATCTCAGGTACACAATGTTTTTCATGTTTCGATGTTGAGAAAGTATTTTCCAGATTCATCTCATGTTTTGAGCCGAGAGGTAGTTCAGTTGGAAGAGAATCTATCTTATGAGGAACAACCGCTTCAGATTCTTGACCGTAAAGATAAAGTGTTGCGGAATAATGTAATTCACCAGGTAAAGGTTTTATGGAAAACCATATGGTTGAAGAGGCAACAAGGGAATCTGAAAATGCTATGAGGGATAAATACCCCCACTTATTTTGATAAGTGAATAAAATTGCGAGGACGCAATTCCCAAAAGGGGGGAGGGATTTAAAATCCCAATTAAGTAATGAATAATATATATTCTTATCTATGTCTATTTATGAATAAGATAGTGTTTTAGAGGCTTAAAATGAGAATAAATCTAATCTTAAGCATGGAATACTCTAATATTTTTAAAATATTGTTTTACCGCCTTTTGATGGCGAATAATTTTTAAATCTAACTTTTGAATATTTTATATGCTATATTTGTCAAAATAAACTTATTCTTTATGATTGGGACATTGAAATTTACTTTGGATAAATTCCTGGTATTTTTCTGATAATGTTCATTTTTTAATGAATAGTGAAAAGTGTTGTATTTTAATTCAAAACCTATTTTTAATCTAATTTATTTATATAGTTAGATTATCTTTTTAATTGGTTTTAAAGTGAAATTAGAATATATTTTTACAATTTAATCCAATGGTGGTCATTGGAATTAATATCACTTTGAGATTGGACATAAACGAGTGTCAATCTTTTGATATGTATTCTTTCTTAAAAACACGCTATTTGATTTGACAGTGGGATTTAATTATAAAATTATATATTGCAACTTATATGTTATGAATTTGGTAAAACAAACATCATTTTTGAATTTGGAATATCAAATATAGCTTATGGTGATTTTTTGGTATTTTTCTGAAAAACCTTAATTTTTGATGAATAGTGAAACCACAAAGTGGTAGTTACAAAAATAGGTTTTTCGTTTAAATGGAACATTACCACTTCTGTGATTTGAATTTCAAAAATCCAATATAAATTATTTTCATTATGAAGTAAAATTTGGTTCAATGTGATAAAAAAAATTTGATGAAAAGTAACTTTTACGTTTTATTAATCGCGATTAAATGTAAATTATTGTGATTTAAGGTAAAAATGATATTATAATAAAATGAAAATATCTAGAAAATTGTCCTAACTCTATTGGATGAGTAATGGAGGACCAATACAACCCATGGGACGATTTTTGGGACCCCATGGAGCCACTTGGGTAAGATAATGACATTAATGCCTTTTATTTAAAGTAAAAGTAAAAATGACACAAACATGTATTGTTTTACTAAAACAATTATTACATTGGGTTATACAAGTCATATTTTTAAATAAAAATATTTATTGGAAAAATAAACATATTTCCTACATCATAGTATTTTTTTCTATAATTTTTAGACATTAAATAAGTTAAATTATTTATGACATAATGATGATGCAGTGATTACCTCATTATTTAACGATTTAAATAAAATGAAAAGATAATGTAAAATATAAGACCTAAAAATGTCAAAAACCTATTGGATGGGTGGATTTTAAACTCTTATCACCTTATCCTCGAAATACATCATTGTGGGACCTTTAAAATCCGAAACTCATTTTCAAATAAAGTAACATTTTATACCTTTCCAAGAGTGCCCCTCCTCTACTCTTATAAAAGGTCCCCACCTCTACCTCCTTACCCACACCTCTCAAGCCTTTGGCTCGGCCACTATATGATAATTTTATCTCTCCACATCCCTATACTCATAATAGATGCCTTAACTTAGGCAGGAAGCTTCTCAATGGTTCAAACCAGAGGGAGTTACCCGATTTTAAGGTAATGTCTTCACTTGTGTTCTTTTGTTTTATTTTGCTTCTCCAACACCCTAAACTCCTTTTATTCATTTCTTTTGTAACAAATCAAGTATATTCCATATACTAGGATGTTTTTATAGGAATTATTAGAGCTACACTTACACAATCCTACATCTAATGGTTAATGAATATACTGTTTCTGTGGATGGTGAATTTCTGCCTCACAAAACGATGATTGTTCAATATTCTTGTTAACAGATTAAAATTGGCCATTAATATGTCACTATATTTATATATGATATATATTATGTTTATGTTTTCCTTATGCTTCTGTATTTTTCATTTGTGGCATACCTTTACGGTTTCCATTATGGGTAAACGCGATATCTTCATTTTAGGAAGTGCGGACTACCGCCCCCTCAATGTGATTTGATTATTTTATACCATATTTGGTACGTATAAAGGATAGATTTAATGATATTATATATGATACCATGCATTAATTATAATACTATTATGTATCATTATGTTTTAATTACATTAAATATGAAATAAAAGTGGAAGTAGCGTTCAGGCGTACGTACGGCTTACCGTCTCAATGAACGGTGCATTTCATTTCTTACCTCTAAATGTTATGTAATATTATAAATGAATGTATATAATGGATATATATTATATATATGATATCTACATAATTAATATAATTTTGGATATAATGGATATTTTACCCCATGAACAAATTTGTAATTATAAAGAGTTTATTTTTGACTCAAGTACCAATGATCTTTAAAACGACCGTTATTAACTTAAATAATTACATAATGTTCATAACATGGTAATAAGTGATATAATAGGAATAATGAACTTGAAAAATGTTATTAATCAAGTATAAATTAAATCATGTTTATTATTCAGGAGATTAAATAACGATCGATTCAAGTTGGACCCGAGATAATGGACTTCGTCTTAATCTCCTTTCATTGAGGCATATTTCGTTTTATGCACAACTTTATTTTATATGGTGTATAAACCCCTTTGACTTTTACTTTTATACAAAAGCAGCCTTTTTATACTAATCGTTTTACTAAATGAAACAAAGTAATGTTTCTTTTAACATACGTAGTGAAAATGACCTATTCCGCCGTCGCGAGTATTATTTGGTCTTTGGCTTCCTCAACAAGTTGTAATGTTTTTAAATGAAATAAATACCATATACTCTTTTATGTATTTTAGTATTGAAAATGGTTTTTATAATGTATTTTTTATGTTAGTATATTTAAGTGATATATTGTGATCAAAGTGTGCAAATGTTTTCATTCCATTATATTTGTTTTTTGTATTATGATTTTATAATGAAACTTGGACATTTGTCGGGTGGTTACGTGATAAACCATATGACGGGTGGTGCCGTGAATACCAGGAAAGGTGGTTAAGTTATAACCTCTAATGGACTGGGAATGGATGTCGGCCGTATAGATATTCAATTATGTGTTATGTGTGGAAGTCGACCGTATGGTTATTCCATTTAAGTATGTTTATGTCCCAAGTTACCTTTATATGTTATGTGTTCTTTAAATGGGTTTTATGGTAATATATTGGTTACAAAAGGGTAAGTAATGTTATTTTATTCAGTGAGGAGTATTTACTACTCCATAAAGGTGAAAAGTTTTACTTTGATAAAGTATTCATGGTTAACTTGTTGTTTTGAAAAAACTAACAGTTTTCCTCCTTTGTGTATCCCTTACTGATATTTTTATGCTCAACCCTAGTTTTTTTGAAAAATTTTCCACATGAATTAATGTGGAATAGGTTCAAGGATGGGATCAAGGAAAGTTCATCCAATCTAAAACATGGAACTAGACATGTTTCTTTTTAAGATTTTTTATTTTATGGAAATTTAGTAGAAGTGTCTACATTGTAATCTTTTGAGATGTAAGAGTTATGTCATAATTCTCTACAACTCTAAACCTGAAAAGATCATCAATGTGAATTATTCGTTTAATTCAATATCAAGTAATGTTTAAGGCCAAGGCCTTATAATCATGTTGTGAACAGTGATAATAATGTTAATATTTATTAGATTAGATCGATGTGACAAATATGATATTGTGATACTTGTGATAAACAAGTGTGGGACATAGTGTTCTTCATCAAAATTAGAGATGTGTGATTGTTTGATAAACATGTGTGGGACATGATCTGCTTCATTCAGAATTCCATATTGATGAAGGAGTTCGGGACACGGACTAATGATTGAAAATATCACATGTATAATATGATGTTAAATGTGTTTTGGGTCATAGACATCATCTTTAAATATCCACAGGGTCATAGGCATTAAGATCAAGGCCCAAAATGATTCTATTAGAATATGGATCTAAATGGACATGATATTATATTTAAATTTATGTATAATGAATTCCCATGTGTTATAGTTAATTGTAAATTTAATATGTGATATTTTATATTCTAGGGGTATAGACGAGAGTCTGACATGGGCAGTTGTAGGTATTGAGATATTGTGAGTCCTCTAGAACATGAATGTTATGATGTCCAATAAATAGTAACTGAATAAATATAAAATATTTATATTATTAATTATATTTTATTCTATATAAAACATTCTACAATTATATTGGCTGGATATTTTTTTCAGACATTGGTGGTGGCGTACTGATTTGTACTCACCCCATACATGGGTTTCCTAATTAGTACCCAATTATACATCACGTTTACATTATAAGATTTCTGTATGGATCCAATATTAGATTGATATGTGGGTAAAGATCATGGATGAGGTACCCAAATGTGATTTGTGACATATTTTTAGAGTTTCCAATGTCTTTATTTATATTGGGTTCTTCATATTGACACAGGGAATATATTTTTCACGACATATCTACTTATTCTCATTTGAAATTTTTATTTCATGTTTTGGTCATTATACGGTAACTCTTTGGTTTGGTTATTGCTTACACCATTTGGATACAATTATTTATTTCCACTAATATTCTATTTTGATAATGATGGTATTGACTCCCAATGATTGATATTATACACTCGTTACAAGTCAAAAACACTTATCATATGTGGAGCCGCACATGATGTCATTTGACCGAATGACATGGGGGACAAGTGTGTGGCACATGGGTCAGGATGTTACAAAATTATCTAGTTATTTATATATATATATATATAGATGGCAAATAATTCAATCCATTATAACAGTAAATAGGGGAACATTTCATAGGAGAGAACAATGGTAGATATCCAAGATTATAAGATTATTATTTAAATAATTGACATTTAAAATGATATGGTATTTTGTACATTCATTATAACAAAAAAAATTATAATTATTTATTATATTTTCGATCTTCTCACTCATTTATAACATTAATTATTTTAAAATAAGTTACATATTAACCTAACTATAAAATAATGGTGTTTTAAATCCAGACTCAATGGTGAAATTTTATGTTAATTATAATTCATTAGTTAGTTCTCAACATCACACATAGAAATACCATATTTTATAACTTGATTATTATAATTATGGTTAATTTTAATATAATCATTTTTATGTAGTGTATTTATAAAAATGAAAAATTATTTTCTTTTCAAAAGACATTACAATTTCTATAGAAATCAGAGGAAGTAGTACATCATACACACGACTGACATTATTATATCCTATACGGAGTGGATAGAAATAATTTAAAAAATATATAATTAATAATGATGAAAAATAATATAATAAATTTCAAAGAGCTACATTATATTCATCACCTTACCCAACACTGAGAGGAGGTAATAAAAAAATAATGAAATCGATTCACAAGGAAGTAGCCTTCCATGCTCACAAATGATGCTTTTTAAAACCATTTTATTGAAGTGGATATGATTTTAGTTAATTAAATTAATATAATAATATCATAGAATATAAATTATGTTATGTTTATTATATAATCATGGATTATTAATAAATGGAATAGGTGGATGAAGGAATAAAAAACTAATTCTTTCTGAAAATTTTTACCTCTTCTTCTATTAACCTCATTATGTTTTTAGATAAATCCTTCCAAGGTTTATTTTATTCCCAATATAATTATTGTGTGATGATTTGTTGGAATATGGAAATTTATTTTTTAGATAATGGCCAAACTGAAATGTTTTTAATGTGTGAATAATGTAGTAGAGGAACCGTTAATATGTGATGTGAGGGAAACACTTGTAATATTTTGAATGGAAAATGTTCTAGACAAGTTTTTATCTTAAAAATGGAATGAAAATGAATAATTCGTGATAAAATTATGGATATGGTTGAAACTTTTCCATCCAATTGGCTTCAGAAACATTTTTTTTCATATTTGGCGCTTATAATTTTAGTTTAACCCATATTAAATACATTTTACCTTGACTAGAATAAATAATTTTCACTATTTTTATTATTCATTTTGTTCAAAACATAAGTTTATTATCTTTTATAATATAAATTATTTTGATCCATAATATTTATTTCAATATTTAAAAATACAATTCATTGATGTTCAAATATATAATATAAAAGTAATACTACGAATTCTATGAGAATGTATGGTTTTGAAGAGATAATAATAAAATGATTACATAGTTTTTATATCATATATAAATTTGAAAATGGTTCCAATATCCTAAAATATATTGGTATATTTTAAATTAAAGTAAATTGAACTTAAAACCAATTTAATTAAAAATTATTCATTATAAATAAATAAAATGAAAAGGAACCATAAATTTTATATTCAGTACTAGTCACTATTAATCTAAAAGAAATTTTTAAAAAACCCTAAAATCACCCAATGATATGTTTAGAATTTTTATGTAGATATTTTTTTATAAAATTAATTTTCCTGAGTTCATAAACATTAATTTCAACAAATGGGACAAAATTTATTTCTCTAAAAACACATATTAAAATATAAATGTTCAGGTTTCTTATCTCATGACTAGAAAAAAAATATTATCATAGAAATATTTGTTGAATATATAATATAGAATATTTAATAGAATAATTTAACAAAATATTATTGTCATTTTATTGATTCAAAGCATATTTATTGAAAAAAAAATTATATTAGAATATATATATATATATATTTATTCAATTGGTTCATATCTTCATTTATAATAATTTATCACTAAATAATTATTTTGATAAATAATTCATAAACCATATTTTCGTAATTTACTTTATACAAATTTTAATCTACATTCAAATGAATATGTTATATGTATCAAATTGAATTAAAATATTAATAAAATATCTTGAGTTGTTTAAAGTCTATGTCACGTGTAACAAATGTTAATCTTCTTGTTTAATTTAAAACTAGATAATAATGGTTTTGTGAAAAATATCAAAAAGATTAAATTTATTTGATATTTACTTCAAAAATGTCTTTGTGTGTTGAATGATTCATGAATTTGATGTGTGTGTGTTTTGGATATGGGGTGAGAACCTAAGATACTCATAACTATGATGATAATGTGGTGGTTATATTTTATTTAAATGCTTGAAAATTCAAAAAAAATGTATGAAGGGTGACACATGATACTGTTCAATTTATTAATCTTATTCCAATGTTCTAGACATTTATTTAAATAATATGTCATATTATTAATCCATATGAAATAAATAATTTCCTTATAACCTTTTACATTATCCTCTTTCGCCATTGAATGATTTGTCTTATCCATGTATACAGGACTATTGGTAATATTTGATCAATGTTCGGTGGTGATTTTTTATTGACCATAATAATTATCAATGATGATGTTATTAAAATATATATTTTTAACAATAAAATTAAAATTATTATTTTAAATACACATTTATGTTTGAAGTCATAATTATTTTTCATTGGGTGTAGTTTTATGTGGTTGTTATATAAATTATAAAAAATAGTCTATCAATAAAACAATTCATTCATTGTTGTTCACCGATAGTCGGTACTATATTTCCAAATTCACCAAGATATACCGGTTTCATCTATGTAAGTATGTATATAAATATATATTCACTATCAGGTTATAATGAACCGACCCATAGAGATGATTAATGCTAGTTGACCGAGATTCAAAATTTCGTCGAATATGTGCATACGGTTCTATATATACATGTAGGGTTTTCAAATTAGTTGAGAATCATGTTAATTTTCTAGAATCATATCCATATTTCAAAATTCTCTATGTTCTATCCACCATTTAAAACATAAATCCATACAAGAAAAAAATGACATCACATTGTATTTAGGATAGTAATTTTAGAGTCATATAATTATCCCTAATTTAATGGACAATTTTTCATTCATCAACTATTCAAATTGAATTTTTAGTAACTTTAATTATATATAAATATAAATTCTCCTTTCCTAGTAGATTCCCAAAAAATGAAAAATTAGGATTAATATTTCACACATTTAGTATTATCATTTCAATGAAATATACATGGAAAATTTAACAACTTAGGTTCTCCGATTATTAGTTATGTGTGATATGAAAATTCAAAGGTAAGGGAGGTTATTTAATATTTTTTATTCATAGTATTTAAAATCCCTTATACAAGGGAATAAAATATTATAATGGTTCAATATTTTTAACAAAATTGATTAATTTTTGTAATAGGTAGTTAATTATTATAAGGAAATAATATTTGTTTTACAAAATAACATCATTCATTATTTAGAAATAATTTTTTTTTTTGATAATTTATATTTTTAATTTCTAAAAAAAACTAATTATAGTGTAAATGTTTTAATAAATTATAATAATTCTTTATTTATAATTTTCTATTCATATAATTATCATAACTAGTTTTTTATTTATTTTATTGTTTTTAATATATCTTATTTTTCTTTAATTATTATTTTAAATTTATTAATGGTATTTTTAAATATATTTGTGGACATGCACTATAATTACCAGGAAAATTCCATAAATTGTTGTAATGTATTTACAAATGATTAATTATATTCCTGAATTTTATTAAGCTTTACATTTGATAGAGTTATTTATGATTATTTTGAAATTATATATTGAATTGATTATTAATGAGTGAGGATTTGAATATAAAATATGTTTATTAAAAATTTGTCTCATATGTATGGAATTTGTATATGATGAATGGGGATTGAATCCATGACCATGAAGGGACTATGGGGCTAAAAATGATATTTTCATTACTAATAGTTTACACACTGTTTTCATATGTTTTTATGTATAATTATATTCCATAAATATATATTAACTTAAATGTAATATAATAAAATTTCTAATGGAAAAAATAAGCTTTATTTCAAGTGTTATTATAATTTTAAATTTAATTGGCATCAAGGATATATATATTTTGAAATATATTAAATAATATTTATTGTTGATTTTTCATTAGACAACAAGAATAATATTTGATATATTTCTTATTATTATATTAGATGATTTGTATTTGACATGGGAAATTTTTTTCTCAAAATATATTTATAATATTAATATGAAAAAGATTTATCCACATGATTTAAATACCAATACTAGGTATTTTATTTACACCCCAAATATTTAAATGTTTTTCAATGGATTATTGAAAATTACTAGGTCATTTATGTTTTCTTATGATTATGATTATTGATTGAGAAAATATATATAGTAGTTACATAAATTATATACAACAATGATATATTAAATGATATTACTAATCCTAAAAATCCAAATCATAAAATATCATTGTCTGTGTAAATGATGGAATATTTTTCTATTGAAATTTTTATAAAAAAATATGGCATGTTATTAACAACATATCATCGAGTGTGGCTCTCGGGTTATTTCACTCAGGATGGGCTGCCATAAGGATGAAAAAGTAGAACAATAGTTTTATCCCCCTCTGGTAAACTGTATAGATAGGATATAAGATCATTATTTTTTATTCAATCAAAGATATTTTTTAATACATGTCATCACTTTTTATCATGATATTTAAAAATAAATATCAAGTAAAGAAAAATGACACATTAAATTTAAATGTCCCTAAATGTTATAGTGAAATATAAATTGTGGGCACTAGTTTCACACCGATATCAAAAAAATTATAAATTTATATACTAATGTCTATGTTAATGGTAAAAAAACTATTCTAACAATGGGGAGGTACCATGACCCAAAAATATCAATGGTTCTCTATATCTCAATATTTAAAAAATTGTATATAAAAATATTTTTAATGGATAAATGGGGAATATTTTTATAAAACGTACAAGGGTAGTGTAGTTTGGTTGTAATTTCAAGATCTCCCTCAAGGGAAAAATGATCAAAATTATTATCCAAATATTTATTGGATAATTATAAAACCTCAAAATAATATATTTATGTATTATTTTTTCTTGTAAAGAGAACATAGAATATAACTATAAATTGATCCATAGATATTATAATGAATGTAACTTCAATTTGTGTTTGATTTTAGAACTCATGTGAGCGGTCATCAGTGGTAATAATTGTCCAAATCATGGATAGAAAATGTCTCAGATAAAAAAAATAAAAAAATTAATGTACATTAATATATTGAGATGATACAATATGAAACATATAAAACTAGTATTCTATGTATTGGTAATTATAATCCCTACACAAACATAAAAATATAATTACCTAATGAATTGATAAAGAAATGTCCCAACCTATGATTGAATAATTTGATAAAAAATTGATTTCCAAGGATGTGGATGAGTAATTTTTTTGAAAACACACCTATTGTTATATTTATATATAAAAAGATAATGTTTTTATTTATATAAATATATTAATATATATATTTTTATTTTATAATAGTAGAGTAAGTTATTGTATTTCATGTTGGAAACAAAACATTATTCCATATTTTAATATCACAATGTCACGTATGGATTTCTCCATGAAAAATATTGGAATCCATAACTGATGAAATGATTATATCATCATTAATCATAGGTTTCATCATTATCACCATTTCTGACATGTGATTTACAAAACTTTTTGATAACATATGATGATAAAATGAAATTTCATTATGTAAAAAAATGACATATAAAGGATGTTTTAAAATCAACACTAAATGAATTGTTATTATATTTTTATTAAAATCTTTAAATTATATTGATTGATACACTAATTTTTATTTAGAATCTATCTACATTTAGAGGATGTTATAATTGGTCGATAAAACCTCTATGAAATAGTTTTTTACACATTTATTTATTATAATTTTAGCTATGATATTTTAAAAATACTCAAAATAGTAATTAATTATTAATTTAATTATTATTTTATAGTTTTTATTTTTCATATTATATTTTATATTAATTTTAATTTTTAATTTTTAATTATTCATTATTTTTAAAATTTATAAAAAATAACATAACCATTCATTATTAAATATTTATTATTTGTTATTAAGGAGATACCTATGTAGTAATTTCACCACATAATTTGACATATTGGTAGGGTTGAAATCATAAAAATCACTCAAGGGAGATATTTTTGATTTACATATGGATGATGATGTAGTTAGTGAAACCTAAAGGGGTGTAGTCCTAGGTACACATTGATGCAGGTGGGTATACAATGCATGATTATGAGAGAGGAAATTTGTTAGAGAAAATATTTTCAATTAATTTATATTTAATATCATTTTTTTAAACCCACAAAATTGTTCCTCTAAGATGAATTGTTTCATTTTTATGAAATTGGTTTTATTTTGAGTTGAATAGTAATAATTGGCCATTTTGGATTTTTAACAGTTTTAAATTATTTTTTTAGTTTGGCCATAACATTATCTACACTGATAAAAATTGAAAAATTATTTCTTTTCCAGATTCTACACACCAAGGGATTCATTTAACAGTTTTGGACTAAAAGCTGAATTGGTCATATGGAAGTTCAAAAGAAGCTCACAAGTGGGAGAAAGAAAAATGTTTTCAGTTCTGCCTAGTTTTTGTGTGGGCTTCATAACTCATTCATGGTGGGCACAAATATTGTGATATTCGGTAAGTGGACACACAAGGAGTTTTTGGAGCATCTTTTATGAAGTAAGGGCCGCGTGAAGTGGCCTTTTATGGGGTCATTAAATCACACTAATCCAGAGGATTGCGTTTTGTAGTGTCTGACTGGACATAATAAATACTCAGAGTAAGACGGCCATAACTATCGGAATACATTTCCAAATCTGATGAAATTTTTAGGGGACACGGCCAGGGAAATTATGAACAAAATTTAAGAAGGGCTCAATGCATGAAGATGTCATTTATTAGTGCTTCAATGCATCAACATCCGGGGGACAAATTCTGGCTATAAAAGGAGAAGAGCTCCACCCTCTCAAAGCATCCCATTCTCCATCCCATTCCTTCTGGGACACCAAAAAAGGGGAAATTTTCGCCTTTTACTTTTATTTATTTTCTTTTTTACAGTTTTGTAATGATTTATGCTTCCCCATTCATCTATATTAACTTTACCATCGTGTTGTAAACATTTGAAGTTATTGGGGAAGGGTTGCTTTTCTACATTGTAATGCTTGAGTTCTTGGACGCAATTGAACAAGTTTCTTTCTTTTCAAAGTTTTTTTCAATTTCTTATAGCGGATTTTATTATCAAGTGCAATCGATATTGAATATTAATTCGGTTATTGATTTTTCCTTGGTAAAATAATCATAATCTTCATCCACTGAATTTTGGTTTATATTTGATGGAATAGACCAGGGATTAGTGGTGAAGTATTCGACGATCGTCAAGACGTGTAAAACGTGTAGTGAATGTTCATGATTGTTTTGGATAAAAAAACCTAATATTATATTGCCCATTTCAATTAAGGATATTCAATACAACTACTTTACACATGGATAGAGAGTTGACCAAACCTATATCTTGGTAAGGTTTTCTCTCATCATCAAAATTTCACCAAAGAAGTGAGATGAAACGATTGAGGAAACTGACATTAATGAACAATGAAGAAGAGTTTTTAATTAAATTGAACAAGGATAGAATTACAATGAAGAATCTGACCCCGATCTAATCAACCTTCTTATTATCATAGTTTTTCAATCAGTTTAATTTCAAATTTCATTTCAAAACCACATCATTTTTACCCTCGTCTAAAAGTGTCAACCCATTTTTTTGTGCACTCTTCTTCGGGAGACATCCTAGGTCAACCACATTACTACATTTTAAATTAGGAAATATTTTTTTTTCCACTCCCTATGACAGGCGTGTGTCAAACTTGGTACCATTGCAGGGGAGGGAAGTGCTACAAACTAATTGTAAATATTTGGCTTTTTCAGTTTAAAAAAATTTCAAAATATCTTTTTCCATGTTGTTTTCAAATGATTATTTATTTAATTCATGGAACAATTATCCACCAGTGTGAGAAACAATTATTGAATCACCTTGGTCTATAAAGTATAAAGTTTCTTTCTTGGCTAAAAAAATTTGTGGAGCTCAAATCTATATCATAACAGATGATGAAATCAATGATCTCATTGAAAGCCTTAAAGATAACCTCGAATACCCATTGTTGGAGGGTTTGGCAAGAGAATTAATTGATCTTCAGGAGTATTTTCTGGAAGTTTATCAAGAAATGATCAGAGTACAACACCAAGAAGAATAAGTTCACAAGGATATTGAATCCCAATTTGAAATAATTATACAAATAGGTCAAAAACTAGAGACCTCAATACAGTGGATAGCGGAACAAGTACATTCATCCCAGGATCAACAAATGGAGCCAGATCAAGAACCAGAACTCGGAAAATTGATGGTAGAAGTATCCCCATAAATCCTTCAAGTTGAAGAACCCATGGAGGCCTTGATGAAATTAAAAGAAGATCCATTGAGCCCATCTAAATCAATGTTGAAGTAGATTTATGAAGAATATTTAGCAATTAAAATACATATGGGTGATCAAAAAGATCTAGATAACTTCTAGAATGAGTGTGAGGAACCTATTGAGCCAACTATTCCACATAATGATTCAACAACATTAAAGGAAGAAACCAACAATATAGTGGAATTTGAAGGGAATATAGAGGAGTCTGACTGTCTACCTCTATTTAGCGAAATTCAACTCCAAGATGCACCTCCCATTGAATAAATAATTGAAGCCAAACAAGTTCAGGGAGTCAACATTTTCATAAACTCATTATATTATGATTTTGTTGAAACTAAATTGAGTATTACCTCCCCTTCTTTTAATTTTTCAGATTCAGAAAACACATGTATTTCCTTTGAGGAAGATGATGAAAATTTATATTCATCCATAGAGGAACATATAGAGCTCCCCAAAACTGTTGAACATTTAATAGAGGGAGTACAGGAGAAGATCAAAGTGGATTTTCTAGAGGAAAATGAGACACAAGATACTTACTTTGAAAGGGAAGAATTTGATATTGATTCTTCATGCTTTAATTTTATTCATATAGAATTAATCTCTGACATTCCCTTTGATTTTTCCATAGATGTATCATACCTTCAGCAACCACTGGAGAATAAAGAAGATGTTGTTCAGGCGGAACCCAAGAAAGTGGAGGACTCATTTATTATCCTAACACCATCATGCATGTTGTATCTAATTATAGTAGGTGTGTACTTGGTATGCTATATGAATGGAGTCCTCAACAATTAGGAACAAGTTCATGCTGGGAATAAGATTTTTTGTTGGTTCATGAGTAAGAAACCTCACCCACCATTAGATTGGGGATAACTGATTAGAACTGCCCCTTTGGAGGCAGTCAAAACCCAGGGCCCACTTGAGTGATTAAACCATGTTTTATCATTCTATTCTCTTCCTATTTCTATTTTCATTACTTTTAATAAATATATTATGTTTTATTTTGTACTTTTATTTGTAGGTTTTTATAGTACAACACTTGGAAGCATAACTCAATGTTGCATTGTGAATAAATCAGGTTGTACCTATCCTTTACACTTCATTGATTTTGTGATTCATTTGAAAATTGGATTACATGTTAAATCCACTTGAATGAATTGAGGAAACTGCAACATTTAAGTGAGGGGGAGGGAACCTTTGTAGTATATGATTTTCATTTGATGTTGGTTTTCACAGAATAATAAAAAATTGTGCATTTTCAATTTTTGGTGTGTTTATTTTTCAATTTTTTGTGTGTTTTTGAAACTTTTGAGCTGAAATGATTATCATTACCATTTTTGAAACCCTGGTCAATGAGTAAACCAATCTATTCCATGGAACTGAGCATTAATGAATGTTGAAATGACTTTGTTTCGAGTTCAAATATTTTGGAACTTCATGAAATGTACATTGATTTTTTAATCTAAAGCCATATTTCACTGTCTATATCATTGAAATCATATTCCTGTGAGGCTTCTGAACCATTTTTTTTCATATTCTTTTCATTCACCTCATTTCTTGAGAGAACCAAACCATGCTTGCTTAAACTTGAAATTGATTTATTTCTTTCAAAACATGATGGTTTGGGGTATGTTTGTTTTAAATGATTGAGGCATTTATTTGGTTTGAATCCCCCTATTCAAAATAATCCTTTTCATTATGGCCCACCTTTACATTTATCCTTCATTTTATCCCCTAGTAGACATGAATTTCATGTTATGTTAGCCACATTACATGCCAATTTTCCCTATCCTCCCTGATCTTGAAGTGAAATTGAAAGATCTAGTTAAACTTAAGTATGGGGGAAGATGTCTTGTGGTGTACTACCTCATTTGGTGATACATTTGGAGGAATATAAAATCATGAAGAGCTTATGTTCCTACTGAATATGTCATTTTGTTAAAATCTGTGCCTTTATAGTGCTTTAATGATAATAGAAGTTGTTCTTTTCTGGAGTTTCCGATGTAAAAATTAACGATGTGCCTATGTGGAGCATTCAAGAAAAATCATGTTTGAAAAGATTTATATTTATTGTGCTGAAATCCTGAGAATATTGAATGATGATGGAGCCGAGTTTCTGCAAATGGGAAGATAAGGATACCATACTTGACTGAAAATTAGAATCTTTCAATTTTGATTCAAAAAGATCCAAGCCCTCTTTTTTCAGCCTCAGAATTTTTAACATCTAAATCCTACCAACCGAAAGTCACTGAACTGCACTAAAAAGTACTCTTGAGAAACACATGTCTTTGACTCATATCGAGTAGAGAATTATAAATTTATCAATCCTATGGTGACTCTTGAGTGAGTTTGGATGAGAAAAGCCTTGTTCAGCATTTAAATTTGTGAGATGAGAGAAAATTATTTTGAGGTAGATGTTATGTGTGTATGGGATAATAAATGAAGTGAACATATTTTAAAATCTAAAATGGAGAACATGAAATAATTTTTTTGATGATCCATTATATCTTTTTGTTTCTTGTAATTAATTTTGTAGATCTCATTGATATGTATTTTGGATTTTATTTGATTTGATTTTTACTTATCCAGGATTCCAAGTTCTAAGTGTGTGGGAATTGATAGAGAAAATATTTTAAATTAATTTATATTGAATATCATTGTTTTAAACCCACAAAAGTTTTCCTCTAATATGAATTGTTTCATTTTTATGATATTGTTGTTATTTTGAGTTGAATAGCGAAAATTGGCCATTTTGGATTTTTACCAGTTTTAAATTATTTTTTTAGTTTGGAAATAAAATTATCTACACTAATCAAAATTAAAATATTATTTATTTTTCAGATTCTACACATCCCTATATTCATTTAATATTTTTGGACTAAAAGCTGAATCTGCCATATGGAAGCTCAATAGAGGCTCACAATTGGGAGAAAGAAAAATGTTTGCAGTTCTGCGTAGTTTTTTTGTGGGCTTCATAACTCATTCATGGTGGGCCCAAATATTGTGATATTCGGTTGGTCGAATCGAACGGGGTTTTGGAGAATCATTTTTGAAGGAAGGGCCATGTGAAGTGTCCGTTTATGTGGTCCTTAAATCACCCTAATCTGTAGGATTGTGTTTTGTAGAGTTTTACTGGACAAAATATATTATTCGTGTAAAATGCCCATAACTCTAGGAATACATTTGAAAATCCTATGATATTTTGAGGGGACACGGCCAAGGGATTTATGGACAACATTAAAAAATGGATAAATGTGTGAATATGTCATCTAATGGGGCTACAACGCGTCAACATCCGGGGAACAAATTCTGGCTATAAAAGGAGGAGAGCTCCACCCTCTCAAAACATCCAATTCTCCATCCCATTCCTTCTGGGAAACCAAGAAGGAGAACTTTTCACCTTTCAATTTTATATGTTTTCTTTTTCATAGTTTTTGAATGCCTTATTCTTCCGTATTCATCTCTATTACCATTACCATGGTGGGGTAAACATTTGGAGTGATTGGGGAAGAGTTGGGTTTCAACATTGTAATGCTTGAGTTATTGGACGCAATCGAATATATTTCTTTTTAATTAAAAGTTTTTTTTAATTTCTTATAGTGGAATTTATTATCAAGTGTGATCATTCATGAATATTAATTCCGTTATTTATTTTTTCCTTGGTAAAATAATCATAATCTCCCTCCACTGATTTCTGGTTTATATTAAATGGAATAGACCATGGATTAGTGGTGAAGTACTGGATGATCGTCAGTATGCGTAAATGGTGTAGTGAATGTTCTTGATTGTTTGGGATAAACAAAACTCGATCGGGTATTTCCCATTTCAGTTATAGATATTCAACACAACTATTTTACACATGGAAGGATAGTTGAACAAACCGAGATCTTAGTAAGGTTTTCTCTCATCATCATAATTTCACCAAGGAAGTGAGAGAAACGATTGAGGAAACTCACTTTAATCAACAAAGAAGAAGATGTTTGAATTAAGTTTAACAAGGATAGCATTACAATTATGAAACGGAACCTGTACTAATCACCCTTTTTAATATCATAGTTTTTCAATTATTTTAATTTCAAATTTCATTTCAAAAACATAAAATCTTTACCCTCATTTTAAAGTGACAACCCGTTTTTTTGTGCGCTCCTATTCAGGAGACATCCTAGGTTAACCCCATAGAAAAAATTTAATGTAGGAAATAATTGTTTTTCTACGCCATATGACAAACATGCGCCAACATTATTTAAGAATAATGTTCCCTTTATGGGATGACTAAATCAAACAATATATAGGATAATGTTGAAAATATATGGAAATAAACGAATAATGAAAAAAATGTATCTATAAATCTACAAATCATAGTAAATGTATGTATACAACCAATGTGAATGGTCATAATGTTATATATCTATGGTGTTCTTCAGAGGGGGAATCTAGGTCTTCTACTCATTAACATTATACATTTTGGAAAAAATCTATGGGTGTTTGGTCAATTTAAATTTTAGTAAAATAAAACCCATGGGTTCATTTAAATTCCTTGTGTATATATATGTGTCTTTCCTATAGTGGTTGTTTGGTCTATCACATATTTGTAGTTTTTAATCCCCTTATAGAATAATTATATTATATTTATTATTTATTATTCATTGAATTTTATTTAGTTACAAATTATTAATTTTTAATTAGTAATAGTTACTGTTTGTTGAAAAAAAATTATTTTTAATTATTATTTACATTTAATTTATAACAATATATTTATAATTATAAATATTTTATTTGTTAAAATTTTAATGTGTTGTTATATCATTTTTTCCTATATTTGGGGATATTTTTTGTTCCATTTATAGTCGATATTAAATGTGATAAAATAGATATTGGTTCCTTCCTCGATACGTACTAATGAAACATAAGACATAGGATGAGGGCCTTTTACCGATTTTTATAGGGCCACAAGTATATCAAATGTTTTTCAATTTGGTATAATATACGGTAATGGTCTAGATTTGAAGTGAGTAAACCCTAAGAGTGTGGTGAACTATCCTTTATGTCCCTGGGGTGCGTTTGTTGACTATTTTCTTATTACCTCTAACCACACTAATTCATAATAATCAGATAGTAATTATATGATATTTAAATTAATAATTATTTATTAATTATTTCCATATGATAACATACTAATTAATATGATTATATTAATATTTTTTTTGAAATTAGGGTATATTTTAAAATATACACACATAATCACATGAAAAACACAAAAAAACACACAAACAGATATATATATATATATATATATATATATATCTGTTTGTATTTGTGTAAATATAAGGGTCATAACGTCCTCATGTAACTAATGTTCTTATATTTGTTTAATACAGAACTTCCATTTAAAAAAACAAAACATTTGATTCTATGTAACAATATAATATCCCCGAATCCACACTATTATATCCCATGCTAAAAATCAATTATTTAAATTTATTTATTTTTTTCAAAAAAAATTATTACCCTTATTTAGAAATAAAAAAAATATTATAAAAGGAAAAAATTTCACAAAATTAATACCTATTTAAATTTATGTTTTCAAATATATATATATATATATATACAAAGAATACATACATTGAAATATCCATGTATTTATGTTCACTATTTTACCATTATAAATAATCTTTTCAAATTTTGAAGAAATTATTAAACATAAACTATAATGACCCATGGATTTTACATATAACAATACATGATTTTAAGTATATTTATACATCAGAGTATAATCCAAGGATTGTGAAGTCTATTTTCTTTAAAGATAAGGTACAAAAAACAAAAAACATGGAATTCAATATATCATCTCTTAGTATAGTCTTTATAATGATATAACAACTTCCATTGATACCATAAATCTTCATAGGGTACCCTGGGGATCACATGAACAATGTGATGAGCTAGAATGCCCAGCAAAGGAATTAAAATAAGAATAATAATTTGGTACAAGGGATTGAAGGCATGACAAGATGATATAAAAATCCATGTAACATATAGAATCATAACATATAAACATGGTATCATTTTAACATGTAATAACATAATTTTTGTAGAAATATAAAAAATGAATTTACTATCATTTATGTCTAACTTCAAAGACCGTCTCTTAGAGTATAACATTCCTTGGAAAACTACCAAGACCGTTTTACATAGTAGCACATGCTAAGTCTAACTGCATTGACCATCACATGTACTCGTCTCATGAGACTCAACATTACCCAATGCATTTTATTTCTATCTAGGCTCACAACCCATACATTTCATGAATATTATTTCAACAAAAAGACTCATACATAATTATTCTAATATAATCATAAGGGCTACCCAAAAAAAATTGGTACCACAATCATGAAATCAATCATAAACAAAGGTAATATCAAGAAAGTGTCCATGAAAGAATCGAATTAGAACATAAATAGACATTAATAAGGTAAAATAGAACCATATCATGGAAATTTTTGTCAAACAGAAGTAATAACTTATAAAAAGGAACTTCTAAAATTTTAGCCTTAAAACAGTTTTTTGCGGTTTTATGGAAAATACTACATTGATTTTAAAATAGGACAGAGGATAATAATTTATATAAAGAAAAAAGTAGACTAGGAATTTTCTAATTATAAAAATACTGATTTTATAAAGGCAATAGTTGCTCAAAATAGTGGATAGAGTGCACATGAAATATGGATGAATTTTGGGAAGTTCCCTTTAAACAAGAATGCTTAATCGGATGTATCATGGATGGATTTATTTAAAATAAGTTTTATCCCCGATTGAGAATGAGGGATGGATGTGAAAAAATGATTATAAAGAATTTAAAAATATTTTATAGGTAATACATAAAATGAAAAGACAACATCATTTGGATAAAATATAATGATAGAGAAACCATAATGAGTAAAGGCTGTTTATATAGAATTCCTTGTGGATTTTGGAATCAGGTGTACTTAAGAATCCTTCATGAGAGATAATGGTGTTTCTCATAAATTATAAAACATTTGGGATGTATGGGGGATTTGATAAATCATACCACATTATTAAGTATTACCCCGAAAATATCATAACATGGAAGACATAATCGAATAAAATAGATATAGAGAGGATCCCTTACCTTAAGTCTTGTGTTGATCTTCCACTAATAATAATTACATTAATAGTAAAAATAAGTTAATTAATTATTAATTCCATAACAAAATATATATGAAAAATATTTATTACAACCCGTTTATGTTCATTTATAACCATTTTGATGGGATAAGAGGTTCAATTTCATTGTTCGTGTCCATTTGTTTGTTAAGTTTTAATGATCAGTTCATGTTTGGATAAACATATATGATGAAGTTGGTTGTCCCAAATTGAAGTTATACTTTATTACTACACATAAAAATGGTGAAATGGATGATAAATTAATTTTTATAATTTATGTGAAGTTGAAACACTATATAAAACTTTATTAACACCCTTTTTTGTTAATTGGTGGGTTTTTACCACAAAGAACCCATTTTGTTTTATAAACCAAATCCATGTGAAAAAACGTTTTACATAACCATATATGAGGAAAAAAACATATATTCTAGTCTGGTTCAACCATGAAAATGGTTTCATGGCCATATTTTTATATGGTAATGAAAATTGATAACTCTTCGTCCTTAATTAGGATAAAAGAACGTATCTACAACGGTGTTTTCATTACATTTAAATAAAATATGGGGAAAGGAGGGATGATAATTAATTATTCATTTGGAATAATAGAATTATATTACATTTATGTTATAAGATTTATGATAGCATTTTCAGATGTGTGTAATGAAACTAGAAAATAAATGAATGTAAAAGAAATTAAATAATTTGAAAGAGGAATTTACCTCTTGAGTTTGTCTCCTTTGAGATCCTATTAAGGGGAGATGATTTGGTATTTTGAATAGACTAGTAGATTTGTAGTGTTGGTATTGAACATGCAAATGGATTTGGGAAGAATATTTCCATGTCACAATGCTTGAGCTAATTGATGAGAAGAGGTAAGGATTGGTGGTATATATTGTGTAGGGAAGGAGGGTTTTCATAATATTATAATCATTAATTTATTATTCCCAAGACATGAAATATTGAGTATTACATGACCTAAAATAGTAATAAATTCATGTGAGTTTGTGATTTGGGTGTTTACATCATTATGATGTCATGAATAGTGGATTTAAATTATAATTTATTAATATTTTAAACTAATATAGTTTATTATTCATCAAAAATTCATGTAATATAGAAATATCCAAAACATTCACACTAATTGTTTTTAAACATGATGAATCCATAAATGAACAATAAAATTTCTATATATTATAAATTTAATATTTAATTAGAATGTCAATTTATTCAAAAATACCTTTTAAAATCATTTAATTACTTATTCTAAAATAAATGTACATAGTAGATTCAATTAAATATTATTTATATTCTCTCATAGGTATTGTTCATATTAATTATGTAATTTTACAATTTATAAATCTTACATAACTATTCATAAATGTATGTTTCTATTCACTAAAATTTTAGATTTTCATATTAGGATCCATATAACATACTGATTACAAACATGAATATAATATTTTCAAAATTCAAAAAACAGAAGAGACAAAATTATGTTTATAGGTCACAAATAACATAGTAGTTCATTATGTTGTGATTTTATGGGATTATATGACATTATTAGACGATGTAAATTTCTATTGAAAAATTAGGGCCATTACATTCTTCTCCCTTATAAAATTTCTAACTCGGAAGTTCATTTTTCATTCTAAGTCATAAACAAGTGAAGGTACTTTTCAAACATTTCGTCCTCTAGTTCACATGTTGCCTCTTCATACTTGTGGTTCTACCATAGTACATCAACTACGTGAGTAGCCTTATTAGGAGAAACATTATCTCAACGATCCAAGATCATCACTGGTCGCTCCTCCTATTAAAGATAATCCTCCTACTATACCACCTATGAAGAGAGTATATGTGAATGATTTGGTATATACTTGTTTAAGATGGATACATTGAAAGAATAAATTACCTTTTCCATGGTAAGAGTAAGTTCTAGTCGATTGTCCCCATCCTGGACATGATCAATAATCTTTAAGTGGCTGATGAACTCGATACTTAACCTCCCATTCATTCTAAAACTAATGACCTTCTTCAATAGTGATTTTCTTTGAAATACCATGTCTCAATATTTGAATGAAATATCCCATTGGCAGTTATCTGCATAACTCTTTTGTCAAATTTTTCCTACCTTGATATGTTGTTGAAAATTTTTCACCTTCTCCACCATTTCATCGACTATTTTAGGTCCTAGAAGCTTATGCTCATTTATTTTATCACAACACGCTGGTGTTCTTAAAATTTCCCCATTAAGGGATTTATATGGTTTCATTCAGATGCTCGTGTGTAAATCATTGTATTAATAGAATTCAACTAGTGGAAGATTTTGGTCCCATCCTCCTTTGAATTCAATAGATCATGCTCTCAAAATGTCTTCCAGTGTCTGATTGTTTCGCTTAGATTGGCCTCCAGTCTGAGGATGACAGGCTGTACAGAAGTTCACTAATTTTATAAGTTGGGGAATGATGTAATATAGGATATGATCCAATAAATGTGGATCACTTGGTTCTGTTTCAAAACAATAATCCACACATCATTCTGGGTGATTCATTATAGGAATGGGGGGATTCATGGTTGAAATTTTGTAATCAAATATTCCATTTACTATGAATTCGAGTAAATTTGAATGTGAAGATTAAAACCTACATGTTATAAGAACTTGGAAATAAGTTGTGGGAGTTAGTGGTCCATGATGGATCAAAACAAGGCATGACATGGGTTCATTTTGAGGAATTGTTTAACATACAATTCTACCCTGAAACATTCAAAATTCAGAAAAATTGGATTTATTCAGTTTGGGGAAGGAGAACCTGTCAATGACAGAAAATTCACCTTTGTTTATTAACATATTCTTATTTTTAATTGAGGTGGTGGCTAGTTAACCCTTGATGTTTTAGATATTTGAATCAGGGTTGAGATAAGAAATCTGTTCCAAAATTTAGTTCATTTGTGTAAATCTTATCATGAAAACTGTGAATAGATAACTTGAGGTTAAAATTTATATAATGTGGGATATCTGATGGGGAATCAATTTGGTGCCCATTGGTAATAGTGGAATCTCTAACATGTGGATCAATCAGAAGATGTACACTTGTATATAGGGTGGGAGTTTAGATCAGAATCCAATGCAATATATAGTAAATATTCTTCCAAATCCTCAAAATATGCTATAATGTTTTCTGTGTGTTTCAACATTTTACATGAAGTGGTATTGTATGACATATCCTTAAACATGTCATAACCGCATACATAATGAAATATTCAGAATTATTTTCCTAATGCTCTGATGTGAGTTGTTCATGACTCTCCTTAATGGTTGCAGACATCTTATGCCACAATAGGACGGTGGATGTAGAACACAACATGTATGTAGATATGAGTTAGTGATTCTGATTATTGTAAAACAAGACTCCTCGGTAGGGGATGTTCCAGTAGAGTAATAAAGATAAATGTGTGGAAATAAAGATGTTTTTTCGATACAAGCATGTTTTTGGTGATGATTAGTTGGGATCATCTACCATGAAAAGTAAAATTCATTTGAATTCTACCTTTCTGAAAGTTTTTCTTGATATAAGTTCTTCTCATTATTCCATTTCATATATTAATTCTTAATTTTTGGGATTGTGTGTGGAAATAATGCCTTCTGTTTTAAAATATCAAACACCTATGGGTCAAAGAGAGTGTTGTTCCCACCCATGTAAAGCATGTTGTATAGTTTTTGATGAGGCTGAGTTAATCTGGTACTTCTCCATTCTAGAGATGAGTAAATTTAATATAATCCAAGGAATATATTTGTTGTTGAGGTTTATGTTATACTTAGACTTATATGTGTTAACGATTAGTTTTATGATGGGTGATGGTGTCAAAACAAACTTATAGGAGAAATAAATGTCAATGTTTGTGCAATTAGCATGGTAGCACCAAAAGTTGGGATGATCTCATATCAGTTTGCGATAATGTATTTTTCACCAATGTAAGTGGTTGGGAGAAGCAGTTTTATGGTTATGGATGATCATTTTATGGATATCCTTCCTGAAGAATTGTTAGGGTTTTAACCTAATAGGAATGTAGTGTTTATGACTAATCATTATCTAGGGAACACTCTTATATCGCTTCCATTATACTCAATGCAACCAACCAAATTGATAGAATTGAAATTTCAATTGGAGGAGGTAGAAAACAAAGTCTTCATACAACCTATAACATCTCCATGGGTAGTTCATGTTTTGACTGTTAAAAAGGCAGATGGAACTCTTTCATTTTTTATTTATTATAATAATCCTAATCATGTTACGATAAATCATTGATATCCATATCCAATAATTTATGACATGATCAATCTGTTGAGGAGAGCTCATTGGATCTCTAATATTTATTTGTGATCAGGAAGTTATCAGTTGCATGTTAAAATGTGTGATATTCCCAAAATATATTTTAGATATAGATATGTCCAATATGAGTATTTTGTTATGCCTTTTGGTATCACAAATTAACTGGTAATGTTTCTAGAATTAATGAATCAAATATTTCATAGATATCATAATTATTTCTCGGTGTTATTCACGGATGATATATAGGCATATTAAAAGACAAGAGTTGATCTGAAACAATACTTTGTAGTACTGCTGGTAATCATGAGAGACCATCTATTGTGTGCCAAATTTTCATCATGTGACTTTTGGATACAAGTAGTACATTTTCATTACCGTGATATTTCTGAGAGAATTGTATCAGTGAATTTGAAAAGGGTAAAAGTTGATATATCTTAGAAACATCAAAGGAATGATTTTGAGATTCAATGATTTTATGGTATTTCGGGATATTATCGATGCTTTGATTATGAATTTTTATGATTAACTTCACAAAGGAAATATTTGACAAGAAATAATGTTCCATTTTATTATAATAGGTAATGAAAAAAAATCATTTGATGATCTTAATGATCTTCATACATCTGCATCGAGCATCAGTTTTCCCAAACTTGGGAAATTGTACATGGTGTATAAGGATTCATTGAGATTAGGATTGGGGTTTTTATTACAAGAAAGAGGATTATGTTGTAGTTTATGGGTCTTGAATGTTGAGGATTTCTGAGAATAACTACCCAACACATGTTTTGGAGTACAAAGTAGAGGTTCCTGATTTTAAAATATTTACCATTATCTCCTTATTGAGAAATTTATAGTGTATACGAATCATAATAAATTGAATAATATTGTCTAAAAGGGATATTTTAGTTGGTTAAAGAGGCTATGAATAGAGTATCTCTTGAGGTACACCCTAGGTAATAGAAATCCATTAAGTTTTTCACCCTCATAATTCTTCTTGGTACATGAAAATGGATTATCATTTCATTTTATATCGTTCCATTATTAATTTCTCATACTATGGTCAGTATACATGAACTATCATGGTTAAATTTAGTATTTTACACATAGGACCTTGATTTTGAAATTATATATGTTTTAATGGTCAGTTGGTATGGATAAAATTGAACCATCTAGACCTTTTGTGAATTTCCATTTCCAATATTGAAGGACAGGAGTAAACATGGTGTCGATGAGATAAACATGAAATGAATAGTGTTGGATTGCTGAAAATCAGATCATTTTTTCAATAAATATTATATTATGTACATGTTAAAACAAATTAGGGGGGGTTGTGGGTCCTTATTATTGAAATGGATGTAATGTGACAATAAACCCATAATATAAAAACAACAATTCAGTTCATTTCGATATAATTCCACCATAATTAATGAAGTGAAATTTATTGTTTTGTCCAAATAGCCATCCTGGATACATTTAATGGTGTTCCTCTATGTAAATACCCACCACTATATTATAGGATTATAGATTCATATTTATGATAAATAACATAACACCAATGTGTTTCAAAATATAAGGGTTTAGAAGGCTGTGAACATTTTTTTCATATATCATGATAATATAAAAACGTTTGAATAATAAAAAAAATGTCACCTGATGATTTAAATTAATGATAGGGGTGGGATAAAATCTTATCAGGTGGATTAATTGTATATAATGGTTATGAAATAAAAATAAATTTTTACTGGGTCAGATTAGCAGTCATGATTATATCATTAGAATGGCATCAACATAATAAGGATGATTGAATTTTTTTAATATGGCATGTAATGTTTCTTTTTGATATTAATTAAACTACATTTAGTTCTCATATAACACACATAGTTGGTAACAAAGATAACATAATCTTCACACATAACATATGTGAGTAAATCATAATAAAACTTATAATATAGACAAAATAATGTTCATTTATAGAGTATATTGTCTAATTATATAAATATAAAATAAAGATTTCATTAAAGTGATATATAATTATAAGCATGAATATCATATCCCAAAATGAACATAATAATGAATAACATAGTGAATGTAAATACATAAAAGTTATAGTAATGAAATTATCCCAAGGAAATTAAAAATATTAATAAGTATTTTGTAAATCATACATTAATTTATATCCTTTTTGATAATCCCAGTCAAATGGAGAGATATAATTTTTGATGTTACTATTATCACTCTTGAATTGAGGGGTCAAAAATCAAGAAGAGTTAGTACATTTTTCTGGAAAAATAAATACTTTTTGAAAAATATATATAGTTATTCGTGAAATAATTCTAATAAGGTAATAACATGTTTATCCCAAAAAATAAGAGGATAATATTATGGAATGTATTTTTTAATTACCATAGAGAGGAATTCAACATATAAATACTGGTAAAGAAGGAATTAACTGAATGAAATGAGTCTTGTTTAGATTACACTTACTAAATAATACATTTTATTTTATCACATTTTCCCATTTGAAAAAAATAATAAATTTTATATTACTTTGGGATTTTTTTTAAAAACATTCCAAGTCTATTAGTTATATTCAATATATTTAATTATTCTAATGTCATAATCGTTGTTTTCTAGTTATTTATTATATTTTACTTGAAATTATTCCTTCATGTTTTGATTATGTAATTTTAATTATTTAAATTTATTAATGGCTAAACAATTCTATTTATTATTGTAAAGAATTTTTTAAAATTTATTTATAATAAATAATGAAATATCATTATCCATATTAATATTGACATATAGAGAGTTAGTGTCTCCCTTGTGGGCAGCAAACCAATAATTCAAAGGTTATTTTCAATAGAGGTGGTGGGAGATATATAGGAAATTATTAAATTATAACTATCAATTTTCTCGTTCCCAATGACATGTAAAAAACGATTATAATAATAAAATGAAATAAAATGATTAATGGACATTATCTGTTTATTGATGATTTTTCATTTATATCATTGTTAACATTTTGAAATTTTGTGTTGTTTTACCTCATTAATAACAATGGGATCAATTATTATGAAATTGTAATTGGATAAAAAAATATATTAAATGTATGCCATGTGGTTTTCAAAGGGGGGGAAACAATATATTTATAAATTATTGGAGTGTTGTTTTTATGATAATATAACTACACCAACTATGGTAATGAAAAACATTTTTACATATTACTATATTTTCATATGATACAAAGGGTCACATACAAATGTTTCATTTAATTTAGTTGTCTTAAATAACTAGTAATATATTTTATTTACATGGTTCTTTTTAAATATAAATAAACATAACATAACAAAAATTATCACATCCAAGACATTTCTTAATGATATCATTCGTCATATATTGGGGAAAAGGAAAAAAATAAAGGGTGAGATCAGATAATCATTAAGGGTTATATTATGTGGTATCTATCATGAGTAAATTTTGTACAATTAATATTTAATGATAACTAATAGAATATGAAATCCATATAATAAATATTTATATGACACAATGTGTAAGTGGATAATATAATTATTTCATTTTCACATATAATAAAAAATGAATTATCATTGAATGAAATTACTAAAAAGAGGAATCATGTATTAAAACATCATGATTTCATTCACATCAAGTCCTTGTTCCAAACTATAGAATTTAAGGATAGTTATAATCAAAAAAATATTTAAAATTTTTGAATAACATGTTTGGATCATCTGGCACATCAGTACATTGAGGGTCTATCTATTATTGGGTCCCACCAGTCACCTCATTTCCAACGCATTACTTACATATTAAAATATCTATTTAGTTCCTAATTAATATTTTATCAATTAATATCCATATTTTGTAATGAATAAGGAATATTAGAATTTCCATTATCTATTAAATAATTTTCATAGTAAACAACATATATATACAAGGTATTTGTTTTATGAAATAATAATATACCTACAACAATTATTATTAAAAAATTAGAGAACTGTAACTTATAATAAGAATTGATTACAATAAATTGAATGTTTAATGATAAAATTAATGAACACAAAATTAATGATCTAACATTAACGACCATTGATATGGATAATATTTTCTTTTATACACAATTAAAAAAATTAGATATATAATTATTACATAACAAAACCAAATTCATAAATATAATATCCCTTTTGATCAGTTTAAAATATATTATTAACCATTTTATAGAAGAATTATTATTGAATTTTTTTTTCATGTCTTAACTGAATTGTTTATCCATAGATTTTTTTGTTGTTAGTTCTAGATATTGATAATTTTTTCTGGTTACATAATATCTAGAAAAATAATCATGATATTATAACATATAAATTTATTATTTATATTAACAATCATTAATAAAATTTAGATCTTGAAAATATAATTACATTGTTCATGGAGATAGTAGGGAAAAAATATGCACGACTGGTATTTCTACATTTTGAATAATTAAATTAATGAAATATAAATAAAAATAGACTAAAATAAAATAATTATTATATACCATATATGATATTTATTTTTCATATTTATCCAAATTAAAATCCATGTAAAATAGAAAAAAACATATCACTTCATGGTGGTGATAGTTTCCATGTATGCATGAGTGGTCATATCATTTTCCAGAGGATTGGAATGTATGAAAGTATATATGATAATATAAATTCACAACCATTAAAATTTAATAAATATCATATAAATTAATTAATTCAATCATTGTAACCATCCAAATAATGTGGTGATGTAGAAATAATTTCACTACTACAAGGATATGGTATGTTATACATATTAGTGACCAATTATAATTATTTTCATTTAATTTAAATAATATGAAAAATTATATTACCTTAATGAAAATAAAAAATCATTATATTTATCATACATAACTTTTTATTTTCTATGGGTAAAATATATTTAGATGAAATAATTGATGAAATAAACTTGAAGGAGTTGGTACAGACGATTACATACCCATCAAGACATTTCTTTTAGATGGACTTTTAAGGAAACTCAGAATGATATTTTTAGTAGATAATAATAATTAAAAAATTTGTAAATATAATTAGAATATAAATGGGTAAGTATTATTCAAGATAGGTTTCCAAAGAATGTGTAACAGAAAGAGAGAATGCGTGGCATTATAGATGTGGGGGGATGTGCAGACATGTAATTATTTAATGTATTAAATTAATAAAAATTAATATTCATGAATAAATAAAATATTATTAACATAATTTCAATAAAATATCATCATGTGTGTCATTAATATAATATAATAAAAAATCAACAAATGTTTCTTATGTTTTTAAACATATCTCATTGATTAAACACCTCGATAACAATTTTTAATATTTTAGTTATATTAATATTGTTTAATATTTAGAGTAAAAAAAATATTATAATGGAAGAAGTTTCCCATAACATAACATGGATTTTATTTTCTACCATATCCCACAATTGTGAAAAATTACATGATTTTTCAGTATATTAAATTATTTAATAGATGATTTATTTTGTGTAACAGAAATAATGTCAATTTTTGATATATTCAATTTCTTTGACAAAAAATATTTTCATGATAGTTATGGAATTTTTTTATTAAAAATTAAAAAATATTTAATATTTAATATTTATCTAAAAATTTCACAGAATAGAATAACAAATCAAAATTTTATTTATTAATAAATTTTTAAAAGTAAATTTTTAAGATAAATATAATTAATATATTGTTTTCATATTCGAATCATTAATATAATTTTCAATAAATCATAATATAATATTACATTGATAAAAAATTGATATATATATATAAAATGAACATTTATAACTATGTATAACATCTTTTTATGCTTTTCCCAAAGTATTAATGATATTAAAATCAATTGTGTTTAATTTTTGAATTGATCATTTAAATAAATATTATTAACATAAAAATTAGTGATTACTTATAGAAAGAGGTTATATTATAGTTTGTGAATATTTATGGATGAAATACAATCAAATTATTAAAAAATGGTAAATTATTTAATGAATTATAATCATTATCACATTATTTTTTAACATTATTTCTCCAATATTCCCTTCACATAGGTGGTAAATAATCCTAGTGATAATATTAATTTTTTCTTAAAATAAAGGTGAAATTGTAAAAAAATATTATCATTGTACTCCAAATTATGGAATCCATTTCATGAAAATAGTAGAAAACAATTTCTTCAAATAAATTGAAATATAATCTGCCGAAATTCCATAAAAATTTGTTTTCATGAAAATTGTGTTTTAAGACTAAAAAATGACTTATACCAAAATCAATTAAAATAATTATTTTAAGGAAATCGTTTAGATTATATTATAGTAATTGATATTATATGTCATTAATTTAAAATCAAAATCAAATAGTACTATCAAGTTATTTCATTTAATGAAATTAGTTTACAAATTTACAAAAAAATTATTTCTCACTACTCAATAAAAAATTAATATTTATAGCCAAATAAAAAAATTATATGAAATATAATAATGAAATTTTGATTTAAAAGAATTATATAATTATAAAATTATAACAATTTATTTTTTCTCCATATTTTTGTAACCATTATGTTTCATGTAAAGCATACACCCAAAGGAATTAATTTTTTTAAAAGAGAAATATATCATAAAATTCCTGGGTGTTAAAGATAAAATATTGAATACATTTGACACTCAATGGTAAAACATTTAATAATGATAATTATGAAATTATTAATTATTTTTTAAAAACTATATATTTTTAGTATTTCAAAAATGTTATAATGTAAATTCATTAGTCTATTAAAATAGATTGTTGAATATATTAAATTTACCTTTTAAATGGTTATATTATTCAATGTAAAATCTAAATTATGCTTTATCCCAATATTATTAATATTAGGAAATATTTAATTTACTAAAAAAATTTCTACATCATTAATTTATAGAATAGGTTTGTTTAATGTAGCATCAGGAATGACATAATTATAATATTCATGTTACCTAAAAACTATGTTTTTAAAATTTACCTATAAATGTGTAGTATTTTATAATATTTTTTTAAAACAAATATCCTTTGACAATTTATATAAGATTTTTCTAAAAATGTAATGAATTTTATGTTATTTTTGTTTCTATAAATTGTTTTTTAATGTATTACCATATTTTTCTTTATTTTTACAAAAATAAATTCAAATTATTCTTTTTAAAAAATGTTCATAAATTGTAGGAGTTTCTAATATTGATATTAATACAATGTTCTATAAATATATATATATTTAAAATTATTTCATGATTAATATTATTTAGTTTTATTTTTACAATTTTGTTGTTCTGAAACTACACTGAATGATTGAGTTATTTCTACCAAAGGTAAAATAACTATTTTAAAGACTGTATTTAAATTCATACACAAATTTATTTTCTTATCAATAACCATTAATTCCATTATTGATAACTAACATAAAATTATCTAAATTTTCACCTTTTAGATTTTGAAAATTATCGATTGCATTATAAATTTTATGTATCATTTTAATGTTTTTGTAAATTACAGTGAATATTTTAGGGGATCAAGCTGATTCCCAATTTCTTATCCATGTAAAATTTTCTTATTATTTACATATTATAGTATTAAAAATTTTCATGGATGTATTTATTCTATAAAAAAAATATCATTTAATGATTTATGGAATTACAAGTATCACATGTTTATAATATTCTAAATAAAAAATTAAGACACAAATCTTTTAAGTAAAATTTAAATTTAATATATAAATGTTGGCTAATTTATAATGTTGTGAAAATATAGTCCATTTTTTAAATCACATTATAATGGATTTATTCCGGATAAATAGTGTATGATAAGAACTTTAGATGCATTATTTAGATATATCAAATTACCAATTATAATGGGGGTTCCAATGATAGAATCATGGGACATTTGGGAATGGATTCATTATAATCATATACTTCTGATTATTTTTCCTCTACACATAGTACGTGGTCCAAACAAGTGGGGGATCTAGGTGTAGTTATATAGGAAATTATTTCTATTCCCCCGACTAACCATTAAGATTAATGTATCTTTACAGTGTATTTTATGGCTATGTAACCATGGCCTATATGAGTTTATCTTGAGGTTTCACTAAGAAGACATTCGTGCTTCTTTTTGACATGTCTTATTATAATGTTTATTTGATCTAAAGATTGTTGTATTTTTCATTGGATTATTTCATTCTCCCAATTAATGGATCTGAGTGAAAATTTTTATCTAATGGAATGTTTAGGATGAGTGGGTGTCAATGGAATATTTTCAAAATATGTCAATTCAATCCCCTTAACAAGTTATCTGGGGTTCTTAATGTGGTGGATTTCAGTGTCCTTATAGACCCATTGTGTTTCGGAGCAAAATTCATGTGACATATACTATTAGTGCATTATAAGGAAGAGAAAGATGGTGTAAGGGAGAAAAATGTGCAGAACTGAATTATTATACTAAGAAAAGTAAAATGATTTCCAATTTAACGTATCTCACTATTGAAATTATATTATATTCTCAACAAAATTGTCGAATTTGTCCAATGCTAAACCCAATTAATCAATTGTGTCTTTTGTGATTTTTTATAGAAATTTTAATTTAATAAAAATTATATATATTAATATATAATATATGGATATATATATATAAGAAAACTAATTCTATATTTATAAGGTTTATATAATGAAATAATTCTATTAAAATAAATATAGGTATGAATTTATTTATATTTTCATGTCGAATTATTTATAATTGTACATATTTGTGGATATTTATTAATATTTTTTAAATTGTTGAATATATATATATATTTGCAAATTTTTTTCATATATATATATCCATATATATATATAGGTATATATATATTAATATAAATTTATTTTCATTTATATATTTGTATATTTATTATATATATATCTCTGTGTGTATTTATATTAATTTATGAGTGTTTATATAGAATGACATATATATATGTATATATTCATATGTATATATATATACACCCAAATAAAGACAAGAATATATATATCGATGTATATTTATTTTAATAAAAGGTATATATATATATATGCATTTTAAATATTCCCATATATTGGATTATTTTTTATATTATTCTTATGTAGTTATATATATCCCTTAATATTTATATATAGTTATTCAAGTTTATATTTATTTATTGTTATATATTTTTATATATATTATATGTGTGTGTGCATATACATTATGTGGATGAGTGTACAATTACATTCAGTCACACACACACACACACCACACTCACAAAAGCTGAAAATGATGTTTATAGTCCCCATAAGGGATAACTCCCCCATTGAGCCACATTAATTAAATTATAATTTTTTTTGAAGGCCCTGTGGGAATGAAGCCATTTATATGGCCTAAAGGGCCTTAGAACATAGCCAAAAGGCTTTTCATGCACCACACCTGCATCACCACATCAAATCATGTATGTGTTTCTATCCACATTTAAGGGCCTAAAGGCCCATTCATGATGAATGGTACCTCTGCAACAATACCATACTATAGTACCTACTATTGCACATAAACTTATAGAGTGAAAAAGAGTTTATATTTTACTTTTAAACAACATTTGTAAATTTTCGTCTAGCAGGATCTGATGTTGAGTCTCAGGTATGAATATGGGGAGGATTTACCACTCGGGTGTGCCCCTAGTAAATGTGGGTCTATTCAAACACACACAAACACTTATACCAAAACAGATCTGATCCCGAATTTAGTAACCCAAATCCATGAACCCTCAATGATTTATTAAAAAGTAAAAACAACTATACAACACCCATCTTGGCCCACAGAACCACAAATACAACAACAAAATGGCCCAAAGCCCAAACATTATGAAACAGTCATGACCATCCTACAATGGCCAAAAGGCCCAAAAGGAAAAATCATAAATTCCAGTCACCCTGCACTGACGATCACGCATCAAAATGATGTGAAAGGGCCCTTTCCAGTAGATACCCGAGCAATGTCGACCGTTGCCAGCCCACCTTTGTGCATCGCAGAGTCGCATTCAACCCTGCATCTAGAGGTCAACCTCCATGCACACCAATCGCTGCAGCCAGCCCATGTCATCGCAACCATCTGTCATCCAAATTACCTCCCCTGTAATCCGAGGTCATTGTGCCCCATATCCCAAGACACCACAGAAAGTCACCTTCCACATCGCAATCACCGTCACCAGCTCCCACACAGACGCTGGACCACTGACCATCCAAGAACCACCGGGATCCCTTCTCTCTGGCGTTACTACTTGCCTCTGATGCCTTAAAACCCATTTCGACCGCCATCCCGCTGAAGGCGGGCCTGCATGAACTCTGCCCAGATCCTACAACACCCCACCGTCAGTTTGTGACCACCGTGGTCATCGCTGTCGGCTACAGCGCCTTGCACCCAGAATCAGGAGCCCGTACATAGTGTCCCCGAAGCCTCCCAAGCGATGGTACTATCACCAGTCTCCCGCTGTAATGACCCACCATCATCCCAAACATCTTCTATGGCCAACACCATTTCCATCCAACCCTTACATTATCACGCATCACAACCACTGGGATCCCACAATATTCTCCCTGGATCATCATCCTCTTCGGCATCCATCATCAAGTCAACCAGCAACCGATTCCCCCCATTTCCTGCCGAACTCCGTCACATGAGGTACGTTGTTTCGTCTCGGTAACCCACAACGACAAGACTTCGCCTGACGCATGAAACCGCATAAGTCCCGGGTCTCCTCCCTCCCAAACTCCAAATTCTTTTCCAGATATCTTCCCATCGAAACCCATCGCATATCCGCATTCACCTAAACCCAATAGGCACGCCGGAACCTGCATTCACCGATCCACGTCGGCCCATTCCTATTGAAGCCCTGGTCACCCGACGCAAACTGGGAACCTCTGAATCATATCTCTTCCTCCTGAGATTATCGCCCCTCTGTGAAAAAAACCACTTTTTACAACCAAATAGGGATGTTTCGGATTATAAATTTCATCCCTCTGTGTTAAAACAACAGGTAATAGCTCACTCCTCTTGTGTGGGCAACAAAGATCAAAAAGATACTTTTCCCCAACAACATCATAATCATGCACCAATTTGAAGTGTCCTACATGATCTCCATGTATGGACAAAGAGATAAAATCTCCTCTTGAGGGAGAATCGCTCATCCATAAAAAATTGACACACATAAATATGGAGTAATTTTTTTTCTGGGTTTTAAAAAAATTAAAATATGATAAAAGGGGTTAGGGTTCGGATATTTTTAAAAATAGGTCCGGGATGCGTGAACGGCGTTCACGCATCCCGGACCCCGACAGTAATGCGTGAACGGCGTTCACGCGTCCTTTGCTGACCAGCTAAAGGAAGCGTGAACGCCGTTCACGCATCCTTGCACGGGAAAAGATGTGTGAACGGCGTTCACGCATCCTTCGCGGACGAGCTGAAGGATGCGTGAACGCCGTTCACGCATCCGGCCGAGATATTTTATAAAAGGAGGGGTCCCCCCCCCCAATACCCATTGTTCTCCTCTGGTTTTTGTTGCGAAGCTCTGCAGAAATTCTTTCTCAACAAATATTTGCTTCTTTTATTGAGGTAAAATTTCTATTTAATAATTTAATTGTTTATTTGTGTTTATTTATTTCATCTGTATGTTTAATTGTGTTTATTTATTTAATTTGTATGTTTAATTGTGTGTATGATTTATTTATTTCATACGTTATGCATGAAATGTTTATTTCATTTGTATGTTTAATTGTGTTTATTTATTTCATTTGCATGTTTAATTGTGTGTATGATTTATTTATTTCATATGTTATGCCTGAAATGTTTTGTATGATTTAATTTTCTTGATGTTGAATGTTCAAATGATTTAATTTTTTGAATGTCTGTTGTCTAAATATTGAATGTTTTATGTTATGTCTAAAATTTTTAATGTTTAGAAAAAGTAATTTATGTTAGAGAAATTTATTTTAATGGATGGTTTTGATGTAAGTGTAAATTAAATTACTTTTATTTACTAGTAATAATATTTTTAATCAATAAAGTATAAAATATATTTACTTATATTTTGAAAAGTGGAAGAATGCCCAAAAAACAATACAATTTCATAAAATTTAAAATAACAAAAGTGTTTATTATGTAAATCTCAATTAGATCAGTTATAATAAAATTTATTTAATGTTTTTAATAATTATATATATATATACACATGAAGTTAAATTTTTGTAAAAGAGGTGTAGTATTTAATATAGATTTTATATAATACGGATAATATAATAAATATACCAAAAAACACGGTATGAGTGATGACTGATCTTGAGATGACCGACCATGCATAATTGAAATTGCATGTTTTATTTTGTGTATGTTGTTATTCAATTTGTAATAATTGCATTTTTTCGGTATTGATGGCCTGCGAGTCATCTCTCAGTATGTGTAAGGACCTGCGTGTCCGTTTAAATTAATTTATGTATTTCATACCCCTAGACCCTCTCACATGCCTGTGAGTAAATTTGTAATTAAAAGACTGACGCCCCAAAGAGGTGTCGACAAAGAGGCATCCCCGAAGAGGTATCGACGAAGAGGCATTTGAGAACTCGTTTGAGAGGAGGCGTTGCTGTTTGAAAGGAGATTGGCGGTTGCTGCAATATTTGATAATAGAGACAGAAGTTTACCCATATAAATTGTGGTTAGTTTATCAGATAATGATAAACTAATCGCAAGTCTCAAGATCAAGTCATGATTATATATTCATAAGTAATCCATCTTTATGAAACATTATATTAAATTTGCTTTTGTGCTAAAATCACAGTCACTATACCTTAACAGTGATAAATCAATACATAAAAAAGTCTCAAGATAATCAATTATTCAAAACCAAATTAAATAATTTAAAATTTTAATGTAGTGTATAATATTTTTATATTTTTTTTAATAGGTAATTATGTCTGCTCAAATATATTTCAACAGTGAGGTAATTTGTACCGAGTAGGGTTTTAGCTACAGTGTGCCACCTGTCAAAGTGGTAAATCTCCATGGTTGTATGACATTGGATGCAGTTCGTAATAAGATTCATAGTCGGTTAAAATTGAGTGCAGGACAAGCAATCACTTCAATTAGATACCGACATCTTCAATATCCTGAGCGTATGTGGCACAGCAACTACCCTATAGTCGATGATGAGGATTGGATGGAGGCTTCTCAGTTATTCAGGCAACTGTGTATTAATGGGTTGATGGAATTATTTATTGTCATTTCTGATATTGATGTGGTGCAATCGATTACTACAGAACCATGATTTGTGACCTCTATAGAAGCCGGTCCTTCACAGCAGTCTTATTCATTGCCTCCTTCTCATACGACTCCTGTGGAAGAATGTAATGAAGAAGATCATCAAAATTTGGAAGGAAATGTAGATGACATCCCTTTCTGTGCTGATATAGTGCAAGAAAGTTTATCTGAGGAAGAAGAATCTGGGGAGTCAACAGGAGATGATGTGGTTGGAAATGAACCTTCTGAGGTTCCTTTGAGAGACAGACATCCACTACATCCAACAGTTAGTGGTAATCAGCCTTCAGTTTTGAGTTCCTTAGTTGGAGGAATGTCTCGTGAACAACCTTTTGATTGGGATGTCATTACACCAGCTTATGAATTCCCTGGAATTATAGGGAATATGCCTGCATCAAATGATAATGCCATATATGTTGGGCAGGAGTTCGAAAGTAAACAGGTCATGAAAAATGCGATAAAGCAATACCACATTGAGCGACATTTCACATTTGTGGTTTATGAGTCAAAGAAGACCAAATATCTCATTCGTTGTGAAAAATATGGGTCAGAATGTAAATTTCGATTAAGAGCACTATTTGATAAATGTTATGGATGTTGGAAGATAACCAAATTAGAGGGCCCACACACTTGTCTACATCCCAGCTTGGCACAAGATCACTCACCTCTTGATGCAGAGTTTATATCTACTGTTATTTGTGAGATGATACGAACAAGTCAGGATGTTCCTGTTGCCCTTATTCAGGAAAGAATTCAACAGTTGTATAACTATAAGGTATCATACAACAAAGCTTGGAATGCAAAACAGAAAGCCATTGTAAAAGTGTATGGTGATTGGGATGAGTCTTATGCGTTGTTGCCACAGCTTATGGAATTGTTGTCTATCAATAATCAGATTGTTTATCAGTTGGACATTGTTGAGTATGTATCCCAAAATCATCTAGTTGATCGGTCAAAGGTGAAGTTCAATAGGATTTTTTGGGCATTCAGACCGTGCATTGCTGCATTTCCCTTTTGTAAACAATTTATTCAGGTAGATGGAACATTCCTTTATGGAAAGTATACAAGTGTTCTACTCATTGTTGCCACACAGGATGGTAATCGCGCTCCTCTTCCACTTGCTTTTGCTGTTGTTGGAAAAGAAAATTTTGAATGCTGGAGCTGGTTCTTGGCATGTTTACGTGTTCATGTCACGCAGAAACAGGGCGTGTGTCTGATATCTGATCGTCATTGAGCGATTATAGAGGCTGTGAGTAGTGATGGGGTTTCTTGGACTGAGCCGAATGCTTATCACCGTTATTGCATTAGACATATTTCAAGTAATGTGCATAAGCAGTTTAAAGATGAGGCCATAAAGAAGGCGATCCTCAAATTGGGTATGGTTTTCTAAACTTTCTTTTTTTAACAAAATTTACTATCCATTTTAATACATTATTATGTTATGCTTTCAGCATATGAACCCCAACAAGAAAGGTTTCATCGACGTCTTGAAGAGATCCGGACAGTTAATGAGGAGGTATATGAATATATGGTAAAAATTTCAAAGGAAAAATGGTCATTAGCATACGATGGTGGCATGAGATATGGGCATATGACCACTAATATAGTGGAGTGCGTAAATGGGGTCCTCAAGGGTGTGCGCAAACTCCCAATCACAGGGTTAGTGCAAGATACATTTTTTAGATCTGTTCACTACTTTGTTGACCGGTCCCAAAAGGCCTACCAGAGGATGGAAAATGGAATGCTTTTTACTCAGCATTTTCAAACTGATATTGACCGGATACGGAATGAGGCTTCACGATGGAATGTTATAGCCTTTGACAGGGAAAAGAGGATTTTTCGGGTAAGAAAGTGCTACGACCAGGGTGCATGCACTAATGGTGGAGTGTTTGTCATGATGTTGGATAACAGGTACTGTGATTGTGGCAGCTTTCAGGAATTGAGATATCCATGTGTACATGTTATTACAGCTTGCGCTTCGGTAAATATATCATGGGAGCCATATGTTGACCCGGTGTATCACATGAGCACTTTGGTTAACTGTTATAGTGCTGCTTGGATGCCTGTTGGTGACTTCCATTCTATCACATTGCCTGCTGATCAACCGACCATCGTCCCTGATATTTCCAGGTTTTCATAAGTCGGTTTTGGTATCATTTATAATTTTTTCAATGTGTGTCATTTTTAAAATTATTGGCTTCATGCTAATAGGTTGCGGCCTCGAGGAAGACCGAAGTCAACTCGCATCAGAAATGAGATGGATTGGCCTCGGCAACGAGGAGGGAGAATACGATGCAGTATCTGCCACGCAGAAGGACATACTCGTAAGAGATGTCCCCAAGTGGCAGGACAGAGTTCCAAATCTCATCATCCATGATCGAGTCTGTGTACCTGCTCTAAGAGGAAGAGGTTGTGGTTGGTGTCGATGATGAAGAAGAAGAATAAGAAATAGAGGATGAGGATGAGAAGAAGTAGAAGACTAAGAGGAAGAGGTTGTGGTTGAATAAACTATTGTGAAAGTTTCTATAGTTACTTAGGAACTTGATCTATTTGGAATAATGTTAATGGTTATCTAATGGGTAATGGATAAATTAACAAACGTAATTTCACAAATAAGAAGAAATAATTAATTTTTTACTTTTTCCTATTAATTTTTAATGTGGAATAATGTTAATGGTTATTTAATGGATAATGGATAAATTAACAAACGTAATTTCACAAATAAGAAGAAATAATTAATTTTTCACTTTTTCCTGTTAATTTTTAATGTGGAATAATGTTAATGGTTATTTAATGGATAATGGATAAATTAACAAACGTAATTTCACAAATAAAAAGAAATAATTAATTTTTCACTTTTTCCTATTAATTTTTAATGTGGAATAATGTTAATGGTTATTTAATGGATAATGGATAAATTAACAAACGTAATTTCACAAATAAGAAGAAATAATTAATTTTTCACTTTTTCCTGTTAATTTTTAATGTGGAATAATGTTGATGGTTATTTAATGGATAATGGATAAATTAAAAAACGTAATTTCACAAATAAGAAGAAATAATTAATTTTTCACTTTTTCCTGTTAATTTTTAATGTGGAATAATGTTGATGGTTATTTAATGGATAATGGATAAATTAACAAACGTAATTTCAAAAAAAAGAAGAAATAATTAATTTTTAACTTTTAAATTATGGTTTTCTTATAAGATGTCTAGTTTTAGTAATGGCATCTGAGTGTCTGAGCATCCTTAACTAATGTTGATTGTGAGACTAGGCTAATGTTGATTGTGACATCAAATAAAAATGAATATATCATGATTCCACTTTTAATAAGTAACGATGATATCATGTGTGCAGATGGAAGGTTTTCCATTGCTTACATCTCAGGCTACTCATGTATCACGGCTGCTTTTAGAGGGACGTCCTGTGGCTCCCTTGAGTGTACGTAGATCTCACTGTTTCCATCATACTGCACCACCTCCCGCTATCGTCCCACATCTTCGTCGAGCTGGATTTTATAGAGTAGCGATGTGCAACTTCACGTTTCTTGATCATCAGCTCATTGCCGCACTTGTTGAGAGATGGAGACCAGAGTCGCATACTTTCCATTTCAGTGAGGGGGAGATGAATATTACATTGTAGGATGTGGCTATTATGTTGGGCCTCCCTATCGACGGACATGCTTTAACAGGCCGAGTTCCATCAGATTTGACTGAGGTTGTTCATAGACTTCTGGTCATAGAGGTCCAGGATGATGGCAGGACCATCGTCGGTGGTAGATTGCGGATGCCTTGGTTAGACCAGCACTTCACACATTTACCAGATGATGCTGATGACGTCACTGTGCTGCGATTTTCACGCGCATATATTTTGAGGCTGATCGGTGGCACGCTTTTTGTTGACCACTCTACTACTTTTGTGCACCTGATGTATCTAGCTTTTTTAGAGGATTTGGACCAGGTAGGCCGATATAGTTGGGGGTCTGCCTGCCTAGCATATACATACAGAGCCCTATGCAGCGCATGTCGCATCGATAAGATGCAGATCACAGGATGCATGGTTCTTCTACAGATGTGGGTATGGGAGCACATACCTTGTTTAGCTCCACATGCCCGTGCGCCATTACCCGTAGATATTGTAGCAGAGGCTCCACGTGGACGTTGGTATGTTATTAATTCTTTCTAATATCTAACTTACTTTTATAAAATTCTTTTATGAAATTTAAAAAAAAATGTTATCTACAGGTGGAGTCAGGCGCATCGACATTCAGATTCTCCCAGACATGATGTTCACGCCTACAGACTTATGCTAGACAGCATTCGACCAGACGATGTAAGTGATTATTATTTATATTGTTAAATATTTACTCTTTACTATAAATCTATTCATTTATTAATTGATTATTCATTTTTTCTTTCAGATTACATGGATGCCATATACAGATGATATCCTTCAGAGTCTGCCCCCATACTGTACAGTGATGCTTGATATCGGCTCCTGCATGGTTCTACTGATTCATTTTCATATAGTTGAGTGGCATCAGACGGATAGGGTTATGAGACAGTTTGGATTCCTTCAGCCAGTTCCTGACCCGCACAGTCAGTTGGATTCATTGCATTCCCTGAAGATGTCAGGGAAGAGAGATTTTGATTGGAGGAGCTACCATGCGAGATATGTTGCGTTATGGGACAGGCGACGGGAGTCCCAGTTGTGAGGGGCAGGGACAGTACGCTTTCATTTGATGGATCAGATGGATTATGCAGGCTGGTACATCAGGTCTCCCGTCATATTTCTGACACGGCACGGACGGAGCTTCCATGACTTGGTATGTATTCTTCCTTTCACTGTTCAACATATTTTTTATTCAAATTAGTTAACAACAGAATTTGTTTTCGCAGGATGCTCGTATTTGTCATCTACATCATATGTCTGATCCAGTGGAGAGAGCTGCCTTTGACCCAGCATGTTTTCACAGCCTTGTACGACAGATGCTACCGTCGATGGACGAGATTTATCATGGCATTTTCTTTGATCCACCACCTGCTGCGGAGGCCGCGGAGCCTGCTGTAGAGGCCGCGGAGCCTGCTGAGCCTCACATAGATGTACCTGGGGGTGACGACCCTGTTATGGATGTTGTTGTTCCACAGGATGAGGCTGCTCAGCTTGCTCAGCCACATGATATTATTCCACTGGAGGAGGGTGTTCAGCATGATCAGTCATATGCTCCTCCAGCTTCTTAGGCACAGCCACAGGTACTTACAGACGCTGACTAGATTGAGTTCGATGTTTTATTGCAGTCATCCGCAGCAGAGCAGCCATCTACTTCCTATATTGGTGAGAGTTCCAGCCAGCTTCCACTATCCTTAGATGCAGGCCAGGGTACAGGCGGTGAGACTGTACATCCACCGTCTGTCACACGGGAGGATGTGGAGGTGGCTGTCGATGAGGATGCACAGCGTACGCTAGAGCACAGACGTAGACAGACACGGCGTGGACGCATCCAGTATACGCCTGACTGTGGGACAGAAGAGCATCCACACCGTAGGCGTAGATTAGGTTGACATTTGATTTATGATACGTTTTGTATGTGTATTACTGTTATCTAGACTTCTATTATACCTTTAATAAGTGTCTTACTGTTATCAAATTATCTACCAATGTATATATATATATATGTATAATAAATAATATGATTAAATTAAATGATAAATATTAATTATATTAATTATTTCGAATTGCAATAGAAGTGGTCACAGTTATGATGAGTGATGGTTCAGTCCAACCATGCAAAATGCATATGCCGATAAGAATAAAAGGCCACAACAAGTGTAGAAGAATGGAACAATAGTTGGAAAATCTTCCATTGGGAATATGGAAAACAATGAAGTCAAGAAAACTGTGAAAGAAACTATTTCCAAGAATAAGTTTGAGATAAAATCCAAGGATTATTTCATGACAAATCTTGAAATTCATATCATCTCAAGAAGTTGAAACTTGAGGTATTCCAATTACACTTTATCCATTGTTCTTAATTATATTTCTCATTTCAATTAAGGGGGAGTGCTTGATTGATGGAAAGATGGGATGAAAAGGGGAGATTTATCTTTTCACTTGAACTTTTTAATATATTTGGTGAAGTATGTGCAGGATTTAGCATTTCATTGATAATTTTGATTATCTACCCTTGGTTAATAATTGATACACTCTAAGCATGATTTAACATTTATGGTTGTTTATGGACAACATTGAAAACTACAATATGAATTAGAAGTTCATTTGGCCAATTTTGAGAAGATACATATTCAGACTTTATAAAAGGAAACGATTTATACTGGTATGCAATCTAAAGAGTGAGATTATTGAGTATGCATCTCAAAACTTAGGTCATGTCCATGACATCACTTCTTCCACCTTATTTAGATAAAATGATATTTTTTAGAGAGCACATGCCTTAAAAAATATTACTCTTGGATCTAGAAATGAAACTCAGAGCACTTAGCATAGTGATGATGTGATCATGGTTCACTCATCACAATCACTATATGTTTTTCATGTAACTCATTTGTTCACAAATATACCAATATTTAATCAGAAAAACAATGAAAAAGGAGTATTAGAAAGTATAAAAATTAAGTTTCCACTTTAGAATACAAATGGAACCATATGAGGATCTTTATAGAAATAGATGTTTAACTACAACATGTTGAGATAACGTGAGTGACTGAAAGATGCTAAGATTATAGATTTCTCAATATATGTTAGAGAATACTCAAGCCATTCTATTAATAATTATTTAATGAATATATATTATTCATGAATATTTATTAATAATTATTAACATTATTTCAATATTTTATATTATTTAATTGATATTTATTAATATTTCTTAATTTTTATAATAAGTTTATTACTTTATAATTAATAGTTATACATTTTAAGGGGAATTTAGGTATTCTGTGAGATGCGTGAACGCCGTTCACGCATCTCTTCTCTCGGGAAGATGCGTGAACGGCGTTCACGCATGACGCCGGGGTCCGGGATGCGTGAACGGCGTTCACGCATCCCGGACCCATTTTCAAAAATATCCAAACCCTAACCCCTGTTATCATATTTTAATTTTTTAAAAACCCAGATAAAAAAATTACCCCCAATTATCCCTCCCACCATTCTTTCCGCGCGCCACCAGCCACCCCCCTTTCCTCGGCCTCCCCTCGCTGCACCTATCTCTCCTTCTGCGCCCGCATCCTGCTCCCCTTAGTAGCAGCCTGCTTGGGCTCCCCCTATGCGCCCCCTTTTACAACGTACCGCCACCCTTCCCCATTCTGTTTGGTGTAGCGTGCCCCAACCTCCTGTCACCGTTTTCTGTGAGGTGCGTTACCCAAACAGCCCATTCTATCCGACGATGTCCGTCAACCGATCAGCAGCAGTCTGCTTGCTCTCCTCTCCTCCGGCCTCTGCAGCAGCCCTATCGGCCGACTCTTATTGTTCACCTCGTGCATGCCCCCTGCGTTCTTTTTTTATTTCTCCCTTATTCACGCGGCAGCAGCCAATGCCTTTCCTCATGTAGGACACATCACCCGGTTCGCTCCCCCTATGTGTTGTGCATCATCAACCTCCAGCCCCTGGCCTACCAACGCCGAAGACCCAGACATCTCCCTCTTTTTCCCTCCTCATCGGCCATTCTTTCCCTGCGCTGCTCCCTTTCGGCGAACCCAAGAATCTCCAGCACACCCCATTCACTCGGTGTGACCTCTTCCTAGTGCAACATGCACCTTAGACAACTCCCCCAGCTAGTCGAAACCCCGACAGACCCTCTTCTAGCTGGATAGACCTCTTCCGGCTGGCACTCACATCATCAGCAAGCCACCTCCGGCTTGCCATCCTTCATTGCACGCAGCCCCTTCGGTATAATAATTTTTATTATTTGTTTTACAATTATTCAGTTTGAGGTTTTTAATTTTTTAGAGATGAAAATTATCATTATTATATTTTGGGATTGTTTGGGTAGTGTCGGGTTATTTTCAGCCTCTGGAGCGCGTGGTTGAGGTGCGAATGAGATCTCGCACCAATTCTGAGGTTCCCTTATCGTTGTGCCAAGTATCTGAGGTAGGAATGACCATGCAATTGTTTTTTTTTATTTTAGAAATATTAATTCTATTTTTCGCACATAGTATATGTTTTAAATATTTTATTCAACCTTTTTTTAGATGTTTAGTATGCGGTATATGTTTTGAGTCTTGTCAAGTATGGTCTCATTGTGCATTTAACTTTAAAAAATATCATTTTTCTGTGAAATTGAGTGTGTTTTAGGTATAACAATGTTGTTCCTTTGGATTGGTGTTTTATAAATTGTTCAACATTTATTACATTATTTTGGTAGGTTTTCGATGTTTTAAAACCCTCGCAAAGTGGTCTCGGGTTTTCATCATCATCACGCTTCAGTTTTAAGGTGAGTGTTTCTCCCCGCCGCTTGGTTTCACATGATCTAGTGAGTTTTATTTTGTATGTGCTTGAGTCCATGATATTTATTATGCAAAGTGTTGGACATTGTCATGTGGATTCGGACACACGTTCTGTCACCACACCTTAGTTCCAATGTAGTTTTGTCTTCGCGCTTTGATCTTCATATAGGTTCCCATTGCATTTCTTTATTTAAGTTAAAGTTACATTATTTCCTGATGTTTGCATACACTATTTGTTCAAATTAAATATTTTTTAAATTTTAATAAATTTTAAATGATATAAGACAATTAGTGTTTAAATGATTATTTGATGTAAAAAGTTCCATTTATTTTATACATGACACTTGAAATTTTTTATTGATGAGCGGACCCCCAGTAGTGAAAGAATGACTGTTTGGCTTTTATACATAATTCAAGGAATATCAAATTTAGTTCTGGTTTAATGATAAATGATTTATTTTGAAGTGTGAACTAGTACTTCGGTTTGTTTGAGAAATTTCCTAGTTGTCACTAATGGTTTATCTGAAAAAAAGTAAACTGTTTTGGTTTGGTTTTATAAAAATATTGGCAGCCTGTGAAGTAGTGTTTTGGTGTCCCTTAAATGGTTTTTAAATTGGTTTTTGTCTTATAAGGATGTTTTACTTTTTTTAGTGGTGATTGTTAAAGGTTTTTAATGCATGTTTGGCACTTTATGGAAAATGATGTGATTGTTTTGATGAAAACCCTCCTAGGATAACTCTCCTTCCTTAGATGAAATTGATTTTTTGGGAGGCCACGCTTAGAATCTCTCGGGCACTTAAGTAGTTTAAGTCAAGAGGTTGTCCCATTGAGTGGCTCGGGGTGATGCCTGTTGTTCTTTATATATATATATATACACAAATGATTGGATGCTCAGTTGGCATCGGTTGGCTCACCCAGTTTCCAAACACTTGAGACATGGTAATCTAGCATATTGAGAGAATATTCTAAGAATAATTACTGCACTGGAAGGTTATGATATTTACCTATGGCCCATAGTAGGTGGATATACTGGGTTTATTACAATGAGATTTTCCCTCGACCTTCCTAAGAAAGGATGATCGAGCGTATTGAGCATTTGGATTTCATCATTTGTAACATTTCAACGAGGATGATTTCTCATGTATTGGTGTCTTCTAGTTTATTCATTATCTCCAATATTCACCCATGTCTGTTGGCTTTCATTTACTTGTAGTGATGTTTTGGTAATTGTATGTATTTTCACATTGCCCTTTTTTTGTACTTACATTGTGCATTTTTTTCCTTGGAAACTGATAAATTGGGTTTCACTTGGTTTCAAATAATTGTTTTCAAATGAATTTAATTAATCCTATTCGTATATGTTTGAAAATGTAATCATCACTTTACCGTTTGAAATGATAATGTCAAACTAATGGAACGACTTCGGTTTTGAGAAATAAATGGGGAAAATGTCTCGTACATTGTTTTTTAGTAGCATGTACAAAACCCTACTATTATAAGTTGTAGTTAAAACTTTAAATGGTGTTTTTTTAATTTTAAAGGTAGTGCATTGGGAATAGATATCAGGAAAGCCTACTGAGTTTTAATACTCACGCATATAGTTCATTTCTGTTTTTAGTGTTTTTGTAGGCAACACCTTGTGTGCGCTCGCCTTGGGTGATGCTTGATTGTTGGGTCGAAGAGTGATCCGCAGGGTTACATGGAGTTTGTTCGGACGTCGAGTTTGGTTAGATTTATTTCATTTTGTTCATGTTTAGTCTCTTTTTTTGGTTTATTTATTCTGCGCAGATCTGTATTTTTTCTGCTTCTTTATTTATTTTTATGGGGAGAAATCATTCCCACAGCCTCTGTTGATGCCCTAGCACTTGTCGCCAGCCCAAGAGGATCGGGAACACCTCTCGGGCCATGTCGCAGACCAGCTCGGGTGACCGGTTCAGTTTCGACCTCGGGTGGTTCGTTACAAGATTGATATAGAGATAGATACCATTAACATGGGAAAGATAACAATCACAAAAACATAAATACTTGATCAGTTAAAAGGAAATTTATTTCATGATAAGAAAAATTAGACAATTAACGTTACTAATTTCAAGATAAATCCACTATATATATTAATAATATGTTTAAATATACATACTTGATAATAATAAATTCATCCATTAATGAATTTCCACCACACATATATAATTTTTCCCAAATTCTGAGTACAAATTTTTCTGTCTGCAACCAATCATCTATGATTCGTAAAATTCAAAAAATAATAATATTAATCCTATATTTAGATATTAATCAAAATAAAATGGTTATGATAATATTAGAGAATTCCAAAAAAATATTTAATCTTTAAATTTCAACAGTAATATCAAAAGATCAATATAGATCATTCAGAAAAATAGATCCTAAAAAATTCTTCAACATTATTGTACATAAATATTGAGACTCAAAAATCAAAAAGATATGATCACATAACCTTTAAAAATAAATATATCATTTTCCCCAAATCCCATCATTTGTTCTTAAATTCTCATACAACAATTTAATTACCTAAATGACATAATCTCCATGATATGCTAACCATTTCCATAAGAATATTTATTCACTATTAATATAGAATATAATCATATGAATAAAACAATACAATTCAACTATTACTCATCAATTATTAACTCAAGCCTTTCATTTTTCACCCAAAAAATTTAGCACCATTAATAAATTCAAAAACATTTAAAATCTAAACTCGAATGATTCCTATACATTTAAATTTACTTCCATAAAAAATAAATTCATTAGTTCCCAATTATCCTTTTTCATATCATACTCATTAGGGATATAAGTACATCAAAAAAATTTAAAAAAAAATCACCCAAACTATTAATGTAATACAACAATATCAATTTTCTAAACATAAAAAAATAATTTTCATTATTCTACAATAATTTATTTCTATAAATCAATATATAGAATATATTCCAATGATTTTACAATATGACATTGAAAATAATTATATCCCTATATAAATACATTTTGGTCTTCCGTTATTCTATTAATTTCTATTAATCATCAAGTAGGTATTAAAAATCTACATAATAGAAATAGTCAATTGTGTAGTTGTATTCCTTATTTCAAATGAAATGGAGGAGTCGAGTCTTTAAAATAATAAAATAGAACTTCCATGATCTTTATAATTTTTTATAAATGTAAATGATTTAAATAGATCAAATATTTTCTTTCAGGTTATTTAGAAGATCATATATCATTAAATGTCATATTAATAATCTTTTTTACATGAGAGTGATAATTAAATATTAAGGAATTTATAAGTATATTTTTTGAGATGTTTCTCCTTCTGTCTTTATAAATGATCTTTACTTTATTGATAAAAACATTATTAAATAATATAATTCATTTTAAAATGAAAAATGGATCCCCTAAATTCATAACCCAATTAAATAAATAATTCACTAATAATAAAATCTTTTATACCAAATTTAATTACACTTCTAAATCTGATCACCAATATTATCACTAAAAATCTCAAAATAACATTATAAAACATCACTTAAAACCTAAAAAGTTGTATATATTCCATTGAAAAATTAGTAATCCTTAAAATTATAAACCCATTATGATATTCATAAAACATTAGATAAATTTTCTTGAAAACTTCATATTCTCTAATGTTATTAAATAACTTATCCCATACAATATATATGGACCTTTCACTGATCCTTATACATTCTAGTTCCATTTCCCCAGAATTATATTTCTTTCATTCAAAAATATAATTTTGGTTTATTTTTAAAGATAATTTTTAATATTACCTAAAATATTTTTCCATAAATTACCGAAGGAATATTTTTCTCAGTATCTATTATTTCAAAAAAATAAATGTCCTTAAAAATATAATCATGTTTTCTATTTATAAAATTATTTAATGTCTTATCCTTGATCTCATTTTTAACCATACTCTCACATAAACACTAGAAAATGTTTTTGAAATATGATATGAGAAAAAAATCTCAAAAAGTGAAATAAATGAAAGGGAAACTATTATTCCACAAAAACCCAATATGATCATTTCCATAAAATCATTCCATTTGACCATGAAAAAATGAATCATCATAACAATTTCATTATATTTTCATTTAAAATAAAATTATTTCCATGAAATATTATTATCAAGCATATAAAAGTCTTTTAGCTGACTTTGAACATCATTTTACAAGTCACACATACAAATGTATTAACCAAAATATGGACAATTCCATCTCCATAACACCGAATGTGTTATCTGTTATAATGAAACCAGTCGTCTTTTTATTATCACTATACCCTCTGTCATTTTTTAACAATGTAACAATATGTGCTTGGTTTATCATGGAAACACCTATAATTTATTTATAATTGAACCACACATCATATTAAAAAATTCCCAGGCATCATAACATTATGGTAAATAATGAAATCATTCATCAAAAAAATAGCACTGATGAAAATTAAATTTCAATTTTTAAAATCACACATTTTAAAAAACTATGCATGTAAAATGGACAATATTTTTCCAAAAATATACTGGGTAATGTTGCAAAGGAAAATTAAATCAAATAACCTGTTATGATTGGAAGAAAACCCATTCATGATGTAAAAGTATAAAAATAGTTTTTTTATCATTTTTAAAAGATCAAAATTAGCAACATTAAGTGGATTTTAAAAATAATGTCTTTTTCATGAAATAATAAAAAAATATTTTTGAATTTTTTTAGAGATATTCAAAATATATCTTTTAAAACCATTATGTAAATATTTATATATTAATAAATATAAATTTTAAAAAATAAAATTGAATGGAAAAAATTTATACATTTAATATTTATAGTAATTAAAACAATGTATTTTAGATAAATAGTTCCATTCCATTTGTTAGAATTCCTTAAGAACATTAAATTAATGTCCTAGATAAAAAAATTGTTGTCAATAATTACCTAATAAATAACATTATTAACATATTTTATATTTTTTATAATTTTAATAATTTCATTTTATGGCCATTTTTATGACTTATAATTATCAAAATCATCATTCTCGGAGCGTTCAAATTTTGGTTTCTAAAATTACAAATTTATGTATAAGGATTTTTTTTAAAAAGGGAATACAAATATAGAATTGATATAATATTTTATAAATGTGCCTCCCAGTATTTAGATGGTCCTATATATCATTTTTTTCATTCATAATAGAGGATAAACAATTAGATTAAACATTAATCATTATAGATTAGTTTATTATGGTGGTTTTTTCGACCATCAGAGATTTGTTTTATTTATTTAATATGATTAATAAATATTATTTATAAAAAATTAAATAATATATAGTATAATTATTTCAATTTTATATAGTGATAATATATTTTTATTTCCATCCATGAAGGTAGTAATGGAAAATGAAAACTCATTATCCACAGAGATTATTATCTGCCATAATTTTGACAATGGTATCATTTCATTGAATAAAAGTATATAAAAAAAAGGATGGAGATAATTTATTAAATTTTATAAATTAAATTACATTATATACATGATATTAGATTTTTTATTCCTAGATAAATGAATGATATGATGAGAAGGTAGTAGATGAATATAAAACAATTGAAGTGGTTTGAGAATGTAACCTCTTCAATATTACCATCTTGATGGATCCCTCAAGTATCATGGAATTGGTTTTTTGGAGAGAAAATATCCTCTATAATAATTATAGAGATTTGAAGCATATAATTTTTCCTAATCATGTTGAATGTGAATTCTCAAGTAAGATAAATAACGTGAATGATGGGGATCCCATTTATAATTTAGGTGAGTGGTACCATATTATTTTCACCAAAAATTAAAATATTATACGACATGTCTGGATAAATATATTTAATAATTTACACTATACTGACTTGGAATGCCATTTTACACCATTTAATATCTCTAGGGAATTATTAAAATTTTTATGATGTTGTATAACTTAATAAATAATTATATTTATGAAATATAATTTTTTTCTCAATTAAGTCAATTATTTAATGTGGCATAAAATACATAAAAAGTGTAAAATTATAAATAATATTAAAAGGATATACAATAAATATCATATTTTATTATATAATTCATGGAAATATTTTTTAATCTATAATTAAAATTTATTTAATATTTTTAATACCATTTATTTAATTTCTCTATAAATTAAATAATTGATGCATCATCGTTACGAAATAAATCAATGTAATTATTTATTCCATAAAAATTTAAAATAAAATTTCCCATATTAAGATAAGTAAATTATATATAAAAATCTATTTATAATAAAACATAGCTTCTTAATGACTATATTTTAAAAAATTTATTCTTATTAAAAATAATTGTTTCACATGTTTTCCGTTTTAAGAAATAAAATAATTATAGGTATTTAATGTCCACAATGTTCTTATAAAGGGTCATAATTTTGACCCATTGATGCTTTAGGTAAATACATACTAATTTATTTATATTGGAACAAATTTTTGGGTAATTTTATAACAAAAATATTATTATATTATCTATAAATTACCATATTTACAACTAACCATGGTAATAAAATTACTATGTTTAATATTTATTTTTTTCGAAAAGTAAAATGGAAAAAATGTCTAATTGTTAAAAATATGATTAAAAAAATGGATTTTGTTTTTCAACCTTCAAAACATTTATGTTAATTAATTTAATTTAAATTTTAACCACCAAAATGATCCAAACACAGTTCATTGGGAAAATGCCTCAATAAAAATATAAAATGCTTCTTTATTAAATTTACGTATAAACCCCATTACTAATAACCATAATTGGATAATTCTAATTAAAATTTAATTAATTTTCACTAAAAACAAGTCAAAGTCATAATCTTTCCTCATAAAAAAAATAAATCTTTTAATAAAACATAGTATTTTCCCTATTCATTGAAGAAACATAGTTTTCAGAAAATTGTAAAAATTTCACTAAAAGAAAATTTTGATATCATGGGTTCAATAATTAATTTCATTTTATTGAATACATTACATATATGATTCAAAAATTAAATATTTTATTTTTATATAAAAAAATTAAAATCATTTTTTAAATAATATATGTTCTTAATGAGTAAAATTGATTTATTAAATATTTAATACAAATCATTTACCAAAAATATTATAATTATTTCATAAAGAATAAATTAATACATTATTAGTGAGTATTAACATTATATATTTCATAATGTTGTCAAAATTATTCATGCCTATGAATTTAATTTCTAGTTTATAATGGACATATTTAAATAATAAAATTTTATTATTCATTTATGTTTTTTGTTATATATGTTTTAAACTATCAGACATAGTAATTCATTCTAAAAAAATAGTATATTAATATATATATATATATTATTGATAATATATATATATATATTAATTTGTGATGAAGATGATGTATTTTAAAATTATACCATCGAAATTATTTCTAAATCATTAAAACCCAACTCATTTACAAAATAATAATAAAAATAGTTTTTTATATATGTGATAAATTATTTATTCAATTTTTATTAAATATATTTTCCATGAATGAATTATTAATATATTACAATGAAAGGTAAATAAAAAATAATGCATGGACAATTTTTTTTAAATAATTAAAAAATATTAATCAATATTATGTAGATAAAAAGTGTATTGACTATTTAATTTAAATTAATAAAAATAAAAAAATGATGAATAATAAATTAGAAAGTGTTAAAAAAATAAACTGATAATCATTGAATATTTTTTAATAATGGTATTTTAATTACGTAAAATATTATAAAATATTAAAACCTAAACTATCTACAAAATAATACAATTTATTGGGTGAATTTTGAAAAAATAATTTTTATTTTAAAAAATATAATATTTAATCCACATTTTTAAATTATATAAAAAAATAAAAATGAATATATTATTGAATAAATTATTCTTAATAAATATCATGCAAGGGATAAATATCCTTGAATTCATCATTTTCCTACATAGATAAAATAATATGGAAACAATAATTTGGATGCTCTCCAAATCTAAATTACCATCATCCTCGATTGAAAAATTTATTTCTCTACAATCAAAGAATATAAGGCCTTAATTTTTGGAATTATAATTAACATAACCCACATTATGAAATATTATTTTATCAATTTAATATACTTTTATAAATTATAATATAAAAAATAACATTTTGAGGAATTTTTATAATTTTACAAAAGGTTTAGTTATTCATTTAATATTCAAAAGACCAATTTTTGTAAAAATATAATTCCATTTTAATAAATTAAGTTATCTAAATGTCAAAATATTCAATGAATATTTTTTCAATTGACATAAGTATTATTTCATAATATTTAATATAATTATTTTTATTTAAATCATTATTAAACATGATTATAGACTGTAATTATTTTTGAATGAAATCTCATTTTATATCATAATAGTTTATTAGTGCATAATATTCTCTATATTAATAATTTTAAATTAACACTAATAATGAATACTTAAATGAAATTCAGATATTATATATCTAAATATTTAAATTTATTTCCATATATTTATCTATACTTTTAATATACTTATTTTAATATTGTCTTATATTATAAAAAATCAATCCTTAAACCCCAAATTTTTAAATACGTTTTATATGTTTATTTAAAATTAATATTTTTCACTTAGGTTAGTTGAATTTGGAAAAATTGATTTAAAATATGGAAAAAAATTTAATTGAAAATACCTGAAATGGTCTACATGATTTTAGTTCAAAATTAATAGTAAAACTAATATATAGTACATAACATTATTACGGTTAAAACGAGTTTTCCTAGGGATAAACCAAATGATAAGGGTATGATATCAAATTAAACATATCAATTTATTATTTGAAGGCCATTTATAAACAATATAATATTCTAAATTTTAAATAAACATCATTTGGATGAATTTTTTTTAATTAATTTATTATTTTTCGATTCTTTTGGGAAATTTACATGTACATTAAATGATGTCCCCCTCTGAAAATTATTAAGTGAATCCCACCCATTACTTCTTAACACCCCTTAAACAACATTAGTATACCAAATCAGAAAATTGTCACCCAAAAACATTATTATCCACATTCCATTTGTTAAATTTTTTGTAATGACCAATCCAAGTATGTTTAATAAGATATCTGAAGAATGTGCTTGTAAAATAAGTTATGTGTCTTCACTAATAAGTCTCTTTTATTATGTATTACTTAACAAAATTAAATTCTAACATTGAAATAAAAAAATAAATCTAGTATCTCCCATATAAATTTATTTTTTACGTTGATATGATAATAATTTTCCATTTACATGCCCATCAAATGTGAAACAATGCAATCACTCAAGTGTACGGTGAACTACCATATCACAGACATATATAATTTTTTTAGTATTAAAATCACATGTATACACACAAAAAAGAATATAATGAATAAATATAATATATATTACATTATAGTTATTATTTAAAATTATTATACCATTTACAACCTCACACTTTCATCAATTAAGTGAATGATATCATCATTCATGTGTAAGTATGGCATACAATCTCTATAAATAGAACACATTTATTTTTCGTTTCAAAAATTATATAATGAATCTAAAGGATTTAAATAATGAATAAATATGATATTTAAAAAATTAGTATATTTTTTCCGATGAGTTAACTATATACTATACTCAATACCTAGAACATTTATGACAAAACACACAAATGAAAATTAATAACTTATCACCTGAAATAATAGAAATTGTGAATATTTATTAACAAAAGGGTTATAATATGATATGAGCGGATCATATAAGAAATTATAAATATTAAAAATGATTTATTTTAATCCAATATCATGATTAAAAATTATATATAAGGTTAAATTGTGTTCAAATAAAAGGGATCATGATGAAATGGATTCTATGTCAATTATCCCCTCACCGAGCAAATAGAAATGTTATTCACATATTATATTTTATATTGATTTTATAAATCCCATTTTACATTTAATACCGTGAATAATTCAAATTAAATGGTATTTTATGATTCAATTTTTATTATTTCATCCATATGGATTTGACTTGAACGTTACCATGTGGTATGCAATTTCAAAACACAATTTTTATTCATTGGGTTATATTACTTATTAATCATCGGGCATAATATAATATTTTTGGTGTAATTACATTTTGTTATTTTATTAAATATTTCCAAATGATTTATTTGGATTTATATTACAAAAATATAATAATTTCATTAATTATTTTCCACTTCAATGTTTCATGTTATTTTGAATGGTCTATTTCAAAATCTCATTTTAATCGAAATTTTTTAAAATTTATTTTTCATTGATGAAATTTATTTTATCATCACCTAATAAATGATAGTAATTTTATTCTCATATTATTATTAATGTTATTTTAATGTAATAGTAATATAATGGCCCAGACCATCCATTCCATTATATGGGGGAAATCTAGTGTATGAGGTGTCCTAGGGGGTTTGGATTTGGTCCTAAGAGGTGATATATTATAACATTTTATCATTTCAAAAGTTTTCAAATACATTGTTTTAAATTTTTTCCAATGGTACTTTTTCCCAATGATCAATCACCCTTGTTTTGGCTTGTTGTTGGTGTCTTCCTATAGTGGGGACTCACGGACAGTGTCTCACCCTACTGGTGGCCCCTGGAGGTTTCTCTCCCTCATGGTCGCTCACTGGAGGTGAGACACTAATAATTACTCATTAAATAGTGTCTCATCATGCAATAGATCAATGGAAGTTCCTCATTTTGTGGTTTCTCAATGGTGGTCCCTCATCTGGTGGTGGATCGTTGGCAGTGCCCCATAACCACAATTCTCAGTTCTTCTAATTTTTCTCTTCTGATGATTTTCATTAACATCAAATGGGATTAATGAAACTTTAAAATGATTTTAGACCGATGAAATTTCCATAAGTTATATCATCAATTCCATAAGACATTAGAGGATTTGTAATTTTCAAGACATGTGGTCTTATTCAAATATTCCATTAATTGAAATATATAACCCTTTTGAATATTCTGTGTTCCGAATCTAATACATCTAAGCCATGGGAATTCATTTCATTATATCTTCATCGTTCTATAGATACTAGACGCCCCATATCATTCTTTTCAAAGTATTAGTGTGTCCAGGCTATAGTAATTGGTTTATGTTTCCCTGAAGGATTAACTATTGAACATGCACCCCTACTTTTAGATTAATCAAGATTTTTCAATCATTATTCTCCAATAAATGAATTTTAAGGACATTTTTTACTGTAAATCATGAGAGATATGTATAAAGATTATTTTCATTGCCAATATAGTTGATTCTAGATTAATAAATATAACTGAATTGATTGAAAATAAATATATATGAAATAGGGAATCTATCGAATGATATGGTAGTGGGATTGATGTTATTAATATTTGTATTTTTAGATTATAAATTACAACTAAAATCTTGGTCATTGGGGTTCCTTTATTTCATAACAGATGTTTCTTGGAATACATGTTGTTTGGTTTTTATTGAATTTTTATAGAAATTGGTTAACTATATTATTTTTTTCCAATAAATGGATTAACAAGACCAATCATTATTTGTGATAACCCCTAAATTAAGATGTGGAATAAAACATTGGAGGCCTTATTAATTCTAAAAATATTTTTTTCCTCGGTACGTTCGGTGAGGTTTTTGGGGGGTGATTGTGAAAAAGGGTTTGGTTCTATTGATATTATGAAATGTGGTGAGTTATTTCAAATAAGTATTTTAGTGTTTTTATAGGATATCATTGATAGTATTTTCATTGCTAAGTAGAATAATGATTCACCCTATATCTAGAGGCTATGGTATATTGTGTCAATAATGTGAAGTTAATTAATTTACAATGGCTCTTCACATACAGAATGATTGTTACTATTTTTCTTTATATGTATTGTTCTTGATAGATTCCCAAGAAATGATGAAATGAATAAATAATTTTTTAATCAATTTTGGAAAGGCTTGCATTGATTTGATCAAGGGAACGGTAGTGGTTAAATGGAAGTGGATGGAAAGGTGAATCATGATTTAAGGATAGTTGTGTGGTGTTCCGAATTTAGTGATATCAATAAATGTTGAAGTATTAGAATTTTTTTCATTGTATGGGATCCAATAGTTTAGGATTGAATGATTGATATTATTTACAAAAAAATTTATTTCTTTGAGATTTCCATATGCTTCAACCCATGTTGAGCACTATGTACCGAACACCCGCATCATCATGCAATGGGGGTCCCATAATCTAGTGCGGAGTACGGAGGGCTGGATAACTTCTCTTTTCATCTATCTCTTCCACGAGATGTTGGTATTTCATTAAATATGATGACCAGATATCAATTAGTGCTTTATATGGTTATGTGACAACTTAGGTGTTTTCATGCGAGGTGGTTTGTTTCCCACGTGTCTTCTAGAGGGATATGATATCCCTATTGTTTTCATGTGAGGTGGTTTATTTACCAGAGTCTGTAGGCTGGTAATTGATGTTACTTCCCACAATTAGAAATTTTATTTTTTTCAAATTATTTTAATTTTTTAAATAAAAATAAAAACATTTTCTTTGTCTGTAATTTTGATTTTTTTTCTCTAGGGATTAATTATTCATTGAATATTAAAAAAGTCCATTTTTAAACTATTACTTCATTTGGATAAATTAAGTTATATAAAAGTAAAATTCTTCCTTGAATATTTTTTAAATGTAATATATGTTTTATTTAGTGATATTTAAAATATTTATTTATATATTAATTATTATTATTATTGATCTTGGATGGTGATCATTTTTGAATAGAAACACATTTTTGTTATAAGTGTTTTTTAGTACATAATTTTCTTCCATTTTAATAATTTAAAATTAAAACTAATAAGTAATGACATAAATTAAATTTAGACATTATATATCTGAATCTATAATTTTATATCCATTTAATTATGAACACCTTTCATATACTTAATTCAATATTGTCTTATGTTAGAAAAATTCATTCCTCAAACCCCATTTTTTTCTATATGTTATATGGGTTTATCATAAATTTGTTTTTCCACATATGTTAGATTAATTTAGAAAATTATATCCAACATATGGAATAAAATAAATATATAACACTCAAAAATGCCAATGCGATTTATGGTCATAATTAATAGTAAAAAATTTAAATTAATTACCCTTATTACATTTAAAACAAGATTACATGTGGTTAAACCAAAATATAAATGTATGTTTGAAAATTAAACATATAAATATCTTATTGTAAGCCAATATTTAAATCTTATAATATTCCATATATTAATATAAATTCATTTGGATTCATTTTTTTGGTAATTAATTTATCAATTGGGAATATTTTTTGAAATTTCTATGTAATTTAAAAGACGGCCACCCTCCCCCAATTATTTAGGGGAACCCCACCCCTTAATTCGTAACACATATCAAACAACACCGCTCCACCGAAACATAAAAAAGTCACTCCAAAAAATCATTATTCAAATTCCATTTGGTTATATTATTTCCAACTACCAATCTAAGTCTCAATAAAAATTAATATAAAGAATAATCTTCTAAGGGAAGTTATGTATCTTCACTGAGTTGTGTCTTTCTTGCTTATTATTTTACAACATTAAATAATGAAATTAAAATTAATAAACATTTAATAAATTATCTCCAATATAATGATATGTTTTTATGTTTATTTTATAAAAATTCCTATCTATATTCATGTCAAATGTGAAATAACACCACCGCTCATGTGTAGGGTCGACTACCATGCCAAGAACCGATATAAAGTTTCAAACCTAAAATCACATGGATAGTCAATATAATGTTAATAATGAATAAATATTATTAATATTCCTTAATAATTTTCATTTTAAATTAATGTACCTTTTGAAACCATACCCTTTCATCAATTAACTGAATGATATCATCATGTGTGCGTATGTGTGACATATCAGCTTTATAAACATAAGTTATTTATTTATCATTTAAAATATTATATAATGGATCTAAAAGAAGTAATTAATAAATAAATATGATATTTTAAACATTATCATAACAATTCATTTGATTTAACTATATCCTATAAAAAATATATAGAACATTCATGACAATAGACACAAAACAAATCAAGGCATTTATTAATTCAAACAATGAAAATCAGGATATATTATTTAAAAAATTGTTGTAATATTATTTTATAGAATCATATAAAAATGTATAATTATTAAAAATGATCTATTTTATGACAATATCACGCATAAAAACATTATATAGGAGGATAAAATTTGTTCAAATAAATGTAATCATGATGAATGGGATTATGTGCCAATTATCATTTCTCTAAGGCATATTGAAATGTTGTTCACATATTATATTTCATATGAATTGTAAAAATCCTATTTTACATTTAATTTTGTTAATAATTCATATTAAATCAGTATATTTGGTTTCAATTTTCATTATTTCATCCATAGGGATTTGACATGAATGTTTCCATGTTTTAAGAAATTTCAAAACTCAATTTATTTTCATTGGGTTATATTACTTATTAATCATCATAGATAATATAATATTTTTTGTGTAATTAGATTTTATTATTTTATTATTTATTTATAAATTATTTACTTGGATTAAAATTAGAAAAATATAATAAATTCATTAATTAATTCCCACTTCCACATTTCATGTTCTTTTGAAGGATTTCCTTCACAATCTCATTTTAATGAAGAATTATTAAAATTTATTTTTCATTGATAAAAATTAATTTATAATATCCTAATAAATTATTATTATTTTATTCCAATCTAGTTATTGATGATATTTTCATGTAATTGTTTTATAATGCCCCATACCATCCAGTCAGTTACATGGTGGGAAATCTTCTGTTTCATGTGTCCTGGGTGTTTTCGTTTTTTTTTCGGAGAGGTGAGACATTCCAATAGTGTATCATTTAAAATGTTTTCCAACTCACAATTTTTATGTTTTCCAGTAGATCCTCTTTTCAATGGTGTGTCACCCTAGTGGTGGCTATATGGTGGTTACTTACCCTGGTGGTGGTTCACAGGTAGTGTCTCACCCTAGTGGTGGATCCATGGAGTTGTCCCACCCTAGTGGTCGATCACTACTGGGGATCATTGAAGGACTCTCATATGGTGGTGCCTTATATGGAATATCTCAAATGGAGGTGCCTCGTTTGGTGGTGTCTACCTGGTGGTCCCTCATATGGTGGTTCATCGTCTGGAGGTGTCCTGCTTGCAGTTCCCCATGAGCATTGTTCCTAGTGTTTCAAATTTTACATTTTTATGTTTTCCTTTGAAATAAGATGTTCTTAATGAAAAGTTTAAAAGAAGTAGAGACTAATTAAAATTCTATAAATAATACCATTAATTATTCAATAGTTTGGAGGCTTTGAAATGATAGAGACATTTCGTCTTCGTAAGATCATCATTTTATGGTAATTTATAACTGTTTCGAATACAGTAGGTTCTGAATCTAATGCATCTATGTCGTGGGACATCACTTCATTCTATCTACTTCATTCTATTGATATCAAATTCCATGTATCATTATATTAATAGGATTTATGTAACTAGGATATGGAAATTGGTCTGTGTTTTCATAGAGGATTACCTATTGTACACGTGCCCCTGTATTTAGAGTAATTCGGAAGTGATGATCATTTTACATCCATATATGATTTTTTGGACATTTTTAATTTTGAATCATCAGGGATAGGTGTATAGATGTTTTTAATTGTGAATATAATTGATTCCATACTAATAAGGATAAATAAATTGGTTAAAAAAAATCAATATATAGGTTCTGGGGAATGTGGTGCATGGTCTTGATGAGGGATTTATATTAATAAATATTTTATTTTTATGCAAAAGTCAACCATAAAAAATCATCAGCATTGGGGTTCTTTGATTTCATACCAGATGTCTTTTGGAAAACATGTATTTTGATTTCTATTGATTTTTTATTGAAATTTGTTAACTACATATTTTTGTCAAAAAATGGATGTCTCAAGACCATATAGTGTTTGTGATAACCCCTAAATTAATAAGTGGAATTAAGGAAGGGAGGCCTTATTAAATCTAAAAATATTTTCTTCCTTGGTACATGTGGTGATGTGGTTTTGGGAATAATAATCCATAAGGGCCCAGTATGATTTATATGATGAACTGGGGTTGGTGAGTTTAAATAAGGATTTTAGTGCTTTTATGGGTAATCATCGATAGTATTTTAATTTATAACATGGAAAATGATTAACCATGAATCTTGATGTCGTGGTATGATGTGTCAATAATGTGAAGTTAAATGAATTCCCTGGGCTCTTCACTTTTAGAATGACTATTACTGTGTTACTTTATATTTTTTGTGCCTGAAAGATTCCCATGCAGTGATGGAATGAATAAATAATTGTTCAATAAGTTTTTAAATTTCTTGGGATTGTTTTATTATTGGAAGGTATGCGGCTAAATAAAATGGGATGGAAATGTTAAATAGGATATCTATCATGTTGTGTGGTGTTGTGAATTTAGAGGTATAAGCATAGGTAATGGTATTGGTAGTTCATTTATTCTAAGAACTCATAGGTTAGGATTGAATTAATGGTATTATTTATATATACTTTTATTTCCATGTGATTTCAATAGTCACCAACCCATGTTTAGAACTATGTGTTGATCACCTGCATCTTCATAAAAGTTGGAGGTCCCATCATCTGATTTGGCATACAGAGTGCTGGATACCTACCCTTTTCCACTATCTCATTCAAGAGATATAGGTATGGAACAAACTGTGATTACCCTAATACTGTTAGTGCATTCGATGGAGTTGTGATATCCTATATGTTTTTGGGTGAGGGGGTTTTTGGACCATGTGTCTTTGAGAGAGATTTGATATCCCAAGTTTTTGCAGGACAGGTGGTTTGATTCCAAGGATTCCATAGGATGAGATATGATATTCATTCCCTAGTGACTTCGAGATGATATTTGATGCGATGCGAGGCCCATGTGTATTCAGGTGGGATGTGTAGTTAGGCCCAATTTTTTCATGTTGGATGTGTTGTGTGGCCCAGGTGTGTGTTCGCATGATTTGATGTGGTATACCTATGAGATGAGATCCCTAGTATGTTTGATGTTGGGAGAGATAGGCATACTGGTGTTAACGTTGTTTGGGATACCATATCATTTATATTCTTTATATTATATTATATTAATTACCTTGCGTTATTTGGAGAGTGTTCATTACTATGGTTGGGAGGGTTACTACACATTCTGAAGTGTGGTTCTCTTATACTGTTTTCTCATAGGGACATTATTATACTTCTTTCAAATGTTCTTGAGAAATATTTTTTTTCTAATTGAGAATACTATTTTTCTAACCCAACATATATAAAAAAGTTTTCAGGTTTCAATGAGTTTTTTATCGACCATCCTAGAGTCAATAAAATTATATCATTTACCATTGTTATGTCATTGAATTGCCATTACATTTGTTTATTTAATTTGGTGCCACCATTTTAAGTATAGTATTTATATTTATACATGATTGTGGGATTTTTTGTGTTTATGTTTCATATATTTCATGATGTATTTTGGGATGATTCATTATTTCTATCAATCATGTTTCATTATATAAAAAATGCCTCCTATGATGTGATATTTGATCACCAATGGTTCTAATATACATCCATGGGTCCTACTAAAGTTTGGAATCATCGGTCGTTATCTCCCTTTATTCATTGGCATCTCATGTGAGGTATCATTGGATGAAGGAGGTCATGATAGTGTGTTATTAGATGTGATGGCTGATAGATAAGATGGTTTTTGGAGTTAGACACATTTGGGATTGCATGTAGTGGTATGGAAACAGTTCCAGATGACCTTAGTTCTTTTCATAGCCCAGGGAGACTATTTATGAAATGTGATTGTAGGGCCCCCCTGATCCAATGCACAGGTATTGATCATATTAATCTCATAGTGAGATGATATTTCTTATAGGGTAGATACCATGTAAAGGAACCTTAATCATAATGACTTGCGTACATTCATGATTTTTTTTTGTTTTTGGAATGTCATAGTATATAAAATGAATGAAATGAATATTTTAATATTCCATAGTACTCAGCCTTAGTAAATCATATTTTACCTTTCGTTAATGGATCATGATCATTATCAAGGTGATTCTCATGCATTATAGGTTTGGTATACTAATTATATTGATCACCGTATTGTTGATCCAATTAATTAAGATGACCAATAAAAGAGGATAATTCACACAATATAGATTCAGGTTTTTGGAATGTATGTGGTAGATTATCAAACATGTGGAAATATGGGTTTCTACAGTTCCTGGAGATCACTTCCTATTTGATATGGGCCATGATGGAGTACAAGGTCACATTTGTAGTAATTCAGTTATGGGGTGTTTCACGTCAGTGGTGGGAGTAGTCTATGGTAGAGTGGATTGAGTTGGATGTTTAATGGGTATAATTCCAAAAGGAGTTCCAAGATGTATTCCATTCATTGGCCATGACAGTTGAGAAGAGGTAGGAGCTAGGCTCCCTATATCAGGGGAGTATTTTTGTGTGAGAGCTAGTAATCATGTTCACTGGCCTTCGTCATTTCCCGGGGTTTTTTTTGATGAGGAATCTCATATGGGACACCATGAGGATCACATTGTCCTTTATCTAGTATGAAATTACTACAATTTATGTTTCCAAATTATTTTATGGGTTATAAATGGATGATGTGATTTATATAATGCACTTGTGAGGAGTTATATCATTAGTGTGGAACCAAATGTGTTCTTAGAGAGGCATAGTTGTGTGTGGATGATCTATGGTGTTAGGACCATTGAGGTTTCAAATGAATGGGATTCAACCTCATTAGATTCTATTCCAGACTTATGACTCCAGTTTTCTATGGCCATTTTTTATGATCCTCATGCAAATGTGTTTGAGCTGAAAGGTTCTTTTCCATCACAAGAGAATGTGCCAGTATTTCCCATCGATTAGGTTGGTTGTGGGGGATAGGTTCAATTTCAGTCTAAAAAAATTTTTCCATTGAGAATGTTTTAGCAGTATGGATAGCAGGATTTCACTCAGATGAGGTAACATGGTTCAGGTATATTCTAACTTCATGACGTTGCTATTGTTTTGGGACCATGACCTGAGCATGATTGAAGAGGTTTTTTTAGTAGAGGGGAAGTGGATTTGGGAATGGTCAGTTGAACATACTAGAGGTAGTGATTCTTGTTGGTATAGATATTATCAGATGTATGACTATTTTGTTCATTATGTGTTCTTATGCCTTGTTTTATTCCAGACCTTCAGAATCCTTTTTTTCACCCACTCTATCATATGCTCTACTAGTAGACATAGAGAGGCTTTCATGACCTTAGTGTTGAGTATGCCCGTCAGAGGCTCAATAATATTAGTTGATATGTGTTAGGGGTACATAATAATGATGGGACCTCATCATTCTCATGTGGTTCTATTCCTGCCATAGATGCAGCCATATTATGTCATCCTCTTTATCAACTAATTATAATGATGAGTTTCTGTTATCATTTTCTTCCAGGGGACTGTCATGTTTTCAAATGATGATCGCCAATGTGTGGTTATTATAAGGGAGGGAATATTTTATTAGGGAAGTGGGAATTTGTAGCTTTCTATTTTCTTTTTGGATGAGATATCAGTGTTATTATAAGAGACATGGATGGTATTTGTTCCAAAGGGAATTATGATGTTTGGGTAAGTTTTCATTGATATGGTTGTGATTCTACCCCCATCAAGTTGATGTTGAGTTGGGGATATACTTCTGGTATGGTGCATCTTTGCTTTTTTATGAGTCCTTATTGAATGAAACATTTTGAGTTATGGGTGGTGAGGATTTAGATAAATTTTTGGACAAAGAAGGGTTTAATTTGGAACAGTTTGTCTTTATGGATCTTTCAACTTTTTTTTTTCAATGAAGGAAGATAATGATCTAAGGTTTCCTATATACTATAGGATGTTGAACCATATTATAGTAAAAAACTATAACCCTATTCTAAGGATATATAATTCTTTATACTAGTGGATATGGGGGAGTTTGTTTTTGATGATCGACCATTGGTGTGTGTACCACTATTTGAGGGTGAAGGACGAAGATATCCGGAGGACTTCCTTCAAATGTATGTATTGCCACTTTTTTTAGTTGTCATGAAATTTGGTGTTTTTAATGTTCAAAATTTGTTAAATGTGTGTACAACCTCTATGTTATCTGAGTATCATTATTGTTTTGTCATCATATTAATCAATTATATCTAAATCCATTAGAAGTTAACAGATGAGGACATTGATCATCTCATAACTTTCATTCATGCTCATCTTCACGAAAATATATATTGATAGATGTCCAAGTGTAATTTCTAGGAAAAATAGGATCATTTAATTAGGAATGTGTTGTTGTATCAGGGTGTGGAAGATGACCCCTCAAACATTTAAGTAGTTTTTTCATGGGATACTCCCAAGAACGTGGAAGAGGTTCATTGCTTCCATGCTATCACACACTTCAATCAGTGATTTATACCATAATTTTCTTGAGTCATATCACCATCACCATATTTGACAAGGAAGGAATTATAAATTGCATTGAGTGATGGGAGTAACGAAGTATTCAGTTTCATAAAGTGGAATTTGGTCAGTTAACCAATGCTCTTGTTCATTGAAGAGGGGGTAATGATTGAGGTGGTTTGTGATTCTTCCCTTATAAGCATGGGATGTGTGGTGAAGAAAAAGTGGGTAGTAATATCTTATGGTTCTAGGTACTTGCATACACTTGATTTTAATTTCACCCTACATGATATATAGGTAGAATCAATCTTGTTTTTTCTATGGTTTTGGAAGTATTACCCCATTGGGGAGAACTTTTTTGATATTCACAGTTCTTAATATCTTTAGTTATATCATTTCATAGAATGAATTGATCTTGTGGAAGTAGAGGTAGATTTAATTTCATTATTAATATGATTTTTAGATCTACTATACCATAAGAATGGGGAATTTCATGGACGATTCTCTAAGAAGAATTCCATAGAAAAATATTTTTCCAGAATCTGTATATTTTGGCATTTTGATTGAAGAGTTGGTAAATTTTTCCTTAAATGAATGGGAATTTAGAGGTAGATGGGTTTTTTTTTTCAAATGATGGTGAAATATTCTCTCATACATCAAGTGGAGGAGACATAGTGTGGATACTCATAGGAACTAATGATGTGTGATCGTGTTGGCCCTAGTGATGCTTTGGGAGGATGGTTAGAGGATGGAAAACTTTTGATGCGATTTCAGGTGAAGTTGTTTGATCCGATGGTGATGCGCGATAAAGTCATTTTTGATTTCATATATCAAATTTTGTTGTATGTATAAGAGATTCCATGATTTTTTGTGGCATGAGGATATAGTTTTGGGGGATCAATATTTAAAAGGTAGTGGTAGAGATAGTGGTGTTGTTCATGGTTTTCCTATAGGTAAGTTTCAAGCATCATTATTTTGGTGGATTATTTCTTACATTGGATTATCCAATGTGGACATGGGAAAAAATATAAATGAATTTTTTCACTAGGTTACCACAATATTACAGAGGCTATGATGACATCTAGATGATAGTTGATAAATTTTTTGATATAATACAACATATTACAGATGAACGAGTGAGGATAAGTGGATTATTTGTCTAATCGGTATGTGGATGAGGTGGTGCAATTATCTATAGTTCAAAGGTCAAATTTCAAGGATCACGACACATAGTTTATCTCAAATGTCTTTTGGGGATTGCAACATGTTTTATTAACTCAATTATGTCTCATCACTACATTCGACTCTTAGACAGATAGCCATATGGAATAGACTCTCCAATTGTTGGATGATATGTTGTGATCATACATCATGGACATTGGTGTATCTTCGGTATGAAACCTATCCTTGGTGGAGTTTTCATATAACAATATGTATCACTCTTCAATTTGAATGGATCTGTTTATGGACTTGTATATAAAACCATGCCATTCTCCATTTTGATCTGTTGAGGTAGATGAGATAGTTGTTCTCTATCTTTATGTAGAGAAGATAATTACAGAAAATGATCAACATGATCATGAGAGGATGAATTTTGTATTGGAAAAGAGGATGTATTATGTTTATCATATAAGTAGGCCCTTAGTGTTTGTTTTTGGGGACCATGTTTTCTTGAAGGCCTCCCCACAACGTGGGTTGTTAAGTTTTTCTAGAGGGATTATGATTGTTTCCAGGTTCATTAGACACCTAGAGGTGTTGGGGAAAGTTGGCGAGGTAGTGTATAAGTTTTCATTGACACTGTAGATAGAGAGGATCCATATTGCCTTTTTTTTTCTCACCTTCATAGGTATCTTCATGATGACTCATATGTCAATGACTAATTATACATAGATTTCGTGGATGATGTGATATTTTTGTGGTGGCTAGTATAAATCTAGTATCATCAAGATAATGAGGTGTGTGGAAGGACCATTACACTAGTTTATATGTTGTGGTTAAATGGTGTGTAGGAACAGTGTACATGGGATTGAGAGAAACAAATGTGTCGTGAGTATCCATAGTGATTTTTTGTTTTTCCATTTTATTTTTTTCATTGTGATTAGATATTTGAATCTTTTTTATTATGATATGATATTTTTACTATTAAATTTTGATGGGTGGGGTGTTTTGGATGGTAAATTACTAACAAAAAAAAATGCAAGGATGTGATTTATAACTGTTACATAGTAGTTATGAAGAGATTAAACCACTAAGTCGCGTTGGTGCCACTGAGATAGGATAGTGTCCTTACATAGAGAACTAAATTCAAAAATTTGGGTGTTTGTATGGTGCAATTTGTAATTGTTTTGAAATGTTTTTTTGTTCATTTGAGTTGATGTGTCAACAACCCTAATGATGAGTCCTAGTTAGTGGTTTATAGGGGAGGTTTTCTTCAGTATTGATGTTTCCACTCCTTCATTAAAATAAAAAATGTGGTTTCTTTTACAATGACATGTTTAGTGGTTATTTTTGTTTCAATTATGATGAGTGCCTTAAGAGGTATCTCAAGGGATAACTATTCAAATCATTCCTCTATTTCCCTTTGGATAGGTTTTAAATTCTTATGGATGAGAATAGTTTGAGAGGTATCTGATCTAATTTTCTAGACCAAAATGTCAATTATGTGGTTGGGTATATGGGGATTAAGGTGTCCTGGAGTGTTTGGGGTGTTTTGGTGAGAAGGCATATGTTCCAATTGTGTTTCATTTGAATAATTTTCCAAATCCCATTTTCTATGCTTTCCTGTGGTGTTTATTTCAAATAGTGTCTCATCCTGAGGGTTCCTTATCCCAATGGTGCCTCATATTAGTGGTTTCTCACCCTCATATTGGCATGTTGGTATTGTATCTCCATATTGGTGGATTGATGATAGTGTGTCAATCTAGCGGTGGATCGCTAGTGGTTTCCCACCCTAGTGGTTGCTCTGTAGTAGGGGCTTGAAGGTGGCCAATCAACTAGTGTTGCCTTGTCCAGTGGTACCTCATAGGTAGTGCCTCATTTGGAGGTTTTTCATATATAGTGTTCCATGTTATTCCATTTATTATATTATGACATATTCCATTGATGTAAAATGTGTTTATTACAAAATTTAATAGTCTTTGTGACTAATTATATTTCTATAAATATTATATTTAATTCAGTATGTTTTCTATGACTTTGAAATGCTCAAAATTTTTGTCTTGGAATGATCATCATTTAATTGAAATTAAAAAAAATTGATTCCCTTATGTTACAGATCTAATCCATATATGATTAGGGCCTTCACTTAATTAATTCATATCCATTCTTTGTATTTCGGATGCCTCGAAACCTTACACCCATAAGAGTTTTGTGGCCATGCTATAACAATTTGTTATTGTTTCCCTATAGGGATACCAATTGTATGTGTGCCCATGTTTTTGGTGCAACCAGGATGTGTCGATGGTTCTTCTTCTAGGTAGTGTCTAATTTTTTCTTTTCTTAATTATTAAACATTTAAGAATATTATATATGTATTTTATATGAGAAGATATTTTATTCTGGATTAATAAAAATTGTCAAATTAGTTAAAAATTAAAATACATGGTTTGTTGAAAGTGGCTCATGGTCATATTGTGTGATTGAAATTCTAAATATTTTGATTTGAATGGGATAAATACCCACTAAATTTTTTTTCATTGGGGTCCTTGTTTGAAGAATATATGGATATTAGAATACATTTTGATTGTTTTCAGCTGAATCACTATAGAAATTATTGAACTATATATGTCATAAAAATAAATATACTCCATTGAATCATAAAATATTTGTGAGGACTCCAAAATTATTCAGTGGAATTAAATAAGAGAGGCCTTATTAAATCCAAAAAAATTCCTTGTTTTGTTTGTTGATGTGGTGGTTGTAAAGATTGTGCACAAGCGGATGGTTCTTTTGATATGATAAATTAGTGTGGGTGAGTTTGAATATGGACTATAATGTTTATATGGGTAGTTTCTATGAGTCTTTTCAATGATAACAAGTATAATGATTCACCCAATACCTAGACGTCATGGTATGGTGTTTCATTAATTTGAATTGCATTATTTTTCCTAGGATATTCCCCTCCAAAATGTATGTTACCATGTTTCTTAATATGTGGCATGCCTGATAGTTTCATATGTTGTGATAAAAGAAAAATTATTTTTTAATAACGTATTGAATTGCTTGTATTTTTCTATTATCACAATGTACGTTTTTAAATGATTTTTAATGGAAATTTGAAACAATATTTACATCTTGTTGTGTGTAGTTGTTTATTTAGAGGTAACATAAAGGGTGAAATTTTTTTGAGTTGGTTATTTGTATGAGAACCCATATGTTGGAAATAAATGTATGATATTATTTGTATATAAGGGTATTTTATTTTTTTTATATATTAAACAATCCTATGTTGATCACTATGTGTCAAACACTCACTTTCTCACAGAGGGGCGGGGTTTCCCCAACATATGGTGAGGTGTATAGATGGATGGGCTCCCAATCATTTCATCTATATCTTCTAGGAGAGGGAGCTATGGAATATGATATGATGGAAGGAGGCCTATTATTTCTTTACATGGTGGTGGTATAACATAGGAGTTTTCTAATGTTGTGGTTTCTATACAAGGTTCCATCAGGTGAGATGTGACAGCTCATACGTTTGTAGAGAGGTGTTTTGTTTCCCATGTGTCTATGAGATGAAATGTTATGGGATTTTCTCGGTATATTCAGGATGAGATGTGAGGTATTTTGAGCCTTAATTATTTGTATGAGGGATTTGTTCTGATGGACAGGTGTCGTGGGTGGGATGTGTTGTGAGTCCAAGGTGTGTTCATCCATGATGTGATGTTTGATACCAATGTGATAGGAGCACGAGGATGTAAGATGTCAGGATATAGAGGAATTATAGGGGGAATGTTGTGTGGGGTACCCTACAATCTATGTGATCTATATCATATTATATTACATGGATTTCATTTTAGTTAGATCATTCCTTGATGAGGTTGGGATGGTTATTACACTTGATTAGGTGTTGTTTAGTAGTAATGTTTTGTCACAGGGGAATTACTATAACTCTTTCACTTATTCTTGGGAGAAATTTTTTCTTCTAAGTAAAATTCAATTATTACCCTATGTATACATGTTTTTTAGTATTTTTCTAGGGGTATTTCTTGGACAATTGGATATTCTACAAGAACTCATCCATGAATGTTGTTGAGAGGATTCAATAGATTTTCTTTTGGTACATACATTATTCACTATAGTATATCTATATAAATTATAATTATAAAACAATGTGGGATGATTTGGGTATCACTTTTATATATTTCTTGTTGTTTTTGGGGTTTATCCATCATACTACTTTCCTTGATTCCATATATAGTGTAATACTTCACATGTTATGATATTGGTAAACTCATGGTTCTAATTTCTAACCCTCTTCCTTCTGGAGGCGGGACATGGAGATCAATATCTATCATTCTTCTCTTCCATCTAAGAGGGGTATACTAGGAGGGAGGGTGATGACCAACACAATTTTCCAAATCTTTGTACCTTAATATTCTAATTTTTTTTTCCAAAAAATCAATATTTATTACTCTCATTAGAAAAAATCAGATATCTTCCAAAACTAGAATTTTTAATTTTTATTTTAGATTTTTATTATTATTCTAAAATGATTTATTCAATTAATTTTAAAATGTTATTATATGATTACATTATATATTATGAATAATTTTTCTATCTTTTCTATAATATTTTACTTTTGTTTTTTTATCAAAGGAAATAGGAAATGAATTACTGTATTTTTTTAATTGCTATAAATGGTAATTTACTGACATAGTTATAAATTTTTTCATTACATATTCTTTTTAAATATTACATAGTTAATTTAATGTATTTTCCATAATATTCATGAAAATATATAGTCTATAAAATTTATTTTTGAATTGAAAAGTTTCTTTTCCCAATGAATTTATTTAAATGGTTATTTGTGGTATTACTATTCACTAGTGCCAAAAACACTTTATCATTCTTTTACACCACTTTAAATATTTTGTTTGAATACTGTCCATATTCCTTATTTGGATAGAATAACATCAGATATATTATGTAATGTATTCACCATTAGATTCATAGATAATATTGTCCATATTAACTTTTCTATAATACATTCAATGTATATTGATCATTGTACATTTCATTTCAATATAATATTCATATTTTATATCCCTGATATGGTTATTGATTTCAAACTATTGAAATTTCCTATACTGTAATAACATATAGTCTTTATAATTGAATTTGGTAATCCAATATAATTATGTATTCTTTACTCAATATCATTACTCACCCGTCTGGAATATTGTACACTAAATTAAGATATTATTCGATAAATGAGGAATGATTTTAATATATAGTGATGGGTGGATTCCTATTATAGATGACCCCTCTATGCATTGGTATTTTCATGAGTCGATCTAGTTAGTCAGCCTAGTTTAAATGGTATTTTGGCTTACTTACCCATTGATTAAAAAAATTTGCACTGTGCCATTACAATATTGGTATCATGATTTTTGGGATTACATTGTAAAATAAATAATTTTTCGTGATTGAGAATCTATTTTTTTATCCAAGATATTATTTAATTGATTATATTTATGGTTTCGCATTCTGATATTTTTTTGTTAAATTGGGATTTTTATACATTATTTACCTTCATATATTGTGTATGTTTTATAGTTTCTAATATAATTAATTGTACAAAAATGTTATCTATAATTTTATCTCCACATTATTTATTCTTCCCTTCCCACTGTATATGATGTTGAAATTCATAAATGAGTTTTTTGATATATAATATTTAATTTCTTTATGTTTTAATTTATTTTTTCCAATGTAATTTGATATTTATATAGGTATCTAGTATTCCAACACTATTAGACTATTTAGTACATTGGGATGTGATCATTTGTATCTAATTTAATTTAAATAATGAACCCACCAATATTTGTATATAATATTTTTTGAGTTTAGAGGTTGTATCACGTCAATTTTTGTGAGAAGAATGAGAATTAGATTTCGGAAAACAATATGTTTGGAATATAACTATATGATATACCTTGAGAATTAATATAAATGATCATACTATTGTTTTGAAAAGGAGGAGGTTATGTGTAATTTTTTTATTAATATATATATATTTCTATTAAAAGTTAATTAGTTCAATATTAGTATTATGAAGGCATTAGAGATAAAAAATTGTTGATTTTGTTTTTTAATCGATCATAATGTGGTATAGAAAAACTCTCCTATGATACACCACCATCGACACTCCTAAAGGATATTCATTAGATAATTCGTATTTTCATTAAAAACTATTATAAATGATTAAAATATATTATTATACTAAATTAACAAGGTTAAACCTTCAATTTCTTATATTTAAAATAATTTTCCATGATTTCGATGTACTATAAAATATTACATGGATTTCAATTATTATTATTGTTTCTCACTCTATATCATTTGAATGTGGACATAGATAATGAAATAAAATGTTTTAATATTTTCTATAATGGTAAATATTGTGATTATGAGAAATAATATGGGATTATTACTTAAGAGAAACATATCTTTATTATTCCAAATCATTTATCATGTTATATGAATATCAGTTATTCCTTTACCAACTCGGATAACAACCAAATAATTTAATAATGGAGTTTATAATTAACATGAGTGATGGATACCATAAGGGAATGTAGTCTATATTTAATTGATGTCAGAAATGTGGAAGGGATAACCATGATAAAGTACCCAATCAATAAGAAATCAATTTATTTATGGAAAATATAGGTATTGGTAAATCATTTTTCTGAAGAAATGTGAGGAGTTCCCTTAATCGTTAAAAATTCAATCATTGAGATCAATTTATATATTTTTTCATTAATGTGTAAAAACCATGAGATATTCAATTTATTTCAATTTTTACATTTTATACACTATACCAAAGAAGTAATTGTTTAAATTTTATAGGGATAAAGTATTCATGTATTTGGATTCAAGAATAATGTTTGTAGAGTATTTTCAATAATGGAATTTTAATAAAATATTCATGCAACATCTATGGATTCTATTTAATTTTGAATCATCCGTGTATTTATTAAAAAATTCTTACAGTTACAATCATTAGTTAATTAGTGCATGGATGATAATATTTACAATGTTTAAATCACCCATTTAAGGTATATTTTGATTGATATTTTACTATGATTAATGTTATTTTGGTCGAAATTTAGTGAAAAAACTCCTTGGTTTAGCGTATTAATAATGTAATTACATAATGTGGACATAATATTAATGGTATTTATTACCATTAAATATTATTCTAACATTATTATTTTGTTAAATTTTTGTCGAAAATATTATATAATTTTAGAGAAAATATATTAATATAGTTTTGTAAAAACTACAACATACTTGCCAGGTGAAAACATGTTCTATTTTGTATGGATTTGGGGCATGATAACCTAACTGTAGGGTGAGAATGGTACAAAGCTTACAATTTCACAACAAAATGACTTAGTTCATATGAATGTGTTTTACTTAAAATATTTTATAGATAAAAAATAATATCATGTTATTGTATTATTGGTGTGGTGTTAGAGATAAATGAATTCTATTTATCCATATTTGATTACATGTACTAATATATATTATTTTTTTAGGACTGATGAAATATCTAATTATCTTTTTTGAATTATGTAATCCATTAGATTTTTTTTTAGAATTTTTAGCAAAAAAATTAAAATATATATTGAATTCGTATATTAGTAAATTAAGTCTGAAATGACCAATGAATAAAAAAACAAATATATTGGTCATATTAAAAATGTTATATTTCATGAATGTTTACTTTTAGGTGTTATCTGTGTGTCCAGTTAAAGAACACCCATCTCTATGAATTTTTCTGGAATAAATAATTGTATCATATTACATTCGTATCTGATAAATCAACACACTTTTTACTCATAAAAAATTTATAGTTATGTGGTCATTGAATTTAACTTTATCATTAAATTATTAAAATAAATGACTTATATCACACACAATAATAATTAATTCTTTTCATCCACATCCAAATTTATACTTCACATTTATTTTTTCAATCAGGGTTACCCAGATTTAGGTTATTCTTCATAACCTTCATATATCTTCTTCCCTCTTTGTGGGTTTCAAAAAAATGTCATTTTTAAATAAAAATCCAATTATTTTTATTGCAAGTTAAAAGTTCTAGGATTCAGTGTATTACATGTGGTAGGAATATGACATACTAAAATATAATTGTAGGAAATTATATTCGATTGCGTATATAACACACAATACTATTTTTTATGTAAACCATGATATACTGTTATAATTATATAATTTAATGTAAAAATTATATCTTATAAATTATATTTTAATGAATGAATATTTTTAAAAGAATATTAATTGATATATAAATTATTTATATAATCTATTTATATATAAGTAAATAAATATAAATAAAATCATATTATTGTTTGAAAATAAATTTTCATCAAATTTTAGATTATTTTTCATCTTATGATAGGGAAATATAATTAATCATTAACAAATTTAAAAATTATATATAAATAACATATAATTTTTTAAATGAAAATATGAATTTTATATTTGGATATATTTTTTAAATTTTTATAAAAAGGCATATATTATAGTGAATACAATAAAAATAAAACATTAAAAAATCAATTCTTTTCTATAAATGATTTAATTTAAAATCAATATATGAATTGAAATTTATTAATAATTAAATAAAATTATTATTTACTATTATTTAAATTTATTATTTACTTTGGAATAATATTTTTGTTTCAATTTTCTTTATGTCTATTTTAGTGTGGAAACACATTTTTCATGATCCTTTTTATGTGAGTAATGTTCCCCCATTATAATTAATTAATATAAAATTTTAAAATGGAATAGTTAAATTAAATTAATAAATTATATATCTATATATGAAAATTTATATCCAAATAAATATTATTACTTGTCATATTGTTAATGTATGATCATAGTATACTTTAAAAATGAATTTATGAAAAATTCCTTTTATAGACAATATTTTCAGGTTTTTTTTAAATTAAACATTTCCACAAAAATTAGAAAAATTCGGTAAAATGCAATCCACTATTAGAGAAATAATAATAAATATTAATTAATAATTGTTACATTTTTATATAGATAATTAAGTGTAAAATCAGTAAACATTAATTACCACAATAATTTCTAAAACAGGTTTAAAAGATGTTTAACCGAATAAAAAGTGGGTGTATTAAAATTAATCTTCTAAAACTTATATTTATAGAAATATTTAAACATAATCAATAATAGGGTCATTTGGAATAATATTATTATGGAATGAAATTATCAATATGGATTCTTAAGGAAATTTCAATATATTTTCCAATAAGTCCCCCTCCCCATAATATAATAGTGAACATCATCTACTCAAATAATCACACCTCTAAATCTATATTTCTTTAAAGCATAAGAAATAACTCCCCAATATTTTAATAAAAATTATAGATGTGTTGGTTTTCCCAAAAGTCTAGTACATAGGTCATTGATAATATATCCAAAGGAATTTCTTCTCTGGGACGTTAATTTTCTCTACTAAGCTATTTCATTTTTACATATTACTTTACATCATTAATTTATATATTTAAATTAAAATATATTTACACCATTAAATACAATTTATTAATTTTTTATTATGTTAATTGAATAATAATTATCCATCTCATTCTCACATAAATAGGAAATAAAGTCATTATTTTTGTGAATTGGGTAATATTGCCTCCCGAACCAGTGTTATTGTCCTTCCTTATTCTAATTAGATAGATTTTAATAAGGATAGAAATAATTAATATATATAATAGATATAAATTGATAATTTTAATAAAAAAATAATATTAAATCCACTTTTTTTATCATTTCTCTAATTATTGAGAGTATATCATCCCTCGTGTGTACTTATGACGTATCGTCTCCATGAAGTGAAGTGATTCATTTTCTAGGTTGAAATATTAGGAATCAATCTAAAATTGTATCTAATTAGTAAATTTGATATTTATAAAACTAATATAATTATATTGATGATGAAAATATATCTTATAAAAAATATCAAGAAATTTAATAAAAAACATTTGTGATAAAAAAAATTAGCATTAGAAATAATTATAATATTGAAATATGATTAATGAACAGGTGAAAAATTATATAATGGGATAATATATGATACTAAAAATATGAATAATTTTTTTCGTAGAAATTTGTAGCATGATTAAATCCAATATATAGGATCATAAAGCATGTTCATCAAAAAGGATGCGTAGGGTATGATATTTTGCCTCAATCTATATTAATTGATGCATATTGTAATGTTATGAACCTAATTCCATTTATTATGAATATATACTACTCATATTACATTTATCATTAATGAAACATATTTCTTGGTATATCGAGTTTAAATTTGAATTATTTTATCTCAGTGGATTTGACATGAAGGCTACCATGTGGTAAAAAATTGCATAACTAATTTTTTTTATTAATCATCATTTTAAAGCATTGTGATATTTGGAAATATTTATTTCATAATATCAATTTCATCGAGATCATTTACGATCAAATTTACATTCATGAAAATTATTTTCTAATTTCCTAATAATCACAAAATAAATTATAAAGTAGATATTTAGTCAATTTTCTTATAATATTATAGTGTTTCACACAATGATAATTAAAATAATTGAGAAATTATTTTTATGAAAATATGACACTTTTACACTCATTGGTAGAGAATGTATTTTCTTCTAAAACAATTTTATCTAAACAATTTACAAAATTTTTTAAATTAAATACTAAAATAGTGTATTTAACTTTATATAGATTATTGGCTTTTTATGAAATGTTTTAAATGGAATCTTTTTAATTATATTTAAAAAAGGTACATTTAAATATTCGTATAAAAATATGAAAGAAATATTATTTACAACATACTCATCATTGACATTAAATTCATGTAGTCATGATAAATCATTTTTATAAGTATTATAATATACACATAAAAATATTTCGAATGAAAATTCGTCAATATTTTCCTAAAATATCAAAATTTGAAAGTAATTTCCAATGTGAAAAATTTATTTCCATTTTGAATGTTTCTGTTATTTGAATGATATTTCTATTCCTAAATTACTAAAAAAATATTTTTCTAATTATACCCTGGGGAAATGTTTTAAATATAATAACATTATTCTATTTTAGGATAGTTTATAATAACTTTGATCAAGGAATGTATTTACATTAACATTCTCTATAAATTTTGTAGTCATTAAATTTATCGTGAAACATTAAAATTATTGTGAACATTTGACATTATATTTCAATTATTTTTTCTTATTATTTATCATGGAGATGATTATTTTAGAGACCCTATAAAATTTTATCAAATTTCATTTTACTAATGATGTTATTTTATTTATTATGAAAAAACATTATAAATGTTTATTCTTTATTCGATATAGATATTTATTGTTAAAGTTTACTATTCATCGATTAAATGGAAAAATTGATATAGGTGTAATTATTTGTACAAGTTGTGAAGCTTGGATCCGGTTTATAGATACCCCTAGATACATCGATAGTATTATTATGTGAATCAGATAGATTGCCATATTTAGAAGGGATTAGTGGATACCACATCATTGATTAAACTGACTTTCCTCATTTTCATAATTGTTTAGATATAATTATTTATATGATCATGAAAAGAAATAAATAATTTTCTTTCATCGAGAATTAAAATATTATTATCCAAGATATAATTTAATAGATGTTATTTATGGATGCATTTGTTTATAATGTTATTAATTAAATTGATTGAAAATTCTATTATTTACATTTCTATATTGATTATACATTGTTAATTTAGTATGTATTCTAAAAAATATAATCCTTAATATGAATTTTATATCACCCATATTTTTGTTTCTCTTTTAAAGGATATAATGTATGAATCATAAGTTGTGATCTAGTATGCATAATATTTATTTTCAATATGCTATAATTAATGATTTTCTATGTAATATGAGACTCGATTACATATATAACTTAAAAATAAAACTAAAATCATAATTCCATGGGGATGTGATCACATTTATCTGATGAATATTTAATTATGTAACCACTAGACCTGGGCTACAAGGGTAGGGGCCCTATTACATTGTTATTTCATAACATGTTTCCAGACTTATTGATTTTATTTCCAGAATTCCTTATAGTTCCAATATACTATCGATCATTAGTTAAATAAATAATTCTATAGAAATTAATTATATCACACTAATTATGTAATTGTTGAATAAAATTATTCTAATTCCAATTATTCAATACATTATTAATATTTCTAGGAAAACATTTATAATGATATGAAATAATTAACCCAAAACATAAAAACAGGTTTTTAAGTTCATTATTTTATATTTATCAAATCTAAATAAATCTTCTATTTAATGATATATTCGGGTCTTCAAATTCATAAGTTCAAATTTAGGAGATATTCCTATACAATTTAATGATTAATTATCATTTTGAAGATTAAAATCATCATTAGTGAACCCTTTATATTTTTTAATAAGATTATCATAATTTTCAATAGTTTATTTCTTAGTATATTTTATCTATATATGAAGTTATTCTACAAATGAAATGTTTATTTTATTAAATAATCTATATGAATTAATATTATTTTAATATATTGGAATAATTAAATAATCAATTTAATGTAAAACATTTCGAGATTATATTTTTAATTTAATATATAAACTCTATCACCAAAACAAATAAATTAACTAGTCTCAATAAACTATAAATTAGAGTGTTTGTAAGAGGGATTCTTCAACATGTGTCTTATGTAAACTCTAGTTATTTTATATCATGTTTAATTAATGTATTTTGTTAAAAAAATGATACATACAATTCATTTTTCATAGTTCATTCCAAATCGTGAATTGTTCTATTTAACCACCCACAACACTATTGATTGTGTTTTTATAGGGGTAGTAAAATAATATAAATTCTAATAATATTCATATATTTTCCATAATATATGTTAAAATTTTATCCACCATATTCATTTTAAATTTAATTTATTTAATGAGCCTTTTCAAATTGAATTTCTTAACAAAAAGAAATAAATAAAATTGGAATTATAATTTTACCAGATAATAAATTAGACCCAGTGAATATGGAAAATAAATTATATAATTAAAAACTCATATATCTTACACCATAATGAAGTCATCATTGTGGATCAAAAAAATAAATAATTTTAAAATATCTAGAAATAGTGACATTTTAAAAAGATCTAAAATTCACATTGGGATTATATTCACTTAGGCAAGAATCACAATCAAAATAAATATAACATTAATTTGGATGTTCCAAATCTTGTATATTTTTTGAAAACTTATACAATTGTCAAAGAAGACCATGTCTTGACCTTCATTTCTAAATAATATGTTTTGTCTTTATAGCATTTAAATATTATAAATTTTTCAGTTAGTTCAGATAATTTAATTTTTATAAATTTTCATTTCAATTAAAATAAAATATGACTATATTATCATTATGAAAAAAACTTTTTGTATCATTAGACAACATTTTTATTCCCCCATCACTATGTTGTGACAAAATATTTAAATAGTTTTTTAATTACTCTAAATACAAAAATTTGGAAATTTTAATATATTTGATTACACATAATTCTCCAATACCTCAGAACATTTTATTAATTGTATCACAAAAACTGATAGGGACCTCTATGATATGACTTAAGAGATAAAAATATTGATATATCCTTATTAATTTTATTAGATCACCCACTTTATATATATCATGTATCATTATAAATAATTGGCATGTTTTTTCTATAAAATAGATATAGATTATCGTTTGTTTTCTAATCTTCATATTTTTGGGCCAAACTGGGTTACTAATAGTAATTTTAGGAAAGCATACTAATTTTCATCATTTACATTAATGTAAACTAGAAAATAAATTCCTAGAAATTAATGCCAATTTTTCGATTAATTATTATGTAGGACATATAATGTATTTTTTATCAAAATTCCATTTAAGATTATATATAAATAATGTCATAATTGAAACATTCCACTTTTATTCCTTAAGAAAATTAGTTATATACATATTATGAATATAACAATTATATCTAGATCTGGTTATTTCATTTTTTTTCACAGATACTTCATCTATTAAAATGTAACATTTAAATGAAAAAAACACATGAAATTTATTTTAGTCAAATACATTCCCTTTTAATAATTTTATAAAAAAATTAAATTACATCCAGATAAATATATATTTTTAATGTATTTCATGATTATATATTTTTGAATTTTATTTATTTAGATTCCATATTTTGTATTATATTTTATCTATGTATTCACAAACAAGCATAAATATTTTATCTATAAAATTGTTAAATTATTATTAGGAATCATCTATTCATTCATTCCCATCATTGATATTTATCAGTTCTAAATTATTGACCATTTTATCATCTATATTTTCTTAAATTATAAACATTAATTTTCTTCATTTTCTTCTTTTACATTAATATTATATCATTAATGTTCTATATATAGTTAGATCATTCTTAAAATATCCTTTTGAATTTTCTCAATTGTTATCCTAATTCATTATTTATAATTTGAATGCCATACACATAACCTAAATTGTAATCATAATTATTAATCACATAATTCATAGTTGTTTAAATTAAACATAAATTGGGCCACTATAAACTTATTCTACACTTAAATATTATCTATCTTGTGGTGCGATTCAAATTCACTAATTAATCTATTTTTCTTTGACTGAGAACCAACACAAAAACTAATGTACCTTTTTTTAACATTATTATACAACCCTAACATACTTTTAGATGATTCACTACGTACTTCTCTTTTGTCTTGGAGTAAGAACCATCATTTTATATTGGACATGAAAATTAATGTTTTTTTAAACATTTTGGTGGGAAATTCATAAATTGACTATATAATAAATAAAGGATATAGAAATATTCAATAATGTAAAACCCAATCTAATTTAGAAAAACTATTTAGAACACGGTGATGAATATAGATACATCACAAGAACATCGGTCAATTAACTTGTAAATGATCGAAATTGTGATTTTATTCTGGATCCCATAAATTAAATAGAATTCATAGTCAGGATTCAATAAATTTTGTTGTTCTTATCAATGTTTTATAATTCTATAACTATTATTTTATGATTAAATATTTTCATATTTTGAAGATACAAATACAATATTATATTATCAAGTCCCCCCTTAAATTCTATTCAAACGACTAATCCAACATCATTATATCTAATATACAAGAGCCACTAAATAACTAATATAATCATGCCAAATGGTATAGAAATATAATACCCCGAAGAACACTATTTACCTGTTATATGAATTATCATTCTCATTATAAGATAATACTCTTTCTATTTTAGTCCCTCGATAATAATATTTATAACACATTTAAATATTTTCCATTGTAAATTTCTGAATTATTCAAATTCATAATCATTAATTATTATTTTAATATATTAAATGTTAATTGAACCATCAAGACATAACAAAAACATAGTATGGAATAGTTGTATTTAACTCATTAATCATAGAATATTTACATGACATTTTACCTACCAAATAGTTTTAACATTATCAATATATTATATAATAATTATCAATGAAAATAATTGAATAAAAAAATTATTAGTCATAAATTTAATTAACATATAGAAATATAACTAAAACCATTCATGTTAGATAATATTATTTTCCCAAAATAAAATAAATTATAAATTCATCATCTGAGGGATATCCCATGTTTTTTTTAAACTTAATCTTCTATCAAAACATGTTTTTGTTATTTTTCCCATGTGAAAAAGGGCCATTTTTTCACATACATGTTATACTGTGGTCACATTAATTATTATTAAGGTCACATAAAATTGATAATTCTCATGGGATATTGTATAAGTTTCTCATGGGTTGGAGTAAAATATATTCAATATTATGATTGTCCTTCATGGTAAAAGGAAAACTCCTTCATAGTAAGTTAAAAAATTACTTATGGTGATTTGATATCACTTATAGTAACTTAAAACAACATCATTGTAAACTTCATGGTAACATTTAAAACGATATTAAAGGTTCATTTTATAGTTTCATGTTACATCAAACATTTCATAATAATATATTCATATACCATCTCATCGTAGCTTTGTATACCACATCATGATATCCTGTTAAAACATATTTCTATCTTCAATAAGGCTACTCATGTTTGTTTATGAATGATTGAGACACAGTGTAGAGGGGGGACATTGTTATGACGTCTGATGATGAATAGGCTAAAATAGTGAAAAAATTGATTAGTAGGATGAATTTATAAATGAGCAGGAATTGTCAGCAATGATGAATAAGTGTGAAGATCTCATTGCCAATAAGAGATGATTGGTGTCTAATTTTATGAACTGATATAAGTGAATGATCATACAGATTCAATCGAGTAGAATGAGTGAGCTCCCGTGAAGCACGAACATCGTCGATTCTCGGTTGATAGGAGGTGGATATGTTGTGCTACAATAAATCTCAAATATGGAATAGTCTCTATGGAGATGAATGTGTGTGGAATCTAAATGATATTTACAGTGGTGAATTCTATTGATAATTGTGGTGGATCGGCATCAATGTCGTACTAGTTTAAGATACCAAAGCATGTATGAATATATGGGGAAGACTGTGCTACATAATATATATATATATACACTATTTCTAATATATATATATGTAGTTCCAAAAAATCAACATTAAATATTTATAAAAATTTATTGAAAACAATAAATATGTATTTTTTTAATTTATAGAAAATAAAAATAATTTCTAAAAACTTATAATTATGAAAAAAAATTACAATTATAAATATATATATGTGAAAAAATATTAATTATAGGATTGTATTAAAATATTTTGTGTATTAAATTATATGAAAATATTAATAGTATTGAAAAATAACATGTAAATAAAAAATAATTTCATAAATATTATTTTTACTCAATTTAATAGGGGAATTTAAAAATTTGAAAAATATAAATGATTAAACCATTTAATTAAAATTATTTAATGTAGTGTAATGATGAACATGAATGTATAATAATATTAAAAATTATTTTATTTTTTATGAGTATTTTTAAATGTAGGGATTTCAATTTAACAAAATAATATATAAATAAAAACATGAGATCTCAGAATTTATATCAGTGTACATTTAGATGGAATCTTGTTAAACATGATAGAAACACATATAAAATAGAAGTTGTTATAATATGAGATATTTTGTTTATTAAAGGTTATGGAATCATGTATTTGTGTTTCTAATGAATATTTTAAATCATATATTGTTAGTTTTCTTTAATGAAAATTGGGGTACCCAATGTCCATGATCTATGTTGACCATTGATGTATATATACTTCAACCATGCTTATGAAAACATTGGAAATGGGTTCAATTGGAATATCCAATTCCAAAATTCCACATAGAATGTTAAAATAGACATTTTTATGCCACAATATGAAACTCTGGACATAACATTTACCCAAATACAATATAAATATAGCCCAGATTATATTTTACTTATTGGATTATGTTATAGCCACAGTTTTTTCTAAAAAATTCAATGTTATAAAATATTATGATAATATAATTTTATAATTATTATAAAGCTCTGTATAAACAAGGATTATGAAAATAATATAAAAAGTAACACATGTTATATAATAAATTGAAGAGATTTCGTTCTGTAAATCTATAAAAAACTAATTTCACAAGTATATATATTAATAAAATTATATATAATTAATATAGTTCTATTTCCATTCCCTCAATATGATCAAATATCCATGAGTCCCTTCCACATACTAGGAACCCAAAAAATGAATTCCTTAAGTATATCAAGATTCAATTACAAGGAGTGGGTAATAAAAAAAGTATGACACGGTTATTGAATCATTAAATAAAGATCCCATGTATTATATGTGTATTCCTTGATATCAATAAATGTATAATATGGATTAAAAAATCATATACTAATAAATTATACAATTATAAATACCACACAATCCCTAGATTCACCTATATATTCCCCACACTAAAAGGATGACAAATGTTTTCAAATGTGATCAAGGATTTTACATATGGATGGTTACATGTACATGGTATCAACAAGTAATTGAGTAAATAATTTCCACGCTATACACAAGGAATCATTGTCTATAGAAATTCTCAGTATCATCAAAAACGCATGTTCTGGGATATACCATAAGAATTTATTTCCTTGGCAATATACATGGGTCCATCATTGTCATCACCATACATCATGGGAATTCACCCACTAAGTGGTTGTCACACCATGAAGGTCCACTTATTTTGAATACAACGAAAAAAACCTATAATTTAATGGTAACACACATGATATGATAAATTATAATAGAAAACAATAGCTTCCATTATGAGCTTATATTATAAATACATTAAAAATTTTGATCAATAACAATCTTGGTTACAAGATACTCTAGAATTACTCTTCAAATTAATTATCATAGAAGGTTATTAATGGTTTAAGACATTTCCATTGTAAAACATAATGGCTTCCGATTTATAGGATATGCCGACAGATCAAGTGTCAATGATTTTAAAAACTAAATGGGATAACAATGGAAAATACCTTCTTACCTCTTTGGTTTTTAATATGTACTGTAATTTCCATCAATTCCTTAATAACTGAACAATGTCCCACTCCCACTGAACATATTATTTTAGATTATGGATGTCAATATACATTTTGGTTTATTGAATTGTTATTATTTCTTCTAACACCCAATAAGATTTTGTTTCAGGTAAGTCATTCTATAATTTAATTACACTAATATTCCATCTATAGAAATAATTCTGCTATATGTTGAAGAAGAGGATGCCAATTTTCAATATTCTCAGTCAATTCAAGAACGAATCATGAATTTCACATCAATTTTTGTATATAACCTCTTGTAATTGTTATGAAAAGAATAAAATACTCATCAATTATTGTAAAAGATAAATCAGATGATATAAATGAAGAAGATATCATAATAATCGATATAATGAAACAAACTGACAATCATCTGTCATTCTTGAGGAATTGTGCTGCAGTAAAATTGATATTTTGACACAATTAATCAACCTCCAATAATCCAATGTACCAATATTATATATATATATATATATATATATATATTATAATTAATCATAATTTGTTCTATTATGATGATTCATTAGATATACCCATAAGAAATTCATACCAGATCATAGATCATAATATAGTTATGTGGCATTATCAAAAAGCTAGTTTCTATGTACTATTATAATGAATATAAAAATTAATCATCAGTTAGACATAGAAAATGTAGTTCCATAATTGATCTATTATCATATAACAATAGGAAAGTGGAATTGAATTTATATATAATGGTATATTACCATTATATTAATATCAGACTTGATTTGTCTTTAATAATCAAACAGAGATGAAATAGTATTTTCTAGAGACCAAAGGATTTTTCAAAATATAAAAATATGTTAATTTTGGTATAACTTGTAATATAAATGCATTAAAACTGTGTGAACTATAATTTTGTAGGGTGACATTAATGAAACCCCATACTGGGTGAATCAGGTTTTTAGTGTTCTTATAAAAACAACCTTTGTTCTTCTAGCACTAAATGTAGGACAATGTCACCACACTGGGTTGTCGGTGGGAGCTGACATATTTTTCACACCTATTTGATGCACATAGAATAGAATGTTCATTTCAATATGTAGTCTGTGGTTTATGTATATCCACCACACCACCAAAAAAATCTCACATGCTGATGTCATCAATTTCTAGATATCCTCTCACAACAATATGGTTTCATTAACATCCATATTAGAGAAAAACATGTGATTCATGATGAATTTATAAACATAACACCTCATAAAACATATTAAATAGTGGATTTAATGGACACTACTGTAAATATGTTAATATGGTTTTAATATTATTGGTTGAGATAAATTAACAAGGAATGTATAAGGATTATTTAATACTCATTTTATTCCATTTATAATTATCTTGAATGTTTTTAGAAAAATTAAGGGAATATGATAAAGAATGGTGTATAGGGTATTTATATCAATAATGGGGATTCTATAAGAGTAATATTTAGTGGGATATGATGGAAATCATATTGATTATGTATCACATGTGTTGGATTTATGTGATGCTGATTTACAAGTGAATAGAAGTTAACTTTTTTAAAAGCCAAATATTTTCAAAAAAATGAATGATACATTTCAAAAGTAAATGGATGAAAAATTGATAATTAATTATATTTTTGGGGATGTTATATTGGTAAATTATTCACCTCCCCCATTTTACAATAAATTTTAACCATCATTCATTCATTTTAACACATTATAAATTCATATTAGCATTATGGGTTTTACCTTAATAATTAGTTTCTAGAATAATAGTTTATATTTTATTAAATTTAAAATGTTAAATATGTAAAAAAAAATTCTGTTGAAAAAATAAATTTAATTTCTATATTATATATTATAAATTAAAAATTATATATAACTCACTTGTAAATGAATTTAATTAATATAAAGAGATTTTATTTTTTAACCAAAATTATAATAGACACATTATATAGAATAATGAATTTTATGGTTGGATGAGAATTAAATAATTTTCAAAATAATAATATATTTCATTATATACCACCGAAGATACAAAATTTTGAAATATACCACTAATATTTTTACAAAAAATTGCAATCAACAGTAATAGAATTATTTTAATATAAAAACATCACATTAATTGTGGTCATTAACAATAATCATAGTAATCTAATTTTTAAGCTCAAAAATAATATTCACATAAAATATGTTATTTTTATATTGAAATTTCAAATCCCTTATTTTAGACAAAATTTCAAATATTTTTGAAATTTGATATTAAATTTTTGTACACAGAAACAATTTTTTGATCTAAATAGTAAGTATCTTCTGAAAATGTTAAACATCTGTTTTATAATTTCACTATTCTGTTTTTAATTAATTTATATTACCTATTCAATATATATTTTATTGAAAAAATGTTTCTTTATATTTTATTGGAATAAAATATTAATATAATGTTATAAAAACAAAAAAATGAAAAATATGTACATTCCCTATTCAAAGAACAGTAAATTAAATTTGAGAAATATCAAGTAAAACTATTATAAATTAGAAATTGTTAATTAAAAATTAATTTGCACTTTAAATAATATATATTATATTATTTCTATAATAATATTTTAATATAAAATACCATACATATATCATCACTTATTAATAAATTATAATTTTAAATTGTTAAGAAATCTTTATCCTATTTTGTGATATTTTATAACTGATTTCAAAAATATCATCAACATTTTGTTTTATTATTAAAATATTTTCTAAAAATATCAATCGAGTATTTCATATAAGATTTTGGTTTATTATTTTCGGTGTTGGAATATATCTAACATAAATTTAATTTTGAAAAATATAATCCCAAATATCTAAGTATTTCTTTTATAATGTTACAAAATTATGCCTCTTTTTTATTTATGATGGGAAATATATTATAGTATTTTGTAGACAACTATTTCATGTCTATTCCATGGGAAAAATTGAATTTGTTATAGATGATATAGTGGTTAAGGAATAACAACATTGTTTTCATATTACATATCTTGAATAGGTATTATAAAAATTAAAACATTACAAATTGAAAATGAACCTCATTGAATGAAATTTTGGGATATTATCATAAAAATTCCACATCATTCTGGTGCCTTGATACTAAAATCTTGGTTACCCTATAATTACCAATCCAATTTTTGAAATTATTCTCCTCCATAAAAATAATGTACTTAGAATAATATAATAATATTTCGATTATTTCTAATGCTTCCATATAAATCTAACAACTAAATGACTTCCAATTAAGATATTTTTGAAGAATTGTTTCAATTTTAATATCGATAATTATTTGTCAAAAATAATTCATAGATATGAAGTAGTACCTTGACCACATAATGATATTTATTCTTCTAGAATCTGTAAATATTTTGAACCATTATGTACAAATGTTTGGGTAATGAATTAGAAACAACCAAAGATGAATGAATGTTATTGATAAATTTTTTTTTATCTTAGTAGGACAATGTTTAACATAGTGCCAATAATTTTTTCGTCTAAGTGATTTTTTTCATTTATTTTCTATGTAAATAATTTAAGTCGTTATTTGAAGAAGAATGAGTTACACCTCATATCTCATTTTGATCCACTAAAATAAAGCCATATATCTATAATTCTATCAGGGATTCTATTATGATTTGTCATAAGTTTTTAATATTTTGAAATATAATTTTTGTTCTAGAGGAGTGTTAAATGGAATGTGTATGTGTAATTCCTTATGTAACACTATATCCTAGAAAAAAGGTTTGATTAATATGGAACTCTATTATGAATAAGTCTTATATATATATAATAAGTAACTTTCATGGAATATATAATCTAATTTTTCCTCTATGATTGTGATATTTGAATGGAAGGAAAATATCATTTTCAATATTTCTACAATAATCATTATATTAATATCTCAATAATTTTCTTAAATATTACTACTACATGAAAAATTGGTACACTAATAAAAATACACATTACTCAACTGTAATTTGATGATTATTGTTGAACAATGAATTAAAATAGAATAAATTCATTATTAAGTAAAAATATTTTCTGTTTTTTTGATAATTAATTTTTTATATACTACCAATAAGTGTAATATACTCCCATTAATGTAATTTGTGAGGGTATATGGATGAATATCCATTGGATAAAACAGTTTATCATAACATGATACCTAATATTATGCATGTTTATTTACAATGAAACTCATTTATAACATTATATGTTCTATTTCATGATTAAATAATCATTATCATCACATATCATAGTATGGTATATTTATTTATAAGAATAAATTTAGATGAAAAAATTTATTTTTACCACACACCAAGAAAATTGGTTCCTTTACGAGTTACAACATGTTTTATAAAGGACGGGTAAGAGCAACTATCTCAAAAAACTACGATTGTAAATTATATATTTATATATAAAATTTAGAATAAATTTTGATCAAATTGTATTACTCAAACTCCAAAATGAATCTCTATAGAAGATGTATGGTTATAACCTTCCCCATTTATATTTAAGGGGGATATGTCCTTGCTATTATAAAGGAATTATAAGTTTGTACATGATGTTCTATAAAATATAAAACAATTTTCTACCTCAAAATAATATGTAAATTATATATCTAGCCACTAATTATTTATAGATAAAAATTGTAAAATTGAAATTAAAATCATTATAGAAATATGAAAACTTAATTGTGAAAACACTTGAATTTATATACAAAACTAAATATTTTTATATATTATCTATATTGGGCTATGATATTATATGTTCCCAACCTCCTTCTAAATCCACATTCTTCAATTTCGTTCATATATCCACTTATTTCTCCGCCAAATATAAATATGTAATTCCCATCAAAGTATTCAAAATGAAATATGTATTATATTTTTCTATACTTAATACCATTCGTTTATTTTTTACCATAAAAAAATAATCTCTATCAATGATATTAATTATTGTACATGTTAATTGAATAGAACATATCAAGAGTATATTATCTTGTAAAACCATTCATCAACCAATTATATAATCATAAATCAATATATAAACTCATTAAAAAAGTCTATGTATTATCTTTTAAAATACAGTTGATAGATATAAGAAATATTGTCTTAATTAACTCATACTTTATTTGTGGGATTATAATAATAGTAACTATACTTTAACCCTAGTAACCATATACTCACTAGTATATATGAAAATGGGATGTATTACTAATATAAGTCCTGATTAACTCACATTATCTCACAATATATGATAAAAATTATAAATAATAATTTTCTTACGAGTATCTAGAGAGTATGGGGTTACCCAAGGAAAATTGGTTATTTTTGATACATGACATTAGGATCTATTGAAATTATTTTAAGAAAATATTCAATAATAATAATCACATGTGTTCATTTAACCATATAGAATTCTTATTTCCTATGTGGAATCCCCTAATACCTCAGAAGAAATATATACAGATTCAAAAAAAATAGAAGGAATTTATTTTATAGATTGTTTCATCTTTTATTTATGATACTCCATGATTATAATTTATTGAAAGAAATCACCCCAATTATAAATGATATAATTATCAAGAAATACTTTTCTTTTCTCTACAAAGGGTTCATATATTCAATGATTATTTATTTTAAAGATTTAATCAGATGCACCAACAAAAATTATTTTCAACAACTAGGAAATAGTGTTAGTGACAAGACCATAAATTAAAGGGCGTGATGGTATATCACACAAGAACCTAAACTAAATATGATGATCTATTCTATATGAATGGTTCCCATATGAATTATTTTTATCAATATAATTTTTTCCAATTTCATGATTTTCCATTTCACACCATGTTTCCTCGAACAAGAATATAGATGGAATATTTATTTTAGTTAAACATCATATGAATTTAATATTTATATAGGATAATTTTGTAATAAGTAGGTTCATCCATTAATGTATGGTTCCTTCATTTCATTTTCATTTGACATATTTTCAAGAAAACTAGGGTAATTAGTTAAAAGTACTAGAATCTAGGGTTACACACTGTGTACTTCCAAGCAAATTTCATGTAGTATGCCTGTGTATGAATGGAATACATGGCGTGTCATAATTTCTACAAGTGAAAGTGGAAAAAACAACTATACATTGTGTAAATTCTAGTACATGACATGTAGTCATGTTCTAAGGACCTAAAATGTAATTCGGTGATATTCAACCACCAAATAAATAGTTAATTGGTACACATGCCATGTATATGGGATTTCCCATAGTGTATTTTATGTTTTTCTGTTAAAAAGGATAGTAGTATCTCCATTCAGTAGATTGGATAGTGGGCACACTGGGGAACTCACAGGGAGCACGAAAACATCATCTCCTTCTTGGTTGACATTTAGAACTCTGAATCAATCATTTTTTGTCTAATTTTATCCTAATTGGTAATATCTAGATCACTCTATAGCTAATCATGGTGATTCTTTTCTCATCTATGTTATTTTTGGTTGAGTGAATACCCTTGTTTGTTTGATATATACGATTGTATCATGAATTGGAAGTTGATGATGGATGAGGAGTTCCATACCACGATGATGTAGGTTGTCTCGTGCTAATTTTTTAAATTCATGTAGTTTATATGTTTTGTTTTGTCACACGCCTATGATTGGGATGTCTCTTTTTTGAGACATTTCATTTTTTTAATTTCTAATGATGTATAGTTGAGTACTTATATGAATTAATGCATTTTCAAACTTCTTGTTTTGATTATGTGCTATCTCACAGGTGGGTTTCCCCATGGATAGTTGTTGATGGGACTTTTGGCTTTGGATAACTGTGGTTATGCTTCCATTTCCCCTGTTATGGGATTTTTGAAATGAATTTGATTATTAAATGCTTAAAAATGTGAATTGTTTCGTAGTTAAAGGTGTAACTATGTAATGATTTCTTTTTTCCATATTCTGAATTTTTTATATATCAGGCTTGGCCCTATTGAATTATTTTTCCAGTAGGAAGAGATTTTTCCTGTAATTGGGAAAAGATATGTGTTCTTGTTTGATACATTTTTTCCCTATGTGAATGGATATTTCATGTTTTTGGACTACCCGAGGGAATTGTTTCAAACTGAGGTTTGATATTTGTGATGCTTTATGACGCGTGTTCCATGGCATAGCACAATTTTGGATTCAATTGTCATTTTAATTTATAGATTTTCTACTGCGTATCTATTGTGTTCACTTGAATAGGGGATTGACTGGTCATGGCCACATCCCATGAATAGATGATTTGATGTAATTGAATTGTTTAATGAACATGAACGGTATAAATGGAACATGAATTCTATGATTGATTACTTTTGAGTACTTCCTTGTTTAATTCATTTATTATAAAACACTACTACTTCATATACTCACATAAATTTTGGAACATTCATTTGGTTATTTCCTATTGTGATTTATTTCTCACACTATATTTGGGTCATGTTTTTGGGCCCAAATAGACTATTTTGTTGTAGGTGTTTATTGGGGAAAGGCTCCTTATAGAGGCACTTGATTAATGCTTAGGCGAATGAGAGCATGGGAAGACAAGGATTGTGATGCTACTGTGTTTCTTTTTTTATTGTTGTACTTTAGTATTTTATTGTACTTGATACTAATGTATCTTGTTTTATCTGATTTCTTATATCATTTGATATGCTACATAATTCATATATTATTTTCTTTTTGGTTGTATTAACCTCTCAGTCTTTGTAAACATCAGTTGCATGTGGTTCACTGCTTCTGGTATTTTAATATCATTATAATGTGTTACAGTCTTCTAATGATGTCATTGTTTCCCCACAATCACAACCTAGTACATTGGTGTATGTTGGTTGCCTATGATTTTTGTGGAAATTTACATGAGGCCATGTGTTCAACCCATTATAGGGTACCTTTTAGTGGATTCCTGATCCGGGACATTACAAACTGGAAATCAGAGACTATTATCTTTTCTGGTTTATTTTACTATTTGGATACAATATAAATTATATAGAATTTGGTAAATATCTACTCTAAAGATTTGGTAACCCATTAACTAGAAAAATCCAAATTACCGTGAATTAAATTGTGCTTTTGGATTTTGACATATTACAGTTGATTAGATATTAATTTAGGGTGACACACTTGATTTCTACTATTACTATTGATGACATTGTGGGTTCTATTTTATTTATACATAATTAGATGAGGTCATTAACTCTGATGAATCATATTGAAACATGTTATAATCACATTCCATGCATTATTCGATCCTATCTAGGATGAATTACATATTGCATGTTTTTATGATTGACACCGTGTGAGAGATTCATGTTGTTGTGATAGTATCTTGATAGATATTCCTTCAGTTGTGATAGGTTTATTGGTACGTGACAAGGTTATAATTTTATGTAAAGAAAAAATTGATCTCTAAGGTTTATGGTACCTGTTGGATTGGAATTTGGTGGACCATGATTCAACCATTTATATAGAATTATATTGTGATATATTATGCTTGGGTTCCATTATTTTATTCACATGGATTAGGGACCTCAGAGATCAGAACATGGCATAACAGATCTTGGTTTTTTCTAACGAAGATGGGTTTTATGGGATATTTTGACATTATCTCCTAAAAAAATAGTATAAATTCCATGTTGTTTAGCCTGACATGCCTTAAGTTGTTCCTATTCGGGGGATATTTTTTTCTATTATCTAAGATGATAAAAATGAGTACCTTGTTTAAAAACTATGTAGTATCTGACCATGTGAATAGATGTGTGAGAGGAAACACATGCTGTTTAGTTTTTACTAGAACATGCAGGGTTATTCCAATACATTTCGCATAGCCTACATAGGAAGACCTATGTGGACCTGGTCATGTTGGAGTACATGGACAAGAGGATAGACATGTGTACACACCGTGTGCACATAAACATGTAGTGTTCATAGGGTTGATACACGCCTGGGACACTGGTAGAACATGACCATTTTAGAGTGTAAGGGTACACACAATGTATTCTATTTACAAACTATGTATTTCAATTTTCCATACATTGAAGGGATTTTATGGTTTTGTTTTGGCACTGTAGAACGAATAACAGTGACAATGTTCATGATCTATGGTGGTTTCTTAACCTTGTAGAGTCATACCTTGATGAAAAATATGATATGTATGGCAGGATAGCAGCGATGATCATACTCATGAAAGTATGGGAAATAGGATAACGATGGATCCTCCAATTTTTCAAGCCGTTGCACTAGCTATTATACGAAATGTAGGTGTAGATACATATATCCGTGAAGGTTTTGTGATGTTCACGTAGACCTTTCAAGGGGCACCACAGGCTGCCACATATATGGTAGAGCTGAAGTGTATCCTTCAGTACTAGCATTCATCTATATTCTTGGGGGACGGAGGGACAAATTCAATAGAGTCATGGATGGAATCAGTGATGACTACCATTGAGCATCTGGAGATGTCACTTGAGAAGAGGTTCAAGTTAGCGACATATATGTTGTGTGATTCTACCAAGAGATGGTGGGATGTTATCACTCAGGAAGGGAGTAATCGGGATATGACATGGGAATACATTCTGGTAGCCTTCTATGAAAATTATTTTCATGAGACCTTGAGGGCCGACTGAGCCCGTGATTTCATGAAACTGGATTAGGGAACACTGTCAATTAGGGACAATTCTACCAAGTTTAATGAACTTTAGCGATTCTCAAATATTATGATTTGTGATGTTGTATCGAAATCTAGAAAATTATTGGATGTCCTAATGTCCAATATTCAATCACAGGAGAATGTCTTCAGGAATCCTTTTATCTCCCATATTGTGAATCATGTTATGATCACCGAGTGCAATTTGTGGGAATCTAGTGGTGCGAGCTACGACAGTTCAACACCAGTTTCTCTTACTATATATACTAGTAAGAAGAAGCAGTATTTGGAGTTCTCTTACAATTAAAGTGGAATCTAGAATGTTACCTCCGGTTTCTAGGTGATGTGCTACTAGGGCACAAAGGATGGGCACAATAGACCATTGATCCCAAGGGACCGAATTGAGTTTTGAGCATCTGGCCGGATGGACAATTAATAAAGAAACTATAGGGAATTTCTACCATTGGCTTGGGAGATAGGTTTTTTAATGGCTCCACATTAAGGATGAGGGTAAGTAACATCACCCCAGTCTAGAAACAGAAATATGTCAAGGAGTACAAGGCAAGGTGGTGGTTGTTGATATGGTAGTCAGACCGTAAGATCACATCGACAGTAGGGAGGGTTAGCTCAATGTTGCAAGAAGAGTCTTAGGGCCATAGTCCAGGTTAGACAAATGCAATGCAATTGACCCAACAAGAGAAGGATCTCATAACATTTACTAATAGAGGTACTATCCTTGTCACCTCTTTTTTTCCTTTGACACTTTTTGATACTAGTGATACACATTGTTTTATATATATGGAATTTTATGGAAATCCATGGGCTCTATGTTATTAATTATACTAATTTTTGGATTCTAGACACTCTGTTAGGGAATAATATTGAAGGTTTTCATCAATGTAAGGTGTCAACCCTTGATATTTGTTGGTGTCACTTTACATGGAACCTCTATGTGTTAGAGATTATAGGCATTGATGTAATTCTCATAATGGAGAAGTTATTACATTTCGATCCATTGTTTATTTCTATCATCGCAGGGTGAGTTTCACATCTATAGAGGTCGGGTCATTTCTATGAAAGGGCTACTGGGATGTCCATGTAAGTAAAGATGGATCTGAGCATCGTAGATTGGGTGGGATGCCATCCTAGATTGGTTCTATACATCTGGATGACTAGGGATCATGTCCGAATGATTTACCTCTAGTGGTTGACCATTTTAATAATCATTTCATTGACATCTTCTAAGGCTGAACTCTATTCTGATAGGTGGAGTTAAATATCTAGTTAGTTCCAGGAGCTGCACATATATCTACTTCACATTACATTGTGGCTATGAAGGAGTTTCCAAGGATTAAGATGTAGTTGGAAGATTAGGAGAAATGGGTTTTATGTGACCCAGATCTTCTCCTTGGGGATCACCCGTCCTTTTCACTAAAAAGGAAAATGATACCCTTAGGCTATGTGTGGACTCTCTAAAACTGAACTAATTGATGGTAAAAAACCGATATCCATTGCAACAGATAGATGACAAATGTGAAAAAAATTGAGGAGCTCAATTGTTATCAAATATTTATTTGAGTCTAGGATATCACAAGGTACATGTTCGACCTACATAAATACCTTGTATCACATTTCATAGCAAGTAAGTTCTATATGAGTACATGGTTATGCCATTTGGTCTCAAGAATGCTCCAGTAGATTTCATGGCGCTGATGAAATGAGTGTTCCTTCCTTAGCTATATTATTGTGTTGTGGTTTTCTTGGATGATATATTGGTGTATTCTCGTAATCGACACGAAAATGCCATGAATTTTGAAAGAATTTTCAATACACAGAGTGAGCATCAGTTATATGCCATGTTAGTAAAAATGAACTTCTTGATAGATATGATACACATCATGGGTCACGCCATCTAAAAGAATAGAATATATGTGAACCTAGATTAGTTTATGGCATTAGTGAATAGGGATCATCCGAATATTTATTTTGATGTATGGGGATTCTATGGGCCAGCTCATCACTACAGGAATTTTATACAGGACTTCTCATGCTTAGAAGCATGGATGTTGGACTTGACACAGAATGGGTTGAAGTTTGAGGGATAATATTCTTGCACAAGGTATTGGTCTGGGAGAAGTGCATATGTATGGGGATTGATTTTTTGTGTACGGGTCTCAGATTTTGTGGCCGGATGGGAGGAATTACCATACACATGATCTCTTGTTTGTTGCATTTATTCATGCATTGCATTTTTGGAGGCATTATTTATTGAGAGATAATTTTAGGGTGTAAATGGAATAAAAAATTTAACTAAATATATACTCAGTGTGAATTGAATCTGAGATAGTGAAGGTTGGTGTAATAACCTCAGTCATTCTATTTTTATATTTCATATATGATTAAGAAAGGCAATGATATTGCTGAAGTATAGAGTAGGAGGTCTATGATTCAAGCAGTGCAAGATGTGAATGGTGAATGGAATCTTATGTCCATGTTCTCATAAATGCCTCTATAGTTTCATGATAGTCAGGGAGAGACTTATCTATCAAATTTGGTTGTTTTCTATACCCTACTTGATAGGAAGATTTGAGACTGCTTTCAGATTCTAAAGGCCTAGATCTAAAAAAGAGTATGGTATGTGAGGACCCTCGTCCTGGATGTACAATAGGCGAGGATGATGTTCAATGTATCCCTGAAAGTTTCTAGGTTCCATGGGATATATGCGAGGATCTCATGTGGTAGATTCATCCTTCAACTTGGGTAGTGAATCTTGGAGACACCAATATGTAATGTGACTTTCTCCATTATTACCGATGGCTGCCTATGAAGTGAGAAGTTTATGGTTTTTATATGAGGTGTTCCACCTTTCATCAGGTGAAGGCAGAACATCAACAGCTAGCTGGACTTTTATGTAGTTATTAATTATGAGGTTGAAATGGGATGATTTCATGATGGATTTTGTGAAAGGGTTAACTAGGTCTTCTATAGGAAACAATGCAATGTGGGACAAAGTTTCCAGGCTTAAAAAGGCATCTCACTTCTTGTCGATCAAGGATACCTTCAGTATTGATGATCTCAGAAAGAAGTATGCCCATGAGTTTGTATTACTTCATGGGTTACCACATTAAATCATTTTTGATAGGGACTCATTCTTTACATCTCATTTCTAGAATAGGTTTTAGAGGGAAGGGGTAACATAGGTGATTTTGAGCACATCATACCACCCTTAAACTGATGTCTAGTCAATGTGTATGATACATGATCTAGAAGTGAAGTTGTGTTCTTATGTCCAAGAATTGGGGGTATCTTGGGAAAACCAAATTACACATGATGATTTCTACTATAATAAATGTTTTCAAATGATGATACCGATTGGACATTACAAGTCAATATAGTGTCGACCATATTGTTCTCCACGACTCTAGTAAGAGGAAAGTGATGCATATTTACTAGGGCCTTGTATCTTGCAGGAGAATACAAAGATGGTACACTAGATTCAGAGATGGATGGATATTATGAAGTCTCATCTGATATCATCCTCCAATTTCTAGGGAAGACCATTGGAGTTTGTGTTTGGGGATCAATTTTTGTTTCGTGGCACTTGGAGGTCATGAAATAAGAGGGTCATGAGAAAGGGTAATCTTCACCATGATATGTTGGTCCGTTTGGTATCCTGGAGAGAGTCAGGACAATTATTTAGGTGAACCAGTTACCTCATAGTTACCAATCCATTCATGACATATTCCATGTATCTTATCCATACCACTAACACTCAGAATCTGCACAAATTTTTTAACCTATGGACGTTGAGCTTCAGGTTGACGCATCCTTTGAAGGGTTTACACTCGTATAGTTGATAAGTTCGAGAAGGTTATCTGAGGCTGGTGAGTTCCTCTCTTATGGGTGCTATGGCAGTATGACCGAGTACAGGATGAGACATGGTAGAGGGGTGCCAATGTACTTTCTCAGGGGCAAGAGTTATTTTCAGATATTCCACCACCACCCTTATAAGGGTAATTTGGGGACAAATTTCATTAAGGTGAAATTGTATAAGTACTTGGTTCTTCCTTTGAGGTATGGTTCCTTGTTTTCTTTTTTCCCTATGAGTATTTTTCGACAAAAGAAGTGAAATTTTTCAAATGTATTGGGATTAGTGGAGACAAAATATGTAATCCCAAGAACATTTCGTGTTCTGTGTCCAGGTATGATGGGAATACATGGCGTGTGGGATTGTCATCAAGGGAACGTGGAAAAACCAACGACACATTCTATACTTCCTACTACAAGGTGTGTAGTCATGTTTGCAGAAACTAGAATGTATGAATAAAAATTAAGCCACTCAATGAATAGATAAATGAAATACACACCATTTATATAGAATTATAGAAAATCTATTTTGTGTATGCTTAAAAAAAGAAGTTCCCACTCCATTCGATAGATTGGACTATGGTCTCATAGGGGTTACACAAGAGGAGCACTGGATGTTCATCCAGTTCCATGTTGATCATCCAAACTCTAAATCAAACATTATAAGTATTGTTTGAACCAGATCAATAATCTCGCTATTACTCTTGAGATGTTATTAGTGATTTTTTTATCTAAACTAAATTTTTTTATGGTTGATTGAATATCATTGTTTCATAGATCTGTACAATTTTGGCTTGAATAGGAAGTCGAGGTTGGACAAGGATAGTCATACCAAAATGTGGTAGGTGGTCTCATGCTAATTGATTAATATAAATTTGTTTATATGTTTCATTTTGCAGTTTTAAATTGTTTGGGGTGTCAGATTTTATAGACATTGACCCGTGATAATAACTATGTATTTTTAGTTGATTACTTTTATGAATTGAAGCATGATGAGACTGCTTGTTTGTATTAACGGCTATCATGTGGGTGTGTTTCCCGTTGATAGATGTTGTTGGTCCTTCTAACATAAGATAACCATGGATATGCCCTTATTTTCCCTATTATGGGTTGTTTGAAACGAAATGGTTAATTATATTATTTCCAATGTGAATTATTTCATTGTCAACCATGTATTTTTTTAAATATTTAAAGTGTTTCCAATTTCAAAATTTCTAATATGTTGAGCATTTCCATATGGAATTATTCATCCTAGGGGAGGAGATTTATCATGCATGTGGGAAAGGTTTTGTGTGCCTAGGGGCTATGTTTTTTATGCATGTGGGAATGTATTTTTCATGTCTGTGTACTACCAGAGGGAATGGTATTGAATTGTGGTTTTACATTTGTAATGACTTATGATGCCTCTTCCATTCTAATGCATAAGATTTGATTTGATTGTAATTTTACATGATAGATAGCCTACTGAGGTATCTATTTTGTTTTCTTGAATAGGGTATTGACTGGACAAGTCCGGATCCTATGAACATATGATTCTATGTAATTGAATAGATTAGTGATAATGAAAAATATAAATCAAACTAGACTTGTAGGATTGTTTTATTTTCAGATCATCATAGTTTAATGCTTTCATTAATACACAATACTACTGAATATACTCATAGAATGATTGGAACAAACCATTGGTGTTTGCCTTCTATAATTTATTTCTCACACACTATTTGAGTAATCTTATTGGGCCCAAACAGACCATGTTGCTGGAAGTGTCGATGGTAGAAAGGCTCCACATTTAGGTACATTAACTCTATATAGGAGTTTGAGATAATGTGAGAATGCCAAATATTATGATGCAGTTGTGTTTCTTTTTTTATTGTTGTACCTTAATATTATATTATTCATTATTGGAGTGTTTCTTTTTTTCTCTTCTTTCTTGGAAGATGTGACATGTAGTATCTTGATGATATTATATGCCCTTCGGTTTCCTTTACCATTCAATATTCCTTTATTCATGAGTTTCATGTTGTAAACTGCATCCACTATTCTTAAATTTTATTATTAAATATTACACACTAATAATAAGAGAATAGTTTTCCCACTATCACACCAGATGCCCTTGCTGCATGTAAAAATCCTCTAGCATTTGGGGAAATGTGCTTGAGGCCATGATGACAATCAGGTACGAGGAACCATTTAGATTCTTTCGGATCCAGGAAATTACATTTTATTAAGAAAAATGTGTTAATTTATTCTGTATATATAAGGATATGTAATTAGACCTATTGTTCTTGAGACATGTATTGTCATATGTCTCTTCATCATTAATCCTCACCCATTATATAAGTGATTTGGCCCTCTCATTCATATAAGGTTCATCAATGACCCTTCACTATTATGATGAAATATTCAAGATCCCGTAAAAATGATCCACTTATATTTATAATCTGTAATTCCATAGATAATATATTGCATTAATTATATCAATTCAATAAAATATTTGACATCTAGATCACTTATCCCAGATCATGCTAAATGGATGTCCTTTATCCATTATTTCTCCTTATGTGAGAGTCCTTCATTCAAATATGGTAATATATGACATCATTACACTAGGAAACAGTATATTGACACTAAATTCCTATATAGGAATTCAAAATTTAATGTTTCATTTTTTATAAGATATACATTTATTCCATGATATTTCATCTTGGTCCCGGAAATGATTCAATGATAGAATGTTCTAAATATATAATACAATTATAAATTCACATTGGGTTCATGCTATCATAAATAATAATTGAATCCAAAATTATCACCATTTATATCCACTATTTTATAATTTTCTAAATATAATCATATAATATAGATCCATAGGTGTCTTGGTTCTATTTATTTCACAATATGTACTGAGATTTAGATTAGATATCTTGAGACTTGATACATGTTTTATCGATATCAAGCACATCTCCCAATATAGTACCTTATCAATTCAAAATATATAAAGGTTTTATATTTTACTATTGGATAGAATATATTTTTCCATAATGACATGTGAATTTTTTTGATTTATTTCTGGATGGTTAGTTATGTTTGACCAATATATTTTAGACTGAGATATATGTCATCACCCTTTTCTACCCCCATCATTCTCTCATTACATAAAAACCTTCTCATTTATTGGATAATGTGTTATAATATTATTTGAATATCTTCTCCGAATATATCTAATATCAAACATTATTTTTTGGATCCATAGTAAAATGTTCATGTCTTTTGATAAAGAGTGTCTTGAACTCTAAAATGGAATCTTCTTCTTGGAAATAATATATTATCTCTATACCAATCACATTAAACATTGATATGGTTTCATACTATATATAAGGCCCTCTAACCCCATGTAACAACTAATATGATAAAATATATAACATAGTTGAATTTTTTTTCATCTTTCATCATTCATATGACTATTCCAACATATCAAATGCGAACTAATATACATCATTTTTAGGTTTATGTCCTCATAATACCTTATCAAATGTTATTATAAAACCTAATTATATTGAACAACATTTTTTCTCATTTCAAACTATATATTAGTGGTCCAAGAACATAGATATTAAACTACGTGAAATGTATTTCACTATGGGTTACATGCATTAGCATTGAAACCACATTCAAATCAGGAAAATCATATTCTCACCTATTGGTTTTTATCTTTATTTGTGATCAACGTTCTATGACCAAGAACAATATCTTTATAATTTGATTCATTAAAACAATAATAATATTCATCACCTCCCTATCATTTTCAATAATAAATAGTGCCCCTCCTTAACCCACATTTTATTTACCTTCTCCTTGTTTCAAATTGTTCATCCATATATTTATAGTTATGTAAATTTTGTTCTTAAAATATATATACCAATCCATGAAATTATTTTTAATAGAAGTATACTAAAAATTTACAAAATTTGTACCATTACATTATTATATGGTTCATCTCAATAGTTTTTCAATGCTACAGGTCTATTAATTATAATAATATTTTTTTAATAACAATAACGCCACATACATCTTCCAAAATTTCTAGGTCTTGAGTTCACACAAATATACCAAAGAATAAGTGGTCTGCATTAGACTAAAAACTAAAAATATTTATTTTTGTTAAATGAAAAACTCTTCTCGTAATGCAGTTCCCTCACCTAACCCTGTTAAAATTTTAAGAATTTTTATATTAATGGGGAATAATACTTGTTGTATGAAAACACCAAGATGTGTGTCCTATGTAAAAGTTGATTTAATTACTTCTAATCATCTTCATAAAAAAATAATTTAGAAAATTTTAATGATTTCATAAAAAGTCATATTTAGTGTTCTGAAATATTATCATAGTGAGATAGAGATCCTAATGGAAAATTGGATGGTGAATTGGAGTATATATTACATTTTAAGGATATACTAGTTTTTTAGTTAATAATAATATAATAAATGGAAATTTTCTGGATTTTGGGATCATTATAGTACATTGGTAAAAATAGATCACACATATTCATTTCATATTTCTCTATCCTTGAGAGAAATTAAACACACAAAAATAATGACTTTTTCTGGGGAGTCCAAAACCAATTAGTAATATCCCTTTCCAGTGAAATCATAGACAAAATAAGTACATTTAATTTAATGTGAAATAATAACACATTAGAACATTCATTGACCTCATGGAATCACAAACCACAAAACATTCATTTTAAACAAGGTCTCATAACCCAACAATACACATTAATGGATGTATAACCAAATTAAACCTAAATTTTAAATAAAATAAATGAACTGAAAATTTACATATATAAAAAGAAGATTAAAAAAATAACACCCCAAAAAAAGTATATTTTGAATGAAAAAAACAAGGAATATTTTCATCTCATTGATTATTTACATCTTTATAATAATCTCTAGAGATATGTTTCCATGATAATTTTCATTAATGGTTTTAATTTTTGTGCAACTCACCACTAATGAAATATACATGTTTATAAATAAATGAATATTTATAGATATATCAACTTTAAAACAATATTTTATCAATGATGGAACACACATCATTCATTTATAAAAATGACTATTATAAGTATATTTCAAATATAAAATTAAATATCTATGACAACGTGGTCATTATTAAATTTATAATACCATTAAAAATCATAGTGAAATTAGATTCATTTTAGATAAATAATATAATAAATTTTTTTATATGTGACTTATGAATTACTTGTATCATTTAATATATGAATGGAAATAGATAACTTATCACAATAAAAATAATAATCAATTGAAAAAAAAGAAATATATTTACTAATTTAAATAATATAAAACATATATAAATATTTATGTCACAATAATTTCATTTAAAAAATCACCCAATATGTCAACTATAGAATAAATTATGTTAAAATATGAGTTATTTTAAAACCTTGTTCTAGTGTATTTGTTTATGAGATCATTAACACCCCACTTAATAATCAAAATCTCACAATATATGTTCAAACTTAGAATTAATATCTTTATAATTTTTTAGTATCATATTAGTATATAATCTACATTTCTGTTATCAACAGTTATATCATTAGAGTATATAATATTGTATTGTCTAAAAAAATTATAAAAAAAATTCTTTCTCTCGATTGTAAGACTTCCATACATGTCATAATTCATAGATGTATGACATATTTACGTAAGATTAATTTAGTTGTGAATTTTTCAAAATAGTATTAAATAAAATATGATTAAACAAGTACACAACATTGACTAATAAGACCATTTAAAATTATATTTCCTTCCCAATAATTATAGTAATCATTGTAAAACATTGTAACCCTTAATTGTTTTAAGGTAATCAATGATTAAAAAAATTTAAAACATTTACTCGGATAAGTTATGATCACGATAAAAATATAATAGGAATATTAATAAACACATTAATATATATTAACTAAAAATAATTAAATGAATAATAGTTGAATAAAAAAATTTAATATCGCTATTTTATCCTATAATAAGTATAGGATTCAATAAATAATACATTTTATTCTTTTTTAAACTCATTTTCATTCAAATGATTTAAATAAAGACTTTAATGGTATCAGAAAATAGAAAAATATTATCGAAAGGATCTACCCAACAATATCCACAATTTTTCTAATTATAATACCTTGAAAGAAATAAAAAGCTGGCCCCATTTTGGAATAAAATAAAATGACTAGTCTAATGCATATCTCTCATATGAATAAATATTCCAATTAAATCATCGATAATAACTTTTAAAAAATTATTGATATTTCAATAATATTAGCAATCTTATGTTAGTTAAAGACAATAATAAAAAAAAGAAACATAAAAACTATAATAAATTCATTCATTTATATATATGTTAATAGTAATATACATTTTTACTCAAAAAAGTTAATGATAAATAATTTATAAATAATTTATAAATAATGAAAACCTTTTATTCCTTCTAAACAATTAATTTGTGATGTATCATTGTATATAATTTAATAAAAAGTAATATAGCAATCATTCATACAATATTGGAGAGATTATTTCTATTAAAAAATCAATCTGAAAATATTAAAAACACAATCAAGGATTGTTTTACACTGTAAATGTGTTTTTTTAAAAATAATATTGTTTTTAAAATATATCTTTTTCAAATAATATAGTTATATAATTTATATAATTTTTAAATACATTAATTGAAAACTATAATATTTTTTGTAGATTATAATATAGAAAAAAATTAATAGATTTAATTGTTATCAATTTTAATTGATTTTAATAAAGAAAATAATCTAACCTTATTTCTTGAAATATCACTAGTAACATCATGTTTATTAATAACTATATATTTTCTTGAAAATTATTTTTTATCTTTATTATTTTCAAGAAATGTCCAAAAAACATTTATATAGGTGTTATATAGTTAAAATAGTATATATAATATCCCATTTGGTTCCTTTAAAACATCTATAATATTATATGGAAGAAGAAAAAATGTTTATAATAAGAATCACAATATCCAAATAAATGTTTTATTTTTACTCTCGACAAAAAATCAAATAATCCATTCTATAAGATAATATTTATGTGATTCCTATATATATTAAATGGGTAGTGATCCCCCTCAATATATTTATTAAATTCAATAATTTCTTCATCAAAACAATTAATGTCTAAAAATCAATTTCACTGAATTTAGAGAATTATTTAATCTCAAAAATAATTCACATTATATAAAAAATTAAATGAATCGTCATCAAGAATAGATCGTGTTACATGTTCAATATTTTTTTATATATTTTAATAGCCTAATTATATTCCATTGTTTGTAATATAATCTAATTTATTTACTGATTATTTATTATTAATGATAAAAACATTATAAGTAAATACACTAAAAAATACATAAGAGGAATCATTGCCTTTTATAGTCCATCAAGATCCCTTATTAAATTTTTCCAAAAATATATATCTTTTAAATATAATAGGTTTTATTCCTCATGAAAATTAAAAAATATTAAAAAAAAATATACTCATTGAATAATGTCACATTACAATCTTATAATGTTATATTTTCCATTCAAAAACATTATTTTCTAGGTGTTTCAAGGGGATAAAATTTTAGAACACAATAATTTCATTAATATTAATTTTTAAATTTTATAATTAGAAATTCCAATCAACCATCACATATAGAAGGTAAAATTATTTAACATTTTAGTTTTGAAGAAGCATAAAATATAATGAAATAATAGATAATGTTTAATATTTTATATTGTAATAAACCCATGTAAGTAGAATAATGTCATAAATAAAAATAACAACCCTATTAATAACAAATAAAGATTTCTATTTGAATAGTCCCATAAATGACTACATGTTTTTTAAGAATATTGAGATATTTAACTCTCTTAATCTATATCGACATCCTTATATGGCGTTTAACTTTTTTGAATAAAACAATGTTCTTACCCATTTTTAAATAATCAACTTTATTACATGTTAGTTCATAGAAAACATTTGTAGCAATATATAAAATTTGTAATCAAGATTCCTAAAAGATAAAATATTATATGACTAATAAATATTAATATATCAACATATTAATAGATAGTTTTAGATACATGATGACTCTTGATGTTGTGTCATATTCTAATATAGTCATGGTCTCCTATGGTAGTGCATCTAGTGCATCCTAATTAGTGCAAACATATTTATTTATTTTATAAAGAATCCATTTGTTATCAATTTACTAATATTGTATAATAAAAAAAGTCCAATCCACTTCTAATGAAATGGCGAGTTTGTAGTTATTGAAAACCACTCGTGATAGTCTCGTCACCAGTTATTAAGTACGAGATATCATGAAGATATAGTTTATCTTTAATACCACCACAATTTATTTTATATTGTTTGTATGGTTCTATTCTTTAAATCTATTACATCATTCAATATTTTATATATAGATGCATGATAGTTTTAATCACCCATGCATGGATTGTGATTGTGATATATTATATAGATTATGTTGTTTGATATTAGTTTCAATGTTTATATATAATTCAAAAATATAATACTTCATGTATTAACAATGAAAAATTAAATCAAACATTTTAATTGTAGATTTCAATAGGCATTTCCTAAAATGACTCAAAATTTATAACGTATTGATTATATACTAATGTCAGTATAATATCCTCTTCGGTATTGATCTATATCATGAGATTGAAATCAAAAATGGTTTTATATATTATATTAATTCCGTTGTATTATAATAGTTGATAAATATATCCCTTAACTAGAATAAATAGTCATATGTCCCTTATTAAGGACATTTCCATTATTAAAACAATGTCATCGATAATAAACATCATGTGTGCATCCTTATATTTCATTTTTTTATCAAATGAGATGGATTTATAAGCACACCTCTTATAAAATTGAATATCATTTACTAAAATAGAATTATATCAACATCTATATATAGGTAATGTTTTTGGGCCTGAATGAATCATCTTCCACCGGTAAGAATTTGGGTCAACAAAAAATCTATGTATTGTGGATTGAAATATGCGGATTAGGGAAATCTGACCCTCCCTCTAGAAAAATTAGTCCAAAACTAGAACATGTTGAGTTACAACCACCCCACTACTTTTTATATTAATTTATGGATTCTAAATGGCACCACATCATATGATTTTTTACCCCGGCTGCACATCCCTCTTGTTTTCCTCCCACAATATACTTGAGAGAGCTTTAAAAAAATAATTTCATCTCCAACATCAAAAATAATAATAACAAATATAAATTACAAATATTAAAAATAAAAAATATATATAATTTGATTATTGAATTATTTTTCAATATCATTGTGGATTATTTGTTGATACTTATATTCAATAATGAATTGATTGATTACCCTGTTAGTGTTTCCTAAATCCATCTTGTCATTAACATTACTCTTAAAATGAATCATAATTTATCAAATATCTACAATAATATCCAACTCATAGGGGTATATTTTTTATTAGAATTAATTTTTATTGATCATAATGTCTATGGTTTCCTTTAGGTAACTATGTTATGAAATATAGATTTCTTCTCAATGGGTATTCTATAAATCCAAAAATTCATTGGATATTGGTAACCAACACAATAAATATATATCTTTGTGATAAATAAATTACGATGGGGTGTTATAAGTATTCCATATATATATTTTATATTATGGGGACCCCATTGGTTTCATGTCATTATTTGGAAACTCATCATAATTCGTTGAACCAAATTGAAGTTTTTAGTTGGGTAGTGAAAACCTCACAATGAAATAAATCATTTATAATGTTCTATTTAACAGATTATGTGTATATTTAATCTACATATATTAGGGAATAAATATTAATTCTATTAATTTGTTAATTTTTGGACTCCACCTTCCCATTCTACATTGATAGATGGTTATATTCTTTGGAGAACTACTCCAAATCATCACCTAAGATCCAATGACTTCTATATACAATATTAAATAGAAACCCTTCAATGAACTTATTGTGTGAGGTAAATATACTTTTAGACTATTTAGTCTCTTTGTATAAAATCTATTATGTTTTATATTCAATATTTAGATGATTCAAAATTCTAAAAAATTACCATATTATGTATGTAACATATTTCCAAGGAAGGAGTGGTGTCGACTGGTTATGGGATTATCAACAAAAAAAATACTTTATTTCGGGATATGGTCATGACTATCACTACATGGTGGGATTCCCCCACTCTACAGCAGCCTATCCATGTTATCCACTGTACTTCGCCTGGAATGACCAAATATATTGGTAACTGGGTCCGTTGGCATCCTCCCGCTCAACGCCTCAAATTGAACACCAATGGTTCATGTGTTAATTGTGTCATGTGGGGGGGGGGGAATGTGTGTTATAGACCTGGGTCGGACATCATGGATTTCTCTATCCGGATGGGCTAGGGAAGGTCTCTATTGGAAAAGGTGATGTCTTTGATGGTAGGTCTTACCCCTTCTAAACATTAGAGGTTGAATCTTAGGGACGCCGGGAAATACTCATACCTATATTTGAATTCGATCTGAGGGTGTGGTGTCACTCCATGGTCTATTGAATACATTATTCATAAATGTCGTGGTTGCATGGGAAACATCACCAAAGCATCTCATACGTGGTGGGAGGGGAGTTGGGCAGCAGATTACCTAGACACTATTGAAAATCCATGCTTGGAGATTCTATTTTTCCACAACATTCAAACATTGATGCCAATGGGGATTAATATCATTAAAGTGGATGCACTTGGTTTCCACTATTTTAGACCCTCATAGTTGTGGTTTTTATTCAATATTTAGGCCCTGTGTGTACTTTTTCTCTCTCTTGAATAAACATTTATATGATGATGTTCAATCTCTCATTATTATTAGTTTGTGCCTAATTAAAATTGTGGTAATGATTTGAATAGAACTATTTTTTTAAGTGAAAATTGTTATGTTTTATAAGGTCTCTATGTTTTTTCCACTTCTGGATACATGTTATTTATTAGACCAATAATATTGGGCTCTCTAGAGATTACTAATATCAAATATAAATGTATGAGTTATGGTTTAATGATCGTGATTTTAAAATAGTTCTATTTATATCAATATAAGATGAATTTGAACACCTATAATTTAGTACAATATATCAAGACACATAAACCCATTTATGGTTATAAAAACTGTTCTTCTTTTGTTGATATTGAAGTCCATTTTTTTGTAACCACGCACATGATATTTGATTTCATGTGGAGATTACTATAGGTGATCTAATGCTATTAAATGTATATTTTGGAGCTTAGTTTATAGTGACTCATTGGGGTTACACTATTTATTACTAGCTAGAAAACAATAAATGTGCTAGTATTAACAACATATATGTATTTTTTTATAATATATTATTTTACTCACTTCATAATATGGCCTATTAATATTGAGCGATATGTCTCAAAATGAATTTGGTGAAGTGATAATATTAGATTCCCATTTATAATTCCCCCTGATAATAAGATCATACATATTGAGTTTACACCACAAATATGATTCCCCCATATTCTGGTCAACATTAATCAGTGCCTTCGTAGTTTTTATTATAGTTCAATATATAGTGAAGAGACCACACTGTTAATTTCATAAAAAATTATAGAGATGTAGTTTAGTAATGTTAAATATAGATATATAAACATTAAAATTAGTAATGTTGAGATAATATAGGATTTATAGGGGTATATATGGGTGGCCCATTGAAGATGGTTTAGTGAGGAATATTTCATAGTATACAATATTTCTAATATAGAATATGGACCATCCTAGATGATTTTGTGAGGTACACAACCTCATAATGATGTTTTGGGAACTATTAATTGGTGATTTAGTTATAAATATATATATATATATGGATTGATAATTCATCATAAAGATGATATCCTCAGGGGGAAAATGTTTGTGACCTACACCTGGGGGGATTCCAATTACATTTTATTGAAAAATGAAGGATACATATAGGGAATATGAATATACTACCCTTTTTTCTATTGGTATATTTTCGATTAATTATTTAATTCATGAAACATGACTAAAAATGAGAAATCTTCCCCCATGAAAAATAAATTTTGAATTCACTAGGGTATTAAATATTAATGATATCCCTGGATATTTAATGAGTCATACCAATGAAATAATAAATGGGACTATGGTAAATTATTACAACTATAGAAAAAGATCATTAATATATGGATCACTATGATTGATAGGTTATCCAACCAGATACTATTATAACCAAGATAATATTTCCTAGAAAGTGACCGATAAAAATATTTCTTTAGAAGGTGGACCTACATTACCAAGGGGAAATATTTTTTTGATCCCACAAAGGGTTGTGTCAGTTTTTGGGGACATGTGTAATGAAAATTTAATCTGAAAAATTATTTATATAATGGCTTCACAATAATGCTAATGTCCTAAACTTGTATCTATGGATGAAAAAAAGTAACATGAAGATATACCCCCCCAATATTATGTTTTCCAATCTAATGGGTATCTTCATAATTTTTTGGGGAATTCTATTTTTTTTTGATACATCTATGTGATTAATGTTCCCTTAGGTATACCATACATGTTTTTCATAATAGACATGAAAATTATTTCCCTATTAGAAATATCATGGTTCTATGTTAGACTAAGGGAGGTCTAGGGAGATTATGGATCTCTAATAAGTGTTTATTATCTGATGTGGTTTCTATAGTGGTGAGTGTTGTGAGAAATAACCACCTTATTATGGTTTCATAGATTATATATATCTCTATTAGGTATTACTGTTGAATGGTTTGTATTATTACAATGAAAGGTGAATTAAAAATCATTTTTGTTCGGTAGGGAGTATAGTCTCCCAGGTCGAATGAAAGGGGTATGATTCTGTGTAACACCCCAGGATTTCAGAGTGTGTTATTTCTTAAAAATAATTCAATAACTTGCACTACACGCAACACTGAGTTCAATTGCACCATGACTTACCAAAAAAAGCCATTAAAAGAGGTCATGAATAGTATTAACTAAATTTTAAACTTTATATAATCCTTATAATTTTAGAATCCATATTATGAGTTTCTTAGTCATAATGCAAGAACAGATTCATTTTCAGTATTGCACTTTTATCAAATTTTGATAGTGAAACCTTTTTAAATACAATATTTTAAACTTTTTGACTAAATGGAGACATCAAAAAATTTAAAATGAAACATCCCAAGCTTCCACGGTACGCTTTCCTTTGAATAAAACAGTAGCGTGTGTTGTACGCAACTTCGAGTTCTAACACACCGTAACCAATCAAACTAGCTGTTATGAATAGTAATACCTACTTTTTGAAGTTATATATATTTTATATTTTAAAATGGACTTCATTTTTGGATTCATAATATCAAATTTAGCCTAAGGTGAAATTTTGGTACTTTTCGGATAACTTTCATATTTTGATGAATAGTGAAAATTACTAAATTTTAATTAAAAACAACTTTTTTAATCAAAATAATTAATAGTAATAAATTATGAATTTGAGTGGTTTTAAAGTATATTTAGAATATATTTTTACTATTTAATATAATGTTGGTCATTGGACATAATTTTACAGTTAAACCGAACATAAACAAGTGTCAATCTTTTGATAGTTATTATCTCTTAAAAACACGCTTTTTGTTTTGACAGCAGGAATTAATTTTAAATTAATTTCTGCCACTTATATGTTTTGAATTTAGGAAAATGGATTCCATATTTGGAATCAGGATGTTCAAATTGTGTAAATAGGTAACTTTTATTTTTAGACATTTTGAATAATTACTGCGGTAAATATTTTATTTACCATGGTTAAGGGTAAATCCGGTAAATAAGGGTTAAAAAATAATATTATAATAATACTAAATTACCCTAAAACGTGTCTTAACCCTATTTGTTGATACAGGGTCGACCATGGGCATCTTTGTGTCAATTTTGGGACCCCATGGATCCACTTGTAAGTGATAATGACACTTTATTTTAATTAAGTCAAAATGAATACAAAAATGACACAAGCATATATCTTTTAGAAACACAATTGTTACATAGAGTTATATAAGTTGGATTTTAGGTTATAAATATTAATTAGAAATCTAAAAAGATTTCCTACATAATTATATTTTATTTAAAATTTTTAGACATTAAATAATTTATTTTATTTATGACACAATGATGATGCAGTAATTACTATAATAGTGAAAAATTAAAATAATTGATATTATAAATACCCAAACAAATATAATATGAAACTTTTAATGAATTAAACTAATTTTATAGGATAATATGATATATTAGTATTGATTTAATTGACTTTGTTCGAAGTAATCAATCTGTTATGAGTTTCAAAAAAATCAACTATTGAATAGTGTCAAAATTTACATAAAAGAGTTCTTAAAACAAATATTATATTATTAATTGATATTAAATTCCTAAAAATCTAAGGTTCGGCCAAGAGACTTATATCATGATAGTTTCATCATTAATGGACCACTTGGGGGTCGCTTGGATGTATATTGTAAGTTTATTAACCATATTATATAAAAATACAAAGAGACATTGTAAAAGTGAAACTAATTAACTTAGAGTTAATACTTAAAGATAAGGTTAATATAAGTACCCAAACCTGTCTAAATTCTATTGGTTGAGTGGTTTTCGACCTATCCCCACCTTAACCTTTGAATAATCAACTTTGGAGCCTTTAGAAACCGAATATGAATTTATTATAAATTAATATTTCTATCTTTTCCAAAGGTGCCCCTCACCCCTCTTATAAAAGGGCACTCCTCCTTCTCATTTCTTCACACCTTCAAAGCCTTTTGGCTCGGCCAAACTCTGCCACAATACTCTCCCAACATCCCTCACTACAACCTAGAGGCCTTAGTTTGATCAGAAAGCCAACCTAAGGAGCCCTTTTGATCAAATCAAAAGGAAGAACCCGAAGAAGAGGTAATGATTTCACCACCCTTCTCCAAGTTCATTTCTTCTTCCACTTCTTCTTCCTTTGTTCTTACCATTCTAAAATAATAACTCCAGTATATCACATATACTGTGATGTTATTATAAATATGGTACAATCATATTCAGTATTCTATCCACCCTTTGAATAACATGTCACCATACGTGCGTACGTACGACTTACCGTCTCCACGTCATGGTGTAATTGTTATTCAATATAATATTATTTGGATGGGTATAATAATGATGTGTAACTCATGTAAATAATAAATATAACATGTTAATGATTCTGTATATATGATATACCATCCATTTATATATTATTTTAATATCAAAAGAATGATATTGTCGCTCGTGCGTACGTACGGACTACCGTCTCCACGAACGCGATGAGATTCATTCTCCATCGTATCCATTCAAGTATAATTATCATTTGATGATTTAAAAATGATGTTTAAGGACTTGATATCATTCTGGATATGAATAATATACAACCTATCCTTTACAAACATGTCTTACGTAACAAAACATATAAAAGAAAACAAGTAAGTTAACACCCAAAATGACGATAATTCTAAGATATTATTAACAAATCAATGTTAAAAGATCATATATGATATCATATTAATATATATGATTCTTGTATAATTTAATAACAATTATTTCACCATTATACAGGAGGTTAACCTACCCCAACCAAGGAAAAGTACAAGGTAAGGGTTATTTCACAATCTCTTCATTATCCGAGGTTGTTTATTTGTAATAATCTACTGGGATATCTTTATCATCCACATCCATGTTTCTTAAAAATGTATTTCAAAACATTTTTACTATTTACAAGAATATGGGTTAAAGTCATTTATACCCTTGTTTGACTTTTTATAAGAGGTTTATAAAGGAAACTTTCCGTCATTTTCAAAACAAGGTCCTTTTTAACCTTTTCGACAAAATTGAGGTAAGAAGGTTTTTTTAACTTATACGGCGGGTGCGGTTATTTTACGCCATTATAAAATCTTCAAAGCTTTCCTTACAAGCTTATAAGAATATTTTCAAAGAAAATGTTTTATTTTATATGGATCTTAAATGATTTCAAAATAAAAGGAGATATTTCTTTAAAAAGAATTTTGATTTCATCTATGTCAACATCTTTTGATGGATTTTAAGATTATTTGAAGTTGATTTATTATGATACAAAACTTCTGTATTGTATTGAAGGTTTTGTGATATGTTTGACTATGGATGTGCTATTTTTATACCATTCATAGTTTATGGTGAAATTATTGACATTTCGTATGCTAGTTTTAATGTGAATGTTTATGTTATGTTTAAAACTTTTCATATGGGAATGCATTGGACTTAATAAGTGACGGGTGGAGCCCGCTATAGCTCCTCGATGCATCGGTAGGTCTCATGAGACAAACTAGTGTCTTGGTACAAGGCCTTGAAAATATCTTATTTGTAGTCTTGGCACGAGGCCTTGGCTATGTGGTTATGATAGTCTGGCATTATGCATTCCATCATTATGAAAGTGGTTATTGATTTTTCATGTGATTATTCGATTAGTAGAATAACCATGTGAATAAGTAAATGGAATTATTTCATTTCATTTATGCCATACTATGTTGAAAGTTCAAGTTTTAAAGGATTTTGTTTTAGTTATACATTGCCTTAAATGTTTATTCTTATTTATGAAAGTTTCCGCTATATTGTTATCCTTTCTGGGCATTTGAGCTCACCCCTTTTCTATGTTTTATTTTTCCCAGGAAGTGAAGAAGTAAATTATGAATGACCTGCAGGGATATTATGTGGGGATATGAGTGTGGATTATGGAGACAATATGTTGTTGTAGTAGTTTTTCGTTTAATGATGTAATGTAAACCTTATGAATATATCTAGTGTTTCCAAGGCTACTAAACCAATCAGTCTTTCGAGATTTGATCTTTCTTGTGATCATGCCAATGTTACGAAGTAATGCACCGACTCTGGGCAGCTGGGGTCGGGGCGTTACAGTTGGTATCAGAGGAAGTTTAGTACAAACCTTGGAAGCTAGATTTAGATAAACTCTGATTAGAGCACGTAGACCTAAGATTAACTTTGAGGATTAGTATAGAAGAACTTCCTAGAATTTTGGTATTGTAGAGATTTTGTGAGTTTTCCGAGCAATACATCCATGTCTGGATACGAGCAGGTAGAGGCGGCTCTGGCACAGATGTACCTAGGGGTAAAACCCGAAAACACCGCTTTGAGCTAGACTCGAACGGGAACTGGTGCACGACAACGGGCCTTGCTGCACTCTTGGTTACGACACTCCCGGGGGATATGCTTAGGATAATTCTCATTTTCTTTACAAACCATTATGAAGGGTTTATGAGTATATACTTCCTCAAAGAAAACATTTTTATGATTATGTATTATATCCATAAATAGTTCAATTTATGTTAAGTGTTTTATAAGTATGGGATTATGTATTTTGACTCATAAACTAATCTAGTTTATGCCATTGTTTAGAAATGGCGCCCAGTAGAAGGAATGATAACTCCAGAAATGCACATGATTCAAAGAGAAGGAAGGATCATATCTCTCATGGTCTTAAGCTAGAATTTATAAGAGAAATAGTCTCCTATGTATTATCATCATATGAAGAAATAATATCATGTGTTGATAAGATAAGTAAAGAGTTTACTGAGTCCTATGGCTTTGAAGGGAAGCAAGAGAAGAAAAGGATGGAAGAGAGAAAGATGGATAAAAGTAAGAGGGAAAAGAAGAATTTTCCCATATGTGGTAACTGTGGAAAGAAACACCCTGGAACTTGCCTGAAAGGAATGGGAGTTTGTAATAAGTGTGGAGGAAAAGGGCACAAAGTACGTGACTGCAAGGGTAAGAAAATGGTTTTAAATGTACAATGCTTCATTTGCAAGGAGTTTGGACACTACGCGAACCTATGTCCCAGTCATCAGACTATGCCGCAAATGATGCTATTGGATAATAATCAAGTTATGATACTACCACAGATGAAGAGGAATGATTAGAGTTCTTATGTTGATTATGTCAATTGAGTGTTGTATCAACAATGTACTTGTTATAATAATTATGGAGTATATAAGGATTGTACGGCAGTACTATTTCATTAAGGACTTGAGATTTTGTGGAACAAAGAAAAGTGACTCAATAGCAGGATAAATTTTTGGAAAATATATGGTTGAGAGAATGATAAATCATAATATAGTTCTGATACTGAGGTAGTGATTTTGGAATAATATGTGATTGTTTTGGATAAATTATATTGGATATTCTTGACTACCTTGGAACTGATTAATGATTTGTATATTCCATCATTTTTGGGGTTTAAAACATTTTTGGATTAATGAAGTATATCCAGCATTCTATATGGAATAAGGGAGCATGAATGTAATCAATAAGGAATATGGTAATACATGATGAAGGTATTCATATGCTATTACGGGGTAAAAAGGATCTATATTATGTTTACCTTCCTTATGAATGTTGGACTGTGAGTTTGGACAGAAGTATTTTGGATAGTTCTAGTTTGGATTATTTTGGATTGCCATAAAAGGAAAACCCGGAGGTCGGGCGGCAACCCGTCGCGTCCGGCAAGGCTGCGAGACTTGAACCCGCAACCAAAGGGCGACAAGGGTGTATCACCTACCACTATCCCATGAGATGTCCTGGATTAAATAAAGTAGTTTTTTAAAAGATCTGGTAGATGAATTATAAATTCGTTTGTTTTGGAACCCTCTATGAATAGTATAAATAGAATTTTTTTTACGAGTGAATGATGAGTTTTGGTAGAAATTTATTAATGGATAAAACTCTATTTATAAACTAAGTATATCTCCTTATGATCTTAGCCAATCTCATAAATAAATTCCTCATCATTAATAAAAGGAACTTAGAACAAAAATGTTGTCCTAGATGGTACCTTAAATCATCACTAATTTATGGCTTTGGGATTGTTGGCCTTTTCATAGCCATGTTCTCTACCACTCTCCATCAGATAATTGATGGCTAGATTTTTCTTCCATATCCATATTTTCTTACATGGAACCCTAGTATGTGTTATTTTCGGTAATCTTCATACTTTCCACTCTTTATTTTAAATAGAGGCCTCATTAATTCATTTTTCGATGTGGGATTTCAACTAAGATATTTTGAAACGTCAAAAATGTGTTATCCTAATACCCTATGTTTTGTTGAACCGATGGTATTTCAAATCATCATAGATTGATGAATTTAAGGACCTCAATTATACACTTGTTTGTGATTGATGACCTCAATCACTACCTATAAATATTTACGTTTTTCCTCCGATTATGTCTCTAATTGCCACCAATGTTCTCCTAATCGAGATCATAATTTGGTGGTGACCCTTTAATTTCTCTTTTCCTCATATTAAGACTAAATTTTATTAACCCAATTTCCAATGTGGGTTTTCCCACAAATATATTTTCTACTTTCAACCTTTTATTTTCGAAGAACAATTTCAAATTGCGAGGACGCAATTTATTGAAGGAGGGGAGAATGTAACACCCCAGGATTTCAGAGTGTGTTATTTCTTAAAAATAATTCAATAACTTTCACTACACGCAACACTGAGTTCAATTGCACCATGACTTACCAAAAAAAGCCATTAAAAGAGGTCATGAATAGTATTAACTAAATTTTAAACTTTATATAATCCTTATAATTTTAGAATCCATATTATGAGTTTCTTAGTCATAATGCAAGAACAGATTCATTTTCAGTATTGCACTTTTATCAACTTTTGATAGTGAAACCTTTTTAAATACAATATTTTAAACTTTTTGACTAAATGGAGACATCAAAAAATTTAAAATGAAACATCCCAAGCTTCCACGGTACGCTTTCCTTTGAATAAAATAGTAGCGTGTGTTGTACGCAACTTCGAGTTCTAACACACCGTAACCAATCAAACTAGCTGTTATGAATAGTAATACATACTTTTTGAAGTTATATATATTTTATATTTTAAAATGGACTTCATTTTTGGATTCGGAATATCAAATTTAGCCTAAGGTGAAATTTTGGTACTTTTCGGATAACTTTCATATTTTGATGAATAGTGAAAATTACTAAATTTTAATTAAAAACAACTTTTTTAATCAAAATAATTAATAGTAATAAATTATGAATTTGAGTGGTTTTAAAGTATATTTAGAATATATTTTTACTATTTAATATAATGTTGGTCATTGGACATAAGTTTACAATTAAACCGAACATAAACAAGTGTCAATCTTTTGATAGTTATTATCTCTTAAAAACACGCTTTTTGTTTTGACAGCGGGAATTAATTTTAAATTAATTTCTGCCACTTCTGTGTTTTGAATTTAGGAAAATGGATTCCATATTTGGAATCAGGATGTTCAAATTGTGTAAATAGGTAACTTTTATTTTTATACATTTTGAATAATTATTGCGGTAAATATTTTATTTACCATGGTTAAGGGTAAATCCGGTAAATAAGGGCTAAAAAATAATATTATAATAATACTAAATTACCCTAAAACGTGTCTTAACCCTATTGGTTGATACATGGTCGACCATGGGCATCTTTGTGTCAATTTTGGGACCCCATGGATCCACTTGTAAGTGATAATGACACTTTATTTTAATTAAGTCAAAATGAATACAAAAATGACACAAGCATATATCTTTTAGAAAAACAATTGTTACATAGGGTTATATAAGTTGGCTTTTAGATTATAAATATTCATTAGAAATATAAAAAGATTTCCTACATAATGATATTTTATTTATAATTTTTAGACATTAAATAATATATTTTATTTATGACACAATGATGATGCAGTAATTACTATAATAGTGAAAAATTAAAATAATTGATATTATAAATACCCAAAAAAATATAATATGAAACTTTTAATGAATTAAACTAATTTTATAGGATAATATGATATATTATTATTGATTTAATTGACTTTGTTAGAAGTAATCAATCTGTTATGAGTTTCACAAAAATCAACTATTGAATAGTGTCAAATTGACATAAAAGAGTTCTTAAAACAAATATTATATTATTAATTGATATTAAATTCCTAAAAATCTACAGTTCGGAAAAGAGACTTATATCATGATAGTTTCATCATTAATGGACCACTTGGGGGTCGCTTGGATGTATATTGTAAGTTTATTAACCATATTATATAAAAATACAAAGAGACATTGTAAAAGTGAAACTAATTAACTTAGAGTTAATACTTAAAGATAAGGTTAATATAAGTACCCAAACCTGTCTAAATTCTATTGGTTGAGTGGTTTTCGACCTATCCCCACCATAACCTTTGAATAATCAACTTTGGAGCCTTTAGAAACCGAATATGAATTTATTATAAATTAATATTTCTATCTTTTCCAAAGGTGCCCCTCACCCCTCTTATAAAAGGGCACTCCTCCTTCTCATTTCTTCACACCTTCAAAGCCTTTTGGCTCGGCCAAACTCTGCCACAATACTCTCCCAACATCCCTCACTACAACCTAGAGGCCTTAGTTTGATCAGAAAGCCAACCTAAGGAGCCCTTTTGATCAAATCAAAAGGAAGAACCCGAAGAAGAGGTAATGATTTCACCACCCTTCTCCAAGTTCATTTCTTCTTCCACTTCTTCTTCCTTTGTTATTACCATTATAAAATAATAACTCCAGTATATCACATATACTGTGATGTTATTATAAATATGGTACAATCATATTCAGTATTCTATCCAACCTTTGAATAACATGTCACCATACGTGCGTACGTACGGCTTACCGTCTCCACGTCGTGGTGTAATTGTTATTCAATATAATATTATTTGGATGGGTATAATAATGATGTGTAACTCATGTAAATAATAAATATAACATGTTAATGATTCTTTATATATGATATACCATCCATTTATATATTATTTTAATATCAAAAGAATGATATTGTCGCTCGTGCGTACGTACGGACTACCGTCTCCACGAACGCGATGAGATCCATTCTCCATCGTATCCATTCAAGTATAATTATCATTTGATTATTTAAAAATGATGTTTAAGGACTTGATTTCATTCTGGATATGAATAATATACAACCTATCCTTTACAAACATGTCTTACGTAACAAAACATATAAAAGAAAACAAGTAATTTAACACCCGAAACGACGACAATTCTAAGATATTATTAACAAATCAATGTTAAAAGATCATATATGATATCATATTAATATATATGATTCTTGTATAATTTAATAACAATTATTTCACCATTATACAGGAGGTTAACCTACCCCAACCAAGGAAAAGTACAAGGTAAGGGTTATTTCACAATCTCTTCATTATCCGAGGTTGTTTATTTGTAATAATCTACTGGGATATCTTTATCATCCACATCCATGTTTCTTAAAAATGTATTTCAAAACATTTTTAATATTTACAAGAATATGGGTTAAAGTCATTTATACCCTTGTTTGACTTTTTATAAGAGGTTTATAAAGGAATTTTTCCGTCGTTTTCAAAACAAGGTCCTTTTTAACCTTTTCGACAGAATTGAGGTAAGAATGTTTTTTTAACTTATACGGCGGGTGCGGTTATTTTACGCCGTTATAAAATCTTCAAAGCTTTCCTTACAAGATTATAAGAATATTTTCAAAGAAAATGTTTTATTTTATATGGATCTTAAATTATTTCAAAATAATAGGAGATATTTCTTTAAAAAGAATTTTGATTTCATCTATGTCAACATCCTTTGATGGATTTTAAGATTATTTGAAGTTGATTTATTATGATACAAAACTTCTGTATTGTATTGAAGGTTTTGTGATATGTTTGACTATGGATGTGCTATTTTTATACCATTCATAGTTTATGGTGAAATTATTGACATTTCGTATGCTAGTTTTAATACGAATGTTTATGTTATGTTTAAACCTTTTCATATGGGAATGCATTGGACTTAATAAGTGACGGGTGGAGCCCGCTATAGCTCCTCGATGCATCGGTAGGTCTCATGAGACAAACTAGTGTCTTGGCACAAGGCCTTGACAAAATCTTATTTGTAGTCTTGGCACGAGGCCTTGGCTATGTGGTTATGATAGTCTGGCATTATGCATTCCATCATTATTAAAGTGGTTATTGATTTTTCATGTGATTATTCGATTAGTAGAATAACCATGTGAATAAGTAAATGGCATTATTTCATTTCATTTATGCCATACTATGTTGAAAGTTCAAGTTTTAAAGGCTTTTGTTTTAGTTATACATTGCCTTAAATGTTTATTCTTATTTATGAAAGTTTCCGCTATATTGTTATCCTTACTGGGCATTTGAGCTCACCCCTTTTCTATGTTTTATTTTTCCCAGGAAGTGAAGAAGTAAATTATGAATGACCTGCAGGGATATTATGTGGGGATATGAGTGTGGATTATGGAGACAATATGTTGTTGTTGTAGTTTTTCGTTTAATGATGTAATGTAAACCTTATGAATATATCTAGTGTTTCCAAGGATAGTAAACCAATCGGTCTTTCTAGATTTGATCTTTCTTGTGATCATGCCAATGTTATGAAGTAATGCACCGACTCTGGGCAGCTGGGGTCGGGGCGTTACATTCTGCCAAATTTATGATATATGAGTGAGGTATATATTCTAGTTTTGGTTAATTCAACATATCATTATAAAATAGGTGGTGAAATGGTCATTCAAGAAACATTAAGGTGATTAATCATGGGGTTACACAATTAATCAAATTTTATAGCTATTTCCCAAATTTATAAAAAATAATGAACAACATTGATGAAAAAAAAGAACTAGGGTGGGGATAGATTCAAGTGTTCCATCATCATGTTTATAAGTCCTTAAAAAATGTCTTTTTTTCTATCAATATTCCATGGTTGACTTAATCAACATGATACTAGGAGATAAGGTGATTCAAGTAGAGGATAAGTATGTGTATAATATGAACAATGGTGACACCTTATACTATTTAGTAGGATTCTCTAATATAGATCAAACACAACACACATGGAATATGACATGGATTCAATATAGAATCACAAAAGAAATAGGTCATGGAGAAAGAGCCTCAACAATGATCAATTCATATAGAATAAACTACACTACTGACGATGAGGTTCAAACATAAATATGAATAATTTATGGAATATATGAACCTAATGTCCAACATAAATGTTTTTATTTTCCTTAAAATAATTTTACATGGATTTAGAAGAAATATATTTCATAATCTTAGAGGGATATATTAGTACCACTTTTCTAGATTAGTAGTTTCTTTGTATTATTCTCAATACATCATAATAAGATAATTCATTTGACATATAAACATTAGATTTAGTTTATAATCATGCATAATTTAGCTTCTATAAACATAAATGACATAATTTTTATAATTATTAACACATAATATTATATATAGATAATCCCATAGAACACTAATCTTAGTTCCAAATGATGATCCATTATTTATTATTGTATACAATATAATTAACATCAAATCATTATGGATTATATGAATTATCGATGATATAAAAATCAACCATGTATGATATTACGTTGTCCCTTATGGAAATAATATTTTAGTAAGATTCATAGTTTACACTAATTTAATTATGATTATTTTGGTGGAAGGATATCTATGTTTCATAATTTTAAACTCTAAGTGTTTCTTCATTAGAATAGAATAATTTAATGTTATTAAGGTCAATGTGATATTAATATAACCAGCCTATATATGCGGTTTCAAATAGATCATCCTGATTCAGACATCCCTTTAGAGGGAGTATGTGTTAATAATTTCAACCAACTATCCCCACAACACATAAAATAGTAATTAGGAGTGAGACATTAATTTTCTTTTATATACAAGTTGTGAAAATTTTTATTCCTGATCTACAGTGGAACTAAAATAAATTGGGACTCTTCTCTTCCATCCCATCTTCTATCACATATTACTTGAAATTATTCTTTATTTAGAATTATAAAAAATGAAAAAAAACCAAATTATATGAAGTACAATAAGAAAAATATGATAGAGATATCTATATTGATATCATTGACACATTAATCAAGGAATGAACATTCTGGATATAGACAATATCATCCATTAACCACACTAGTATTCATGAAGGGACTTATTTTTTGAGGGGTTTTAGGCTGGCCAATGGCATTTTAAAATAATGAAAATTTTATTCCACCTATAAATTCTATATGTTATACATGGAGGGGCTCTGGTTCCATAACATTACTATATTATGTCAATGGTTGTTGATACAATGGGGGATATAAATTTAAGTATACCAATGATGGAATAAAGTATTGATTCCAACGAGGACAAATATTTATCCCATATGATGATTCCAACTAACATATAAGGTATATAAATTATTTAACTTTGAAAATATAATGATAATTTTATTTTGGAAGGATATATGATCATTGTATTGTTTTGTTTTGTGAAATAAAAGATACTTCATAGCACACAACCACATTTAGTTGATATTAAACACTAGTGCACCTGAGAGATGACATTAATTCCTATATTCATTAAAATTTGAATCCAACAATAGTGTATAAATCCCCGTTCCCATTCATTCCTAAAATATGATAATCCCCAGTCTTTCAATGATTAATGTATAAACACATTCATTGGACTAGGACATGTAGACCCTTGGTTTATGAACATTTAACTTGACGAAATATGTGCAAGGATAGTATCCCAATAAATGGTATATAAACCATTAAATGAGATTTTTATTCGACCCATATTCATGTAATATCTAAAAAAAGATTTATTTTAATTGGATCATATTTTAGAATAACCTCATTATGTCAATACCATACGTGCAACACCCCAACAAGTGTAAATGAACCATGAAATATTATTATTTAAATAGGAATCATAAAATCTTTATTCTAAATTAGTATGTATGAATAGGATTACCTGAATTACTAAATGTTTATACAATTTTATACAAAATACAAATTCATTTATAAATTCTATTTAATGTGTCACACAGTTTTAATAAAATATTATTCATTCATCATAAATATGATGTCTTCAATAAATTAGTTTTAATACTTAGTTTGTGAATATAATATATTTTGTTTATTACACTTATAAAAATTTTATTGTATGAAATTATCATCATTCTTTTAATAATAATCTCTATATTAATGCATGTGAAGTTTTTTATATTTTTTAGAATATATTACATTTTATTGAACAATAAAAAATATATATTTCTAAAAAATTATCGATTTTTTAATAAATAATTGAATTTAAAATTAACATTATTATTTTACTTTCACTTAATATTAGAATATTAATTATTTCATTACATTATATTCATTTAATTACATTAAAAACAACTTTATTCTAGATTTTATTATATACTTTTTGATAGGCTTGAAAGCACATTTTTCAAAAAAAATTAAAATGGTGTAATGTATATCAATTTAATATAATTAAAATTACCCCAACTGTAAATAAATTTATGATAAACTTATTATTTTAGATATCTATAAATATTAATTTGAATTTAATTATTTATTCCTGCTTTTTATACCACTATTTTATGATCATATTATATTTTAATAATGGAATTCCTTGAAAACCTGTTTTTTTACATGCCTATGGGATTAATTTTAAATGTTATTCTACCAATTATATGATTTGAATTTGAAAAAAAATATTAACTAATTTTAATACTTATAAATTAGGTAAAAAAATTTCATGAGCTGTGGAAGCCCATTCCCAAAAAAATATAATTTAAAAAAGAGAAAGTGCCATTACAAGGTGGTTTAAAAATCATTGAGTAAAAATCTCCATGCATGTTTAAATCAAAAAAATGAGAACAAAATTATGGGGAAATAAAAGACCATCCAGTGGAAGCCTCCACAATTTCCCTCTTGGAAATCGCATTTGTATCCTGATTGTCCTCTCTATTGATATGGGTGACATCAAGCTGTATGTGTTAAAGAATCTATAGACATTTGATCTAGGAAAGAATCATTTTCCATGATACCGATCTAGATCACATATATTATTTAATTATGATAAATAAAATATTTTAAATAATTAGTATTGATAATTGTAAATAATATTTAACACTATTAATGTACAAAAGGGTTCATTGGGAAATTAAGTAAAACCATTTTTATAATAAATGTACCAGTGCATGTTTAATTTCATTTTTTAGGAATTATTTAGACTAAATATATTATATTTTTTTAAAATTGTCCATTTCTATAATTTTTGGAATGAGAAAAACAATTTTTTATGCATTATTTTAAAAATATCGAAAAATATTTTCTCTGACCCTTACAAAAGGTCATCACTCCCCTCTCTATGCACATGTCCAAAAATAATTTTTTTTGGAAATTAAATTACCAAATAACATAATTAATTTACATATCTACTAATATAATAATTTTTTATATCATAAATCCATCTTAGATTTACATTGGTACAAACCTAATGAAACTGTATGAAGATGACAGAATATCCTTATCCATGTTTTTGATTTATTTTTTATTATAACTCCTATAAATACTATTAAAAATCATGTTATAACAACCAAATTATTTTTTATATACTGAGATATTATTTTTCGGTTATGAGATTCAACCATTTATTCCTCTATAAAATGGTAAATGAAATAGTTTATCATGCGTATGGTGGACTACCGCTTCACGAAAGATCATAATTAGTTTTCATTATTTTTTGATCGAAGAGTAATATAATGATGAATTTTATTTTTATATAAAATATATATGATCCTATTATAATTTTTTATTATAATATCAAATTATAATTCTTATTTTCCATTCTGAAGGAAATATAATAGGACCATTTCTGTGTACAGCAGTCTACAACCTCGTAATGGGATATGCCTATTATAAATTACACTTAATATTTAATTTAAAATTATTAATTTAATTATCATATATATTATATATATAAATATTAAGAATTTGTTCAAAAAAATATATCATTTAAAAATTTTCCATTCTATACAATGAACAAATGATAATGTCATTTGTGGTTATGGGGGCCACAACCTCATGAAGCAATGTTATTAAACATTATTACCCCCATCACATAGATGATATATTACAATGTATTTATAGAAATAACTTGATATTTATGATATAAATATAATTATGTAAATGTAAAATAATATAGACCTTCTTTTCATCAATGATCACGTAACAATTGTCACATTTCCTATAGATATATATGTCATACCATCTCTGTCATTATCGAATAGTAAAGTTTTCATAAAAACTCTTCTTTAATAGTTTTTAAATAATAATTAATGAATTAACATGACAATTATGTCCGGAATTATTTTCTAAACGTTTTATTAATAATCTGTTTGAAATAAGTTAATTTACAAAATAGATTTTTGACATATGAGCATAACATCATCAAAATGTTTCACATGAACAAAAAGGATTACGTAATCAAACATAGTAGGATAATAAATAAATGTAAATAAATAATAATCAATAAAATTGTATTATGAAGTATAATTCAAAACATAACATTATTATTTAGAAATAAAAGTGAAAAAACTTGATGATTCAGGCTGGATGTAATTGTTTCATTGCTAAATGACCTTCTTTGAGGCACAAATTCATTTAAGAATCTACCTTATCATATATAGTATATATACTACATCGTTATATATTGTATAATAAAAAATTAAATATTCATGTTAATTTGATTTATAATTAATTTATATCATTCATAGGGGATATTATTCGAACATTACAATAGTAGTAAGGTTTTCGACATCAATCTCATTTAAATAGAGATTATCTATGCATATATATCCATTATTGGAAAATATTTTATCATTTACTAATAAAACAATTACATTTTATTATAATCTAGTTAATCATGAATTTTCAATTAATAGTTATATTTTCCACTCTCTGTCCACTAAAATTAATAGAAATTATTATTATGGAAAAATTTACTTTATATATCTCTTTGATCAAAAATGTATTCTCATCAATGACTATATATTTTGTAATATTTTTTCTAAAATAAATTTTTTATCTATTTTTATATGATTTTTGATGTCATTTTTATATTCCTATATTTTATAATTAATTTTTGAAATGTAATTTTGTTGAAAATTTATAAACTATTAACTTCATGAATTTCATTACCAAAAATTTTAATGGAATCATTTTATTAACATATACTACATGAAATATATTTTAGACCATGTCCATTATTGTCCTTGAACAATAATTTATAAAATTCGACATTTATTTTCAAGGAAAATGAAATAAATAATTTTTTTATGAATATTTCTTTTTTGGATAATATTTCAATTTTTTAGAGTTAATTTTCTATAATAATGTTTTTATTATTTTGGAATGTTATTATATTAATCAATGAAAACAATAGTTTATATTATGTAATGATTCTAACCTATATATTTATTCACCTTTCATATATAGAAATGTTATTTTACATTCCTTTGAAGTGTGAATAAATTAATAATGATCAATTCCTAAATTCATTTATAATGGAATTTCATTTTATTATGATATGAAGAAATTTTATGAAACCGGATTTTTATTCGAGTATAATTCTTATTCTATTCATTGTGGTTGATTTCCATTATGTAGAACAAATTTATATAGAAATTATTAAGGTAGGTGTACCCATATATAATATATATTAATTGGGAAATGCTTTATCCTCATGAGGAATTATGAATGGGAGTAGGGAGAAAACTAAATCATTTATTAGACTTTTTCCACCACGTGACATTTTGTAGGATTTTATCCTTGACTCGTTATTATCTCATATTTTTTATTTCATCAATTTCTTCTATGATTACATTATCATAGGAAACATGGTTATTTATGTAATGATTCCATGCGATTACACATGTTCCATTGATTTTATTAATACATATTATATCTATGACTCACATGTTATGTTTCCATATCATTTTTATTTTAATATTTGTTATTTTAATTTTCCCATTTCAATGATTGATTATATATGTTATCCTAAGAATTTTTTGTATCCGAAAATAATTTCAGATCTCAGTATGAAAAAAATGAAAAAAAATCCATGTTTTATATTCCTTTTGAATATTATGAACTTATTCATCAAAATATTATATCCCTCATGATATATTGGATTGATCATGTTGGATATTTATGATTACAATTCTTCTTATAATATTTAAAAATTGATGTAATTTTTTTTGTTTTAGTAATTAAAAATGAATAGTTATCCATTATAAATAATGATTATGTATATTTATTATGAACCCTAGGGATATGTATGAGGATAAAAATATTTTTATAATAACATACAATCTTATTTTTGAAATATATGTAAAGTGGTCTCTGAAAAATTACATCCTGGTTGGGATTCTTCAAGTGGATGTGTTTTTGGAATATATATACTTAGGGGTAATGGATTAAAAAAAGGTTCATTGGGATTGACTCATGTATTACATGGTTCATGATAATGGTACTTAATTGGCACCTGATTTGACACTTTAATGGCATATTCATTGGTGGTTTACTAACTCAATTGGATTCATTTTGAAGGACATGAAAAAATTGATTGGTTAGAAAAAATCATAACAATCAATATCACATATAATGTAGATTCAAAAATAGATGAATATATATGAGGAAATAATTATAATTTATAATTTATTCCATTTTTATATGTTTAACATGGGTATTATAAATCATTCTCATAATTTCGGATTAAATATTTTTCATTAATGGTGGAAATTTGGAGAAGAATGTGGATAACAAATATGATGGAAAAAATATTTATTTCAATAATTAGATGCCTAACTTAATTAGAATGGACTTTAGAAAAAAATTTATCAGTCAGATAATCAATCTAAAATTGTATTCCACACATCCAAATTTTTTGAAATAACAAAAAAAATAAAAAAAAAGAGTAAGATGAAGTCTCATGGATGTTAAAGTGTTAAAGATGACAAAGGAAATATGATTGGATTTATTACCAAATGAAAATTTGGGATGGTGAACCACGAAAATTTCATTAAATGTCTACAAGATGAATTATTTTAGGAAATTATTTTCATAATGAAGATAATTGACATATAAAAAATAGTAGTAGTGTTAAAATGAAATAATGAAATAATGTCACACCTATGGAACCAGTAATAGTTCAATGTAAATGATTATGGGAACATGATTGTTTTTTTGAATAGGTTCCCTAATACATGGATTAGTTCCTATGGTAATATGTAATTAAATCCATTTATGTATAATGATTTTATTGTTTACATTTTTGTATTAAATTACCATATTGTTTAAGAATTTTTTTATATGTTTTCATGAAACATATATGGGTCATTCTGTGATGGTATTTCATTTAGTATTTGGAATAATATATTGAAAGGTACTCGTGACCTATAAATTTATTTTATTGTTAAGGAAATAATTAATTTATATAAATTTATTAATATCATAATGTTTCATATCGAATTGGTGTAGAGGTAATTATATTTAAGTTGAATAAGTTGATTTTGTTGAAAATATAAATCTGTATGGAGAACTGTAGTCATTAAAATATAATTTGGACAATATTTTTTTAAAGATTTTCATGATATTTGGAGAAATATTCTATTAAATTGAGATTTATATAAAATATACATTTATGAAAAATGAATAATTTGGAATAATGATATTATTCATTAGAGATATATGTGGAAGGTTCTGAAATAATATGTGATATTGAAACCATAATTCATATAGTGGTTATTGTGGATATATTGGATATATGGTTATTTATTTAAATAATGTTCAATGATAAAAATTGGTGTTTCATTATAATTTTTGAAATTAATATATGCATTTTCTGAATTATCATAAAAATTCCAATCTAAATTTTTTAATAAATTTATGAGGATCATAATTCGAAACTTTGGAAATATTACGATTCATTAAAAAAATTTTGTTTTTGAGGCATTAAAAAATTATTGGATATTCATTCCATAGAGTAATATGGGATCAAGAATTTAATAAACTCACTACTAATGAGTGAATTATTTTTAAAATAAAATGATTTTAGGTAGGTGCATTTTTATGTGATATTTATATTGAGAGTAAAACAATCTATCATATTTAGGAAACAAATCTTGAAATAATAATGTTATAAACTTTCAATAAATCAATGGAAACATATCTAATATAGAAATTAATTACATTACCACCTAAATGTGTTTCATTCCAAATCCATTATTTGAGTTTCCACTAATGTCCAACAATCTGGAATCCTAGAATTGGTTATTCTTGATGATCTCTTTAATTCCCATTATTTCTATTAAGATGATGTATTATTATCCATTTATACAATCTGGGTTTTTTTTTCAAAATGGGACAATTCAAATGAATTTCCATTGAATACATTATAAAAATTAAATTTTTATATCAAAACATATTAAAGGGGTGTATAATATAATTCTATAAAATTTTAAATTATGATCATGAAATTATATAATGTATATGACAAGAAACATCAAGACTAAATGATCAATATGATATTATTATTTAATTAATACTATTAAGCACATGAGACTCAGTCCAGTTGGTACGGTATCCTTATGTGCATCCACAAGACCCAGGTTCAAATCCATGTAGAGGCATATTTCCGGGTGCTGTAGCAGTACTATAGCAGGTACTGTAGTTGGTACTGTAGTAGTACTATAGAAGAACTGTACACTGTGCGGGGACTGTAGCAGAACTTTACACTGTATAGGTACTCTAGCAGAACTGTACACTGTCCGGGTACTATAGCAGGCCATGTAGCAGTTAATGTAACATTTACTATTTGTTATTATAGCATCTAGAACTATTAACCATGGGCCACCGGTTTGGGATTGGAGTCCTTAAGGCATTTGAGCCACCCAGGACATGGGGTCTGTAGGGATTTCGGGCCACCTTTAAGGCCTTCGGGAAACCTCAAGGCCTTCATGCCACACGTAGTTTCCAAAGACACACTAACAAAAAGTTGCAGCCCCAAAAGGGGATTCAGAGTAGGTGCACTCACCAGAGCATTGGAAAATGGATTTTTCAGAATGAGAGGGTATGGCTATGCCATCGGGAACAACCTATGCCTGCATGGAAAGACTAGCTAGAAAACCATGCGATGGTGGAGAGCTAATATCACGGTGTAGATGCTGGGGATGGTCAGTTCCATGTAGATATTCTTGTTGAATTCACTATGACTTTCGAGTCATGTAATCTCCTAAGCCTAAGGAACATGTAATCTCTAAGCCTACAGGCCTTGTATAGGTTCCCCCTTATCTCTGGAAAGGAGGTTATCAAAAAATAAATAAAAATGAAGGCCTATAGTCCATTCAGTAAGTAATACTATTAAAAAATATATATTAAATTGTGATGTATCAATATGTTTTTTTATAAAATTTAAATAAATTATATAATAAATTAATTTTTTTTATAATTTCAAATTTATTAGACACACAATTTTGAAAAAATCATTTTATTCCTAAAAAATAAATTTATTAAATTATTTTTAATGAATTATGATATAAAAAAATATAATTTTCATTCAATTTTATTGAATTTATTTTATGAAATAGAATTTAATTTTTATATAGTAATTTTTATATTATTATAGGTGGTATTATCAGATTTTACATATAATGTTACTTTTTTAGTGAATTGATAAAGTGCCATTTTTTATAAAATACCCATTTTTCATAAATTATGTAACATAAATATACCATTATTTATTTAATCTGATTTTAAATTTAAATAAGTTTTATTTAGTTTTATTTGTTCTAAATAATTATATTTAAATCATAATTATAATGGATTTTTGTATAAGTTTTTTGTTTTCCCTAAAAATGCATTACTATAAAAAATATTTTAATGTTATTATTATTATATTTTTTAATAAATTTAAATAAATAATAATGAGGAATGAATAAAATTAAATAATATATATATATTTATTTAAAATTATTTAATTATTATTATTAAACATATAGTTGTTATAAGATCATATTTTTCTTAAAAATTAAATCAATGAAAACCATTTTTCCGAAATTTTTGCATATATAATTTTAAATTCATTTCTTCCACTTAAGTAAGATGAAATTTTAAGAATAGATTCTATATTTTTAATTATAAGAATTTATGTTTTCTAGTTGATACAACATATGTTTTTACACTAATTAATACTGAAAAATATAAAAAATAATTACCGTGGATAAGATAAAAACATATTTGTTAGACGATAAATTAATAATAAGCTTTAAAATGACCAAAAAAATTATAATTCTTATTTTATGTTCATATTATATGTGATATTGAATTTGGTTGGATAATGGACCATTATACTTCTAATTCACATTTGAAAAATGATGGTGAAATTCTTTTCATTTCAAAAATATCAACCATGTCATCTATCCCACTTATAAATGTCCACAACCTATGTACATTTTTTCACACATATAAAGCCCATTTTACAAAATAATACCTACCCAAATAAAATCCTTATGTCCCTCTCCTCATCCATGAATCCTTGTATTGACCAAAAACCCATTCGAGGAAGGCCTTGGTGAAAACCTAATGAATATTCCCGAAGAAGATGTGACATCCTCAGCCATTTAATTTATTTTGTTGATACATAAACTGAAATTAAATATTACTAGATAATAATGATATAACATCTATAGAATATTCCATATATTTATATGTTTTGTGTTATAGTGATGATCTAATAGTATCCTCCTCCCTCTAATGGAAAACGAAACCATTGACCGAGTTTACGTAGGGTTGCTTCCTCACAAACCATTGTATGTTTTTTACCACTAATTATCATTTATGGAAATAATAATTATTTAATTTATTATTTATGATATTAATTATATTAATATAACAATAATGTTATAATATCACCTCATCCTTTTTGTTTTAAATTTTATTGTGAATACGATAAAATCTTATATGTTTATGGAGGAGTACAACCTCCTAAAGCGTTGTTTTTTTTGTTTATGTTATACATTTATGGTAAAAAATATAAATTTGATTCTAATATTTGATATTAATTACATAATTTCCACCATGAAAAATAATTTTACAATATAGTTTCTTAACATTCAACCAATTGAATAAATGATAATTTCATTTGTGGGTACATCGATTAACCAGCTAGTGAAGTGATGTGAATTGTTTTTATTAAAATATCACATGGATGAAATTTCTATGTGTGTTTAAAAAATAAGTTCATATTTATGATATAATTATCATTTTTGAGGGATAAATTTACCCATCATATTTCAAATATCATCATTGATAAATGGAATTTCTATGCATTCATACATATAGATTAATGTATCCATTATTGTACCATATTACATTTTCCATAACCATACTTCATATTTCTTTTGAAATTATAAATTATATATAAAATTGATAACTATATCATAAATATTATTAAGTAAATTATTAATTAATAATGTGTTTTTCATTTTTAGTCTTACCAAAGTGATTTTTAAAATATGATCAAAACGTCATCAAAAAATCTAAAAAGAAATTAAATTATTATTTAATTCACTATATCATGATAAATATCAAGTTCTACCCAACAGTGTTTGTTTTGCAACTACCCCATGCCCAAATCCAATTGTCCAGGGGTTTGTGACCATCACTGAGTAGGAATGTCAAACGCATGTGAGTCCTTTTCGTAATATACATATACACACACATACATCTATAATCATATACAATGATGCCAATAAATGGGAAACCCTGGAATAAGACATATAAAATATCACCATCAAAGGTTGAATTCAATATACTGGAAATAAAAGGAAAAGTTGAATCCCACATAAAGAAACTGAAAATATTTCCAATTGCTGAATTATGGGGGGACTGTTACAACCTCAATCATCATACCAAACCTTGATCTATCTGGATTACAACAATATTACTAGTTATAATACCTCTAAGACTATATAAAAATTCCCAGTCATCAGTCTAAAAATTATACATGTGTGAAAATACTATGCAATAGTGAGTATAATAATTCCTAGTAGGAAACATGATATCACTAAGCATAAAGATTCATAAAAAATTTTAATGTCATCATAGGTATATATTAATATAATATATAGCAATAAAATTCAAATAAACTCAAATTATATATAGATTCTCAAAATATTATCAAAACTATAATTTAATCCAAGTATTATTCCTCAAAAGTGAAATATATAACTAGTCTTGGAGAAAAATTACATGAGTCTTTTGTTCCTAATTGTGTTAAAAAACAATCCAATCCAAATCAACCCATTATGTTGGGAAATTTTTCTAAGGTATTTTTGGTCATGAAGATTCTATGATCCTCACCTTGGGAAATGATGATGAAAGAGAATCTCACTATAGGGCCCATGAAGGGATTCCGAAAATTCATATTAGAGTCTTTTGTTCCTAATAATGGATAATCATTTTAGGAATTGGACTTGATTCAAAAAGATCCATTAGAGAAATGTTCCATGGAATATATAGAATGCAATCATTTACATGATGAAGAGTACAAGGGATCGAATACAACCTTGAAGAAGTACACTATGTTTTATGGAAGTTAACATTGTTTCACCTCGACCCAAGGTTCTACCTGATTATATCAACCACTTCCCAAGTTTGTTTTTTGGTATATTTAATGTTCCCCTAACATAAAGCATAGTAGCCCACATGATATCCTGGGAAATTTGCCCATGTAAAAATATATCCACCTACCATTGGGTACATGATATTTCTCATTGAAATCACAATAAGTTACACAACCTAGCCACCTAGGAATATACCTATTATACTTGCTGAGAAAATTGGTTATGGACAACACATTCTGTTGCAGGGACTACATGATGTGTTACCATTCTCTCTATGCATAATCCTTTTCCACTATTTAGGGGGTCCCACAAGACATGTATCTCTATATTACACACCTTGTAACACATGATTTCCTAGAACCTACAAATTCATCTCCATATCACCCTTCATTCAACTGATTCAATTATACATATCACTAAAAGGAATAATAGGATTGCAGGTCCCAATTGATGAAAATCACCATGACTCGGCCTCTAAAACAACTTGGGAAACACCCTTTTGTACCATACATTAATGTAACATAATTCCTGAATGAAAGAAACACGTTGATCCATTTTGACCCATCTTTGAGAATCCCTTATTTTCACCACACATCAATCACTTCCTTGATCATGATTTATACACATGTTATTGGGATTTTTCACTAAATAATGTTCATTAGATGTTTGAACACCATGTATTTAATCAAATCTAATGTTAAGGGAATTTTCCATGATGAATATGGGAATAAACATATGATAAATCCAAAAACCATAAATAATCAATGAAAACACCTCAAACTCTACTTTTTAAAACATAATCCATTTTAATGATATAGTTTATCAATGATTAATAAATCAACAAAAAAATCAAACATATATAAATTCTTTTATTGATGGAAAAATCAACTCTTATTTTTGGAATTGATACTCGTTCAAATAGAAAGAAAAATATGATGGAAATAATCAAAAAAAAATTCCTCAATATAGATCATTCAGTAATTGAAAAAAATTGTATGTGATTATCATCAATGAGATCCTAAAATACCATTGTAGAAAGAATGATGGTCCATGATCTGATCCTATATTGTTTTAGATTATCTCTTCTAATGCCCTCCATCTCAATTCTCAATGTTGTGTAAATTAATCAACATATTTTTTAGAGATTCATATATAATATATATTCTTAGTTTAGGATGCTAATTAAAAAAATAAATAAAATAAATGAAAGTTATTTATCTATTTTTTCATAAAGGTTCTCAACCCAATTCCATGATGAAATCATAAATTACATATCACCTAGGGAAAAAATGCATTAAAATCAATTAATGCCTTGGGATTCTCTTTTATATCATTGTTTAAGAGTTATTCCTGTTTTTTTGAAAAACTGTATGCATGTGATATTTAATATAAATAACATATATAGATATTTAATTCAATGTTCACAAGTAAAAAAAATATCACCCAGACACATTTTATTTCTCTAAAAATAATCCACATGATATTATATTGTAATACATGAAAAAAATCAGATTGGATAAATTCTTACGACCGTAATAGTTTACCTCATGAAGTGATAAGTAAAATAAAACATAATTAGATGTGGGTAATGAGTACGCATATTAGTATCCCACTCCCAGGTACTCAATTGGAAATTAAAAAGATTCCATGAGATGCGCAATAAAGGAATCACTTACCCAAAGAAGATAATCTCTTAATGATTTTAAATATCAATAGGTAAATCATTAAAAGTACCTCAATAACTAATTTGAATCTCACCCCGGTCGATAACATACCATGATTCGTGCACATAACTACTCAGCTGTGTCAAATGGATGGTATTACATATGTGGTCTAGCTGTGGTGGTTCAACTCAAATATAAGACCCTACACCAACACTATAGAGTAACTGGAATATTCCAATAAATATTTGATATATCATTCTACCACAAAAAAAATATCCACAATCCACATGAAGGTGAGAACTCAAATATTGCATGATCTCCCTCCTAGGTATGGGAAGTCCTCCATCATCGTTATTTATATGATTTATAACAAAACATATCAGTCCTCATCCACTAATTTATGATAATTACATTCTGCTTCATTGATCTCACCATATCTGGGAACATAAGTGATGAATCTCCATGGATGGTCTCACAGAGTTGTGATCTATAGTTTCAGTCAATTGTGGACTCAAATAGATCAATATCGATAGTGTAATGGTATCTATTTTTATGTGAAATCATTAAAAAGGATTGGATATCCTCACAACTATGAAAAATAATAAATCATACATTCTTATAGAATTTCATATAGGAACTTAATGATCTGATCAATATAGTAATTAGTCTTGCTATGAAAATCCATTAGCATACCCAACTGAGTCCCTAATCACTTATACAATCCCTTACACAACCAAGGTATGTGGAGAACATCATAATCATAAGTTATCATAGAGGAAAATCCATGGAGGCAGATGATCATCTACATGAAATGGAATCACATGCTCTCTAATGAACTACAATCTTTGTTATATATAATTTTGGTTGACATTGTGAGTTGGTATTTGATCAAACTTAATGTATCACATCCTTTGAACACACGTGGTACCCCATTCGTGAATTCCATATATATCTCATCAAATATTCAATCTGCAACCTCAAGATGTTTAGAAAAATCCATTTGAACTATGTGCTCAAACATCACGTCCTAACAAATGATGCATCGAGGGACAAACATTTCATCATACCTCTTTATCCACATGAAGATGAAATGCTAATGAATGTTTTGGTACTTATTTCCACATCAATATGTACCAAACATGGTGATTTTTAGAACTTCCTTAGAATAACTTTTCTCAATTAAACCGGTACAATAATTTTTCCATTTAAATAAATGATGTTTCCCATCCTTCAAAAAAACCATTGGGGAGATATCCAAAGGATATATCAGTATCTTGGTTCCTAATGTTGGTATCCCCATGTTATTCCTCCCTGGATTATGGTAAAATATATAGGGTAACATCCATTGACTAGAGGTAAGATACTATGTTCCTTCATAATTGATAACTATAATAATGCATGTTTCTTTGATACCTCATTTAGTATATATAGTCAAAAACACTTATTTATAGAAAAAACTAAAACCTTATACATACTAGGAGTATAGAAAATATCAAAGTCAAAATCATTGAGGAACTATAACCATATCATTTGTATAATTTGATGGTCCTTATTAGATAAAATATACATGAGACTCTTCTGGTTAGAAAAGATAATAAATTCATTGACCATAAGGTATTATCACAACATATTTAGTGTGAAGACTACCACTTATATATCCAGATCATGGGTCATGTAGTTATTCTCACGTGATCTCACTATACATGAAATAAAGGAAATCACATCTTGCCTCTATATAGGAAAGCAACGAATCATTGTTACTAACACGTCATAGAACACTATGTACTAAACACCATCCTATGACATCATCATGTTGGGAGGGACCTTAAATATCATCCACAACATATAAATATCATGTAGGATCCATTAACCCCAATATTTTTATGAGATATATATTTTTCATTACCTTGATTTATAGTGTAGTATGTTACACCAATGTAAGATTTCACTATACATAACACATGCCTCACATACGGTATATACCACACTATGAAAGGATTATGTTAAAAATAGTTTTAGGCTATTTTGAAAGAATTTATTTCACACCAGAAAATTATTAAGTGGACAAATAAATATTATTATGTTACCTTAAGACATAGTCATTATTATGGTTGGTGTAAACAATATTAACAATCCTCGACCAAATTTTTGAATTATAATAGATGAGTTTATCAAAAAATAAAATCCATGTTGATAGATATTATCAATTTAATATATATTTAATATATTCATTCAATGGTTTAGAATTAATATTATATGAAATGATATTAGAAAAAAATCAATTTTTTAGAAGAAAGATGTATTTTTTAAAATGCATTTTTATGCATTTTGATATGGAACCCATTTTAAATATTTTTTTACAATATTATTTATTATATTTAACAAAAAAAATATTCTTTGGATTTATGATAAAAAATTTACATTGATTGAATTTTTCATATTTTGGAGATATGTTTTAATTTTTAATGAATAATAAAAATATATAAAATTTTAATTTAAAATAATAAATTTAATAAAAAAATATTGTGGATAAATTATATTATTTTATTTTTTTAATGTATAAATATATTAATTTTTTATCGTTTAATATATTTTTGTTCATTTGCATTATTTTTTCTATAAATTATTTGTAACCCATTTCTATTTATTACAATGTTTTAACATTTTAAATCCAATTTATATAATAATGAGATTATTATTTAATTATTTAATACGACTTATTTCTGAAAAATGGATTATTATGGTCCAAATTATGTAAATATATTCATTTCATTTTTCGGAATTATGAATAGAAACTTTACTTTTTTTAATATTGTAAAAATAAAAATATGGTAATTAAAGGTAACAATAATATAATAAAATTACAATAATAGTCATAATAATACAATTATATAATTTTATTTTACATAAAACAACAATGGGTCTAAATAGTGTCCTTTGGAAGCCACTTGGATGAGAATTGTACATTTAATTTAATGTATTTAGAGAAAACTTCAATTTGACATAGTCAAGTTTTCACAAAAATATCATTTTTAATATAAGGTTATATAGAAGATAAATATGACTTTGAATACTAATTTTAAATATTATATGTTTTTATTTATGATATTAATTTATTAGTAATTTTTAGGGAAAATTATTTACCATAATATATAACACAATATTGATTAATAAACTATATAATTGATGAGAAATCAGCAAAATAATTTTTTTAAATGATAATAACCATTAGAAGACAATAACACTAGATTAAATCTTTTTGGATGAGTGTTTCTAAATAAAATTCATGAAAGGGTGGATTTATTGATCATTTAGAGCAATATGGAAGAGATCATGTCAATTATTATATTTATTAAAAGTGATGTTAAAGTCGTCACATTCATGTTTTATTATGTATAAAATTTTTAATGAGGGATTTTCTTCAAGATATATTCGACTAAAAGTATTCATATAAACACTAGTCAAATTATCTTCAAAATAATAATTAATCTAAATTTTTATTTAACAATTTAATTTATTCAATAATTATAGAAAATTGGTGTTTTAATTATTTTATTTATGAAAATATAAATTTAATGTCTGTAAAAATAATAAAATATAAATAATTTTAGAAAATTAATATATTGATAAATAATAATAAATTACATTGATACATTGGGGATATAATTAATTATTTTATTCTTGTTTAAAATCATATATGGATATTTTTAATAATCAATAAATTTAATAGTGTCAAAATTTCACAGTTGATTGTTTATCAAAAGTATGTATTATTAAATTATTTTTCATTCATAATACATTTTTTTGAAAATATAAAATAATAATTATTTGGATTTCAATTTTCTATAGTATTAATTTATGGTCTAATTCACATAAAATATATCATAATTACACTATTTTTATATTGAATAATTTTATACCTCAGTTAAAATTACAATATAATAACTACAAGTTAATTAGAATTATAGGATTTAAATTGATAGAAAGAAATTTCTAAAATAACTTTTTTGATGATATTTAAAATATATATAATTCTATTTTTAACAAATTATATATTGGTGGTATTTAGATTGAGTTAGATTATATTATTATTGAATATTTCTGGAGATTCCAAAAGTGTCCCTCACCTCAATTATAAAAGGGAACCTCTTCAATCACTTCTTTTCCTATCTTTTAGAATTTATGATCTTCCATAACATTCCCATTTCCTTTCAAAACTTACTTATTCACATTCTATAGGTTTTGGTGTTCTCCAATAATACACTATTGTTCCTTTAAGTGGATATCAAGATGGAGCTCGTTGAAGAAGATATAATCTCAATTACTGAATCTATCAAGATAATTTATTATTATACTTAATAATCCATTATTGTTTCCATTATTAAGTAATAAATATATAATCACCTATATAATGAGATTATATTATGTTAATGGAGAAACCTTATTAATCCTTCTATCCGTCCAACAAAAAAAATCACGATGTGTGCATCCATACTGCATACCATCTCCATGTCGTGGTGTAATTTGTTTTATCCAACCAACCATAATTGTATGGGTATAATGATATAAATAATAACTAAATTTTAATCTTATAACATGTTAAGTATTTTAGAATAAATTATACACCATTCACTATTATAGAATTTCACAATTATGGGAATGATATCGTCGCTCATGCATACAGACGGCCAACTGTCTCTATGGTGTGATGTAATAAATTATACATTAAATCCATAAAAAATGGTTATATAAATTTATTTATTGAATAAATATAATATATAATATTTTAATATCATTTTCTAATGATATAACTATGTCATAATATGGAAAACTAGAATTTAATAAGCAAATCATGCATAAGAAAATGATGTAGTTAATACCCTAATAATGTGTAATACTGAAATTTTATTAACTAACATATTATAATATCATCATATATATATATATATAACTATGATTACAAAATAATTCAATGAAATTATAATAATATATATACAAGATGTTCAAATACATACAAATGATATTGTACCTAAGATAAGGGATTATTTTGTTTAACTTTTATTTATGTGTGACATATTCCTTATATAAAACATATTTATTTTGAGTTCTGTTTGTGCTTCCCATGAATGTTTTCATCATTCTTATTATACGGTTAAAATATTAATATAATATTCTTTATTTTATAATGCATACTATTTGAAAAATTTTAAATTTGTGAGGGGTAATTTCAAAATATCATTATTAATTCAGATTATTTATAGATAAGTAATTATTGTGGTATATTTATCCTCTATGTCGATGTTTTATAATTATTTTTCATATAATGTTTTATTATTATTCTATGGAACTTTATAGTCATTTCTACCCATTTATGACTTTATACTATATGGTTTGAAAGGAATCATTCATTTATTTTACAAAGGAGGTATGTTTCGAATGATATGAAAAATGTACGAGAAGAATGTTTTTTATCTTATATAGCATGATATGGATTTATATGATTTCCTAACATCTTATTACAAGGATGCTTCAATTAATTGTTTTATGTTTATATTCATTTGAGTTATTTTTTATTAAAATTTATGTCATTCTAATAAAATAATACATTTTTTAATATGAAATGAAATTTTCCCCAATAATTAATATGAAGGGATTAATAAAAAATATCTTCCATCTATAATAATACTATTTAATATGGGTATTTTTAAGGTATAAAATATCTATTATTACAATATATTGATTTTTTTATAATGGAATCTTATTTAATAAATATATTTTTTCAGTATGGAGTTTGTTATGATGGAATTATGTCTATGAACACTATTTTATTATTTGGGTTTTGATATAATAAATGATTTCTGTTTTTGCTGCACACATATAAATGATTTCGGGATGAGATGGTTGGTCCCCGTATCACCCTCGAATTCATTAGTTAAATATCGACATCTCATGAGATAGAAATGACTGTAATGGAATGTTAATTTGGTTTAGTAATACTAGGATAGAATGAAAATTATTGATATTTCATTAATATAGTAATAGAATGAGGATATAACTCAGTTCACTAATAGTATTTGTCTGTTATGATGGTCTCCACAATTAAACAGGGCCCATATGGAAATTATTTTCTCTGAATGTGTGTTCTCCACAATTCATTTATTTATACCAATTATATTTTATCATGGTTCATGTTCTATTATGATTCTTTCATTATTTAAAACCAAGGTACATTTCATGACTCAATGATTTGATACATTTTAAAGATTTTATGAATTTCATAATTAATGTTCTTGTTTTACATTCTAATATTTATATTTCTTTCGATTATTACCCTTACTCGCCTTTTGAGCTCACCCTTTTCATGTGTATTATTTTCCATAGGATATACATAATGTTTTTAGGTAGGAAAACTAATGGATATGATCATTTAGGGATCTGTTTAAGATCATCCACCATGTTCGAAGAACGTATTACCTATTTCCATGCACAATAAACTAATATGGTCCTTGGACGTCATTTTGTGTAATGTATTACTTATTCCAAAAAACTAATGTACTATCCATGTATGTCAATATGGGGTCTCTATTATTTGTATTAGAGTGATGGTATAGTTATAATTTGGAAACTAGAATGTGAAAACATTAGTGAGATCCCTTTGGATGGTTAAAATGTATTTATAACTCTCTACTAATGATAACTATAAATATATGTTTTAGTCGTAGAATTATTGTAATGATCATTGATAAGAGAGGATTAAACCTAAGATGTTATAGAGTCATTGTAATTTCCTTTGATTATGTGGTTTTTCTACTATTACTATTTTCATTCACAATTTTCATTTTTGGTTTTTTGAAAATTTCTTGAAATAAGAGGAATCCTTTTAATTGAGATTATGATGGAAAATGAAATGACATTCCATAGGAGGAACCAAATAAAATCTCATATGGGTAGTGAAAAATAATTATTATACCTAACCAGAAATCTTATAATAAGATAAATAATATCATCTTCTCTGAGTTTCCTAACCACCCTAAGAAGAAAAACCTAGATTTTCATCATCATCATAGAGGAAAAAATGTTCAATTTTTTCTCATTTAAATCATTTGGGAAGAGGCATAAAGATAATGTTTTAAATTAATTGTAAGATGTTTTGGGAGTGGAAGTACACAGTAAAAGTAATTAAAAATTAAAATTTCATGTTAACTAAAATTAAAATGTTAATGATATTGATAATACATGAGTGAAAGTTAAATGTTTTAAATGTGGAATTTAGGGGAATTATTAAAATTGACCCCCTAGTGGAAACTATTATGAATAGAATCATATTTAACATGAGGGTAATAATTATGTTTTAGATGATTAAGATTTTTAGAATGACCTATGAGATGAAAGAAGTGTTAAGGAATGGAACCGTGAATCATGATCAATGGTTTCAAAAGATAGTTTATTGATTTCATTTTGATCATGAATAATGTCGTATAAGTAATATTATGGTATTATAGAATAACTAAACATCAAAGTATGGTTACACTATTGGATTTATTTTGGTACATGAATTTCTATTCTGAATGTTACTTGTAACCATGAAAATTTATATGGGTAATACATTAAAAAAGACATGATTAAGGGATGGTTAACCCTTAATATGTGAATGATGATGAACTAATGAAATGTTGGTAATGGATAAGAAAACTGGATTGTATTTATTTCCTTAGAAATTGTTAAGGATTTATTTAAATGTTTTTTATTATATAATTGATGAAAATTATTGACTTTTTAGAATTTTGAATAAGGATTCATACTTGTTAACTTTATTGATATATGGTAATTTGGGTTATTATAAATAGAGTACAAGATGAAGGTGTAAAAAAATTTTAAATGTGAAAAAAATATTTACCTTATGATATATGGTTGATAAATGTTATGCCTATTTAGTTCACCTCATTCTAATGTTTTTTTTTCAATATTCGGAAGTATTGTAAGGTAATCTATTTAAGAAAAGAATATTTTTAACCTAGGATAATTTATGTTAGATTAATGTATTATCTCACTATAGGTGGACTAATTCATATTTGGTAACTTGTGATAACATATTTTTTGTTATACATACATATGGAATGAACAATCATTTAATTTATAGATATAAAAATCTACTACAACATTAGGTTTTTCAAATTCAACATAATTTTTATAAATAAGAGATAATGTTGAAATTAATCAATGTATAAGGAATGGATGATAATATACTTATTCAAGTATGTGTTTTTCCCATTATTAAAATTATGGGAAAGGATCTAATCCCCAAAAATAATACCCTACTACCTTCTTATATTATGAATTAAATTCACCTTAAATCATCATATCTTTATATCTTTCTATTTTTTATTATTCTCATAACCTTTTTATGTGTCAATCTTTATCATATAATGATCATTATATTTTTCTTCCATATCCATGCTTTCACATTAAACCTACTTTATCCTTAAAAGAAACATAGTTTTGAGTGTCTTTGTTTAACCCATATGTTTTCACATTCCTTTTTAAAATTATGTTTTAGTATCCATTTTTCCGATGTGGGATATAATAAAAGAACATGTAATGTATAAATCCTTACATAACACAGATTATTTATAAGGAGAAATTCATTTTATTGAGGGTATAATGAACCACCCCGATAATTTTATGAGATTGATTTTCTTAATTCCTTTGTTGTCTTATGTTGTACACTACACCAATGTATGATTTCACTATACACAACACCGTATAAGCATGTGGTATATGAAACGATGTCAATGTGTTCCATTAAAAGAAATCTGGTTATATACATTGAATTATTTACAAGCTAGACCATGTTTCAGAGAACAACTATACTTTTTTTATTACATTATTACCAAGTAGTTATAATGGCCAGTATGAAAAGTATTAACATTCTTCTAAAAAATATTTAAATGAAAAAAATCTATGTTTACGAAACAATAGAATCACCGTTGATGGATTTTATTTTTGTAATAGTTATGAAAAATATTCATTCAAATGTTTAAAAATAATCTTATATAAAATAATATAAGGACAAATTCAATGTCCTGGATAAAATAAGTATTTTTTTTAAAATGACGATTCTCCATATTTTGATGTTTCACAAAATTTAAATATTGTTTTTGGAACTCGTAAATATTATATATAACAATATAATCTTATTATTAATAATAGAGATATAAAAAAATTGAATGAATTTATTATATCTTTTTGAAATGTTTTCTGTTTCGATGGATAATAAAAATACATTATATTTTAATTTAAATTTTTTTTCAATGAAAATTATTTTTGGATGAATAAATTTTTTTACGGTTTTAAAGTAAAAAATATAATATATTTTCATTATTTAATATAATATTTTTCGTTGGAATTACTCTTACCTTGAAATTTTTTTAAAAATATTTCAATCAATTGGATTGATTCTTATTTTAAAAACCTATTTTGACATTAATGTGATTAATTTTAAATCAATTTATAAAATTTATATGTTCTGATTTTTTAATATTGAATTCCATGTTTTGAATCGTAAGGTCCAAATTATGTAAATATATTATTTTTTTGGGATGTTTAATAGGATCATTTATAATTATTATGAATATGGTAAAAAGGTATATCATGTAATTAACTATTAAAATAAATAATAAAATTATCTTATAACATGTGATAATATCATCCGATAATTAGTTTTCATCTTAAATCATCCCTAGGTCAAAATGGTGTCCTTTTGAAGCCACTTGAATGAGATTTGACATTTATTTTATTTTATTTAAGGAAATGTTAAATCTTTCTTGCTCAGAATTATATGATTATATCAAATTTAATATAAGGTCACATAGAAGATAAATTTGACTATAAATACACATTATAAATATATAATGCTTTCATTTATCTTGATAATTTACTACTAATTTTTATGAAATAAATGTTTACCTTTAAATCATATACATTAATGATGTTGTAATTATTTAATTGATGACAAATAAATTAAATAATTCTTATTTAAATGAAAATAACATTTAAATGACAAAAATACCTGAATAAATATTATTGTTCAAGTATATATCTACTATAATCATCCAAGGATATATTTATAGACCATTTGAAGCCATATGTAAAGGATCATGACATATATAATATTTTATTAAATGTTATTTTAATGTTTCCACATTCATGTTTTAATAAGTATACCAATTTTAATGATGGATTTTATAAATGATATATTTTACAAAAATAATTATTTTGAAATATATTATATTAATATTCAAAATATTTTTTTAATCTTCTATTAATCAAACAAATGTTATAAATATTTACAAAAAATGGATGTTTTAATTATTTTATTAAAGAAAATATGAAATTAATGTTATTTAAAATTTTAAAATAAATATAATTTTTATATAAATATTATATCCAAAAATAATTAAATCTAAACAGGACACGTTATGGATATAATAATATAATTTTTTTAAAATAAATTATTATCCTAATACATTTCAAAATCAAAAAATTGAATAGTGTCAAAATTGACAGTATTGACTCTTTATAAAAAATATGTATTATTAAATTATTTAAAACATCTAATTTTTTTTGAAAAAATAAAATAGTTTTTATATGGCCTAAACTGTTCTAAAGTATATATTTATTGTCTAAATGACATCATATTTGAAATAATTACACAATTTTAATATTGATTAATTTGGTACCATAGACAAACATTATATCAAATAACTAAGTGTTAATTAAAATAATAATGATTAAATTGACAGAAGAATATGCCTAAAATTTATTTATTGAGGAGTTTTAAACATTATCTCAATATATCTTCTGATAAATTTAATTTTTTGGTATTTTATTTGAGATATATTTTATAATAATTTAATATTTTCAGAGATTCTAAAAGATCAAATCACCACAATAATAATTGGGCAACTCCACCATCACATATTCACTACAATTAGATAGTTCATGATAATCCATACCCTTTCCCATTCCATTCTCAACATCCGTATTTGAATTATATCAGTTTTGGTATTCTTAATAGACAAACCATAGTTCCATTAAGAGGAGATCTAGATGGGTTTCATCGAAGATGAGTTAATCACCTTTACCAGTTCTCTCAATATAATTTCTTTTTATACATCCTCATCCTTTATTTATTATATTATTAAGTAATAATAATTAAAAATATAAAATGAGAAGTTATTATGGTTATTTAACAACCTTATTTTACCTTCTACCCATCCCATGAAAATGAAAATCACCTACAATGTATATGTACGGTTTACAACTCCACATTATGGTGTATTCTATTTTTCAACACCACCATTCCTGGATGGGTAAAATGATGAAGATAATAAAAAAATTTGATTATTATAACATTATATGGATTATGAATCAAATTATATACCATTCACATCCATACCATTTCACAATTATGGGAATGATATCGTCACTCGTGTGTACGTACGACCGACTTTCACCATGATGTGGAGTGATTCATTATACATGAAATCCTTTATAAATTTATTATATAAATGAATATAATAAATAAACATGATATACATTATGTTAATATTAATTTTTAATCATATAACTATTACATTAGAAAGAAATCCCTAACTAATTCGACATAACATTCACAAACAATAACATCTTTAATAACCGAATTATGAATAATAATGAAATATTATTAATAAAATGATGATAATATGATGATACAAGATATAATAAAAAGGAAAAATAATATATAATATTTTAATGAAATTATTTAAATATCATGTGGGAGGTTTGAATACAATCAAATGATATCATACCAAAAGTAAGGGATTATTTTGTTTCATTTTTATTTTTGTGGGATGTATGCTTTATACGCAACCTAATCCTATTCTGTGGGGTTTATGCATCTCATGAATTTTTTTTAAGATTCTTATTATGTAGGAGATAATATAAATAATTTTTTTATATTATGAGGCATATGATATGAATGATTATAAATTTGTAAGGTAGAATTTTTCAATTTCATTGTTATCTCAGATTGTTTATAGATAAGTATTTATTGGGGTATATTTATCATCCAAATAAATGTTTAATAAAAAAAGATTTCATTATATGTTTTAATATTATGTCACAGGTGATTAATGAATTTTTTTTCCATTTATTACTTTTTACTATGTGGTTTGAAATGAATATTTATTTTTTCAAATGAGGAACTTTTTGACTGTTCAAACAAATGTATGAGAAATGTTTTCGAAAAAGAACACCATGAACTGATTTTACACATTCATAATGATTTATTCCTAAAAAAATTCCATAAAACTTTTCATTTTTATTTTCAAACAAATTATTTCATTTTCACTTTGCATGAAATATTAATAAAAGAATTCTTTTTTTAAAAAGAAAGGAAATTTTTCTCAAAAATTACATTCATGTGGGTTATCAAAATTATCTTCTATCTAAGATGAAACTCCTTAATAGTGGTGTGCTTCATGAATATTATTCATACTATTCCTATTGTTTTATATTTTGAGTAAGGGATGGTATTGAAGAAATCCACTTTTTTATATGGATTATGTTGTGATGCAATGTTGTCTAAGAAAACAATTGAATTCCTTGGGTTTTACTATGATGAATTATTTATGTTTTTGTGGCACAAATATGAATAATTTCATTATGATATGGGTGGAATCAATACATGTATAGAACAAGGAGTGAACTCAATTCAGTATTGGACTCTATCCACTATGATAATCTTGGAAATGTTCATTTCCCTTTTGTAAATGATTTTATAAGATTATGTGATTTCTAAAATTCCACGAATTCTGCGAATTTTTTTAATCATGTTTCATGATCAATTATGATTTATTTCTTTATGATCTTCCATGATTTATTAAATGAATCAAGGATTTGATATTTTTTTATAAATTGTATGATTTTCAAAATTTATGTTCATTTTTTTACTTTTTAATATCAATATTATATTCCATGCTTACCTTTTAGGAGTACATAAGATCACCTTTTTTCATATGTATTCTTCCCCCAATGATAAAAATAATGGTTTTAGGTATTAAAAAAAATGTATAATATTTTTTTGTGAGAAGTTGAAGATATTTCACCTAGATAGCCGATTGTTCGCCCTATTTCCACAGATAATAAATGAAATATAAATTGGGTGTCTTTTTGTGTAATGTATTATGTATTCTAAAAATTAACTTAATTTCCATGTATGTCGTGAAGGGGTCTATACTGAAACTATCAATCTACATGGATGGATTCCCCTTTTGGAACAAATATTTTAAGGTATAACAACAATTTTTCCTTCATCAGGTCTACTTGTACTCCTTCCGTTGAGATGACATTTCCTACGATGTGGACCTCATTAATCATGAATTGAAACAATGATATCTTCCCAAAAATATAATTGGTTCATATTATTTCAAGAAACAACCTCAATTTATCACATTATCCTACAAATATACCAAGTGGAATTTGAAATTTTCCATGAATAGTACTAAAATTTCATCTATGAAAGAATGAAAGTTCTAGTTCATGTGTCCCATGAAAAATAATGGAATATTATTCATTCCAAGTGACATAAAATATTACACATAGTGACCATAATGTCATCCAAAATAAATATTCAGTATGTCCACATCATGTACTCACAACTTGTGATAGCATGAAATAAGGTCAATCTTTGAAAAAAACCATGCCCCTCTCAATTGATCACACTATTCACTGATCCATGGTTTTATAATTCTTTTTTGTTACTAAGTTTAATTCATGATAATAAACACACAACATCAAGATCCCATCCACCTTGTTGGAGTCCTGCATTGGGATGCCCTTGGGGAAACACATGGAATGAAAATTAACTTCATCCCCAAGTCATCAAATCCACCCTAATCCCACAATGCTCTATCAGAGACATTTGACTTGACAGGGTTTATATCAGAGTCCAACCATGTTTTATATAAATGTAGAATTATATTTACCTAAAAGGGGGTAATCTTATAATTCCCACAAAAAATATTTCCTCATACTCTTCCACCACTGCTAGAATTATATTTCTCATAGAATTCTTCACACAAATGGACACACTAGAAATATGATGTGTAATATTATGTAACCACCTACACAAGAGTACATCCGACTTTTTATGGGAGTCATTTTCACCCAAAATGTAATAACCATACAATCATAGTTGAAACACCACATCCTACCCAAAAAAGATTATTTGGGACTGAAATTCTGATAACTAGTTCATACATAATTTGAAATTGTAAACACTCATCATTTCTAAAATGATATCACAAAATAATGACTCAAATCCATGAATCGTGATAGAACATCACATCATTTTGTGATCTCTTAGTCACCTGAAAAATGTGTCTCAATGTCAAAGGGTCGATCTAGGGGACAAAAAATGTCTCATAATATCTAACAAAATTAGTATTATGTGTTGAGTAGATCACACTCAAGATTATCAATGATACATATATTTTATATAATTCATAGATTATATATCATTTCATCTCGAAATACCATTATTTGAAACCATTGACAGCATACAGCTTCCCTGAAACCTATATATCATCTCCAAAAACATGAAACATATCACTTAGGGTGGTTTTGGTAAAAAGAAAAAAATATACACCTATAACATCTCTCCAAACTCCTCCTCTATATCATCGACTATATTGACCATGCTTCTCCTATAACTACCTCATCCGGTGATTCACTTCAACAGTCTATTTATTAACCATCTGATGGGTTAGGTAATCTAACGTATGTTATACCATACTACCACAAATGTAGAACAATATCTCTCATTGTTTATTTAATCCATAATTTGGGTCCTGAAAGAAATACTTCCTATCACGGTACATCCTCCTCAAATTACACATTAATTCATGTTCCAGATTCTCTTATCGACTCCCTGCCACCAAATCCTCTTACCCCATGTTCACGCTACCAACACAAAATGTCTACGTCATCAATTTATGTAAACTCTTGAATAAAAAATCATGGACCAACAATCCTATATATGTAAGAGTTCATAGAGGTAACATAATTCCTCAATTTTATCTACATATTTTTCGCTCGAAGGTCTCTACTAGAAAGAACCACTGTCTACATTGTCGATGTCATGATATGATAAAAGGCACACATCACTGTCCCAAGGTTGTCCTCAGTTGATTTGGGGTATATCATTCCCCAGAAAATGTGGGGTCATAGTCACTATACCACATGGAGTGTTCTCAGTCAATTAACCTCATCAGAATGTATTGATGGTACCATATTTTTCTCTAAATGTGGTGGTAATAATATAACTCCATAATTAGGTAACACGCCCTTTAATGTTTCTTTATCAAAACATAACCTCTGTATGGATCATCCAAATTATCTTACTACAGAATCTTATATGAACATTTCATGGATGAATCTTGAAATATATATTTTGTACCATGATTAATGATTATATTTGTATAGATGATAAATGATGTACATGGAAACCATAACCAATTATTATATAATACATGTACAAATTTTTTATCTAAAAACAAATATAACATGTAGAGAGTTATAAAATATTTTTTTAATGTCACAGTTTGTAGAAATATTGATTCCACACCAACAATTCAATCCATTTCCATAGATTTGAACACGAAACACATAAGATAGTTTCCATAAAACACAAACAAATCTTTTTGATTCTATACCTATGGTTGAAATGTATACTTTGATAAAACACAATCACAACCATACCCAACATGAACTATACCATGACTATCCAAATAATTCAAAAAATGTACCAGTGTGTATCAATCGGTTCTAAGTAGGGGTTCCTTAAAATTTGGAATTCATAGTATGATGAACATGTACACATAGACATCTAAAATCAAAAGTAAATATGGATCAAGAAACCAGTGCATAATAGGAATACCACAGAATTTGGAATCTGTAGTATCATGAACATGTACACACATACATCTAAAAACCTATAAATTGATGAAATGTAAAACCCCACATACCCATTCATGCATACTACTAAAATCCCACAATCAGAGTACGATAATATCGTAATGGATTGAAAAAGGAAAATACAAGTATGCAAAATGAAATACAGAAAAAATAAAACCTGTGATAAAGGGGATTATTGTTGAAGATGGAGTCATCAAAACACGCACGGGTCTATATGGCTCACTAAGATGCACATATTCCTTATATATCAATGACTCAATAAAATGGTTGGATTTCTATATAAGACATGAAACATATTGTAAAATAATATCCATGGATGTGTATAACAATACCCAGTATGAAACCACAACATTACTTAGCATACACCATAACATATAATAGTCAACTCATTAATGGTTTAAGTAAATAGTATTCATAACTAGACCATCCAAGTATTATTAATACAGAAATCTAATGTCAATTTTACATTCACATCCATAATACCAGCCTTAAATTCATAATCAAAGGATATATATATATATATATATAATCTAGAATAATATACTCCATTTGACCTATAGTACTGATAGTGTCCATCTATGATTTCATTCTCATCAGATCTCCATTATAGGAAGTATGCACTGGATGTCTAAATATAATAGTACATATATGGGGATAAAACCCAATGTTATTTTGCACACCAACAACCCAATATAGATTAACCCACTATGTATGGGATCAATTCCAAGGTACTGTTGGTCATGGTGATTCTAAGATCCCCAAATAATGAAATAAAAAAGATATAGGTTCTCACATCGAGCACCAAGAATGGATTCCAACAACTCAATTTGAGTCTATAGTTCCTCAATGGGGATCAACACCCTATACATAGGATGTGACTCCATAACAACCCTAAAGGAATGTATCAAGGGGACATACACTAATGAAACATCTCCAAGATAAAGAGGACAAGGGATCCAAGACATAAATGAATAAGTTTATAACATTTAATGTAAGTACACAACAGGTCACTTTGACATTGTTTTCTACCAATGTAACATGACCTGTTCCCCCTTCCGTGTAGGATTATATGAACTGTAACATTCTAAAAATGTTGTGTTTGTACACAGGATCACCTATCCATGTACCCTATAAAAATAAGACTCTTTATATTATATTTAATCATGATTTATGACATAAAATTACACTTAATACAAACCATATGATCGAGTGTTCTAGTGCATTTTTTAAATTGGTACATTACAGATCATCATAAAATAAGAAAAGTGACATCATTGTTGAAAACATATTATCCTGATAAAAATATTCTTTCATACCTAACCCATAATAGTATTACATGAATATATACATATGAAAATGGAAGAGTTATAAAGACCATTAGTCATGAAATAACATAATGTTGATAATATATTTTAGACAATAGCCATATTACTGGAGCATAAAAGGAACATGAATAATAAGGCATGATATATCATTACTTTCATAGCATGAGAAATGGGGGAACATCATAAAACACTACATCATAAACTTATATCAAGGATAAACCTGCCAATTAATCATAGTGGACAATATCCCATAATAGAATTAGGAAAACCAGCTGTCCCCTCATGACGTATCATGATACTAACCATTACCCAATGCATTGGAGCACTATATAATTCTTGTTTCACCACACATTTTCGTTTCATTATCATGTTTATATTTTCCACATAGATCAATCGACATGGATTCCTTAATCATCATAATTTCTTCCATGACCAGGAAACAATTTTATTTGGATAACATTTTATAAAAAATTAATACAAAGGTTTGATGATATATAAATAATTCTATCGTAATTTATATATTAAATATATTGTAATTTGGAAATGGAAATACACTTCCCATATTATGGAATTCAAAAAACAAGGTTTAACATAATAGGGATATTTCAAGAATGAGGAGAAAGGAAACAACTCTTACTTCTAAAGGATATAGGCTTTTGGAGAGCATAGTATAGCTAGGGAAAATATAGAATATGGAGGTAAGAATATAATTTTTTCAAAGGTTTTTTTGTCAATAGGAATTGGATATTGGTTAGTTTTATATTGTAAATGATGGAAATTTATTTATCTTTTTGGTTTTGGGACTCCACAAAATAAAATATCAAATACCAAACAGAATCCCATGGTTATTACCATGTATTTTAAAACAAGAAATAAGTATTCATTTTTTATAAGTATATGGTCAGAAATTAATAAAATATATCCCTTGGTGATGTGGATGTGAGTCATAATCATAAATAAATTAATATGAAATCATAAAATATATTTAATGTCTTAGGGGATTTATAATGGCTTTCTAAAATAAATCAAAAATACATAAAATCACATTATTTTAATGGAAAGACATATATTTCTTCTTTTTATCAATATTAATTATTTAATTTATAAATTATTCATCATTTCTTTGTCATAAAACACAATGTATATTTATAAGGTATTTAATTCTTACTTGAAAATTAAAATATCTCATAGAATAATGAAAAATTCATCATTTGAAAGTTTTGACTTCATAATTACAAAAATAAATTCATTTTGTCTTAAATTTTTTCTAAATATTTGAATCTTCACATTTAGAATTAAAAATGATATTTTCTAATAATGACAGTTTTTTACAATAATATTTTTTGAAGTCTTATAAAAATTATATTTAATTTCATCAAAAATTAGTGTTATTTTTTATTGATAAATATTTTCTATTAATAAAATTTTATTATTTATTTAATAAATAAGTAAATTCATCAAAAAATAAATCCTTTATTAGAATTTATATTTTAATTAAAAGAGTATTTTTGTTTTATTGATTCAAAATAAAAATCATTTACAAAGTATGAATTATAGGATGAAAATATTTAGATTCTTATATCAAAAATAATTTAAATATTCATATTTTTGGTGTGTTGATACATAAACCATTTATACACTGTCATATTCCTTAACAGTGATGGGTGTGATGTTGGGGCTTTCATGAGGTCATTTTGCAATCATGGGTTGGCTCATGATATTGGTAAGCTTGAACGTCACCCATAAATTGTTTCCCTCTTGGGTATGTTTTTGGATATTAGGGTGGTCTTTTTAATTTCAAAGTACAAGAAATTCAATCTCACTATGATGCTCAATTAAATGGGATTCATAGAGTATGATCTTATTGGTTGAGGATATTTATTCCCTTGATTATATCATAAATATATGTTAGAAATCATTGTATTTATAAAAATCAACTGATCATTTTTCAATGGTTATTTTATCAATGATAATGGTATATAGTGGATATACCAACAAAACATTATATAATTAAAAAATGAGACATTGTGTTTTCTAAAACCATAAGTTATTTAGTAAAATCAAAAATGATGTAATTTTATTTATGACTTTTTAGTTGATTAAAATATTCCCCTCATTAAAAAATTATCCCTAGAAATATTCTTTTCCAACAATAATATAGATGTGGGTAACTCTACTAAATATTACCAATTTTTTCCGATTTTTCATGTTCAAGCATGGGGTTTCTACATAACACCTTGAAGAGGTGAATTATCTTATTTCATAAATCAATTTCTATATAACATAAAATCTTCACTAGATTCTCTTCAAAGTATGGATCATTATCCAATGTTACCACATCTGGATTGAGTTCATGTGAGGGGTATTATGTGTACTTTCTCAATTAGGATACATGGAATACATCATGTACTTCAGATAGCATCTGGTGGAGTACTATTTGATAGACTACTAGTGCGTTGTGATCAAAGATCTCAAAAGGGATGATATACCTTTGAATAATTTTTAACTTCATACCAAATATCATCACTTTCATCCATGGAGATATGTATGAGAATACCATGTCTCCCAAAAAATCTAGGTCTCATCGATGATTCTAATCATATCTCTTCATTCCAATGTGATAATACTAGATGTGTTATAGAATGGTATTAAACCTATACACAATTTCCTCGACCATTTAGGACCTATATGTTTTTATTCCAAAAAATCAACGTAAAATTCAAGTGTTCTACACTTATTCCCATGAAGCGATGGATCAGAATCCATTTGGATTCTTGAGTGGAAAGAGTTTTTTAAGATAACTTGAACAAATTAAGATGATGGTATCATCCCCTTTTTAAGTCAATAATGATTTCTCACAACATTTATCCAATTTTTTGGATAGTACTCTCAGATTTTCCATCGATTTGAGAGTGATAAGACGTACTAAATTACAGATCAATGTTTAGAGACTATTGGAGCCTTTTCCAAAAGGGAGAGGGGAATCATATATCATGATCAAACACAATCAATAGTGGTAATCCATACTGACTAACCATTTCTCTGATCTATATATATTCCAGTTTATCAAGTGAGATATCCTCTTGAATTGAAATGATGTGTGATGTTTTTATATAAAGAACCAAAACAATGATGATATAATATTTTCCATATATTTATTCGAGATTCTGGTACAATATCCATGGTGATGATTTACTATTTTTGTGTTGTTATGGGTAATGGTTCTATCATTTTCTTAATCGTCTTCCTTTTATCCTTCACTTACTGACACACCATGAATATTAATGTATAATCAATGATCTCCTTCTTCACATTTCCCCCTTAGAAGTTCTATAGGAGTTCTTGATACATCTTTTTATTTCCCAAGATAATTGACAATGCCAAATTATGTGCATAATCCAACAGTCCCTTTTGTTACACTTTATTTAATGGAATGCATAATCATGAATAAAACCTCGCTATTCCTTCTTAAATAACATTGATCTTTAAGGATATATAATTCATTTTAGTTTCCATGTTATTATAAATTCTAACATCATATATTTTAAAATCATTTAACCTTTATTAAAAATATTTTTGAGAAATAATTAATTAAATGATTGATGATGTTCCTTCATTAATGATTCCCATTTCCATCCTATATAAATCTAAGAATATCATATTCTATTCAATTCCAATTGATGATAGAATTATTGGATCATTTATACATAGACAACCTTTCACACTATTCTCATCTAATTGATGGTAGTGGATTGAGAATTTATAATCCTTGATGATCTCTAACCATCATTTCTAGATCACATTATTCTATTTCTATGTGAAAATATATTTGAGGCACCTGTAATTAGTATATATCTCAATCATCTCCCAATATGGATAATGCACCGAAATTTTCAATGAAAATATCACAACATCCATCTCCATATCATAGATGTTATTTTTCCCATGAAATTTACACTACATTGGGTCATTGGAAATCAATATTCCATTCAACATTACTCATGACAAAATACAGTTTTCAAAGCATCGTTGAATACCTAGAATGGTTCTTCACATATGGGTAGTGTGAGCATAGGGGAAGTGATAAGACTATTTCTCAACTACATGATTAATTATTCATATTCATAATTCCAATAAAACATTACTCTATTCTGAGTTATCTTGGTATGAGTATTTGAAATTCAAGATAAATTACTCAAAAATCAGCGATAATACATAGATAAATCAACGAAACTGTGGATATAAGTCACATATGTTGGAATGGACCATCATTCAATTGTTTAATTCAGTTATGAATCCACTAATATCCCATTGATAGTTGTTATGTTCCCCAATAATGTTAATTCCATCCACCAAAACTCAAACTTTTTACATGTCATAATGCTTCTCCTTTTGTAAGGTCTTTAGCATAATTTTCATATAATCCTCATACACCTACTTATTATTTTTTTATATTATAAAATCATATATAAATAATAAGAATTATTTTTAAAGGTAATCTATAAAGACTATATTCATCAAAGACATAAATATTTATAGAACATTAGTGAGCCGAAAAGGAATCACTATCAACTCATGGTGACTGTACCATGTACGATAATCATTATTATAGAAATCTTCCTTATTCACCCATACATGATAATATATTGATGAAATATCTACCACGGATAATAATATTCTCCCTGAAGCCGATCAAACAAGACATCAATACATGAAAGGGAATAATTTTTATTTATCCTGATCATTTTGAGAAAATGATAATCAATAAAAAGATTCATAGACCCATTATTCTTCTAAATGAAGAGGATTGGAGAACCTCAGAGTGAAGAACATGGGAATATGAACCCATTATCCTGATTTCCATGTATTTGATTCTTCATTTCCTAAATTTCCACACCATCCAACATATATGGAGTCTCAGCTATTGGAATCACTCGATGAATAATCTTGATTAAGAATTCCCAAGAAATTCATTAAGAAGCACATTAGCATATTCCATCAATGTTTGTGTGACTTAATGGATGTTCATTTCCATAGAATCAATCATTAGACAATGATATGTTTGGTTATTTGTAAATATATCCATTCTTTATAATATGACGATAAATAAGATTCATCCTCCTCTGTGAACTTGTATTGAATCAGGCATTGATTCCCATTATGGAGAGTAATTATCTTCTCATGGAAATGTATGTTGTCTTTGTATAGGAAAATCCAATACATGAAAATAATTGCATCAAATTCTACTAAATGGATCATGGAATGGTTCTATGAGTGTTTCAACCCATAAATATGGAAAGGGTGTAGTTATATACTAGGGATGCAATAATTGTCCCATTTTAATTTTTCACCAAAAACTATACCTCCATTATTTGTGGTAGTGGTTGGATTGTTATACAAAACATTAATGGTAGGAATAAATGTATAGAACCATAATAAAAAACTAAAATATATATTATTAAATGAATTACAAATATACCTATCTCCAATAAGTTTTCAGGATTGATTTTTGCTGTAGTGATGAAAAATGATTTCCCTTTCTTCCTTGGAGGTTGTTGGTTACCTACAAAAACCATTGGATTTGGGAATTGATTTTAAAAGTTCCCTAGTTCCCTGAAATTGATGTAACGGTCAATGCGATGGGGTTTTACTAGAGAATTATATTCCTCTATCACATTAATAGGTCTCTCTGGTCTGAAATTTCCATTGGGGTTTGTATCCTTCATACACGTAATGAACTTCCTTTTTCCATTTATTTAATTTACGAGTATCTCCTTTAGGGACAATTGAAAAGTAGGAAAATGAAATTGCATAAAACCATTAGATCTCTCTATCAGAACACAAGAAATTATTTCTTGGATGTTTGACTATCTCTATTTCCAACATTATGGAACATCAGAAATTTTTTCATAAATATCAATTTCTGGAGTCTCCAAGGATTTTCTTAGACTAGGTTATAGCTCACCAATGAAGTGGGCAACTTTGGAATAGAGGTTAAGGAAAAAACTAGAGGTGTATCATTATAATATTTATAATTTTTCCTTGTATTCACCAATATATTATTCTTCTTTTTTCCTTCAGTGTAAGGGAATCAGTTTTTTGTTATATAGAGTGACATGAAAATATTTATCCAAAAAAATACAATTCCTTCCACTCCATCTCTTCTATCTCTACCACATGCTTCATATTTATTATAAATGTCTACCACTTATCATATTATCCATTAATATAACAAAAATACTAAAGAAACGTCAATTTTTTGGAACATTGAATGATGTAGAATAAATTTTAAATGGATTTAATTCATAGTTCCACAATTAAGGGATAAGATGAACCATTGAACATAGGATGCCTCTATTTCATAAATATCCTAATTGGTAAATTTTCTTCATAGGGGGGGGGGGTGGGGGTTAGAGATCATCCTAATATAGGGCTATATTCAAATATTGATTCACCTAATATATTATAATGATAATTTTTTGATTCCGTCTCCCATCAGAATGGGATTCTCATTTGTACAGTCACCTGATTTCCCATCATAATGATTGTTATATTAATTCCTATTATTAAAAACCATTGTCTACAATAAAGAGAAAATTAGGGATGAGTATTTTAGAAAATTAACCACATAAATGGTAATTAAAATAAAAAATGGATAACTTATAATTTATATTTATTTCATTAAATTGTGAATTTATAGGCTTTAATAAATGTAAAATGTTATCTATTTGATAACATATATACTTATAGGAATTTTTTAATATATTTTATTTTGGATTCTAATAAGAATATTAATTTTACAAATAATATACCACAATATTATTAAAAATGATCACGGTAACACCTATTTTCTCGTAACATATTACCCTTAGTCGAGACTAAAACATCTTTTCAGTGTTGTTACCACTAGGTATATCAATACTAGAATGAAGCCCATTTGTATTATCAAGATATGGAAATATTTTAATGATAAACCACATACTCAATACTAACAAAATATTATTTATTTTCTTTAAAACTATTATTATCTCTCTATATTTATCTTGAGTTCTATAATCCTATGGCTTTCCTAAGAGATTTCTAATCCTAATCGCACTAATATCTCAACCTATCATTTAATACAAACTATATTGACCTTATACTATATTTCATTATTAATGAAGATTTATTACATAAAATTACACTTAATACAACCTGAAATATAGATAGGTCTAGTGAATTTGGGAAATTAGGTACATTACATAACATATTAATACATGAAAAATAACAACTCTATTGAAAACATATTTACCTGATCAAAACATTTCGTCAAATATAACACTACATAGAAAACCCTTAGGGCCTAAATAAGAAATGTGGTCATCTATAAATCCCATTAAGGGAATAAAAAAATCATTACATGAAGAATACAATACATTTTAGTACATATGAATTTCAATGGAGTATAAATCGAACTTAAATAATAAGGCATGAGATATCCTAGTAATCATTACTTGGGAAATGTGGGAACAACATAAAACACTAAATCTTAAACATAGTTCAAGGCTAAAACCTCCAAGAAATATTTGTGGAAAAAGTCCCAAAAAGAAATTATGTAACACCCCATTCCATGTGTGATGTATCAAGATACTAAAAATTACTAAATGTGTTGGTGTGCTATATAAATTCTGGCACACCCATAACTTTTATTTCATTCTCATTTTTTAGTCTGCCATATTGATCAATCAACATGGATTCATTTATCATCATAATTTATTCCAAAATAAAGGAATGTAGAGTAAATATATTTATTTCACAAAAAAATGTATTATATTTGTATAAATTTAAATATCCATGTTATATAATGGACATGGTATTCTTTACATAATTGTTTTTAAAATGGAAAATCATGGTGAAATTTTGTCACAATAATGGAATCACATAATAATTCATAAAAACAGATGATGATAGAAAAATGGGATTCTAATAATATATATATATATAATGGACAGTTATATGGAAATGTAAATAAATGCCCAATCATAATGAATTGGAAAAGGAATACATAACATTATAATAAAACTTGAAGAAATTGGAGAAATGAATGAACCCATACATGAAAGTTTGACTCAAAAGTATTGCGGCTTCATGAGGTATTTGGAGAAACATGGGATAAATATAGAGTGTGTCGGGAAGAATATAGATGTGCTTCAATGTGTTTTAGTAACGTGAAATTGGATGTTAGTTCGGTATGTATTCAAAATGGGGTGCTCATTATTATCTTGGATTTGGACACTACATAATATGATATCCAAAAAAACAAATCATCCAATGTTTTTTCACAATGGTTTCTTTCAAATTATAATTTTAAACAAATTCTGATAGTTAAATGGCTGAACATATTAAAATATTTCCCTTGGTGTGGTTTATGTGAGTGACACTCTTAAAAAATGATTTTAAAATCGTAAAATATATTATAAGTTATGGAGGATTCATAATGGATTCTAAAAATAAATCAAATCTACCTAAATTAAATTTATAGAAATTTTAAAACCTATATTTGGTCTTTGATCCTATTTATATTAAATATTATATAACTTTTGGGTCATTGGGATGTCATAAAACCCATTGTATTATAAGATATTTATTTTTTACACAAAAATAGGACCATTTTTAAGAAATTTATGAAAAATTAACTATTGGATAATTTCAACATATTAATTATAGAAATAATATTTATTTTATCTAAATATTTTTCTAAATATTTTAATTTTCTCCTAATCCAATAATACATAAAATTATAGGTTCTGGAAAATAACATTTTTTAATCCTTATAAAAATTATATTTGACATCTTGAATATTATATGATCCATTATATTTTATAAGAATTATTTAATAATATTATTTTATTATTCATTTCAAAAATCCAATAATTTAAAAAAATGGATTCTCTTTTAGAATTTTGATATTAACCAAAAATAACTTCTGTATTTTATTTATCCAAAATAAAAAACGTTTATAATGTTAGAATAATAAGATGAATGTATATTCATTATTCTATAAAAAATATTGTACATATTCCTATTAATAAGGTCCTGATACATATCCCTATAATACACCATTGTACACCATATGAGTGAGGTTTACAATGGTCTGGTTTTCATTGGGTTGTTTGGAAAACATGGTATGGTTCGTGATCATTATAAAATTGAACTTCTCCTATAATAAGTTTCTCCCATACTTATGTAGTTCTATATAAGCATGTGATTCGTCATTCAAAAATAACTATATCTCACGTAGAAGCTATGATCAATGGGATTTATAATATATGATCTTACTCGTTGTGGCCATCACATTTTTTTCTTTGTCCACATGATTTGTTAAAACAACTATATTTATACTAGTCATGTCATCACTATTAAATGACCATGTTATCAATAGTAATGATACATAATGGTCATGTAAGTAAAAATTGATATAATAAAAAAAAATATGGTCATGTCTTTTCTATAACCATATTACACTTAATTAAATAAAAAATGTGTAATTTTATACATAACATTCCATGTAATTACATTCCACCATATAAATGATGTGCCACCTACCACAGTGTACATGATGTGTAGAATAAGCCAAATAGCATGTAAAACCATATGGATTAACATGAATGTTACTCCTATACATGATGAACTGGCTAGAGAGGGGCCACATGGCAATAGGTAGGGACCAAATGACATGTTACGCTTTCTCTGTGTGTAAACCCAAGCTCCCCCTTATGATGTCCCACATGGATTTTGTCATTGGATTACATGTCCTAAAACACATGATTTGTAGGACCCTGGGACACCCTGATAGGGGAGGCGTGAATCAGGGTGTCAACTTTTTCTTCTTAATGTTGTGGATCTTGTTACCACGTTTGTAGAAACTAATTAAACATGTATGATGGATATGATCAACAATGAAACATTCATATGCAAAGAGATAACACAACAATTTTACTTGGTTCACCACTAAGGGCTATGTCCAAGGAGCATACGCCGTCAAGTTGCCGGTCGTACCAAATTCCACTAATCTTCACTAGTTGTGGATTACAATGGTTCGGGAACAGTCACTTTGTCCCAGGCTCAATGCCTTTACAAAAGGTTCAGGGATAGCTCACTGCGTCCCTCAGGTCACTCTTGTTGACTCCCCCTGGCTCACTATCGTTGGTGAAGTCCCGCTCAGTTTATAGACGTGAAAGACTCTTAAATAGATTTACATTGAAGTCTTTGTCTCCTGTTCAGCATGAGACTTTGCTTGTATCAGAGTCCTGAGTTGATGTTCTTTTGTATTCAACCTTCTAATTTAGTGCAATAACTGAATGCACTATATCTTCTACTTCTCTTCCTTTTATTCTCAATACTATGACCTGAGTGTATAGATATATTCCCCTCTTTCCATGCAGATCTGAGTTTAGTTGCACGAACCGTTCTTCTTCTTTTCACAAAGCACAATGAGGATGTTAAACACTAGTCATGTGTGTGCGGTACCACTTCTCTTCGTTAAACCATATTTTTCACTGTTCTTCCATCTTTGAAAACGAATACATCATCTATTGCACTAAAGGTAAAGATAAATCATTCATCTTTCATGCAGCTCCAAAAATACAGACGTACTCCAACAGTACATGGCTCTTTTCTCCAGGCCTGGCATAGAAGTCCCAATACGGCGGGGAAGCCTTTGGCAAGTAGGTCTAAACTGGAACGCAGGTATCACCAAACGACCTACGTGACAATTCCTTCCGCAACTTCTAATATGCGCGACACACTTCCTTTCTCGCCCAAACCGCCTTGGGCGCACAACCAACAATCGGCGTGCAGCTTCAACCACAGGCGTGTAAGTCTACCTGCGCGACCACACACTACTTACGTGACTTCCACACCTGCATGACGGTAGATCTGATTATTCTAAGTGTTGAACTCCGTGATAAATGAGGAGGGTGGTCCAGTATTTATAGGCATTTGGAACCACCTGTGCGACGATGCGCAAGCCTCCCCTCGGCGCGCAAGTCACGGCGTGCAGGTCCCTTCCCCTTCAAGTCACTTGCAGGAGAAACTTCCAAACTTGTGCAACCCTTCTTCCTTTTCCATATTTTGAGTTTCTAATCTTGAAAAACAACAGGGGCGCAAGATCCCAAGCCTTCTAGACATCGGCGCGAAAGTATACCTGCACGACCAACCAAACACTTACGTAAACCTCTTTCCATAACCATTTTTTCATGTTCTGATCTTGAAAAACGTATGGCGCGCAAGATTCCTCACCCTTAAGTACACGACGCTCAAGTCTATTTTCCAAAACCAATTTTCCTTTTTTGTCGATTTTCAGGCCCAAAAATTTGGCAAACACTGGGAAACGGCACCACCTTGTATCTTCTCTTTTTGTCCACCTCCAGATCATTCATTCCTTTGTCGATGTTTCTTGAATAAAACATGTATCATTATCCACAATCCTTGAACCCGACATGCCACCGTGGAATCTCCTTTGTCATCAAATTTTTATGTCATTTGTTTGCTTTGTCAACAAGCACAATCACCTCAAAAGCACTTCTTCTTGGTGATCTGTATCCTTCAACAACTCTTCTGCTTTTATCACAAAATCCACTATTGTGAAACTTTAGCATCATCATCTTCTCTGATGACGTGATGTGCATGGCTATCTCATAATTCCAATCCCCGCACAACCATCTTAGAATTCCAATCATTGGCACATTGTCTTCTTCATCAACTGTCTTGATCTACTTCACGCAAACCATATGATTAAATTCATCAAGAAGTCTCTTGCATGGTTACCATACAATCATGAGTAATTGCAAGGTCTTCATCAAAAAACACATTGTTCTCATGCAATAATGTTTAATTGCGTGGTATTCATCAAAACCCATGGTTATCATGCAATAAGGAGGAAATGCATGGTCTTCATAAAAAAAAAATCATTCTTCTTTAATCATCCCCAGATGTATTACACCTCCCATTCTTCATTGTTGTAAACAGTGTATCACCTTTGACACATGTTCTATGAACTTATGATCAGTACAAAAATCGTCTGAATTTCCATTCCTCCATATCATTGGAGTACATCTTGATCTCCATAATTTTGATCTTCATTGACAACTTTTGACAATAAATACAACCTTATACACAAAGTGGTTCCCACATGATTCACATAACCCAGGTTCATCTCTATGTTATCCTACATTCAAACACCACATTGAATATAACCAATAAAAAAGGATTTGGGTTTATTTTATCACATTTGTTGCTGATTTCGAGGATTTGGCCTTTGAAATCAATGGAGAAAGTCCCACTTTTCACATCTGTAGTCACAATATTGAACATGGATGAATAAAAATTCTTGAATTGTTTATATTTTCATTTTAGCATCCTACATCATCACCATATCTCAATCATATCCCTAACAATGAACTGTACAATTTATATCAATCCATTATTCCAATGAATGTGTTTTCAATTATTTAATATTCTGTATTTTACCATTCCATGTTCCTAGGGAATTCCCCTCAATGAACAAGTAAATAAATAGTGAAAAAATAAAGAAACCACTAAAATGTGAGGAATAAAAATTATCCTTAGTTCATTTTTCCATAGATATATTTTAAATGAATTGGGAGAATTAAGAGTGATAAATCAAACATAAAATAAAATAAACATTAAATAAATTGAACCATAAATAAATGAAAACATAGATGTGTGATTCACTTTTTATTGTAACGTTGATCCTTTTTCAACAATTATAATGAATTGGATGAAACAATTTAAAACAAAGAAATAGCATTGAGATGGATTCATCAACTTTAAATAATGAATTTTCATCATTTTCATTGCTGAGAACATATAATCTGATTTTACATCAATTAATGATCAAGGATTTGGTCTGATTTCATCTAACATGATCTCCTGTAATGCTCTCTCTCTCTAAATTTAAAGTGTTATGCTGCTAATCCATAAAATTTTTCATAGTAGTGTATATATAGTATGTTCTTCTCTTATTGTTCTATTAAAAATAATTAAATTAATATAATGAATCTTACATAAATATTATCTCGTGATGCTTCTCAATCCAGACGCTTGACAACAACATAGATTATGTTATTCCTAGGGTAGAACTCACACGATGAACTCATTAGAGGCCTTAGATTTATGGTCTAATAATCCATATAACAATTATACATTTATTTTTAAGAAAATATTTTTCATGTGGTGTTAAATATACCTATTATATTTTGAATATAAATTTTGGAATCACTAGGCCTACGAATCTCATTTCGTCTCACCAGCTAACTCTAAAAATATTCCATAAGATATTCCAAAGTTATACTAGGAAAAATCCATGTTTTTTTAAATAAAAAATAAAATAAATGAAATAATAATCATTTAAAATTATCATATCAATATAAATATATAAACTAATTTTATTTTCCATGATGATAATGAATACACATGATGATTCAGGCTCGACGTAAGGGATTCATATCAAAATTTATTTATTTGAGACCCAAGATCCCTTACGGACATATTTTATTTTATTTAGTTTATATAAGAACACATTAAATATTATATCAAGAATCAATTAAACATTTTGGTATTTTAGGTTTCAATTCATTTCCTTCATTCATGGTTATTATGTTTCTAAATCTACACAATAGTTAGGGGGTTATATTTCAATATCATTTTACACAAGTTTATTTATTCTTGAATTTCCATTATGTGAAATTATTTATAATTGACTAATAAAACCCATCCATTTTATTATCCATTGGTTGTAAATGAAAATTTCATTTAATAGTACAATTTTCTTCTATTAGGAACTTAAAAATATTATGAAAATGTTTTTTATGGATAATTGACTTCATTTTACTATTTGATCAAACACCTCTTCACTTAAATGGATGGGTTTTGATGAAAGAGTTTTAAAAAATATTTCTTGTATTATTATTAAATTGTTTTAAAACATTTATCACAATTTTGAGTTATTAAAATTTGATTAAAAGGAAACATATTTTCAATTTCAAAATGAGGCACATCTGTACTTTTTACTGATTATACAAAATGAAATTTTTTTTATATATCGTGTGATATAAAATTAAATTTCATCTATCTAGTCCATTATTATAATTGAGTATTAATTTAGATTATTTAAAGTTAATTTCCATTGAAATATACTTACAAAATATTTTATGAATTCTTCTAAAATTGTATTTTAATGTGGAAAGGATATATTCCCAAAAATATATATTTTTTATAAGCATTAATATTCATATTTGAGAACAAAAATTAATGTTGTGGAATTCATTTAAATTTTTTATACATTTATATAACATATATAACTTGGTTATTATCCCTTCCATTAATGGATTAACACATTACTTGTAAACATTTATCATATTACTTCATTATGAAATTTCCATTGACAATCTTATGAAGTGATATAATAGAACCCATTTTCATTCTATTGTTAATTCTAATGACAGTCCTCATGATTGATTTCATTTATTGGTATCACATATTTCATGTTAATGTAATGATGTGTTATACTGGATATAGATAAAATTAATTGGTTAATAAATTATTATCAAGACTCAATTTTTTTTTGTAATTAGAGAGAAAACCCAATAAATTTGGCGATTTTTCACACCATGGGAGAGTGTACATGAATTTAGACATGAATAATTTTTTTGTCATGTTTTTATGCAACCGAATTTCTTAATATTCCATGATTTTCTCATACCCTGTTACTTATGGAATTAATCCCTATGTTTACTTATGTGCCATGTCATTTATGATGTAATGCCTTATCATTGACTAACAAATTATGTTTCACTATCATATTTATCCCCTTCATTGGATTTCTCACATACCAATTTCTTCAATTTATAACTCATATATTCTTATATATTTGTAGTATATTAAATTTCTTTAGGAGATCACTATGGAAATGAAAAAAAAATTCCGCATGTTTTCCCTTCGGTTGATGAATTATGATCACAGTCTTCCAATTAAACTCACCCTCATGATATTTGGGTTGTAACTAATGGTTTATTGTGTTAAAAATCGTGAAATAATATTTTAAAAATGCATGGGACTCATTGATTATGTTGGTTTTAATCTATGGTAAATATTTTAACTATAATCCAAAGTCATGGCCTATATAGATATTTGGAATTTGATTCCAGAAATCTATATTTATAGAAACTAATATATTATATTAGATCAAACTAATGTGATAAATATTTTCAATAATGTTTCTTTTCAATGGTTTTAATAAATTGGTTTATATTGTTGACATCATCAATATTATGAAATTTTTATAGAGATGAACTATTTTCTAAAAATTAAAATTGAAATGATGTTAATATGATAAAAAATTATGATGGTCGAATCACCTTCAAGTGAAGATTATATCAACATTAAGATCAATATTAGAAAATTTTCAATGGAAAACACATTTCACAGGTCACATTACTCTGTTTCTAGTATCTTGGTCATACTCTATAATCCATCACACGAATTTCATTTTCATATATTGGATATCAATCTATTAAAATCCATTAATATTAAGTGAATGAAGATGAACCTTCATAAACAATAAAATTCTATTACATGAGATCTATATTAATAACAATTGAATCCAAAGGAACTAAAACTACCTATGATTAAATTTAATGTCTTGGGAGAAAGAGGAAGTGTAATCCTTAGTTTTTCCCTAGTTTGAGTGATCTTATTTGAGGATAGTATACCATTGATTTTTATTATTGATGATCCCTCCCTTTTCCTAAAATATAAATTTTCCCTCATTCAATGTTATAACTATATGCATATTATGCCAACCATATAACACACATAACGAAATGAGATTATTGATCTTTATCCCGTGTACATAACTCATGCTAGAATACATATCAATGATATTATATTCACTAATATGTTATATATATCCAAATATATGATACTATTACTACATATCATGTCATTATATTAAGGGGCTATTTGATTTACTTTATTTTTAATGGTTTTAGACTCTACCAAAATATGAATATATTCATGGAAAAGAAAATCATATGGAACCCATGTTCTATATAAGGACCATTGTTTCTCATGTTTGAGTTCCTTTGTAATTACTCTCAACATCGTGTTCGTAAAAATACCTCCACTTATATCATCTATCATTATTTCCCTCCACATGTTTCTCAATATGTCACTCTTTTAATGTAATTTTTGTTATATTTTTTAGTTTTTTTTATGTCATGCACTTTGAATCCTCTCCAATGTAACCAAATGAATAAATCTTAATGTGATATAGTTATATTAACTACGATCCATAAATGAGGAATCATATAAATATATTTTTAATAGAATCCTTACAGAAAAAAATTAATTTCTGGACTAGACTCGTAATGTGAAAGATGGCTGTCGAAGGGTCGAGATGCAACTACCCGAAGCCCACACTTATAGGTATGGGGTTAGTAACTATCACCTAGAAGGAATATCTAAAACTGGATATCTTTACAAATGTAAATGTATACAAAAAATACATTTCCATGGACATAAAATTTTTAAATATAAATTAATGACAACCATGCATGGATACATATTTGATCTTACAATCAAAGTATGACATAATATACTAGATGTAGTAAAAAAAGAATAATATAAGCAAAGAAAAAAATATAAAATGATAGATCTACTTATAATTAAAGGAATAATATCAATGACATACAAGTATATACCCCGACTAGTATAGCCTAAAATAAACTCCACCAAATCCTATTTCTCCAGGTTATCCTAGAAGTGTGTAAAAATTATTCTAAAGACATAGAATTTATAGGTAGATCCCATGATGGGTGAGTATAAATATATCCAAAAGGTCACTCTAAATACACTTTAAATTATGCATTTTGATATTCAAGATCATCAAAAATAGGTATGTAAATAATGATAGGAAAAATAAAAATTAACAGGGATATCACATATTTACTACAAAAAATGCATCAAGTATCATGTGGCCTCTAAAACTTATAGCCATAGTTAAACTCAACGATTCAAGGGAATTCTTGTCTTGGTGAAACCATCTCTTTGAAATACAATTCCAGCAATGATAATCTTCATATAGGTCATAATTATAATGTCTAGAAAAGAATAAGTTCAAGGGAAACTGAGAGGAATAATCTGACATACACACTCCTTTAGAATAATACCCTTCAGATTGATCAGAGAATAATACCAATAAATGGGGTCAATGCATACACATAACTGGGGAACTCCAAACCCTACTATAATTATCCTCCTTAATAGGGGACCAATAACCATTTATGTATTGTTCCTATGTATTCGAAACTATCAACCTAGGGAAATCATGAGAGACACAAGGATCACTCTAGGACTCTCATAGGAAAAAATGAACCAAACCCTCGAGGGGTCTTGTTTAAATAGACGGTGGAAACTCACCCAAGAATAAAGGAACTCATACACACTTCAAAAATCAGTATGAATCTATATGGGGGTCACCCTCTATATAGAGAAATGCAGTATTCACCAAACCCTTGTAGTAATGGACAAAAGGGAAAAAACTCAATGTATAGAAGTCCAAAAATTATTAATGAATTGCATATAGAATCTGGACTAAGGAGAAATAGGACTATATCCTATCCTCAATGGATTACATACTCTTCCCCTAGGGGTGCTCTATGTGTCTCACAAATCCTGCCACTACCATTTTCCAATTCTCATAAAGTGTGTACATTTAAACCATAAAAAGAATGTACCTTGAGGTACATAGTGTGGATATGTATACTAGGAACATAACATACCATTATTCCTATGGTATTGTAGAAAAGACAATGTTCATATAATTTTTCATGTTTGAGTATAAATCTATTCCAATGTACATTAGTCACCCTATTTTCATTTCTTGTAAACTACAGGTGCGAGTACAACGCCATCTTGGTGATTTAACTTTGTACAGGAGGATCCATTTTCAATGAGTTACAAGATGTGTGACCTGAAGAACACTATGTGTAACACAACATGGCCTCCATTACGTTTACCCTAATATATTAAACAATGGTCATTTAAGGGTCACACATCATGTGACAAATGTAACAATGTCTTTGATACTCATCTCATTGAGGGAATCCTTTTACCACACAATTTCAAGTACACTGTTAGTGTTTAATAGACTACATGTTGTGTAGTTTAGTTTTCACAAAACCTGTAGAATACATAACATAGCTTCTTCCTCGCCTCCACAAAAACATATTTTTCTAGAAATGATGTTATATATAGAAAATATGGGTTTAACTAAAAATTCTTTACATTTTTGCTAGATTCTATTTTGTATGCATGTATCTAGAGACTCCCATGGTCACACCTTGTCATTATTTCATTTTATTACCTCTATCAGGAACTCCAAAAATATCCATGAATCTACATCAATAATTTTATACCACTACCAAATAATTGGTTCTACATCATAATATAGTGGAATTGATTTATTACACTAGATAACTAATTCACAATGATCATTTACTTGTAATTCATTGAATCATTTTCCACAATAAAATGTTAATGATTATAAAATGTAGAACAATGAGAGAAATTTCAAAAAACATAATCATTTTTAACAAAATGCATCCATTGTTCTTGTTGTCGATAAGTCATTATCTTATTTTGATGACTGAATAATACATGATAAATCAAAACAACCTCATTTAAAATATAGTATAAAAATAAAGAGATTACCTGAATTAAAAAATTGATAGATGAAATTGTTTTATTGGTGATTAATTCTCATGATTCTTCTGTAAATAAAAATGGGATAAATCCACACAATACAATGATCTTCATCAACTTTGATTAATCCCTGAAAAATATTGATTTCTTGTACTTGTATTGATGAGATCCAAAATTAATGTTGTCTTTGGATATCCTTCAGGTACTATAATCATCGATCAACACACCTGATGCACATGAATGCTCTTCCATGTATCCCATCAATCCTTAAGTGTGTGTGGTTAACCCTATGAATTTTTCATCATCATATACATATAGGGGAAATTTTTTTCATCCACATAACAAAAAAAATATTTTAAATTATTTATTTCATCATTTGAACCCATTATGTCTTTTAACATATTCAAAACACCGATAATGAATATATATTCTCAATGGAAAACCTAATGGTTTGATCTCAATAATAGTCTCATATTTACAATCTGAGACACTTTTATGGATGTTTACAACTTTTCAAAAATTGATCCTTTTTTATTTTAATATTTTCAATATTTTTAAAATATAAATTAATGCATCAATAATCCTTAGATTCTTTAAATATATCAACACCTTACTCCATAATTTTGTTTATAAATATTTCATGGTCTTATAGATAATATATTGAAATATTAAATTAATCCCTTAATTAATTATTTTCATCCCTAAAGATAAAAAATTAAAAAACGGTCGGAAATTGAAATCTTAACTGTGTCTTAACTTCCCATTACCTCCCCAAACTATTTTTTATACTGTCAATGAATATAAACCCAATGGAAACAAATACCAATTATAGGGTTTTAATCTACTAGTATTGAATTCCACCACATCTTTGAAAAATTAGACAACACTCTATTGTTCAAATTTATACGGGTCGATATCATATATTTTTTAGTTCACGTACCTCTTCATCAACAACATGGGAAAAAAAGCATCAAAATATATTATGGACATGAGGTTAGGTAGTAAGGCACCTGTATAACTTCAAACTATAAAAGAATATGTTATGTACCCTTGTGATTAATTATTTTAAAAAAAATATATTGACAAATATATTTATCCTTGATGAAATTATTGTTATCTTGGAATAATGAAGTTTCTAATTTTGGATGAATGAGATTTATTGTGATAGAATATTCTAGTTAAAGAATTTGTAAAATTCATAATGAGGTATGTTAATGTATATTGTGATGTTGTGGCTTTGAAATTTTCCATTCTTTTTAGAAAATTACATGATTCATTGATGATCAAGATTTTCAAACAAAACATGGAACTTTTCATGATAAAATAACATCAAAAAATTATATAGATGTATGAAAAAATCAGAATCGCTAAAAAGATTCTGGAAATTGGAACCATATTATTATTCTGCAAATCAGATATCACATTTTCCGAAAATCAGATCCAGATTATTGTTTTGAAAATAAGATCCCACATTTTCTCAGAATATAATCCAATATATTTTTTCTAAAATTGTATCTAACATATTTACACGATATGATAGAGTATATTGTTTTAAAAATTGGATCCACCCTCTGCAGAAAATATGATCCTAATTATTGTTCTGAAAATCAGATCAAACATCTTCATGAAATAGTATCCAACATATTCATAAAATTATATCTAGCATGTAATGAAATTGGATTAAATAAAAATTAAAATTCCAGATGTTGAGGTGGTCAAACATGATATTATATTTTTCATTAATCTTATATAAATCTATTGGGGTCTTAAAAATTCATTGTTTATGTTTTAAAAGGGATTGTTTTTCATATTATTGTCATTTTTGGATGTGGGGATAATTTCAAATTTCAAGAATTTTGTTTTTGACTTTCCTTTAAATAATTTCAATTATAATTCATTAATTTAAGTAATTCAATATAGAGAGGAAATTAATTGAATAGGAGAAAGAAAAGTTAATATTAAAATCTGATTGAAGAAGAATAGTATTGGGAATTATATTAGAGTTAGAGTTTTTTAGAGTGTTCTATGAAAAAAGAATCTATGATAATGAAAAACTCATAAACTATAATCTATTAAATTGGATTTAGTATTATAGGGAAATATGAACCATGTTTCATGAGAGTAATGGAACCGACATTATTAGTAAATAAGAAATTAGAATATGTGCAAATTATAACTAGTATTATGACCAAATCAGTACCATGTTTCAGAGAAAATCTGAACAACTATTCTGAGAAAATAAAATAACTATTATGAGTAAATAAAAATAACTATTTTAAGAGAATAAAATCCACTATTTTATGAAATTCTAGATAACTATTATAACAAAAATCAGAACATTAATATTGAAAATATTGCATCCATGATTCCGTAAAAATTAGATCCAACATTATGCAACAATTTATTGAGAATTTTGAGTGTGGAGAAGATGAAATAGATCCTTTTTTATTTTTTTTCTCAATTTATTTATAGTAAAATATTTTAAATGGAATGGAGTCAATAAGTTCATTCTTATTGGGAGATATATTGATTCTATTGGGAGTTGGCGCACATTGTATTTACTTCTTCATAATAGTGGATTTCCAAAGACCCACCAGTGTGTCTATGGAGAGGATGTATATTCTCACACATATGAATAACTATGTAAATTTTATTTTCTTTTCTCAATTCATACCTTTTCATGCAAGATTATTCGAAAAAGGATTATAATTATATAAATCATAATACTTTTTAGGGGTAATGTTTCTCAATTTTTTTAAACTTATAAATATAGAAATTCTGATTAACCCCCCCCCCCCTCAATTTCAATTCGATCATTGTATCTTTAAATGATATCCCATCTCGGTTTAGGTTTCCATGTTGAATACTTGTCATGAAAATCATCAATTATTTCAATAGTATAAGAATTCAGACATTTGAAGGAAATATTTGTTACTGATGAAGTATATGATGATTCTTAATCTCTTATATATTCTGCTATATGTTTTTTCTACTGAAATTATAAATTTTCGAACTATTGAAAAATATACTCTTTCTTATTTTCTAATAACTGAAATATATATGTTTAAGGAAATGGAAGAAATGGTATTCTGATGTCCTTATCAAAAAAATTTTATTAGAAGGTGATGGGTCTCAAGACATTAAAAATTAAGTGGGAAAAGATGGAAAGTGTATTTGAAGGGAATAAAAATGTTATCAAAAAAATACTACATATCAGGCATAGTAGTTATGAAGACAATAGAATGATAGATGATGAAACAATTGATGAATACAACACCATGGTAAATGAAAATTTCTGAATCTTTTGGGGGCTCAAATATGTTTTTGCATAATCTTAAATTTTGAATAATCTTATGAGAAACATTCCCAACATGTTTGGTTCTTATAATTATTATTGTAATGATATGGATGACATATTATTGATGAATTTAGTAACATTTATTTTACTTATAAATTGAGGAAATTCCTAATTACTAAAGAATTATGAATTATAAAATTTCTTTTTAAGCAATGAAAATGATGAAAATACATGATGTCGAAGAATGAATATCCTTGCGTGTCTAATAATAAATAAAATAATGAGCTAAATGAAAAAATAATTTCTCATATATCATGGAACAATCAAATAGGTATTGGAAAGTATATATTTAAAAAAACTCCAAAATATTTTCTATTTGGTGGAATTAAAAACATTTCTATGAATTTCCCCATTATGAATGTTTGAGAATATCGATATGATTTCTATGGAAAACCTCAATTGAAGAAGTGGAACAATAAAAATTACGATGAAAAGTATTCAAATATATACAATAATATATTTAATGGAACCAAAATTATTATTTTTGGTATGAATTTTAAATTATACTCAAGTAAAAAAAATCATCTAAATTTGAAAGATTAGAAAAAATCAAATCCTTCATTGATAACATAGAAAAAACTAATAATTCCCCAAATAGTGATGATGGTGGTAATAAATTAAATAGGGAGTTCCAGATTATATCCTAATGTGTTACATTTGTTGAGAAAAAAATATAAATAATGAAATTATTGTAATTAAGATATATTTTGATTATGTTTTTTATTAACTAATAGATGCCATCATGTTTGAGGGTGAATATATTCTATATATTTTATGTAACATACATAGATGTGATGAATTGGGAATGGTGATTAAGGATCATTTCAAGAAGTTGTATGCTATTTAATAAGAGGATAACAAGTTGAAATCAGTACTTCTTGAGTATTAGTGTACCTAAAGGAAGATTAATGAATATTTCAACAATGCTGTATAAGTAATAGTTAAAACATCTAATTTTGATGAAAGGATCAATATGCGAATCGTGTGAAACTTATTGTACCAAAAATAATTTTTCAAATGATATACTTAAAATTTAATGTTCTATAATAATTATTCTGAAATATTTGGTATATAATGTAAGTGAGAAACCTTGAAATTCAAAAAAATAATAAAAACACTAAATAAAAAAGATGGTCCAAGTCTTGAGCTTGTTATAGATGAAACTTACTACCAAACTCAACTTATTTACTATATAGAAATATCATTTGTGACTAGAAGTATAGATTTGATGTATAATGATGGTGTTCTGGAATCTATGGGATTAAATTTATAACATTTGGCATGACATATATTCACCTGGATGAAGTTTTGATAAAAATCGATTAAACATTGAAAGAATAATGAGTAACATTCCTAAATTGCATGAAGTTGATATGGTGAAATATAAAGTTGTTATAAACATTTATAAAAAATAATTTGAATGTATTGAAGAAGTTTTTTGAAGATGTGATCTGTTTGGTAATCATGTTGAATGTTGTATAATAGTCCTTCTAGAGCATGTTTCTTATGATAGAATGGAAAATAAATTGGAATAGAAGAAGGATGGGGAAAGTTAATTTTTTTTTGATATGTTATTGAAAGAATGTGAGAGAAAAATCCGAGGATACTGGATAGTGGTTTGTCATCACATATGACATGTGATATAGAAATCATGAAATATGTCAAAAATATTGATGGATGATCAATTAAATTTGGAAATGATAGTTCTATAAAAACCTGAGGAACTAGAACAGTAGATAGGGATGTAGAGAAATTGAAATCTAAGGATTTTTTTTGTTCTATATGGGATAAAACATAAGTTAACTTGTGTATGTCCAACTTCTTATTATGGAAAATAAGTAATCTTCTGAAATGATTTTGGTATCATCAAAAGAGTAAAAGATGGAAAAGTCACTATAAAATGAGAAAGAACCAATGAGAATCTCTTTTAAGAATGATAATATAATATCTCATGTTACTTGATTATTGATGATGAAATGAAATTTTTGAACCAAATACATGAAAACCATGGGAAGAAAAGGAAAAACACACTTTCTAAAGATGATTATCTCTATAATTTTCCGTAAATTAAAAGAAGTGATGATGATTTTTGTATTTATTGAAAGAAAGAAAAAATTAATAACAACTGTAATAAGATAATTGAGATTCAATCTACTAGAGGAAATGAGATTATTCGTTCCAATATGTGTGGGCTAATAATTCCCCAATCCAAAAAAGTGTATTTGTACTTTATCACTTTTATTAACGATTTCACATAGATGAAAAAACACTATTTTCAAGAAACACAAGTCAAAGGCAATTGAATGGTTCAAATTCATCAGAAAGGATGTCGAGAAATAATTGTGGGTTCCCATAAAGAAGCTGATAATATATAATGAAATGAATTCAAAAACTATACTTTTCATGCCTTTTTTAAAAAACATTATATAAAATATCATTATACTGATCCCTATACACTATAACAATATAGAGTAGCTGAAAGAAAGCATAGAAGCATTGTGGATTTATGAAGATGTATGTCAGTAGAATATAATCATTAAAAAACATTTCGGGGAGAAGCTATTTGTACAACATTACATTTTCAATATAGATTCTTGTAAGGACTAGAAACCAATAATAATCTTTATGAAATGCGGTCTAGAAAAAATCCATCATTGGAATAATATGATGATTTTTCAATTCAAAGTTTTCTCAAAATAATAATCCTTGATTTGGGAATGTATGATGAGAATGTTGAGGATGGATATTCATGGGTTATTTAACAAATGGGAGATGATTAAATTGTTAGAAAAAAAAAATTTAGAATGAAGGTGAACTCATATGATATGGAGTTAATAGAAAATAAAATATTCATAAAAAATGATATTTAGATTTCTAAGGATGGTAAATTGGATATTTCTATCAATATTTAATTTAATTAAAAACTTTCTTATACTAATTGAGAAGAATAATGTGATGAGGAAAATCCATATTTGGAAAAAACTTATAGATTTACAACCTTATGAAAAAATAGTCAATCCAAAAATATTATTGGGAATCATAAGGCTCTGATTCATAACATAAAAAAGATGATACTAGAAAATCAGACTTCACAGTTTTTCAAAAGATGAACCAGAATCAGTTCAATATGCTCTTTAACATAATGATTGGGTGGTTTCTATGAATTAAAGAATGTATTATATTGAGAAGAATGAAACATGGGATATTTTTCCTAGGTAGTAAAAAAAATGATATCAGATACATGCATGTTTATAGTATAAATTTTAATGAGCATGGAGAAGTTTCAAGATATAATGAAAGGCTTGTTTTTAAAGTATATACAAAGGTGGACCATGTGGAATTTGATGAAACCTCTTTCCCCATTTCAAGGATAGATATTTTCAAATGTTTCATATAGTAGATTATAATTATATTTAAATAGATTATCATATATAGAAAATGATAGATTTTTTAATTGGTGAGATTGAGGAAGATTTTTACATTGATAAACTAAGTTGGTTTTTACTTGATGAGGATGAATACATAGTGAGTAAATTTAAGAATGCATTTTATGGGATGATATAATATCCTTATGATTGGTATTATAATATTTACAATTTTTCTAGAATGATGAAATTTTAAAAATGAAATGTTGATTGAAACATGTATCTAAAAAATATTTACTCTAAAAAGATTATTGTCCTTTTATACATGGATGATATATTTTTTTCTTTGGAAGAATAACAGTTTTCTGAAGTTTTTGATAATGAAATAAAGAATAATTTTGAAATTTTAATGATGTTAAAATCAACATTTTACTTTGACTTACCGGTTCTATAAAAGAAAAAATAAAATTTCTTGTCTCAAGAAATGAATTACATAGATGTGTTAAAGAATTTCCGAATGGATAAATCTATCGAAGTATCATCTTCTATTTAAGTGATCACAAAATTGAGAAAATATGAATATAGAATATGTGTGAATTATAAAGACTTTCATAATATGATATGAGTAATTCGTAACATTGGAGCATGAATGAATGATATTGTTTATGATATGACATTTTTTTCCAGATATCAATGTAATCCATGGGAATCACATAAGTTGGTAGCAAAATGAATTCTGAGATATGTCAACAGAATATCCCCACATGGGTAGATATATTAAATAGATAATTAGTCAATGATTTTTTATTATTCTAATACTGATTTGAATGGAGATTATAACGAAAGAAATTCCTCCTTAGAGGGAACATTTATTATCGGCGAATGTTATATGAATTATTATAGTATGAAACGAATTATAACAACACTAAGCCGAGTAGAATCCTAATATATTGCTGAAAATAAAGATTATTATCAAAAGTTGTGGATGAATGTTCTACTTTATGGATTTAATGAATTAACTTCTAAACTATTGAAGATTCTTTGTTATAATCAGAGTGCAATTTATCTTTCTATGAATAATGATTCATATTCTAAAATAGAATGTTTCTGTTGGAGTTATAGTTTCCCATTATAAAGTAGACCGTTTCTACTAGAGATTTTTACCAGAATACAATTCAAAAAGTGTCATATTGCTGATATCATTAGAGAAGCAATGACCAAAGAATGAACTGTGGAATTGAAAACATCATGTTCAGCCTCCTCTAATGACTTCCAAATACTGTAAATTAAGTACCCTCACGGTGCTTTGGATTGTATTGTCAAAAGGGGAGGGGAATTAACAAAATTTTACTTTATAATAATTTTTTACTTTGTAATTTGTACGATGTTTTTACTTATATTTATTTTATGAATCTTTTTTAATGTTTATCAAATAATGGGGGATATAAAAAGAAAAGTTTCAGAAGAAAAGAAAACTAAGAGAGGGAAAAATTTAAAAAAAAGTGGGGTTTATCTTTACATGGCCGTAAAATTCCCATGCCTACGAGGGTTAAAATTCTTTCCAAAACATTATTTATCCAATACTGCAATCTAGGAAAATTTCTTTTTAGAAATTATATGTTTTGATAAAATTCAAAAACAATATTTTATAAAATACGAGATATGAAAATTAATGAGATTTGTATATGTTGTTATAGAGGGTTTGCAACAAATTCAATGAAGGAGATTGATGTACCATTTTGATAAATTATTTTTGAAAATATTTTTGTATTTTTGCAAAAATACCTTTTATTAAGAATGTTTTTTATCTAAGAATAATGATGTTTCTATGTTTTGATGAAAGAATATTATTTTTATTGATGTTTCTATTTGAAGAAGTTGTACTGGAGCTGAAGAAGTAGGTTTATAATGATTGAGATAATGGTTGTTATATTTTTTCATACGTTATAAACAAAATTAGAAAATAATTTTATGATAATGATGTTCCAAAAATCCTAAAAGCTTTCATGATAAATGCTTTTGATGAAATGGTTCAGAGGTTTGAAGAAATAAGAATTTCAAAAAATATTAAGAAAATTGGATCAATGTTATTGTTCAGTAAATTAAATCCAACAACTATAGATAATCAGATCCTGCTTATTGTTCTGAAAAGTAGCTCCATCATCTATAGAAAATCAGATCCATCATATTGTTCTGAAAATTGGATCAAATATCTTCAAAAAATCCCACCTAACTTATTATTATGAAAACTATATCCAGTATCTTCAGAAAATTTGTTTCATTTTATTGTTCTGAAAGCTAGATCCAATATCATCAAAAAATAAGATTTAATATCTTTATAAAATGTTATCTGGCATTTTTATAAATCAAATTCACTCAAAATGGAAATTCATGAACATGATGAGGTCAATCATGAAATCAATTTTTCAAAAAAATTATAGAAATCTAAGGTGGTTTTATTGGGTGGATGTTGATTTTTTAATTGAATAAAATTTTCAAGGTTTGTAGATTTATTTAGGGGGAAATGATTCAAATATTTCAACCATTGGTTTCTTAGTTTCCAATAAATACAGTCTCTTGACCATCATTTATATTCAAGATTAATCATAATAATGGATGGAGGTAAAAGGATAAATCAAATAGAAGGTTCTTACATGATTGAATAACAACAGTATTGATAATTCTATCATAATTCATGTTTTTCATATATTGATTAGAAAAATGGAAACAATATTTTTAGAAAATCATATACATGATTTTGGGAAAATCAGAACCATGATTATGCAAAAACCAGAACTAGGATTCTAAGAAAAAAACCAAGATTTAGAGATAGGCAGAACCATGATTTTGAGTTAATTAAACCAATAATTTTTAGAAAATCAGAACCATGTTTCATAGAAAACCAGAACCACTAATATGAGAAAATCAAAATCACTATTATGAGAAAAAAAATCAATAGTGCGAAAATGATATTCACTACTCGGATAATATCGATAAAAATTTTCAGAGAAATTCATATCCATCATTCTTCAAAAATCCAATCCAGTATTATGTATAATTCAGATTCATCATTCTGAGTGGGGAACATATTCAAAAGTTCCATTACTAATTGGTTTAGATTAATTGATTTATAGGAAAAGATTATAAATTGATTGATGTTAGTATAATATTTTTGATCAAGTGATAGAAGGATTCTAACCAGGGTTGGCATTATATTTATTCACTTCTTCTTAATAGTGGATTTTTATTAACCCATGGGAGTGGATACTGTAAGGACATAAGTAATTAATCTAAGGCCAAAATTTTTTATTATTCTATTATTTTTATTCATTCCTACCTTTTCATGCATTAGTATTTACTAACGGTTGATTTGGATATAAATATTAACAGGTTATATGGGTTAATTTTCACAATGGTTTCAGTCATACGAAATGATAAAACTGATTCACCCCACCCCCTTAATTGTTTTTAGATACTAGTAACATCAAAAAGAATATGGAATAAGATCCTAAACCATAAAAACCCCTTTCTAATAATTTTCAACTCTTAATCTCCAACATCCTAAATTGATTGTCTATAAAAAATCATGATATTTAATGGAAGTTGTCATCAATCATTGGATGGACATTAACCTATCAACAATCAGTAGCACCCAAAATATGTCCCAATCTCTAATTGACATTGGCACTGATCATTATGATATTTTCCAGCATGTTTCCTCATACATGGGATAAAAAATGTTCAAATATAGTGGTGTAGTGATAATCATTATTACATAAAAACACCATCGATTGGTGATTATCATCCTAGCTATGATAAAAAATCAACATATAAACTCAAAAAAAAATTACAAAAACCATATATTTCTACTATTCTTGGCCATATAACATTGTAAAAATGCTGTTCTCAACCCCAACTATGTCCCCAAATACTTCTTCAATCCTCTCCCGAAATGTTTCATGATGTGAGAAACAAATATTGTAATGATCATTATTGGAATTCCACTAGACTACCACTTATTCGCACAAGTGTCCCAGACACTCCGCCATTATATACTTGTCATCATCCTTAAAAAATTGAGACAAACAAAATTTTATCTTGAAAAAAATCCATAACTCCAATGTATTCCTAACCTATTCCAATATATCATTATATATCCACACCACCACCATATGTACTACTAAGATTGATATATCATCATCACTTACTTCCATTTCATTAATTGTGTCACCATCCATCATCAAAGAATGATAATGAGTTTAAGACCATTGAAAAGCCCTTTAGGGAAATACCCAGTGGATACATATCTAGGAAACATCTCAAAATTTATATCCCTTAGTTGTCCCACTGTGGATATCTAATGAAACACATGTGTAAAAACAATTGATTCGATGTACAAATCTAGAAACTCATGTGTGTGACATTCTCAATCTCAGATGTTGAAAAGACATGTATTTAATCAAAGAATACTACATAAAAAATATCTCTAATTGATCAATGTTATTGTCTATAAGACTAACAATAACTCTACTATGCATCCACAATGATGAAGGGTATCGCCATAAACTAAAAATCATCCATTGTGGAATGGGAATGCCACATCTAGTCTACCCTAATCCGTAACTCAAACTAGTGATAACTTTTCTCAAGTTCAATCATTTAGAACCACTTCTCCACATACCATTGGTAAGAAAATTCATATATTTTCTATATTTGATATTGATCCTTGGATCAATGGTTTCATGTTACACCAATTGACACCAAATCACAAGAACTCATTTTCTTATTTGGAAAACAACATTGGGATACCCAGTTGAACAAACTAGGTCTTATTAAACCCCTTTTTCATAAAAAATCGTATATTAACATCAACTATTGAAGTAGAAAAAGTTCCATGATTTACATTAATGCAAAATATAGAGGTGATTCTATATTTTTGTTACCTCATAAGAATAATAATCCATCCAATGACCCGAAGGCCTTAAATTTTTTTATTATAATAAAACCCCATTTAAGGGAAGAAGGGGAGAACCCAAACAGACATAAAAACATCAGACATATCACGAACCTAATATCATAGAGAATAAATCTATAATAACGACAAGAAACTTCTCCTCCCTAGCATTTGATCATGATAACACTCTCCACCATTTCATGGCTATTTGGCTAGAAAATGTCCTGTGTCAAAGCACATGCTCGATCTGATGGCAAGCGCCATACCCTCTCAAACAACCAAATCCGAGAAGCTCTACAAATGTGGAATTCCGGCTCTAAACCATCCTATGGGACTTGAACCATGTGGTCGAGTCCAGCATAAACCCCAATTCCCACAGGTACAACCATATAAAATCAAAACTCAAAAAACCTCCAATAGTCAAAATAAAAAAATTTAAAATTCAAAAAGATCACAAACACATGCCCGCCAGCATTGCACCTACACCAACAGATGCATCACTGCCAATCAACCATCATCATCAACATCAGAGTCTTACCATACCTCATCATTTCTGATCAAACGTTCCCACTATCAACCTCCCATCACTACCCAGTCAGGATCACATCCCAAAGAGACATGAAACCAATACCCAAACTCCTCCTCAGAGAGAATGATGGTAGCTGGAATCCGTAGTAGAGAAAAACCCATCTTGTGGAGGGTGGAACACCGAGAAGACCATCACTGACTGGATGACCATGAAACCAACCAAACACCACTCGAAGGAGGCCTTCAAAGAACAACAATCGCAAGGAACGAACAGAACCCAACCATAAAATTGAACCAACACCAAACAAGTATTAACCCTATTTAAGAAGAAATAAATCTGAAAAACCAAACCAGATCCATAGACGTCACTGGAGACACTGTCAGAACAAAACTTCAATTCACCGCAAAACCTTCACCACAACAACCACAAGCCTGAACCACAAACCTGACGCTGCCTTCGATACCACACATATGACAAGATCTGTCCACCGCACCCCAAGCCAGCTCAGACATGAAACATCAACCTTCACTAAAGCAGCTGGAATCTCGAACATAGGAACCTCACCGTGCCGCCATGAGAATCCCTCCCGAAATCCAATAGTTGGGCATGGAGGAGGCTAGAATACTGTGAGATTTTTTGGTATGAACGATCATGCATATTCAAGATGCCGCCATAGGAATAGACATCGCACGACTGAAGCACACCCAACATCAAGGGGATGAATCTCGCCTGCATCATGGGAGAGGAAGGTGGCGTCTGGGAGAAGAAACCCTAATGATGAGCCCCTTATTGGTGAATCACTTTTAAATTTCTCTTTAAATACAATTATTCCATGGTATCATCAGAAGAATGATAATCAATGTGGAGAAATACCCAAAATATACATATAAATTCATATTAATACTCCTCCACCACTATAGAAATAAATCAATTAGAATCAACTTATACAATGGAATTAATATCCATTATGAATTTATTCATAACCAATTGCACATGAGCTCATCATACACTAATTTGGATCACACCTTGTCAAAGGAATAATAATACATCACTACAAGAAAAAAGTACCACAAAACTAACTGGTTCAAAATAACTAAGCACAGATTGTATTAATGAAGTCTATACTGAAGAATTCATTACTGTATCCCACTAAAACTAAGATGTGATTTCACACAAGGCTCTCTCTCTATCTACTCCCCGTGTCTAGTCATATTGTAGGTAGAAGTGTGTAATCAATGATCCACTGTGTAGAGATATCCAATAGAAGGGCCAATTAAAATGACTCAAATAGAATAACTAGGTCTTAAACATGAGATATTTTTATAGATATGTTTTTCATGAATCCATGTGAAAACTAAAACATGGTGATTGAAAACACGCATCATAACTCAAACCACAGTCAAAGCCACTGCAGGCTCCTACAAAAAGGACCACATCCCTTTAAATTCCATCATATTTAACAAATATATGGATTTAACTAAAAACAATGAATATTAAATGTACATAAAAATGCAAACCAAATATACTCATTCAACAGACATCAAAACTATATACAATGATCAATGTGGAATCACACACATTGTTTGGGATAAAATCTCAATAACACATCACAGTTGGGGAATTTCTCATATTGCTTGCATGACTAATGTAATAAACATGGAACTTATAAAATATTTTTTTTTTCTTTCTAGTATTAAATATATAAATTAATAATTAAATAAGTGATATTAATAGAAATTAAGGAATTAATATTCATAAAATATTTATTTGACCATAGGAATAGTAACATACCATTACTAATAATAATCCATCCAATAGACTTGTAACCTCCCCTAATGAAGAATAATAAAATTTAATGGTATTATAAGTAAAAATTGGATATATTTATATCATTGATCATGTAAATAATTTTTTGGAAAATTATTAAATTAATATTTATGTAAGTCAAAAGTATTTAATTTATATTTTCTGATGAATTTAAAAATATAAGTGAAAATTTAATTTCATAAAATGTATCATAAATTATTTTTTTGTAGAATTATGGTCATAATCTAATTCTATTAGACCATGATTAAATTTTCAAGGTGTTACAAAATCTGTTATAGTTTATAAATTCTTATTTTTTATATAAATTATGATTTTATTTAAAAATAAATTAATAATAAATAGATAATTATTTAAATAACATGGTGTTAATTTTTAAATTCTAAATTTTGAAAAATGGTTGGCGTGAATTTTTTGGATTTTTCTGAAGGAATTAAATTTTTTGTGCAATGTGATATTTTATAATTTACGAGATAAGAAAAATACATGATTTATTGGGTAATTTTTAATTTTTTGAGGTGGTAATCACCCTTGGTTCTAACTCATATGCAATAATTACTAAATTTATTTATAGGAACAACTACTATTTTATATCTTGATAAAAATAATAAATGAATGGATATAATAATGGAACCCCCCTCCACTATAAATACCACATCTCATCACCTCTTCTCCCACACCCCAAAAGAATTGAGAATTTTTTAAATTCATCCCAATACTATTCCCTACATCCATGATATAATGCTAAGAAATAGTTTAAAACAAAATTCACTAAGGAGGTTTTCTAGGAGGATATTTCAAGAGGTCAAAATCAAATATCATTTTCTTTTATTTCCTTTTTAATTTTTTTCTTATACTATCAAAGAATCCCCTTTTCCAAGAGGAATGAAAATTATAAAATCTTATATATACTGAAATTTTAACATGTTAATTGAAAAATTCATCATTATACTTACTCTCCTATCCATTTTATTCTTAAAATAAAATCATTATCCATGATGAGTCAATTTACACACATTATGGATGACGTGTTTTAACATTCCATAACCACCATTGTGGCTGGTCATAAAAAAAAATTATGGTTGAAACATATTTTTATGTGCATTACATAACCTATTTTATGATCCAAATTAATAATATATAAATAATATTAATTAATATAACAAAATAATTTTGTGATTATCGAAGAACTGCCAAAATGATCTAAATGAACATAATTAATGATTTATCTAATGATTCATAATAATATCTGAAACAATTAACTATTTATTTTATAATTTAATATTTTGGAATCATTTTAAAACAATTTCATTAAACTTATGGATTATTTAATCCCTCAAACAAGAAATCCAGTACAAACTGACCATGGAAAACATGTAAATAACACACCTAAAATATAGGAAATAACAAATTTTAATTATTAATTGTTTTGAATTATGTTTTATAGTTATCATAGAATGTTTCTTAAAAATAAATATTTTTCTTTAAAATATTTATAAAACTAATTTAACAATTATTCACGAGGTATAATAACATTTTATGTAAAATTATCACATACTATGGGAATTATTAACCAAATGTCCATTCATTGGATTAACCTTATAATTTATTGATAATGTTGTACTATGTATATTTTTTAAATAGAATATTATATATATATTTATTCATTAAGTATATTCACAATTTATACTAATGTTCAATTCATTTTATTAATTGGAACTTCAAATACATGATATTTGTAAGAGACTTTTATTTAAAAATATAATTTTAATTTCTTATGGAATTATTTATATGATATAGGTATTATTATTTTATGGTTAAATTCGGGTTCTTTGGAATTGGTTATCATTATGGTTGGGACATATATATCCATCCAATTTGTTGGATATATTTATGTTGGATATTTACCATATGGTAACGCCACGTGTAACTGTGATAGTTACACCATAAGGTAGACATGAGGGTTACATTGTAATGTACCTGTAAGGGATAATAATCAAAAGTTTATTGTGTGGGATACCATATTAAGTGATTAATTCCCCAAGATACCTTTATAGTATTATTTATATTTTCAGTGATATATTAAAATCACCATTTTAATGAAATTAACAATATGATATATATTTGGAGAGAAGTATGTCGGTTGGAAATAGATTTTGTTTATTTATAAGTATTCATCTACTAAGATTTTATCTCCTTTTTTTATATCTCATACTTAGTTTTTTTATCCCATGTTATAAATTTTTTTAAATAGAGTGTAAGGATGGTTATGAAAAATGTATAACAATATATTAATGTTATGAAGTCATTTCTAGAAAATATTTTTTGTTTTTAATATAATATTTTTCGTTATAAAAAAGGGACATTGTTTTATTAGTATCTAGATTGTATTCTTGTGTGTTGATATGTATTAATTAAGTCCTTAAATTATAAAACTCTAAATTGAAAATATATTTCTCAATCTAATTAATTAAATTCAAATGTAATTTACTATATTTTAAAAAATTTAAAGTCAGACCCATATATTTGTTATTGGAGAACGATGTAGAACACTTTTGGGGATAGAATAATGTTAAAAGAATTCGGAAAATTATATTTACTTTATTTTTATGTTTATATTATATTAAATTTTAATATTACATTGTTGGTTCATCTATGTTATGTAGGTTCATAATGGTTTTTCGAAGATGAAGAAGTGAAGAAAAAGATACAAGTAAATGAGATGATGATATCTCCCTGAATCTATAACCTTGAATGGTAGGGATTGTAACTGAGTTGTTTATGACAACATTGGATCATCTGAAACATTATATAAATAGTGGTGGAATCTATCCAATAAAATTACCAAATCCACCACAGTGGAAAGTAATTATTGTGGAACATTTTATAATGTCACATCCTCCTTCTTTCAGTGGATTTTCAAACTCAGTGTCAGAATAAAGAAGGATTAAATCCCATAAAAAGGTATTTTATGTTATAGGGTGTTTAGATAACCAAATCATTAGTATTTCCACTGATTGTTTTAATTATGAATAGGAATATTTGTTGTAAATGGTCATTGATATAATGGATAATGATGTGATTGATTCCATGTAATGGGATTAATAATAAAATATTTTCCCTGAAAAAATATTTTCCTATAGATTTCTGACATATGATAGAAATGAAATTCCTTAAATTGAAACAGAAGGAGGATTGTGTTTCCATGTATACTAAATCATCACTAGATTATAATGGTTTGTTCTAAATATTATTCCTAAATTTGATAGTCAAATATACATTTTTTACTCAGGATTAAAGGCATGATATTTATAGGAATTGGCATCCCCTGAATTCAATGGTAATAAGAAACCATTCCATGGGTTGAGAGGTTTGGAATGGAGTAATCAGATTATCAAGTGTACATTGATAACAAAATAATAATATGTGAATATGTATTGTAATGGTTAATAATCATTCAATAAAATAGGAAGGTAAGAATGTATAATTTCCATTTTTTCCAATGTGCGGTAAAAATAATCATGGGTAATGCCTTATGAAAACTCGTAAGTGTTTACAATGTGGAACATTTTGTAAAATGGTCTAAGATTGAAATGAAAGTGAACATTAGATCAATTCTAATTAGAATATTTTAATGTGTTTCAAATCTGGTGATATAGTTCATTATGAAAATACCTTCAAAAAGAGATATTTGAATGATGGAAAAAACAAAATTATAAGTAGAAAGGTGTAGTGAGATTTTTTTCGACAACAGTTGTAGATGTATAGATTACTAATGAACTGGTATCAATTAATTTATTTTTTACTCAAATTTATATAATTTCTTGTTTGATATGTGGTATATACATTACTTTATTTCGGAAACATTTTGTGGTAAATTATTAAATTCATCTCATGAATTGAAACAAGAAATAATGGTTAAAATACCAAGGGACATATTATGGAAAAATTAATTTAATGATCTATATAATATAATCTAGGGAAATAAATTACCTAAAAACATTATTGGTTTACCCTTAGTAGAGTTTATGTCATTCTTGGTAAGTATTGATTTTTTTTATTGTTCTTTGATTGATTTTACATCTAAATAATTTGTTTCTAATAAGGAGTTTTAATTTTTATACACGAATGAACCCTTAAATTAGATAAAATATCAGGAAGTAGTGAAATTGATAAAAAATTGAGATTAAAGTTAACATTATCATGTTGTTGAAAATAATTGAAGTGTTCAAAATAATGATTTGGTAGTGTTAAATGATTTCCAATATGTTTTACCTAATGATTTACCTAGTTTTATACATTATTGGGATATTGAATTTTATATTGAATTGATTCTATACATGTATTTCATTTCAAAAACCCATTACCAAATTTATCAAGTGGAACTTCGTGAATTGAAAAATAAGTTGCATGATTTTCCAGATAAAGGCTAAATTCATCCTAACACATCATTATAGGTTCTTCTAATTTTTTGAATGAATGATGGTTCCATGATAATTTTCAATGAGTACAGTGTTTATATTAACATGGTTGTCAAGAATATCTTCCATTATCTTCATATCAATGACTTGTTTGATCAGCTCGAGGGAGATCATTATTTTCCCACAATTTACATGAGATCTAGATACCATACACTGATGGTGAAGGAGGATGAAATATTAAAAAAAATCATACATGATAAGGGTATTATGAGTTTTTTGTTTTTCCTATTGTTTTGTCAAAATACAATACTGTATTCATGGTTAGTATGAATAGAATATTTCCTGAACATTTTGATATGTTTTTTTTTCTATTTTTATTGATGATATTTTTGACTTTTCACAAATTTGTTTGTATAATGAAAAAATTTATGAATTCTCTTACTAAAAATTGTGTAAAACAAGTTATACGTAAAATTTATAAAATGTGATTTTGCGATGAAACATATTTATTTTTTTTCTACATTATAAATTGGGATAGAATAATAGTTTATCCATCAAAAAAAGTGGTTGACGAATGGATAAGATATAAAAATGTTATAAAGAAACGTAGTTTTGTTGAATTAGTAGGTTATTATCGAAGGATTGTTAAAAACAATTTTCAATTATGTATCCCAATAAAATGTTACCATGATAAGGGAATTAACTTATTTTGACATAAGAATTTATTGTTTTATTTTAGGAATTGAAGAATATATTAGTGTGTTCTCTATTTTTCCCTACCTTACAGAAGTGGTGTTTTTTTTCAACCAAAGTGATGCTTATTAGAAGTTAGTTGGTTTTTTTGGACAAATAATGATAAATTAATTTCTTAACATTCAAGCTAAGTAGAACCATATGAGTTAAATTGTCCCACACATGATTTGGAATTAGAATCTCTGGTTTTTTATTTCAAAATTTAACGTCATCATTTATGTGGATCCAAATGTGTAATATATATGGTACCTAAAAAGGTGAAATATAAATTAAATCATGAGGAATTATAAATGAGGCAGGGTAGTTGGATTGAACTGTTAATAGATTGTAATTACATGATAAACTACTATCATATAAATTAAAACAATTTGGATGATCCTTGAGGGGAGATTATACTGCTTTATTAACCATGTTATGTTTGAAAAATGACCCCTTGATTAATTATTTGATGAATTTTTTCACGGATGTTGTTGGTGTTGTAAATTCCTCTATATAGTTTTATTCATTAGTGTACCAATCTCTATCCTACAAGAATAATGATATTGTAGAAGGATTTCCATGAGTTATAAAAAAAATGTATTATTGGTTAAAATGGGCATGTTTCAATAATTTATAATTGATAAAGAATTTGTTGTCTGATTTGGAAATAGATTATGAGTTTCATTTGATTCACATTTTAAGAAAGAGTTATCATGTGTTACTCATTGTTATCCTTTTTCAGTTCCTCATGGTGGCACTAAGATGAATAAATTCCTTCTGAAGTATTATTGGTGGGATGGAATGAAAAGAGATATTACAAATTTTATCATGCAATTTATGATATATCAATATGTAAAATAAGTGTGAAAACTATATAAGGGAGTGTTAAATTCATTTCCAATGAAATTGTGTAAATATGAAAATATATCAACGGAATTCATGGTTATACTAACAAAGACTTCTCAAGTTAACAATGTGATTTTGTTTATTGTTGACCAATTTACTAAATCTTCTTATTTAATTCCTATTCAAGAGTCTATTTGTTTGGATAATCATTTTTGACTATTCCATAAAGATATTTTAATGTTACATGGATTTCCTCTTTACATTATAACTAATAATGATTCTAGGATCAATTCAATCCTTTAAAAATCCTTCAGTCATCATTGGGCATGAAATTATATTTCATCGCTGCTTTTCCTCAATAATATGATGTAAATGTTGAGATAAAAATTCATACATAAGAGGATATGCATTGAAATTTTTTAATAGACGACCAAGGAGGTTGCGATAAAAATAATTATTATGATTATTGTTCTTATAATAATAGATTTCATTCCAGTACATAGAACACACCATTTGAGGCATTATAAGTGAAGTAGTGTCAAAATACAACATTTTGGGTTGATGTCAGGGAATTAATGTTGATGGGCCCCGAATTAATAGATAATGTAACTGAGAATGTGATGATGATCTATAAACACATAAGGATATATTAGAGGAGACCCAAATTTTATTCTTATAATATAAGGAAATAAACTTATTTTGAGTTAGGTGATCATGTTTTTTTATATTATCATTATGCAATAGATTGATGAATTTTGGTAATAAAGGTATGTTATTTCAATGATTCATTGGACCTTATGTAATCCTAGTGAAAGATGGACCAGTCGACTACAATGAATCTTTTTCGCCAATTTTATCCCATATACACAATGTTTTTCATTATTCTATATTAATAAACTATATTAGAGATTCATGTCATATTTTGGGCCTTAATATAGTTTATATGGAAGGGAACCTTTATTTAGAAGAGAAACATGTTCATTTTATTGATCAAAGAAAAAAAATTATAATAAGTTAATCCACATGTTTAAGGATTTGTGGAGAAAACACATGGTTGATGAATCATGTTGGGAATATGAAAATTCAATGTGGGAAGGGTATCCTTACTTGTTATATAGGTAAATAAAATTGTAGACTATAAAATTTCAAGAATTTTGGGAGAATGTAACAACTTAGGTACTAATAATATATATATATATATATATATATTATTTTGGAATAAAATATTCAAATTCATAATGAAATAATTATTATTCATAAAAATTGTAGAATTTATACACATGGAATAGTACCATGACCTTCGGTATAGTTACATGACCATTAAGAATAACAATTTGGCCAATATAATAATAACATCACATAATAATGTATATGTAAAATTTATTCATCCAATAAGTGAAAATTTGATATATTTATATAGTTGAGGTAAATAATTTCCATGACTTGTCCCATGACGGGGATCGACCCGCATAAACCACTGGCCTACCTCCATAAGACATGGGTGGAGACTAGCACTGATGTCACAATACACTCAGGGATTTCTTTTCCTCTGTACTTGTACACACACACACAACCATCAAAATGAAAATGTTTAGGGAGTGGAACATAAAATATGATTTTTTTTTATTAAAGTAAACACAATCATACCTAGACCACTAAAAAAGTACAAGTTAAATAATGTAAATTGAATGGAAAATGGGAAAAAATACATTCCCAACCAATACAGAGTCCAAACTGATATAAAACTTAATGTACAAATACTGAGGAAGTCATTCTCTGGGAATCCAAACTGTGACCACCAAATATGATCCAAACACCAATTATCCACATCCCCACAATTTACCGAACAAGCCTGACAAGCATTATAATAATACACTAAACAAGCGGTAAAATCTCATGAAGGGGTGAGTATAAACATCCTCATTAGGACACCCCAAAAGGGGGTAGAAGGAGAAGTAGATTAAAAGAGGAAATAAAGTACACCGCATGGTACAAACGAAAGTAAACGAGTGCAGCTCAACCCAAAAATATACTAATTTAAAATAATATGAGCACAATGAGCTAGAAACGTTGAGATTGAACTTGTCATCGAGTCTTCACTAATTATAGTATGAGAGTTGACATTTCAAACCATGGAAATCTAGACACAGAAAGGGTGTGTTGTACCTGTCACCTCTTCTCTTCTCTATGTTGGAGAGTAACCCAATCACAAGGAGTGGGGTACTACAACACGGTGTGAACACACACACACACACACACACACACACATATATATATATTCTCAGTTAATGAAACACAAACAAGAGACTAAGTGGATCTTCATATCAAATCTCATCCTAGAAAAAGTTTCATGAAATTTCCTAAAATTAGACACCATTGATACCCAGTATCCCCTATTTCTTCCTTAAACTACAAGTACAATTAGAACAAATCCGCACACTTTTATTCTATACACTTTGGGTGGACAGGACTCAGTCCCGTGGTTTTAAATCACATAACAAGGATTCATCTCTGTGGGGATTGAACCCATCATAATCATGAGTCTAATGTCACATGATAGTGTATCTCCCCACTAATATGAAAAACCAGTGTGAAAACCTAATGTATAGGATATCAAATCACTTATGTTTTTTTCGGGATTCCACACTAATAGAAGTCATAGAGGCTACCCAAGAATTGAAGTGTCAGGGGTATTCCACTATAGTAGGAGTTATAGAGGCTACCCATGAACTAATGTGTTTGGGGGATTCAAATCTATTATGGGTCATATAAGCTACACACACCTTGATCTATCAGGGTGATTCCACTCTTTTAGGGGTCATAGAGGCTACCCCTAACCGGATGGGTCAGGGGGGTTCAACTCTAGGAGTTTTAGAGGTTACCCACATCCTGATGAATTAGTTGGACTCCAATCTATTACAAGTGAAAATGATCTTCCAAAAATATTTATTTCATGTTTCCATAGTCAGTGAGATCTATAAAACAACTCTTCACATCAAAATAGATCACACTATTGTGACCAATTCAGAAAAAAACCTTGTGGTAGATCATTCTCTTATCCCAATCAGAACTATGATGGAAAAGTAACATTAAAATGCCCTATGCTCGAAGGAGACCATGTTGGTCCCATTCCTAGGTCACAAATGTAAATATATCGATCAATACATTGTTATCCTTTTGTAAAAGACACGATATTTATTACATGATCATCTAAAACAAATACCTTTTAATGAAATTTAATTTCAACGCATATTATGTGAACCAGGCCCTATGATCCTAGAATGTAGACTCTAGTTTAAACATTAGACGTTATTGCAAAAAAATCTTCCTAAACATTACGGTTTTGTCACCTTATATTTCTTCTCAATCAGACATGAAATGCTATCGCTACATACAAAATAATGTACACAAATAATAATAATTAAAGTTATTATTCCTAAATCATGAATTTTACACCACCTTCTATTGGTCTTGAAATATAAAATTATCCAAACCACCTAAAATGGTATGCCTCAACTCTAGAATCATTTTTATTAAGTTAACTCGAAAATAGGATTATCATAAAAAAATGATAAACTAATAAAAAGTGCCTGATCCCAAAACAAGCTCGACCGGCCTAGTTAGCCAAGACCTCCCCACCTGGGCCAGCCCAAACTGTCATCTTGTCACCCAGTCACATGGCCCACATCACTTGCATATAATAAGAATCCTATTAAAACACCGAATAGAAAAGTAGTCATTCCTCCTCACTTGGGACTTTTGTCAACAATGCAGACATGCATCGTGCGAGTCATCGTCCCCCATTCACTACCTCGGAGCCGCTGCCAGATTGTGCTCCACCGTCTCCCTCCAACATAGGCCTACCATCCTACCACCTATCATAATCTATGGATTTGTAACCATTCCATCCATGGCCCACGTTCTTCTTACCACTCCCATCTCCATCCACCCATTTTTACATCCCACCGGCTCCTAGGGCCATCCACTTCAATGGACCACTGTCAAATGTCGCTACCACCTCAGCACACCACTACCATCCAACCTACTCTACTCGGTGGCTACATCCCTTGCTAGAGTTGTGTCTTCTTCTTAGTCCACAAGACACTGTGACTTTTATAGTGGTCTAAAATTTACAATGAGTATACTTTTCGTATCCTTCTATTTATTTCATCACATCGATGCCCTATTCTCGATGATTCTGTAGTGTTTTGATGAAGAGTTAAATTTTAGGTGCCAAATAATGAAGAAGACAATACTTATGGGGATTCAAATGGGATTAGGTGATGGAAGTGATAATTTAGACATTTATTTTACATTCAAAAAAAAAAATGATTCAAAAATTTTATTTATGAAAAAAAATCATGAATTTCAGTTTCTAGTGGGAAAACATTATGTAGCCTACCTAGAGAAAAGATTGATTTTTCATTGACGATCGTCCTTGGATTGATCCCATTGCGATCATTCAAGGATTTTCCACAAATTTCCCAAGGGATAGAGTATATTATTCATTGGTGAATATGTTATTGGATAACTCCAGTTGGATTCCAATAAACATTTATTTCTAGGAAGATACACGGTTTTAGGGTCCCTGTTAATCTTACCCACCAATGGGAGCGAATTCTAAACATCTCCTGCACCTTATATTATGTCAGACCTCGAAAAAAAACACTAATTCCAAAATCAATGATGGTCCCAGATTTATTATATAAGCCCCCATTTGAATGTTATTTTATTTTACATTGGACTAAAATAATTAAATATTATTAGTTTAAAGAATATTTTACCCTCGGTGTATTTTTCAACATAAAACCAATGCTTTTGAATGTTATGACCCACCTAGGATAAATTTCACATTCCCAATTCATTTGTGTAATAGTATTTCTGAACTAAGTTATAGTTTAATTGTTATCCCATCCAATTTTCTAAAATAGTACAAAAATTAATTAAGTTTTTTATAAAATCAATTCCTAGCACTCTAGGCTGCATAACCGCATGTCGTCTCAACACCAAACTCTTGACACTGATGAATAAATATTTCAATGTATTAAATAGTAAAATCTAGGATTCTACATCATTAGTTCCTCCAATATTTTGATACCCAAAAAGGAAAGACATCAGAAAAAACATGGGATATTCATCCCACATATATCTCTACAATTCTATTGAAAATTCTTCCACTTTTCTATGATTACACCATACATGATCAAAGGGGATGGCCCATCCATAGAAGGTTTGTTCCTAAAAGTACTTGATCACCACTGGGTGATTTGAAATGGTGGATCCATATTCAATATCAGTCTCTCCTCAATTGCTAATGTACATAATATAATTCATGTATCTCCTCATATATTCCATGTCAAAGGCATGGTGCACCTTCTCTAGCTTCGGAGGTATGGAAAGGTAGTTGGAAACCTCACCAACCCATCAGGAAATCTCAAAAGGCCCGATATACCTCAAGGAAAAAAATTCCTCCATGGGTGAACCTCCACATTCTATGTCATGGGGGATCTCTTAAGAATACATTGTTTCCTTGCTCTAACTACAAGGGCCTACGAAGGCAGTCATCATACAATTTAGGCCATCATTGGGATTTCTTCATCCACTCATGGATGATCTATACATTCTCCGTAATCAATTTCAATAAATATGGGGCCATCAGTGATGACTCCCCAACCGCTGCCCAATAAAAAGGTTACCTATAGGGTATCCCATAGAGGGCCTCAAAAGGTTCTTGTCCGATGGTAGATTGGTATATGTTGTTTTATGAAATCTCCACCAATGGTAGGTGGTCCTCCCACCTTTGGCTAAAATATAACACAAAATCCATGAGCATATCATCCAACAACTAGATAGTGAACATGGTTTCAGTGAAAAGATATACTCATCGAAAAATGGGTCCACATTGCATCTTGTAGGACTCTCCACAATCCTGACATAATTCACACAACATTGTCATAGACAATAATTAAGGATTTCCCATTAATGAAGACAATCACCATGATGTAAAACTGTCCCAAACCCTCCATCGATCTCTTCTCCAAGATGGAAAGGTAATGCACTGACATTGGTAGATGGTCCTCTATCACCTAGATGGATTCATGGGCCTTTGTTTTTCATAGTTTCCTTGTGACTAAGTTAATGGATATGTCATCGCACATCATCTCCAGGATCTCACAAGCCTGTAACAACACTGTTAGAAAATCATGCAATGCTACAAGAAATAGACATGTAAGGTATCATGAGATGAACTCATCTATACATTGTCTCATGTCGAACCACCAAAACTGCCACATATATTCATTATACATCTTCCCCACACTGGGTATACAACTAAGGTATAATTGTTGTATTCCAACATTACCTCCTCCCATATCTTGTCTAGTATCACTACTCTCCTCTGTAAAAAGATCTCGTGATTACCTCCATCAAAATATCAATCAGGGTCATCTCCTATGGATATATAATATCACAAGACCTCACATTCTATGTCTCCCAACTGAGACTCACTCACACTCTCAAGGAGCATTTGAGTCAATATCAATGACTACATGAAAATTCATACCCTGCTTTTCTACAATGGTCATATCCAAGGAATCAAACTCCTCAAAATCTTTTATCACTTTAAGTACTTGGGACATCATTCTATGGGAACCTGCTACAAAATTACCCTTCCTTGGACTGTAAACTATATTGAAGTCACAGTCCTAGAGGAACTCATACAAGCATCACATCCTCAGGTTTAGATACGTTTGAGTGAAGAATTACAACAGGATTTTATGGTCTGAGTAGACCAAAAAATAGTCACCTAGATGGTACTATACATACATTATCAATGCGAATACCATGAACACTTGCTATATGTCATGGGGTTTTTTAGTTATTCTAATGGGGTTTCAACTAACTCGACCCATATATGATACCTTAATGATGATTCATCAACATGAAAATGAACCCATCTCCTAAGGTGTCACAATACACCCCGAAATCAACACCATCCTCTAGAAACTTCATAACTAGGGATCTATTCAGTCTCTACGTCAACTCCCCAATGGACCTCTGGAACAGCTCAGACCAGGTAAACGGTTGTCCCATCCATGATAGAGTGGCCAATATGGAAACAATTCTGGAAAAGTCTTCCACAAACCTTCTATATTACACTACCAACCTAAGGAATATCCACTCATATGTCACAAAATTAGGTGTCTATCTTTCAAAAACAATATCAATCTTCCAAGGATCCATGCATAAACCTTATTCGGATATGCCATTCCCCAGAAATTGAAACTCATGTTTCATGAACTGACACTTTGCGATCATTCCATAATATTGGTGCACTCAATATAAATCAAATACTTTCCTAATGTGATTTATGTTCTCCTCATCTTACATGAAATAAAATAGTATGACATTGATGTAGAAAAAAACAAATAGTTCTTTGTAAGTATATAAGATCTGGTTCATCAAATCCATGAAAACAACAGGGGATATTTTCACACCAAAGGGAATCACTAGAAACATGTAATGACCATGGAGACATTATATGGAAAACTTCATAATATTAGCCTTAGGAACAAGTAGATGGTGGTAGACCGATCAGATATCAATCATCGAGAACCACCACTCACCTCGTAACATGTCGATGTGGTCGTTGATCCTCAGTAAGGGTTACATACTCTTTATTGTGGCCTGATTCACAAAATGATTATGCAAAAAAGTCACAAACTCACATCTTCCTTTTTCTTGAATAAAACCAGTGCTGCCCAAGTGGACATAATGGGTTTGATGAAACCATTTTTTGAAGGTCTTCCATCTATAAACACAACTCTTAGATTTTAGTGGGTGTCATTTTATTTGACACTGATGATATTCGGGATATACATTGTGTGAAATAAAGGAATAACTCCAACTGTCTCTTCAGAGGTAGATTCATGACCTCTTTGGGGAAAATGTCTAGGTGATAATTCAAAACTAAAAGAACCCAGTTTCATGAAGAGTACATTTCACTAAGGGTCACACACACCATTTGATGTATTAATGTTTGTACTCTCTTCTTCACAACACTGTGTCTCTGAACTGTTGGCACCAAAAATTAGAAGTGAGAAGGATAATAAGAAAGTCGTAAAATCTTCCTCGCGAAGACCTTTTACGGAGCGCCATGGACCCGTACCTTCCACGAAGCAAGGAGGTGGGATGCTCCGCAAGACAAGTTGATGTTCACGATCCCACCACGAATCAATGAGGCGGGATGCTCCGCGAGCCAATTTGACGTTCGTAATCTCTCCAAAAGGAAAGGAGGTGGGATGCTTCATAGGTGGATTTGACGTTCATGAGCCTGTCGTGTATCCAGAAGGCGAGATGCTATGTGATCCACTTTAACCTTCACGATCCCACTGCGGAGTGGTATCCATCTTCATGCTGAGAGAGACATGCTTCACGGCACCTCTTGCCTATAAATACTGGCCTCTAATCCATGCCCAATGGATGGATCATCCGACCATTCACCTTCTCAGCTCTCAAATCGCGAAGCAATTTATGCTCTGCGAACCATGAGATGCTCAAGGTACATTTTCTCTATGTAGTGCCTCCCATTTTCCTTGTTTTCGCACACTCTTCAAAGAGGGATGCCTTTCACAAAGCCCATGATCCATTGTGAAGGAGATCATTATGGGAACTCAGGTCATTGCGGAGCGTTTATGCTTCTCGAAGCACCCCCCATGAACACATGACTCAAATTCTAAGGCAAAGTAACTAGCCCTCATGAATCACATTGCTCCACATGACCATGCTTTGCGAGGCACCCATGCTTCATAGTGATTCGCTTCACAAATTCCATTCCACTTCATGAAGCACCTCTTTATTGTGGCCTGATTCACAAAATGATTATGCAAAAAAGTCACAAACTCAAATCTTCCTTTTCTTGAATAAAACTAGTGCTGGACAAGTGGACATAATGGGTTTGATGAAACCATTTCGTGAAGGTCTTCCATCTATAAACACAACAAATAGTTTTTAGTGGGTGTCATTTTATTTGACACTGATGATATTCGGAATGTAAATTGTGTGAAATAAATGAATAACTCCAACTGTCTCCTCAGAGGTAGATCCATGACATCTTTGGGGAAGATGTCAAGGTATCAATTCAAAACTAATAGAACTCAAGTACATGAAGAGTAAACTTCACTAAGGGTCACACTCACCATTTTATGGATTAATTTTTGTACTCTCTTCCTCACAACACTATGTCTCCTTACTGTTGGAACCAAAAATTAGAAGCGATAAGGATAATAATAATGTCGTAAAATCTGCCTCGTGAAGACCTTTTACGAAGCGCCATGGACCCGTGACCTCCGCGAATCAAGGAGGTGGGATGATCCACAAGACAAGTTGATGTTCGCGATCCCACCATGAAGCAATGAGGCGGGATGCTCCACAAGCCAATTTGACGTTCGTAATCTCTCCACAAGCTAAGGAGGTGGGATGCTTCACAAGCGGATTTGACGTTCAGCAGCCTGTCGTGTATACAGGAGGCGAGATGCTACTTGAGCCCCTTTAACATTCGCAAGCCCACTGCGGAGTGGTATCCATCTTCATTCTGAGTGGGATATGCTTCACGGCACCTGTTGCCTATAAATACTGGCCTCCAACCCATGCCCAATGGATGGATTATCCGACCATTCACCTTATTAGCTCTCAAATCGTGAATCACTTTATGCTCTGCGAACCATGAGATGCTCAAGGTACATTTTATCTATGTATTGCCTCCCATTTTCCTTGTTTTCACACCCACTTTAGAGAGGGATGCCTTTCACGAAGCCCACGATCCATTGTGAAGGAAGGAGTTCATCATGGGAACTCAGGTCATTGCAGAGTGTTTATACTTCTCGAAGAACCCCCCATGAACACATGACTCAAATTTTAAGGTAGAGTAACTATCCCTCATGAATCACATTTCTCCACATGACCATTCTTTGTGAGGCACCCATGCTTCATAGTGCTTCGCTTCACAAATTCCATTCCACTTCGTGAAGCACCTCTCGTATGCACCTATTCCATATTCCTAGGCTAGGACACTTCACTAAGAGAATCATGCCCCTTCATGATGCCCTTCCATTGCATTGAGAACTCGATCTCTAGAAGGCCTCTGCTCATAAACCCATTTGCTCTGAAACTCCCTCTCCCATTCAACCTCCTAGGTTGGAATGATGTAACTTCAAAGTCTTGTGGGAGACGTTTCATATTGTGTTGGATTGCATCATGCTTCTTCTAATAGGCATGCTAAAAACTATTGCTTCTTTGCATAGCCACACTAAATTGGACCCCCAATGGGATCACCTCATGACACCCCCCAACCACGATATTGTCGGTGAATTCCCTTCACCAAGGTGCAGAGGGTACCGATTATGTATGTCCTAGGGGTGCGGAGTTAACCCACCTCGTCCGAGATGCATGATGTTAAACTGCCAAGCACCGTCGTCCTTAGCACATGAAGTAAAACTATGACTTCCCTCCAAGCATCCTACGTGTGGAATGGGTAACTACCCTCATGTAATCCCCTAGATTTTCTTGCAGGAGGCAGCATCCCAACCCCTCCTTTCTTCAGTTCCAAATCCCTCTTCATCTCGGCTTTGTTGCCACCGGGCCTCCTTCCCGGAGTATGTCTTAACCACTTCGAGATGCTGACTACGGATAAGCCCCTGTTTCCACTTTGGGTTGTGATCACTTGTAATCCCCACTCCATTTCCAACAAATACACCTTTCACAACGTGACCGTCAAGTCATTGTTGTCTCTTGTTTCTCACAATGAGCATGAATCACGTGGGCTTAGAGAAAGCACTGACCATGAAATCCTCTCTAGGATGCCTAGAGTGTAAGCCACACACCAACTGAACTACATTTTCCTTGATCCTTTGTATGGCAAGGTACGTAGGAAGCCTCCACAAGGTGCAATCCCACCACCCATTTGTCTCTCTGACACCCTTCACATCAGCTCACCAACACCTTTGGCCACCTCAGAGCGTAACCCCCAAATTCCTGCTATAACCTGAAATATGAGGTATTTAATCCTTTCCAATGCAATGTACGTAGGAAGCCTCCGCGAGGTTCTAGCCAACCATCCATTGGTCTTGACCATCTTCACGTCGGTGCGCCAAACATCATCTGGAACTACGAAGTATTTTATCATTTTCAAGGAGAGGTACGTTGGAATCCTCCAAGAGGTTACAACCCAACACTTGGTCAGTCCGACCACCTTCACATCGGTTCAACCTCGTCCATCCTGATGTCAAATAGTGGACCCCAATTAGCAGTATGTTGTTTTTTCCCCAATCAGTGGTAAGCCGTTGCACACCAAACTCATCTTAAACTATGAGGTCTTTGATCCTTTCCAAGGAAAGATAAATAGGAATCCTCCATATGGTTTATGCCCAACAACCATTGGTCACAACCATCCTTCATGTTAGTTCCGACACCCTGAAACATGTGGTAATTGATCACTGCCAAGGTAGTGTAGATAGGAATCCTCCTTGTGGTTTATGACCACCATACACCGGTCATTCTGACCATTTTCACGTCAGTTACCACCACCAGAACTATGAGTTATTTGATCCATTCAAAGGAAAGGTACGTAAGAAGCCTCCATGAGGTTCAATACCCACTACCTATCTAGGCCCCATGTCCACATTCACATCAGTTCGACCTCGTCCAGTGATAATCCATTGCGATCTCAATCTGTGGTAAGACATTGTGACCCCATTCAGTGATAAATCATTGACATCCCTATCTAGTGGTAAGCCTTTGTGACCACAATCAGTGGTAATCTAGTGTGACCCTTTTTAGTAGTAAGCCCTTGAAATTATTATCCACTAGTATGATGTTGCGACCCAATCCAACAGTAATATGTTTAGAACCCCAATCGGTGGTAAGTCATCATCAGATAAACTATGTGGACTTCGATTACCTACCATGAGGATACATTGGAAGCCTCTTCGAGGATCAATCCCAAAACCATCATCGCCCTCATGAAGGTTCCATCCCATTAAGAATCCACTTAATTCAACCGCTCCATCATCCATCCGGATTCTAATCTGGGCCACCACATCCTGGTAAAATCATTCCATCTCATTCTATATTCCTTTCAACAGTAACCAGGAAGTCAACCACTTGTTGGCCCTCACATCAGTGTTCCCTCCAGGGGTTGCACCCATCTGATCCACTCTAATCTGTGTTCTGATCAGTCTGATCCATCTCCGGTGGACGTCAAACTTGTGGAATACCCTATGATAAAAATGGGAAGCTGAGGAAAACCTCATAAACATGCCTACGGAATATAATTCTTATCATTTGAAGCGGGATTCATCAGGCTTTCGTGCCCTCGAGAAGCCCTATAATAAAGGGATGAAACCTAGACGTGGCAGCATCACAACGTACACACACGACATTGATGTCCAACGTGACAACTACCCTGACCGAAGGTTGCTACTCTGACCGGACCCCTTATAATGTCCAAAAAAACAATGTAATTAACTAGTGTCTATGATGATATGGAACTAGGAATAGTTTCACGAACAATGTCTTAAATATATAAGGGAGACCCAGACTAGGTGACGAGTTCCAAGGAGTAATCCAATGTAGGAATAGCCTACATCCCATCATCCTGTATTGATCATGGAGAAAACGTCCCTGAAAAAAGAGCAGATGCCGCCTGCCTTTGGAAAGATGGAATGTAGGGAAAAAGACAACACCACCATCCCACCAAACGAGATGGACCCGCGCGCCCTGGAAAAAGAGTCATATACAGAAATTGTTAGCCCGACATGATGGTATTCTCCTCAACATGGAGATTAGTAGAGTTCAATGCATCAATGGATTACTGTGTCATGGGATCCAGTTATCTGGCACTGGGTACCGTCAGGAAAATAGTAGGCCTAGCGTGATCCTCATCCAATTTTTGGTTAGTAGAACGTTGGGCATCCCGTTCTGTGATGTTGTCATCGTGGATCCCTCTTACCCATCATGGAAGATGGAATGGTGTTGGGGAATTGGTGTTTGATTCCTTTTTCTTTCAGCACTGATCGGTTAATCTCTATGATCCGTAGGAATCAAGTTGTAGCACCCAGAACGCGATCATGGCCTACACACCAACACAGGTGCATGGGAAGTGTCAATGCGGCAGTCCCCTGCATTTATATCTCTTCCGCGACGACATCTACACCCACAACCATGAGCCACCCACAACCCATCTCCCCATCTGAGGTCATCCAACGAAGGGTGATCAATGACCTCGTACGTCGGTACAAGGAGGAGGGCATAATCCAGACTGGAGATATGGCTTGCCTAGATCTGGAGGTGTCTGCGCCTCATCGTTAATGATGCCCCCGAGGGCCGTGCAGGGAGACGCTTCTCCCCACGCTAACACATAAAGATTTTGGGAGCCTCTCCTATGAACGATTTGACGACTCCTTTCCTTACACAGACGAGTTAGGTGACCCGAGCCACTGCCAATGCATATCAACAATTCCTTGAAAACACTGAGTAGGGGCACTTATATTACTGACCAGGATCGTGGCCCCAACCACCCCATGGGTAGGCTGGGTCGACTCTGTTTGTCGCTAACACAAGAAGTGGCCACCGAGAACTAAACTGCAACGATGCAACCCAGTACAGAGGTCCTCCATGTACCACTACCCTGGAGAATGTGGTCCATCCCCGCTACGAGGCTAGGCATGGAGGTCTGCCCCGTGAAACCCTAAATCCAAATGAGGGTCTTCCATAAGGCGATGACACTCGGTACAGAAGTTTCTTCTGTGCCCACTACACTGGGTATGGAGTCATTCCTCATGCCACTGACCGCCGGTGTGGATACATTGCACATCTGGTCTCTCATCAACATGGGGATCCTCCCAGTGACCTCTTAGCAGCTGGCGAAGTCCCTCCGCGCCTCAGCATCCAGAAGGGTTATGGAGATCCTCACATCACTAGCACATAACACAGAGGTCCTAACCATGTTCAACTAGACCAGTAAAAGGGGCCTCATCATACTCTTCCCCATGCTCCTATAATTTCTAGTGGTGGTCTTTCCTGCAGCAGCGCTATCCATCTAGGTCCTCCCCATGTCTCATTTGACATTTTTCATGATGCTCCTCACACCTCTACATACTCAAGTGGAAACCCTCTCCGCCTCAGCACCAGTACAGCCGAAGGACCTCATGTCAGAAATTATCCATGTCCTGAGAATCCACCCAGGGCCATGAAGGTGGGTCTTCGACACCATAAGAAGAATTCTGGGAAGGTCTGGATAGATATCAAACCATTCCATTTCTCAGACTCTGATGTGGAATACGACTCAGCTCGGGAACCCTCCCCTCACTCATCTGAGTCAAGGGATGGGGCAGGACCAAGGCACATCAGCATAATACTCCCAGAATTCGATTTCCATCAGATTCCTGCCTTCCTCCATATATATATCTAGGAGGATGAAAATTTTGCAACCCTGCAGGTCACAGTCGTGCAATCATCACTATCGTCACCAAAAGGGCTCTCTACCTCGACAAGAGATCACATAGTGATATTTTGGGGACCAATGGTGGGAAAGAGGTATCATGATATATCACCAATATCGATAGACCCAGTGCCAAGAAATGTGGCTTTCATCCCATTTTATCGTGACGTAGCGGCCTGGTCGCCACACTCTTCGGAGGATAGCCTGAGATTTGGCGGGCAATCGTCCCACTCATGGTACTCTCAATCAGCCAGCCTGTCGTTCCAGCAGTCTACCTCGGTACCGCTGCTAGTTCCTCAGTCCCCCCATATGAAGAATGGGGCAATCCAGGTCCAGACCATTAATCTGAGACGAGGAGATTATGGAACATCCATGTAGTGGACCACTTCCTCAAGATGTTCTGGACTGTGGTAGTGCAGAGTTTTCGCGCACTTGAATCCCTCACCCTAGAGGAGGTTGAATGTTTCCACCAAATCCTCAGGGCGATTCACTATCATCTTCGTCATTAGATATTGGTTTATCCCATGATCCAAGAACATTTTAATGATATTTGAAAGCAATGTCGTATAGTCAATCTGGCTGCGCTCCTTATGGCTCAGTGCCCCGAGTCACCAGGACATTGTAAGGTCCTTTAAGAGTGATGCCTTCTGAGTTTACTGATAATACACAATATCATCAAAAAGGATTCCCCCCATTTCAAATATGTGGATGGGGGATTTATGTTTCCCACCTCTTCAGTCCTATTTGGGGACATTCAGACTTGCTATTTGATATCGAGGACATGCCCCCAGGAAGGGTCTCAGTCCACATGGCTGACATAGTGGATGAGGAGGATCCATTGAAGCATCTTGAGGGGGACTTACACTCAAGGATGTGCCACCACTATTGGGTTCCTCGCCAGCAGATGAACCTATTAGGTCTACCTATGCCCACTGAGGCATTAGTACTCCGTTGGAATTCTAGTAATGGTAAAGAGAACGTCAGAGCATCCAAGAACTCTGACTCATCCGCCTCAGTGCAGAAGACAGTGGAAGACCCTAAGATGAACACATTGCACCAGCTAAATTCTGAGAAAAAGAATTTGGTCAATAACCTCTTTACAGAAAGTGTTGTAGTGTGACAGCCAGACTATGGAAATCCAAGACTAGTACAGTAGGGGTAGGAACAACATCAATGTGGCAAGCTGCCTCCTTGTTACCCTGACCTTCCTACCCCTGCAGACAGGGTTGAGGCCAGAAATTATGGAAAGAGTTAACGATATGTCTCGCCTAACCCTTTCGAACAGCACGAAAATCCAAGGGACCCCACTCGGGCTACACCATCCCCCCCTGTGGGTCGTGCCGCCAGCCGCTCCATGATCCATTGGGCCTGCTTACCATGTTGAAGAACCCACCAACATGCTCTTGTTTAGGGATCCCCGTCAAGACAGGGACCCCCGCCCAGATGATCCAATGGTGGAACACATTTCCCACCATGAGGCGTTGAAAACATGATAGGTGGAAATCCCACATGATGGAAATCCATATCCAGAATATGTGGTTGATATGCTGGCACCTCTAGGTTTTGGGAATCCCACCTTCTCCACCTTTAATGAGATGGGGGAGCGGCCACACCACCTGGCCCAAATCAACTCAATGTGTGGGCCCATGTACGAGACTTTAGCGCAGTAGGATGCTGCCAAGCTCTGCTATTTTGTTCAGACATTGGATGGGCCTGTATTCGTCTGGTGAAATTAGCTTCCCATCAAATCTGTAACCAACTGGGAGGACCTTCGAAGGAAATTCCTCTACAATTTTAGCTCCACCACATGGAAAACAATAATCACTTACATCTTCATGTGAAAATAATGGCCTGATGAGCATTTCACGGAATTTATCAACTGGTGGAAGGGGATTAAATATTCCCTTGACATTCCGCTGACTCATGAGAAATTACTAATGATGTGTGTAGGAAATGTCAATATAGAACAATTTCCCTCCCTGATCACCTAGAACTACCATAGAAGATTCCATGACTTCTTTGATAAGGCCCTCCGCCTAGTGGATTCCCTACAACAGGACAACCAAGCATGTTCATTGCCCCTGTAATTCTCTAAAGGAGGGATGCCAGAGCCGAGGCCGATGTGGTGGCCCCAATAAAGGCCCCCAAGAAGCTAGAACTATTACCAGTGGATCCCCCTACCCAACCTCATAGAGGCCCGCTTCCATCCCAGTAGAAGCCTCCTCAGAATCAGCAAGTTCCCCCCCAAAATGTGCCGCCAGCACCTAGGCGGGACAAACTTGGACCGCCTCCTCCACAGGCTCCTCCAGCACTTTTTTAGGGCTAGGCTCCATGTCCCCCCTTTCTGAACAGATGAAATCATACCTACTCCTTCAATTAGAATAAGTTCCACGTCTTTTTCTAGAGTGCATTGGAACACGAGATTGTGCATTTTCCTGAGTGAATATGTCCAGAAGAGGCAAACCTCACTGATCACCTCGACTACTGCCCATATTAGCAGATCCTGGGGATCGCTCTCAAGTACTGCTATGTGTTTAATCACTGGATTCAAGACCAGTTTGATAACAACTTAGTCATGTTTGGTGCGGCTCAGGCATAAGTGGAATGCTTCATTGTAAGGTTAGACAACAACAGAGACAGAGAGGGCATGTGGCAGCATGTCTCTAACTGCGAGTCCCAAATGTATGGTGACTGGATGGTTCGAAAAATGATTTCTCATGATCATGTAATTCGTGTACACCTGAATTAGCCATAGCATTTAGATGCTGCAGCTGCTACTTCTGCATCATCATCATAGGCGGATGCTTCCCAGAAGAGCAAGAATCGGCATCGAAAGGTAAAGAAACGCGCCCCCAATTTCATAATCGTACCAAATTCTCAGCGACATAATGAATTCAAAGATGAGTATTCCTCCTAGAAAATGCCCAGTAATGTAAGACTCTTTATGTGATATTCAAGGGTACACTTCGGTTCATATGATGGACTTGGGAAATCCCTATATAAATCATGATGACGGGGAGTGCCAGGCGAACCTCCCCAACGTCCCCAGCCAACGCCAACATCAGTGGAGCCATGGACATATGGGTCATCGAGGAACATCAGTTGGCACCTCCATCTAGTCCATGATTGGCACTAAGACCAGACAGCAGACCCAATGCAGAGCTTTACATGTGCACCCTCCACATCTGGTGTCATGAGGCCCGCCTCAATTGTCATTTGTGTTGTTGCATCAGGAAGATCCACTTTGACCATGAGGTGGCCAGCCTCACACTACCACATTCCGATATCAGTCATCCGACCATCATCTAGTAGCTACTCTAGGGTCTTTGACTAGTGAGCAGCAGGATATTCCCAACACCAACCAGCCGTTGGCCCAACCAGCAGGGCTCTCTATGCCTCCTGCCACAGAATGGCCTCCTGCGAGTAGAATCTCACACCTGGAAAGGAATTATGATGTTCTCAAGACCCTTTACTGCATCCCAGAGATGATTTCCATCATCGATTCCATTCTACTGTCATCAGATATGTGTGAGGACCTTGATGAGGTGTTAAGAATCCCCCACTAGTTTGAAATGGAGTTAGCAGTTGAAGAAGCCTTTCAAGATGAAGCCTCCATGAACGCTGAATGGAAGGCCATAATTTTGTTCTCTGGAGAAGATAAATTCTCTCCCTTATAGGGGAACATCCACCCACTTTACACCACTGACCAATTTAACAGTGTGGAGGTTCACCGCTGACTTGTTTACACTAGATCTTAGATTAACCTTATCCTGACACGGACACTACAGAAGTTGTGGTTATCCAAATATGACCTATCATCCATGGATTTAAGAATCCAAGGATACAAAAGGACAGTGCAGACCCCATTTGGTAATATCTATTTAAAGAACTAGTTTGGTGGCCTTGTTTCCAGCACCGAGATTATCGTTGTCTTCCAAGACAACACGTACAATGCATTGAAGGGAAGACCATGGCTCCACCTGCACATGGTGGTCCCCTAATCGTATCCCTAGTGACTCTTGTACTCACTCAATGGTCAAGTAGGCTTACTCCAAAGAGATGCATCACCTATTGCCTCTTGTGAAGCCCGATTCCTATACACCGACTATTACAAGAGAAAAAACAAGAATATTCAGGCCAGCGAGGTTGAACACATCACGGTTACAACTGACCCCTAGGTAGGTCTGAAAGACACCTATGTCTTCTCGATCTATCTATTGGAGGATACAATATTCGACATAGGTCATTTTTTTGTTTTTTCTATTACATGGGATAAGAATATTCCCAAGTCCAATAGACGGTGGAAAATCCCCTCGTACTCCTACACAAATCAGGCTGAGGTGATCCCGAAGCCTCCTACCCTCATAAGATAATGGGATGTTCTCCCCATAGCAACAGAGATACGTCATACATTCCAGTTTTTTCGAGTAGGAGACAACCAACTCAAGCCAACATGACACTATTTCATTGATATCATCATGTGTGGCCCCTTGGGTTGAAGACCAGATGGGATCATGTCGACAGCCTTTATTGTTATGGTTTCGGAAGCACAAGAATCACCTGATACAATGGAAACTACTGCTCAGTCTGGTATCAGCCTCCCGTAGGAATCATCTGACCCAAATAAATCTCCTCTCACTGAGGATCCCTCAACCATAAGAGAAGCATAGGATTTAAAGGTTCCGCCCCCAGCCTTTGAAGAGGGCATCTCTGCCATAATTAATGAATTGGAATAGGTGAACCTAGGTTGCAAGGCAGACCAAAGACCTACATTAACCATTTCCACCATGCCCCTCGAGGATAAGATACGATACATCGACTTTTGGAAACATCGTCGTGATGTATTCACATGGTTTTATGGTGAGATTACAGGGCTAGATCCCCAAGTAGTCGTCCAATGCCTTGGTCTCCTGACGAATCATCGCGAATTCATGAAGCCTCCCAAGAAGATGCACCCTTCACATGGTGCCAAGGTTGAGGTCAAAGTTGACAAGATCATTAGAGCCAACATCATCAAGGAGGTCTAGTATCCCATGTGGCTTACCAACATTGTGCCATTCAAGAAGAAGAACGGGCATATATGAGTCTGCATCGACATCCAAGATCTCAACCATCAGTGCTTGAAGGATGAATTTCCCCTTCCAGTGACAGAATTTCCAATCAATGGTACGACTTAGTTCAATACCCTATCCTTCATGGATGGTTACTCTGGATATAATTAGATCTGGATATCCCTCGAGGATGAGTAATCTACAGCCTTCAGTGCACCACTTTGTTCATTTTGTTACCATATCATTCCCTTCAGCTTAAAGAATGCAGGCGCCACCTATCAATGAGTTATGCCTCACATTTCATGAAAATCCTCGTGACAATGGTGGAATGTTATGTGGATGACTTGGTGGTGAAGTCTCGCCAAGGCTTGGACCATCTCAATGTCCTTGAGATAGTGTTCAGCTTCCTCTATTCTCACCACCTGAAGTTGAACTCATTGAAGTGTGCCTTTGGGGTCACATCCGGAAAGTTCCTGGTCATTGTTGTTAGATATAGGGGCATCAAGATTATTCTAGATAAGATCAAGTCCATCATCTAGATGTCTCCCCCAAGCAAAATTCTGGAACTCCGAGGTTTCCAAGGCCACTTAGCCTATATACGCTGATTCATTACACATATGGCTGGAAAGTGTAAGCCCTTTTCTTGGGTCATGATGAAAGGCTCCACCTATGAATGGGTCCAAGAGTGCCATACCGCATTCGATGAAATCAATCAGTTTCTGCTCCAGGCTCAGGTTTGGATGCCACCAGTCTCTGGAAAACCACTGATCATGTACGTGACAGTCCTGGAATGGTATCTTTGTGCCCTCCTCACCTATAAGAACAATGATGGAATGGAGAACAATCTTTACTACCTCAGCAGCATGATCCTCGATATGGAGACCATATACTACCCCATCGAGAAGAGAAGCCTCACAATGGTATTCGCTGTAACAAAATTGCCACACTAATTTAAACCCCATGAGTTACAACTGGTGTCTCTAGTAGACCCTCTGATGTATATTATGAACCACCCCATGTTGACCAGCCATTTAGAATGGTGGGAAGTAATTTTTCAGAAGTCTGAAATCTTGTTCATCCCATAGAATGCTATTAATGGTAAAGCATTGGAATACTTCCTTTATTTCTATCCGGCTCTTGTTGGCCATCCTTGGATCTCTTTTTTTTTCAAATGATGCAATCCTCTACGTAGATCATTCAATACAATGTTGGCAGATGAAATTTGATGGTGCATCCTGAAGCCCCATAGGTAGGAGGCTTAATGATCCGAGGCTCAATAGTGTACTCCTGGGTATTATCTTTATTACCCCGACACAAGCCAATCTGCCATACCCATTCTTGTTTTCTGAAAGATGCACCAACAACGAGGCAGCGTATCATTCTCTTATCTTTGGCCTCAAGCTGGCCCTCAAGATCAATGTGCCCCATTTTCATGTGAAAGGTGATTCCGAACTAATCATCATCAAAATCAACGGTGACTGCACCATTATAAATCGAGAGTGCAAACCATTATTGGAGAACACTATTCTACTAATGTCCCAGTTCCTATCTTGGTCAGTAGTTACTTATGTCCCTCGATCTCAGAACGATCAAGAGGATTCCTTTCCCGGCATGACTGCATCACTTGCATAACCCAGGCAGGATGATTTGATTATACAAGTGGATCATGAGAGAGTCATTACTCCCATCACCCCAGATGATGGAGAGGGCCTTCGGATAAACCATCTTACCGCGGGAGCCTCCACCTTAAGACCCCAAGGTTCCTTAGATGCAGTGGTTGAAGTGGCTCCCAACTAGAGAGCCCCCATTGTAATGCCCCAAACCCAGTTACCCAGAGACGGTGCATTATTACATGACATTAGCATGATCAAAAAAGATCAAGTCTCAAAATACCGATTAGTTTAGTAGCCTTGGAAACACTAGATACAATCATAAAGTTTACATTACATCATAAAATGAAAACTACAACAACATAGTATCCATAGTCCACACTCATATCCCCTCATACTATCCCTGCAGGTCAATCATAAAATACTTCTTCACATCCTGGGAAAAATAAAAAATAGATAGGGGTGAGCTCAGATGCCCAGTAAGGATAACAATATAGCAGAAACATTCCTAAATAAGCACAAAACTATAAGGCAATGTATAAATAAAACAAAATCCTTTTAAACATGATCTTCAGCACAATATGGCAACAATAAAATGAAATAATTCCATTTACTTATTCACATGGATATTTTACTAGTCTAATAATCACATTCAATATCAATAACCACTTTCATAATGATGGAATGCATAATGTCAGACTATCAAAACTATACAGTCAAGGTCTTGTGCCAAGACTACATATAATTATTTGTCAAGGCCTTGTTCCAAGACACTAGTTTTTCTCATGAGACCTACCGATGCATCAAGGAGATATACCGGGCTCCACCAGTCACTTTCTATGTCTAATGAATTCCTCATATGAATTGGATTAAACATAACATAAACATTCGTATTAAAACTAGCATACGAAATGTAAATTCTTTCTCCATAAACCATGAATGGTATAAAAATAACACATCCACATTAAAACATATCACAAAACCTTCAATACAATATGGAAGTTTGGTACCATAATAAATCAACTTTAAATAAACATAAAATCCATCAAAGGATGTTGACATAGATGAAATAAAAACTATTTGAGAGAAATTTATTTTTTAAAATCATTAAAAGTCCCACAATTGTAAAAGAAAACATTTAATATGAAAATATTATTATAAGCTTGTAAAGGAAGCATTGACGATTTAATAATGGAAGAAAATAGACGCCCCACGATATAAGTTAAAAAGATACATTCCTACCTTTATTTTGTCGAAAATGTTAAAAAGGACCTTGTTTGGAAAATGGTAGAAATATTTCTTTCAACACATTTTATAAAAAGTATAATGAGGTTATAAATGACTTTAACCCATAGTATAGTAAATAGTAAAATTTGAAGAAAAATGGATGTGGATGATAATGATGTTCTAGTCGATAATAACATATAAACAACCTCGGATAATGAAGAGATTTTGAAATAAACCCTTACCTTGTACTTTTCCTTGGTTGAGGGTAGTTTAACCTCCTTTATAATGGTGAAATAATTTTTATTAAATTATAAAATAATCATTTACATTAATATGATATAATATATTATCTTTTAACATGGATTTGTTAATAATATCTTAGTACTATCATCGTTTCAAGTGTTAACTTACTCATTTTATTTTATATGTTTTGTTACATAAGTCTTGTTTTTTATGTATAGGTTGTATCTTATTCATATAAATAATGATATAAAGTCCTCAAATATTATTTTTATTCATCAAATGAGAATTATATGTGATTGGATATGATGGGGAATGAAACTCATCGTGTTCGTGGAGACGGTAGTCCGAACGTACGCACGAGTGACAAAATCATTATTTTGATATTAAAATAACATATAAATGGATGGTATATCATATATAAGGAATACTTATCATGTTATATTTATTATTTACATAAATTAAACATCATTATCATAACCATAAAAATAATAATGTTTTGAATAACAATTACACCAAGACGTGGAGAGGGTAAGCCGTACGTATGCACGTATGGTGACATGTCATTCAAAGGATGGATAGAATACTGAATATGGTTGTAAAATATTTATAATAAAATCATATTATATATAAGATACTGGAGTTATTATTTTAGAATGTAAATAACAATGAATAAGAAGTTGAAGAAGTAAGGAACTTGAAAGAGGGTGGTGAAAACATTACCTCTTCTTCGGGTTCTTCCTTTTGATTTCATCAAAAGGGCTCCGTAGATTGGATTTGTGATAAAAATAAGGCCTCTAGGTTTAAGTGAAGGAAGTTGATAGAATATTTGGGCCAGGTTTTTCTGAGACAAAAGGCTTTGAAGGTACGAATTTGAGAGAAGTGGGAGTGACCTTTTAAAAGAGGGGTGAGGGGCACCTTAGGAAAATATAGAAATATTATTTTATAAAAAATTCATATTCAGTTTCTAATGGATCCAAAATGGAGTATTTAATATTTAAGGTGGGTATGGGTCGAAATCCTTTCAACCAATAGATTTTAGACAGGTTTGGGTCACTATATTAACCATATCATTTATATTTAACTCTTAGTTAAATAGTTTGACATTTACCATGTCTTTCTGTATTATTATATTATATAGCTAATAAACATACAATAAACTGCCAAGAGAACCCCAAGTGGGTTTTTAATGACATACCTATCATCATATAAGTCCTTTGGCCGAACCATAGATTTTTAGGAATATTTTATCAATTATTAATATAATATTTGTTCTAAAAAACTATTTTATGTCAATTTGGACACCATTTAATTATATATTTTTGTTAAAGTCTAAATAACATAATTAATTCGAACCAAATTCATTTAATAAATCCTTACATGTCATATTAACCAATGAAATTTTTGGAATTCATTAAAAGTCTAAAATTATATTTATTTGGGTATTTATAATATCAATTATTTTAATATTTCACTAATAAGGTAATTATTGAATCATAATTGTGTCAAAAATAAGTTAAATAATTTAAGGTCTAAAAATTATAAATAAAATACCATTTTTTAGGAAATATTTTTATCATTCTTGTGAATATTTATAATTGAATTTATCTTATGTATAACCCTAAATTAAAAATGTTTTGGTTATTTAACTTTGATTTTATCTCTTTTAACAATTCTTTGAATAAAATTATAATAAATGTCATAATCAAATCCAGGTGGACCAAAGTGGTTCATATTTTATTCCCAAGGTTGTATTTGGTCGAATTATACTTATCCAATAGAATTACGACATGTGTTAGTGTAATAATAATATCATTTTTACCCTTAATTACTCTATTTACTTTTAACTGTGGTAAATAAAAGTAAAAAGTTACTATTCATCAAAAATTATTATTATCTTATTGAAGTACATTTTAATTCTTAATATTGAACGTGTCTCTTGGAATTTTGAAATTCCACTAACAAAAGCTATAAAAATAAGTTTTATGTAAATTTGCAAATTCTCTTTGGAGATGGGTAAAAGACGTTGAAAAGTTCAATAATATTTTGATATATCTAAAATTATTATAAACTGACTACAATTAATTACATTTAACTTATATAGTTATTATGTAACTATTTATACCAAAAATAAATTTAAATAAAATAAATAATTATTTAAATAAAAATTTTGTTTTAAACTATAACTTAGTGTTTTTCACTATTCATCAAATATTAAAAGTTATCAGAAAAATACCAAAAATTTACCCTAATACAATTTTGATATTCCAAATTCAATAATGAAGTCTGTATTAAAAAATTAAAAAAATAGAAGCTTCAATTTTTAATTTAAAATTAATTCCCGCTGTCAAAATTAAAAGGCATATTTTTATGAAATAATAACTATCAAAAGATTGACACTTGTTTATGTCCAATTTCAAATTGAAATTACTTACAATGACTATAATTTGATTAAATGGTAAAAATATAATCTATTTATACTTCCAAACCATTAAAATGTATAATTTATCAATTTAAATTATTTTGATTTAAAATGTTGTTTTTAGTTAAAATATTGTATTTTCACTATTCACCCAAATATGAATGTTATCAGAAAAACAATAAAAAATTATTGAAACTAAATTCTTATGTCCCAATTCTAAATAAGAATTTTATCTTGAAAAATTGAAAATATATATAAGTTTAAAAATTTTATTTAAAAAGGAATCACAATTAAAAGGAGGTAAAATTGCATATTTTGAAAAATACTTCTTTTTTCTGAAGAAAAATGAATTTGTTCTTACATTATGTTTACCAAACTCATAATATGGATTCTAAAATTATAAGTATTATATAAATTTCAATATTCAGTTAATACAATTCATATCCGCTTTTGAACAGCTTGTTTGGTAACCCATGTTGCGTTAGAACTCAGTGTTGTCTATAGTGCAATTTATTGAATTACATTGAAGAAATAACGTACTATGAAATCATGGGGTGTTACATTCTTACATCCTTAAATAAATTGTATCCTTGCAATTTGAAATTATTTTTTGAAAATAAAAGGTTGATAATAGATAATACCTTTGGGAAAACCCACATCGAAAATTAGGTTAATAAAATTTAGTCTTAATAAGAGGAAAAGGGAAATGAAAGGGTCACCACCAAATTATGATCTCGATTGGGAGAAAATTGGTGGAAATTGGAGACATATAGTTTGTGGAAAAACATAAATATTTATAGGTAGTGATTTAGGTCACCAATCACAAATAAGTGTAAAATTGAAGGCCTTAAATTCATCAATATATAATGATTTAAAATACCATCAATCCAACAAAACATATGGTATTAGGATAACACATTTTTTGTTTTATGATCCCTTCACTAAAGTATAAGAATTAATTTCTTCATAGAATAATAGAAGTAGAAATATATATACTTGATAAGTAGAGTCCCATTATTTAACTAATTTCTACCACAAACTCATCTATCACTCTAAAAGATAATAGAACATAAAAATAATATTTTATTTATCCTATTCATATATAGTTCAAAAAAAATGTATTTATAATTCATATAGAAAATTGTTTTGAAAAAAGACTACATTATTCAATCTAGGACATCACGTGGGCCAGTGGTAGGTGATACACCCTTGTCTTCCTTCGGTTGCGGGTTCAAGTCTCGCGGCCTTACCGGACGTGATGGGTTGTCGCCCGACCTCCACGTTGTCCTTTTATGGAAATAAAAAAATAATCTAAAACTAGAATTATCCAAAATACTTCTGTCTAAACTCATAGTCAAAAATATATAAGGAAGGTAAACCCATTGAAGATCCTTTTTCCACGTAATAACATGTGACCACCTTCATCAAACACTGAAACATTCTAAATTACCATAAAACCTTATTTATTACATTCATGATCCCTTATTCTTTATAGAATACTAGATATATACACCTTCTATCTAAAAATGTTATAAACTCCAGCAATGATAGAATATTAAAATCAATAATCAATTTCACGTTAATCAAGAATATCTAATATAATTTATCAATATAAATCATGTATTATTCCAAAATCAGTACTTTGGTTTCAGAACCATATTATGGTTTATCTTTCTCTCAACCATATATTTTCCAAAAATTTAACCTGCTATTGGTTCACTTTTCTTGGTTCCAAAAAATATCAAGTCCTTAATGAAATAATACTGCAGTACAATCCTTATATACTCCATAATTATTATAACAAGTACATTGTTGGTACAACACTCATGTGACATAATTCAATATTAACAACATAAGAACTTTAATCATTCCTCCTCATCTGGGGTAGTATCATATCTTGATTATTATCCAATAGCATCATTTGGGGAATACTCTGATGATTTGGACATCGGTCCGCGTAGTGTCCCAACACCTTGCAGATGAAGAATTGTTCATTTGAAACCTTTTTCTTACCCTTGCAGTCACGTACTTGGTGTCCTTCTTCTACACAATTATAACAAACTCACATTCCCTTCAGGAAAGTTTCAAGGGGGTTTCTTCCCATAGTTATCACATATGGTAAAATTAATTTTTCCCCCTTCCCTTTATCCATCTATCTCTCTTCCATAATTTTATTCTCTTGCTTCCTTTCAAGGACATAGGACTCGGAGAATTATTTACTTATTTTATTAAGACATGATACTATTTCTTTATATGTTTAGAATAAATGGGAGAATATTTCTCTTATAAATGTTGGCTTAATACTGTGAAAGATGTGACCCTTCTTACTCTTTTGGATCATACGTATTGTTGGAGTTCAGATTCCTTCTACTGGGCTCCATTTCTATACAATAGAATAAACAAGGTTAGTTTATTAATTGAAATGAATAATTACAAACTTATAAAATACCGAACGTAAATTGAATGGTTTATGGATATAATACATAATCATAAAGATGTTTTCATTGAGGAATTATATACTCATAAACCCTTCATAATGATTTTTTATGATAATGAGAATTATCGTAAGCATATCCCTCGAGAGTGTCGTAACAAAGAGTGCAGCAAGGCCCATTTTCGTGCACCAGTTCCCATTCGAGTCTAGTACAAAGCGTTGTTTTTGGGATTTACCTCTAGGTACATCTGTGCCAAATCCACCTCTTCCGGCTCGTATCCAGACAAGGATGTAGTGCTTGAAAAACTCACAAAATCTCTACAATACCGAAATTCTAGGATGTTCTTCTATAATAATCCTCAAATTCCATCTTAGGTCTATGTGATTTAATCAGAGATTATCTAAATCTAGTTTCCAAGGTTTGTACTAATCTTCTTCCGATATCAACTATAACGCCCCAACCCCAGTTACCCAGATTCAGTGCATTATTACATAACATTTTCTTGATCACAATACATCATGTCTCGAACGATCGATTCGTTTAGTAGCCTTGGAAACACTAGATACATTCATAAAGTTTACATTACATCATAAAATGAAAACTACAACAACATAGTCTCCATATTACACACTCATATCCCCTAATACTATCCGAGCAGGTCATTCATAAAATACTTCTTCCCATTATGGGAAAAATAAAACATAGAAAGGGGTGAGCTCAGATGCCCAGTAAGGAAAACAATATAGCAGAAAAATTCATAAATAAGCATAAACATTTAAGACAATGTATAAATAAAAAAATCTTTTTAAACATAAATTTCAGCATAATATGGCATAAATAAAATGAAATAATTCCATTTACTTATTCATATGGATATTATTCTAGTCGAATAATCACATGAAATATCAATAAACACTTTCATAATGATGGAATGCATAATGTCAGACTATCATAACCACATAGTCAAGGCCTTGTGCCAAGACTAAAAATATTTTATTGTAAAGGCCTTTTTCCAAGGCACTAGTTTTTTTCATGAGACCTACCGATGCGTCTAGGAGCTATAGCACGCTCCACCTGTCACTTACTATGTCCAATTCATTCCTCATATGAATAGGTTTAAACATAACATAAACATTCGTATTAAAACTAGAATACGAAATGAAATACATTCTCCATAAACCATGAATGGTATAAAAATAACACATCAACATTAAAACATATCACAAAACCTTCAATACAATATGGAAGTTTTGTATCATAATAAATCAACTTCAAATAAGCTTAAAATCCATTGAAGGATGTTGACGTAGATGAAATAAAATCTATTTGAGAGAAATTTCTTTTTTTAAATCATTTATAAGTCACATAATTGTAATAGAAAACATTTAATATGAAAATATTCTTATAATATTTTATGAGAAGCCTTGAATATTTTATAATGGAGGAAAATAGCCGCACCCGCCGCATAAGTTAAAAAGAGACATTATTACCTTAATTTTGTCGAAAAGGTTAAAAAGAATTTTTTTTGGAAAATGACAGAAAGATTCCTTTAAAACCATTTAATAAAAATTCTAGCAAGGGTATAAATGACTTTAACCCATGGTCTAGTAAATAGTAAATTTTTTTTGAAATTAGTTTTTAATAAACATGGATGTAGATGATAATGAAGTCCCAGTAGATAATCACATATAAACAACCTCGGATAATGAAGACATTGTGAAATAAACACTTCACTTGTACTTTTCCTTGGTTTAGGTTAGGTTAAACTCTATTATAATGGAGAAATAATTATTATTAAATTATAAATGAATCATATACATTAATATGATATCATATATGATCTTTTAATAATGATTTGTTAATAATATATTAGAATTATCATCATTTCAGATGTTAACTTACTCATTTTATTTTATATGTTTTGTAACATAAGTCATGTTTGTTATGGATAGGATGTATCTTATTAATATAAAGAATGATATCAAATCCTTAAACATTATTTTTAGTCATCAAATGAGAATTATACTTGAATGGATACGATGGAGAATGAATCTCATCGCGTTCATAGAGACAGTAGTCCGTACGAACGCACGACCGACAATATCATTCATTTGATATTAAAATACCATATAAATAGATTATATATCATATATAATGAATCATTATCATGTTATATTTATTATTTAAATCAATTACACATCATTATCATACCCATCAAAATAATAATGTTTTGAATAACAAATACACCATGACGTGATGACGGTAAACCGTACGTATGCACATATGGTTACATGTCATTAAAAGGATGGATATAATACTGAATATGGTTGTAAAATATTTATAATAACATCATATTATATATAAGATTCTAGATTTATTATTATAGAATGGAAATAACAAAGAAAGAAGAAGATGAAGAAGAAATGAACTTGAATGAGGGTGGTGAAAACATTACCTCTTCTTCGGGTTCTTCCTTTTGATTTGATCAAACGGACTCCTTAGGTTGGATTTATGATAAAACTAATGCCTCTAGGATTAAGTGAGGGAAGTTAAAAGAATATTTGGGTAGGTTTTGGCCAAGCCAAACGGTTTTGAATGTATGAATTTGGGAGAAGGTGGAGTGCTCTTTTATAAGAGGGTTGAGGGGAACCTTAGGAAAAGCTAGAAATATTATTTTATAAAAAATTCCAATTATGTTGATAATGGGTCCAAAGTGGATTATTTAAAGGTTAAGGTGGGGGTGGGTCGAATCCATTTTAACAAATAGATTTTAGACAGTTTTGGATCACTATATTTACCTTATCATTTATATTTAACTCTTAGTTAAATAGTTTGACATTTACCATGTCTCTTTGTATTTTTATATTATATAGTTAATAAACATACTATAAACTACCAAGCGAACCCAAAGTGGTTCATTAATGAAATACCTATCATCAAATAAGACATTTTCCTGAACCTTAGATTTTTCTAAATATTATATCAATTAATAATATAATATTTGTTTTAAAAACTTCTTTATGTGAACATTGACACTATTTAATAATTTATTTTTGTTAAAGTATTAATAACTTTTTTAATTCGAACCAAATTCATTTAATCAATCCTAACATTTCATATTAACCAATAAAATTCGTTAAATTCATTTAAATTCTAAATTATATTTATTTCGGTATTTATAATATTAATTATTTTAATATTTCACTAATTAGGTAATTAATGCATCATCATTGTGTCATAAATAAATTAAATTATTTAATGTATAAAATTTATAAATAAAATACTATTATTTAGTAAATATTTTTATATTCTTAATGAATATTTATAATTTAATTTATCTAATTAATAACCCTATATTAAAAATGTTTTAGTTGTTTAACTTTGATTTTATCTCTTTTAACTCTTCCTTGAATTAAATAATAATAATTGTCCAAATCTAATCCAAGTGGACCAAAGAGGTTCATATTTCATTACTATGGTTGTTTTTGGTCGAATTATACTTAGAAAATAGAACTAGGACATGTGTAAGGGTAATAATAATATCATTTTTACCCTTAATTACACTATTTACTTTTAACCGTGGTAAATAAAAGTAAAAAATTATTATTCACCAAAAATTAATTTTATTTTATTGAACCACATTTAACTCCCTGATATTAACCATGTCTCTTGGATTTTTGTAATTCCACTCACAGAATCGGTATAAATAAGTATTATGTGAATTTGAAAATTCTCCTAGAGGTCGGTAAATGACGGTGAAAAGTTCAATAAAATTTTTATATAACTAAAATTATTATAAACTGATTCCAATAAATTTCATTGAACTTATATAGGTTTTATGTATCTATTTTGACCTAAAATAAATTTAAATAATATAACTAATTATTTAAATAAAAATTCGGTTTTAAACGATAACTCAATGTTTTTCACTATTCATCAAAAAATAAATGTTTTTAGAAAAATACCAAAAATTAATCCTATGATAATTTTTATATTCAAAATTCAATAATTAATTCTATTTTACAAAATTAAAAACATATAAGTTTCATTTATTAATTTAAAATTAATTCATGCTCTCAAAACTAAAAGGAGTATTTTTAAGAAATAATAACTATCAAAAGTTTGACATTTGTTTATGTCCAATTTCAAAGTGAAATTACATAAAATGACCATAATTGGATAAAATGGTAAAAATATAATCTATTTATACTTCCAACCAATTAAAATGTATAATTTAACAATATAAATTATTTTGATTTATAAAGTTGTTTTCAGTTAAAATATTGTATTTTTCACTATTCACCCAAATATGAAAGTTATCATAAAAACACCAAAACATTATTGAAACTAAATTCTTATGTTCTAATTCTAAAGAAGAAGTTTAATTTTTCATATTTAATAAATAGAATATTCAAATATTGGATTTAAAAAGGCTTCGCCCTTAAAAGGCGGTAAAATTGCATTTAAACAAAATACTCTTTTATCTGAAAAATATGTATTTGTTCTTAAAATATGTCTAAAAAACACATAATATGGATTATAAAATTAAAAATATTATATAATGTTCAAAATTCAGTTAATACTATTCGTTACCACTTTTAAAGGGCTTGTTTGGTAATTCATGGTGCGCTGGAACTCGGTCTTGCGTGTAGTGAAAGTTATTGAATTACATTGAAAAAATAATGTACTATGAAATCATGAGGTGTTACACCCCTTATCGAGTATCTACAAAATGGTTACCTCCCAACTAATTAGGCTGAGCGTGAGTGAATCCAACACTGCACATTGTAGTTTACCCTCTATAGTAGTCCCAGTCTTGATCATATCCTCTACAAGAGTGGGTTTGATGGTGTCCTAATCCATTGCATCCAGGAATCATGATTTCTCACGTCACTCTTGAGGTTAATGTAGGCTCCTACAACGCCCCTAGACTGGGCCAAATCTGTCTCACCTGATTCGAATATTGGGGTATTTATGGCCCTCTATGATCCATGACGGAATATAGTTATCCAAGAGGTGTCATGTGTGTCAAGTTCATGACAACATCTTGCATCGTCCACCAGAGAATCTCCACACTACCAACTACTATTGGCCCTTTTCAGTCTAAGGAGATGATGTCATGGGACCAGACCCGCCGGCGAAAGCTCGCCATTGTCGATTCATCCTGACCGCTACAGACATCTTTTCAAAGTGGGTAGAAGCAGTTCTGCTCAAGGAGGTCAAGGCCTATTTCATATTTGACTTTGTGAGCTCCAATATCATATACTGATTTGGAATCCATCAAGCTTTCCTCACATATAACGTCACCAACTTCCGAGTAGCTGTGTTGAAGAAGTTGTACAAAAAGTACAAAATCCGTTCGAACCATACCTCCACCTATCTCACACAGTAAAAAAGACAGATCGAGAGTTTCTAAAAAACCCTCAATAAAATTTTGTGAAAAATATTTCATCAGAATAAGAAGAGTTGGCCAAACATGTTCCGCAACGCCCTCTAGGATTATCGAACGATGGCTCATAATTCCAACCATGTGACCCCATATTCCCTGGTGTACAGAGCTGAGGTCGTCCAGCCCATCTAGATCCAGTATACTTCGTTACGCATAACGGTCTATGACTAGGAGGCACCAGATAAGGTAGCCGAATTTTTTCTTGCTGAATTGGAAGCACATGAAGATAATATTCTTCATGCCCTAAACAATCTGGAAAGGCATCAGAATAAGATAGCTAGAGCCTTCCACAACACGGTTCACCTCCGCTGTTTCTCGCAAGGTGACTTGGTATTGGCCCTCCGGACACCATTGATCACTGGAAAGAAACTACCCAAGTAGGAGCCCAAATAGAAAGAATATTACATAATTCATAGGTTTTATCTCAATGGTGCCTACTCACTGGTGACCACGGATAATGATCATATAACTCCTCCCACCAATTCCATGTCTCTCAAGTAATACTTTTCCTAAGTCGGTCGGTCCCACATGACCTTAAACACTAGCCGGTTCTGCATGACCTTAAATTTTCGGGTCCAGAATGACCCTAAACTATTGGGTCCCACATGACCTTAAACTTCCCATTATCTTGGCCGCAGGATGTCAAAATGCAAATCATTCTAAGATGTATGTACAAATTGATTCCCATCTTTATGGGATACGTTGGAATGCTCATATGCCTCGTTTGATTCGATCCCCAATACTCTTCCTTTTGAATATTCCCCCATTGGAATAGTTCTCTCAGAGGATCATAAAACGGTGTACTACATGTGTCCTTGGCCCCGCTCATGTCAGAATTATAATGATCAATCCATGTTCTCTGTCCTCATTCTTATATTCCCCCACTTCCTCACTGCATGATGGTAAACAGAATTTCCTTCTTGAACTATGTGTGGCTTGATTCCAATCCCCGTGGGATACATAGGAATTCACATACAGTATTTCTATTGGCCTAGCCCAAAACTTTAGTATCTCCCCTCAGGTCAAGACCTATGGTGTGGTGCATGATCTTGCCTCAATTTATGTTTACTTCATCATAATCATGCCATGCGCCCCATTCCTTAGAGACTTCCACCTATTTCATCGTCAAACATGACATTGAAATGCACAAGCACACATATGCCTCAATCACAATCCTTATTTGGGAATCCATCATCATTCATTTCCAAATGGATAATCGAATTCCATGGATGCTTGGTCCAAGGACCCTCCTACAATCTTGGGCTAACGACCTTGTGGGTTTCATAGAGCGAATGTTCACAAGTCCCACGTCGCGAATACAACCAGCGGTTGACTTTTTATTGTTCTTCCCATTCCTGGTAAAACGATACAGACATTGTGTTTCAAACATGGTAAACATATATAATTTGTTGTTAATGTAACCCCGTAAGTCCCATGTATTGAGTGTAATGGTTCATTCTGCCCCACATTCCATCAAGTCGTGGTTTCCTTCGGGTGATTCCACCTATCTTACCCCCCCATATAATGTGGAGAGGCATGTCTTACTTCATGTTTCCCATACTGAGAATTTCTCACGTAGGCTTATGATCTATGATGAGGCAACACCCACATAAGAGGTCATATGAAATAGTTTGGCCGGGATGCCCAGTCTCAGGTTCCCTCATCCTTTTGGCTCCTTAGATTATGTTCTCATTTGGGGTTATGTGGTTTGGTAGGGACTCACATCCTTATTCATGTCGGGCTATATGACCACACCACATAAATCCCTAGGAGAAACCATTTCTGTATTTAGACCCCATCTACAAGAACATGCCCTGCCAAGATCTATGGGCCCCATCATCTGGGATTACGTTCTTCTTTTTTTGGAGGGACCATCAAATTTCATGGATGCTAGGCCCAAGGGCCCTTCTACCTTTAGGAGCCAACATCCCTGAGGGGTTTAGGCAACAAACATATAAAAGTCCTATGTTAAAAATTAGGTTAGTGGTAGACACCCAATTGTTTAACCTAAAATCAGATCACGAAAGGATGGATGTTGTGTTGTGAATCTTGTCATCAAATATATTCCACATTCCGATCTCTATGAACGCAAACCAAGATCACTATCATCCTCATTGCAAGACGTTAAACTACAATCAGGCCACAACATTCTATCAATGGACTAGTATCGGGCCCCTGGCCCTTTCCTTCATTTAGGATTGTACGGTGTTGTATGGTAACTTGTCCTCATTCACGTTGGGTTACTCTCCACGTCATACACCTCCCTTGTTTGTGGTATCTTACCCATTTGCATCCTTATTGCATGATAGTAAACTGCACATTACAATAATCTAGAACCACCCGTGTCTTGATTCCCATACTCATTGGATACATATGACTGCCCGAATGACTAATCTTCGGGCACATATTCATCCCTTAGAAACCTCCTTGTCATCATGGCCCTTTGGCCTGCATTTTCCTAGACATAGGGGTTTTATGGTGTGGTATGGGATTATGTCATCATTCATGTCGTGTTACTCTTCGTGTCGTATACCCCCTATTTGTGGTATCTTATCTGTATGTGCATCATTTACATAACTATGTGTGGCTTGATTTCCATCTTCATGGGATAATTAGGTCCATCCAAACATTTGATCTTCAGGTCCAACCTCATCTTGGCCCCTGGGCCTGCATTCCCTCTGAGAGAGGAATATATGGTGTGTTATGGTATTATTTTCTCAATAATGCTAGGTGTGGTAACAACCATGCCATGTACCACCTTCTCCTAAGAGTTCTCCATCCACTTATTCCATAATCATCCTTTTCAAATAGTCCACACTCTAGTTGGCCCCCCGGACCCTATTCGGGGATTCACCAATGTGCCAGGGAGTACTCTAGTTCATCACTTAGAGTGTCAGATTCTGGCTGGTCATGCATTCACCCATTTTTTAAGGCTTCATGTTACCCTTATTTAGGGATTTCATCACCATTAACACTTGAATGGACCCCTAGATGGAATGTATTCTCATACCAAGGTCCCTCCTACTATTAAGGGACAAAATCCTCGAGGGTTAAAAGTAATCAATTGATACAAGTCTCGTGATGCAAATATGGTATGTTCTCAAACCTCATTTATTGTTCCCACATCATGTCAAATGATAAGGAAATTGTGTTTCTAACATGGTCAATAATTAACATCCATCATCATGTCAACCCCGTTATGCCCAAAATTTCTGTTACATGATTCATAACCTAGTCTACTTCATCATGTCTAGGTAGAATTTTGAAACTATAGGTACAATTCCTCAGTGCGCATTCGCAGGTTTGGAGAAGAATGTAGCGATAATGAAATCATTTTAGGGACCGTGTTGATTCCACCTTTCCATGTATTCCACACATTTCAAATACCTTACCATCCATTTTCTCCTATAGTGATTTTGACTCACATAGTCATTGGGATTGGGTTAAGGTCCTCACTTACTTAGAATAGTCCAGCTTCTCAATAGTCCAAGTTCTAAGACCTTAAACCAAGATCTTTTCGTATTGCCTCTTTTTGATAACTATGTATAGATTTATTCCCTTCCTCATGGGATACGTAGGAATACCTAGGCATCTCATCTTAGAGTACAACCTAATTGAGATCCAGTCTCTCCTACTTCCTACCCTCTTACCTCTTTTTGGCCCATTGGACCAAAGTTTCTCTCTCGGAATCGCGCACGGTGTGGTGTGGAACTAGTCCATATTCACGTCAGGTATGCTTTATTGCACCATAAAAATCCCCCCTATAGCCTCTTCTATACTATTTCTATGCCGCACAATATTAAAATGTATAGATGGTACCATCAGATGACCCTAAACTGTGATAGTATCGTCCTGGCAGCATGACAAAGAAACGGCGCTGCATTGTGTTTCCCTTGCTTAAGGCACTTCATGCATGGTATCGACCAAACAAAATACCATTATTCAATTCCTTTATTAGGATTAATTCTTATTGGGATGAATTGATTCATTATTCTAGGCCCATCTCCTAAAAAAACACATTCATTCACCCTAAAGGACAAACAAGACTTATCAAATGCCGCTTCTTTTGGTGTGAGGGCCAGAACCCCACTCCCCTTTTATCCCTGGCACTGGTACCTTACTAGGAATCCTCATAAAACTATTTTTTTTCTTTATTATTATCCTCATGGGATTCGTAGAGATTCCCAGGAATTTCTCCTTAGGTCCATCCCCTTGAATCAGAAGTCCGGTTCCTCCTCATTTTTTCTCCTTTACCTGAACACTTTTTGGGGAACCATGTGACCACAATCTTACCATGAACAAGTTCAGGACTCCACACATTAATGTTGATAAGTAACAGTTTCATCACCAATGAAATCCTACCTAAAATTAGGAATGATCCATGATAAAATCGATGAGTCAACATAATGTGTCTCCACCACGGTGATGTAATTATAACAGTGTCAGATTCAGTTCGAACAAAAAACCACTTCATATTCCACACCTTTCGTGCCCTTTCTTCAGACCCTCATCCTCTTTCACATCTAATGAAACTCCCAAATAGTATGGATGCTCAGCGTATGGCTCGCCTATTTTTTATGACCAATGTTTCGAAAGGCAAATCGTTGACATTCCGAGTCAGGCCCTGTGTTTCGAACATGGTCAGTGGTAGGCCCTAATTTTTCATCCCCATTATAGGAAAACACTATATAGATGTTATGTTTCGAACACATTAAATAGTTATCTTTTATTGTCGAGCCATCCCCACAATGTTTCCAAATTTGGGGTATTGTAATTCACAGTTTCTGTTCCCTTATGTTCTTTTGTCTTCCAACGCCCCCGAATTTACCCCACTCATGAAATGGAGAACATTAGAAACACGATACGTTGATTATTCTTAGGTACTCTCCCTCTGATTGGGCCTCTCCCTTATTTTCCTGGAAATTCGGATTGGGTTTTTGAATCCCCTGGATGCCTGATGCATGGTCTGCAGTCCCACATTTTAATAGAATAATATGGTGGTCATCCTTTGTTTCTCACATCGGGTTTGACCCACGTGTGCTTAGGGATTGACTATTGGATGCTCCACGAATGTCATTGGAATGCAATTAACCAACACAAATAACATAAATCATGCATGCATTTGGCATTAAATAATCAATCCATGAAAGTGTGTTCAAAGTTTACAGGCATTACAACACCATAGGATCATCCCCTCCCATGGATGAGTTGACCCCATCAAGAGAGCGTTGTAGCTCTATCACCCTCTAGATTGTGGAGTCCAGGGCTTGATGCCGCCTATTCATCTTCAGCTCCTCCTCATCAATGATGGGGAACAGCTCGTCAAACGCAATCCGGTCCTGCTCAACACTGGTCCGGATGACAAGAATTTCAGTGGAGGATCACTCTAGACACTCCTCAGCCTCCAGAGGCTAGGCCATCAGTCACACTACTATCTCAGATTGTGTGTTGAGTGAGGTTGATTGCTCATCTACCTGACTCTGCTGCCTCTGGACATCATTTTCAGCTTCTTGGAGTGTTTTAATGTTCATCACCTTCCTCTGAAGCCAGCCCACACCATTTCCATGGCCATACATCTGAATCATATCCTCCTTAAGATCTCAGATGAGCATGGGGGGATGCTGGGAATCTACTCCCCTAGCACACCGCTCACACAGCTGGGAGCGAATTCTATCAATCTTATCCCACCATAGTTCTGGGGGGTGTCATCGATGAAGTGCATAATCAACTTTCATGACTGGTGGTAGACTATTTTTTTCCTCTTCATCAGAAGTCATTTCGTCCCAGTCGGTCCTCTTGGTAGGCTCATATGTAGGGAATTACCCCAGGAACTCATCAACCAGGTCTGCATCTGGTGTTTGATCAGGCATGTCTGGACATGGGCTATCCGACATATCCTCATCATCAGACCCCACCTTGATGTTCTTAGGCTCAACCTCTTATACTGTCTCGCTGGTGATCTGGAGCACCAATATACGATCAATCTGGACATCCACCTCAACAATCACCACCATTACCTATGGAATGGTGCTTCCAGGGTTACCAAACAACCTCTCCAAGGCAACACATGACCTTTGGAGGACTGTGCATAATAAAAAGGGATCATTCACGTCAGTTTACATGGTCGATGGATGAAAATCATTAATTTTATATAGGATACTTACATTTATCAAATTCTCAGTCTCGTTCTTGGGTTGATGCAGTCGGGACCCCAAATCTTGTCCCTCGATATATTGTTGGAAGGTCTAATGATTCGAGAGCCACATCGGGTATTCCGGCCCTGCTAGACATGTAGATCTCCATAGCAGTAAGCGTGGACCTTTAAGGTCCCATGTATGTATCTTTTGAGGGTCGAGAACAAGCTCTGTGCACAAGGCCATCCTGCACAATTTAGATGTTAGGAAGGATTCCAAAATGACCTGAAAGTAGGCCGTGAAGAGTGGGTTTGGAATCTTTACATCAAGGGCCACGATGAAATATTTAAGATCCGATTCTTGATCACTGACTTCACCCTCCTCTAGTGGGATCCCTCCCCTGGCCTCGTCTCCCCATGATGATTCATATGATTCTTCCAATAGAGGGAACCATTCCCTTTTTTCAGCAGCTGACAACTGCAGGAGAGTGCTGCGATCGAGCAACAACTTGACTCTATCTGTCATCAGACACGGGGTACCCCAAGAGTACACAATTTACTCTAGCTCATTCATGTATTTCTCTACCTCCGCCTAAGATACCATAAAGACGCCCTTGATAAGGCATATCCCTGGAAAATCCTCCCCTAAACCATTCATATGTTCCCACATCTTCAACGGGTTTATGAATTTCTGGTTAATGTCCCAGATGTCCCATGCCTCCGAGAAGACAAAAATATGTAGAATATCAATGTGGTGAAGCTACTTCCCTAGATACTGAGAGGATATTCAATAGAACCCTCTAGGTGGCCTCCCCTATGGATAGTTCTGCTCTTATGGGACCACCAGATCTGTTGCCACTACTGCCACTCCCTCAACTGGTGCAGGCCTTGCTACTACGGTAGCCCCGAAACAGTTAGATTCTCTTACCACCTTATGACCTCATCCCTGAGGTTTTGGAGGAACGCCTTCATCATCTCGAATTGTTGGTTGCTTTAACATTTCCACCGGGTAGTCCGTCTCCCAACACTGGGCATGTTCCTTCACAAACCTGACGACTTCTTTCGATAGAGGTAGCCGGTTCCGCATCTTCAAAACTTTCCATGTGGACATGAGCTACATATGCCTCATCACACATGAGTGTTCCTTGTAGCGCACCCCTAGATAGACTTTATGGATCATTCGCTGAATGTACCGAATTAACGAGATAATCGGTGCATGATGTATGGCTCACATAGAGGCTCACGATCCACCCATTCCAACAAAACTCAAACCTCTAAAGACAAGGAGATAGGAATGGTGCTCCTACGTCCCCCTAAGATCATCATTGAATACCCCCATTGGCAATGGAAATGGGTGGAAATTGAACTCCTCCACCTTCCACACTCAGTTCGAAACAAACGGTGCGGTCAGCCTGGCTGGAAAGCTCCCGGAAACGTTCAGGATGGATGGATAGAAGTTTGATTCCGGAGGGGAAATGGGGTTTTTATATTAATAAACCCCCCTAACATGTGCCTATATCCACCCATAAAAAATTTCAAATGGCCCACATATTCATTGTGGCCTCTCCCCCTCGCTGATATGCCACAACATCTTATACAGCATGGCGATCATTGGGATCCCAAGGCTGACCCGCCCTCCTGTCACCAAAAAAGATTCCATAATAAATGTTTGTGGTCGCACTCTCATGTTTGTGTCCCTAACTGGTTGGATCAAACAATAGATGAGATCCATGATAAATGCTACCAGCCTGACTATTGTTTATTGTTCGGTGATAACACTAAATTCCCACTTCTTGCACTTGCTGTCCTCCAAAATTCACCAGTATGAGTGCTCATTACTCCAGGCCACCTTAGGGAAAGTCCAAGGCCTCACCGGAAACAGTCTTTCCTCCAAGAAGTTCAGGAACCGTTTGATCCACTGCCGGAAATGGACATCCCTCACTGCCTCCTTGTCCTCTCCCGACAAAAGCTCCAGCAAATTCATGTCCAGCGGTGGAATTTGATACAGGTCCTCCCACACACTAATGATGGGTAGTAATTATTCATACATATCCCCCAGTATCGGGACCCTCGAGATATGTTGGACGCCCCAAAAGATGATGCCAACTTCCCCGACGTGAAAATGGAATGTGCGGGTCATGGATGAAAACCTACTCAATAACTCCGACATCGGCTACTTCGGTTGTTATATGTGAAACTGGGAGACCCAAGATACCTCATACATGCCCACTCTTCTCCGCTCCCCCCAAAACTCCTCACACGAGGTTCCAACCCAGTAAACCCCAACCCAATCATCTGTGAATTTCCCGCCCAGGCGTAGGTCCCACTCCTCAGATCACCCCTTCTCCGAGTTCCCCAGAGATACCTTCAATATCATCCGATGCATAGGGGATACGTCTCCTACTGTAACTCCTTCCCGTCAATATTATTCAGGTGGTTGTATATTCAGTTTTAAATGATGGGTGTGAAGTCCTCCCGGTCTTGTCCGTCAGCAGCCCTGATCCATCGGCGTTGGCACAACTTGCTCCTAAACATATAAGCTAGTTCATCGTGACTTCCTTATATGATGATGATGTGATTCCTCAGCCCAAATCCATTTAAATGCAACCTCATACATAACGGGTAGTTCCTCTAGCCCTCTGATAGCAGCTCCACCAACGAACCATGTTCAGAGTGGCTCCGAATTAGATCTCCTAAACCCAGACTATTCTCCATCTCATCCCTTCGGGAAGCATCTGCAAGGTCCCCCTGGGTAGCTTTTTGATGAGCCATTGAGTCTTTTTGGTTATGGAAATTTTTGGGTTCGTTTGTGAAGCTCATTCATGGAGCGAGTTCATTAAGATTGTTCGTGGAGCCCTGCCTTGGCCTCCGAACCCAGAATCGTGAAGCACACAGATGTGAAGTCAAAGACTCGCTATGCTCCGCGAAGCTATATGCCCGATTCATAGAGATCAATCGTGGAATACGTGGAGCAATGTGAATCGAGAGCACTAAAAGAAAAAATCATGATGTAGAGAAAGGAAAAAAGAGAATTCATCTCCTCTAATTATAGGTGACATCCCTCGCAGCTTCACAGATCATCTCGACTATGGAGAGCATCGCAGGGCACCCAGCTGACCCATCACTATCCAACTTGGTGATCCTCTCTCACGAGATTGCTTTGCTAATGACCGAGTAATATTGGAGATTGACCTACAGACTTTGACCCTTGATTTCTACTCAGCTCCATGTCCGAGGAGGGTATTTGTGCCACCAAAAATCAGAAGGGATAAGGATAATAAGAAATTATCTGAAGCTGCCTCGCGAAGACCTTTCATGGAGGGCCATAGCCCCACTCCCACCGCGATGCATGGATGCAGGATGGTCCGCAAGACAAATTGACATTTGAAAGCCCACCACAATGCTTGGTGGCTGGATTCTCTGAAAGACGATTTGAAATTCAAAATCCTATTGTGAAGCAAATAGGTGGGATGCTTTGTGAGCCTATTTGACATTCGCAAGACCGTCGTGATGCGATGAGGCATGATGCTCCGTGAGCCCCTTTGAAGTTTGGAAGCCCACCATGGAGTGGAATACATCTATGTGCCGAGCGAGCTCTGCTTCACGGTTACACTTCCCTATAAATACTGGCCTCCCCCCATTTCCTAAAGGACGGATCATCCGACCCTTCACATTCTAATCTCTCAAATCATGAAGCACGTTCTACTCCGCTAACCATGAGATACTCAAGGAACTTTTGATCTACGAAGTACCTCTCTTTTTCCTTGTTTACACCCCCGCTTTTGAGAGGGTTTCCTTTTGAAAAGCCCACGTTCTTTTGTGATAGAAGGAGATCCTCACGGGGACTAAGGTCATTGCGGATCTTTTATGTTTAATGATGCACTACCCATTCACAAGTGACTCAAATGCTATGGTAGGGTCATTATTCCTCACGAAGCACATTCCTTCACAGGACCTTCCTCTATGAGGCACACATGCTTCGTATGGATTTTCTTGTAAAATTCCCTACCACTTCGCATAACACCTCTTGTATGCACCTATTACCAATTCCAAGGATAGGCCACTTCACTTAGTGAAGCCTGGACCTTCATGATGCACTTCCATTGCATGGAGGACCAGTGATCTATGATGCCTCTACTCATAAACCCCTTTTCATTATAGCTCCCTCTCATGTGCAACCTCCTAGGTTTTCATGATGTAACTTCAAAGTCCCTTGGGTTATTTTTCCCATTACTTAGTCTCACATAATGCTTGTTATCTTAGGCATGCTAACGGCTATTGCTTCTTCCAATATCCACGCTAATGTGGACCCCAAATTGGATCACCTCACGACACCCCCAACCACGACATTGCTGGTGCATTCCCTTCACCAAGGTGTAGAGGGTACCAATTATGTATGTCCTAGGGTTGAAGAGTGAACCCACCTCATCCAAGCTACAAGATGTTAAAATGCCTAGAACCGTAGACCTAAGAACATGACATCAAAATATGACATCCCCCATGCATCCTACATGGGGAAAAGTCAACCTCCATAGTGTAAGCCCCTATATTTTCATACAGGAGGCACCATCCTTGCCCCTCCTTTCATCGGTGCCAAATCCCTCTAATGATGGGCTTTGTTGCCACCAGGCCTCAATCATGGAATAAGTCCCAACCTCTTCAGGTTGCTAATTATGCATAAGCCCCTGATTCAAATCTGGGTTTAGATCACATGTACGCCTCACTCAATTTACCAAGGATGGACCATTCGTGATGTGATCGACATGTCTTTGAGGTCTCTTGTTTCTCAAACCGAGCATGACTGACATGGGCTTAGAGCAAGCACCGAACATGAAATCCCCTCTAGGATGCCTAGACTGTAATCCCCACACCACCTGAAGTATGCAGTCATTGACCCTTTCTAAGGAAAGAACATAGAAAGCCTCCATAAGGTTCAATCCCACCACCTATACGTCGCTCCGACCCCCTTCACATCGGTTCACCAACACCTTGGTACTCCTTGGAGGGTAACCCTCAAATTCCCCTATAACCTCAACTACGAGGATTTTGATCCTTGCTAAGGCAAGGTACATAAAAAACCTTTGTGAGGTTCAATCCCAACATCCATTGGACCCGACCCTCTTCACGTCAGTGCACCAAACACATTCTGGAACTACGATGTCTTTGATCCATGCGAAGGAGAGATATGTAGGATGCCTCCAACAGGTTCAAGCCCAACATTCGGTCACTCTAACCACCATCACATCAGTTTTCCCCTTTCTTGCATGATGTTAAACTGTGGACCCAATCAGCGGTAATCCATTGTTTCCCCAGTCATCGGTAAGTCGTTTCACACCAAACCCATCATGAACTATGAGGTCTTTGATCCTAGCCAAGGAAAGGTATGTAGGATGCCTCCCTGAGGTTCAATCCCAACAACCATTGGTCCTGAGAATCCTTCACGTCGATTCCCACAACTAGAACTATGTTGTCTTTGATCCTTGCCAAGGTAGAGTACGTAAGAATCATCCCTGAGGTTCAAGCCCACCGTCCACCGGTCATCCTGAATATCTTCACGTCGATTCTCACCACCTGAAATATGAGTAATTTGATCCATGTCAGGGAAATGTACATAGGAATACTCCACAAGGTTCATGCCCCACCATCTATCTGGGCCCTAGGTCCCTATTCACATTGGTTTGACCCCATCTAGTAGTAATCCATTGTGACCCCAATCAGTGATAATTTGTTGTGGCCCCATTCAGCGATTAGTCGTGGACATCCCTATCCAGTGGAAATATGGTGTCACCTAAATCAGTGGAAAGATATTGTGACCCTATTCATAAGTAATCCATTGACATTTTTATCCAGCGATAATCTGTTGTGACCCCATCCAGTGGTAAGCCATTGAAATACCAAATCGGTGATAAGTCATCGTCTGATGTACTATGTGGTCTTTGATTCCCTGCCACAAGGATACGTAGGAAGCCTCTTCAAGGCTCAATCCCAAAACCTTCATCATCCTCCTGAAGGTTCCATCACAATCACCATCCACTTAATTGAACAGCTCCAAAAACCCTCATAATTCTTATCTGGGCCTCCACATCCCGGTGAAGTCATGCCATATCATTCCCCATTCCCCTCAACAGTAACCGGGATGTCAACCACACATTGGCCCCAACATCATTGTTCCCTCCAGGGGTTGCACCCCTCTCATCCACTATAATCAATGTTCTGATCAGTACAATCCATCTTCGCTGGATGTTAAAATTGTTGCATAGCCTGTGCTAAACATTGGAAGATGAGGGAAACATCAGAAACATTCCTATGGCATAAAATTCCTCACATTCGACATAGGATTCCTGTAGATTCCATGCCCTCGAGAAGCCCTATAATAAGTTGAAGAATCCCAGACATGCAAGTGTCCCAGTGTACATACATGGGAGTGACTTCACATTGGATTACTCCCCTGACCAAAGGTTGCTTCCCTGACCGGAACCCTTGGAATGTCCTGATAGAAGCAGTGTAATTAACTGGTGTCCCTGAAGATATGGAACCAGTATGAGTTTCAAGATCAATGTATTAAATCTATAAGGGATACCCGAACTAGGTGAAAAGTTATGAGGAGGTATCCACGGAAAGAACAAATGACATCCCATCACCCTGTTTTGATCAAGGAGCAAACATCCATGTACAAGGGGTGGATGTCGCCCGCCTTTGGAAATCGGGAAAGTGGGGAAACAGACAGTGTCATCGTCCCACCAAATAAGATGGACGCGCGTGGCCCGAAGAAAGCATCAGAAATACATAATATGAGGCCTTGTTCTCTAAAAATGGTGAACCTTGTCCCATCAATGGGTAGACACCTTACTAGCCTTTGGCAATAGTCAATTAGGGCTCAAACCATGTAAATTCAATCCATTCCCTATATGATGTCATATGGTTCCATCATGATGACTAGTAGGTCCAATTATAAAATTTACTCTCCAAACAAAATCTATCACTAATGGAATATAAAGGATATCAAAGAGGAACTGCCCATTGGAAACTCATGTCAATGATGATATCATAGCGTCTCTATTGGGAGCTCCAACTCCCTTACCAGGATTAACGTGATAAAATGGTGACTAGATCCTATGTCTACTAAAATTGAATAAAGATTATAATAAAAACAAATAATACCTTGGATAATCTCATGTGGTGGCGGATCAAGGATATCAATTGCCTAAAGCAGCCTTGAGTCTCGACCTCCAACACCCAGAGCCTGATATGGGATTCTCTGTTGTCGTGGTGAGGGATTCTCCTAACGTCTTCCACCACCACATGTTCTTCCTGATCCACATAATACTCTGCCAACATCACCACCTTGGGGACCACCCTAGTCACGACACTACTTCTGTTGTGGTGGTGCACCTTAAAGCATTCTAGGGATGCTCAGATTGTCGAGTTGTGACTTCCTTGGCCATGAAACCTCACCCATCACATAGAAAACATCACCCTTCCCTAGGATAAATAGGTGATCTGTATGGCATAGGTGCCACCAAATCACGTGCTTTTCCCCAATCATGGGGAATCCTCTAGAATCTTGGCCTTGATACCTAACAAGTGCCAATTGATGTGGATGTATCTACTCTAAAGTGACCAATGACAGGTCTAGGTAACTATCGCCCCTCCTCCAGAAAACCATTGCTCATAAGTTACTCCTCCAATACCCCATCAAATGTTGGGATGCATAGTGGGACCCCATTAGCATGAATCTCCTTGTGAAGTCCATACGTGAACATATGTGCAAATAAGTAATCGTATTAGATCATATATCGAGAGTGACATGTAAGTTCAGAAAACATATATTCCTATGTATTTGTTTTCATGGATCCATACTTTACCTCTATAGGCTGTTGAGTCCTGATGAAGTGAAATCACAAGGAAATTTAATCCTTGAGAAATAGCTTTTGAATATCAACCCATGTGGGATTCATGTCATCATCCAATTGAGTTACTAAACCAAACCCTACCCAGCAAGCTTGAGAGAATGGATGGTTTCCAAATCCACAATTTTGAATTCTAGTGTCTACACTAGCCTGAAATGTTGGACCACCAACACCACAAGTCCTCTACAACCTGCGGTTCTAGATCACCTCAAAACCTCAATGTAATCTAGCTCTAGAAATCAAAAACAATTCTGAACATTTTCACATCCTCTACCTTAGTTATTGGTACTAGATTCTACTCCATAGGTGGAGAATCTGCCTTTCCCCCACTTGGGGGAATGGGGTCACATGATGGGAATTGTACTAAGGCCTTTTCAATATGCGAGATCATCGTCATGAACTACTGAGGGTATCCTTTTTGGCTGCTATTGTCTAGGCATATTAGATGTTTTCATAGATTACTACGGTTAGATTATCATATATATATATAACAATTGAAAAGAGGATCTGACTCAATAGAGAAATTCAATGACTCGATCCTATAAGATTCATGTACCATTGATCACTGCAACAAATGTCTCATCATTTTGAGTCATCATGTGGGTAACTAGGGCTTTGTTGAATTGATACATCCATCAATGCACCATCACACGAATTTCTATACTAAAAGCCTCCCTAAATAAATACCTATAGTTTTCCCCTAATCCCAAAAAAGTCCTTTTTAGGGAATCTTCCCAAAAAACGTCCCAAGGATCAAACCACCTCTGATACCACTTTGTCATGACTCGACCTATGATGGGGCTCAAGACACAAGTACCTAATTCCAACCTCTATTGGCCATGTGGTAGAGACTAGGGATGAAGGCACAAAATTAATGCGGGGACATTTTATATGAACCTGTAGAAACTCATAAATTTCCAAATCGATGCAAACTGGAAGAGGGGGGAATGTAAAAGATCCAACGTGCAGTAAATGTAATACTAATCAATCATGGACCACTACAATTGTATGAGTATAGTAATGTAAATATATTGGAAAAAGGAAAAAAATAAACACCCATGTAGTAAAGTGTTCCAACATGACGGAAAACTAAATGTACTACTATTGAGGATGTCCTGCTCTGAGAATCCAAACTGGGACCACAACACATGGTCCAAACACCTGTTATCCTGATCCTCATGATGTCCCAATAGAACTAACCATATTTGAAAAAAATGGTACTTGAGGTTAATGAACATTTAGTGTAGAGTATAATCATACTTAGTAAGTCACCACAAAATGGAGGGGAGACACAATAAGCGATAAAAATGATAAACTGAATAAGCAGCAAAGGATAGTAAATGAATGAATCTCAAACCAAAATGAGAGTGATGTAATCTAATCCAAATAGAAGTAGTCAGATGGTGATAAGATCATATTCTAGATGAGTCTTCTTGAACTATTGTAGTAGAGTATACACATCCCACCACAAGAATATAGACATGAAAATCACATGGCATACCCCATGTGTTATCTCTTCAGCAGGATAGAGTGTGACCAGAACCCATTGAGTGGGTTCAGCAATATGGTGTGAATATATATATATATATATGAATAGTATAAGAACCCAAAATTTGAGTGTAAGGGGATCTCCATCTCAAATATAATCCCAGTTAACGAGTCACCAATAGTTCCAGAAGTATCCACAATAAATACCCAAAGCCCTCATATCTTCACTAAATTATATGTAAAATAATATCAAATACCCACACCTTGATACTATCCACTCTAGGCCGCACTGAACTACCAAGACTGTTTTAGGTTGCATCACATGGATGAATCTCATTGGGGAAAGAGCTCATCTTACACATGAGTCCAAGGTAGAATTAATGTCCAAATTACCACAGATACAAAAAACTAGGGTGTAATCCCAATGTTGAGGATAACCATACCCTGATGTGTCCTATGGATTTCACTCTTATAGAAGTCATAGAGGATACCATTCTCAGATTCATCAGTGGGATTCTAATCAAATAGTAGTCGTAGATGCTACCCACGCCCTGATGCATCATGTGGATTCCCCTATAGTAGATGTCATATAGGCTACCGATGACCTGATGCATCATGGATATTCCACATTAGTAGTAGTTATAGAGGATACTCATGCCCTCATGTGTTATGGGGATTCCCATCTTGTACGATTCATAGAGTCTATCAACATCCTATTGTGTCAGGGGGACTACAATCACATATACGTCAAAAGGATATTCCACCAATATCCCTTCAATGTTTCCACAATTATTGATATCACGAAAAAGGAACACCACATCCAAATGTATCACACTATTGTGATCCCTATGAAAAAAATGAGGTATACTACTCACTCTCCCTAATCGGACTCCAATGGAAAAGTTGTGTAAAGAAGAACTACACTGAAAAATCATATTTTGGGTATCATGCCTTGGTCCTAAATGTAAATATAAATATCTCTCTATTGTAATTATCATGAATCAATAAATAGGATTAACTACTTGATCATCCAAAAGAGATACTCGATGAAGAGGTTGCATTTTATCGCATTGCATGGGAACTAGGCCATGTGGGGCCCACACATTGACATTAGATTAAACACCAAATAATAGTCCTAGTAATTATTCCAAAAATTTGTGGCGATGGAATCTATAATGGCGTTTCAATCAGACTACAGATGCATATTCTATGTCTGAATGAAGGAACCATGAATAATGATAATTAAATTCAGTATAAAAAAACTTTTGTTTCACGCAACCTACCTTTGGGTGTGATATTAAAATTTCTATGAAACACCTAAAATGCTATTTCTAGACTCAAAAATCATGATTTTTTAGATGGAATTCGAATTAGAGGCCCACATAAAAATATTCAAGCATATAAAGTGCCCAAGCCCAAAACAGGTTAACCTGTACAATTCTGGCTGGTTGGCCATGCCAGGGCCTGCCCGCTACCCCCATCGCATTGACTCGCCTATTTGTGTGGATTGCGACTCACCTGCTAAAGCTGACCGGCTGATTGGTCGATCCTCCTCATCTGGCCACCACGTCAATGCCACAGACCTGCATCACGCGGGTCCTCGTACTCTGTTTGCCACCTCGGAGCCCCAACCTGACCATTCTTCACCAGCGTCATCCCACACCAGTCCCCCATCCTACTACAAGTAAACACATATAGCTCTTCCATAAAGCCATCCAAACCTCACTCTCTTCCTATAACTATCTTCTACAGTTTCCCGTCGCAAAATCGGGTCGACTCCAACGGCCTGCTGCCACATTGGGACTCATCCAAACAATATCTACACCTTTGTAACCCATCGTTGTTCATCTTGATGCATCCATTGAACATTTACCTTGCTTTAGTTGCACCAACATCACCCTTAACATGACACTATGACTTCTCTGGTAGTCTATAATTCAAAATGATGATGTTTTTTGGATCCTTTGGTCAAAGGACTCACTACATCATCCACAAGATGATGATTTTTTAGATTTTAAACATAGAGAGTAAATTTAGGAAAAGAAACAGTTAAGAGATAATCACATTCAGGTATTCAAAAGAGGATTGAGTGATGGATATGTTCATTTTTACACCTCCCGGATGTTCAAATCAATGGATTCAAGAATAGATTCATGAAGTAAATCATGAATTGAAATTTGGTGTGAGAAAAACAATATGAAACCCATCTCGAGAAACAATCAATTTAGCAATGACAATCATCCATGGATTGATCACACTATGGCCTTTCGATAATTTATCTCAAATTATCAATTGGTGAGAGGTTATTCATTATTGGAAAAGAAATGAGGGGAAACCCCTAATTGGATTCCCGTAAAATTTTATTTATATGAAGACATATGGTTTTAGGGTTCAAGTTAGACTGACCCACCAATGGCCATGGAATCTGAACATCTTGTGCCACCTAATTATATGTTATTACTAGGAAAACAAATGAAATTGGAACTCAATGGAGATCTTAAATTTCATATCTTAGCCCCAGTTTGAAATTTATTTTCTTCAACATCAGGGTAAAATAATTAAATATAATTATTTTCATGTCAGTTTCGGCCATTGGTGAATTCTACAATAATCATGTGTCGACAAATGATATGCCTATATTAGGGTAAGCATCACATTTTGGACTCAACCATTGCCTCCTATTTCTGATCTATGTAATCATTTAAGAGTTATCCTATCTTGTTAGCATTTATAATATAAAATATACTTAACATTTATATAAAATTAATAATGGGGACACCAGGCCTCATAATTTCTTGTCGTCTCAACGCCCAACTCTAGAATCACATGCAGCTATATTTCAAAGTATTTCATAATTATAATTGGGTTCGTATAATTTTTTTTCGTTAAATATTAAATTAATTGTTGATGTTTTGTGATTCATAATTGATTAATTAATATTTTAATATTAATTTAATAACTTAAATGAGAATTTAATATCATAAAATGTAATTATAATTTATTAAATTGATTCCATATGGTTGCAGTATAATTTAATGAGACATTGATTAATATCTCAATGTGTTAAAAATCAGTTATTGTTTTAAGGTTGATATTTCCCAAATAAATTAGGAATTTTAATTAAAAATAAAATTTCATATATTTAGAAAATTATTTTGATAAAATTGAGATCATTTTCAAATTATACATAGCATAAAATATTTTTTCTCATTTTCTTGAGATTTTTTAGAATGACAAGATATTTTTGGTAAATAGTGAAATACGGTCATTAACAAAATATGCTAAATAGATGAATTATTTGGGCATGTATGATGTTATAAGAAGGTAAGAACCCTTGGATCAAAATCATATAAAACAATTACTATATTTATACAAAATATAAAATATTATTTATTGTTTTGAGAGACATAACAAACTAATGATTAAAATAATGGGAACCCACCTCTCCTCCACTATAAATAACACCCCTCTCCCACTCTTATCCTCACACATACCATGATTTGAAAAATTTACAAATTCAACACAATACTCTTCCCGATTCACTACCCCACATACATGTCCTTCTGGACTCACATAAATTCAAAAACAACATGACATGTGGAGATTTTGATAGAGAATAATTGAAGAGGTAAAATTCCACTTTCATTTCCTTTTATTTTCCTTACAATTATTTTTATTTTACTATACTCTTTATTAAATTTCTTATACAATTGGATAGAAAAATAAATTTTCTTATATATACTAAAATTTTATCATGTTTTTTGAAAAATTCAATATCACACTTCTTCTCTTGTCCCTTTTAATCAAAAAAAAAACATCAAATGTGATGTGTCAATTTACCATAATCGTGGATGATGAATTTTCAATTTTGATTACCACTATCAATTATTAGCAGAAAACCATTTTAATGGATCAAAAAAGTTTTAAAGTTTATCACATAACCTATTTTTTGTTATGGATTTAACATATATACATAATGTTATATTATATATTGAAATTATTTTGTGATAATTGAAGAACATACAAGAATGATGTAAACAAATATCATTAATGTTTTATCTAATAATTTATCAACATAGATGAATGAAATTATTTATGGTATAATTTAATATTATGGAAACATATAAATATAATCCCATTCCACTTTTTATGTATCACTTCCAATCTACATGAATATTCTTTCTGAAATAACCATGGAAACCTTATAAAGGACACAACCTAAATATTGGAAATAACAATATATATTTACTAATTGGGTAGAATGATGTTATAAAATGATCATATAAGCTGTTATAAAAATAAAAAAAAATTCTATAAAATATTAATATCATGGTTTAAACTATTAGACATGTGGTTTAAACACTTTTTATTTATATCAAACCCAAAGAATGTGTATTCTTATCTCAATTTACATTAAATGGGTTAACCTTCTACTTTATTGATTATGTGGTAGAAATATTATTTTTGAAATATAATTTTATTCTATTTTGTTTTCTTATATGTATTTATAGTGTATAGAAATATTCTTTATATTTTATTAATTCCCACTTCAATGAAATTATATTTGTAAGGTACATTTCATTTTAAACAATTATTTTCATTTCATTTATTTTTTTAAAGGGAATGATTTATATGATCTAAGATTCTTGTTTTATAATTATTTTTGGATCTTGGGAATTTTTTGTGATGAATGTTGGATCCTATATCTCTCTCCAATGTATTGGGTATGATTATGTTTGAGGTCAGACACATGGTTACTTCAACTGTAACAAATATATTCACATAATAATATATCCATGAGGGTTACAATGTAATAGAGTCGTGACGGTTAAAAAATAAGGAAGTATTGTGGGTTATAATATTATATATGTAATTATCTAATTTGCAATTATGGTCTTATTTATGTTTTCTATGTTATAATTAAATCTCATGTTTTCACGATGTAACAATATGATACATATTGGGTGAGAAAAATGTCTTAGGGAAAATTATTTCACATGTTTACAAGTATTTATATACTAATAGTTTCTCTCCTTATTTTTATATACCTTATTGAAAATTTTGTTCTCATCCTAAAAATTAAAATGTTATTTCATAGAGTTTACGTATGGTCGTGTGAAAAGGTGAAGTTGATATGAATGTTTGAGAACATTTCATTAATAGATTTCATGTTATTAATAAAATATTTTATATTATGAAATAATGGATATTTATTTAGTATTATCCACTCAATATGCTTATGGATTTAAATGTGTGAATTATATATTGTGTTTTTAAAACACTAAACCTAAATGATCTATGGGAATGAGATTATATTATTTAGAAATGAATTTAATATATTATGAAATTATTATGGTCTTATCCTTATAACTAATGACTAGAAAAAAATAACAATCAACTGGACTTATAAACTCCCCCATTCTCCCTAGAGAATACATGAAATGATGATGATGAATAGTAAGACATACATATGATTAACAATATTAAAACTAGAGTATATATAACCCAAAATGTACATTGAATCACTTATTACGTCATTGGGTACATAACATCTTGATCATGCTGCTCTCCATGATCTTCACCCCCAGATTTCTGAGACTAGAGTTGTCCACTAAGTGGTGGTACAGGTATCATCAAACCATATTTTTATCAACCACATTCCATCAACCATCTCATTAAATGCTATAAATTTATTAGGAAAATACTGCATGATAACTATCTTTCAATTATTAAAATAGAAAGATATTATTCTCACAAAATTGACCAGTCCCCTTGGTCTCTAATGAAAGCACTTATTTCATAAATTATATTGGATGCCTATAATCAATGGGTCATGATGACCCTTCACCATAGGAGATCACTACGTGGAAATTTCATGATTAACTATTAAACCGTAAATATTATTGTATTATACCATTAGATCCATCCATGGCTCAGAATGAAATGATTCATCCTTATGAAATATTATTAGTTAGTAAATGAACTGATCAACAAGTGAAATTTCAACCTTTTGAGCATCAAAAAATAAGTCTTCATTGCGAACAATCCCATTTATGAAGGCCTCATCACATGTTGGGTATTACTCTATAATGTACTCTAGAAAAACACATTTCTATCATTGTGGAAGTATACTAAAATAGACAATACATACCACAGTCAATGTGTACGTATGGTGAGATTAATCCATAGGTAATGTCAAAACACTCAATCATGTTTGATGCATGTAGAAATTTTATAAATGGAACCAGTGTCTAAAGTACATAGTCAAAAAAATGTTATCAGGGACCTAGTGACTAGAGACACCATCCACTGAAAAATAAAACTATATTGAGTATCCTAAATTTTGAAATGAAAACATTTACTCAAATTTCCCTTAGTTTCCAAACCAAAATACCAATCTAGAATAAATGACAAACACCGTCCCGAGATTGAACCAACAACCTCATTGTTCACAAAAATCAAAACCTATATTGATTGACCTCACATTCAAGTGGGTTCCTCCTATTATAACATTTTGTAAAAGCCTAAACTATTATGTCCCAACTAGTTAGTGAAAGGATGATCCATAAATACTCCAATCCTAGCTCTATTGGTCAGTGGCTAGAGACAATGCTGAGAAGGAATATCTAAAATGAATAGCCATTTCTTGAAGTAACTATACGAATAAATACATATCAAATCACATAAAATACATAGATTAATTATATACATTAAAGGGGGTTCATACATCTATAATCTTACAACCAGAGTATGAAGTAAATTAATTTTAATCCTAAAATGTGGAAAAATAAAATCCCATGCACAACTATGAAATAATTTGACACCTACATTGGTAGAGGGGACTAGTATCAATGTAACACACATATACACCTTGTCAATTTGATTCCATTGTAAGCTCCAATATATTGTTTTCCTCCAAGGACTCCGTGAAAAAGGGATTTTGTCTATATAAGATAAGACATATGGATACAGAGCTAATGAAAGGGGGAGTATAAAAATATACAGTAGGAAACCAAAAAAACACCAATCATAATTAATCATGTGTACTAATCTCCCCAAAATCTTGATTTTATTATAGTATATAATAAATAATGATAAATAAGGATATCATGTATATAGTGATAAAATATATTGATTCTAAAGAGATCAAAACCACTACTATCCATAGATTCACTAAAGGTGTCAATGAAATAATAATCCATGAAGAATTGATCCTAGATCTACACATATATTGAAGATAGTATTCATATAAGTCATAATTTTCAGGTATATCCAAGATGAATGAAATAAGAAACAGTGATGTTTTACCCAATATACAAACTCCATTGGGCTATTACACCGTCGAAAAACTAGATCTCAATGAAAAGATAGGGGTTACAGTCTAAGGATCCATGGGGGAGACTAGACCCTTCTCGAATTGTCCTCCTATTTATGGGAGAAAAACTTATATATGTTTTGGTAATTCCATTTCTACAAACCCTACATAGGTAAATCACAAAGGAAATGGGTATTTCTTATAGCCTCTAGGAGGGATGCATGCTCTAAGCTATTGAAGGGTCTTGTCTATGGAGACTAAGGAAACTCCCTCCAGAATAACGAAACGTATCCACATTGGAAAATTCAATTGGAATCTATAAAGGGTTCTCCCACTAGGACATGAATAGGATGCTTCACCGAAAAATCATAAGGATATACCAAATTGAACCCACTCAATCTATTCTTGACCATGGAATCTTACTAAATATTATAAAAAAGAAATACTAAAGTGAAAATGGAATCCAAAATATCGTGAATAGAGAATATATATTGTACCTTATGATACATACTGTTTTTGATAAATTATGGAAAAAATAATATCCCATGCCCACAAAATTGCATGTTTACATAATTCACAGTGTGCCTCTTTATGTACATTGTGTGTAGATGTATACATGGAACTCTTCCTTCCATTCATCTTATTCCAATGTACGCGAGGCTATGCATGTGTTATTTATCATGTCCAATAGCACAAATTTACATGTGTACTTCATCAAGATCATGTAATTCCCATTTAAACTATGTACGGGGCCACATGGACACCTAAGTAGATACCCCTCTTCCAGTAGAACCATTATCCATGTTTGACAAGACATGTAACAAAATATTTCCTATCAGGATTGGACACATTTACATGTCGAGCTAGTGAAATAATGGTTGCAAATACTTTTTAATGTTTTACATGGAGTGTGATACTTATATCTAGGTGGATACATTAGTGTTTAATTTATATAACTAATTCCATGTGTCCTATGTACTGCTTGTCATATATTGGGTGTTTTTCTAGAACAAATGGAATATTCCATTCATCTTCCTTCGCACCACCACAACAATCTATTTCATTGGAAATAATTTCAATCATTGTATACATGTGTTTAACCAATCCCTCTACCCATTTTTAGAACTATTTAGGTAGTATCCACTATATTAAAAATTGCCTCAATCAATCCATATAGTTGATCCATTCCAAAACTACTCTCACGAACTACCTATCCATCCACATATCTATGCGATCATCATATACTGCAACTAAAAAATTATATATCCATTCAAAACCATTAGTAGTGATTTAGTTTTCCAAATAAAAAATGTGAAATGATTTTTCCCTAATAATTTCTCAAATCATTGCTAAATTAAAAGAGAAAATATGAAATCAAATTAAACACGAATATAAATTGTATGAAACAAAAAAATAAGTAACCAAACTTATGAAACGTTTATATTTGAATAAATTACTTTTCATTGGTAATTTAATGAATATAAATAAATAAATCAAAACATTATACATTCATATAATAGAATATGATAACAAAATTACCTGACATAATTGTTCGATCATTGAATTAATTTGTTATGTAGTAAATTTATGTTCATCTTGTGTAATAAATAAATAAAAAATCCTCACCAACAATTTCATTACACAGATTATTTATATCACTCACAAATAATGATCACACTCGATTTTAATTGATGATATGAAAATGATATTTTTATGTTGGAGATTCATATTTTATATCAATCAATAATCCTTTATCCCAATTATCTACTACTCTACAATAAAATTTCCAGTCAACTCATTGGTATACGAAGCTAAACCTATTAATTTGACCAAGTAGAATATTTATATAGGAAAAAAAGTTTTCTTCATCAAATAAACAAATAAATGTATTTATTTATATATTTTTTCATTTTCACCCACAATAGATTTTTTCAAAATGCACAAAATCAAAGAAGAGTACTTCACATTTAAGAAAATAATCATGTTAAGAGCTCAGTGGTGGTCTCATATTTATGATCGAAGACTCCATTTAGGTCTTATTCTTTATTTTATAAATTATTTCACATTCATGACAATTATTTTATAATATATGTAAAATATCATTTCTAGACTCATTAGGACTGATAATCTCACAATTTCTCTGCTCTTGGATCTAAAAATATTACCCTCAATATTCCTAATTTCTATAAAATATAAATTGAGAAAATAAACTTATTGATGTATTTTTATGGTAAAATAACCTTATATGAGGAAATATTTTCAATAGAGATTGATTTCTATTTATAAAATTTATTGGTTATATACGTTTATTTTTTATTAAAATGTCCTCAAAAATGCCAGTTTGATTATATATGAGGAATGAGATTGATCTATATGATCATGTCTGCATTCTCTAATTCTCATGGACACCATTATCCATCAAGTGACCAATATGTGAAAACCTAATGAAAATCAAGACGATATTTTGTAAATACTATATAAAAATAATTTGAAATTAAAAAAATTGATTTATAATGTTCTATAGATTCCATTTGCATTTAGGAAAATGATATGAATGTGATAAATCTATAATTATTTACTTCACTACTTGAATTATCATGATAAATATAGCTAGGTTACATTATTATTTGTTACATAATATGGGTTGACATATTTAGGAAAATAATGGAGTGTGATACTAGGAGAATCATCACCTAGTTTTCATTTGTGTAAATGATATTAAAATTTTATTTTTTGTCAGTCATATTATGGATCCAATAGCATTGGTCTCCTTGACAAGGGAGATAAATTTCACAGATCCCTTATTATGACCCCACATGATGGGTTAATAATTTATAGAGAAAATGAATATGAACATCAAATCTTATTCACCTTGGTATTCATATTTTAATAAAATTATTTTCTACAATTCATTTATTAAAATGTATATTATGAATAAAAATTCTATTCAATTACATTAACAGAGAACACATCCACATCCTTTTGAACAAAAAAATTGGTTATACACACCATTTTTCTCCCCATAGTTAATGTATTAATATAATTATAGGGATCCAACATCCAATGACATAGCCTTATAAGGTATTTCCCACTACCGATTGGCCCATGTTGGTTTTCAAAAAAAATATTCCCTTGATAATGAAGAAACTTATCAATAAATAATTAATGAAACATCCTATAACTAGTGTGACATACATGCTTCCAAAAACCTTTTTATATATCTTTAAAGAATCCATATTTCATCATTTCATGTAATTAATGACCTAGGGATACAAAATTCCAATGATCGAGTGTATGTCCCAATATTTACTTATTGGGATTATCAAAAACTTGTATTACCATTCATCCATATGTATAAAAAACTAAAAAAGTAGTTGAAGTTTTAATATATAAATTCAATAATGTGTAATACCTAACCATGTTCTAAATGATGATTTAATCCTTATCACACATCAATTAGCCAAAAATAACATGGGAATCTGTCTGATTGTAATACACTTAACTAGAATAAATTATCCATATACACAGTTGGTCCCAAAATAGATTCCCATGCATATTTCAGCAATGAAAAGTTTATATGTTCTATTAACAGGTTTCCTTTTTTTATAACATTAATTTTCTTATCATATCAACGCTTCTACATGTTGTTAAGATTCATTGATTCGATCATAATGATATTTCCAAAAACTACATTAAATCATGACCCTTATCACCATTATATAAAAGGATGATTATTTTTGAAGGATAAATTTCCATAAAATACATGGCTTTATATTCCATTTATAGGGAATTGTTGTAAGCCCCATCCATTAGCTATATACCAACAACAAAATTTATATCACCTCTAGAGATGGTGATATATTATAGAGATAACATATATCAGGGTTTAAAATATATTAGAACCATTTAGATGTTTTAGATAAATTACTATTGAAAAAAACTATAATCATTATTGAAATGTATTAATGGAACACTATTAGATGAAATATGAAAATTATGGTGAATAAAATTAATGTTAGTAATATATAATAAATATATAATAGAGACATATTCTATGAAATAATAGACCACAAAATTTTATTTTTCCATACATCCAATTAAGAAATTTATAATCCAAAGTTTTATAGATAATATCTTTTTATCATCTTCCTTTCAGATAAAGGCCCACATCTTCATAAAATTATTCTGATTAGTTGTGAATATGGTAAAAAATCTAAAACAAATATATTACTATACTCAATTTTTATTCAACTCCTCAAAAAGTGATTATCATGGATCATTCAGTATAAAAATAATAATTGGAAGATATTTATATTATGATAATATGTTTATCAAGATAGTTAATTTATATTATGTTTATAACCATGAATCAATTAGGATGAAAAGTAAATTTTAATGCTTTGTTTTGGGACATGCAACTTCCAATTACACATTTATGAATTATAAAGGGTATATTTCATAAATTTTGTTATTATATTTCAAATAATCGATAATAGGTGAGTTTTAATATAGATGATTTAAATGTTCCAAATATAGTAAATAGAATCAATTACATCCATAAAGGGATCATATTAGAATGTATATAATGTAGGAATATAAAATAGAAAATTTATTAATTTAGAGATATAAAATTTAATAATGTCTAAAATAATATAACTCAATATTTTATGACTAAATAAATTAAATGATATATATATATATTTATAATTATTTGATAATAAATTTAATTGATTTAATGTCATATGTCATTACTATATTATGATAAGGAATGAGGATTTATTTTTTACATATATTTTATATTGGATTGATGATTTTTTATGATAATAATATGCACTGAAAATGATTTAATGAAAAATGCATTGGTATTTTTCATAGTGTTTAAGGTGAATTAAGAGAAAGTGTTGGATTTTTATATATGTAATTAAATAATTATTTTTTCAAAATAAATGAAAATATAATTCTTAATGCTATGGGATTTAAAATTTCCAATAGATTGAAAACATCATGCCAACATTGTGCTTATGATATGCAATATTATTATGTTTTCATTATTTTATATCCACCATATCAATTATTATATTTATTGGATCGTAATATATATATTTTGGATGCATTTATTGAAATGTAATCAGATAATATGTTAATAAATTTCTATATATATAAATGTAATTTTATAGGAGGTACATTGAATTTCAATAAGAAATCTTCCAAGAGATAGAAATATTATGTTTTTATTGATCTATAAAATAATTACTCTATAATCAAATGTTCTGGTACCATTTATTATATAACACAATTACACATAATAAATTTAATGTTTTCTAAATATCTCATTCTACCAATAACCCTGTGCCAATTGTTTGACAATATTCAAATTATGAATCATCATATATTTTGTTCAATAATTTGTTTTCTGTTGTAAATTTTTTTGTGGTTGGATCCTATTGATTTCAATTGATATACTTCACCCAACTCACTAGTCATGAAATATAATAGTAAACTATAAATTGGGTATTTTATTTAATTTTCTGTATATTTCACAACATTTAATACTTATATATCCACAAATATTTTTTGGAATATAATTTATGATCAGACGTATTATTTCAACACTAATATAACAGTACAGTTATATGATTTAGATAAAATAAAAAATGAAATTAAATGACCTTTGATGATTCAAATTGTCTGTAAATTTAGAGTTAAATGTTATTGGTTAAATTATATATTTTATCATGACATTTTATAAATTATTATACAAATATAATCTCAAATACGTTATTTATGGATTCTCATAAAACCCCATTTTTATTATCTAATTATATTATTTTTATGGGGCATATATTATTTATATATTAAGTAATATTTCATAATGGATTTATTATTTAAAATATATAATGAATATATAATAAAATATATTAATGAATGATCAAAATTTATTTTAATTTTACATATATTATTGTTTTAGGGAGTAATTCATTTGATTGGAAAGGATTCATAATTTTTTCATACGTGAATTTTAATTACACATTTTATTGTTTTATGTAATGTATAGTTTTTATATTATTCGTACATTGATTATGATCTTATTCGATCTTAATTCCTCGTTATTTAGTTTATTTTGAGGATGATTATTATAGTTATCATTTATTCTATGAATAAATTTAATGTACTGAAGAATGAGTATGATTAAGTCTTAATAATATTCCTAAAAATCTATTTGGATCTAACCATCCCAAAAGTTAGATCCCATATTTTTTCAGGCATGATACTCTTTTAGATTTTCATTTGACCTTTGGTTGCCTAGACATATTTATATATGGACATCCTTTGTGGGGGAAAATAGAATAATGTTTCAAAATGTATTCTTAATTGAATTAATGGAGTCTAGGTATAAATGAGTTATGTGTTTCATGTTTGCATTGTATGTAGAGAATAATATAAAGAGGCTTGTGTTGTTTAAATAAAATTTGTGTGAACACAAAATTGTCTAGACATTTAAAAACCATGTAATGTTATTAAAATTCAGGTATTTTTTTGGGAGTTTTAATAATATAAATCATAGTCAACATGTTTTTGATCATATATGATTATAAATATTTATAATTCATTTAACTTTTTTACATACCATGTAACTCCTAGATGTACATTTTTAATATATGTTTTCAATATTAATTTCATTCTATTTTTATGAAATTATTATCCTCTCAACCTATGGAAACCCTACAGTTGAAAATGGAGTTCCCAAATCCCTTTCAAACATCCCACTTTTGTGAGAAATCTACAGTACACCTTCTTGGTTCAATTTTCCCTTTTATATCTTCTTTTTATGATTGATGTGATTTTTCACTTTGATAGTGTTAATTGTTTTCTTATATTCAAGAGTTTTTACCATATGTTCTCCTAGAAATAATCCGATGCTTATTTATCATTGGAATAATCAATTGGAGGTATTTTTAAATCATTAGTAAAGGATAGGTGTAAGAACACGGATCTTCGTTTGAGGTATGTTTTTATTTCTTCTGGAGTTTTTGGAAAAAATAAGGTTTTTGAAAATTTTTGAAGTACATGCCATTTACTTTCTGAGTACACACTGTGTATTCTATTCATGCTCAAAGCCGTGTGATGGCCATTTCCGGGCCACACAAATGGTGTGTGGGGATGATGTGGAGGCCGATTTTGGCGGAGTACTAAAAACCCCACTACACGCTATGTACTCAAAAAGTACATGCCATGTACTTTTCTTTTTTATATTAAACGAACCAGGGTCGCGCCTAATATCTATAATCATTTTCTTCTAGGCCTGGTTCGACTGAGAGATGTCGTAAGACTATGAAACTTCTCCAAATTCCTGATCCTCCATCTGTTCTCCAATTCAAGCTCTGTCGATTGCATTGGAAGCAAATCGGTGAGTTCCCCTTTCTGCTTGAGCCTTGTTTTCCAGTTCTTCCTCCTTCTAAAGTTATTTAAGGTTGAACGTTCTATGAGTTTTCTCATATCCACGACGTTCTATGGAGAATCAGTCATCTTGGTTCGTGTATATCGATCTCCTAGGATCGAGGTTTGTGGTTTGTTCCTTACCATTCAAAGTCTCTGAGTTTTAGGTGTGCATTTTCCACCGATACTAGTAAACTGGGTATTGTGTGTTTACCTTTTTTCCCTTGTTGTTTTCCTGCCTTTCTTTTATACATGTGTAGAGGTAAATTGACCATGTTATAGGATAATTTTTTGTGCCTAGATTTATTTTACCTTGATTTGTTTTGTTCATGACCTTTGGGTCTCGTTTTTCTTTCGCTGTTACACCAGTTTCCATGCCTTGAGGTTATAGGATGAAGTGAAAATCATGACATGCTTTTTTCATTGTAGACTGTTTAGCTAAGTAGCTCTATAGGTGTACATTGGTTATCCATATAGCTCTATAGGTGTACTTTGGCCTTATAGAATTATTATTCACTGACTGGCACGGTGCTGAGAGAACCTGGTGCTATAGAATATAAGGGATAGACCGAGTGAGCTTCCCAGAGAGTCTTAGACATTATAGACTATATGGGATGGACCGAGTGAGCTCCCAGAGAGTCTTGGATAATATAGACTACAGGAGGGTAGACTGAGTGCGCTTCCTTAGTGAGTATTACCTTGTTTTAATCTCTTTTAGAACCTTCACAGACTATAGGAGGAATTGACAGAGTGATCTTCCTCATAGAGTATGTGGTATACCTGAGGCTATAGGAGGAATTGAGCAAGATAGCATCCTCAGACTGTCTCTAGACCTTGGGGCTAAGAGGGTTAGACCGCATGATCTTCCTTAGAGAGTCCCTAAATACCCGTGAAAATGTGGGGAATTAACCGAGTGTGCTTCCCCAGAGAGTCTCATAATTTCATATGACCAACCAGAGGGGTTAGGGGGAGTGCACTACCTAGAGGGTTTTTTTACTTCTTGGATAGGACAAGTAGGGATGTATACGAGTACTTCTGAGAGGGTTTCCTACTTGTTAGCTATTTGATTCACTGCTAATGTTGTTGTGGTTGATTGCTGTTGTGCATCTTCCTGTTTACTACCTGTTGCTTTTCTGTTGTTGTTTACTACTTATTGTACCTTTACCTGCCATATACTCACTGAATGTTAGGCACAAATCATCGGGTGGTTGCCTACTGGTATTTTCTCCCACACCCTGTTTGGGCCATGCCTGTGGGACCAAGCAGACTATGTTGTTGTAGGTATAGACAAGGGTAGGCACCCTTCGACTTCCGACACCTGATTTCTTGGAGATGGAGAGCATGGGACCAAGCTTTGGCTTGCGATGATGAGGAACTGTTTAATTTTATTTTATAATTTTTTTGGTACTGTCGTGTTTTTCATCATTTTGACTTGTTTGGATTCTTTCCTAGATATGTATCTTGCAACATTTCATATATATATACATAAGTGCTCCAGTTTATTGATTTAGTCTTCCGATGTTTATTATTGTTGGTTATTTACTCCTTTCGCTATTGCATGTTTATTACTTCTTCTGTGTACTCTGCCAATGAGGGCATAGTTTCCCCACTATCACACCCAAGGCCCTTGCTGCAAGTTGACCGCCTCTGGCGTTTGGGGAAATCCGCTTGAGGACATGTGACCAACCAGGTATGGGGCGCCTCTGGGTGGCTTTCGGAACCAGGACATTACAATATGGAATCTAATTATAAACCCCATGTTTTTTAAATTTATATGTTTTTGAAATATGGTATTGTGATAAGGTTGTATGCTATAAAATCTGATAAATAATTCAATGGAAATATATCTTGGGGTACATTTTTTTCAATTGGATTCTCACCTTTAGTGTGACCTCCCGTGTGGTTAGTGGGCTATGTATACACCTAAATTGGATAATTACCCAATTTGTTTAGAATAATATGAGATCAATAAAGATTTATTCATTTAAAATACATGTGTTGTGACTTATTTCATATTGTTGAAACTTTTAAACTATTTTGATTAAAAGTGAATCTTTCACATAAAATATAAATGGTATTTTTCATAATATTGTATTGATATTTATGATGTGATTTTGTGATATCCATATTTTATGAAAATACTAGTGTTCCTTGTGTAAGGGATTATATATTGCGGTAGGCCCTGAAACATGAACTCTTATATGTTGTAAGTTGGAATATAAATGGGATCAACCTTATAGATTGATGTATTGATTATAGAAAACGAGAACCACATCGTCCCATATTTTAATGCTTATTGGGATTTAAACTATATTTTATACTAATTATAGGGATTTGAATAGGATTTTTTGACTATACCATGGTTATATGTTTATTGTTGGAATGGTTGTAAGACATGGTCAGAGATATTCCAACATGTAATAGAAGAATGTTTATTTAGCATGGTTATATTGTGGTGGTTTTAATGGTTGTAAGAAATTCTCAGAGATATTCCACCATGGGGTCAAAGTTGGATTTTTTACCATGGTTATATGGTTTTTGTTATCGAGGTTATAAGACATTATAATTGCTATTTTTTCACGATCCGAAGTAGTTTATTGTTGTATTTTATTTATTTTTGAATTAATTAATACATATATATATCTTTTTATTGAATATATATCTTATTGAAATGGATAGTTTAGACCTGATGGTGTCACCTAATAAGTTATACTCACACCCAATTCATTACGTTGTTTCGTACCAGAGTAGATTACAGGGATGCATGTTTTGATAAGAGCCAATAATCATAGAGTTTATTGTGTTCTTATAATATGTGATTGAGATTAGTGATTGGACAAATTTAGGGTTTGGGACCGAGGAATTATGATTTTTTATTTGTCTATATTAATATTATAATTGTTTTCTTTTGATAATGTGATTTATTTCCATTCAATCACTATATTAGACTATTCCTCTATTATTTAGTTGATTATTTAGTTGAATTTTATTAATAACTTTCTCGATGTTTATAAATTATTACTTCTTGTATATGGATTATATATTGCTGTTATGAAACCTCATATGAGGGGTTATATTCTCCCATTATTTAATTTCACACCCTCAATGCTAGTTGGTATACTCTGGTATATGGAGAGGTGCAGTTGGGGTCTTACAACCATCCCTATGTGTCCTCATGAGAGAGTCCCGAATCAGGGGACCTTGTAATGAGGAATAAAAGGAGAATGTTTTCACATAATCTGTGTTACTATTTGGTAATGGAATAATAATACTATATTATTTTGGGAAGGGGTAATGATTTTATGAATTGTAGTAGATAAAAGATGTATGGGGGAAATATGATATCCCATGGATGGGATTGTTGTTTGTGTTATATGATTGATATAGTTAATTTTATTTGACCTTGGTTGATTCACATACTGTTTGTGGTTATGGTTTATTGAGGTTACTATTTTTTGAGGTTTTTTCACATGAACTTGTATAGAACATGATGACAGTACATTCATATTAATAGGCAGATTGGGATATATTAGCATTCATTGTTCATGATATGGTCATATAAATTTTTTTTAGGTGATTTATAGATGGGTTATAAACTATAATATTAAATATATGTGTCACTAGATAGATGAAATGAATTTTAATTTCAGGCTAAAACACAAGAATGACATGTTTATAGAAAAAAGTCATATCTTTTTTGTTGTAGTCAACGGTTGATGTTGAACTCGTTTCTATCCATCCCTCTATGTAATGTTATTTTCATTTAGTGAAAATTACTCCACATGGATTTCATCTTGAGAATTAGGAGAATGGGAGTCAATATGCACCAAACATAGTGGAAATAGAGCATCATATATTTCCTGAGGAGAATATGTATGTATTGATTCATGTCATATTTTTGAGGTTCAAGTGATGAGTGTCAAGGGAGACAATTAATACCATTCCTTAGATTACATTATTTTCATGTTAATTTTAGATAGAACTCTTTCCAATGTTTTCTACTTATGGGAGTTCCCATACAGTAATGTTCCAGATTGTGTGGGTCTGGGAAATCATCAAGAAAATTGATTCATCTACGAATATGTGGGAGAATGTTGTGGTGTATATGATTCATGGAACTAAAAAGTGTTGGTTTGGAAATGGGGGGATTCTAGGAAGAAAGATGATCAATATTTGAAGGAATTCATGATGAAGATCCCAATCTATTTCTATACTAGATGTTGGTGGATGAAAAAGCTCACGAGTTAATGAATTTGTTGCAAGAACGAATTTTAGTACTAGATTATTCTGAAATATTCAATGACCTACATCAATTTTTTCCACTATTGGTAGTTGACACGATAACAAGGGTGAGAAGATTTAAAGAAGGTCTTTGCAATGAGATCAGGTAAAATGTATATTTTTTCCCTCGATTAGTACTTCTGGGAAATGGAAATACTCCATAGTTCTCAAATCATAGCCTTGATAAGAGGGAAAAGTTATCTTCATGTTATAAAAACTTTTTAGTATATCATGTATGAAGGACCATCTACCTTCATTGGTACTCTAATGGTATCATGTTTCATAGCTTTTGTTTTTTTGAAATAGTATCATCCTAGTATATTCTATTTTTCATATGTTTTAATAAAATTGTTCATAGATGTGGAAATTAATCATGGTTTTTTATCCATCAACACACCATGGGGACTTGGTCCGAGATTATCAAACAATTCAAGGTGTCTTATCAATAAATTCTTGGATACAGTTTTTTTAACTTCAAGAAAATCACATAATCGGGGTGGTTTAAACATCATCTATATGGTTTTATGATGGCTTCAAAAAACCACCATTAATGTTGGCACTGACATACAACTCATGATGGTTCAATCCATTTAGTTGAAGTTTCTATGTAAAGTTTTAGAAAAACATTAGAGGATGTTTTTGTATTTTTAGTGGTGATTTCTCATTATACAAAACATCGATGATATAGAGACAGTTTATAGAACCATTATATCCTCCACATTTTTTCATCAGTAAAACTTGTACGAAAATATGAAAAACACTAATACATAATTATCAACCTTAATTAGTGGGGGTTTGAACCACATATTAAAAAAATTTACCATATATATTTGTATTTTTAATAGCCTATATAGATGTCCCTTTTTAAAAAACATTTTCTATAGAATCTATAGCCATAAGATAGAATTTTTTTTGATAAAAATACAAAAAATTAAATTTAAAAATAAACATAAATGATATACCAATTTTTCCATAACAGGGAAATTCAATGACCAATACGTGATATAGGCAGTGACCGTCTATATTAGGATGATCCATGCATGTATTCCCTATATTGATCTGTAACTATGAATAAGATATGATAATCCTAGGAATACCCCTATTGGATGAAATATGATTACCTTGGTGTATCCCACACAAGGACACGTATTCAACCCTGCATTTGAATACATTTTCTCAAATAATTAATGGTACAATTGAACCATTTTAGTTATGATAATTAGTCATAGATAATAAAATAATATTTGTAACCCGTGTTAGGGAATATTTGAATGGCTATAATGTGTCAAAGAAACAATATTTCCCCTATGAATTATATAGATTAAGGGTTTTGAAGCCCATACCACACCATCAATCTATATGATAGTGTATAGTGGGCTTACTATGGATATAATAATATCAAAATATATTACTGAGAAAATTTAGATAATGACTATCAATGTGAAAATCATTATATAAAGTTCTTTAGATATGCTTAATTATATTTTAAAAACTATATCTGTTAACATTCTCATTATAATAACATATCAAATTTATTTAGACTATAAAGTAAACATATATTTAAAATTGTATCCATGTTCAGAAAACCCAGCTACAAATTCATATAATCGTAATGGTAAAAATCTTGGTTTACTATTATTTAATAATTAATAGATTAGTGTATGAATACATTAAAATACTTAAAAAAGGGAAACATTCATGTGGTTATTCAATTCATAAGGCATATTAGGGAGACATCAATGATTCCAATAGTTATATAATTAGAAAAACTTCAATAAGTTCTAAAAATCCAAAACATGGTATTATGCTATGGCATAATAGTTATAATAATTTAGAACCATTGGTTTTGAAAAAAATTATTCTAGAGGCACATTTTTGTGAAAGGATACATATTAAAACAATATTTTCAATATCTCCCACCAAATGGTTTATAAGTGACACTTGATAAGATATAACTATTTTGTATTAAATTATGATTCAAAAGGGTTAAAATTGATTTACAATGAGAAAATATTTTTGTTGAAAATTTTACAGATTAAAGAGAATGTGTATTTGATGAATCGAATCAAGATTTAATCTTCAAAATATGGTTTTACATTAGACATTTCAAACAATAAAAACATATAAATACCATATAGGATATAATGTTTTAGGCTTAATATAATTATTAAAAATTTAATTATCATAATGTTGAATAAACATCTTCCCACATTGTAAACCCAACCCCCACATCACCTATTCACTTACAGGTTATTCAATATTATTTATATTAAGTGATTCCCAATATTGAATATAGTTGGGAATAATAGAGGTGTACATGAGTTTAATATTCAAAAAACCATGTAGGTTTATTCTATGTAATGATTGTAAGATTAAAATCTATCCTGAATATGGTTTTATACAAATTTTACTTCATGGATTCCCATTTGTGCTCATAATTGTCACTAGGGATTAATTTGAATTCACTCAAATGATAGGATTCAGTGTTATAGTGAAATATCATATTTATTAACTTACATTTCAAGGGAAACTTATAATCAAGGATCCAAACATGTAAAGGAATCTATAATAATAATATAGAATAATTAGATATTACAATACAATAAATAGTGGCAGTGTTTTGGTATATAGCCCCAAATAATCAAATCAAATAAACTTTTACCCATTGTATCAAAAAATATTAAAAAAACTCATATATATATTTGATATATATATATATATATATTTATTACATTAAAAAAATTGAAGGTCATAATCAGACCAACATAACCAGATAATAACTCACTGATTCGATACCCGCTAAAAATAATTTAGGAAATTTTTATCAATAAAATGGTCTATAATATGTATATAAAAATAACTAAAAAACTCATAGAAAAAGGTAACTAATACATAATTTCTACAAATCAATAAGTAAATAAATTCCATTAAATACAATCCCTAAAATGTCTATTAATTAACATATGATCAATGGAGACCTACATTTTATATATTCTCTATGAAATCAAATATTTATTTAAAGAATCATACATGAATAAAGGGACACGAAGAAGGGAGAATAGGAATTTGAAAAACAAATTCATGAATTATATACACATTAAGGATAATAATGAAAATATCCCAGCCTATGTGACCCAAGATCTTGTTTGGGATTAAATCCACGAATCATTGATGTTCATTCATTCCTCTAACCTATCATTTATAAAAAAATTTCTTATGAAATCACATGAAATTGATCAGGAATTGTCATACATAGTTATAGAATTATTTACACATACAGGACATGGGATGAAAAGAACATGGATATAGAAATAACCCATAGTGCATAAATGTTTTTATTAATTGTGTTTTCTTGAAGGGATACCATTAACTCATTCTATGAAAACAATTTACACATTTTGTGAGAAAAAGATATTACCATTTACTCAATCATAACCAATATACAAAAAAAGATGTTACCCATCCAACAAGTTCTAAAAAATATCCAAGAATATATATTTTCATGAAATATAATGGAAATACATATATATTGATCAGAAACCTAAACATGGTTTTATAATCACTATATTAGTTTCAGTTTTTGATATATATTAGTTGAAAATCATCTTTAAATAAAATTTGAACCCTAATCACATCCTAATGAACTGTGAATGAAATATTATCCATCTCCATGTTCACTTCTTACTACTGATAACTACATGATTTTTTTTTGAAAATTCAATAGTGTTATATATTTACATTAAAATTGATAACCAATAATGGTTTTTAAACTAAATGATTTTATAGTTGTTTGATTTACTTTCTCACTAATATCCATCGATTCAATAGAACCAATTATATATCTATTCCTATTTTGATATGAGTTAATCAAAACATTGTATGTAGAGATTACCATTGCATCTTGCGTCCTTATATGAGGCCCATGTTACTAAATTGTGATTTTCATTAAAAAAATCTACATGAGAATCTTTAGGTATTGAGTAACTATAGCGTGGAGTATATTCTTCAACAATACTCATTGGCCTACTAAATACTTCAAATGGTAATGGACCCAAACCATTATAATGCACTAGACTAGGATTATACTTCCCAGGGACATGACCAAATATATCATCCGAGGAGGCTAAGAAGTTCTACATGGGATTGAAAACCCATAGTTCTCTTAATTTATCCCATAAATCAAATATTATTCATATTTTAAGAAATAAATATTAACATAGTTTCATCTAATAATAAGTTCTTATAATGTAAATATAATTCATACCATTACATATATGGTAGGATTATTAACATAACTCTCATAAAATTTCATATGAAAATCCAACTCCAGATCAGTTTGAGAGACATGGTGCCCATAATTCTTTGACTACCTTAAACAACATTAAATAAATAATTTAATATATGAAATTGATAATTTTATATTGTAAATATTTAAACTGATGAAAATGTTACTAGAGTGGATCTATTTCTGGAAACAATCTTTGACCTGGTAGAGTGAGGCATGATTCATTTAGATCACCTAGAGGCATTTTCCTTCAAACATCAAGAAATATATAATATGTAACATAATAGTATTGAATTCAACGATATTTCTCTTATACATATATATAGTTAAAATGAAATTAATATAATAACATACACTTCTATACAACATGCTTCTCATGAAAATGAATATTAATAAAAACATTCCATATCATTTTACGTACCGATAGAGGTACCTTGTTATAAAAATACTGAGATATCAATGATATATAGTTTAATTCCTTCTATAATATCCATTTAAAAACCATTAATTTGTTATGAAAATTTTTTAATGTCCACATTAGTACTATATGATCAAAATAATAATTTGGGATAACATCTATACAATGTAAATCATTTATAAAATATTATAATTTTATAATATAATGGAATTAAATTACAGCATAATTTATTAAAATTACCTTATTTAGTGAATCAAATACATTATTTTTACTAGATTGGGGAACAATTTTCCCATCCTCATAGGTAGTCTAGTGGGTAACCAGCTCTACTACCAGCTAGCCTAGAATCTGGCCAAATAATTTTGTGGAATCATCTATATGGAAACCATAATAGTTAAATATGACAACTATCATAAATTTTTTAAAATTATAGACAATTGATCTATTTATATTTCTCTCCATAGTATCATTGTATTCATATTTTTGGGAATTTTTTTTGTATAATATGGTGTAATATATTTTTAACTATTAAAATTTAAAATATAACTATCAGCCTCAAATATAATTGAAATGAAAAATGGGTGACAACATACTCCCTCACTACTGAAGGTGTATAGTGAGTTGGTTCTATCTAAGATTATAATGGGACAATGATGAATGGTGTTCTTAATGCTGAGATAATGGAGGGTGTGATAGAGAATGCTTGGAGATGATAAATGGTGTCTCAAATGTTATAATATCGGAGATTGATGAGTCATCATCTATTATTTTTATTGATGGTAAATTAAGTTGGAGTTGAATGGGTCCATTTAAATGCTAAATCCAAGTAATTACTATAGTTTAATCATATAAATTTAAATTCAAATACTATATTTCTAAAAAATCATATAGAAAAAATATAAATGATAAGAAATGAATTTTAATAAGAAACAAAATTTACAAAGATATGAAAATGATTGTATTCATATATAATAAAAGCAGTCGATAAATTAAAGGATGACTTCACAAAAAATAATATTTCATGTCAATAATATCATTTTACTTCCCATCATTACCTCAACTACCTCATTATTAATTTCATGAATAATATATTAAATATCAAGATGGATGAAGATGTTCGTTTCTTACAATTAATGGTTCTCAATGTTATAGGTAAATGGTTCACTTAATCACACATATCATTCAAGTCACTTTGTTTTACATTAAATTTAAACTCCATCCTTTTTCTATCGAATTTTACACATAATATCGAATGTTCACTTGTCATGATAAGATATAAAGATATTTTGAATAACAGTCACCAACATCTATCAGGAACGAGAATTTCACCAATATAATTTGGATGGGATCTCTTTAAAAACCCTTGGAAATATTCACCCACTTTCATTTCAATAAAACAACTAAAAAATTATCATTGTTTTCAATATGATAATATCAATCATCATCCCAATGAATCCCAATTAAAAAACCACAAATATACCACTATTTTTATTCTTCAAAACCTCTACCTGATCGACTATATGAAACATAAATACATTCAAATTTTAATTTTAAAATTGTATAGCCTATTTTAACTGTCCTCGAGATGGAAGCATAAAATCATATGAAATAAAAGCCTATGTATCATTATTCACTATCTAAATAATGTAATACGAAAAATTAGATTTAAAAAATATATGTGTGTACCTAATAACCTTATTGATTTCAATATTTATGAACATACAAGATGTAAAAAAAAGTCTACATAGTCTTTATTAGAAACATTATTTCATTTCATTCTAATTTAATTTTCTTCTTCTCCTGGTCAATTAGTTTGTATCACAATGTCATCAATAAATGGATCTAAAACATCACTATCTATCATCACATATCGATGTTATGTACTAATAAAATTTCTTTCTATGTTATATTTTAAATCGTACCAACTAGTCAGCTAATACTAAGAATTTCATTTTGAATTCACATGTAGTTGATATAGAGTTAATGTATCATCAACACATACAATTAAATTAAATATTGTCCCAATATCATACATTTATACCGAATAAATGGAATGACAATCGTCTTCTATTGGATACATCCAATAATAATGTACATGACCTTTTAATATTGTTTCCTCAAATAAATGAACAGTAAAATGTATCAGGAGAGTAATAATAATATAGGAATGATCATCTAATGTGAAAAATGTATCATTTAAAATATATAATAAAGAATTTACAGGTTGGTAGATTTATTATTTTTCTCACATATTAGTCTATTGGATGAGGAATATTAGAGTACAACTACATGTACCTTTTCTTGTATTAATATTTTCTATGCCAATGCTAGTAACTGCAATAACAAAACATTAAATCATAGATTTTCAATCCATGTAACCAATAATTAATTAGGTTTAAATGACATGATATGTTACATAAAAACCCATTAGATATCATCACATGAATTAAAATTTGATGGAATGTATATTTACACTCCATTTCTTGAACGAAAATATTTCTGAATCATACTTTCCATTTTAATCATTGATTATATCCTGATTTATATTCCTTGATTGAAACTCCTTAAGTTCGTTGAGATTGTCCTTATATTTACTAATCATATTAATAATTCTGAAGTTCAAATTTCACAAACATTTCCCTGAATATAAAAAACATATATATTATATCGTAAAAAATGAAATTCCCAATACATAAGTTTGATGAAATAAATATTATACATCCAATATTGAATTCAAATTTCACATGATAATGCAAAAATAATTCATTCCACATTATCATTATCATTATAAACATTCCCAAATTCGGTTTCAACATTTCCATGTTGTTCCAATACTTCAAAACCATTCATCAACATTGGAGGTAGTTTACAGTCAATATAACCATTGAATTTTGACTTGGAAAATCAAAATCTATGAGACTCATTGAGAAATATTTTATGACATAAATAGCACAATTTATTAATGTATGGAAGTTGTTTTGGAAAATAAATTAAAATCAAAAATAAGAAACTCCAATGTATTATATATGATATAACCAGATATGTTCTCAAGTCCAAGGATGTCACTAATGTTACACATTAGAGAATCATGCCTTCTAAAAATTATTCTTGAATACTAATCATATGTTTCAACAAGGATTCTCAATATGCCTTATAATTCATCAACCAGAGGATGAATGTTTAAATCTATATCATTTCCATAAATTTGTTTTCAACGAATAATCATTGAAATTCTAAATGTTGTTTATAGCATACATATCCAACAAGATAGATTATAGTGGATCAAAACAACAAACCAAAATCTATAACTAGTGATCAAAGCCAAAAATGAGTTGAATCCATTGAAAACATTCCCAATCCCACATTCCAAGGATTATATGATAAATTATAATATAATGAATCATATAAAATCCATTATTTTGAATCTTTTGGATGTCACATTATCCCATCATTGATTTAATCATTTTAATTCACCATCATTTTCATGGAATTTTTTAATGACTTGATAAATCATTTCAATTGAGGGATCTAATGGAAGTAATGAAATCCATTATATACATGTTATTTATCTTAATCATCATAGAAGAATATTGATTTAGACTTCAAACATCTCCCATTAATTTCCATTTTGAAGATGGACATTTTTCAATAATTTATAATTGAATCCTCCACCCAATAAAGCATAAAATCATTATGATAAAAATTACATTTTGTATAATTTGAACCATGAATTTTATTAAAAAATCATACCATAAAAATAATCAAGGATCATAGCCTCATGTAATTAATCATGAAACAATTCCAATATAATCGATAATAACTTATTAATAATTCCACATAGAAATATGATATGTAAACATTTCAGCATAAAATATTGTTTTAAAAATTTCAACCATCACCAATAAAACTATTGATTTCAATCATAAAAAAAATGAAACACATTTTTCATCTCATTGATTTTATATCTTACATTAGAATCCATATAATTCATAGTAGGATCCAAGAATAGGTTATGATCTTCATCTAGTCATCCTTTATTACCCAAAAGATAACTTTTCATGATAGTATTTGTATCACTATCAAATATATGTTATAAATAGATTATATTTTGATTTGTTGTCTTGCAATTCTGAAATAATCATTTATAGGTTTTTTCATTACAATTTTCATTATCGACGACGTTTGATGTTCATTCTATTTATTCAAGTCAATGATAAGATTTTCTATAACGTACCATTAACCATGGAAAATCTAACAAAAATAATGATAATGGAATGTATTCAATATCAAGTGTTAATAATCATCATGTCTCGTCAATTATATTCTAAATTTACATTTAGAACATGTACATCTTATTATCACATCAATGGATCGATTTGGAAAATGAAAAATCAAGAATCTATTGCTAACCTTAGCACAATGAGGTGTGTTCCAACATAATGTGTTCAAGATTTTTTCTATACATTTAACAATGTGCCTACACATTATTAATGAAAATTAAAACCCTTTACTATTACATATTAGGAGGATATATAAATGGATGTGAAACAATCCCCATATAATTATAAAAAGTGTCATATAATACTAAAAAATTCAAACAAAATAAGGAAATCAATAATGGATGTTATTATGTAAAAGAGGAGAATGAAAAAAATCAAAAAATCATTAATAAAACTACATTTCAATTGTTATACTAAATAATTTTCACACTACGCATTGGAAATAAATTTACAAATATATTTTTTTTATAAAATTGTTTATAAAGGAATGAAACCCTGTTTTAAAGGAAGTCTAATGATGTCAAACACCCATTTATAAATGTTATGATAAAACCATGTATTCAAGTTTTAAAATAACTAATAATATATAAATAAATTTTTTAGATTTTTTATGGAGAATAATCTATATATATTCTATTCATTTTCAAATTAAGAATAATTATTACATGGTGAATCAAATCAATAATATTGTAAAAAATTATCAGTATACATAATTGGATAACTATCATGATCCTAATGATAAATATAGTACATTCATCACATAGAACTATCTCACTAGGTAAATATGTAATCCAATCATCACACATGTAGTATATTTCAGTAGCCTGATTGATAGTTAATTCTAATAGCGATAGTGATATCATAACAATGGGTATGAGAAGAATGAAATAAAACTATTGTTACACTTGTACTTAGAACCACCACATAAATACCGAAGGGTTCGCATGAATTTTTCTAATTCTAAACATCAAAATATCAAAATATATATAAAAGGGTATCACATTACTCATGTACATCCATATATTGAATTAAAATTTTTCATTTCAATATATCACCATCTCAAATCATTGGATTAAAAATTATGATAAAAAGAGGAATATTTAAAAGGAGGAATCAAATAATATCACCATTACATCAATCCAAACATGGATAAAGAAAATTATACACATTACACCATTGAGATAATTATCATAAAGTATAAAATAATTCATATTATCAACTGTGGATCCCAGATAAGGGATTATGTTTATATTTTTAAATAATTCATCTTATGATAATTCTCCCCCTCTCATTGTATCAACAATACCAAAGTGATCTAATTTTATTATTTAGATTATGAAGATAAAATTGTAATTGGAATTTCAATTTGGAATCACTAATTATTCATGATAAAACAAACATTGGATTCTATAAATTTAACCTATAATTTAATCCTCTAATTTTAATCTCAAATAAAAACCTCTATTTGGAAGATAAAATTAAAATCTATAAATGGAACCCCTAATTGGAACCACTAAATGGAATCACAATAGTCTTTATTCCGGTGCATAAATTCAAATTTTTAAATATAAAATCTATTCTTCTAAAATATTCCAAATAATTATAGATGATATTTGATACCTCGAATAATTATATTATGTTTTTATATGAAAATTTTCATTATCTAGTGTATTATGTATCATTAGATAATCTATTATACAATATTTATTTTCTCTAATAGAATAATGAACTATCAACATAAAAAAATTAAAATTGTACTAATTTCTTTTATGTACTGTTCATGTATGAATTATAAATACATAAAAAATGGAGGATCAAAAATAGGGATAAAAATCCACCAATAAATATTTGATGGTTGTGAACAAATATTGAATAATAGGTCCCAAAAATTAAATCAACAAATAGAGAAACCCCAGCCATATTTGATGAAAAATATCTAGGAGACCACATGAACACCATAGAAAAATTAAATCCAAAACAAGGAAAACCCATAGGAAATTTACATGGAGATCATAACTTATGGAAATTAGAAGACAACATAGAAAAACAATACATTTGGATGTCCTCTTACATGGATGAATAGAAGTCCAATGTGAATTTTTTGAATCCACCATGCTCTTTTGGAATATCCATTGGAATCCCCAATCATATTTTTTTAAAAGAACCAATAAAAAGGTCATGGGTGGTGTGTATAGTGTGTTTGTAGCCTAGAATAATATATGGAACAAAAAAAATACACCAAACCATGGGGTGGTGAAAGGAGGAAGGTAGATTATTGATGGAGGTAAAAAATGGATGAATGATATGTCTTAGGGAGATAGGGTGAAATATAACATGGGTGATAGATTACACCAATGAGAGAGGAAAGAAATACAATGGCCAATGTTGGGGGAACCATGGTGGAGAGAGCATAGGGTATGGGTGATCGGGGGATAGGGGTGGGGATTCAGAGGGAAAGTGGGTGGTGGATCGAGGGAGAAAACATGTTTTTTAAAAATTCAAAAAAGTTATTTGTTGTTTTTAAATAATCATATTTAAATTTGTAATTTTTATCATTTTTAAGTAAAATATCACTAAAAAGGTAACTAGAATGCGACATCAGTGTTTTTTGGAAGCATCAATGCTATAAATGATAGGATTCGACTTGATTCATGTTTTGGATTTGATTGGTCTATACAAGGACCATTAAAACTCTCATAGAAGGTTAGTGACCTATCAATATACAAAAGGAGGTAGCTATTATTACATAGGATAAAGGGACCACAAGGTTGGCCTTATAAGACCCATTCAATAAAAACCATTTTGGTCATATATATATTAGATATCCAATCATTATATAGAATATTTTGTAAGGAATTATAATTCTTTTCATCTAGTGGTAGACTATTTTCAGGATGTATCTTCTTAGGAGTTCTATGGCTTCCCTCCCGAGCAGGAGATTGAGTTCATGATTGAGTTGGTGATGGGAGAAGATTATGTTTCTATCCCACCATATATAATGGATCCATCATAGCTTCAACTATTCAATTATTAGTTATAACATCTATAATCTAAATGCATCATATGTCTTAGTATATCTATTTTTTAGTTCTCCAGTTCTCCTCACCAAGAAGGATGATGAGCCAATTCTCATATATGGGAATTATCAATGGATGAACCACATGGAATTCAATAATCGGTATAGTCTTCCATGAATTTAAGATCATTCTGATTAGTTGATAATATATAAGATCCTATTTATTAATAAATTTATGTCATGTTACCTCTAGTTGAGGGTGTGACCACCAGACTGCTTTTAGGAGAATATCTGGCTGAAAGAAATTCAACATGATGTTTATTGGGTTGACTAATGCATCATCAATATTCATGGAAAAGATTAATAAGATCATTCATTTTTTATAGACATGATTTTGGTAGGTTTTATCAACATTATACTTGTTTATTCCCTATCAGAAAACTATCATGAAAAGAAAATGAACATCACATTTAGTACATTAGGATTGCATCAACTATACACTATAATGTCCAATATCATTTTATGGATTAATGATGTGAACATTTTGGGCCATGAAATATCAGATGAAGGAGTGTCAGTGGACCTTGATAAATTCCAAGGAATCTTAGGAAAACTAAAATATCATCATTGAAATTTTAAGATTTTTGTTTTTTAGAGGTTATTATCAGTGATTTATCTAGGATTTCTCATGTTTAGTAGCCCCAATTTATTGGATGACCAAGAAAGAGGTGATGTCCTTTTTATTCTAACAAATTTTGATAAATGTTTTCAAGATATGAATGGGGTAGTACTATTGGTTTCTTCAATGTCACCCTTAAATGAATCTTTTCATGGGTATAAAGTGTAAGGGTGAAGGATGAGATAGTTGGGTGAAATATATATATGTTTTTGGGGTTAAAGAAGATGTGTACACGCTATGCACTATTTTTCATAACCGTAGGGATATCCTAGGATAAAACATTAATTGTTTTAGTTTCTAGGAAGTAGATTCATCATTCATTGATCACGGTTAGGGAGACCGTATGAGGAGACAGTGCCAGGGTATATTTCAAGTAGTAGATAATGCACGATCAGTGTATATTTTGTATAATTGTCTGGTCAAACAATGCTCAAGGAAAAAATGTAATGATGCAAACTATTATTAATGAAAATTACTCTTGATCTAATTACATCTCTTATTTTGTAATATAGTTATATTAAATATTCACTTACATGGTTTTATGGATTACAAATTACCCTTAAGAATTGTTACCATTGTTAATATAGCAATTGAACATTAATCAATTTATTACATTAATCATATGGCTTTGTCAAATTCAATTTACTCTAATTAAAAAAAAGTTATTGCCTCATCAAGTAGAATATTTCTATAAGAGGCCCATTTTTCGAAGCCCAAAAAGGAGGTGGTCTCACTGGGTTTCCCACTTGACCAAGCCCAATCTGATCTTCAACACGTTTATCTCGAATAAAACCATGTACAAGATAAGGGGAAAGATGATAGGGATTACCACTTGAGTGAAGTTATCTGAGCCACCTCAAGATTTTGTCACCATCGCACACCTTACCGTGGGTTCATATTTAGGTGTCATTAGGGGTTATGTGACAATACTGTAGCACTATGATTATTGGCATTATTTTTGTATAGAAGAAATAATATACATTCAAAAAATTTATGTCACTTTGTAAATTGTTATTAATGAAAAAATATTATTTTTAGATAATATTAACATATGAAATATATTTTGTGAATTAATATTTTTTAATTAAATCATAAAATATTATTACTAAATTACTTTAAATATTAATGATTTAATAATTTTTATAAATATAATTTTGTTTTTTATTATTGTTTGATAGAATTTTTTGTTAAAACATGTGATTTTTTATAAATGTAATTACTTAATCTAAAAGTATCAATTAACATATTGAGAATAATAAATAGATAAAATAAATCATATTTTCAGAATCGGGATGACAAAATTATCCAACTGTGATTTTTTCATAATTTTCTAAGACTGGTGAATTTTTGGGTAAAATTTAAATACAGTTTAATTATATAATTTGTTTTATGACATCATAATTACCAAATAGTGATGTAATAAAATACTATAAATGGGGTTTTCTGACAATATATTTTTTAACATTAATATTATTTGATTTTGTGTTTTTTATTAATTTTATGATGCATTAGTGGACCCTCTAGACATATAAAACATTTTAACTTTTAAAATGACTTCATTGAGAGTATGACTCACCACCACATAAAAAAGCCTAATATAATAATAATTTAGGACATTGGCCATAAAAAATAATGTTTTCACTCCCCTTTTGAAAAAACCTTGGGAAAAAAATGGGTTGATTTTTGTTTTTTATTAGTTTAAGGTATGGTGTCCAAAAACAAAATAATAATGAATTACCTATATGTTCATATATAACCCCACCCAATATCCCACTTCTCTTCCCTAAAAATGATTAGAGCAGTCCCTAAACCATCCTTCCTCTCTCTAAAATCATTCCAAGTCACCCCAAGCTCGCATAAATCTATCTCACGCCTCTCCTAAGACTTTGGATTCAAACATCCAAGTAAAGGATTTCATCATTTCTATTTTTATGCTCGAATTTAATTATTTTTTTTATACCTTTTTTTTTCAATTATTATTGTTGGGGTATTATTCCACACATCACTCATACTTCCTTCCTTATTTTCAAATGATTGGATACCACTTTGTCTCTCATTATTGCCTCACATGTACACCGGTTACCATGATGAAATTCCATAAGCAATTTACCTCTAATCATTTACATTCATGAAATTATTTTTTATTATGAATCTAAAATATAATAAATATGTAATTAAATGTATCAATATGGACCCCTTAATATACATTTCAATTACATAATATGAGACACCCATTTATTACTCATCAATCATTTTTATGAGTTCTTATGTCATTTAGTTACACTGCAAAAATTTCATCGCGATTTTCTATGTCAATGTCAATGTGTAGGGAATACTATACCCATTTGTCAATATAGGGTATTCACCATTACGATCATTTACTTATTTATTATATAGTTTCATTTATAAATTCCACATTCCATTATCTTCTAATAAATTTTTATTTTTAATGAATCCATGTTATATGATCCATGTGGCACACATATGTATAAAATGAAATATTAAGAAGGGTGTGCCCTGATGGCACTCCAACGAATTGGGTAAAAAATTGTATCATGATATTTCAAGTGGAATGAGTTTTTAATCATTCTAATTAATGTACCATGAGGATTTACTCATGATCCATGTGAAATGGGCCTTGGATCATGTTAATATCATGTAAATTGTTGTCGCCACATTTCCATGTTATGATAATCATGTAATATCATGCCTTCAGGTTCATGTTTATCGTTCTCTCCATTGATATTCATATTTCGTAACATGTATGTTATTTTTCATTTTATGCTTTGTTTACTACCTTACTATGATTTATAGCTCACCATTCTGTATACATGTTCTTAGGTTATCCCATACAATTCTATGTATGAAGGAATGTCTATGGTCATGTAATGGATGCTTTAAATAAATATGTTTATTTCTTGTTTTAATATGTAATGTAATGTTACTTTTCACCAAATGAACTAGACCTATATATCTTCTATGACGTTTCAAGTAAATTTTTAATGTAATAAATCATGTTTAAGTGTGTAATAAAGAGTGAGGTTGTTATAGTTAATATCAAAGGATAATTTTATTAATGTATTGGATTAGCATTAGAAAATCATAGTGAAAGACTTTTGGATAAGTCTATGTATAATAATAACATCACTAAATTTTTGTTAGTGTTAAGTAAGTGGTTAATCAAGAAAATATATCCCAATCTTGATATGAGCAGGTAGAGGTGACTCTAACACAAATTTTTCTACGCGTAAAACCCGAAAGCACTGCATTTAGATAGACATGAATGGGAACTGATGCATTCAAAATGGGCATTTATTCACACTTTGTTATGACACTCCCTGGAGATATTCATTGTAAAATTCACGAGTTTTTTAATAACCATTATTAAGGGAATAAAATCCCCCATTTGAATATATGTTGGGATGTAGATCATCGATAACATAGATTGAAGACTAGGAATTCTTGAGTTAATGAAATATGTTTAATATATAAGTGATCCCTTTTTTATTTGTATTCCACTCTTTTTTTATACCCCTATCATTAATTTTATTCCATCCATTGGCCGATAATTGGAGGACTCAGGATAACAACCAATGTGAAGATCAATGTGATGGCTATTCTAATGAGATGGCCAATTCGATCGGAGTGGGAATCAAAAACTATGTCCTGATACTCTCTCAGTAATTACATGTTTTTAATTGAAACATGGGTCAATTTGAACATTCAACACCCCCAACCATAACAAAGATCAAGTTGCAATAATGATCTTTAGGTGGAAAAGGCCTTCTACTTTTAATGGATCTTCTAATCCCTCAATTGGCGAACAATGGGTCAAATCCATTGAAATTATCATCCCCATACTTCGATGTTCTGAATAATAGAAGGTTCTTCTGGTTGTTTATCATATAGAGGGTGAAGCTGATCAATGGTGTACCTTGATCGAAAATATGAATCCAAAGGAAGATATCGAGGAATTGAAATGGTGGGATTTCAGGAAATTTTTTTCATATAAATATTTTCCACACACACGCCGAATTAAGATGGAAAGGGACATCCCTGACCTCAACAAAAAATATGACGAACTAGTCAGAGCATATAAGGAAAACATCACCAGGATTTCATTATATGACTATATCTTTGTCATTAACCTTGAATGCAAGTTAGACCACTTCTTTGGTATTCTAAAACCGATAATACAGAAATACCTACTGATTCATGGCTTCCAGAGCTATATGAAATTTTTTGATGTTCCCTGATGGACTAAATGGATATCTATGAATCTCAGGGGTATCATGGGGATACATAGAATATGGTGGAATTAAATTCTATGGTACAGTGGATAAATACAACTGTGCTAAGAAAATATAGAACCACACTTTCCAAATTTGTGTAAAAAAACACCCTATATATTTCTTGATGTGGATGAGGAAATGCAGTACGTGTGATAGTGAAGGAAACATATCCACTAACTGCAGATAATAAAAATCCATGGAATCATCAAAGGAGTATAATTCCTCATTCAACTCTCAATGAGTTCTTCATTGATTTAACTGAAAAATACCACAGATCATTGCAAACTAGTGACCCAGGACAAGGTTTTTCAGATGTAAAAATCAACTTCGAAGCCATGAAGGGTGATTTTTTTCCATCACCACCATCGATGTGAACCCCGATGAAAATGTGGTGGAAGGTGAACTGGTTATTCATTAAAGAATATTGAATTTACACTTTTATTCTAGTTCTATATATTCTTTTATATCCTGATGGTTTATTTGAACAATCCCAACACCACCACAAATAATGGAATTAAAGATGTCGATAAAGACAAAAAAATGCGGAAATCATTGATAACCATGAATATAACTCCTACCATGTCTCAATTAGTAGATTGAACTTTTTAGAGAACGTCTTCATACTCCCTATGGTGTAATTTGATGCAATATTTGGCATGTATTGAATTTACTTATATTGAACCAACAAATTTTTGTGTGTGAGGTAAATAACTCTATTTATGGAAATTCGACCCCCCGATTCAGTACAAGTTCAAGGAGGAGGATGAATATTCCATAGAACCATCCCCTAAATAATGAATTTTACCAAACTATGATCATGCGTATCTTTCTCAGTTTATTTAATCCATGGAAGTAACCTTCCTATAATACATGCCTATTGTGAGGTAATTCAATGAAGTGTTTCCTGAGAAATTTTCTGGTCTTCCTACAAGAAGTGAAGTTGAATTCTCAATTGACCATATACATAGAAAGTTTCCAATATCCAAGACTCTTTTTATAATAGTTTTTGTGGATCTTGCGGAGATGAAGAAACATATACTGTATAATATTGATAAAGGGTTTATTATCCCAAGTGATTCATCATGGGTTCACCAGTCTTCTTCATCAAGAAGAAGGATTGGTGAATAGAACGTTGAATTGAAAATCGTGAGCTCAACAAAATCATGATAATGATAAATTATCTTCTGACACTAATTTTTTACTTGTTTGAACAGCTACCTGGATCACAATAATTATCCATGGAGGATTTTTGGTTGGGATAATACCATGTAAGGGTGAAGAAGAATGATATCCCCAAAATTACTTTTCGTACAAGATAAAAGATCTATGAATTCATAATTGTGCCTTTCTGACTCACTAATGCTCAATAATTCATCATGAACATGAATAATGGAGTAATTAAAGATTACTTTGATAAATATCTTGGTAGTCTTTATAGAATAAATTCTAATATAGTCCAAAACCAATGAGGAGCTTGAGGAGTATCTAAGCACTGTACAAGAGTCCTTATGAAAGAAGATGCACTATCAAAAGTAGAAAAGTGTGATTTATGGTATAATAAGGCTTCATTACTGGATCATATCATCGTAATAAATGGGATATATATGGATCCCTCAAATATATCTATAATTGAGGGATGACTGAGGCCAACATTAGTGACAGATATCCATAGATTCCTATGGTTAGCTAGAAATTATCACTGATTGTGAGAAATTTATCATGATTGTCAAACCTTCTTAAACCAACTAACTTAGAAGGGAGTCATGTTTTCTATGAGGCATGAATGTGATGATGGAATCATGGAGTTTAAATGAACACTTATCACTATTGTTGTTCACATAGTACCCACATAATGATAACTTTATATGGTATTTAGACGTTATTTGAAGAAGGGAACGAGATGTGTGTTGATAAAAAATGAAAAACTTATTTCCAGTGTATCGTGGTAATTGAACATTCATGAGAAAAACTATCCAGTACATGATCTGGAGTTGGCTATTGTAATTTTTGATTTGAAAATTTGGTGAAATTAACTCTTTGTGGAGTCACTACTGGAAATTGGTCTTATACACACGGTTTTGTAAAAAACTGTGGGTATAGGTCCCCCCTATACCCACGGTTTTCCAGAACCGTGGGTATAAGATAGCATGGGAATCTATACCCACGTTTTTGTCAAAACCGTGTTTATAAGTCCCCTATTCCCACATTTTTTGACAAAACCGTGGGTATAGGTTTTTTTATGACTTATACCCACGATTTTTCCAAAACCATGGGCATAGGTTTTTTTGTGAAGACCTATACCCACAGTTTTTAAAAACCATGGGTATAGGGGGTATATTTTTCAAAGGCCTATACCCACGGTTTTTAAAAACTGTGGGTATAGGTTTTCCGCATTGTGTCGGGGGAAAAATGGGGAAAACATTGGGTGGGATGAAATAAATTTTACGCGCGAACAATGTATTAAATAATATAAATATACAGATACCAATATTAATTAATAAAAATTCGGCAGCTTTGTTGGTTTAGTTCTCTGTTCTGTTCTGTGAAGTGTGGTGTTCGAAATCTCATCACTGGAAATTTTCAAATATACCGACAATATTAATAATAATATAAAATCACTTGATTATATAAACAAAATCGTCGTAGCATAGTTGGTTCACCACTGAATTCTGTCCCTCCAGGTCCCGTGTTCGAAACTCGCCGGTCACGTTTATTTATATGAAAGCATTGGTATTAATATATTATAATAAAATTATCTATATATACATGAAAATATGTCAGTTTGGTTGGTCTGCTTTTGCGTTGTGGTACTGAATCCCTGTGTGTGGCGCGGGTCCAAAACCCACTGCCCGCTATTTTTGAAAATTTTAAAATTCCCACGGTTTGCAAACCTTGGGGATAGTTCCCTGCCACGCTGTACACCAGTGTGTTGGTGTGTGAAACACCTATACCCACGGTTCTACAAAACCGTGGGTATAGGTCAAGACCCCTATCCCGACGTCGTTCCAGCCCACGGTTCCCAAAACCATAGGTATAGGCTATACCCACGGTTTTGGGGGCTATACCCACGGTGTTGAACCATGGGTTTAGGTCATTTTTCCAGTAGTGAGTAGTGAGAAATATACATGGATCACAAAAGACTAAATAAAATTTTCACAGAGAAATAGTTGAATATATTCCAATGAAGATGAATAGAGAATATCAAAGACTAGGACAGCACAATCCATTTCCAACTTTGGAAAGAGAACGAGGTGACAAGATCTTTAAGTATAAAATACCCAACAATTATATCATTAATGATAATTGAAAAAGATCTAATATTATATTATATGATGAAGATGGACATGAAAGTAATAATGAAATGAACAACATCAATACTTTCCCAAATGAAAGCATAACTATATCTTTTGTAACGTTTTAAGGATGATCAAATGAATGATGTAGGAATTCTGGAGAAATATGAAACTATCAAAAAATATAAATCCTCATTTTTGAATGTAAATGAATAAGGAAATGTGAGATTTGGGCGAAAAATGTGTTCCATCAAATCTGGATTTAAAGAAATATATTTTGGAGAATGCATAATGTTCAAATTTCTCCATTCACCCAGGAAACACAAAGATATATTAACATTAACAAGAGCATTATTGGTGGGATAACATGAAGAATTGGATCGTTGAGTATACATCAAAATACCTGGTATGTTAGCCTTTGAAGGATAAGTGGTTCAAATCTAAGTGGATGATGCATACATTACCCATCCAATCATTGAAATGGGAGAACATCATCATTGAATTTGTCAATGGACTTCGGTAGAAATCCAAAGGAAACAATGTAATCAGGTTTGTTGTGGATCGTCTTACTAAGACTGCATAGTTCATTTCAATTTGTTAGGTTTTCTCATTAGATCAACTAGAATGGATATATAAGGGATGTGTTAAGGCTATAAGGAGTGACACTATCAATTTTATCTAGTAGAAATCCATGGTTAACCTCTATGTTTTGGAAGAGTCATCAACGTGCCCTGAATACTGAGCTGAACTTCAGTATGTCTTATCATCCTGAAACTGATGGCCAACCTAAAAATACTATCCAAACACTTGAGGGCGTGTTGAGAGCATGATCAATGGACTTAAATGGTGTATGTGATCAATATCTTCATCTAGTGTATTTCTCTTACAACAACAGCTTCCACTCAAGCATCCAAATGGATCCTTATAAATCCTTGTTTGGGAATATGTCTTGAAAACTAATATGTTGGGTTGAAGTTAGGGAAAAAAATCCTAGTTCCAAAAATTGTCTAATAATTTGTGGAAATGGTTAAGACCATCCAGCTGCACATTAAAGCTCCTCAGAGTCAACAAAAGAGCACTGTTGATAATCATCCATGATGCCTAGAGTCTGATATCATAGACATTGTATTCCTCTTCATATCTCTGTGGAAGAGAGTTATGAGATTTGGAAATAAGGGAAAGATTAGTCCAAGGTTCATCGACCCTTTTGAGATCCTTTATCGCATTGAAGTAGTGGACTATTGACCAACACTCCCACCGAAACAATCTAAATTACATGATTTATTCTATTATCAATATTGAGGAAGTACAGACCCGACCCATCACAAGTACTCAGTCCAGAGATAGTTCCATTGGAAAATGAACTCCCGTATGAAGAAATGTCAGTGAAAATCTTAGATTGTACGGATAATTTTCTATGATATAAGAAAACTACCCTCATGATAGTGTTGCGGAGAAACCAAATTCTTGAAGAGGCAACATGGGAATCAGAGGAAGTGATGATGTAGAGTTTCCAACATATTTTTTAGAGTGAGAAATCGATATTTTGAGGGTGAAATATCATAAGGAAGGAAGATTATAATGACTCAAACTTTTACGCATGAAAATTCCTATTGATCTAATTAAATGTATTACTTTGTAAAATGGTTATATAAAATATTCACTTCCTTGGTTTATTGGATTAAAATATACTGTTTAGAATTGTTACTATTGCAAATACAGTTTTTGAATAGTGATCAATTGATTAGAATCAATATAGTGGTTTAACAAATCTAATTTACTCAGACAGAGGAAGCGATGGCCTCATATAGTATAATTTCTCTATAAAAATCCATTTTTCGGTGCTCGGAATGTTGGTGGAGTTAGTGGGATTCACTAATTACTAAGCCCAAGTAGAGCATCAACACATTAATCTTGAACAGAAAAACTTATAGAAGAATTAGATGTAGATAGGGATTACCACCTAAGAACTGTGATTTGGGCCACACCAATTGTATGTCATCATCTCACACCTTACCCTTAGTTCATATGTCGGTGTTATCCGGGGTTTTGTTATAAGACCCTAGTAGTTTGATTATGTTCGTTATTTTTTATTATAATAAATAATATAGATTCATTTTATTATTATGACATTGTAAATAGTTTTTAATGTAAAAATAGAATTCTTAGTTAATATTCAATTAAAAAATATATTTTGATGATTTAAAATATTATTGAACTAAATAAGAAAATATTATTACAAAAGTAATTGATATATAAATGACCTTATAATTTTTTATGAACACAATTTTGATTTTTATTAATGCTTGAAAGCCATTTTTTTCTAAAAGGTAATGAATTTTTGATAAATATATATATTTTAAAAAAATATTAAACTCACATATTTATAATATTATTTTCATAAAATGAATATTATTTTTTGAATTAGGACATTTAAATTATCCAACGGTGATTTTTCATAATTTTCTCCCACAATCGAATTTATGGGTAAAAATTAAATACCATTTAATTATAAATCATGTTTTATGACATCATAATGACCCAATTATGACTTAATAAAGTATAATAAATACATTTTTCTTCCAATATATGTTTTTCCATTTATGTAATGTGATTTTAAATTTTTTTATAAATTTTTTGAGGCCATAGTGGACCCTCCAAGACTTATAAAACATTTTATCATTTAAAATTATTTCCTTGAGAGCGTGACTCACCTCGACATAAGCAAGAATAATATTTTTAAATGTTCGGAAATTGGGCTTAAAAAAATTTTCTCTTAAACTCTTTGGAAAAAACCATGGTAAAAAACCATGGGTCAGTTTGTGTTTTTGATTATTTTATTGAGTGGTGTCCAAAACCTAAAAAATATATAATTCCCTATCTGTTCTTATATAAAAGAACTCATGATCCCACTTTTCTTCATTAAAAACATTTTAGATCATGTCCCTACCCTTCCATCCTCTCTCTAATATCCTCTTTATTCTCCCAAAGATCCAATGAAGCCTCGCTCAATCTCCACCCAAGGCTCGGAAATCACACTTCAATGTAAGGGATTTATTCCTTTCTATATTTTTTCCAAAATTCTTTATATAGACATACCATTTGGTTTTCAGTTAAAAATTTTGGGGTATGATTCCACACCTAGACGATATATCCCTCATTAGTTTTGAATGATGATAGACCTATTTATCTCTCATTAATGCCTCCCAGGTACACATGTTTTCATACAGATATTCGGTACTGAATTTCTTTCTTCTCATTTAAATTCAAGCAATTCATTTGTTTTATGAATATAAATTATATTAAATATATTGGGACATGTATCTATATGACCCCATACATTAAATTTAATTTACCTATATTGAGACACCCATTTCCATCTCATCAACCATTTTTAGGAGTTGTTATGTCATGCCGTTATGCTGCAGAAATTGCATCGCGATTTTCCGATCCAAAGGCATTTTATTATGAATACCATACCCATTTTTATGTCAAGTTTATTCACCATTATTCATTTTTACTTATTTATTATAGTGCTTACTGTGATATTTCCACATTCCATTATCATGGAATAGATTATGATGTTTAATGAAAGAATGGTATATGATCCATGTGGCTCACTTATACATGAAATGAAATGAGTAAGAATGGTGTTCCCTTATAGTTTTCCAATGCATTGGGTAAAAAATAGAATCACCATATGTCAAGTGTAATGTGGATTTACTCATTCTAATTCAAGTGAAATGATATTTTACTCTTTCTCCATGTGAAATGGGCCTTGGACCTTGATAATAATTTATTAAATGTTGTTTCCACATTTCCATGTTATGATAACCATGCTATATCGTGCATTTATGTTCATTTTTATCTTATGATCCATCGATATTCCTATATCCTAACATGTAATATATTTTTAATGTTATTCCATTTATACTCCCATACTGGGATTTATAGCTCACCCTTTTTTGTAAATTTTCTCAGATTATCCCTGACAATGCTAAGTATGAAAGAATGTGTGTGGTCATGAAAAATATGTTCTCAATAAAGATCTATATTTCATGTATTAAGATTTTATGTAATATTCCCAATAACCCAATACTCTAGACCTCTTGATATTCAATGTTGTTTCATATCAATGTTTTAGATAATAAATCATGTTTATGTGTGTAATAAAGAGCACACTTATTAATAAATGCTAGTTCATATTTTTTAGGATCTTAGTTTTTTTGCTTCTACATTCTATTTTCCCCCCTAAATGGCCAAAAATAGAGATTTATCTCCATTGAAGGTTGGGGAACCTCTTCCATGATTTTTTATCTAATTGAGAGGCCTCCCAAGAATCTTGAAAGCCAGATTATCATAATTATTGACGTTCTTTGTTGTAATAGTCTTGTTTCATAGATCTATTTAGAGATACTTCTTCTATCCTGATTATTTTTCATATGTAATCCTATTTTATGTAGATATATTTTGAAGTCTTACAAATATGGTGAGATTTTGTTTTCTTGATGGTAGTATAAGAGATCTAATGCTGTTCTATTAGGGTTCCAACTAGACTGCAAGAGTGTTCTTTGTCCCTCATCTAATTTCGTCTAGAACATTAATGTAGTTGGCTTCAATCTCATATCCTCTTTATATAAATGATTGGATAAGTTATAAAATGATTAAATGGAATTAAATTTATGTTCAAATATTGTTTTAACAAGTGTAATAAATCTATTTTGTGATGATTTATCGCTTTTTGTGAAATAGTGAATTCTTGATAAATTATTGTGAAAATTGTTTTGGTTTTTTGATGCTAACAAGATAAATTTAAATTATGGATTTTATGAAATCTCTAAATGGTATTTTTTAATGGGTATAATAATAAAATATATGTTTTATTGAAATTTCTGGTGTTTTCAGAGGTTTTGAATGAAACATATTTCAATAAAAAAGTAATTTTATTGATTTTTTTGGCATAAAAATTGGGAATATTTTTCTATGAATTCATATTGAAATAATGGGGAGTGTATGAAATTTGACCTTCAATCAATTCTAAGGGGTTAATGAAACATTCCATATAATTACCTTTGTGAAAACATTGTAGGGAAATGAGAAACCACTAATGATTATGGAACTGTCTTAACGAAGCATGCATGTTTGATAGTATGAATGATTGGAATAGTTTAGCTATGACAAAATAGATTTTGTAAAATGGTTCTAAATTTATATGAGTATTTTTAGGGAATGAGAAATTGAGGAAAAATGAGTTTTTATATCAATTCAATAATTTTTTAAAAATTTTTTGGAAGTTTTTTATATTTATATATAAATTTTCTTGGGAAATTATATTATTTAAAATGTTTTATATAAATGTCACTAACTATTATATGATTGTGGAATGAGTAGGGGTTTCATTAGTGAAATGGCAATTCATTTTATACTCATCTCTAATTTAATACATTGGTTATTTTGTAGATGTTATATTCTGGGATAGGGGAAAATGTACCATTTCCCACGTTTTTAGAACATGTTCACGATACTAAGGATATTTGGTGACTTCGGAACACGGATCTCAGTGGTCATGGAGTCATAGTCTTCTTGGAGTAATTAGTTTCCCTTGCACTATTAAATTTTATGTTTTTATCTTAAATAAATTGGATGAATTTTCATTCATTGTTCATGCATTATATGATGAGTTATTTTTTTATGGGTTGTTGAGTTTATGGTTTTATACCTAACTGTTAAATCATCCCCCACATTCCATTAAAACTATTTGGAATTTAATTCCTCCCTTTGGAATGTTGTCAATGTATATTAAGCTGTAGAAATTCTTGGTTTTATTATCATGAAAATGAGAATAATCGGGTCATTACAAATGGAATCTGCTTGTTCGGTCCTTGCCTAACTAGTTGTCATTAGTGTTCTTGGTCTTGGAGTTGAAATTAATTTTTTTTTAAATTCCTTAGGGTGGAATCATATAAATGAGTATGATAGTTAGAACATAATATTTATAGTATAAAAGGATAAATAAACCCCTTTTATTATATACTTCATGTTAGTATGGAGATGGGAACAGAAGGGTTTGGAGTCACTTCTAGAATATTGAAATATAGTTTTCATGGGTTTTACAATGAGACTAGAATTGCATTAATTAGGGTAATGAAATTCCATGAGGATTTGATTCATATTTTGGATTAATGTTTTATATTTTATAAAAGTGTTGATTTTTGAAAGAGAATGACATAACATTTCAAACCTAAAATTTTGAAAAAGTTAATGGTTATAGAATTTTAAAAATGTTTAAATTGTAATAAGAAATAATTGATTTTTTTAAAATGGTAGAATGAGAAAAATATTGATTTTGGAAAACATGGTTTTGATAGTTGATGTAATACAATTTGAAATAATACAACATCAATTTCTGGAGAGTTTGACTTATAGTGATTGAGGTTTGTTTAGAAACTTTCACCTTGAGGGAACCATTGGAACCATCATGAAGAAGATGCAGAGAATGTGGTTCACCATAGCCACAAGTGAATCAAGAAATGTTACAAAGTATCAGTCACACATTTTAATCTATGGACATCAGGAACTGGAGGGATTAGTCAAAGCTCAAAGATAATTCCATATAGTTCATGATGTAGAATCCACCCACCTTCAGGGGTGATTCAGAACTGGAAAAGGGGGTGGTGTGGATGAAAAATATGATTCACATCATTGAATTCATCGACACATCATCGGGGCTCAATGTCCTGATGGCCACAAACAATCTCTAGGATCGTGCATGCTAGTCGTGTGAACTAGTACTACATGTAAAAGTGGATAAATTACATACATGGGAGGATTTTAAGGAATTTTTTAATAAAACATTTTGTCCTCATACATTTTTGATCTAGATGATGAAGAACATATTTATACTGAAGTAGGAGAATCTCACTATCACAGAATATGCAGCAAAATTCATGAATTTAGTACGTTATGCACCAGAAGAATCATTGAGTGTATCCCGGAAGGCACACATCATTGAATCAAGGGTCAAGTTGGAAATACGATCGATGGTTGAAGTGATTTGTATTAATTACTATATAAAGATGGTGAACATAGCTATTGTTGATGATAGAGACATCTCAACCACTATAAAGGTGGAAATATTAAGATCTCTAATAAATATGTTGGAAACACCAATTGTAGGATCATGTGAATGAGAGAAACCTATTTCCATGGTGTGAGTGGGTATAATAATCAGAAAACATGATTATTAAATATTCCTCTATAAATATATAGCCATGTGGGATGATACAAATTTGGATCTTTACTAGAAAAGAGGGATCTTACAAATCCACCCATATCATGGCATACATTAAAAAATATGGGACACCTTGACTAATTTTATCATAGTTCAATGTGGTCTGGTGCTCGAGACACTTCTCTGGAGTATCAAGAATCGTGTTATTCAACATGAAGAGCCAAGATGAATCCGTCTCATGAATATGGAAATGCTAGCTGTGGTGATTATTATAATATCATGAATCCTCAGCATTTAAAATCTCATAAATGAAACAAGGATTACAGTGCAAAAACAAAAAAACTATATGGAGCTAAGAAGATGTTTGTTTATGATCAGGTTGGACCATCAACATTGAGAGGTACGATTCATTTGAATTCTTATTTTATGCAAGTAATATTTAATATCGGTTCATCACATTCCATGATTCTGATGTTGTTAACCTTTTTTTTAAAAATATAATTATTCCCTCTTTGATAAAATTGAAAAAATAATTGGTGAATGAGAATTTCACTCCTTTGTGTGTAGATCTGGTGTTAAAACTATTTATGGAGTTATGCTTAAATAGGATTTCTCAATGTTGGAGAAAGATGTATCTAGTGTAATCCTTGGAATGGATTGGTTGTAAAAGTTCAACACTCACATCAATTGATGTAGAATAATGGTTAGTTTCATGTGTGTGGGGGCCATCAAGTATATCTTCATAAGAGATATGGTTGTGAATAATGGTGCAATGGGATTTTTGGCACTAGCGGTGGGAACCATCTCTTACAAATTGGCGGAGTTGACTTTGGAGTCGATATAGGGGATCTAGTATTTTTGTTTTCTTGTTGTGGTGGTTCAATGTCTAGATGCATTTATTGACACTAACTAGGGATACCACAAATAAATAGACTATATTTTATGATTGATCTCCTTACATGTACCATTACTAATTCCCTTCCATCTTATAGGGTGACATCAATTGAGGTAGGGTAAATGAATGTGTAGTAGGATGAGTAGGAAAACAAGTGTTTCATTTTGTCGATCATGTCTCTGTGGGTATTACCGATCATGTTTTTGAAGAATGCATATGGATATATTTATTTATGAATTTATTACCGTAAGCTTAATCATGTTACGATAAAGAATAAGTATCCACTTCCATGCATTTATGACCTATTCAATCATTTGAGGGGAGCCCAGTGGATCTCTAAAATTGAAATCCGATCAGGATACCACCAATTTCGTGTTCAAAAGGATGATATTAAGAATACAACCTTCATATGTAGATATTGGCACTACAAATATGTAGTTCTTCCATTCTCTCTAATGAATGAACCGAGTGTTTTCTTAGTATTGATGAATTTGAGGTTTCAGTGATATCTAGTTTCTTTGTTTGGTTTTTGTTGTTGACATCTTGGTTTATTAAAATACAAGTTCTAATCACGAGGAACAACTAGAAACAGTTCAAAAAATCTAGAGAGATCCCAAAATATATGAAAAACAATATATATGTGATTTTTGGATACATGAGGTACACCTTTTTGGCCATGAAATTTTGAAAAAAGCTGTTTCGGTGGATCCTAAAAATATATAATTTATGATCTTATGATAACCAATGAAGAATGTATTCGATATATGATGTTTTCATGGTCTAGTTGGATACTACCGATTATTTTTGGGTGAATTATCATTAATGGCCTCACCAATAAAACTGTAAAAAATATATTGCTCCATTCAAATGGACTGATGAATGTTGTAAGTCTTTCTTGGAGATGAATGTTCGTCTTACATCAGAATGTATCAGGATGTCTCTTGAATCGGAATTGGGATATGTGGTGTACATAAATGCTTTAGGATATTTGTTGGGATCCATTCTTATGCAAGGAGACCATTTTATGTCTTATGGTTCAAGGTAGTGGAGAATGAATGAGATGAATTAACCAACACAGGATTTCGAGCTAGCCAAGTTTGATCCATACATTTAGGATGTGGTGTCATTATCTCTATTGTAAGAAATTCAATGTGTTTAGGGATCATAATTCAATGAAATAAATTATCTTACATTGAGATTTAAATGTAAAGAATATGAGATGGATGGATTTTATCTACATGATATACATTGAATTGATGTATACACAAAGAAAAAGAGAGGTCCTGTATTTTCTTTCCCATATCACTGCTATCCCCTGCAATAGCTGGAGGTTCAACGTTGTTTTACAACACTTCCTCTTCCTCCACCATTTCTTCCCAAGTCTTTCCATCTGCATTTGAACATCCCGCTTCTGTAACATGCATCTTTCCTTTTCTCTATGGATCCCAAAGCACTTCGCTAGCTCTTTGGGACCTCCTTCCAAATAGATGTGGGTTAAGATGGTTTGATGAGATTTTTAACCATGAAGAAAGATTATAACACATATCCAACCATCTTATGGTGCTTGCATAATTTAGGAAAGTTATCAATCTCAATGTTTACCGCCAGCTGCTGAACTTTTACATCCATGAAAATTTGTTCTGGTGGCAAGAGGTCCATGTAAATTTCTATGAGGATTCTTTCATATAGACCCAGATCTCCATTAATTGTGCACTGATAAATATTTATGGGAGTCTCTAATCCTGATGTGATGTTATTCAGGATTTTTGAATGCTAGTAGACCCATGATAGCCCATGAATCTGTGACCAAACCTGAGCCATTGATTGCCTTTGATTGAATGGATTGAATTTTGCATACCATTCTGAAAACCTTAAGAAAACTGGTTTAATATTAGTGTTTACAATCCTCCAAATTGTGTCAAGATCCTCCTTGCACTCCATGATAATGTGGTAGTACCCCTTTACATCGGAATAATCCTTCCTCGCGAGAATCCCCAGCAGTGTGAGATTCTTAATTTCAGATCATGAAGTGATCAGTGTAGAGACCCAATGCCTGACATAAATGAACATTAAATAAATTTTTCCGAATACTTAAGACATAACAAAAATAGACACACAATGACCGTAATAGTTTAGTGTCTTTGGAAAGACAGAATATAATCTTTTAATAGTTGTGAACGATCTTCAATATCTCCCATAAAGATCTTCCCCTTTTTATTTTCTTACCAAAAACCTTTCTTTATATCTTGGGAAAAAGAAAACATAAAATGGGTGAGCACAAATTCCCAGTAAGGGTAAACCTAGAGAACATAAAACAATCAATAAACATTTGAATGCAAAAACATGAACATAAAATCTACACATCAAAATCTTGAGAAAATACATAAATCTTGGAAGTATGTAAGGAATATATCATAAAGGAACATCAATCATGATAAAATAGCATGGGAATAAAACATGCAATTGCGGAAAACCATTAATCACATGATATGATTTCCATATTAGCCAAGGCATTTCTTCTAAGACCATCTTAGTGGACAAAGTCCCTTTTTGAATCGAGTTCACACCTTGTTTCAGCCGTATAACACTGAACCAGATTAAATTACCGTTCCAACCATGTCTATCTCATAAGATATATATCTATACCCAATTAATTTGAAGGAGATATAGGTCCCACCCATCTCATAATGAAATCATTCTTACTTGTTCCACAAAATAAACTTAAAATGTTCATCATAACCCAAAGAATAAAATGGGTTTCATAAACATCATCCCATCGTCACATAATCCATATAAAACAAATGGATAATTCATCATAAGAAAAGTGAAACCATGTAAATAATAGATACATTATACTTAAAATATACACATATTAAATAATGTCATCTTAGATAGAATATGTTTTTGATAAAACATTTGAAATGAATTCTTGAGGAAAATATCATTTCTTCTTCAAAATCATTTTGTTTTCACAAAATGCCATGAAATATTAAAAGAAAAGTATTTTGTTTAAAATAGTCATTAAATCTTGTAGAGTAACCTTCATAAAAATGAGGCATTATGAAACCGTAAAAAAATACATTCACACCGTATAAGTTAAAAATAACATTCTTATCGTACTTTTGTCGGAAAAGTCAAAAAGTTCCCGTGTTGTAAAAAAAAGTAAGATTCATTTCATAACAAGTGGAAAATTTAAAAAATGGGTAAAAAGGACTTTAAAAATACATGATTTTTTTAGAAAACATGGGCATCGATTATTACAATAACCCCAGTAAATACTTAAGAATAACAATCTAGGATAAGAACGAGATTGGAATAGTAATCCCTTACCTTAGGTCCGATATGCTTCATACGTATTAGAAACTGCTGTATAATGATTTAAATAATGTCATTGACTTATTACAGAATCATATTCATTGTTATAATATCTTATAAAGTTCACATATGACTTTATATTACCCGTTCTTTTGTAAATTCCATGTTAAAGCAATGTTTTGGGTAAAATAATATCATTTATTGTTCGTGTTTTGACTTGTAATTATTAATATGATTACTTAGATCATTATTAATTAATTCTAGAATATAAAAAATGATTTATATAAAAAATATATTCATCATATACATATATATATATATATGATAAATTGATAAATGGAATGAAATACACCGTTCATGGAGACAGTAGGTCGTACGTATGCATGAATGCTGTTTTCGTTTCCTTATTGAATTGAATGGAATTAAGTAGATGAAATACATATATATACATAAATCCAGTATCATTATTATGTCATACATTTCATTATTATTTATTATATATACTTTATAATCATTCGTGAATGGTTAACATGGAGAATGAATCTCATCGCGTCGTGGAGACGGTAGTCCGTACGTACGCAAGAGCGATGATATCATTCCCATGATCGTGGAATTTTATTGAATTGTATGTATAATATTTCATAATCAATATCAATTTACAATAATAATATATAGTTATTTATTCACACCATTATACCCATCCAAGTAAGGTGGTGGTCGAAAACAGATTACACCATGGCGTGGAGACGGATTTCTGTACGTACACACGCACAGTGATTTCATTTTTCGTAGGATGGATAGAAGGTTAAATAGGGTTGTTTAATATTTATAATAACATATCAGTATATAATTAATACTTATGGTTTTATTTTTTAATGAGACAACTAAAGAAGAATAAGTAGAAGAAGAAAGAAACTTGAGAAAATCGATAGAAGAGATTACTTCTTCTTCGACGCACCTCCTTTATGCTTCTTCCTAAGGAAGTAGAGTTGGTCTTTTGAGAAGACCAGAACCTCCATAATGATTCAAGGGGAGTGGGGAAGTGAAATGGGAAGGGTTTGGATGAGCTTTAGGGCACAAAAGGGTGTGAAGTGAAGAGGGAAGGGGTGCCCCTTTTAGAAGGGAGGAGAGGGGCACCTTTGGAAAAACTTAAAATATTATTTTATAATAAAGTAATATTCTGTTTATAATGTCTAAAAAGTGACTTATTTCAAAGATAAAGTGGGTATGGGTCGATACCCTCTCAACCAATAGGTTTTAGAAAAGTTTAGGTTACTATTTTATCCTTATCATTTAGATTTAACTCTAAGTTAAATAATTTAACTTTTACCGTGTCTTTTTGTTTTCTTACACTATTTGGATAATAAACTTACTATAAAAAGACAAAATAACTCCATGTGGTTAATTATTAATATATATATATATATATATCCTTATCTAAGTCATTATGAAGAACCTTTGATTTTTAGGAATAAAATAACAATTAATAATATAATATTTGTTTTAAAAACTATTTTATGTCAATTTTGACACTATTTGGTTCTAGTTTTTTTTTGAAAATCATAACATCATGATTAGTTCAAAAAAAGTTAATTAAATCAATACTAACATCTCATATTAACCTAGAAAATTAGTGGAATTTATATTAATTCTAAAATTACATTTATTTGTGTATTTATAACATCAATTATGTTAATATTTCATTAATAAGATAATTACTTCATCATCATTGTGTCATAAATAAATTAAATTATTTAATGTATAAAAATTATAAATAAAATACCATTATGTAGAAAAGATTTTTATCTTTCTAATTAATATTTATAGTATAATTTATCTTATATATAACCCTATATTAAAAATGTTTTCGTTGTTAATCATTGATTTTAACTATTTTAACTCTTCTTTAAATAAAATAATAAAAAATGTCCTAATGTAATCCAAATGGACCTAAATGGTCCTATGTTATTCCTAAGGTGGTTATTGGTCGAATTAAACTTATAAAATATAATTAGGACAGGTGTTAAGGTCATAATAATATCATTTTTCCTTTAATTACCCTATTTAATTTTAACCATTGTAAAAAAAGTAAAAAGATATTATTCACCAAAAATTATTTTTTTCTTCTTGAACAAATTTTACTCATTGATATTATCTATTTCTCTAATATTTTCAAAACTCCACTCACATAAGTGGTTAAATTATGTTTTATGTAATTTTTCAAACTCTCTTTAGTGGTGGGTAAAGGCGGTGAAATGTTCAATAAAAATTTTATATGTATAAAATTATTATAAAATGACTCAAATGAATTACATTGAACATATATAGGTATTAGGTATCAATTTTTACCTAATATAAATTTAAATAAAATAATTATTTATTTAAATAAAAAGTCGGTTTTTGAATAGTAACCGAGTGTTTTCACTATTCATCAATAATTTAATATTTTCAGAAAAAACAAAAACTTCACCTACGATATTCCATATCAAAAAATGAAGTCCATTTTGAAAGATAAAATTTATAAAATTTCAAAAAGTGGGTATTACTATTCCTAACGGCTAGTTCATAATAATATTATAATAATATCTCGGTTAGTAAAACTTGGTATTGGGTACTACACATGCTATCAAAGATGGTCTTGAGTGCATATAATGGAAGCCAAGTCAAGGCTGCATGTAGTGAAAGGACCATTTGGTGTTGCGTATATCATAATCAAAACTTATGTCATTTATACATTTAAAAAATCTATACTTAATATTGTGTAGAATAATTTCCAAAAAAAACATGAAATTGTGTGTAACACGATCCAAGAATAGTGTTGCGTATACTGTAAGCTAATACTATGTTTCGTATAGCACAAGCTAATTTTGGTGTAGCATACAACACAAGACATCAATGGAATTAAAAATAATATTTTTCATAAAATATCATGGTGTTACATTCAACCCCCCTTAAAATTAATTTCTCCCTAGAAATTTGTCGGAGTTATAAATGGTTTACAACACAAAACTTTCTTTAATAGAAACCCACATCGTAAAAAGGAATAATAAAAAATCATTTTAAAAAGGGTGGTTAGAATCATAACAGTCACCCAAAGTAACTTAGCACTGGGTTTCCACATAGGACAACATAGGTGAAAATATGGATATGGAAGAGAAATATAACCACCAAATTCTGATGAAGAGTGGTAGAGGAAATGGATATGAAAAATCCAACAATCACAAAGCCATTAATTTGTGATGATCTAAGGTACCGTATAATTCATCAGATATAAGGGCACTAGGACAACATTTTTGGTTTTCAAGATCATTTCCCTAAAGTTGAAGAAATTGGAATTAGGAGAAATAATTTTTTGATTTTGGTATAATATCATCGTTGGTCATTCATTGGAAAATTTCCACTTCATACCTTAATGAAATGAAGTTGAATTTATCATTCGTGAAGTGTTAGAAGATCATGTGATAGAATTATGGGCCATTCCATCTGTCTCAAACAAAAGGTTTGAAAAAGTTATCAAAAATACATAAGTCCATCTATAGTGAGATTAATAATATATGGTTCCCAAAATGGACTTATACTTCATATATAATACTTCTTAATATAATAAAACTAGTTTCTACTAACTAGGGACTTCTTGTAGGCCAGTGGTATGCGATAAAGGCATGTCACACCTCAGTTGTGGGTTCGATTCCCATAGCCTTGTCCGACGTGATGGGTTATCGCCTGTCCTACAGGTTATCCCTTTTTATAAAACTACATTATAATAACATTACTGCATTAAAATAGAAAAAAGTTCTATCCCTAAAAATAATATCTTATTTCTAACTTAATTCCTTCCAATATTTAGGCTTATACAAAATACTTCTGTCCAAGCTCCTAGTATAAAGAAAACAATTACTAGAAATGTTATCTACTGAGCATGTGAATACCATCATTTATCCCACATATATCTTGTTGGACACATTCCAATCATGTGAACACATTAATCATGTATTCTCTTGAAAAATTAATACCCATTGAACCTTAGTGAAAACATGAATGCTATCTAAATTAAACTCTTTCCACATACAAGAATCCAAAAATTCTATATACTCAAACCATGATATAACCTTGTCCTTATATCAGTCATGAACTCATGAATAGTATCAAACATTTAATTTTCTCTGTATCCCTTCATTATGCTCATATCATATGATTTCCAAAATATTTTAACCACATTTCATGGTTTCCGATACCATATAATTATCGAAATCCACAATAAACCATTACATAGATATTCCAATGTTCCACAATACATTATTTTTGAATCAATTTACATAGACACATAATCATTCCTCCACATTGTTTTCATACTCAACATTTCTAATAGTGATCACAAGTGACTTCCCTTTGACCTTTTCCTTAAGAGGATGATCGCATTGATCATCATTAACCCTTGGATTAGGGAATTGATTAGCATAATGCCCCATTACCTTGCACTTGAAGCATTAAAGTGTTGGTGGTGCGTTCTATGCAGTCTTTTCTTTATTAAAATCATTAGCTACCCTTTTTCCATTAATTCGACACTCAGCTGCTTGATGACCTTCTTTTCCACACATAAAACATTTTCTAGTCCCTTCAAGTCAATATCCACCATGCTTCTTTCCACACTTTGAGCATAAAGAAACATTTATCTTTTTTTCACCATTATTCTGAGATTTCTCTTTGAACTCCATCTTTCGTTTCTTTTCAAAACCATGAGATGGATATGTAACACCAACTTCCATTTCTACCTTGATAGAACAACACACTATTTCTTCATAGCTACTGAAGTCTCTTATAGCTAATTCACTTTGAAGACTTGTTTTTAAGCCACAAAGAATAGATCAACTTTACATTCAAGTTGGATGATAAATCTAGATGCATACCATGCAAGACTTGAAAAATTCACTTCGTATATACCAACAGATTAATCATCCTTTTGCTTAAGCTCAAGGAAATCTTTTTCCATCTTTGTTTGAAGAATACGAGGGAAGTACTTATTGAAAAATAAGTTCTTTAACTCATACCATTCCATGGATTCAATTTCATCTCATGGCCTCATATTATTAATTAGAGTCCCCCATTGATCTTCTTCACCTTATAAACGGTAAATATCTAGAATAACTTTTTCATGTTCCGAACAGAGAAATATAGAAAATATCTTTTCAATGGTGCTGATCCATTTTTCAGCAACAAGTGGATCAGAAGACCCACTGAAAGAAGGTGGACGTTGCCTCATGAAGGACTCAATAGATTATTATTCCCTTCTTTTCTCATTTGGAAGTCCAGAATGATTCATAGCTTGTGTAAGTATAGCATTAAGATTTTCCACTCCATCTCCCATAACATTGGTTTGTTCAGGAGGAAAATCATTGCATCTTCCATTCCATTGATCAACACGGTTCTTTATGGTTCCAGCCATCGTCTAAAACCCAAAAAGAATAGTGTGAGAGGAAAAAATCATACTAGGGAAAACAACATAATAAAGGGGGAGTAACTTCGATATCTAACATCTTAGGTTTAATTCTAATATCATTAATGTATTTCTAGGACTGTAACCTATACTTATACTTAACCTTAGGGACATCCCTATACATACCTTAGAAATATCTCTATGGATCTCACAAATATTTCGCATCCTAGTTTCCAAAGGTTAACTAAACCATTCCTTTGATACCAACTGTAGAAACCCAAATCCTGAAGTACACGAACATTAAAATACTTTTGCGGAATACTTAATACATAACCAAAACAGGCACACAAGGACCGTAATAGTTTAGTGTCTTTGGAAGCATGGAATATAATCATCTAATCGTGGTGAAAGTTCTTCAATATCCCCCGTAAAGATCTTCCCCTTTTTTCTTACCTAAAAAATTTCTTTATATCCGGGGGAAAATAAAACATAAAAAGGGTGAGCTCAAATGCTCAGTAAGGGTAGACATAGAGAACATAAAACAATCCATAAACATTTGAATGCAAAAACTTGAACATAAAATCTAAACAATAAAATATTGAGAAAAGTCATAAATCTTGGAAGTACGTAAGGCATATATCATAAAGGAACATCAATAATGATAAAATAGCATGGGAATGAAACACATAATTGTGGAAAACCATTAATCACATGATATGATTTCCATAATAGACAAGTCATTGCTTCCAAGACCATCTTAGTGGACAAAGTCCCTTTCTGAATCGAGTTCACTCCTCGTTTCAGTCCTATAACACTGAACCAGATTAACTTACCATTCCAGCCATGTCTATCTCTTTAGATATAAATCTTTACCCAATGCATTGGAGGTAGATATAGGTACCACCTATCTCGTAATTAAATCATTCTTAATTGTGCCACAAAATAAACATAAAACGTTCATCATAACCCAATGAATAAAATGGTATTCATAAACATCATCTCATCATCACATAATCCATATAAAATAAATGGACATTTCATCATAAGAAAATTTAAACCATGTAAATAATAGAGACATTATACTTGAAACATACACATATTAAATAATTTCATCTTAGATTGAAAATGGTTTTGATAAAACATTTGAAATGAAATCTTGAGGAAGATATCCTTTCTTCTTCAAAATCATTTTATTTTAACAAAATGCCCTGAAATTTTAAAATAAAATTATTTTGTTGAAAATAGTCATAAAATCTTGTAGAGTAATCTTTATGAAAATGAGGCGTTATGAAACCATAAATAAATCAAATCACACCTTATAAGTTAAAAATAACATTATTCTCGTACTTTTTTCGGAAAAGTTAAAAAGTTCACCGTGTGGTAAACAAAAGTAAGATTACTTTCCTAACAAGTGTTACATTTTACAAATGGGTAAAAAGGACTTTAAGAATACATGAAATAGTTTTTATAAAACATGGTCATGGATGATAACCATAACCCCTGTAAATACTTACGAATAACAATCTCGGATAAGAACGAGATTGAAATAGTAATCCCTTAGCTTAGGTATTATATGCTTCATACGTATTAAAACCTCAATTATAATGATTTAAATAATGTAATTGACTTATTAAATAATCATATTAATTGTTATGATATCATATATGGTTCACTTATGACTTTATATTTCCCATTCTTTTGTAAATTCCATGTTAAAGCAGCGTATTGGGTAAAATCGTTTCATTTATATTCTGTGTTTTGACTTGTAATTATTAAAATGATTATATAGATCATGATTACTTAATTCCAAAATATAAAAAATGATTTATATATAATATATATTCACCATATACACACATATATATATATGATAGATCGATAAATGGAATTAAATACACCGTTCATGGAGATGGTAGGCTGTACGTACGCATGAACGCTATTTACGTTTCCTTATTAAATTGAATGGAATTAAGTAGATGACATACATATATATATATACATAAATCCAGTATCATTATTATGTCATATATTTCATTATTATTCATTATATATACTTTATAATCATTCATGAATGGTTAACATGGAGAATGAATCTAATCGCGTCGTGGAGATGGTAGTCCGTACGTACGAACGAGCGTTGATATCATTCCAAAGATTGTGGAATTATATTTAAGTGTATGTATAATATTTATGAATCAATATAACTTTACAATAATCATATATAGTTATTTATTTACACCATTATATACATCCAAGTAAGGTGGTGGTCAAAAACAGATTACACCACGGCGTGGAGACGGTATTCCGTACGTACGCACGTGCGGTGATTTCATTTTCCGTATGATGGATAGAAGTTGAAATATGGTTGTTTAATATTTATAATAAAATATAAGTATATAATTAATACTTATTTTATTAATTTATAATGAGACAACTAAAGAAGAAGAAGTATAATAAAATGAAACGTGAGAGAATCGGAAGAAGAGATTACCTCTTCTTCGACGCACCTCCTTTAAGCATCCTCTTAAGGAAGTAGAGTGGGTCTTTTGAGAAGTCCAGAACTTCCAGAATGTTTCTAGGGAAGTGGAGAAGTGAAATGGTCAGGGGTTGGCTGACCTTCGAGGCTCAAAAGGGTGTGACGGGAATATGGAAGGGGTGCCCATTTTATAAGGGAAGAGAGGGGCAACTTTGAAAAAACTTAATATATTATTTTATAATAAAGTCATATTTGGTTTATAATGGCTCCGAAGTGACTTATTTCAAAGCTAAAGTGGGTATGGGTCGCAGAAAATCTTAACCAATAGGTTTTAGACATGTTTAGGTTACTATTTTATCCTTATCATTTAGATTTTAATCTAAGTAAAATAATTTAACTTTTACCATGTCTTTTTGTTTTCTTACACTATATGGTTAATAAACATACTATAAAAATCCAAACGAACTAAAAGTGGTCGTTATTAATATATATATATCCATTTCTAATTCATTTTTCATATCCTTATATTTTTAGGAGTAAAATAAAAATTAATAATATATTTTTTTTAAAAAAAACTATTTTTTGTCTATTGTGACACTATTGGGTACATAATTTTTTTGAAACTCATAACAACATGATTAGTTCTAAAAAAGTTAATTAAATTAATAACAACATGTCATATTAACCTAGAAAATTATTGTAATTCATAAAAAGTCTAAAATTACATTTATTTAGGTATTTATAACATCAATTATGTTAATATTTCATTAAAAAGGTAATTACTGCACCATCATTGTGTCAGAAATAAATTACATTATATAATGTCTAAAAATTATAAGTAAAATACCATTATGTAGGAAACATTTTTATCCTTCTAATGAATATTTATAGTCGAATTTATCTTATGTATATCCTTATATTAAAAATGTTTTAGTTATTAAACTTTGATTTTAACTATTTTAACTCTTCTTTAAATAAATTAATTATAAATGTCCTAATCTAATCCAAGTGGACATAAATGGTCATATTTTTTTCCTAAGGTTGTTTATGGTCTAATTAATCTTATCCAATAGAATTATAAAATGTGTTAGGGTAATAATAATATCATTTTTACCCTTAATTACCCTATTTACTTTTAATTGTGGTAAAAAATAGTAAAAAGCTACTATTCACCAAAATTTTTTTTATCCTATTGAACCACATATTACTCTTTGATATTAACCATGTCTCTCAAATTTTCAAAATTCCACTGAGAGAAGTGGAAAAATTAGGTTTTTTGTAAATTTTCAAACTCTCCGAGGAGGTGGGTAAAAGACGGTGAAAAGTTCAATAAAATTTTTATATGTCTAAAATTATTATAAAATTACTCAAATGAATTACATTGAACTTATATGGGTATTATGTATCAAATTTGATGTAAAGTAAATTTAAAAAAAATAATTATTTAAATAAAAAAATCAGGTTTTAAATAGTGACCTAGTGTTTTCACTATTCATCAAAAATTGAATGTTTTCAGAAAAATACAAAAAATTCACCATAGGATAATTTCGATATTCCAAATCCAAAAATGTAGTCCATTTTGAAAGATAAAATTTATAAAATTTCAACAAGTGGGTATTACTATTCATAATGGCAAGTTCATAATAAAATTATAATAATTTCTCATTTAGTGAAACTTGGTATTGTGTACTACACACGCTATCAAAGAAGGGCTTGATTGCGTATAATGCAAACCAAGTCAGGGATGCAGGTAGTGAAAGACCCATTTGGTGTTGCGTATAACATAATAAAAACTTATTTCATTTATACATTAAACAAAATCTATACTTAATTTTGTGTAGAATAATTTAAACAAAACAAACATGAAATTGTGTGTAACACGAGTCAAGAATAGTATTGCGTATACTGCAAGCTAATACAGTTTTGCATATAGCACAAGATAATTTTGGTGTAGCGTACAACACAAGACATCAGTGGAATTAAAAATACTATTTTTCATAAAATATCGGGGTGTTACATTCTACCTCCCTTAAAATGAGTTTCGCTCTCAAAATTCATCGCGGTTATAAATGGTTTACTACTCAAAAGTTTCATTAATAGAAACCCACATCATAAAAAGGAATATGAAAAATTCATTTTAAAAAGGGATGTTAGAATCATAACAGTCACCCAAAGTAACTTAGCACTGTGTTTCCAAATAGGACAACATAGGTGAAAATATAGATATGGAAGAGAAATATAACCATCAACATATGAGGAAGAGTGTTAGAGGACATGGCTATGAAAAAGACAAAAATAAAAAGCCATAAATTTGTGATGATCTAAGGTATCATATAATTCATCAGATATAAGGGCACTAGGAAAACATTTTTGGTTTTCATGATCATTTCCCTAATGTTGAAGAAATTGGAATTTGGAGAAATACTTTCTTGATTTTGGTACAATCTCACCGTTGGTCGTTCCTTGGATAATTTTATCTTCATATATTAATGAAATGAAGTTGAATTTGTCATTCGTGAAGTGTTAGCAGATCATGTGATAGAATGATGCGTCATTCCATCTATCTCAAACAAAAGGTTAGAAAAAGTTATCAAAAATGCATAAGTCCATCTATAGTGAGATTAATCATATATGGTTCCAAAAATGGACTTATAATTCATATATCATACTTCTTAATATAATAAAACTAGTTTCTACTAACCAGGGACATCTTGTAGGCCAGTGGAATGTGATAAAGGCATGTCGCACTTTAGTTGTGGGTTCGATTCCCACAGACTTGTCCGACGCGACGGGTTGTCGCCCGTCCTGCAGGTTGTCCCTTTTTCTAAAACTAAATTATAATAACATACCTACAATAAAATAGAAAAATGTTATAGCCTTAAACAATACTATCTTATTTCTAACTTAATTGATTCCAATTTTTAGGCTTATCCAAAATACTTCTATCCATGCTCATAGTATAAAGAAAACAATTACTAGAAATGTCATCTACTGATAATGTGAATACCATCATTTATCCATCATATATCTTGTTGGTCACATTCCAATCATGTGAATACCTTAATCATGTACTGTCTTGAAAAATTAATACCAATTGAACCTTAGTGAAAACAAAAAAGCTGTCTAAAGATACCTATTTCCACATACCAAATTCCAAAAATTCTATATACCCAAACAATGATATAATCTTTTCCTTATATCAGTCATAAGCTCATGAATACTATCAGACATTTAATTTTCTCCGTATCCCTTCATTATGCGCATATCATCTACTTTCCAAAATATTGGAATCACTTTTCATGGTTACCGGTACCATATAATTATCGAAAACCACAATAAACCATTAAATAGATATTTCAATGTTCCACAATAAATTATTTTGGAATCCATTTACATAAACACATAATCATTCTTCTACATCGTTTTCATACTCAACATTGCTAATAGTGATTGCATGTGACTTTCCTTTGTCCTTTTCCGTAAGATATTGCTCACGTTCATCATCATTAAGCCTTGGATTCGTGCACTGATTAGCATATTGCTCCATTTCCATGCACTTGAAGCATTGAAGTGTTGGTGGGTTGTTCTTTACAGTCTTTTCTTTATTCACATCATTAGAAACCATTTTTCCATTACTTCGACACTCAGCTGCTCGATGACCTTCTTTACCACACTTAAAACATTTTCTAGTCCCTTTAAGACAATCTCCACCATGCTTTTTTCCACACTTTGAGCATAAAGAAACATTTATCTTCTTTTCACCATTATTCTGATATTTCTTCTTGAACTCCATCTTTTGTTTCTTTTCAAAACCATGAGATGGATATATAACACCCACTTCCATTTGTTCCTTGATATCACAATGCACAATTTCTTCATAGCTACTGATGTCTATTATTGCTAATTCCCTTCAAAGTCTTGGTTTTAAGTCACTAAAGAATTGATCAACTTTACTTTCAGGTTGGATGATAAAGCAAGATGCATACCTTGCAAGCCTTGTAAAATTATCTTTGTATATACCAAAAAATTCATCAACCTTTTTCTTAAGATCAAGGAAATCCTATTCCATCTTTGTTCTTAGAATATGAGGTAAGTAATTATTGAAAAATAAGTTCATTAAATCATCTCATTCCATGAATTCAATTTCATCTCGGGGCCTAGTATTCTTAATTATAGTCCACTATTGATCTGATTAACCTTCTAAATGGTAAATAGCCAGGATTAATTTTTCATGTTCCAAACAGCGATGTATGGAAAATATCTTTTCAGTGGTAATGATCCATTGTTCAATAACAAGTGGATCAAAAGACCCACAGAAAGAAGGTGGACGTTGCCTCAAGAAGGACTCAATAGAATATTGTTCTCTTATCTTCTCATTTAGAAGTCCAAAATGATTCATAGCTTGTGTAAGATTAGCAATAAGATTTATCACTCCATCTCCCATAACGTTGGTTTGTTTAGGAGGACAATCATTGCGTTGTCCATTACATTTATCAACACGGTTACTTCGGGTTCCAACCATCGTCTAAAACCCAAAAAGAATAGCGTGAGAGGAAAAAATAATACTAAGGAAAACAACATAATAAAGGGGGAGTACCTTCGATATCTAACATCTTAGTTTTAATTCTAATATCATTACCGTAATTATAGAACTATAACATACACTTATACTTAACCTTAGGGACATCCCTAGACATACCTTATAAATATCTATAGGAATGTCACTAATGTTTTCACATCCTAGTTTCCAAAGGTTAACTAAACCATTCCTCTAATACCAACTGTAGAGACCCAAATCCTGACGTACACGAACATTACATTACTTTTGAAGAATACTTAATACATAACAAAAATAGACACACAAGGACCGTAATAGTTCAGTGTCTTTGGAAACTCGGAATATAATCTTCTAATCGTGGTGAAATATCTTCAATATCTCCCATAAAGATCTTACCCTTTATGTTTTCTCCCCTAAAACCATTCTTTATATAATGGGGAAAAGAAAACATAAAAAGGGTGATCTCAAATTCTCAGTAAGGGTAAACATAGAGAACATAAAACAATCCATAAACATTTGAATGCAAAAACATGAACATAAAATCTAAACATCAAAACATTGAGAAAAGACATAAATCTTCGAAGTATATAAGGCATATATCAAAAAGGAACATCAATCATGATAAAATAGCATGGGAATAAAACATGTAATTGTGGCATGACATTAAGCACATGATATTATTTCCATAGTAGCCAAGGCATTACTGCCAAGACCAACTTAGTGGACAAAGTCCCTTTTAGAATCCAGTTCACTCATCGTTTCAGTCCTGTAACACTGATCCGGATTAACATACCATTCCAGCCATGATTATCTCATGAGATATAAATATTTACACAATGCATTGGAGGGAGATATAGGTTCCACCCATCTCATAATTAAATCATTCTTACTTGTGCCACAAAATAAACTTAAAACGTTCATCATAACCCAAAGAATAAAATGGGTTTCGTAAAAATCATCCCATAATCACATAATCTATATAAAACAAATTGATATTTCATCATAAGAAATGTGAAACAATGTAAATCATAGAGACATTATACTTGAAACATACCAATATTAAATAATTTCATCTTAGATGGAAAATGGTGTTGATAAAACATTTAAAATGAATTGTCTAGGAAAATATACTTTCTTCTTCAAAATCATTTTCTTTTCACAAAATGCCATGAAATTTTAAAGGAAAATTATTTTGTTTAAAATATTCATAAAGTATTGTAGAGTAAGCTTAATGAAAATTTGGTGTTATGAAACCATAAAAAATCCATTCATGCCGTATAAGTTAAAAATAACATTCTTCCCGTACATTTGTCAGAAAAGTCAAAAAGTTCCTCGTGTGGTAAACAAAAGTAAGATTCATTTCATAAAAAGTGGTAAATTTCAAAAATTGTTAAAAATGCCTTTAAAAATACATGAAAACATTTTTAGAAAACATGGGCATGGATGATAACAATAACCCCAGTAAATACTTATGAATAACAATGATGGATAAGCACGAGATTGTAATAGTCATCCCATACCTTAGGTCTGATATGCTTCGTACGTATCCGAACCTCTGGTATAATGATTTAAAAAATGTAAATGACTTACTAAAGAATCATATTCACTGTTATGATATCATATATAGTTCACTTATGACTTTATATTACCCGTTCTTCTGTAAATTCCATTTTAAAGCAGTGTTTTGGGTAAAATCGTTTTATTTATCGTCCGTGTTTTGAATTTTAATTATTAATATGATTACTTAGATCATTATTAATTTATTACAGAATATAAAACATGATTTATATATAATATATATTCATAATATACATATATATATATATGATAGATCGATAAATGGAATGAAATACACCGTTCATGGAGACGGTAGGCAGTACATACGCATGAACGTTGATTTCATTTCCTTATTGAATTGAATAGATTTAATTAGATGAAATACATATATATATATATATATATATATACATAAATCCATTATCATTATTATGTCATATATTTCATTTTCATTCATTATATATACTTTCTAATCATTCATGAATGGTAAACATGGAGAATGAATCTCAACGCGTCGTGGAGACGTTAGTCCGTACATACGCACGAGTGATGATATCATTCCCATGATCGTGGAAATGTATTTAAGTGTATGTATAATATTTCATAATCAATATTAATTTACAATAATCATATATTGTTATTTATTTACACCATTATGCCCATCCAAGTAAGGAGGTGGTCGAAAATAGATTACACCACGGCGTGGAGACGGTATTCCATACGTACGCACGCGCAGGGATTTCATTATCCGTAGTATGGATAAAAGTTGAAATAGGGTTGTTTCATATTTATAATAACATATATTTATATATGTAATACTGATGTTATTCCTTTATAATGATACAACTAAAGAAGAAGAAGTAGAATAAGAAAGAAACTTGAGAGAATCAGAAGAAGAGATTACCTCTTCTTCGACGCACCTCCTTTAAGATTCCTCTTAAAGAAGTAGAGTTAGTATTTTGAGAAGACCAGAACCTCCAGAATGATTCTATAGAAGTGGAAAAGCGAAATTGGTAGGGTTTGGTCGAGATTGAAATCTCAAAAGGGTGTGAAGAGAAGAGGGAAGGGGTGCCCTTTTTATAAGGGAGGAGAGGGCACCTTTGGAAAAACTTAAAATATTATTTTATAATAATGTCATATTCGGTTTATAATGGAACCAAAGTGACTTATTTCATAGATAAAGTGGGGATGGGTCTAAATCCTCTCAACCAATAGGTTTTAGACAAGTTTAGGTTACTATTTTATCCTAATCATTTAGATTTAACTTTATGTTAAATAATTTAACTTTTATAGTGTCTTTTTGTTTTCTTACACTATATGGTTAATAAACATACTATAAAAAGAAAAATGAACTCCAAGTTGTTAGTTTTTAATATATATATCCTTATCTAAGTAATTTGGCATAACCATAAATTTTTATGAATAAAATAACAATTAATAATATAATATTTGTTTTAAAAAATATTTTATGTCAATTTTGTCAATATTTGGTACTTGATTTTTTTGAAAAGCATAACAGCATGATTAGTTCAAAAAAAGTAAAATAAATCAATACTAACAAGTAATATTAACATATAAAATTAGTGGAATTCAAAAAAAGTATAAAAGTACATTTAGTTGTGTATTTATAACATAAATTATGTTAATATTTCATTAATAAGGTAACTACAACATCATCATTGTGTCATAAATAAGTTAAATTATTTAATGTCTAAAAATTATAAATAAAATACCATTATGTAGGAAATAGTTTTATCTTTCTAATGAATATTTATAGTCGAATGTATCTTATGTATAACCCTAAATTAAAAATTTATTAGTTATTAAACACTGATTTTAACTATTTTAACTCTTCTTTAAATAAAATAATAATAAATGTCCTAATATAATCCCAGTGGACCTAAATGGTCATATTTTATTACTAAGGTTGTTTTTGGTCGAATTAAACTTATCCAATAGAATTAGGACATGTGTTAGGGTAATAATAATATCATTTTTATCCTTAATTAACATATTTACTTTTAACCGTGGTAAAAAAGTAAAAAGTTACTATTCACAAAAAAATATTTTTATCTGTTTGAACAAAATTTTACTCCTTGATATTAACCGTGTCTCTCAGATTTTTAAAATTCCACTCACATAAGCGGTAAAATTAGGTTTTATGTAAACTTTCAAACTCTCCTAGGAGGTGGGTAAAATACAGTGAAAAGTTCAATAAAATTTTTATATGTCTACAATTATTATAAAATAACTCAAATGAATTACATTGAACCTATATAGGTATTATGTATCTATTTTGACCTAAAATAAATTTAAATAAAATAAATAATTATTTAAATAAAAAGTTGGTTTTTAAATAGTAACCATGTGTTTTCACTATTCATTAAAAATTGAATGTTTTCAGAAAAAAACCAAAAATTCATCCTAGGCTAATTTTGATATTCCAAATTCAAAAATGAAGTCCATTTTAAAAGATAAAATTTATAAAATTTCAAAAAGTGGGTATTACTATTCATAACGGCTAGTTCATAATAATATTTTAATAATATCTCATTTAGTGAAACATGGTATTGGGTATTACACACGCTATCGAAGAAGGTCCTGATTGCGTGTAATGAAAGCCAAGTCAGGGCTGCGTGTAGAGAAAGACCCATTTGGTGTTGCGTATAACATAATAAAAACTTATTTCATTTATAAATTAAACAAAATCTATACTTAATGTTCTGTAGAATAATTTCCACAAAACAAACATCAAATTGTGTGTAACACAATCCAAGAACAATGTTTCATATATAGCAAGCTAATACGGTGTTGCATATAGAACAAGCTAATTTTGGTGAAGCGTACAACACAAGACATAAATGGAATTAAAAATAAAATTTTTCATAAAACTCAGGGTGTTACAACCAGGGCTTTGTACCTTTTTCATAGGATGTTCTCCCTAGAACCGAAAAACAACACAACTCCATTCACTGTATCAGTGTGGCCTGATCCACCTATATCGTGACGGATCCATCCCCTGAACATTTGAGTATAGGTTCCTTCGTATGCAGCAATGTATGGTGAGCTCCAGCCAGTACCTTTGTAAACGAGACTAACCCTTTGACAGAAGTTGAGAAGAAAATCGATTAGAATACTTAGTGAAGGATCTTTCCCAGTTCGTATTGAAGGAATCCATGCCCGCAAATAGACCTTGTGAAATCGAGGTTCACCATCGTCTAGAGGTAATGGATTCATGCGCGTCTTCTCCATCTTTATTTATCGTCATTTTTTCGATTGTATTTCTATTTTAATCAATAGAGTCTAGGAATAAACTAGGTGTAGTGATGGAAGATAATTGTAAGGGGGAGGGCTGGACTAGAGGATTGTACACTTCAAATATTCGGATGAAGGAGAGGAGAAAAAGGGTAGGGAAACTAAAGAGGCAGAAGGAAATTCTCAGCCTATATATGCCAGGGATAGCAGAAATCAAATTTTGGGTGACAGTGCACCACATGCAGAATCAACAAGAAAATCCCCAAAAATTCATGATAAAAAAGCAGGTGTGGCCTCCAAACTAGCTTCAAAATGCGAAGTATCTTATGGAACTGTCAGGGGCTAGCCAACCCTGCCACATAAGGTTCCCTCATGCTTCTTGATGGAAGGTACAAACTAGAGATCATTGGAATTGCGGAGCCCAAAATAAGCTCCAAAAATATAGGAAGCATGATCGGAGGTAGGGATTATAACATTCTGGGTTCTATTGGGTAAATTGCAATTCATGGCAGGATCTGGATTCTCTCTCATCATGATGTTGATTCTTCAAGGATTGTTGATGTCAATACTCAGATCACCACCTGCTGTTTTTTGGAGGGAGATAGGCGATTCTTCTGCTCAATTCTATTTTCCCACAACTACTATGTTGTCATGAGGCTTCTGTGGGGGAAAATTCAGCAGCTTGGGAACTCCATTATAGATCCTTTGATAGTCACAGGTGACTTCAATTCCATTCTTCACGAGGATGAAAAAATGGGACCAGTTACATATGTCAATTCTTCAAGAGACTTTAGGGAATGTATTGAGAAACCCAACATAGTGGAAGTGAACCTAGTTGGTGCTAAATACACAGAGTATAGGAGGAATCTTAATGGTTTGAGAGGAAGTAGAAATGATCGTGCCTTTGTTATTAATAGAATTCTACATTACTAGAATTCAATCAGATGTGTCATTCTTTCTAAGATCAAATCTGACCACCACCCCATTCTGATTAGCTTACTTGGAAAAGGGATAAGGCAACAACTTCCTTTTAGATTCAATAAAGCCTTGGTCTCTCTTCCGGACTGCTCAAAAGTTGTTCAAGATATTTGGGGCTCATGTTTATGTAATGACAAGCCTTTTTTATATATCTCCAGGCTTCGAATTCTAAAAATAATTCTTAGGGAATGGAGTAAAGAAGGATTCAGATCGCTGGACATTGAAATTAAAGGACTTGAAATCTCCCTTCATGATATGCAAGCAGAGGCCACCCGAGTTAACTTCCTAGGGGACATGTAGTAGGAGACTTAGCTATCCCTTAAGCTAAGTAATCTTATAAATATCAGAGACAATATCAAGAAGGAATATTTCAAAGTTAGGTGGCTTTAGAAAGGTGATCGCAACACAAAATTCTTCAATGCCCTTCAGAGAGCGAGAAGAGTGAACAAGCCCCTTTCCATGCTAAAAGATGGTGACCAAATTCTAGAGGAAAAACATTAACTTTCTTAGAACATTTCCTCATTCTATAAAAATTTATTCAATGGGAGAGCTAAATCTAAAGTAGTTAGTGACTATATCATTCCTTAAATTATTACTAAAGAGGACAATCGTCTTCTCACATTAGCTCTAGTGGACTTTGAAATAAGGAAGGTAGTGTTTGACCTTAAAAAAGATAGCTCTTCGGGACCTGATGGATTCAGCAACGTTTTCTTTCAAAGATATTGGTATGTCATTCAGAATGAAGTTTTCCTTCTTGTCAGGAACTTTTTCAGAGGGGGGACATTCACTCCAGGTTTTAATGCCCAGTTTATTGCCTTGATTCCCAAGGTGGAAAATGCTAACGAAATTGGTCAATTCGGGCTATTTTCCCTTGTGAACACTATGAATAAAATAATTAGTAAACTTTTAGCTCAACGACTTGCTCAGGTGATTGGGAAAATCATTTCCTAGAACCATTTTGCCTTTTTAAGGGTAGGAATATTCATGAATTCCTGATTACGATCTCATAATGTTTCAATCCTCTTAGAAAGAAAACGTGGGGAGGCAATGTGACATTGAATCTTGACATTAAAATTTCCTTTGACACAATTAAATGGGGCTTTATTAAGCAAAATTTTCTCAGATTTGGCTTCTGTGAACTCTTCATTCACTGGATTTCAAAATTGATGGAATATTCCCACATTTTAATTCTGATAAATGGATCACCGGAGGGATACTTCACTTGATCAAGGGGGGTGAGATAGGGTGACACCCTCTCTGAAATAATTTTTGCAATTGCTGAGGATTACCTGAGCAGGATGCTCATTATGATGGTGGATAATGGAGAGCTTACACCTATCAAGGCGGCTCGAGGTTTGAATTCCCCCTCGCATTTACTTTTTGCTGATGATATTGTCATTTCCATATAGGGGGATAGGAAAAATATCACTCGTGTTAGGGAGGCTCTCTTTCACTATGAGAGTGTGTCCAGATAAGAAATCAATTGGAGAAAATCCTTCATGTACTTTGGAAACAGCATGGTAGTGGCTTGGAGGGCTCAACTTATGAATTATCATGGCCTTAGGGAGGGTTCCCTTCCTTTTATGTACCATGGCGTTCCACTATTTTGGGAAAATCCTCGGGCCTCCCACTTTTCCCAGGCTATTGCCTCGATTAGGAAAACACTTGCAGCTTGGAAGGGAAAGTCTCTTTCAATGGCTAGACGTATATGTATTTTTAAACATGTGGTAATTTCAAAACTCGTATATTCTTTCATGGTTTACTTATGGCTAGTCTCTGTGGTGAAACAAATCAACTCTATGATGAAAAATATTATTTTGAGTGGAAACGTAATAGAATGAAAGATCATCACTGCCAAATGGGACACAAGATGCACACCTACCAAACAAGGAGGCATGTGAATTATGAATTTGAGCTACTTTATTCAGGCCTTACTTGTCAAGTTCATATGGAGTATTGTTCACAACAACTCGGAATCTCTTGGTTTTATGAGGAATCACACCCTTTCATGACACATTGACGGGAGGCATGGATACATGGAATCATCAATCTGGACAAGTCTCCGTTTGGTGTTCTGCTCTATCATGAGACACTCACGCTAGTTGGTCAGTGTGGAATCAAGTCTTAATTTCTTGTCCACCAACTGGATGGGAACGCCTCTCATGGACATAATCAATCCAGAAGTGAAGGCCATCGACAACAGCTTATCCATCATAGATCAGTTTCTAGATAAAGAGGATTTACCAGATGAAATTTTCCTGGGGATTGATAATTACAATTTTATTCAAGAAGAAGATATCCTACTATGGGATGGATCTCAAGCTAGCCTTCTCAACTCCAAAAGTTTCTACAACTAACTGTTGGAGGGTGAGGTTAGTTGGATTGGTTATCTCAATAAAAACTAGATGCTTCCCTCCATATTTTCTCCCTTAAGGAGGATTTATCACAAAAATATTCTAGTGGAAGCGAACATCCAATGAGTCGGGATATCATTGTGCTTGAGGTGTGTGCTTTGTGGCAAGCATAGGGAGGACATTGACAATTTGTTCCTGTCCTGTAGTGAATCTTCTTCACTGTGGCAGGCTTTCCTTTATATTTTCGAGTTGGGCTCCCCAATACATCTTTGGCTATTCAACATGTCCAGATGTAGCTAAATGTGCAGCAATCCAAGCAGCTCAGTGCGCTGCTACAGGTGGCCTGTTCGGAATTGGTTCATGTCATTTGGAAGGCCTACAACCATGCCATTCATCGCAAAGAAAGGTTCAATGCAGCTCTGGCCTTTAATACTATCTTGTTGGCCACTCAAAATTCCAGATCATGGATCAAGGAGGTATGTAACAGTACGGTCAGGGAATTCATGATTCTCAGAAGATTAAGGGTCGTGGGTTTCTACCCCAAACCAAGGGGCATGATGGAGGTGATGTGGACTGCCCCCTTCAATGGTTGGTTAAAATGTAACTTGGATAGAGCTTCCAAGAGTAACCCTGGACAATTCGGATATGGGGTTATATTTAGGAATCAGCATGCGGAGGTGGTGGAATGCATTTATGGCCCATGTGGGCATACCACTGCTCTGGAAGCTGAAATGATGGCACTGATTAACGCAGTGGATATAGCTTTCCAAAGAAAATGGAACAACATTTGGTTTGAATATGACTCTCCAACACTTTTTCATGCCATTAGAACCGGACAAACCGTATTGGCATGGAAGCTAGCAGGAAAGTGGATAAATTGCATTGAAAAAGTCTCCTCCCTTAACTACTTCATCACGCATACCTTTCGGGAGGCGAACTACATTGCAGATGGCATTGCAAATAAAAGGGTGTTATAAGAGAGGGACATACATATCAACTCCATTCCTAGTGACTTGGCCCCGCTTCTTGCCAGGGACAAATGAAAAATGTCTGGTTTACGTCTTGTGTAATGTTTTTTTATCAACAAAGAAAAGGGAATTCAGTTATAGATGAAATGAGTTGAATGTCATTGCCCTAGTTGGTGAAAGAAGCTTCATATGAATGGAAGTAGATATCGGTCATAGTCGAAATACAGGTGGAATTTGAAGACCGAGCTGATGATGAGGTTTTTTTTTCAGCTAGTCTTATTCCTGATTGGGTAAATATGTTTAAATAGGCCAAATCATGTGATAAAGAATGCATGGATTTCAGTTCAAACCTCAATGGTGGGGTTACCATTAAGGGATGGAAACATGATGGGATTTCGGTTTTGTTTTTCAAAAATTTAAAGGCTGTACCTATGTATTGTAAGGAACAAATCCTTTAGGCTTACCACAATTCAATATAGAATGTACATCTAGGAATATATAATATGAATAACATTAGAAGGTGCAATTTTGGGCGAGTGGCATTAAAATGAAGGTAAGTGAGTCTTTCTTGCGGTGATTAATTTTCAAACATGTTAAAGAATAGAATTAGAGACCAAAAGGTATGTTGCAGTCATTATTAATTCTAGTGTAGAAATGGGAGCAGATAATTATAGATTTTGTTATAGGTCTCTGAAGAACGGTATGGAAACCCGATTCCATATGGGTGACAATGGGACATTATACCAATTCATAGCCTTTCATCTCGATTCGTGAAACACATATGATGGAGGATCTATCCAGAATCTATATCTAAGAAGAGGTAAAGAGGAATGGTGTATCTATGTCAATAGTCCAAAACAATGATCTTATGTTCACATCTCATTTCAAAAAATCCTTACAGAAATCCCTTATCACTCATTTGAATATGAGCATAGCATATCATCCTCAGGTAGAAGGGAAATCCAAACAGTTGATACAGACATTGGAAGTCATTTTTTTGGGAATTTCTAATAGAATTTGGTGGCTCATGAGAGGATCAATTAACCTTAGTGCAGTTAACATATAATAACAGCTATCAATGCATGATACATATGGGTCTATTTGAATAATTATATGGGTTTCCATATCAATCTCAACTATGACGGGTGAAAACATGTGAAATTTCACTAATCAGGATGATCCTTTTCCATGAAAAAATAGAGAAGAGTCATTTAATCATAATGGGGTAGAGATAAACTACTGTCGTCGGGAATCTTATGAAGATCATCATAGAAGGTCGTTTTCATTTTCCATGTGTGATCATGTGTTCTTGAGGATCTCTCCAAGGACTGGACATCATCATTTTGGGCAGTAGGTAAATGTTATATCGTAGATTTATTTTCCATTTTGAGATACTGGAATGGTTTGGTGAGGAGGCATATAAGATTTATCTACCACCATAATTCAGTTCAATGGTTAATGTGTTCCATGTATCCATGTTAAAAAGGTATCATTTAGATCATGACTATGTGATTATATGGGATTACATTGTAATAGAGTCAGATGCTTTGTTGGTACATATCCGAGTAGAGATTTTGGATATGAAATAAAAAGTCTTGAGTGAAACATTAATTAGTCTAGTGCAGGTATTATAGATTCATGGTAAAATTCAATAAGAGACTTAGTAATCTGAGAAGGAAATTAAAGTGCAATGGTTTGATCATTTTTAGGGAAATATTTGTTTTCTACATTATGGTGAATGAAATAAATATGTTGTGGTAAATTTAGTGCCACTGGTTTCTGTTATTTTACTTTTATATGAGTCATTTCTCATTTATATTTTGTAAGGGTGAAGCATGGGAGATTTGGGTGAACTCTAACTATTTTTTTGGGGCTATAATAGATGCCCACTGGATGTACCCATTTTTTTCTAAACTGTGAGTATATCCAAGGAGAAACTATGTGCAGTTTCCATTTTTAGGTAGTATCTTTAGCATGGTTTAATCATGGTTAGGGAGATCATATGAGAAGGACATGTAGGGGTTTCTTAATGGTAGTAGTTAACGAACTATTAGCGCACATGTTTTCTAACCGTGCAATCTAACCAAGAAAAAGGAAAAAGTAAGATCCTATTTTTGAGGTTCTTACTCGTGTCTTCCCCAAATTTCTCAATTTTATACTAAATGGCCCTAATTAGAAATTTATCATTGTTTATGGCTGAGGAACCTCTCTCATGAGTTTTGGAACTGATCTTTAGCCCTCCCTTAGCATTTTCAAGACCTATTCTCATAGTAACTGACATTATTCCCATTTAATGTCTCATTTCTTATATCTACATATATATAATTCTACTCTATTATTTATGTTTTCAGATATACCCCTTCTATGGGTTTCTCTATGTTGTGGGATTCCAAATATGATGATATTTGGGTTCGTTGATTGCAGTAGAAGATATCTATGGATTTTTGGGGGAGATTCAATCATGTTGTTATAACTTTTGTTGTCCTTCAATTGTTATCTTAAAAACCTTCAAGGAAGATGGATTCCTATCATATCATGTTACTATAATTAATAAGATTAGTTTTAACTTTATTTAATTTAATGAAATTGATATTGTAATCTTGGATAAAGACATGGAATAAATTGATTTTGTGATTATTTTTCATTTTTGTTGAAATTGTGAAATCTTGATAAATTATTTTGACAATTTCTTTAGATTATTGATGTTAACATGTAAATTTAAAATTATGGATTTTATCTATTCATTAAATGGTTTTTTGGAATTTTGTTTTTAATAAAAATGTCATTTAATAGAAATCGATTCAATTTATAACGGTTTTGATGGAAAGAGTTTTCCTTAAAAAGGTAATTTTATGGAATATGTTTATTATGGAAGGATCCTTGGGAGTATTAGTTATTGAATACTTATATCTTAACCGGTTCATGGATGAAATATTACCATGTTCTCAGTTCCAATTGTTTATGTAACATGGTATATATTTACCTTCTGACGATTAGGTTGATTGAAAAGAAACCAATCATGAGTACTGTACTATCATAACAAAGAATGTATGTTTGATAGAATGAATGTGGGGAATGGTTTGGGTATTATAAAAAGGATATTTTCAAATGGTTTTAAATTGTTATTATTATTTTTCTTCTTTGATTAATTTATGGAAAATTAGTCTTAATAACACTATTGTACTTCTGTATTGAAATTGTTTTTGGAACATGTTCTTATTTTTTATAAACTATTTTGGGAAATTGTTTTATATAAACTATTTTAATTAAATATTGAAACTACTATATCCTAGTGGAAGGATTAGGGAATTAATTTGGGAAGGTCTAATAAGTTTTATAATAACCCCTCATTTGGAACATTAGTGCTTTTGAAGATGTTATCTTCTAGGATAGGGGGAAATGTAACGTTTTACACATTTTAAGAAACACATCATTATACATGGTTTGTTTGGTTATCTTGGAGAATGGAACATGGGGACCATGGAGTCAGGTAGACTTGTTTGAGTCATTATAGATGATTTCTCAATTTACATTGAAGATTTTTTCTATTGAATAAAGGGGATGTATTGTCATTCATTGTTCATGAATCATATAATGAGCTATTTTGATATTGGGTTTTCAGTTTATTGTTTTATACGTAATGGGTATATCATCCCAAATTTATTTTTAAAATAATCAGCATTTATTTCAAGCCTTTAGTGTCTTGGGTATGTCACCTATGGCCTAGTATGATTCATTGTATTCTCAGCCCAATGGAAATTAGGGGTCATTACAAAAGTCATGGTAACCTTAGAACCTATTCTCCCATTATCTGTGCTAGGTAAAGCTTACATTGTGTACATTGACGCATCAAGAGTTAGGCTTAGAGCAGTTCAAAAGTTGTCAAATTGAGTGGTTTCTTATGCCTCAAGGCAGCTAAGACAGCATGAGAGGAATTACCCTACTCATAACCTAGAGTATTTAATAGTGGTATGTTCCATAAGATGTTGGATACACTATCTCATGGTTGAGTGGTTTGTGGTATACATAGACCACTAGAGCCTCATGTATGCCATTTCATAGCGAGACATAATCCTTCAAAAGAGGAGGTTTTTTTGAGTATTTGAAATCTTTCTACTCTGATTTAGCCTATCCCTGAGGCAATTGAATCATCATTGATAAAACATTGTGTAGAAAGACTTAGATAGAGGTAGTACGAAAGTATTTTGATGAGTATATGAAAATAGAAAATTTTGTAAACATGAATCTGGATTTCAATAGTCTTAGGGATGAGATGATATGACTTTGACATATATCATACACATTATTTTGGACATTTATATGAAATAATGATTATATACTTAGGAGTTCTTAGTTCTTATAGAAAAATTATATATATGGGATACACCATTATGATGTCCTTCCTTCATTGTCAGTTCTATTCTTTTCTTTGGAATATAATGGGTTCCGATGATGTTACTTGAAATGATGATGAGTGAGATTCATTCTTCTATATTGGAGGAACATCTTAGTTTAGAATATTTGTATCACTATCACCATAGATAGTACTGGTGTTCCAGAATAAAGGAGGATGTTGAAATCTATGTTTGTAGAAGCTTCACTTTTTAGTAGGTGAATTTTGATGATCAATGGCCAAATAGTATTTTTTAGTATTTTCCCATTCCAATGTTTGAATTGGATGAGATCAGAATTGATTCTTTTATATTATTTCCCAAAAATCCATAAAGAATGACTTTGTATGGGTTATTTTGGATCGACTATTTAGGTTATCCCACATCACACCTATCCGGGAAACCTTAACAGTTAATGATCTAGGTAGTTGTAATGTGAGTGATGCAATGTTCCTAGGGGTATAATTTTAGATATAGTTCTTTGTTTCACATACCATTTTTATAATAGAGTTCATAAATCTCTTTTAACATTGGTTATTTTGAGCAATACATATCATCCATAGACTGATTGTCAATCTTAGAGGAAAATTCATGTTTTGGAGGATATTTTATGGTCGTGTTTTTCAGAATTTGGTGGTTTATGGGAGAATATTATGAAACTCATGGAGTTTTTATATAATAATAACATCTATGTAATGATCTAAATGGATCTTTTTGAGGGATTGTTTATATTACCACGTTGTTTTCATCATTTTCAGATTAATGTTCGCGATTCAACACTAAATGGGACAAGTCTCATAAAGGAGACACATGAGCATGTTCAATTGATCAGATACTGGGTTTTAACCACCCGGAGTATGAATAAATTGTATTATGACCATAAATGATCTACTATTGAATTAAATGTTAGGCATAATGTTTTCAATCGGGTGAAAAATAAGTTGGGGAAACATTGTGTTAGGAAATAGAGAAATATAGTGCATAGGATAGTTAGGACATTTGAACTAGTGGTAAGGGTATGTCTAGTGCAGGACCATATATTCCTTCCATAATTCAATAGTAGCATACACGATGTGTTCCAAATTTCACTGTTATATATATAACCTCGAGACATTTCCCATTTGACAGACACTGCAAACATAAATCTAAGTGTTGATGTTTCTATTGGGGATAATTTTATATGGGTTGTAGATCATTGTGATAAATATCATCATGGCCAGTCTATATTATTGGTTTGAGTGTAGTGGAAACATGAGAGAATTCATTAGGTGACATGGGATTGGCAGTAGTATATGAGAACATAGGGAAAATAATTGTTCAAGGAGAACATATAAAGATGCATGGATAGGATCGGGGTTCAGCTATTTTTTGGTGGGGATATTGTAATATCTAATAATTTTTCATGTATTTACCTCTTTGTGTTTTTTGTTCATCTTTGGTGGTTGATTCTTGTTTAGTGATGAAGATATTTTCTCGTGTAAAATTATTAATTGTTCTGGTATGTATGCTTGTTTAAATTAATGGATTCTATGTATAAATGTGTTAAGTGTTTCACAGATTCTTATTAAGTATATTTGCTTTAAAGGTAGCTCATGTTTTATAAATGGAATATTTTTTGAAAACCCTATCTTCATAACATTTACACACGATATAAAGGGATTAAAAGTTTTGTATTTTTCGGCTGTTCTAGATAAATAAATCTGAGGAGACTCGTTTCTTAGAATATGTCATTAAAAATATTTACCATACTTATAACTATATTTCACATCATGTAATTACTAGAAATGAACTATTTATATATATTTTTAGTGTAATATCATTTTAATTTGTGGAATCTCTACTTCTCTCGACCTAGGGATTACCTCCAGTAAATTTTGGTGTTTTAACAACCCTTACGGATATATTGTTTGTATAAGAAATTATTGGAAAGGCTTCTAAATTAGGTTTTTCACTTACATCTCGTATTTTTATAACCATTGTGTTGTAATAAATTATTCATGTGTGTTTTTGGTTTTTAACATGATCATTTTTGATCTAGCTTTCTACTAACATTCATATGAACCTTCTTCCTCATAAAATTTTTTTAATGGAAAAATTATTGGATAATCAATAAAATGTATGGGGTGTAAATCCAAACAATATCATTTGATACATTCCATGGTTAAAAAATATTTTAATTTCACTTGTGTAGAGTGCAGCCATATTGGTTAAATATATACTGGTATTATTACATTGATTCATTTTATTGTAATTGTATTTTAACATAGATTATATATATCATTTGTGTGAGAAAATCATGAATATTAGTGAATTGGAAAATGACAAAATGTGTGTATAGATTGACATGATACCTTTGGAGATTTGTTGATATATAATCCCTTAGTTGTGGATTATTTTATATTATTGTAGCATTTAAATTATTTTCATTTAAATTCAATGTGTTATATGATTCATAAAATTTAATATTCATTATTTTCCAATTATATTTATGAGGTGATATTTTAATATCAATATAGTATGAATGGACTTGTATTCTATGATGACTTTCTTATATATCAAGATTGGCCTTGGAACATGCACACTTTTATGTTGTAATGATGATATTGAATGGGATAATCTAAGTCTATTATTTAATGATTTTATATAGTTTATATTTACTATTCCTTTTTGTAATGCTTTTATGGATTTGAACCAGAAGTTTTAATGATTTAAGGACATTCACATGGATAATTGTGATTATTCTATGGTAATATGGTTGTAAGACATGATCATATATATTTCATCATTGCACCAATGATATTTTTTTACCATGTTTATTATTTAGAGGTTGGAATAGTCATAAGACATGATCATATATACACTATTAGGTTAATTACACTTCAGTATGAGACATTAAGAATAGTTGATGTTTTCATAGATAAATGTTACGATTTACTATGGAAGACTATGTGATTAAATCCTTTTATGTTTTGGGTTTCAATATTAGTTTGGTTTATATGATGAATTTTAAGTGAAATTGTATATTGAATGGTCTATCTTGAAAATTGGGTAATTTTTTGGATTTTGGAGATTAATAGTAGTATATCTTTTTATAAAGGATTATTATTTTAGGAATTATCTGATCTATTTCTAACAAATTTTGGGTTTTGTTAATGTATAAAGGTAGGGTAAATTTATGGTTCATAATTTTTGGATCATGTCATTCACTATAAGTTGATTATAGTGCATTTGATGTGTCCAAGTCAACTTGAATACTCATAGTTTGGAGAAAAGAAGAGTTTGTGTTAGAAATTTATTAAAGGATGAAAGTCTACAAGACAATTAAGTATGTGTCCTTATGTTCTTAGTACAGCTCATAAATAAATTCCTTAAATTTATGAAAAGGAACCTAAAACAAAAACTTTGTATGTTTACATTTCCAGCTTAGAAACCAATGACCATTTAAACCAATAGATGTAATTGGTTTTCTAGTTTTTAACATTCTCCTAATCATGTTTTATCACACTACATCAAAACCTGACATTTAGTTTCTCCACCATATCCATGTTTTCATGGAATCCTAGTGTGGTTTATCTCGAGTCACCATTGTACATTACTTTATTTTTTTTAAAGTGACAGTTTTACTTACTCTTTTTCTGGTGTGGGACATTCAATGACATTTCCTAGACCAATTTTAAAATTACGAGCATGCAATTTTCAAAAGGGGGGAAGGATGTAACATCCGAGGAAAATAAAGAATATGAAAATTTCATATTAATTAATATTTTTGAATTAAATATTAATTTTATTTTAATAGGGATTCACTATTCAATGGAATACTTGAAACACCAAAATGGGTTTCTATGAAATCTTATATTGCACAATATGTTGAGTCGTACTGAAAAATAATAATATATTATTATTTAAATGTTATTTATTTCCTAGATGATGTAATAGAAGAAATGAATAGAACTAACTGAAATATGATTAAACATGTTTGTTAAATGTTTTTACATTTATCCAATATAAGTTAGAGGCATAAAATCTAAATGAATATAATTTAAATCATAAATACAGTAATATTCTCTAAAAAGTCGGTTTACCACCTTTTGATGGTGAACACTCTATAAATCTAGTTTTGGTCAGTTTTATTTTTTCTAATTGATAAAATGAATTTCTTTACTAGAATCGGGACATCATAATTTACATTGGGTAATTTTTTGGTGTTTTTCTCATAATGTTCATTTTTTAATGAATAGTTAAAAATACTGTGTTTTAATACAAAAATTCATTTTAATATTATTAATTTATATGGTTAGAATATCTTTTTAAATGGGTTTAAAGTGTAATTAGATTATACTTTTTTCCATTTAATCCAATGTTCGTCATTGGATGTGATTTCTCTTAGAATTGTGACATAAACAAGTAGGAATATTTTGATAGTAAATATTTCTTAAAAACACGTGTTTTTAACAATGGTAATAAAAATTAAATTAAATAATTTGAAATTATAATTTTTTAATTTTTTAAAATAGACATCAATTTTGAATTCGGAATATCAAATATATGTTGGGATGGATTTTTGGTATTTTTTAGAAAACCTTCAATTTTTGATGAATAGTGAAAACACTGAGTAATAGTTAAAAATCGACTTTTTCATTTAAATGAAAATTTTCGGCTTCTATAAATTGAATTTTGAAAATCCAAATAACATGGTTGTTATCAGGAAGTATATTTTGGTTCAATAAGATGAAAATTATTTTTGGTGAATAGTACATTTTGACTTTTGTTTACCACGATGCAAGGTAAATAGAGTAATTCAAGGTAAAAATGATATTATAATAATATAAAATAACCATAACACATGAACTAACATTATTGGATGAGTAATTTCTGACCATTAAAATCATTGGGTAAGATAATGACATTAATGACTTTTTATTTTATGTAAAATAAAAATATCATAAACATGTAATGATTTCTAAAATATTTCTAATCTACGGTTATATAATAGATATATTTGTCTATAAAAATTCATTTGAAAGATTAAAATATTTCATAAATCTTGGTATTTTATTTATAATTTTTATACATCATATAAATAAAATTATTTATGACATAATAATGATGTAGTGTTTACCTCATTAATGAATTATTTAATAAAATAATATTATAAAAATTAAAATAATATCTAAAACCTATCAAAATATTATTGGAAGATTTTATTTCGAAAAATATTTTATCTTATCAAAAACTTTTATATGTTTTGGATCTTTAGAAATAAAAAATCCATTATATAATAAAATAATATTTTCAAACTTTCTTAAATAGCCCCTCCCACCCTTATAAAAATACCTCACCTCAAACCCATTACTCACACCTCTTATGCCACTTGGATCATCCATACTCTTCCAATATAAGCTCTAAAAATCACTCTCTTCAACATAGAAGCCTTATCATAGGTAGAAGGCACTTCAAGAAATCCTTTTGGTTCAAACCAAAGGGAGTTACCCGATTAAAAGGTAATGTTTTCTCTTAAGTTCTTTTCTTTTATTTTACTTCTACAAACCCATAAACATTTTTTATTCCTTTATTTTAAAACCTAAAAATTATATTTAATATATTATGTTGTTGTTATGATAATTATTAGAACTACACAAACACACACCTTCGTCTATTGGGAAAAGAACATACTATTTCTGTGGTGGCCGAACTAATGCCTCACAAAATGATGATTTTTCAATCTTCTCCTACCACATCTTATAGTGTCCATTATGATGTAACTATATTTATATGTGGTATATATTATATTTATATTGTCTATATACTTCTGTATTTTTCATTTATAGCATACCGTTATGGTTTCCATAATGGGTAAAAGTGATAATTTCATTTGAGGAAGTGCAAACTACTGCCCCCTAATAGTGATATGACTCGTTCATGCCATATGTGGAACATATAAAAGATGGATTTAATGAAATAATAAATGATATTATATTTTAATTATAAAATACATGTTTTTTATTTTTTTTCATTTCAATATATATGAAATAGAAATGAATGTAGCGTTTATGTGTACGTACGACTTACCCTCACCATGAATGGTGCATTACATTTCTTATATCCTAATGTTATATAATATTATAAATACATATATATTCTGTATATAATATATATATATTATTTAATATTTAATATCATTCTATTTATGATTTAATTTTAACCACTTGAACAACTTGTAATTATAAGATGTTTATTATTTACTCATGTACATACTATCGACAAAACAACCATTATTAACTTAAATGATTGTTTAATGATTATAACATGGTAATAAGTAATATAAATGAAATAATAAACATTAAAAATGTGGTTAATCAATAATAAATTATCTATAGTTTATTATTCAGGAGATTCAATAACGAACGGGTCAAGTCAGATATGAGGTAATGTGTTTCTTATCTCACTTTAAATTCCTTGAGATTTCCATTTTTCACCACTTATTTATTGCATGTGTGGTATTGTGTACAGAAAGTTTATATATATTATCATGATTCTATTTATATTCATTGTATTATATTATTCATATTGTGTTTATCAAGTTTTGGTCTTATAACTCGATTGATTACAATGTGGTAAGCGGTTTTCATCTCACTTTTTTTTCTATGAGATTCATGCTATACTGCCAATATTTTCTTTGGTGTGGTGTATGTACTGCCGAATATTGTATTTTTTGTGTAATATAATTTAATATATGGATATTTAAATCTTAATTCTATGAATTTTCTTTTATGGTGTGTATGTTTTCTATGTTACCAAATCGGTAAGGGAATATCGAATTTCAATTTCCAGTCATTGGGTATTATGCAAGAATCAGTGATTATTTTTCTCCATGATTATTTGTGAAGTAAAAAAATTATTTATCCATAAAATTCCACTCACACTTTTGTGGATATACTATTTATATACATAATCACTCCATATATAAATTCTCAAGTAATCAATATGAACCTGATAAGAGTAATCTTAACTCAATGTCCATTCATTAAGTTAAACATCGAAGTCATTGGTGATTTTCTTACAAGAATACGTGTGAACGTCCTCTGATTTATTTACACAAAATATCTAATCACATTGTGTATATTTTTATTTTTCAGACTTAATTTTTTCATTTATTTATCCTTAACAAAAGGATATAGTCTTTATAAGGGATTTTGTCTCAATTTACATTCCATTTAAACTTTTTTGTGTTATTTTCCAATTCAATTTTTAATGGTGTATATACTATCATTTGACATATTATATCATGAATACATTTTTTATTATGATATAAAAATGTTTTTATTAATGTCCTTCCTCAATTTTTTGGATTTAAGTTTCTCTCTTTTGGTTAGGAACTCTTTAACTAAAATATCATTTGAAATGTTTTAACAATTTATCCTTATAAATCATCCACATTAATGTACATTATTTAGAAACGGTATTATGAATTTTTATATATATACATTAATTTATTGAAATTAATATTTATTTTAGAAAAATCAATGTGGAATGGGACATAATGATTAAAAAATCTGTTTATTAAATGTTTAAAATTGTTTTAAAAATGGTTTGATAAAACATTGATTATGTCAATATCATGAAATGATATATTGTTATTGCAATGTGAAATGTTATCGTTCTACTAGGATTGTTTTATTTTTTATGAATATGATATGGTTCTTGGACTCTATTTACATATATTGGTGGTTTTGTGATTAACCAAGGGCTGGTGAGCTCGATATAGCTCTCCAATGCATTGGGTAATGTGAAAGATGTAATCCTTAATGTTTCTACTATGACATTTATGGAATATATTATGATTGTTATTCCAAACCTTAATTAATATGTATCTGTAAATTCTACAATGTAAGAATGTTAGGAATGCCACAATTTACCTTTGTGATTTACGGTTTCTTTGTGTTATTCATAAATCTTATTATTTCATAAGGTATGTTATTTTTGAAAAGTGTCGTTTCATTGATTTATATCTATTGATGGAAAAATTATTCCATTCCTTATTTTATAAACCTTACTAGGATTTTTATCCTCATCCCATGTCTTGAATTGTTTTTCATGGGATTTAAGTTGAATGGGGTCAAGGATGGGGTCAAAGAAAAGTCATGTCGTCTAAAACAAAGAACTAGAAATGTTTCTTAAGAGTATTTTTTAAATGAAAAAATGGAAACTGAGAATAAGTGTCTACATTGTAATTTTTGAGATGTAATAGTTATGGCCAAATTATCTATATCACGAAACCTGAAAAGATACTCAATGTGAATTATTCACTTAATTAAAGATTATTTAATTTTTATGGTCAGTTCCTTATAATTGACTAATAATTAGTTTTATCTCATCACTAATGTATAATTATTTATATGATGAATATTTTCCCCTTATTAATTTTGTAACCTCATAGATTATACCTTGAGGTATTTTTCATCAAAACCTTATAAAACCAATTACATTACATTAGTTATTTGACGAATAAAAATTTTATAACCATTATTTATAATGTGTGATTATGAGAATATATGATGTGCCATGTGGGACTAGAATTATATATACCACAAATGAATTGGGTAATCTGATGTACATCATAGACGTTATGGTCACAATGAATAAACATGATCATAGTTATGGTCAAAATGATGATGTTATGATTTGGGCCCATATGTTATCCATGAACATTATTCTATCAATTTTAGATAACTATGTGAGGTATTTAACCACTATAACATGATGTTTATTAATTATTCATGTGCCATATTCCATTTTATTTCAATTATTTCCCAAATTATTTTTTATAATGATTATATTATTCAGATATGATGTTGTTTATTATGATCACCTAGGTACTATTGATTCATGTTCTTTATTGATTCCCCTATGTGAATATTAGATTACCACATAAATTGATGTGTTCCACCATGTGGCAATATCTAATAAGGACATTTTGATAGATTTTTAATCATAATAATGAAAAATCAAATATTTCTGATTTATTATGTAAATTTATTTTATTAGACAATTTTCAAAATATTGAATTAAATTGGATCTAAAATTGAATCGTTATTATGTTATTTATCATAAAAGTGATATAATAGTCAAGTAAATGAATATGAAGAAAATATATATTCCATCAATGCATGATATAGATAATTTTTGAAATAGAATTATAATATGTTCATGAAAACCATATGTAATAGTTTATGTATTGTTAAAAATCATAGAAGATATATTTTAGATAAAGGATAATCCTAGATATCACATATGATATGTCCTTAGATTTAATATTCAAACTAAAATAAATTATTTACTCACGAACTATTGAAATAACAATATTTAAAAACTTTTCTTTATAATATTTTTGAAAAAGTGGAATAAGTAGAATAATACATATGAGGGGAAATGATATGATATTCCAAAAAAAATTCCAAAATACATGGGAGGTGGTGTAGCGAACATAATGGTTAGCGTACCCAAATATCATAAGAAATGAATACTAACTATTTCATTGTGAATGATCAATCTTCACCAATGATGGAAGAAATGGCTACTAAATATTTTACAAATAAATTAATACAAATATTCATTTTGTATTCCAATACAGTTTCCACAAAAAAGAAGGATAACACAATGGAAAAGAACACGTTATTGAACAACTATGCTGAAAAGGATATAGTGACTGTTTATATGCATTTTTTTGATTTAGATTCTAATCAATATCTATCAATAAAAATGAAAACCAAGAAAAAGAATTAAATATAATTTGTGAGGTGGGATATTATTAGCATAATATTTCTAAATATGTATCTACCTTGAGCTCTCCTAATAATATGGAGAAGTAATTCATAGTTCCTTATAAAATGTCATTGAATCATCCCTGGATAATGATGGAAAAAAATAAAAAGTCAGGTAAGATACTCATTGCGTTTTTATCAACAACGATTGAAAAATGGATTTATTTTTTTTAACCACACTATCACCAGAATCTAGATACATAGGATATTGAGAGTAACATTGAAGTAGTTTTTTCTCTCTAAATTTGGAGATTAAATTTAAAGAATGGACTCATAAATATGGAGACAATAAGATAGGAATGGAAATTCAGGCTACTCGTTCAAAAGAAAAAGGATTTATGACCAACCCCTAATTGTCAATATGTTTATATGAAGCATAATGGGAATTTACAAAAAGGTATGGGGATATGAATCATGTGTAAGAGATAATATAACTAAAATCATAATGGTAAAAGGGAAATGAATATCTAGATATGCATGATATAGGACATGGTACCGTTATTATGATGTAGATATAGTTCAATGATATAATTATAGTCCTAAAGGGAACTTGAAAAGAAAATTCACTAAAAAACACGTCCCTTAGTTTAATTTGATTCAGTAACCACCCAAAACAATGTATAAGGACAAAACATATTCTATAAATACTATATATTTGGGGAATGGAAATGAATTGTTAAAAGGAATAATTTCTATTGACTCTAGAATTTAAATTAATTATTTGATTCTACATCCAATCAATCTATTATATATAATATAATTTGAAGAACAATTCAATCCATTACCTATTAACTTGATTTAAATATATCTGCAAAACACCTTGTTCTTCTATCATTGCATCCTAATAGTAGGAATATTCACATGTTAGAATATATGGGATGATTCTTCAGTGAATCTTATAGTCCATCCCCGTGATAAATTTGATTCTATATTTGCATTGAATGAACCTCTCTATTTTGAGAACTCAATAAATTATTGGGAAGTGAATTTTAATACTATATTCTTATCCATCCAATAAACCTATAAAAACACAAGGATATTCAGGAATATCCAAGTGAAAATTCCATAATAGTGTTAGTGTTGATACCTGTAAATAATTATACCTTTCATAAATGGTTTAAACAATGTTATGCATAGTCATTGTGTAAATTTACATTTTAATAGAATCAACTCATGCATTTACTAAGGTGTCTCCCAAACATCCACCAGCTTATTACATAGATTTCCAAACCAATAAAATAATGAAATTACTCTATAGGATATCCCATATTGAACTTGATGAGATAAATTAGTTTTTTATAGGGAATATGGAGAATGTGTTCATAAACCATAGTGGATTTACATGGGGTGAATCAATACATTTTGTATAGAAAAATGAATCATCAATATATCTATGTATTTATTTCTTGGAGCTCGATAAAATCACTATAATAAAGAAGTATCTAATACTAATGATTGATGACATATTTGATCATCTATGATAAGATCAATACTTTTCAATGGAAGACCTTAATTTTTCATAACATTAGATAAATATAAAGAAGGAATTTATTTGGAGGAAAATGTCCATATAATTTATTGACACTATGATTTCATATTGATTTACTACATACATAATAATACACATTATTCCTCATTGATTTGATGAATATATTCCATAATTAAATCAATAAAAAATTTCTTCTACTTTTAGTTTCCAATATTATCATTTGATAAATGATAAATGGGGAACATGATGATAATCCAAGGATTACGCTCGTGATATTAAAGAGTGAGTAATGTATGCTAATTTAATCAAGTGTGACTTCTAGATGCATAAAGTGACATTCATTGAGAATTTGATGATAATTGATGGAATTTTTGTGACCCTTCATAACTAGACCCCCTTGTTTCATAAAATACATTGTTTTTATAGATCAAAAATTTACTACAATAGATTTTTGAGAGATATTCAATGATTTTATATTTCATGACAGTGTTATCATAGAAATGGGTAACATATACAAGGGAGGAATAATGTGAGTAAATCAGTATGGAGATAAAGAAATGGAAATAACTATAAAATAACTCAATCAACTATAATATGGAGAAGGATTATTGGTATCTATTGATGCATCAATGAATATATTGGGTTGTGTAAAAAAGAAAAATAATGAAAATTTTATATCCTATGATACACAACAAATATCGATCCATAAAATGATGCTACTAAGTCATGATCATGACTTATCGATTGTGATATTCTCTTTGAAAATTTGGAGGATCTAAGTCTATGTTGAGAAGTGTGAAATATATTATGATCACAAGATTTAATATTATATATTCGCATATAATGAGCTCAAAATGGATTAATGAATATGTTTAGGGAATGACAATTACATTGATTTTCATTATTAACTATTATCCCATGAAGGTAAATAATTTAGTTGATTCTCTTTTCATAAATGAACCTTATACTCTATACAGGATGTGTTTTGAGAGAAAACCTAACCTCATGTATATGTAAAATATGGAATTGAAAATTATAATTATAGGGAAGAAATCCTACCATTCCCAAATGAATGCTTAGCCAATTATGTATGAAAATATCATGGAGTTAATATGGGATAATTTGAATCTAAGAATGTTGATTAATGTATTTAAGGAAGTGCTGATTTTTAAATACCATATTGATTACTATGGTTTCATATAGTCTTGAACTATGATTCATATACTTTTATCACCTGAAATAAAGAATGAGAAATTAGATATTTAACGCAATTCATATTTAACTATCCATACTAGAGGCACAATGATATATGGTGGACTCCAAGAGCATTTATAGAAAGTTATCATGATGAAATATATCACAGAATACACATAAAACTTCATAGGTTTTTAGAAATTTAATTTACATGGACATAAGAACAATTGGATGATGCATCTATTTTCCTTAGTCACATGGATATATGAGAAATCAAAATTGGTATATTTAGTACCGTCACAAAGAAATTTATAGGACACAATACGATTTGGGTTATGTTGGATAATCTCACCTTGTCTAGCTACCATAGTGATATAATGCAATATTTACAACTATATATAATTTTTATGATATATATAAAGGAAGTGGTTAGACTTTATGGTGCTCCACATTAGATTATCAATGTTGATGATCTGTGGATAAATTCGAAATTATAAATAAGTATTCAACATGATTTTAGAACCGAACTAAATTTTTGTTTTTAACACCCTGTGAATTTGTGAATTATTTTCATTTTTTTATTTATTTTAATATTATTGACATTTCATATTTAATGCAATACCGTAATTAGTTAATTTTATATTAAATGTGTATGTCAGGATTGTGTTATAAATGACACCTAGATAATAATGAACTACACACCACAAAATTTTAGATTTCTCTTAATTGAACACTGTGGATAGATTGTGTTACATGAAAAAATGACATTCATCATCCTCTTACAGAACACGCATAACTGATTTTTACCAAAAAACATAATATAATTAAAATTTTATTAATTAAAATATTATAAAATAAAATTTCTATAAAATTGTTAGTTATGATTTGTATTAATTACTTTATGAAAATTTAAGGTTAATATGAATATAATATTACATTATAGGATATTTATTAATTATAAATGAATATGAAAACTGATTGAATATAAAGGAAAATATTATTATTTTTATAGTCACAATGATTTTTTAACAAAATATTATAAATTAATTACAAATATTTATTTATATAAATGTATTATTTATGTTATATATTTGATCAAATATTTTTCACATTCTTCTAACAAATTAGATTGACATAAGAGAAGAATAATCCCAATTTTATGTTTCAAACACTATATTTTTAATAAATTCATTTTTTATCCTTTTAAAATTGAACCGATTATAAATACAAATTTTGAAACTTCTATAGATATAATATTTAATAAAAAAATCAACTAAATATGTGAGAAACATTATGTTGGATAAATTTTTGGTATTTTCAATTACGATTTAGTTTTTCCCAAATAGGTAAAAATAATAGATTTTAATTCAAATTGTTCATTTTTTATAACTTATTTATGGTGATAAATTATTTTTTAAATTGGTTTAAATTGTTAATTAAATAATATTTATACCAATTAAACCAATTTATGTCTTTAGAATCAATTTAACATTGATATTGGTTATAAAAAAACATACAAAACATTGTACATTTTTACTTTAAAAACATCTATTGTCGTATTATTAGTGGGATTACATTTAAATTAATTTCTACGAAATCTGTGATTATAATTTGGAAAAATTGATTAAATATTTTTAATCAGATTAATTTATAATGTGTAATATGTTGAATTTTTCCCAAAAATATTATTGAATGAGATGAAATTAAATTACATTTTTTTGAGAGAAATTATATTAACACATCACTACAAATTAAATTTAAGATTTAAAATGACATAGAAACATGTCCAAACCCATTGGCTTCCCATTATTTTTCCATGAAACATCAATTAATGAGATTTGATTGTTTTTGAATGATATTTTTTAGGTACAAACGTGGGTACCACTAACTTTTTTTTAGAAAATGCCATCTTTTACCTTTCCATTCTCAATAAAAGATGACCACCTCTCCCTCTTCTTCGCACATCTCATTCAACATAAGTTCCACCAATCTCTACCATCTAAATGTTACAATTTCCATCCCTTCCAGCTAGGATCCTTATATTGTGAATAAATAAATCTAATGAAGGCTTTTGGCACAAACAGAAAGGAGTTACATGATTAAGAGGTTATTTGAACAATTATATTTAGAGTCAAGACACAATGTGTGGGATTACATCAAACTTTTTACATCTTGGAGATACTTGTTTTATTCAAAATAATATTCTTTTTTGTGGTGTGTTTTATTCCCATGGATGAATAACACAATTATTATACTTAAATATATCGTTATTTACCAATAAATGTTTTTTATAATTCTCTCATGGTGTTTATGATTCATTTGTTATGAAATCAGTAATGCCATTTTCCCACAATTTTCCATCGTAGGGAAAAATCCCTCGTTATGCACCTATATTTTCTCATGAGGTGTACACACTAGGTTAAAATTTTTATATCATGAATAATATTATTTGAATGACCTTTTTGGATTTATGTAATTTTATTTTAATTACTATGGAGTATGGTTCAAAATGACTAATTGGTAATAGTTTATTGAAAACAATCTCATCACATTTCAATAATTTTTATTTTTATGATTCCTTTGATGAATTATTTTGATCCATATCTCAAGAAAAATTATTAATTTTCTCCTCTTTTAGTGATTTATTAAATATTCATGTATTGGAACGATTTTTTTATGGTTTGTACATAAGATAGGTAGTAATGTTTTTTATGAAATCTTGTCTTTAGCATCGCTTTAGTCAGAAAACTATGTTTCATCCAATCCTTGTTTTCCAAATACATTTTCCAAGAATATTAAAATAATCTTCAAGTATAATTACAAAAAATTATTTACCCTTTTGTTTTATACCAAAGATCTCAATGGAATATTCTTGTAACATTCCAAAAGAATAATTTTCGTAACTATTTAATCATGCGAATGGATTGTTATTTTACCTTATATGACATGTACATATTACAGGATGTCAATTATTTAATATTTCAATTATGTTTAAAAATTTATTTTTTTAAAAATAGATTTTCATATATATTTTTCTCAAAAAAATTTCAATTTTATTTTATATATTCCATGGAAACCCATATTTTAAAAATGTTTTCAAACACCTTTGATATGTTTAAATGTTTTTTTTTTCAAAATTTATTTCATGATTATTTGTTATGTTTTAAATATTATTTTATTATTTTTAAAGGAAAATAGAGTCCAAAAATTTTTCCTGATCTCATTATATGAGTCAATAAAAAGGGTTTCCAAAATGTTTTCAAACATTTCCTTATAAATGCTCCTGTTTATTTTAAACAAATATTGTTTTTAAAATGTTATCATGATTAAAATAGCATTTGTCAATGTATAAAGGACATTTTACCATGAAATTTTTTCAAAATAACATTCCAATTAACTTTCCATCTAAGATGTCCAATATTAATGTTACACATTCCCTTTTATGAAATGATCTAATGTTTCCATTCATATTAATTCTTGAACAGTTTATAATTTTATGGAATTATGGTTATTAGAGAAGTTTATCTTCCAATAGTTATATTCATTTAAAACACGTTACTTTTTATAGGTTATGGTTTTGATGAAATTTTATGAAACCTATATTTTTTTCGTAGTTAATGATATGATTACCAGTTCATAACACCAATTTTAATTTCTTGTGGTATGATGTGATTATTTTTTATTTTAGGGAACATGTATTTATTAACAAATTATGATATGGGTGGGACTAATATCTCCCTCCAATTCATTTGTAAATGATAAATATTTTTTCAACGTAATTGGAACACTTGAGGAAATCCCATGAATGAGACACGAAGGTACATGGGTGGAAATCCCATGCCTAAAACAAGAGGGTAGATGAGAGGACATCCCATGCTAAAAAAAGGTACATAAGAGGAAATATCAACCCCAAAACTTATGGGTACACTAGATAATTCACATCCCCAAAACAAGTCGGTACACATGAAAGAATTTCAATCCATATGATGGTATATTTGTGATTAACCCAACCCTGACATGTTATAAGAGCCTAGATAGGTTCCCTTGACATAGTGTTTTTATATGCATGTCTGTATTTCACAATTCCATTTCGTATACTTATATAATAGTTTCATGAATTTTGAACTTATTTCTCTTATGATCTATGTCTTATGAACTAAAAATATTAATTATGATATCTAAAATTTATTTTGTGGTCTTCCAATTTTATTATATTGTTATATACCCTTTATTATTGTTATGCTTATGCATTTCCATTGTTTACACTTACTGAGACTCTTATATCACCACATTCTTCTTTTTCATTTCCCTAGGATATGAAGATATGTATTAGGGATAATGAATAAATGTATAGATCATTATCAGAAATGTTGAAGTTTTTTCACTAGGATAAAAGATATGTTTTTCCATGTTTCCAAAGACATTTTACTGTTATAGTCCTCAGGAATTTACTTTTTGTAATGAACCAAATATTCATCTAATATGATGTAATATATATATATATTAATCTAGGGTCACTATAGTTTATCTCAAAGGAATGTTTTAGTAAAACATTGGAAACTGGGATGATAAAAATTTAATGAGATCCCTTGGCATATTTCAAACGAAACATCTAGGGATGTATCTTTGTATTATTATAATGATTAGTATATATTTATGAAAATGTACTAGAATTTTGGTAAATGATAAATTCAGTGGTTTTCTAGAAATACATTTATTTATAGATAGTAAAAGTGGATGTTGATATGGGAAAAATATACCTATGGGTAACAACTCCAATAATAATTCCTTTTCACTACTCAGGGAAATCTGGTACTTGGAAACGGTATTTACTACACACCTGGTTTGAGACACTTGGAGGATTTGATTTTCAATGTTACAAACTATTCCTGAAACATCATGAAGGTTTTAAATAATTGATAAATATGTATAACCTAGTGTAAACCTAATGAGTCATAGATTGAAGAAGTATGATATATGATTTAGTCACCATATAGTTAAATATTCATGATTATATGTTACCACTATATGATAAATGTTTCTCACAAAATTTTATCTAGTTTTAGTTAATAGATATATCTCTAAGAAAAATGGTTCCCATTAAATGTTTTTATATGAAAATTATAGTCATCATGTAAACATATTTTCCATGTCAAAATCACATAATGATAATGTAGAAGTTTGAATGAGTATTGGTTATACTTCAATAGATATAGAGACCTCAAATGATAAGTAATAGTTTTAGAATAAAATTGAAGGAATGAAGTATTTATGTTTTGGAATTCAATGATTACGTTATATGAATTGTGAAATAAATTTTATTTTTTAGTGTACAAATTCATTAAGGATTTAAAATTATATAATGGATGGTTATGAAGACATAGAAAAATGTTTTCATGGAATGGAGATGTTTTGATCAAGGGAAGGAAATCATTAATTAATGTCAGCTATTGAGATAATGATTTTTGGATAAAGATATATTGGACATGAATATATAAATTGGGAGGTATGGTTTACCATAGAACAAATTGTTTATAATGTTTTCTATGCAATCAAGGATGAAGGGTAAACCTTCTTTGATTTAATGATTATATCCAATTGTCATTATAGTATAAAAGAATGAATGTTTTCCCCAATGACTCAGAGTAGTTAAGGTTATTTCCATGTTTCATGATAATATATGAAAAGGAAAATCATATGTTTGAAATGTGAATAAATTGGTACTTTTTAATATATGGGGGATCAATGTTAAGATTTTTTCCTGACATTCTATCAAAAGCATGGTATTTTCAACTTACATTAGGGTTATAATGTAAAATTTTTATGGGATGATTATGGTTAACATTAGATGATATTTTTACGAATAATGTATTATCTTACCATTTGAGTATTTAAGAATATTTGATAACATGTTATAAAAAAGTGGTGTTGATGATAACTGATGACATAAGAGATGGAATATCATGGATCTCTTTATATTTTAGCACTTCAGGACTGAAAAATTCTCCTTCTTTTTTGGAGAAAGTTGTGAAGTGGATCAAGGGAAAAAATGATGAGGTTTTCCTGAAATCATGAATGTATATCTTTTCATGAAAATTCTTAACCTTTAGAAAAAAAACATATTGAAACAAAAAACATTAACCTAGAAACTCTATTTCTAATGAATCAGATAGTCCCTTAGTTTATCGCATATTTATATGTTTCTAATTGTTAACATTATATTGACCCTATTCTCTATCAATCTGCATATGAACATGACAGTTATATTTTTCTTCTAAGTCAATGTTTTCACATCCCATCTATGTTCCCCTATGTAGAAACCTAGTGAAATGTCAGTTTGGGTAACCATTATGTATCCAACAACCACTTTTTAAATGAAAATTTAATATATGTTTTTATAATATGTGTTTCTAAGAACAAAATAATCATTTAAAAATCCCTTTATTACACAAAACAAATTAGTGTGAAACTCATTTTTAGGGTGTCAAAGGTAACAACCTGATATTTTTTGAATTTCTTTTTATCGAATTAAATAAATATTTTTGATATTTTTCATTTCACACAACACTGAAAAATTTTTATTTTAGATTAAAGAACTATGTTTTGATTTCTTAATAAAAAAAATTTAATTATGAACTAAACGTAACATAAATTTTAGATTTCGCAACATGAAACATGAAGTTTATCTTTCATTAAACGTGACAATGTCTTTATTTAATGGATTGCATAACACACATGACATATTATTTCAGAACAATAGTATATTTTTAAAATATCATTATTTAAATTAATATGATAAATTTGATACATTAAATTAGTGTATATAAATAATATTATATAATTTAAGAAAATTTATATTTTACCAAAAAATATTTATGAATTTAGTGGTTTCTAATTAATTAGAAATGAATAGGAAATCTGATTGAATATTAAAGAAAATATTTTTATTTTTATGGTCAAAAAAGCTATTTTGACCTAATAAATAAAATTAAATAAAATTAAAGTTTTATATTAATGTAATTTATATGTAATATATTCAAAAAAAAAATATTTTTTATCTCCATCCAGTAGATTTGATAGGAATAATATAAGAATGAAACCAATTTCATGCTTAAAAACAATATTTTTTATAAATGTATTTATCTTCCTTTAAATAGAAAACCCATTTTAAATACTTTTTTTGAACATTTATAGAATTAATATGTCAAAATAAAAACCAAATTTTATTAGCGAGACATTAAAATTAAGTTAGGATAAATACTGGATATTTTTCTGTATTGTTTCATTTTTTTAATGAATAGTTATAATTACTAGATTTTAATTCAAAACTGCAATTTTGTCGAATTTATTTATAATGATAAATAATATATTTATTTTGTTTAAATGATTTATTAGATCAAATTTTTATCCATTAACCTAATTTATGTCATTATAATCAATTATTCATTGAAATTTGGTATAAAAACATAGCATAATTTTGCATGTTTTTACATTAAGAACACACAATGTCATCCCATCAACGAGATTAATTTAAAAAAAACGTATGCCACTTATATGAGTAAAAATTTTGAAAAATGAATTCCATTTATGGAATATAAATAATTTATAATGTCTTATAAGTTCATTTTTTTTATAAATCATATTAATGAATGTGATTATAATTATTTATAAACGTTAAGAGAGAATGGTGGTTAATAATCTACAAAACCATATATTTAAGACCCATAAAAACCTAGAAACCTGTCCAAACCCCATTGGAAAGACATTGATAATAAATTAACCTTGAAATAATGAGTATGGATGGGGTTTTATGATTGTTTAAGTAAAAAATAGGGTACACCAAACCTGTGTAAAAAAATGTAGACTGGGTCATTTTCTTTCCATATAAAAGAATACCAACTTTCCTTCATCTTCACACACCTCAAACCACTTAGGATCAGATATGATCTACCAAAAGAACTGCCAAAAATAACCCTTTCATTCTAGAAGAATCCCCTTGGGAGGAAATAAATCCTTGTATGAATTTTATTTATAAACCTAGTGGAGTTAACCAATAAAGAGGTGGTTTTAATGAGTATAACGATAGTTTATACACAATGTAAGAGAATTACATATCACTATTTATTTACATTATATTCATGAATTAGTCACCAAAAAATTATTTATTATCATGTGTATACTAACCATGGATTTATTATATGAATCTTATTCTTAAATTTATGTGTATTTACATATCCATTTTATTATCTTTCTCTCATGGGGTTTATGTGTCAAAGGATACCAAATAGATAATGTTATTTTGACAAAATTTTCATTCCTTGAGAGACATTCCATGTTATGAACCTATATTTTTCTAGTATGTTTATAAATTAACATTAAAATTTTATAACAATAATATTATTATTTTGATTATATTTTATGATTCATGTAATTTTATTTTCATAAATGGGTACTATGGTTCAAAATTACTAAGTGATAAGAGTTATTGAAATAATGTAATAATTTTTCGAAATTGTTTATTTATAAGAATAATTTTATGAAATTTTACGATCCTTTTATAATAAAAAATAATAATATTTCTATACTTTTACATATTCGTGATATATTCATGAATCGGTGGCATTTTTTCAATATTTGTTACCAATGATAGCTAAAAAATTGTTTTTATGAAATCCCGACATTATTTTCTCGTTGGTCAGAAATATGTGTTCTTTCAAAAACCATTATTTGTAAATATTCTTTTCTGGAATATTATACCAATATCCTATCATAATTAAATGATTTTTTTTTATTTTTTTTTATTTTACAAATCCTCTAATATGACTAATATTGTCATATTTTTAATGAGGAATTATTCAATCATTTTTACCATTTAAAAGGAATGTTCTTTTTAACTCATATATCATGTATGGATTTTATAACCACAAATTAATTAATTTATTATTTTCATGTTAAAAGGAAATTTTTGGAAAATTAATTTTAATGGGATATTCATAGAAATGTTTTTCATCTTCCTTTTATAAGTTATCAATGAAAAATTATTTTAAAAAAAATTATTTCCTTCACCATTTATATGTTTTCAAGATTTTTTTTTCATATACATTTTCAATCTTCTTTTATATTTTTTCAAAACATTTTGAAAATTAGTTTCTATGTTTTCAAGGAAAATGGGTTTCAAAACACATTTAATATCTCATTATTCATTTTAAATACTATGTTTTTAAAAAAGGGTTTCAAGGACTTCAATATAATATTTCATGTTTAATTTCAATAAAATGGGATTAATTTTTTTCGATTTAAAAAAAAATTCAATGAATAAATTATATTTTCCTCGGTATAATGTTTTAAAATTACATCGTAAGTTATTTTCCATCTAATATGTCATTTTTTGATGTCACTCATTCCCTTCGAAGAAATGATGCAATGTTCCATTCATATTCATTCTTGAATGGTTTATTTTTTTATGGAATGATTATTATGAAATAGTTTTCTTTTCCAAAGGTTATATTCTATTAAAAATGAATAATTTTCATTGGATTTCTTTGGATGAAGTGATTATGAAACCTATCTGTTTATATAGGTGATGATATGATTACGTGTCTCTGACATCCATTTCAAATCATTAGTAATGAAATGATTTTTCATGAATTTATGGCATAGGTATTTATGATTTCATTATGATATGGGTGAGACTTATATCACCCTATAATGCATTGAGAAATGTTAAATTTTTTTTGATCACAATGGGTATATGTGAGTACATACCATGATTTAAATAAGAGGTTACATGAGAGGTAATCTCAAGACCGAAACAAGAGGGTATGTGGGAGGACATTCCATGAATTAAACAAGAGGGTACACATGAGGACATCCAAAGACAGAAAAAATGGGGTACCCAATATTACATCCCATGATTGAATAATTTTGGATCAGTGCGGACAACCTGATCCAAAAACCAAATGGTACATGATACGGTATTTTAATCATGATATAGGTAAAATGTTGACCAGACAAAGGCAACATGTAACACGTTATTTGGCATTCCTCAGTGATATAGGGTTTTTATATGAATTTATGTCTTCCAAAATTCAATGTCTTCTTCTTATGAAATACATTTATTTAATATACTCTTAAATACATTATAATATATGACTTATAAACTACTGATATTTATTTTGATCTATAAAAATTAGGTTATGATAATCAAATGTTATTATAATGTTTCATACCCTTTTATTCTTTATATTCTTATTAATTTCCTTAATTTTTACTTAAATGAAAATATGATATCACCCCTTTCTAATTTTCATGTGTTCTAGGTTAAGAATAATGGTTTTAGGTATAATTAATAATGTTTGATATCATTCATAGTGATATTAAAAGAATTTCTATATAATATAATTTTTTTTCCAAGTTACCAAAGGCAGTAAACTATTACAGACCTCAGATATTTATTTTTTAAATTACTTATTATTTTTAAAAATGATTTAATTTCCACGTATGCTAAGCCATGGTCCATGTAGTTGTTTTCAATTGAAATAATTAGTCAACCTTGTAATCTATAATGACAAATTTAAAGAGATCCCTAGCTATATTTATATGTATATTTCTAGGTATGTCTCTAAGGATGGGTATATGGATGAGTCAACATAAGGGAAATTATATAGGAATATTGGTAAATCATAGAGTGGCTGGTTTCATAGAAATAAATCCTTGTATAAATACTACAAGTGGATGTGGATTTTTCACACATTTACTTGGGGGTATCATAATTGATAATATATCTAGGGCCTAACTCAGGGAAATCTGGTACAATAAAATGGGCCATGCTACAAACCTGGTTTGACGCTCCTCATGGTTATGCATTGAAAATTAATATACTCTTCAAAAACTACCATGAATGGTTTTTATAGACGATGACTATGAATATCAAAGGATAAACCTATGGTTTTTATATTAAAGAATTATAATCCATGATTTAGGCAATATATATGTAATTTTAATTATAATATGGTATCCAAATATGATTACTATTTCATATAATTTACATAATGGGTTTAGTATATGGATATAACTCATAGGAAAAGGGTACATAATTATTGAATCTGATGTAGAATATAAGGGACTTATGTGAATCAATTTCCTGATTTCAAAATAAATAAAGAGAATATGGAAGGTGGTACGAGTATTGGATATACTTTTGAATATAAAGAGTCCTCAGAAGACAACTGAATTTTTTCTGACGTACTTCCAATTTTTTTTAAATTTAACATTGAAAGCATGGATTGATTGAGGTTGAGGATCCATAAAAATTATATATATTCCATTTTCTAGGAAATATGTATTATATACCATGTTGATGAGGCCTATGTAATGGTTTAATAATAATGATAGGGGAATAAATTATTAGTGTTTTTGAATTAAAATCTTATGTCACATGAAATTTGAAATATATTTTTATTTTCTCTATAGTTTATCATTATGGATTCAAGATGATATTTTTTTGTTGAAGATGATATGAATGAATAATTTCATATAATTTGGATTTTTTATTAAGGGAATTTCACCCTTAATTAATGCTTGAAATTGAGATAATGATGTTTGTATAATGATATGTTGGATATCAATACGTAAATTAGATGGTATTGATTATCCCGAAACTAATAGTTAATAAAGTGTTCTATGTCATTAGTGATTAAGCGTACAACATATTAGAATAAAATAATATATCTAGTAACATTAATTTAAGGAATAATGGTTGTTTTCCAAAATGATTTTTCATTGTAAAGGTTATTAACATCTTTCAATGTAATATAATATAAACAAATTCAAATGATTGAAATTTGAAAAAAAGGTCGAAATTTATGATATATGGGGGATCAATGTTAAGTCGATTTCATGACATTCTTTATAATTAATGGAATTTTCATATTTCATAAGGGTAATATGGATAACCATTTATTTAATTTTTATGTTTTTCGTTGGATGTAGTTTGTGATAATAATGTATTATCATACAACATGAGGATTTAATCATATTGAATATCATATTATAAATTCATTGTGTTGATGATACCTGATGATGATGGGAGGGAATATGATGGATCTAATGTTCTTTGAGTACATTTTCAATGAATATTTTCACATCCTTTTTGGAGAAAATGTGAAGTGGATCATGGAAATAAAAAGGATTTGCTTGTCCTAAATTCATGAAAGTATATAACTTCATTTAAAATGATTAACATCAGGAAAAATGGTCTTGAAACGAAAAATTTTATCCTACTACCTTTGTTTCAAAGAAATCATATTATACCTTATTTTATCACATATTTGTAGATTTATAATTGTTAACCTTATCCAGAACATTTTCTCTATAACTCTCCATTACAACATGATATTTATATTTATTTCATGACGGTTTTTTCACAACCCACCTATATTCCGCTATATAGAAAAATATTTGTATGTTACATTTGCGTAACCATTATCGTTGCAAAACTCCCTTTTTAAGGAATGTTTTAAAATTCATTTTTATGATGTTGGTTACTATGAATGAAAATTTCACATATTAAATCATTGATAACCATGATGAATTTCACTGGAGAAATTCATGTTAACGAGGTCTAATTTAATAACATAATATTTTTTTATTTAGTTTTTTCATATTAATTTAACAATTTTTATATTTTTCATTTTATAAAATACTAAAAATAGTTTATTTTAAATTAAATCACTATGTTTGGATAGAATTATAAACAACACAAAGTAAATTATTAACTAAAAAAAACATAAATTTTAGATTTCTTCCAAAGAATACAAATGTTAGGTAATGTTATACACAAGAATGAATTTCCTCGACGCCTTGTATAACACACAATATAGATTTTTAACGAGAAATAATATATCATTAAAATGGTATAATTTAAAATAATAGTATTTATCATAGAAATTAAATTAGAGGTAATGAAGATTATTAACTAATTTAAGAAAAATTTGGGTATATAGAAATATAATATGAATCCATAGGATACCAATTAATTAGAAATGAATATGAAAGTTAATTGAATATAAGAGAAACAATTATTATTTTTATATTAACAAATTAATTTTTGCCTAATAAATTAAAATAATTAAAATTAGTGAGTGATATTATTTTATTATATATTTGTTATATAAGAACAACAAAATTTAATATTCATCCAACAAATTTTATTAAAATAACAAAAGAATCAACCCAAATATATACATAAAAACAAATATTTTAATAATGAAAATTTTACCGTCTTTTAATGGAGAACCCATTTCAAATCCATATTTTCACTTATATATATTTATTATGTTAAATAAGGATCTTAATTTTAGTATATAGACATGGAAATCAGATTACGTTAAATTTTTTAAAATTTTCTCTAAATATTCAATTGTTAATGAATAATTGAAAATATTGGATTTTAATTCAAAGAATAATTTTTTACAATTTATTTATAATCTATAATTATATTATAATATTCATTGAATGTTTAATTATATCATATATTTATAAATTAACACCATTTAGGTCATTATAAATAAATCACAGTATATTTTAATGAAAAAACATAGCCAATGTTGTGACATTTTTACATAAAAAAATTCAATGTCACCCAGTTTGTATGATTAATTTTAAAATAATTTGATTCATATTATGTGATTAGAATATTGAAAAAATGGATTCAATATTTTTAATCAGTATAACATATATTTCATAATTGGGTAAAATATATTTTTTTACAAAATGTATTAGTGAGAGTAATTAAAAGTTATTGCAACGATTAAGAGAAAAAATAGTTTAATAAAGTACTAGATCATTACTTTCAGACATAAAACAACCTAGAAAAATGTTTAAATCCCATTAATTTGGCATTATTAATCCAATAAAATTCTATTTAGGAGTTTTCAAAGTGTTGTAAAAAAATTTAGAAACTTTTTTAAACCTATCTTGTAAAAAAATACCATATGTGTCATTAATATTCCCTATAAATGGCCACCACCTCTCCCATATATTTACATGTCTTAAAACACTTAGGTTCTAGAAATAAAATCCTCATACACATCCTAAAATACCTCCCATAATCCTAGAAAACTCAAATTTGGAGAAAATAAATCCAAGGAATTTTTTTTTCACACAAACCGAAAGGTGTTACCCCTATAATGGCCCAAAGGCCTTCATTTTAATTGATTTTGATAACCCCCATTTCAAGGGATTAAGGGGAAGCCTTACAAGGCTGGTAGGCTCAGAGATTAGAAGGCCCATAGGCATAGAAGACTACATGACCCGAATGTTTTAGGGAATTCAACCAGACTATCTACAAGGAACTGACCCACCCCAACATCTGCGTCATGATAGTAGCTCTCCACCTTTGCATGGTCGTCTGGCTTGTCTTCCTGTGCAAGCACAGGCTAGTACCGATGGCATATCCATACCCTCTCATTCTGACAATCCATTTGGATATGCTCTGATGAGTTCACCTACTCTGAATCCTTATCTGGGGATGCTCTTTTTTTGTAGTGTGTTTGGGGAAACTGCATGTGCCCCAAAGGCCTTGAGTTGGCTCGAGGTCCTTATTGGTGGCCCGAAAGCCCTACTGACCGGAAGTCCTGGGTATCCCAAAAGCCTTAACAACTCCAAGCCCAAACCGGTGGCCCAAGGTGAATAGTTATAGCTGCTACAGTACCGAACATTACCTTCTACAACACTTGCTATAGTACCCACACAATGTACAATTCTTCTATAGTACATGTATAGTGTAGAGTTATCCTACAGTTCCCGCACAGTGTATAGTGCTGCTACAATGCTGCTAAAGTACCTGGAACAGTACCTACTACACTACTGCTATAGTACCCGGAAATATGCATCTACCTGGTTTTGAACCTGAGTTTTGTGGATGCACTTATGTATACCTCACCAACTGGGTTGAGGCACATGTGACCGAAAGGTGTTACCTGGTTATGAGGTGGTTAGAAATAGTGTGATGAGAGTTAAGATGAAATATAAGGGAATTAAATATATCATTTAATTTTTATGAAATACATACTTGATTCCCCATCCATTCCTTTGGTGTGGTGTTAATACTTCATATGGATATATAATATGATTATTATTCAAATATTAATTGGTATTTTTATATTCATTTTAAGATCATTCTCTTGTGGTGTTTATGTTTCAGTTGTTTCCAAATCGATAAAGTAATATTTTCACAATCTTCCCTCCATGAGGCTCATTCTATGTTATGAACCTATTTTATTCTACGAGATGTATATAATTACATTGATTTTTTGTTACATGAATATTATTATTATTATTATTATATTTTATGATTCATGTAATTCCATTTTCTTAAATGGGGAGTATAGTTCAATGTTTCCATGTGTGAAGAGTTTATTGAAACTATATCATAACTTTTAAAGATTGGTTTTGTTAATATATCCTTTAATGAAATAATATGATTCACATCTGAGGAACCCTCAACAATTTTCTCCTATAATTCATAATAATGATATATTAATGTATTAGTATAATTTTTCATATATTTTTTACATAAGAGTTTTATGAATTTGTTTTTAATAAATGCAATCATTACCCTCTCATCATCTGGGAATCAGTATTCCTTTAAATTTTTTTTCTAAAAAATGGTTTCTCAGAATACTATAATAATCACATATGATCTGTAAAATAAATTTTTACAATTTTTTAAAATTATTTCAATGGAATCTTTTTATAAATTTGGGAATGATAATTATTTTCTATCCATTTTACCATGTCAAATGATTGTTTATTTTACTTCATAAAACATGTATAAATTTCCCACCATAAATTATTTAAGGATATATTTTTATGTTTAAATGGATTTTATCTAATAAAATAGTTTGAAATGATATTTTCATGTCAATGGTTTTCAAAAAAAATTCAAGACCCCTTTATAATATTTCAAGGAAAATTATTTCTAAAAAATGTTTTCAACATCCTTTTATATTTTTTTTCGCAAAATGGTAATCAAATGTTTTTCATGATTATTTTATAATGTGGCTCCCCAACCCCAGAATCCAAGATCCGTTGCATTATTTTAATACATTGGAATGAATGCAAGGAATCATGTCCCAAAGGACCGATTAGTTTAGTAGTCTTAGAAATAAGTTACATACTTAATTTCAACATTACAACTTGAAAAGAATGAAAACACTAATTTATTCCATTAAAATCATCCAAGATTCCAAGATTATTCCAGCAAGTTACTCATAAATAACTTCATAAAATATGTGGAAAATGAAACATCAGAAAGGGGTGAGCTCAAATGCTCAGTAAGAGTAAGAAATATAGTGGTAGATAATATAAACATTAGGCATGGTGAATAATTGAAAACACATGACTTTACAAATAACAAACATGAACAATTTATGGTAGGAATATGAGCTATGTAAATAATTCCATAATAAAACATAGTCAAGAGTATTCTACTAGTTGAATGAACACATGAAATATCAATATATAATTTCATAATTATGGAGTGCATGATTTCAGACTTCATAACCACAGAGTCAAGGCTTCGTGCTAAGACTACAAATAAGATTTTTTAAAGGCCTTATGTTAAGACACTAGTTTGACTCATGAGACCTACCGATGCATTTAGGAGCAATAGTGGGATCCACACGTCACTTACTAAGACCAATTCATTCCTCATGTGAATATTTTGAAACATATCATAAACATTCGTATTATAACTAATAAACAAAATGTTAATAATTTATCCCCAAACCATGAATTGTATAAAAATATAACATCCACAGTCAAACATAATTCATTAAATACAGTATGGAATATTTTCATCGAACAGATTAACCTCAATCGATAAAAATGAAGGATATTGACAGATATGAAAATAATCATCAAAACTATTTCATATGAATATCCCCATTTTTTTTCAAAATCATTTAAAACTCTGACAATTTATATAGGTAGTCATTTAAAAGGTATTTTTGAATAAAAGTGTCCCATGCCACTTTGAAACATTTTAAAATGAACTTTAATTTTTAAATGTTAATGTATGTATAAATAATTCCTTGAAAACATTTTTAAAACATGTAAATTAATGAGAATGATTTAGAATAATAAATCCTAAAAACATTTAAAATGATATTTTAGTTAGAGTTCCTAGCCAAAAGAGAGACACATGAATACAAATAATTGAGGCAATAAAAACATTATAATATCATGAGAATAAAGGTATTCATGATATACTATGTCAAAGTACATTATATACACCATATAAAAGTGAACTGGTGTATAACAACAAGGAAGTCTCAATGTAATGTAAATTCTGATGAAGTATCCTATAAAAAACGCATCCTTAGGTTAAGGATAAATCAATGACATAATTAGGTGTGGAAAAAATAAATACACTAAATATGATTGGATATTCAGTGTAAATAAATAATTGGACATTCACAAATATTCTTGTAAAAACCACACAAATGAAATGGATATTTAACTCAATAAAAGGTTATTGACTTAAAATTACTCTTATCAAGTTCATATCGATGACATGAGAATCTATCAATGGAGTGATTATGTGTTTCAAAAGTATATACATTTAAAAGGTATTCAAAATTACAAAACAAATAATAAATATTGATTTCACACTTAATCATGGATTAAAATAATCAACAATGTATGCGTAAATCCCAATGAGTGGATATTGAAATTTGAAATTCCTTTACCAATTAAGTAACTTATGAAACATAATCCACAGGAAATAAGTGTCTTACAATGAAGATGTAAATACCCATACATTAAATTATATTTCACAATGAATACAATCATAGATTGTACATATGCCACACAAAAGTAAATAGTGTCCAATATAGCATAAATCTCAAATGAATAAAAATTGGGAAGAAAACCCCATAATTCATTGTGATCAATCAAATAATATGACAAAAAGTTAATAACCACAAAATGAATCACATAATACCATGAATATAAATATAATAATAATAATATATATCAAATGGTAGTGTAAAAAACAACACATGAAATAAATAAGTGGCGAACAATGGAAACTCATGGATTTAAAAGTGAACTAAGAAACACCTTACCTCATGTCTGACTTGTCTTGTTTTTTTTCTTTTTCATTTATAATAATAAACATAAATTAATTTATACCTGATTAATAAATTTTTTCATTTTTATTATTCCTTTTATATCACTTATTACCTTGATATAAAAATTAGTTATTTATTTGAGTTCATAATGGATAGTTTATCGATGTTAGGAAATTGAGTCAAAAATGAACTTGTAATAAATAATATTCTTCCATGTGGTCAAAATTACATTATCTTCATAATGATATAAATGATTTATATTTCATATATATATTTTATATCTAGTTTATATATCTATTTATAACAGTACATAATATTTGGAGATAAGAAATGAAATGTACCATTCATGGAGACAATAAGTCGTACGTACGCATGAACACTACTTAAATTTCTATTTTGTATTTTAATGGATCTAAAAACATAATTATACATAGGTATATATTAATTAAAGTATAATATAATATATAATATCATTAATTACATCCTTTATACGTCCCACATAAGGCATTAACAAGTCATATCATTTTGAGGGGGCAGTAGTCCGCGCTTCCTCAAATGAAATTATCGTGTTTTTCCCATAATGGAAAACATAAAATAATGATAAAAATGGAAAATAAAAAAGAATAAAGAAAAAATAAAGATAATAAATATATCATATATAAATATATTTCCATCTTAATGGCCACCATGTGAGGCGGTATGAGATAATCGAACAATCATCAATTCGTGAGGTGTTAGTTTTTCATCCACAAAAACAGTATGTTATTAACCCATTAGATGGAGGTGTGTGTAAGTGTAGTTCGAATACATATCATAACAAAATACGAGTATATTGATGATACTGGTTCTATTATAAATGAATTTAATAAAAATTGTTTAGGGGGTTTTAAAAGTATAATAATCAAAAATAAAATAAAAGAATTTAAGAGAAATCATTACCTTTAATTTGGTTAACTTCCATTGGTCTGAACCAAAAGGACTTATTGAAGTGCCTTCTACCTAAGGTGAAGCTTCTAGGAGTAAGATGTTGATATTGAATGATTATTTTGGTACGGTTTGGATGATCCATGGGGATTTAGAGGTGTTTGGAATGGGTTAGAAGTGGTGTCATTTTTTAACGGGGAGGAGGGGCTCTTTAGGAAAGTGTGAAACTATTGTTTTATTATATAATGATATTCCGTTTCTAAAGGTCCCAATCAAATTAAAATAGAAGATACGATGACTCATTGTATAAATAAAATCATCCAAAAATAATTGGATAGGTTTTGGATATTATTTAAATATTAATAATCATATTTATTTAAAACATTTATTAATGAGTTAAATACTACATAATTATTGTGTCATAACTAATATAATTTATTTGATGTCCAAAAACTGTAAAAAATTAAAATAATGTAGAAAATTTGATTTCTTTCTAATGAATATTTATATTCGAAAATATGACTTAAATGACCCCATGTAAAAATTGATATACTAAAAGATATTTATTAATGTCATTTTTGTCGTTACTTTATGTTATTTAAAATAAAGGGTCATTATTATTCTTAAGTGGCTCCATGTGGTCCCATAATTGACCCAAACATGCCCATGGTCGGCCATGACTCATTAAATAAGGATATTACAAGTGTTATGGTAAATTTTTATTATTATAGTATTTTGTTTACCGTGAATTACCCTATTTACATTTTACCTTGGTAAATAAGTCAAAATATACAATTCACCAACAATTATTTTCATCTTATTGAACCAAATTTTACTCACTAATAACAACTATTAATCTCGTATTTTTGAAATTCAATTCACAAAAGTGTTAAAATTTCATTTAAATGATATAGTCTGATTTTGAACTACTTCTTAGTGGTTGCCATATTCATAAAAATTGATGTATTTCAAAAAAAAATTATAAATAAATCACCCTAATAAATATTTGATATTTAGTATTAAAAATTGATGACTATTTTACCAAATTAAAAATAGAGAAGTTTTATAAATTAGTTTAAAATTATTTCATGTTGTTAAAACAAATAGCGCATTCTTAAGAAACAACACCTATCAAAAGATTGACACTTATTTATGTACAACTTCGAAGTGAAATTATTTCCAATGACCAAAATTGGATTATTGGGTTAAAATATAATCTAATCAAACTTCAAAACCAATTTAAAATATAATCTAACCATATAAATAAATTATATTAAAAGGAATTTTTGAATTAAAATACATTATTTCTCACTATTGATAAAAAAAATAATATTATTAGAAAAATACCAATAATTTACCCAAAGTAAATTTTGATTTCCCTATTCTAAAGAATAATTTCATTTTTTCAAATGGATCATATAAAAGTGACCAAAAATATATTTAAAAAGGGTCACCATTAAATGTCGGTAAATCAACCAATTAAATTAAATTATGTTTAAAATTATATTCATTCAAATTTTAAGCCTCTTATAATTATATGATAAATGTAAAAAAAATTAACAAACATATATAATCATTTATTATTTATTTTGGTTCATTCATGCCATTACAATGGCTAGGTGTTAACTACCATTTAATATAATAATATTATATTATTAGTGTGCAATGTAAGATTTCAAAGAAACTCATTGTTGTTTATCAGGTATACCATCGAACATAGTGTCCCCTTTAAGGTAGAATTAATATTTACATCACAAATATTAATAAATGTGAAAAATGGAGGGTTCTTTATTTACCTGGGAGGTTACATCCTTCAACCCTTTTTGTAATTTCATCCTCACAATTTTAAAACTATGCATGGAAACTTTATTAAATGTCCTACATCTGAAAAGAGTCAGTAAAACAATCACATGAAAAGAAAGAAGGAAAAGTAAAAAGTTCACCTGAGATAACCCATACTTGGATTACATGTAAGAAAACATGGATATGTAATATAAACATAGTGTCATGTTCTAACGGAGAGGGATAGAAAACATGATTGGGATAAAGTTAACCATAAGAAAACCACAGACTTGTGATGGCATAAACGGTCATTAGTTTCCCAGTAGGAATAGTAAACGGATAACATTTTATTTGTTTTGAGTTCCATTTCATAAATATGCGGAATTTATTTATGAGATTGACTAAGAACATAACGATATATACATACTTTTTATGTAGAGTTTCATTCTTTAATAAATTTATTCCACCAACTCATCTTTTTTTTAAATGATGAGTATTCAATATGACTTAGTCACACCAGAAGAGATAGAATCCACATTTAGAGAATCACATGATCCATAAATGATAAACAGTATATTTACCTTGTCTTTAGTTGTTGAATCAACTTCTAGAGAATAACATGATCCATACTACTATGGGAAAAAAGATTGTCCATTATCCTTGACATGTACTAAAGTCATGTTATATTTTTTTCCACATTTATATGATTCCATGTTTATATGATCCCATGATTATATGATATGATTTTGTATATTCCATACTTTTTATATCATTATGGAATTCCTCCTAACCGATATGGGTATGCTTTGTTCTTATGATCATTCCCTTACTAGTTTTTTTATCTCATTCCAATGATCATGTGTTTCCCAAGGATATCTTATGTAGAAGAATGAAGAAAACAAATGATAGGAGGTCATTTTTTAGATTAAATAAAGAAGTGTTTTTAACCCCATGTTTTATGTTTTATGTACCTCAATTTCGAAGACACTGGACTTCACAATCCTTGGCATGTACGTTAATATATATTTATTCGTATAATAATGTAATGTTATTATTATAAGGCTAGGTTCTCTATAGTTGGTATTAGACAATGGTCTAGTTATTTTTTGTGATTAGAAATATAGAACCATAGTGAGAACATTAAGGATTAAACTAAGAATAAGAGAACATTACTAAATTTTGGTGATTATTGAGTAAGAGGTTTATCAAACAAATACATACCTATGCGGATATGAGTAGGTAGAGTTGGAGCTGTCAAAGTTGTATCTATGGTTAATTCCCCAAAACACCATATCAAGGTAGAATTTAACGGGAACTGGTCCATGGCACCAAGCCTTGCTGCACTCTTGGTTATGATACTCTTGGGGGATGTGCTTTGGAAGATTATAGGGCATAGATAAACCAATTATTAAGGGACATAAAAATCCCATAAGAATATTATTTAAGAAATATATCATGGATAACTGACATGAAAACCTATGTAATCACAAGTTAATATAAAATTATCGATTAAAATATTATCCTTTTCTGATCAAAAGATTCTTTATAAGGTTAAATAAATAGGATTTAAATCCCTCAACTTGTATGTTCTTTTCGTAGTTAATGTAAAGAAATAGAAGAACCGGTTCAAACAATGAATGTGAAAGGGAATGTGTAGAATGCCCAAATGATATTCATGACATGATGGGTGTGGGAGCTCAGAACATCATGAATGTACTTGCTCAACTAGCTTGAGATATGCATAATAACATGAATCCAGTGGAATTCCCTCCCCCTCTAAGGAAAGAGTAACATGTCATTGAATCATTAATGTGGAAAAGGCCTTGCATGTTTAAAGGATCTTTTGATCCCAAAATCATGGAATTATGGATTGAATCCATTAGAAAAGATATTCTATGTTCTCCACTGTTCATATATAGAGAAATTTTGACCGGAAATATTTCATTTTGATGGGGAAGTTGATCATAAGTGGATACTGTTGAACAATAAAAAGTCCTAAGATGAAATTTATTACGTTAAATGGGAGGAATTCATGAGGATGTTTTTGAATAAATAATTTCTTCAACAGTACATATCAAGATGGAAAGAGAGTTCCTCAGACTCTAGAAGATTGAACATAAGTCTATCAGGGTGTATGAAGAAATCTTTACATGGCTTTCAAGGTATTCCAATGCCATTGTCCTAAAAACCAAATGAAAGGTGGATCTCTTCTTTAGTAGACTAATGCTGAGTCTGGGAATAGTGTTTGCGATTAGAGACATTGACAGTTATGAGGATATAGTTTTCAGTTCCCTCAAGGTTTAAATGGAGATTGTAAACTCTTAGTGGTATCATGGGCATGGTTACAAGAATTGAAAAATAGAGAACAAGATGTGTGGTCCAAAAAAAATCACGTGATGTAATGAAGCTAAAATTTCCCATTTGTAAAAGTTTCAGGATAATGCATCCTGAGAAATGTCTAAAGGAAATAATGAATTTCTTTAAATGTGGAATGATTGGTCATCTAGCTAAAATCATCCAAACGGATAAGAAAAATCTTGCTAACGTGGAAGTAGAAAGGATGGTTCATATCAATGCTCATCCAGGGGTGTATTGTTAAAACTATAAGGAGTATGGGAATTATGCATGTAATTTACTAAAACCAAGTGTCGCCAGAGGAATTAAAAAGCATCCTCTAATGAACCATGTAAGGTCTTCGACTATCACTATTTCTATGGTGGATCTGATCCACTGTGTGGTGACATGTATGCTAGTTATTCATTCAATAATAGAGAACGTACTATTTGATATTGGTTCAACAAATTCATTAATATCATGCTTTTTTAGTATAGAAATTCAACCACCACCTCAAAATTTGGTTGAAATGTTATATGTGAGAATATTGAATGAGGAAATTATAGAATCCATGGTTTATAAAACCACCACGGTTAATGTTGGTGGAAAAAAACTCCGTTAAAATATTTCATACTTATTTTAGTGTAATTCGATTCTATAATGCCCATGGATTTTATATCATTATACAAATCCAACACCAACTGTTGAGAAATGGATATCACTCTTCACATCCCAAAACATCCTCTGATTCTTTACAAGTGTAAGGAGGAATATGAATCTATTTTAGAATTATTATCTCATGTGTGGATATTCCTACCTTGTGAGCATGCATATCCAGCTCAAATGATTGAGACAAAGGATAGAAAAATTCTTGAAGACATTCCCATTGTGAGTGATTAAACTGATGTATTCCCTAAAGAGTTTCATGGTATTCCTCTTGAATGAGAGGTAGAGTTCCCAATTGAACTTATACCAGGATCTCTTCCAATCTCAATTAATCGTTATAGACTGTCCACCGTTGAGAAGGAATAACTAAAGAATTGGTTACATGAGAATCTATGGAAGGGTTTTATACAACTGAGAGCATGACTGTGTGGTGCGCCAGTCCTCTTATTCATAATGATTGATATATCAATGGGCCTTTAAATTGATTACTGTGAGCTTGATAAAATCTGGATAATGAACAAGTATCCCCTTCCACGGATAGATGACTTGTTCTATCAGTATCTTGGGGCCTTTTATTTCATAAAGGTGGACCTTCAGTCAGGATATCACCAATTAAATATGAAGAAAGATGATATTCCCAAGAGTTCCATTCTAATGTGGTATGGACACTATGAGTTTATAGTGATGTCATTCAGATTCACATATTCTCTAGAAACATTCATGGATTTAATGAATAGAGTCATTAGAGATAACATAGACAATTTTTTGGTAGTATTGATTGAAGATATTCTGATATACTGCTAGAGAAAGGTGTAACTTGAAGAGCATTTGAATACTATGTTAAGGAAACTGTGAAGAGAGATGTTGTACGAAAATTACATTAAATTTATGTTCTGGATGGGGGATGTATAATTCATGGGACATGTTATCACCAACAAATGGATATTTGTGGACCATTATAAGAAAAAATAAATCGAAGAGTGGCCCATTCCAACTTATTTATGGATATCTGCAACATTCTAGATCTATATGGGTATTATTGATGATTTTTGAAGGAATTTTCATGATTTTCAAACCCAATGACCATACTGACATGGAACGAATTAATGTTTTTCCTGACTGAGGAATATGATGAGTATTTCTTGTAGTTGAAACTGAGGCCAATCACTGTTCCAGTACACACAATCCAATCACATGGAGAACTTTTTTTGTTGTATATTGGTGCTAATTATAAAGGATTATGATGTTTGTTGATGTAGAATGATAAATTGATATTCAACGCCTCAAGGTAGTAGAAAATTCCTGAGAAAAACTATCCAACACATGATTTGGAGTTTGCGGATGTGATCTTCACATCTAAAATATTGTAGAATTATATCTACAGGTAGAAATGTGAGATATAGACGGATCAGAAGTGTCTCAAATATATATTCACAAAAAAGAGCTTAATATGCTCCAGAGAAATTGGATATAACTCATCATGGATTATGACTACTCAACCACTTCCATCCCGGCAAGGAAAATAAGGTTGGAGATGCTCGATGGTGAAAGGATCAAGAATTTTTATCAATGATAAGAATTGAAAAGGATCATATCTTATTTGATTTGAAGAGGATTGAAATGGAAATAATTCAAGGTGGAACATCATCAATCCTTTTTGAAATTATTTCTCAACCATCTCTCATGGATAAAATATAGGTTTCTCATTGACAAGATATTGAACTTCTGAAAAGGGTGAAAGCTATAAGATGTGGATAATCCAATATGTTTATGATTAACAAGGAAGGAGTTATAAGATTTGGGTCACAGTTATGTGTATCATCTGATCCAGATATTAGGAATGATCTTCTGAATGACGCACATAGCAAAGCCTTCTCTACCCACCCAGAGAGCCCAAAGAGGTATCGAGACCTCCTAACGAACTTCTGGTGGGACAATATGAAAAGGAAGATTGCTAAGTATAATTCAACGTGCATGGTATGTCAATAAGTGATGGTTGAAAGAAAAAATAATGATGGGATGATGCAACCACTACCCGTACCAACATGGAAGATGGAAAACATCTCCATGGACTTTGTCACTGGACTACCAATGACATCTAGAGGAAACAATTATTTATGTGTCATTGTGGATCATCTTATGAAGAAAAACAACTTTATCGTGATTTTAGAGGACATCACATTTGATCAAATGGAACCAATATATATCAAAGAAGTTGTAAGGATTTATGATGTAACACTATCAGTTGTATCCTATTGTAATCCAAGATTTACCTCAAAGATCTGTATAATTCTTCATCATGCTATAAGAACTAAACTATACTACATTACAACCTATCATCCTTAAACTTATTTCCAATGAATTCTATCTATTCCAACACTGGAAAATATGTTGAGAGCATATTCTATGGAATTAATAGGGGGATGGGACAACCATCTTTCATTGCTTGAATTATTTTATAACAACCGTTTCCACTCAAGAATCTGAATGGAACCATATGAATCCCATTATGGGAAAAGGTGTAGAAGACCAACATGTTGGGAAGAAGTTAGTGAGTGTATGCATCTAGGACCTAAAATGGTCAATGAAATAGAGAAGAAGGTTAAAACCATTCAGTACCACATCAAGGCATCCTAAAGTTGAAAAATGAGTTATGAAGATAACTATCAATGAGACCATCAGTTCAAAGTGGCAGATATGGTATATCTATGCATATCTATGTGGAAGAAGATTATGATGTTAGGAATAAAATGGAAGATAATTCTTAGGTATATCTTCCCCATCGAGATCCTGGATCGAGTCCGAGATGTGTCTAATCGATAGTCATTTCCACCTGCATTGTCCAATGTACACAATTTCCTTCATGTATCCCTCTAATGGAAGTACATACCAGACTCTTCCAATGTTCTCTCTTCATAAGTGGTACAGTTGGAGGATCATCCTTCTTATGAGGAGAAGCTAGTGAAGATCTTGGATCATAGAGATAATGTTCTACGTAATAAGACAAATCACCAAGTCATTGTACTTTGGTGGAACCATAAGAAAAAATAGGAAACATGGTAACTGGAGGATTCAATGAATGAAAAGTACCCACACATTTTTTTCCTTGAGTGTACTGTAAAATTTTGAGGCCGATATTTCTTAAGGGAGGAAGAAAGTTATGACCCAATGTTTTCAATGGAATCCCTTCTTATAATTATGTCATGTAATAACATGGAGTCATAAAACAATAAACTACTATGTATTATGTGACCTTTAAACATAAAATTGTAACATGTCTATTTTTAATGTCAATAAATAGTCATCTACAATTGTGATCGGTATGTGATTTGGTGTCTAAGAAGAGAAAATTAATTTTTTTAGGAATGATAACACACCCTCATGAATAGTAGAATACCATTATGAAAAAAATAGATTATAATGATTATAAAATCAGTCAAAAAATAGAATCATAACCTATCAATGTAAAAATTCAATTTTGACCTCTTAAAAGTGAAACAATGATCATAGAATAAGAATTGGTTTTTTTAAATCAAAAATATTTTATTTAAAATTTGGTGTTTATTTTAATAATTTAAAATAGAAATTTATTTTCATAAATCTTAATAATAAATTGTTACATTATTTTCTTATTGTTAGAAGATAATTTTTTCGGACCTTCATTAAATTTTCAAGGTGTTATAAGAAAAGTTATTTATTTAATGTTGATTTTATTTTATAAGTTATTGTTTAATTTAAAAATTAAATTAAAAAAATATTTAGAAAATTATTATTTTTTAAATAGAGTTAATTCGTTAATTCTAAATGTTGAAAAAATGTTAGGGTGAATTTTGTGGATTTTTCTATAATACTTGATTTTTGTGAATAGTAAAATTACACTTTTGAGTTTGTGGTATATTTGATGACAACATACAGATGTAATAATTAATAAAAAAATTTCAGTGATATTTTTTAGTAAAAATGTCTAATACCATATGAAAATACCATGGTAAAGCCCGTGGTTTTACAAAAACCACTAATGAGGCATCTTTTAAATTAATAAAAAATTATCTCTTTTAATATAAATACCCACACATCCATTATTTTTAATTCATTCCAAATCCCTTATCCTCGATGCTCTGGTGTTTTTACCTCCTCGGGAGTCCTCTAAATGTGTTATTAATCCCCTAAGGTCCAATAATTCATGCTCTAGGAGTTAATTTACATGGTCATTAATATCAAGTGGAGAACACCAACAAACATAAGGTAAGGGATTCTATAAATCAATATTTATTCATTCGAGTTTCTCCATCATTCATTTTACACAAATGATGTTGTCTTTTCATTTTATTAACTACTTATAAATTCTTTCTATATGCTTCGAACTCTTGGTTCAAGATCCATCCCTCATTCTATTTTTGGTATATACATGTTTTTAAGTGATTCCCTCCATAATTCATCAAGACAAGCTATCAAATTTTAAAAGAACATCTTGAATTTTTACCCAATTTGAAGTGCACTCTATCTTATGTTCTAATACACAATTTGTAACACCCAGAGATTTTATAAGATATATTATTTTTAATTACATTCATATATTCTGTTGTATGATACACCAAGATTAACTTGCTCTATACGCAACACCGTATTGGCTTGCAGTATACACAACAATAATCATGGATCGTGTAACACACAATTTCACGTTCGTTTGACAGAATTTATTTCATGCAACATTGAGTGTATATATATATATATATATTAAATGTACAAATGAAATATGGTTGGATTCTATTATACGCAACAAAAAATGAATCTTGCACTACACACAATCCCGATATGGCTTTTATTAAACGCAATCGCGACCTTCCATGATAGTGTGTGTTGTACGCAATATCGAGTTTCATTAAACAACGACATGTTATTAAAATATTTTATAAACTAGCCGTTATGAATAGTAATACCCAATTTTTGAAATTTTTGAAATTTTATCTTTCATAACGGACTTCATTTTTGGATTTGGAATATCGAAAATATCCTAGGGTGAATTTTTGTATTTTTCTGAAAACTTTCAATTTTTGATGAATAGTGTAAACACTAGGTTACTATTTAAAAACCGAATTTTTATATAAATAAATATTTATTTTATTTAAATATATATTTGGTAAAAAATTATATATAATACCTATATAAGTTCATTGTAATTTATTGGAGTAATTTTATAATAATTTTAGATATATAAAAATTTTATTGAACTTTTCAACATCTTTTATCCACATCCCTGGAGATTTTGAAAATTTTAATAAAACGTAATCTTATCACTTATGTGAGTGGAATTTCGAAAATTCAAGAGACATAGTTTATATCACGGAGTAAAATGTGGTTAAATAACATAAAAATAATTGTTGGTGAATAGTAACGTTTTACTTTTATTTACCACGGTTAAAAGTAAATACAATAATTACATGTAAAAATGATATTATTATTACCCTAACACATATCCAAATTCTACTAGATTAGTGTAATTCGACCAAAACCAACCTTAGGAAAAAAATATTACCATTTAGGTCCACCTGGATTACATATGGACACTTATTTTTATTTTATTTAAAAAAGAGTTAAAATAGATAAAAACAATGTTTAATAAGTAATTTTTTTAATATAGGGTTATATATAAGATAAATTTGACTATAAATATTCATTACTAATAAAAAACGTTTTACTACCTAATGGAATTTTATTTATAATTTTTAGACATTAAATAATTTAATTTATTTATGACACAATGGTGATGCAGTAATTACCTAAATAATTAAATATTATTATAATTGATATTATAAATACCTAAATAAAAGTAATTTGATAATTTTTATGAATTACACTTATTTTATAGGTTAATATGATGTGTTATTATTGATGTAATTAACTGTTTTTGAACTAATCATGATGTTATGATTTTCACATTAATCAATTACCAAATAGTTTCAAAATTGACATTAAATATTTTTTAAAATAAATATTATATTATTTATTGTCATTATATTCCTAAAAATCAATTGATCAACCAAATGACTTAGATAAGGTTATATTTATTAATAATTAATCACTTGGGGTGCGTTTGGCTTGTTATATTAATTTTATTAACCATATAGTGTAAGAAAACAATAAGACATGGTAAAAGTTAAATTATTTAACTTAGAGTTAAATTTAAATGATAAGGTTAAAATAGTAACCTAAACTTGCCTAAAACCAATTGTTTGAGAGTCTTTAGACCCATACCCACTTTAAATTCAAAATATATCAATTTTGCGCCATTATAAACCGAATATGACTTTATTATAAAATAATATTTTAAGTTTTTCCAAAGGTGCCCCTCTCCTCCCTTATAAAAAGGGCACCCATTCACTCTTCTCTTCACACCCTTTTGAGCCTTGAAGCTTGGCCAAACCCTGCCAATTCCTCTTCTCAACATCTATAGATATATCATAAGATGTTATAGTCTTTTCAAAAGGCCAACTGTAGTTCCCTAAGAAGAATATTAAAGGAGGTGCGTCGAGGAAGAGGTAATCTCTTCTACCGACTCTTTGAAGTTTCTTTCTTCTTCTACTTCATATTCTTTAGTTTTTTCATTATAATGTAATAACATTTGTATTATTTATATACTTATATGTTATTATAATGATTAAACAACCCTATTTCACTATCTATTCATCCTATGGAAAACAAAATCACCACGCTTGCGTACGTACAGAATATCGTCTCCACGCCGTGGTGTAATCAGTTTTTCCACCAGCACCTTAATTGGATGGGTATAATGGTGTAAAGAATAACTATATATGATTATTATAACATAATAATGATTATATTTTATTATATCATCCTCTCCAATTCCATTCTATAAATATGGGAATGATATCATCTCTCCTGCGTACGTACAGATTACCATCTCCACGACGTGATGAGATTCATTTTCCATGTTAACAATTAAAGAATGATTAGAAATTATATATAATAAGTAATCATGAAATATATGAAATAATAATTCTACTGGATTTATGTATATATATATATATGTACAACATCTACTTAATTTCATTCAATTCAATACGGAAACGAAAAACAACGTTCATGCGTGCGTACGGCCTACCATCTCCATGAACGGTGTATTTCATTCCATTTATCGATCAATTATATATATGTATATTCTGAATATATATTATATATAAATAAATTTTAATATTCTGGAATTATGTAATCATGATCTATGTAATCATATTAGTAATTATAAGTCAAAACACAGATGATAAATGAAACGATTTTACCAAAAACACTGCTTTAACATGGAATTGACAAATGAACGGATAATATATAGTCATAAGTGAATAATATATGATATCATAAATATTATTATGGTTATATTAAATTTTAATAATATGTTTAATCCCACTATACTGGAGTCTTGGACACATAATGAAGAAATTGGACATAAGGTAGGGGAAAAGTTTTCCAATCTCGTTTTTATCCGAGATTGATTATTCATAAGTATATACTGGGGTTATATTTATCATCCATGTCCCTATTTTATAAAAATGGTTTCATGTATTTTTAAAGTCCTTTTTATCCATTTTTTTACTTTTACCACATGTTATGGAAGGAATATTTCTTTTTTTTACCGTACGAGGAACTTTTTTGACTTTTCCAGAAAAATTAAGAGGATAATTTTTTTTATTATACGACATTAATGGATTTTTCTGGTTATATAACACCTTATTTTCATGAATCTTACTCTATAAGATTTCATGACTATTTTCAAAAAAATCTTTTTATTTTAAAATTTCATGGAATTTTGTGAAAATAAAATTATTTTGAAGAAGAATGGATTTTTTTCTCAGGAATTCATTTCATGTGATTTATCGAAACCATTTTTCAATCTAAGATGAAATTATTTCATATGTGTATTTTTCAAATATAATGTTTCTATGATATAAATGGTTTCACATTTCTTATGATGAAATGAAATCCATTTTTTTATATGGATTTTGTTATGATGGGATAATGTTTATGAAACCCATGTATGTCTTTCGGTTATGATGAATGATTTATGTTTATATTGTGGAACATGTCATAATGATTTCATTATGAGATAGGTGGGACCTATATCTCCCTCAAATGCATTGGGTAAAGATTTATATCTCATGAGATAGACATGGCTGGAACGGTAAGTTAATCTGGTTCAGTTTTACAGGACGGAAATGAAGAGTGAACTCTATTCAGAAAGGGACTATGTCCACTAAGATGGTTATGGCAGAAATGCCTTGGCTACTATGGAAATCATATCATGTGCTTAATATTTTTCAACAATTACAGTTTTATTTCCAAGCTATTTTATCACGATTAATGTTCCATTATGATCTATTGCTTATGTACTGCCATGTTTTATTTCATTGCTCATGATTTCGATGTTAAAACATTATATTCACGTTTTTATGTTCAAATGTATATGGTTTGTTTTAATTTCATCATGCTTACCCTTACTGAGAATTTGAGCTCACCCTTTATATGTTTTTTTCCACAGGATATAAAGAAAGGTTTTAGGTAAGAAAACAAAAGGGGAAGATCATTTTGGGAGATGTTGAAGATCATTCTCCGTAATTAGAAGATTATGTTGTGAGTTTCCAAAGAAAATAAACTCTTACCTTCCTTGTGTGTGTTTTTTGTTATGTATTATGTATTTCAAAAAATTAATGTAATTTCCATGTACATCAAGCTTTGGGTCTCTACAGTTCGTATTAGAGGAAAGGTTTAGTCAACCTTTGGAAACTAGGATGCGAAAACTTTAGTGAGATCCCTAGAGATATTTCTAATGTATGTTTATGGATTTCAATAAGGTTAAGTATAAGTATAGGTTATAGTCCTAGAATTATGGTAACAATCCTAGAATTAAACCTAAGATATTAGATATTTAAGGTACACCCCCTTTATTTTGTTGTTCTCCATAGCATGACTTTTTCCTCTCACACTATTCATTTTGGGTTTTTGACAATGGCTGGAACCTGAAGAAACCATGTTGATCAATGTAATGGACAATGCAATGATTGTCCTTATGAATAGAACATTGTTATGTGAGATGTAGTGAAAAATATTATTGCTATACTTACACAAGATATGAATCATTCTGGACATTCAAATGAGCAGAGAAAGAAACAATATTCTATTGAGTCCTTCATGAGGCAACGTCTACCTTCTTTTAGTGGGTCTTCTGATCCAATTTTTGCTGAACAATGGATTATTACAATTTAAAATATATTTTCAATACATCTTTGTTACGAGCATGAAAAATTCATTTTAGCTATTTACCATTTAGAAGGTGAAGCAGACCACTGGTGGACTCTAATTAAGAATACAAGGACCCAAGATGAAATTGAATTCATGGAATGGGATGGGTTCAAGAACATGTTTTTCAATAAGTACTTTCCTCATATTGTTAGAACAAAGATGGAAAATGAGTTCCTTGATCATAAGAAAAACGATGATGAATCTATTGGTATATACGAAGTGAAGTTTACAAGGCTTTCAAGGTATGCATATGGCTTTATCATCCAACCTGAAAATAAAGTTGATCGATTCTTCAGTGGCTTAAAACCATGTCTTCGTAGGGCATTAGCTATAATAGACTTCAATATATTTGAAGAAATTGTGCATTGTACTATCAAGGTAGAACTGGAAGTTAGTGTAACATATTCATCTCATGGTTATGACAAGAAATGAAACATGGAGTTCAAGGAAAAATCATAGAACAATGGTGAAACGAAGATGAATGTTTCTTTATGTTCAATGTGTGGAAAGAATCATGGTTGAGATTGTCTAAAAGGAACTAGAATATGTTTCAAGTGTGGAAAATAACGTCATCAAGTATTTTAGTGTCGATGTAATGAGAAAAAGGTAGCTAATGGTTTGAATAAAGAAAAGACTACAGAGAATGCTTCACTAACACTTCAATGCTTCATGTGCAAGTAAATGGGGCATTATGCTAATCAATTCCATAATCCAAGGGTTAATGATGATCAACGTGAGCAACCTCTTAAGGAAAAGGATAAAGGGAAGTCACATGCGATCACTATTTTTGATGTTGAGTATGACAATGATGTTTTATAATGATTAAGTGTTTATGTAATGGGATTTCAAAATAGTATCATGGAATCTCATTTATGGCATCATGGAATTTAGGAATATCTATGTATTGGTTTTAAATAATTATATGGTACCGATAACCATGAGAAATGATTGAAATATTTTTGGAAAGTAGATTATATGAGCATAACGAAGGGATAAAGAAAAAATGAAATGATATCATGACTGATATAAGGACAATGTTATATCATGGTTTGAGTATATAGAAAATTTGGGATTTTTTTATGTGGAAAGTGTTAAATTTTTACATCATTCATGTTTTCACTAAGGGAAATTGGGTATTTATTTTTCAATAGAATATATGATTAAGGTATTCACATGTTTATAATTTGACCAAAAAGATATATCATATGATATATGGAGTATCAATGATGGTATTCACAATCTCAGTAGATGACATTTCTAGTAATTTTTTTCTTTATACTATGAGCTTGCACCGAAGTATTTTGGATAAGTCTTAAGGTTGGAATGGATTAAGTTGGACATCAGATAGTATTGTTCAAGGATAGAAATTTTTTTTGATATTATTTATGGGATTTTATAATAATGTAGTTTTAGAAAAAGGACAACCCGTAGGACGGGTGACAACCCGTCGTGTCAGACAAGGTTGAGGGAATCGAACCCACAACCGATTTGCGACAGGCCTTTATCGCCTACCACTAGCCTACAGGATGTCTCTGGTTATTAGAAACTAGTATTATTTTAATCGGTATGATAGATGAAGTATAAGAATATTTTTGGAATCATATACGATTAACCAAACCATAGATGGACTTATGCATATTTGATAACTTTTTCTAACCTTTTGGTTGAGACATATGGAATGACCCATCATTATATCACATGATCTCCTAATACTTCATGAATAAAAAATTCAACTTCATTTCTTTAAGAGATGAAGTGGAAATTGTTCAAGTCACGAACAACGGTGAGATTATACAGAAATAATGTAAGTCTTCTCCTAATTCAAATTCATCAACTTTAGGGAAATGATATTGAAAACCAAAATATTTTCCTAGTTCTCTTATATACGATGAATCCGATGGTACCTTAGATCATCACAAATTTATGGCTTTGTGATTGTTGTATTTTTCAAACCCATGTCCTCTACCACTCTTCATCAGAACATGACAGTTATATTTCTCTTCCATATCTATATTTTTACCCATGTTATCCTATGTGGAAACCTAGGGATAAGTTAATTTGGGAAACCATTACATTTCATACATTATTTTTTAAAATTATTCTTTAGTATTCCTTTTTATGATGTGGGTTTCTATTTAAGAAACTTTCATGTAATAAATGATTTATAACCCCGACGAATTTCGAGTGCGAAATTCATTTTAAGGGTGGTAGAATGTAACACCCTGAGATTTAATAAGATATATATTTTTAATTTATTTCATATATTCTGTTGTATGCTACACCAAGATTAAATTGTGCTATACACAACACCGTATTAGCTTACATTACACACAACACTAATCTTGGATCGTGTTACACACAATTTCAAGTTCGTTTGATAGAAGTTATTTTACGCAAAATTTAGTGTGTATATATATATATATTCAATGTAAAAAATGATATATGGTTGGATTATATTATAAGCGACAACAAATGAATCTTGCATTATACACAACCCGGACTTGGATTTTATTTCATGCAATCGCGACCTTCCATGATAGCGTGTGTTGTACGCAATACCATGTTTCACTAAACATCGATATGTTATTAAAATATTATATAATCTAGCCATTATTAATAGTAATACCCAATTTTTGAAATTTTTAAATTTTATCTTTCAAAGTGGACTTAATTTTTGGATTCGGAATATTGAAATTAGACGAGGGTGAATTTTTTTGTTTTTTTTCTGGAAACATTCAATTTTTGAGGAATAGTGAAAACACTAAGTTATTATTTAAAAAATGACTTTTTATTTAAATAATTATTTATTTAATTTAAATTTATTTTTGGTAAAATTGATATATAATACCTATATAAGTTCAATGTAATTTATTGGATTCAGTTTATAATAATTTTAGATATATAAAAATTTTATTGAACTTTTCACCGTTTTTTACCTACATCCAAGGAGAATTTGAAAATTTACATAAAACATAATTTTACCTCTTCTGTGAGTGGGATTTCGAAAATCTGAGAGACACAGTTAATATCAAGGAATAAAATGTGGTCCAATAACTAAAAAATAATTTTTGGTGAATAGTAACATTTTACTTTTATTTAACACGGTTAAAAGTAAATCAGGTAATTAATGGTAAATATGATATTATTATTACCCTAAATAATGTCCTAATTCTATTGAATTTGTGTAATTATACCAAAAAAAACCATATGAATAAAATATTACCATTTAGGTCCACTTGGATTAGATTAGGACACTTATTTTTTTTAAAAAAAAGAGGTAAAATAGTTAAAATCAATGTTTAATAACTAAAACATTTTTAATATAGGATTATACATAAGATAAATTCGACTATAAATATTCATTAGAAAGATAAAAATATTTCATACCTAATGGTATTTTATTTATAATTTTTAGACATTAAATAGTTTAATTTATATATGACACAATGGTGATGTAGTAATTACCTAAATAATGAAATATTAAATTAATTGATATTATAATTACCCAAATAAATGTAATATGAGACTTTTTATGAATTAAAATAATTTTCTATGTTAATATGACATGTGTTTATTGATTCAATTAACTTTTTTCGAACTAATAATGTTTTTAAGTGTATCATAAAAATCAATTACCAAATTGTGTCAAAATTGACATAAAATAGTTTTTAAAACAAATATTATATTATTAATCGTTATTATATTCCTAAAAATCTAAAGTTCGGCAAAATTACTAATATAAGGTTATATATATTAATAATTAACCACTTGGGGTTAGTTTGTCTTGTTATAATAATTTTATTAACCATATAGTGTAATAAAAAATGAGGACACAGTAAAAGTTAAATTATTTAACATAGAGTAAAATCTAAATGATAAGGTTAAAATAGTAACCTAAACATGTCTAAAACCTATTGGTTGAGATTATTTAGACCCATAACCAGTTTATATTTGAAATAAATCAATTTTTAGCTATTACAAACCGAATATTACTCTATTATAAAATAATATTTTATGTTTTTCCAAAGGTGGCCCTCTCCTCCCTTATAAAAAGGGCACCCCTTCCCTCTTCTCTTCACACACTTTTGAGCCTTGATGCTCAGCCAAACCCTGAAAATTACTCTTCTAAACCTCTCTAGTTATATCATAAGTGGTTCTGGTATTCTCAAAAGATCAACTCTAGTTCCCTAAGAAGAATTTTAAAGGAGGTGCATCGAGGAAGAGGTAATCTCTTCTACCGACTCTTTCAAGTTTCTTTATTCTTCTACTTCATCTTCATTAGTTGATTCAGTATAAAGTAATAAAATCAGTATTATTCATATACTTATATGTTATTATAAATATTAGACGACCCTATGTCACCTTATATTCATCCTACGGAAACGAATAATGGTTTAAAAAATAACTATATATGATTATTATAACATAATACTGATTCTAGGATATTATATCATCCACTCCAATTACATTCAATAAATATGGGAATGATATCATCGCTCGTGCATATGTACGGATTACCATCTCCACGACGCGATGAGATTCATTTTCCATGTTAACAATCAAGAATGATTATAAAGTATATATAATAAGTAATCATGAAATATATGACATAGTAATGCTACTATATCGAGGTGTATATATATGTATTTCGTCTAATTAATTCCATTAAATTCAATAAGGAAATGAAATACAACGTTCCTACGTACATACGACCTATCGTCTCCATGAACGGTGTATTTCTTTCCATTTATCGATCTATTATATATATGTATATTATGAATATATATTATATATAAATCATGTTTTATATTCTGAAATTATGTAATCATGATATAATTAATCATATTAATAATTACAACTCAAAACACGAACGATAAATGAAATGATTTTACCCAAAACGCTGCTTTAACATGGAATTGACAAAAGAACGGATAATATAAAGTCGTAAGTGAATAATATATGATATAATAAATATTATTATGGTTCTGTTACAAGTTAATTATATGTTTAAACCCACAATACAGGAGTCTCAGACACATATGGATGAAATTGGACATAAGTTAAGGGATAACTTTTCCAATATCATTTTTATCCGAGATGTTTATTCGTAAGTATTTACTAGGGTTATATTTATCATCCATGTCCTTGTTTTCTAAAAATGGTTTCATGTATGTTTAAATTCCTTTTTACCAATTTTTTACATTTACCACATGTTATGGAACTAATCTTTCTTTTGTTTACCATACGATGAACTTTTTTTACTTTTCCGACAAAAGTACGAGGATAATGTTTTTTTAACTTATACGGCATGAATGGATTTTTACGGTTTTACAACACCTTATTTTCATGAAGCTTAATCTTCAATATTTCATGACCATTTTCAACAAAATCCCTTTCTTTTAAAATTTCATGGAATTTTGGGAAAAGAAAATGATTTTGAAGAAGAAAGGATATTTTCCTCAAGAATTCATTTCAAGTGTTTTATCAAAACCATTTTTCCATCTAAGATGTCATTATTTCATATGTGTTTGTTTCAAATATAATGTCTCTATTGTTTTCATGGTTTCACTATTCTTATGATGAAATTTTATCCATTTGTTTTATATGGATTATGTTATGATGGGATGGTGTTTAAGAAACCCATTTTATTCTTTGGGTTATGATGAATGATTTATTTTTATGTTGTGGCACACGTAAGAATGATTTCATTATGAGATGGGTGGGACCTATATCACCCTCCAATTCATTGGGTAATGATTTATATCTCATGAGATAGACATGGCTAGAACGGTAAGTTAATCCGGTTCAGTGTTACGGGACTGAAATGAGGAGTGAACTCGATTCAGAAAGGAACTTTGTCCACAAAGATGGTCTTGGAAGCAATGCCATGGCCACTATGGAAATTATATCACGTGATTAATATTTTTCCACAATTAAATGTTTTATTTACAAGATATTTTATCATTATTGATGTTCCATTATGATCTATGACTTATGTACTGCCATGTTTTATGTCATTTCTCATGATTTCGATGTTTAAACATTATGTTCATGTTTTTATGTTCAAATGTATATGGTTTGTTTTATTTTCTCCATGTGTACCCTTACTGAGCATTTGACCTCAACTTTTATATTTTTATTTTTCCCAGGATATAAAGATAGGTTTTAGGTAAGAAAAAAAAGGGGTATATCATTTTGGGAGATGTTGAAGATCTTTCACCATGATTAGAAGATTATGTTCTATGTTTCTAAAGACACTAAACTATTATGGTCCTTGTGTGTTTGTTTTTGTTTTTTATTAAGTATTTCACAAAATTAATGTAATGTCCATGTACGTCAAGATTTTGGTCTCTACACAATTTTATTTATAAAATCATTTCATTTATTGTGAAAACCTTTCAAGATCACATCTGGTTTTGAATAAATGATTTTCCCCAATCTATTTTAAAGGCTCGAGAGTATTTTCTTTTAAAACTCATCCGAATGTTTTTAAAACTAATGTTACATAAATACATTTAATATATAATTTAACTTATGTTTGAAATCACTTACCATGATAGATTCTTATTTTACCTTATAAACATCCATGTATGTTCTAATCCTTTTCTTTCTTGGACACTTTCATGATATACCCATTGGTTATGCCTTATGTCATGATTGATGTACCCAATTAATTAAATGGATACCCTTATGTTTATGTATGGTTGATTATTTATGACTATTTATGTGGAAAGAATATTCATGAAAATGATGAGATGGGTGCACCCAGATAGGGATCCAATGCATTGGGTAAAGTTATGTCTCATGAGATGCGATGTGAAATGTGATTTATGGTTATCCATGACACGTACTACTGTTGGAAACATGATTGGTGGTTATCCTTGACTCGTAAGAATGTCATGTTTTATGTTTCCTCCAAATTTATATGATTCCATTTTTATATTATTCCATGTTTATATGTTATGATTCCATTTGTTCAATTCTTTTGTTATCATTATGCGATGCCTCCTAACTCGCGTGTTTAAGATTTTTTTTATGTTCATACCCTTACTAGGATTTTTACACATGCATTTGTTCATGTGTTTCCCCAGGATATCCTATATAGATGTATGGGAACAAGGGATGTTAGGAGCTTGTTTTGGAGATTAAATAAAGATGTTGTTAGCCCCGCGTTTTATATACCTAGTTTTCAAAGTCACTAGACATCGCGATCATTGGATTGTACTCTGATGTATATTTACGCATAAAATTATCTATTGTTATATATACAATTATAGGTTCACATTAATATTCCCTTGAAAAAATGCCCCTGATTTTTATAGGCTATTAGATGAGGCTTTTTTGAGTACCGAAATCCCTTAAAAACCATATAATATTTAATGATTTAGTTTGATAGATTTCAAAGGATGTTGTAACCAAATTCTTCCCATGATAGGGTTCTAATATAAAATTGTTTCCATTAAATTATCCAGATGTCACAGTATGATGTTATTTATGGAATGATATAAAACACTTGAATATACATGGAATTAGTTTTATATAGGAATCTTATAGGTCATGACCATGTATATGATATTTTCAATAATGTTAAAAATTTTCAGGGACACATTAATGTAGAAAAATGTTTTGAGAAGTGTTATATTGATAATCATCAATGAGATTAATAGTTTGATATCAGGGAGAGGTTGATTCATTTAACATCTCCATGGAATAAATTAATGAGATGTAAAATGAAAGGTTTGTTCATCCTAAGAAACATATGTCAATCAATGATTCTTGATGGTTTCTTGTTCAGAACATATCATATAGTGCTCCCCTAAACCTATCCCAATTAAATTAAATGTTACATGCCTCACATTGGAAAATTTAATACCAAAACATTCACCTTTTTAATCTCTAATACACTTCAACTATAAAATTATCTCTTAAATGAGGAACAACTTTTGGACATTTTGAATTGAAGAGATATGGTGTTGTGGAAAAAGCCACCACGTCTGATGAAGGTTATATGTTTAAATACTTTTCATTCAGAGGCAATTTGTGATATTTAGGATGTGAATATAGTATATTTCTCCATGTTTTTCATCCTAGTAATGAAATAACAAAGAATAAATTTTTTAAGGTAGGCATAATGTAACGATTTGTGTCCTTTCTCCTCAAATGAATATTGTGCTTGATTAATTTCTAAATATGAAATAATGAAACCATATAAATATTATCCATTATATAGTAACCATAAAATTAAAATGTATAAATAGTTTTAATTGAATTATGAAATATATATTTAAAAATATGTTTACAAAAGGAAAATAAAACAAAAATATAAATATACATTATTATTAACACAATTAGAATAACTAAGAAACTAATAAATTAATTTCATATGCATGAATTTTATTTTATAAAACTAATAACTTATATGATTTATATATTTATGAAAATAATATTTTTTAGAAAAATAAATAAGAAAAAAAAATCATAATTTTTTTTCAAGATATATTGTTATTATATATTAATATTAATACTAAAAATTCATGGATGTGAATTTAAAAAAATTAAAACCATTATTTAATTTGTCATAGTAATATTATATTTAGATGCTGTTTTTTAATATTTTAGAACTAATTAATTTGTGTATGAATAGAAAAAATTGATATATTAATTTCTTCATTTTTAATAAATTATTTCATAATATTAATTGATTGGATGTTTATGAAAAAATTTCATATCAATTTTTAAATAATAATTTATAATAAATCATTTTAAATTACTTTTCTTAATTTATAAACAAATTTTCAATATGTCAATTTTTTGGCGTTTTATTTAAAACTATTTTGTATTAATTTGGAATTAGTTATTTACTTTAGAAATTAATTTTTCAAATATATTCATGGATAATTGAATATTAATTTAATAATAATAATTACTTTAAATACATTAAAATATATTTCACTGATAAATATATTCTAATAATAAATATTTTTAATTAATATTTTCAAAAGGCAGGGTTTGTGCATGTATGCGTCAAAAATAATTCCTCATTGACAAAATATTTTTATTAGTTAAATTTATATATATATATATATATATATAAGTGCATCAAAATTATTTAATAAGTCTAATTTTATTTTATAATTAAATAATTATTTACCTATTTAATAATAATTTAAAATAGTTGAAACTAAAATTTAAAAATGAGATTCCTTAGAGGTAAAGGATTAAAATGGTTAAATTATGTTTATATATGAATGGTTTCTATGTATAGTTTCCTAATCTTACCTATAAAAAATTATTTTTAATTTTTATATGCATATTGTTTTAGTTAGACTTTACATTATTGAATAGTTTTGACTATTTTAGAAAATGATAGCCCCTTCACTTATAAATGGGAAAACTGTTCCTCAAAATCAATAAAATAAAAAGATAAAAACATTGGTTCATAATATGGGCATACATATTTTATACATACTTATTCACCATAAGGATATTATTTTATGCACAAAATACCACTATTCAAAGGATTAATCTTCTTAAAAAAATTTATAATTCAAGATGTGAGTTATATGTTTTTCATCAGTTTATTTATTTATACTTATTATAATTATTAATTACTTCTAAAATTACATTTCATCATCAGATTAAATATAACTAATATACCATTAATTTATTTATATGTAATTATAATGATCATACATGAATTAATCATTATCCATCATTTCCATTATGTAAAATAAAAACATGAATTGTCTCTTGTGTAAACAACTATGTCCATGAATAGAAATGATTGTTTTTTTACATTACATAAAAACAAGGATTAATTTATTATATATTTATATTATTTAAATATGATATATTTATAGATATATTTGTAATATAAAATTTATTTTTTGTTTTTTAATAAAGTAAAAAATATTAACTATTATCAAGTAATCCATTATTATCGATAAAAAACAAAACTAGTCATTCACCTTTTTCAATCTTATCAATGTTAAATAAAGAACACATGTAATGGAATTATATAATTATAATTATTTATGAATCAAAACTTCAAAAACATTTAGTTTTTTAAAGGTTATATTTATAATAAAAACAATGGTTAAAACATCATATACACTCTTAGTTCAAAACTGTTATGATTAATAACACCTGATCATGAAAAGAGATTTTAAAAAACTAATAAAAGAATAGAAATGTTATTAATGAATAATATTAATATATGTATAGAATAATATGGTTACTAAATATTTAATAATGATTTTTATATTTTTTATAAAATATTTAAAACTATTTCGTGGAAATCGAGGCTATGTTTTAGGTACATGGAAACTCCAAATCCATTAATTCGGTTATGGATTTTATTATTGATAATTGTTTTAAATATAAATTATTATTCTTATTTTTATTAATTTATTTTGATAATTTTTTTGATACGTAATTAATTTCATTTATGTTATTTATCTCATTTACCTTAAAAAAGGATGCCACTTTAAAAGGGGCTCATATTTTTGAATTTTATTATAATAAATATAAATTTTATTTAGAAAATAATGTTTTCTGATTTTATTATCAACATATTGATATGATAAATCTCTCTTAAAATGATTTTTTTTATATTTTATGATGCTGTGAATCCTTGGAGATAATGATATTTTAATATCTCTTGATTTCTTACATTCATGTTTTGGGATATCTCAAAAAGACCCATTATTTTTCATTAGGTTATTTACGTTATGAAGAGGATAGTTATTACTTGGAACACATAAATATGGATAATGAATGTTGGTTTAATAGATTTACCTAATATTAACTTTGATAATTAAATATCTCATGAAATATTCGGTATATAAACAATTAGTTTGTTCCCATAGGCAAGGGCGTGAAGGGTTTTTTTTCAATTTTATAGATTTAACACAATGAGTTAGCTAACATAGAACCAAAATAATGAGTTTTCTCACACATTATTTCAAATTCATATAGATATTCCACAATTTTTATACCACTTTATAAAGCATTTCATTGTTTTTTTCATGTTATTTTGTGTTTCAAGAAGAATTTATTTTCTCAGAAAACTAATGGATTCATGATAATTTCTTTTCATGTGTCATGTACTTTATTCATGTTCATGTGATATATATTTTTAATACATATTTCATTATTTCAACATTTATGATACTATTTTTATCCATCATGTTTATTTATTTGAGTTCACATTCATTACTTATATTATATTTTTTCCTCACAGACTTATTATACTTATGAACTAATACAATATTATATATACATTACATTATTTAGTTACTGTAACGTCCCCTTTCTTGTGTTTCAATTCCCCAAAATATAAATATTATTACGTTATGTGATATTTTTGGAAATTTTATAGAGGTGAAATGTTTTGGAATAATATTATCATGTCATATAAAAAATATTATCATGTAACCAATTTCCACACAACACTAAAGAATTCATTCATTAGAATATTCGAATATTGTGTAATTTATTATATAATTGTGAGAAAAATGTTTTTTTATGTCACATTTATCATGATTCTCTATATGAATAATGATTAATGGGGAGAATATTAGTCTGACAATTATAATTCTCATTGAGATACATAAAATTGATTATAATTCAGAATCCACTATACCAGAATCGAACCAATATTTTGATTATTATGGCGTTTTACCTGATAAATAAAGTGGGGTTTATAAAAAAATTAAATAGTATACTAAAATTATGAAGATAAAAATTAATAATTTTACTATTGGAAATATTATGTTTTATTTTGATGTGATATATGATGGTAAAGAACGTGTGTTCATAAAAATAAAATCATTATCACATTGTTTTATAAATCAGTGAATATTTAACTGTATAAAAAATATTCAAACAATAATAAACAAAGAGAATGCAATATATCAAATCAGTGAGATGAATTATATATAAATTCTAGATGGTTTAATTAGTATTACAAAAAAAATATTATTTATAAGTAAAATAAAGGAATAATAATATAATCATAATAGATGTTAAATGCATTGAATATTCAAACTATGGTTTTACATAGTCTAAATATTCTCTACTAGTTGAAATGTTATATTAAAGAAATAATGAAAATAAAATTACAAATGTAAGTGAAGAAATTGTTGTTTTATAAATGGAGTGTTTTTTATGATTTTAGGTATAAATAAAATTCGGAATCCGGATAAATTAATAAAATTAAATGGAAAATGTAATTTTATTCGATCAAATTATATAGGTAAAATTTATAATATAATCTTGTTATAATAAAGAAAATATTATTTTAATGAAATTAGTTAGTTTTTAACCTCTCATGAAGGTAAATTTTAACCACTATAAAATGATAATGTTTTTTAAGAAGACATTCTTTTTCCAATTTTTAAAAATATGTATTATATAAACAATTTTTTTAAAATATGATTCAATAATATAAAACTAGATTATAGTTTTTGATGAATGATATTTGTGTTATTTAATTTTTTTCTATTAATAATATATTAAAACATGATTCATTGAAATTTACTGAAGGGGATTAATAAATAAATAATATTTTAATAGTTTACAATATAATGAAGAAAAGAATCTAATGGATGTGATAAAAGAAACTATAGTAAAATAAAAAAAAATCTGGACAAAAACTTTATTCCATCAAATTTTAGTTATCAATATTGTATTGTTGAAGATTATGGTTATTATTATTTCAAAAATATTAATAAATATTGATGTCATATGAATTTATATATTTCAACTAATATATAAAAAGTTATGTAATGAATTCCAACCTAATGAAATATAATATATTCATCAAATTCATTATTTTTATTATATTATCAGAAAATAGTTTTTTAGTCCATTCTATTTACTAATATTTAAATATTTATAGATTTGTAAGAAGAATTTTAAAAAGGTATGTGGATAATTTAATGTCATGTAACATTAGGGAATACTTATATGGCTTTTATTCCATATAAATATTCAATGTGGGTCATTGAACATAAAAAATAATCATTGAATAACCATTTTGATTTTATATACTATAAATCCTGAATCAATAAAATTTTTAAATTTACACTGTCACGATCCCGTCTATGTTAACCGTGAACCAATCACCCAGGACAGCCTATGACAAATCCCGAGAGGCATTCCCAATCCTCATTGCATGGCGACAAGAACAGAGGAAATCAATAAAGTTCAAAAGGGAATGATTTTCCCAAATATAAACAATCAAACAAACAGTGGAATGAAAAGGAAAACCGAAAATAAATTTACATAAAAATTTAACACTGTATTATATTTACAGTAAAATAAAAGAAAAACTAAAAAAAACTCAACTGACCAATCCTGATAACTTAATAAATCCATGTGACCTTCTAGACACTCTTTAATTAATTATCACACTTTGCCCAAGGTGATCGAACTCAAGCTGAAACCTAAAAAACAGATAAAAATAGAATACGAATATAGGAATGAGTATTACAACTGAGTAGGTTATCCCAATATTCAATTCTCAATGAACATCCATTAATATAAAATAAACATTATATTTTAATGATTTAAATTATATTTTTAATTTTTTTTTCCAAATGGGGTTCAATGATAAAAAATACCAATAAAAAACTATAATTTTTTATAAATAAAAATAATAGAAAATTTTTCAAAGAGGTGAAACTTCAAAATGAAAATAGTTTCCAAGAGGGTAGTTTTAAATAATGCAAACATTTAAATAAAATAGACACACTTTTGGATTTTCTAACCATACACATTGAGTGATGAGGGTGAGTACAAAATTTCAAATGGGCACATGTTAGGGGAACACCCATGGGCACTAGTTAGTTATAATCCTCAAGTACCTCATATCATGGTGAAGGTAAACAATATAAATATCAATTATCATTAAAAATATCCACTAGTATTAGAATAATCCAATACCTAGTGGTCCCCAATATCATAATCATCATTTTTTAGTTATTGTTTTCATAGTCAAACTTGTTACGCGAAACAGGAAAGAAACCATTTAGATCTGTAGAATAGTAGTACACGTTCGCCCACCTAGATACTCAGGTTTCCCTTTAGAACTAAATCATGATCCACTTATTGTAAAATACATATTTCACATGAAAAATCCATTCCCATATCACACACACAAAAAATATTCCAAACACATGCCTTATTGTTCTTTTACATATCAACAAACCACATGAAAGTTTCAAAAAACTATTTGAAGAGGTATAACGAGGGTATTCACATAAAATCCATTTAAAAAATCTCTCTAAAGTCCTAACACCCAACAATAACTTATCATTCCAAATTTGGCTACACCAATAACCTTTAATAAATATGTTTCATCGATCGTCAAATGGCCACACATGGTACAACATTTAACACACATGGAAACCCTTTTTTATGAAAAATGCCAAATGGGCCTTTAATAATTTTTCCAATACAATGTGAATAAAAGGTAAAAATTACACATTTCATAAATTGGTGTATATACACCATTAGTTTCATGAAAAAAATTTACACAATCCTTTTAATACACTTATGATACCCTTATAATGTTCAAATCTTTTCGTAAAAATGCAGAACAATCCACTTCTAGGAAACTCTTTCCAAATCATGTCATAAACCAATACCCATAAATTTTTATAACCAAAACTCATTTTTAATGCCAAAAAATTACCCCAAAATATCCCTTTACATACTTCCCATAATTTAATAAATTCAAACAGGTATGCTTAAATCAAATTTAGGAAACATAATCCAACTATGCACTTTTTCGAAAACTGTTTATGAAACATTAAGAAAAAACTCTTATATGACAACAAAAGGGGTAAAAACAAAATATACCAAGATAAAAATTTATCATAGTTGTTAAAACTTGTCATTAAACTCACAATACATAACTGAAAACTAGTGGAACATTTCTTAAATCTTCTGGTTTACACTTATATATTGAAACAACCCCATTTTAGAAAAAAAAGGAATAATTAACAATTTATTATAGAAAATAGAACATCCAATGGTTGTAAAGTAATAATTATCATGTATAAAATGTGAGAAAATCATGAAAAAGAAGAATCATAAATAAAAATTAATTTTCTTGGGAGAACCTACCTAAAAAACATTGCAGAATGGAAATGAAATACCAAAATCACCTGTCGCGGGTTTATAAAACATAGTCAAATGATTACCAGACCTAAAACAAGATAAAAACCATCAAAAATCATTCCAAAACATAACCCTAGGTATATCATAACAATGGTAGATGAAAGAAAAATGAAATAATTTAAGTAGGAGGAAGATGTATGAGAAAGGAGAAAGAATCTCACCATGGAACCTAGAGAAATTTTCATCTTCCCCTATATCCACATCCATAGAGGAGAGGAAATGGATTGAAACTACATGTATGGAATAAATTAGACTACAAGTACTTGGGGAGACATAATTTAGGGAAAAATAAAAAAAATATTATTTATGAGTGAATCAATTTAACATTAAAAATCATGACAATTTAAAAAATCAAAATGAAATTCACCGTAATCGACAATGAAGAAGATATTCAGTGGGGGGAAATGAAAAAAAATGTGGTTCTCCAAAACATTTTGGGCTATATTTAAAGGTTTAATCTATGAAAAAGTTTTAAAAATTAATGATATATAAATGAAATATTTTTTTTTCATAAATATGGAAATGGGATCCCAGGTTAGCCTAGTTCATGAATAAATCACCCACTTCCATGATATGTATGAGCTCCTAAGGTGTCTAAATGAATATGGAGGTTTTAATAGGTTCGTGGAGTCAAAGTGGGATGTATAATTAGTGAAATTGTTTGAAAAATCAATGAGTTATAATAGAATAAAATTTTGAATTTACATCTGGAAATGGACTCAAAGTTGGAACAAATCTTGATGTAACATCTATTTTCTCCAGAAATCCAAAACAAACTATTGGGAAAAAATTGTAGGATGATTAGACATAGATAGAAAATAATAAATAATAACTAAATTCAACCAAATCCCATGATAATGAATTTCATTTCTAGTGAACTTTATAAAAAACAATATCTCCAGAAAAAAATGGGTGTGCCAATTTTCCCCACAATTAAAACTTTTGGCCCCTAGAAAGCTACAACACTTTCTATCTAATTGATCAAAACCTAATAATTACATATCAATATGGTCCAACATCAAAATAAAATGAATTATCAACCACCATTAATGAATATTAAGCATCTTTCCATAACCAATACACCAACTCCAAACCAGTACCCGAGAATCTACATAATTATTGAGCCACTACCTCTAAAACCAAACCCTGAATGATATTGTTGGGCTTTATCCCAATGTACCAAATAATCACTAAAAAAATAGAACTCTTGGAACTCAAATATTTTAACGGTGTATGGAATGGACTCTCCACCATCTAGAACCAACTATCACTCGACAAATTCCTAGTAGGAAACCCTATGTGACCTATTGGGGTTCTCCACACCATTAAGAACAAATGATCAATGTCTAGACATGAATTCAAAATGAACTAGGAATTGTTATCTCCAAATTTGTCCCACTCAAACAATACAAAAAAACATACCAACCCATGTTCTGAGGATCACAACATGAACATTTAAAACCCCCACACCTGAATGGAGGGGACATGAATTGGGCCAACAATTTCAACACGGATTCGGACACGCATCACGTAGGCAAGGGAGGGAAGGGGAACCAATCATTAGGCCACTAAAACCACAAAATAAGAAAATACCCAACTCTCCCCACCTACGAATAGGTAAAAAATTTACCACAAATAATTTACACAGGTGGTCCACACAAGGATATTTATATGAAAACCACATACATAAAGGCATACTCATCGACTCTATATGAGGGATATGCCCTCCACGCTCTTTTTTTATAAGTGGAAATAATGATAAATTGAAACTACCTTAGCACAGTGGTGGATGAGGGATCCTAGGGGAGCTCCCCACATCTCTGGTGACTTCATGATTGCGTGAAAAGATTCACTATGAGGCTTATGGACGGAGCCCTAATTCATGAAGCATCAGTTGCACTGTAGTTTAGTGCTGATGATCACAACACCATACAAAACTCACAAACTCAACAACACACCTTCATCTAAACAAGAAATAATAGATACATAACACCATTCTCTCTCAATCCAAATTATGAGTAGAATGGACAAGGAATACATAGAAACACATCAACATCATTGAACACAACTTCTATGTTCAAAAGAATTATCACGACCTAGAAGAACAATAGATCAATCCCAAAAAATTATATATTCCAAAAATAGGCTAATGAATCATCTGATGAAGTGGATTTAAAATTATAAATGAATCCTTAGATTTATCTAAAGGAGATATTTCCAATGGATAACTATCCATTTCCACATCAAAACATCCATATCATATTTAGAAACCCACAAAAAATTACACCAAAACCGAGCCACCAAGAATATCTCATCTTAAGACACAATAATAGTTTGTATTCCAGATCACAAGGAAGAAAACTAAATAAATAACTCTTCTATGACATGTAATTAAACTATCCACATAACCATCTTTTTAAAAACAAATTCCACAATTTTAACCCTCAAAACACTTTTTCAAAACAAACTAACATGGAGTATTTCCATAGTCACCAATTGTGTTTCTTTAAGCATCACTCACATAAAAATTTCCATGACACCCGAGTCACCCAAACAACATTCCATAAAGTCCATAATTCTATATACAAATAAAACAATGCTTGTGAACACCCATGAAATTACCAAAGGATAACAAAACAACATCCACCCAAAAATCATGTACCTTCCAAAGGAAAACTAACAATAATGACCAAAACCATTTTCAAATTTCACGAAACAAATCACATTTCATCAAGAACCATTTTCTTATGTATCTACACCTTTTAATTTTTACCATCTATTAAAACAACAATGAAACTCCAAAAAAAAACCCATCCCATTTTCTAATATTCAGAATGGTATCATTCCATAATCCGATGGCCATTGAGACCAATAACCTTTATAGGAATAAACTAACTGCTCAAAACCAATTTCTGAATCCAATTCCTAATATTCAAACAATTTTAAACATACCAAAACAACACAATTAATTATGAGATTAATAATCACTTAAAATGAATAAAACTTTCAAAAAAAATTATTTCAACAAAACACTACTTTAGATTAGATAAAATCAAATCACAATAAATCATTCCCACTTCCTCCCCAAAAATTGTTCCAAAAAAGTATCAAACTTCCAAAATCATTCTAATATGTTGTTTTAGGAAATCCCTTTTTCCTCATTTAAAAATCTAATACTTCCTTTAAATCCCATTTCAAAAATTCTCCCACAAGGATTTTCAACACCAGAATTCAAAATTAATTAAATGTCTAAGAGACCCACAAATGGGAATTAGTGTTGGTGGTTGACTTGACAATATGGATGAAATCCATATGTCAAACACAACACCAACATAGAGAGACATATTAGGACCATGATCTTACACCATATGTATTTCCGAGAACTGCGAGCTCATGGAGGCCATTAGTTAGACCCCCCTTGTCATTTCCCAACACCAATCAACAAACAATAATAAAGGACATTAATTAAATTGGAAATCCCATTGAAACCTGGGGATCATAACCAGAAAGAGTTCTCCATGGTCATCCCACACAATCCACTAATGTCACAAAAATCATACTCCACATACCTTGAAATCTCCCATATAACAATGTCACTCTAAAAAGTATGGTTTTCTATGTGCCAAACCCCTATGATACCATTTTGTCACGAACCAGCCTGATTCAACCCTGAATATGTCATCTAGGACATCCCGAGAGAAGTCTCAAGATACATTTTCAATCCTCTAGGGATGACTACTAGAACCAAAATCATCAATAGAGTACACAAGTTAATTATTTAGCACAATTATACACAGTCAAACATACATCGAAATGAAATGGACAACCTAAAACACAATTACAGAAAAATTTAACTGAACATTATTTTTACATGAAACTAAAAGTAAAACTAATCCAAAAATTCAATCACTATTCCTGACATCTGACGAACTCCATGTCAACTTACTGGTAATATTCTGACATAATGACCACATGTCACCCAAGGATATCGAACTCATGATGATATTTTCTCAAGGGATAAAAATATAAGAAGACAATCGGTGTGAGTATAAAAATTCAGTCGGTTATCCTGATGTTCTATTCCCATTGAAGACTCTTTAAAATAAATGTAAAATCAATTTAAACTCATAAATTAATCATATAAAATTATGTTTTCCAATTTAGGTTCCATGCTATAAAAATTATCATGCAAAACATGCATGTTTTATAAATAATAATGTTAGTTATAATTTACAACAATGTAAAACATCAAAATGGAAATAGTATTCTAGAGGGAAGATTTAATGAATGTAAAAATTTATATAAAACACACACGCCACTAAATGTAAAAATCAAACACACTGTATGATGATGGTGAGTACAAAATATCCAATAATCACTAGTCACTAGAGGATGCCTATGAACTAGTTAATGGTGAGCCCCATGAACCTTGTATCTCGGTGTAGGTAATCATAATAAATAATTATTACTGTTAACATGAATGAATAGTTGGATACTAATACATAAACTAGTGCTCCAGAAAAACATCATCATAATATTTTAGTTAGTGTTGTCTTCGTCAAACATTTTAAGTGAACGATGGACAAAACCTCTCATATCACTAGCATACTAGTGCACATTCGCCCACATAGATATCCAAGTTTCCCTTTACTGGCCAATAATGTTACACATATTATAAAATACACTTCTCACATGAAAAATACATTACCAGATAATACACACACAAAATATCCTACACACAAGACACACAGTTCATTCACTAATCAATACACCAATTAAAAATTTCATAAAACTATTTAAAGAAGTTTAATGAGTATCTACACATAAAATACATCTAAAAATTATATTTTTAGGTGAAAAACATAAAAATAAAATATAAAACCCAATTTGGATTCCCAAAAACATTTTAATAAAGAACTTTCATGGACAATAAAATGGCCCCACATTGTGCAACATTGAACACAATGAAAACCCTTTTTTTAGGAAAATACCAAATGAGACATTATTAATTTTTCTAAACCATCATACATAAAAGGTAAAATGTACACCATTTATAATGTGGTTTACACACACAATTACAATCTGAAAAAACATTAACATAATCACTTAAAACCACTTAGGTTTCACATTCCATGTTCTACGATTTTCTTTAAAATGTGGAAAATTCCACTTACCAACAACTCATGCCAAAGCATGTCAAAAACCAATTAAAATCTATTTGTAAAACCAAAACCCCTTCGTACATCCATAAAAGGACCCCCAAAAATCAATTAATATTCTTCACATATTTTAATAAATTCAGTCAAGTCATTTTATATAACATTTACTATACAAAAGTTAACCAATAACTTTTCAAAAAACATGATATGCATCATTTACCAAAACAACTTCTATTTAACAACTAAAGGGGAAAAAACAAATTCTTTCATGCCATTACATTATTATAGTAGTTAACCCTGGTGATAATAATCAGTATCCTTATGATAAAACTAGTGGAACATTTAGTGAAAAAAGCATTGTGCACTTTTATAATGAATTATCCCCACATTACAGAAAACAAGGAATAAATAAAAACATTTCAAAACAAATAGAACATACAATGTTTGAATAGAAATAATAATTATGTAAAAAAATTTATAACCTCATTTAAAAGATGATTCATAAATAATAAATTTAATTTATTGGGAGAACATACCAAAAAACATGGCAGAATGGAAACACAAAAAAGAAATCACCCACCATTGGTTTATAAATGTTAAACCTATAAAGACTATACCTTGAACAACATAAACACCATCATATATTATTCCAAAACATTACCTCTAGTAATTCATAACCATGTAAAATAAGGAATCCATAATTAATGCAAAGAGGATGAGGATGGATGATAAAAGAGAAGGAATCTCAGCATAGAAATTATAGAAATCTTCGTCTTCCCTTATATCAACACAAATATAAGAGAGAGAATGGATTGAAACTCAATATAAGGGAAATAAGGTCTGTAAGAACTAGGGGACACAAGTTAGGGGTAGAAAGAATAAAAAATGAAAGAATTATTAATTAAACCATTTACCTTTAAAAGTCTAGATGATTTGAAAAATCATGAAAACATTCACCCTAATCCATACTGAAGATGAGCTCCAATGTGGGATACTGGAAAATCATGGTGTTCCTAGGGTTTGTGGTCTTGAGTGAGAGGTGGAATGAGTGAAATAAGTAAGAGATGAAGGATATATGAAGGAAATAAAATAATTTCCTTAAATATGGAAATTAGATCATAGGTTAGCCCAATGATTGAATAAATCACCCAAGACACAAGGATTATGAGATCCTAAGGTGTCCAAATGTATATGGTGGTTTGAATATTTCAGTTAAGACCATGTGGGAAGAAGAATGATTTGAATTTTTTGAAAAAAGAATGAGATATAAAAGAAATAAATTTGGTATTTAATTCTGGAAATGGTCTAGTAGTTGGCCCAAATCATGAAGTAACCACCCTTTTCTCCAATACTCCAAATGAATGTATGGGGAACCCATGTTAGGGTGATCATACATAAGTGGAATATCAAAAATCAACATTAATCTCACAAAAAACAGATTAATTGGATTTGTATTTCCAATGAATTTGATCAAATAAATAGAATGAAAAAAACTAGTGTGATATACACACAATTGGATGACTAAAATAAAAAATTAAATATAGTACTATAATTTAATGATGATTATTTTTTGGTTCCTTAAATAGATATGATATAATATGAGTGTGTTTTGACATAAATTTTTATTTTAATACTTCTATAAGATGCTGATATTGTAATTTGTATTCATTAATATATTTATTGTTAATTAATTTGTTTATTGGTTTGACCTTCTAGATGATTGATAAAAATAGGATTGGTAATGTATTCAGAATTCAGAAAAAACATCAATATTATTTGAAAAATGATGATAATCATTATTATTCTAAAAAATTGGTACATCACAATATAGTTTTTTACACTAATAAAAATAATATATTTGTTTATAACGTTGTTTACTATTTTTTGGTTGATTAATTAGATAGATTTACATGGGTATAATATTTATATCTTTAAAATAAATATTTTATTATTTGTAATAACATCAAAAAGAATGTTTATTTTTTATTAATGCAGTAAAATTATTTCATTATGAATTATATGTGATGGGGACTTAGAATGCAAATAATTTAATTTTTTTTGAACAAATAATGTTATAAAATATAAATATACTACCCCAGGACCACCTAAACTGAATTTTGTGGTTTAAGAGAATAATTAGGCATTCCATGAAATTTCGGGAACTATGTAATGCAAATATTTTTTTCATTCCAAATATTTTAGATGAGGCTATAAATAAGGAATATTTTTAAATAAAAATTGTATTAATATGAACTTTTTTTATGAAAACATTAAAAGATATGGAAAATTATTAAAATAGGGAAACACATTATTTTTCATTGATGAAAGAATTAATCAATAAAATCAAAGGTAAAATTTCTAAATTTGATCAATATTATAAAGAATTAATATCTTTGTTAATTATAATACTTCTAATATTTGTATAATCATTAAAAAATTATATTAAGAAACAACTAATTTCATATTTGAAGAATGTGACAGTTTCAATAAAAAGAAAACTCACATATATTTCTGTCATGATTAAAAAAATAACATTAGGATTGGTACTATCCTAACTTCAAAAAGGGTGTTGATTCAGCATACGTTCTTGAATAAATCCATATTGAATATTTATAAACTAGCTATAATTAGAGAGTGTGGACTAGACTCCCAAGAACCATAAATATCAAACCATTATAAACGAATATTAATGTATTTGATGAAGTAATTAGAAATATAATTTTTTCTTTTAATATTGTTTTTTTATTTTATATGATATATTTATCTTAAATCCATAATCAATCCTTCTGGGATGAATGGATTATTTTTCCTACCAAATAAAATTTAATATATTTTAATACCTTCCTGGATTGTGAATTTATTAATACACAATGTAATTATCCAATTATAAGTTCATAATGGGATTATATAAATAAAAAAATTATCTTGATATAACTACTGGGAATAATGATTGCTTGGTTTCTAATGGTTATATTCAATTAAAACATATTTATTAGAATGAATATTTTTCCCATGATTCAATAATATATTATCTATATAATTATTTATATAATGAATATAAATTTTCATTCAAACTAAATTAGAACGATTTGACATATAATATTTTAAATTTCTTTCTTTTGGAGGGATTTTATATTAAAAACACACTAAATTTTTAAAATACCAATTTCTATATTTCTATTTTTAATCCTACCAATCATTGAATAATATTAGAAAGGGACCTTTTTGTTGACATGAGAGGTAATGATTTTTTATATTATCAAATAATCATTTTAATTCAAGTAAAATACTACATTGTTGATGAAAAATTCATCAAATAATATTTTTTTAGTTAAAATATATATGAATGATAAGATTTTTTTTCAATAAATGATTATTTAATTATTTTTCTGAACACATTCATGATGAGTATAGAATGATCATCAGTGCTGATATGAATTTTGATTCATGTTTTTCAGAATCATTAATATAACAAAATTTTGGTTTTAAATCAATTTATTATATACACGTCTCATTGTATGGTACTAGTCATCAGAAAAGTAAATCATGTGTTATCACTATGATTTATGATATCATTTGTGATATTTATTTTGTTTAGAAACCAGTAGTTAATATGATAACTATTGTAATAATTTAGATCATATAATACATTACCACTAATAAATCAAACAACATGGTTGTTTTATTTTTATATTCTAGATTTAAATAACTAATCTAGAATAATATCACTTGTGAACTACAAAAATAATTTAATTATATTTAAATGGTTAAGTTACTCTTTTATTGACTTCTTCCCAGAACCAAAAGGTTATTATAATATCTTATTATAATAATTAATTTTAGGTTATAAATTATATGATAAGAATACCTCAAAGTTATTTCATTTCATGATAATAAAATGTTTTTATTGGTTATCATGAAACAAAACTCAATCTATATATTTTGAAACATTAGTATGTGGAAGATTGTAATTTTTGTTCTCATGTGATGTGGATAAAACACAATTTAATTCAATTTTTATTTAATTTGGATTGTATATTAATAAAATATGATGGCCCAAGTTATATAATAAAATTTAATATCATGGTATGTTATTTTATGTATAATAATTTTGATATTTAGAATCATTTCATGATACAAAAACATCAAAATAATAGTGTTTGTCTATATTTTATTATTATAAATTTTCTATTTGATGATATTTTTGGTCTAGACCCGTGATAAAAATAAATTTTATTATATTAATGGATATACAGGTTTAATTAATGTTAACTCATATATCCTTTTTTTGATGTATATTTTATATAAATATTGGGCTTTTGAATAAAATTTCTTGTTTTTATTTTTCATTATACATATATTATTTTTTATCTAATCATATATACTACTAAATATTTATTATTCCAAAATGGAATCATAGGTTTTTATATTTTATACTGATCATATAATATATGTTATTTTCTATCATTAGTATACATGACATGTTGAAAAAATTATATTGATTTCCATGAATATATTTTATTTAATTACTAGAATTTCATTAATATATTTAGTTTTTATAAAATTATTTGATGATTTTTTTATATAAAATATAAGGATTTTTTTTATTTCACACTACTTAAACATTTTATAGAAATAAATAAATATTGTTAATATAGGTCATGAAAATTTATTTTACTCAGAAATTTATATTTTTTATATTATTATATGGATAAATATTAATCATTTTATCTACATTTATTTACAATCATTCAAAAAAAAAAACAGTTTATAATATTAGTATCACATTATTCTAAAATATTGTAATCAATTTTTCAATTTTAATGGTGTTGTCTATTTCATATTTCCATTACCCATTTTATATGAAATTTTATATATTTTTTAAAATTACGTCATTAAAAATTATGACATAATATTATGTGTTTTTTGTTTTTAATATCGGGGATATTGTTGACCTATATTGTTGTTAGTTCATTTTAATCAAATATGAAATATTATAAATATTGGATTCATGATTAAGAAATTATTTTAAAAATTATTATTTAATATTAATTATTATTTTTCAATTTATTCACATTTTTTTTCAACATTACTCATATTCATGAATTATTATATGTTTATCATATTTTTTATTCAATAATTATTAAGGCATATATTACAGGTAAAATTTTAGTAGTTTGAATTGCTCAATGTTTATTTTTAATATCTTATAATAATAACTCATAAAACCTATTAGATGATTGGGATTAACATTACATGAAATAAATATATATATATTATATTTAGATAGTTTTTTTTATTTATTAAAATATATCAAGTTCAATTTGATGATTATAATTAAAAAAATATTTATTCATTGAATTATTTTTAATTCATATAAAATAATTTGATGATTTTTTTGAAATTCTAATCTACTCTAAATCATTATCATATCCATTTATGAATAATTAAAAAATTAAGGGGTATTAATATGAATAATTAAAATAGGAGTTGAAACTCTTCAAAGAATTATTCAATGAATCTATAAATAAAACATATTAATTTTGGAGTAAATATATGTATAATTCGAATAAAGAGGAATTGGATACAAAAATTTATATTCAACTATACTAAATTATATTAAAATTAGATTATATCCAAATAATGAAATCCCAAGATAGATATATTTTAATATGAACAAAACAATGCTGAAATATATTTTTTTCATTAAAAAAATTTTACTTCCAAATATCCATTTGATACTAAAATCTTCATATAAAGAAGTATTAGTATATTAAAAGGTTTATTTTATGGAATTATTGAATATATAATTAATTTCATATTTTCATAGATATTTTTATATAAGTTAGATAACTATTTCCAAAAAGCAGTAAAAGCGCATATAATACGAAACTAAACTATAATGATTTCAAATAATGAGTTCACATTCTTATATTGAAGGAATCAATAGAAATCCCAAAAATTATAGTGAAATGAGTATCCATTAAGAATTAAAATCACAATTAAGTACAGTAGAACTCAATAATAATTTCATATTAATAAAATATGAATTTAGGGATATCAATGATGATTTTAGATATTAATATTTTTAGAATAAAATATTATATAATATATAATATTATATTTGTTAGAAAAATTATTTTAGATTTTGAAATATTATTTACTATGAGTTTTTTTATTGTAATTATATATTTTTTTCTAAAAAGTTATTCATCAATGAGTGAATAACATTAGACTTTATACCCAAGACTGGAGTCTACTAGATTTCTATCCATGTCTGTTTCAATATAAAACATGAGGAGCCCCTTCGCAAACACTAGTGAATTCATACTAGATTTTGTGGTCTCAGTTGTGACATTGGAGATATTATACATCAATATCACTATTCACAATAATTGACATGTAATTAAATTGCATCACATCATCACAAAAATCCAAAATAGAATTCATAATAAAACAAAAAAAATAAAAACATGAAATTACAAATTTAATATGGAATACAACCATAGAGAACCAAATACATATAGAAAATAAAATAATTGATCTCCCACTAGACCAATTAGAATTTCTATATAAACTGATATAAATAAATTCATCACCTCTTTATTTAACTCAATGTGAGGTTAAATTCCCATTCTATATAACACATTAGTTGTACTAGACTAATAATTAGTCTACACATAAGAAAGACATCTCAATAATTGGTGCATGTAGGTGCATGTAGAATGGGTCCTCTCCCATTCTAATAATTTGGGTCCTCTCCCAATACACTCCACTCTCTACTCAACCACAATATAAACATTAGATATGTACACAATCATTGGTGCATGTACAGGGGAAGAGAAATGAATCTCAATAGGTCAGTCCAAACAGTAATCCTATAACATTCTATAAAAACATTCTAATGGAATATGGCTAGTACAACCACGATATACCACAAATATGAATATTTATTTAAAATAAAAATCTTTCCTTAGATCTATGATCTTTATTTACCATTCCTAATTAATCTAGTGTTGGGTTGTCTCTGAGCACACCATGATATCATTCCAATAAAAAAATTAATCACCCAAGATTATTCCTAGGAAATCATGAATATATGGATCAATAATCTTGTGTAACATCATGAAATACACTTTTTTATATTCTTGGTGTCCTATGTATGTATCTAAACTCAAGGTATCATGACTGTCTTATAGTATTTTACTATGATCCCTATGAAATAATTTTTAGATATTTCCATATTTGTTATTCTAAATATGAATGAAACATAAAAATAATTAATTTATTTTAGAAAGATGAATATAATTTACATTAATTAAAAAAATGATGGATTTCCTTCAGAAACATTGAGAGATTATCACACACAAGAGTATTCAATTGTTCACTACCAAAAAATAATTTATGTAGTTTGAGGGAACATAAAAAAATTTCTCAGTCTCACAAAATGATTCATGTAAAAAATTAACAACTTTAGTAAATAAATTTCATTTAATTATCTAACTGAATCTTCATGACACATCTATTGAGGGGTGACCACACACTATTGGTGTCTAAAAATATATAAAATGTTTATTGCCCCATTTTTTGGGCATGCCAATAGAAGTTAATCCTATAGACCATTATTAAAAAAAACCCACTCTTTTAGGATCTATCAAAAACTCCATAATCCCATATATACATATAGGTATATAATTGGAATAAAAACTCATGAAATATCATACACAACATTTTATTATATTAGTAATTATATCATAGAACATTTGTTGATGTCCTGATGAGTTTATGTGAAATGAATTTCATTCATGTAGCTTATGTCTTCATAAAACACTCAAAAATACGTGCAATTATTTCCACATAATTGACTACTCATTATTATATTAGGTTCTATGTATTAAACGTCAATAATGGGGTGGAAAATAGTAATGTCATGTGAAACGACCTTGCGGTCCCTAACTCAGCTTCTCCATAAAAAAAGCATTATTGGACAGATGATAATTGTCAAAACTCTGTTTATATATAATAATATTTTCTATATGACTTGTATCATCAAACCTAATAAATATTCCATTTGAATAATTTTTAGTTTTTTGTCCTTATATCGTTATGATCACATGAATAGAAACCCAAATATAATACATTTGATCTATCTTTTGGGAAAAATATGTGTATGTTCCCTTTTATATCCAATAGAACCTATGATGTGGTCATGTATTCCCTGATAGTGACATCATCATGCAATGATCACAACTTTTACATTTTTATAGAATGTGTGGGTGCCCATGATCCTTCAATCATTCTATCAAATCTAAATCACATCCCATTGTTTATTATAATGGGATTCTCCATGAGTAATTCCAAAAATAAATTATGAGCATTATTTATTGAATAAGTGTATCTTTACATCATAGTCACATGATACCAAACTATATGATAATATAATTGACTTTTGTTTTAAAACTCTTTCTTTATTCTATGTGATAGTCATATGATGCCTTATTTGATATGTATGTGATAGAACCACACCATCCAAGAATTTTCCACATGTAATCCTCCACATCATCTCACATTTCCATTCCATTCATGAACTAATTATCCTTAGTAGATAATATTAATCAATATAGATTGGTCACATCACACGATCTCCAAAAATGTTTTCTAACAATGATTGTTTTTATCCGTATTCCCTCACATTGTTCATTTAAAAAATACCAAAGGTTGAATCATAATTTCTCATCCGCACACCATCAAAAAATATTTTACCAATGTACCATAATATCCTAATGAAATACAATTATCTTAACCTTGTATATAACAAGCGTATATGGGAAATTTCCCCACTTGAAATGAATTCAGTAAACTCAAATACATGAGGAGTGTTTGTTTAATTTTTCACACTATAATATAAATACATCAATATCTTTTGTTCTTATTTGGATATGTCAACCATTTGTATTCATGAAAAAAAATCATGTGGTGACGATCCTTGAACACTATAAATGAAAAGTGTACGAATTGTATGTGATAAATAGAAAATATCCTTCCACCTCTCAGATGATGAGTGGTGACCACACATCCCTGCCTCATTGGATGAGTATTTGATTCCCTAGGTGGTGATCCTATGTTTCCTTATGTGGTGTTCCTATGTTTCCTATCTATATTATGATTGGATGCTTCATACAATAATCCATATATTTTAGAATCCATGTTTATTGAACATGGGTTTCATGAGGCAATATCCGTTAGATTCCTTACATTGTGAACATAATTATCATCAATATTATCACTGAAGATAGATTTTTTATTCAAAGAATCATTGTATGAAGGGAATATGATTACATCAAATTTCGATTACGTGGACATTAAATATTTGAGATATACCCAATGACATCATGAACTTTGACTATATGTAGACCCCATATCATGATAGCATGTATAAAATAAATCCAATTACACTGGAAGACATCCCCAAAAATGATATTCAAAATATATTCATTGAACTATGATGGAGACATAGACATGGATATGAAATCCATAGAGAAATCCTTGTATGGATGATTAGACATCCCATTATCCCATTCTGATCAGCAACATAACATCGTTAACTATGGCGGGGGAGGTGTCTTGCCTTTAAAATTCGAGATTGCAAGGAAATTTGGAAGGGGATACGACCAATTAATGGAATTTGAAAAATCTATTAAGAATAACACATACACTCCACGGTGTTAGAATCACAAAATATAATAATTTTTTATACATTCATTAAGGGATTTGGGTGTCTTGTTGTTTAATATCCACTAAAAAAATGAAATAGTTTTCTATATTATATGAATTTATATTTCATGTTACTACTAATTAATAATAAAAATGTATATTTCATATGAATAACTGGTTAATAAAAATGAAATTTCTATATAATTAGAATTCTGAATGAGATTGGTTAATATTCTAAAAAAATAATGAAATTAAAAATTTTAAACAATATATCTCATTTTTTTACATGATAAATTTATACTCATAAAATTTTTATTTTAAAAAATGTATATTATTTTTAATTCATAATTATAATAAATCCTTTTTATTATTTTGTTGTATTTTTCTAACATGTAGTATTTTTTATGTTATTGTTATAAAATATAATTTTTAAAAGTAACATGATTTTTATGACATTATGTCCCAGTTCCTATCCTCTCCATCCCCCCATCTTAAAATCTTGTTGGGTGGAAAATGAAGTCTCCAAAATCCCCCATGTGTCTTAGACATAACACACTACTAATGACAATAACATCTCACACTTTTCAAGACCCTCTAGACCTCTACACACCATCCTCTGTCTGAGACCCTCCACGCACTCAAGCCCTCTGAAAAAGAAAAACAAGATCGCTGGAATGAGGAAGCATCCAATCTAGAGGCAATAAAATCATTAAAAATATTTATTGAAACTGTGAAATCTGACTTGGAAGAAACCTTGCATGTTGACCTTGACAAACCATGCAAATTTGATGAAGAGTTCCTTAAATCAAGAGCTAGAAAAGGGAAGAAATAAATAGTTAACACTAACGGCTTCGTTACTCTAAGTTCTAGTAACACCTAGAAATGTATGGATAATATCAATATATAATGAAATTTTTTTACAGGTTCCATAGTTGTAAGAATGAAGGAAAAAACACAATTCCCCAACAACCATCCCCAACTTAGAATTTGTCTGCCCACTCACCTATTTCTGTGAATTCTTCTAATTATTCAGTCTCTGAAGGGTAATCCAGGGAGGATAATTAAAATGATAATGTTGATAGGGACACCTATGTAATTCCAGAAGAATTGGATTTTCCAAATTACCTCGACTCTTGGATGGAAGATATTGACAGAACTACATTTGGGAAATATAAAAATGGGGAGATAACAACGGATGCCGATCTTGATTTCAGAAAGAGAATGTTTATCAAGGTTGTTGTGGAATTTAAAAAGGATATAAGCTTCAAAATTTATTATATCGAATGGTAATGAATATTTAGTATTAATTTGGGTCTCTAGAGGATCTGTTGTACCCCTCTCACCCTTTTTTTTTTGATTTTATTGTCTGTGAAGCCCCCTGACATTTTACACATATTGTTTTCTCCCAGAAGAAGACATAATATTTGGGATGCCATTATTGATTTGGTTTTTCCCTGGATGAGGCTATTATGGTTTTAATGAGTGCGGGGAGAAGCAACTTGGATTGTTGGCCCAGAAGTAGGTTTATCATGACCTTCATTTTTCTTGGTGCGTAGATGAAGCAGAAAACATCTTGTTCTTCTATAATGAATAGGCACGAGTCTCCACAAGTTTGAAATAAAACCCTCATTTGTGTGGCCCACATGGAGTAATTATTTCTACTCTTACAACAGATCAGCCTTTCCTTTTTTTCAATAATTATTCTCTATTTATGAGTGTTATTCTACATTTAGGAGATGTCATTCAACCCTAGTTTTTGTTACTCCTAGATCAGTAAATGCAATTTGTTGGGAATTTGTGATGATGTTTTCCTATGCTTCGTGATCCTTGAATCATATGGAGTAGTGGTTTTATGACTCATTCATCCAAGATTCCTGCTAGATATGAAGATACCTGCTGGATTCTCAGAAACCTCCATGAAAATGCTTTTGGATTTTATTGACTGAATGATGACAGGTCTTGTAAATAATTTTTTCTACATGAGCTTCATGGTTTTCTGGAACTGTTTTCTCATAATTCAATGCTTCTGCAATCTCTTTTCACCTCTTTTTTGTATTTCTACTTGTGTTTTTTAAAAACATTGGGTCATATATATGGTTTCCAATTCATGTCACCACTTTTATAGAAAAATTCCAAAAAATAGTTACTCATACATTATAAATATAATATTATAAATATAATTTTCCTCCCTTAAAAAATGAATAAAATTTATTTTAAAAATACTAATTAGTGGATCCCAATTATCTACCTTGGAATAGATTATTTTTATGTATAAAAATTATGTTACAATAAGTTAAAAGTGGGTGTTGTGGTAGTGGTAAAATTGTGAAATCCACAATAATTGGGGTAAAACGATTGAATAATGAGAAAAACATGTTTAGAATTGAGTGGATTAGGTCATTCATAACATTATCTCTTCCAAAGTCTATTCATTTATATTTTTTTGGATATTCATTACATTTTAAACATGATATACTTATATATTAACTACATATATTTACAAAAATTGAAATATCACAACTCCAAAAACAAACACTCTCAACACCCATTCATGAAACTAAAAAAATTAGATTCCATCATGAAGAAAATAAATTTATATCTAACATAATATACTATTTCACACCCATGATATTATCATGATATGATATAATACTATTTTATCAGTTTATAAGAAATATTCCATGAAAATATAAAATTTTACAATGTGACTTAAAACATTTACATAACCACATTATTTTATTTAATTATATTCTAATCATTATTATCAAAAACCTATTTAATTGTCCTAGTATTTAATATTTTAAAAAAGTAATTATCATATGATAAAAATGATTACTAAATAATCACTTTTCAGTTGAAAATTGATACTTTAATTGAAGTGTTGGTTGAATTACAACATAAATGATATAATGAATCATATTTTCCTTCACCACCATAAAATTAACTTAAAAATGGGTTATTAAATAAATAATGATTTTATTTATATGATTTTTATGAATTTTCAAAAATAAATCATATTACAACTTCCTACTAGTATATATAAGATGAAATCATTAACTATGCTTATGTGTAGACTACCGCCTACATAGAATGATGATTTTTAATATTTAGTCTTTACAAACACATTAAATAACTAGCCATGAGAACAATATTAAATTTTGAATATGATCCTTATGAAATCATAATATTTTATTGATAAATTAAGGATCATGATAATGATATTATAAAAAATAGCATCATTAGTTCAATCATTTGAATGGATCGAACTATGTGGAAAATTATGTCCATTTTTTATGGAATGACTATATATAAAATTCATTTTCATTATCAATCCTCAAAATTTTGATGTGTTATACTAATAAAAACATAATAATATAATTATTTATTCTCTATAATTATATAATGACAAACAATCTCATAATCATCCTTTAATCATGATCAGATCATGTTTTGATCGATTTAATAACCTACATGATGATTAGAATGCAATTATATCATGGATTGCATTAAGAAAATATTTTTTGAATGTATGAATGAATCACATGTAATAAATTGACATAGTATGTTTTCAATGGATAGAGTTAAATTTCATATATTTTATAATTTTTTTTAAAATTATTTAGTAATTTATAAAATTAATTTCAAATGTATTTAAAAATATTTACTATAATTATTAATATTTTAGAACAGTATTTGGGGTATTCATTACAAGAATTTTATTATATTCTGGGTGGTTATTTGAATTTTATGTCATAATGACTCATTTCAATAATTATATCCATGTTTATGTTAGTGAAGATAATATATTTTTCACATTATGTTATCATTATACAATGTCGTACCACTGCGTACGAGAAAATTTTGTTTTCAAATTTCTACATAGTCTCATAAGATGATTTCAAATTATTTTACATGGTAATGTGAATTTAAAAATATTTTATTAATGATATATTCTATAATAATTGAGTTTCATAAGTTTGTTCCCAAATTCAAGTAGGTTACCTACGGTTATCTCCCTTTCTGCATAAAGATCATTTATACTCTAATTGTTTTCATAAAAGAACGTTATTTCCAACAAAATGGTAAAAAAATAATCCTTATATATATAAGGGTAATATCCATATTTTATACGTTTTTCATGTGGTTTTTAATAGCTAGGTAATGGTTCATGTAACTAACATAAATCTAAATTCATACTTATGTATGTATTATCCAACATATCCAATTCCAACATCGGTGTAATCTTGACCCCCAATAGATGTATATCCAGATTCTATTAGACTGATAACGTTTAACTGATATTAGAAAACTTCACATTGGTTTATCAAACTACAAAAGTCTAAAATCACATTACCATTATGAAAAGCATTCCTAACCCATATGTGTTGCAAAAATTGTTAAAAAATTATTTATATCCTCCATAGAAGCACCACATACATTTTTTAAAGAACATTAAAACAATAAATTATGGTAATAATTTAATGTTACATATTTAAATTACAATATTTTCTAAAATGTACTAAGTAGATCATAAATATGATTTATTTATATCTAAAATACATGGGAAATAAAATATGGAATGTTCTATAAAGCTTTTAAATTGTACATAGATAGATATATGAAAATCATAAAAATAGATTCATCATTTAGATGGTCCCTCCCTTCATTCTTATCAGGTTATTTATTCAAAAATATGATTTTTAAATCCAAAAACATTCTATATAATCCTCTTTTGGTCCTTATATGTTTCATATACTATTATCCTCATCACCACACTTATTTTTTTTGTTTAGTGTTAAACTAATAAAATCACCATACAAGGAATATTATTTCATTATTATGTTTTTTATTATATAATAATTTTATACTTTTTAATCATATTATATGATTTTAATAGTTTTCCACTTGACTATTATTTACTATAAAAAACTGATATTTATAGTAATTAGTAGTTTTTCATGTAATTTATGTGATTTCCCCATGATACAAATATTTGTTTTCATACGTATTATTTTCACATGAACAAAGAAATTTATTTCCTATATTGGCATGGTGTGTTTATTTATAAAATAAAAAACTTATTCAAGAGAGAAAAATTAATTATCACATGAAGATAATTATTATAATATTCATGTAAATTTACATCTATAATGTTTAACTTGATATATTATATTTCATATACGGTCATACATGTTGGATTCCATAATGAAATGAAATGTCTATTTGAAGAATATTTTTATTGTGATTATAGTGTATTATGATACCAGTCATATGATTTTTTTGAATATTCTAACAATATATTAAAATTCAATTAAATAATATATTGTAAATGAACTTTTATTGAATAGAAATATATAATAGTGTGATAATACCAAATGATAATGACTGTGTAATTTTAAAAGAGTCCTTAAACTAATTTTTTTTAGTATTATAAGATTATGTCTATTGTTATGTGTTTATATAGTAAGATGTGTTGTGGTTATGATGTTTTATTAGTACTATGAGATGGTCAGAATACATTGGTCACTTTTGTAGTGATACTTCTAATGAACTTTGGATGGGATTAGAAATGATCATTGTTGAATCAGATATTTATGTTTAATTTGAATATGGAAGGAAGATAATGAAAGTGAAAAAATATTGTAATTGAAATGGTTAAATTGTAGTGATGTAATTTATCTATGGTATTAGGATTATATTAATCTAATGACAAAATAATGAGATGTACGATATATAATAAATGCGTAAATTTAACTTATTGGAAAAAAATTATTATAAATATTTTGGTAAAATTTAATTATATATGAAATAGTATTTAATGAGAATGTTTCCTAATATTCAATAAAATTAAAAGCTTAATAAAAGTAGTAATAAATTATAAAATCTATAAATTAGTTTAATAATAAATAATTAGTGGAATGTCTCTTGACGATGGCGGCTTACATGGGTGTTGTTATGCATTTATATTATTTAGTGAAATTACTGAATATTATAAAGCTGTTTTGGACTGGTTATCAATGTGAAGTTATTGTTCTGGAAATCCTATAGGTTAAGATTATGTTTGTGACTATCAAATATTATATTTTCATTAGGATTTATATATCCACACCACTATATTCAACTACTATGTTATGTAAATATAAAATTTTGGGGGTGTTATCCCCTACATCAATAGATTGAGATTTTATGTCAGGGTACACCCCCTTCCACACTTTGTCTTCTACATATCCTCCTTCGAGAGAGTTTCATATGCATGGTATTTGATGGTCAGAAATCAAAATTGAACTAGTGGTGATTTTTGGTAAATTATTTGGTGGTTTATCGGTTGTTGATTATGGTACGGGGTGGGATAGTGGATGATAAAAATAATTTTCATCATCCTTTATAACTCTAGTTATTGTAGTGAATGTTAAGATATAAATTATGTGTATTTAGGATATATATCAATACATATTATATGGGATCAATTGGACAAATTATGTTGTAGGGTTGGAATGACACACCAATTGGAATATAATATGTGGATCCCTTTATATCGATATGATTGCTATTATGTTACTATAAATGTCCTCAATATTTTACTATAGAACCATGATGAGGCTAGGATGTACTTACTATGGTAGGGGAATGTTGATAATGATTTTTTATCTATGTGGATTTAGTATGATCTTTTCTCATATCAATGATATTCCTTGTGTTTGATCCAACATAGTAACCTTGTATTCTCAACATATTTATATATAATATTTTTATTGGATTGAAGAAAACATTAGGGCACTAATATGGACAGTATAAGAATTGATGTAGGATTTTCTATTTTGATATTATCATAATATGTTTTTTGGAGAAGTATGTTTTATTCATTTGTAATTTGATAAATTTTGGATAATCTGGTTTATTTTATTTTATTATGGGAAGATTTTTTGGAGTTATTTATCATATATTCTGATCGTATATATTTTAAAAGTGTAATTTCTTCTATACGCGTGATGTTATTCCATTTTTGATAGTCAACAACATGAAGGGTTCAATAAGGGTGACCCATGGATCATTATCTATCATTATTTATTATAGTTCTAGGAGGTGGGCCTCTAGAAGAATGGGGTCATGAAAATGTTATATCAATTATTTTGGAGTAGATATAGGATGGATTTTGGGGATAATAACTTTGAGGATGGCATGAGTTTTTTGGGGTTCTTTTTTATTTGATCATAGTATACCACATTTTAAATGGAAACTAGGTCTGACAAAGGATTTTAGGACCCCACATGATCTAATGAATTAAAAATATGCAAACATAATAACCATGTGATGTAGAGTTTCATGACGGGTAGAGAACAAGAAGTTGTTCAAATATTATGATTATTTTTTATAGTGATTTAATGAGTTTTATTTTGGATGTTATCTAATTTAACTAATTATTCCTTGATTTTTATACTTGTTTCTTTGATTGTTCATGTTTTTTTATTACTACGGAACTATAATTTGTTGAAGAAATAGTGGACTAAACTAAAAGGAATGTGTGAAATGGCTATTAACGGGTTGAATAATTTGTTTTGTAACATTAATTGGTCATTAATTTCTTTTATTTTATATCATTATTCAATATGAATTAAATTAATTTAGAGTATTTAAATAAAAATATAATATAATATTTTCATAAATCATGTATTTTGTAATGAATCATTATTACTAAAATTTATTAATAGTGATTCTGTTTTGAAATTCCTTATTAAGCATGTTTCCATGAGTATTTAATAATTCTATACTCAAATGATTTTATAAAAATACATGAGATGGATTATTATGGATTACAATTTATTAAATACTCCAACAATTTATTTCCATTTGTAATTTATCATGAGCATGTGTTGGGAATTTAATTAAATTTTTGATTGTTTGGGTTGTTTTAAAATTACTAGTTAATTTCATGATTTATTTTTTAAAAGTTTTGTGATAGGAAACCATTTAAATGATTCAACATATTCATCTTAGTAAAAATAAAAAAAATTATATTTTATTATGTCTCACATGATAATTATTATGTGTTTTGTTTTGGAATGTATGATTAATGTTGAAAATAATAGTTTTTAACTAGGAAATTTATTTTATTTGAATGTTGTGCTTGTTTGAAATTTATTTTTATATATTTAGAATTTGAAAGGATGTTTTATGTTGATCATGTAATATCTAAATGTCAATTAAAAATATATTTATCCTTATTTAATGTATAAAATATTTTTTTCCATGAAAAATATGTTTTCGTTAAAAATTCCATGTATGCTAAGCATCACACATATCAATAAAAAATAATTACATTTTTATTTAACAAGTATAAAATTAAATAAATTAATATTGAAATACTATAAATTATACTTATGAATTGTTTACTTTTTTATGGATTATTAATTTATTTAATCATTGTTGTTTTGATATTCCCTGATAAAAAAATCATGGATTATAAAATAATCTTATAAAGGTTATTATAGAGCATGTATCATAATGATTTTTTTTAAATATAAACTCTTGTTTCATTAAAAATGGAACATTAAGGGATCTAGGATATGTTGTTTCGTGATTTTTAGAACATATATAGTTTGGTTTTCTATGATTTTCAATTCATGTAGATGTAACAGAATCACACAACATATATATGAAAATGGAAACCACATAATCCTATAAATTTTTGTTGGATAATGAATTAAAGCGGAAATTTATACTAATTACCTGGATTATTATTTATAATATATATAAAATTTTATCATTTTCTTGAATAATTAATATTATTATTCCCCATGATAATGGGATTTTTCAATGAACAAAATAATTTTAACTATATTAGTTAAAAATAATGAAAAATAATGTTAATGAGAATGCTATTCCAATGTTCTTCTAAATATAAGTTAGTCGTGAGGTATTTTTTAAAAAAATTATGTAATTATATAGCATATTACATTGGTTACATTTAGTCGATACCAGAGATATATGAATTAATTAATTAACTATAGTAATAAAACTGATTATAAAATAATGGTAAATCTTTGGGGAAAAGTGAGCCTATTTTATTTTCAAGTATAAATACCTCATTTTAGGGCCATGAAATCAAATTCAATTTTTTTCCTCCTGCCCTTTATTTTTATATGTAATTTATTATTACCTTGGGAATAAATATGATCCTAAGATGGATATTTTTTAAAGACATGTGGGTGGGGATTCCAATTACTTTGATGGTGGAATTAGGTTTAATCTAATATAATGATAAGGTTAAGAATTATCTAATATAAAATGTTGGTATGTAATGCTTCTTATAATGAGGATATTTTAACGAGATTTTAGATGTGATTTTATGTGCATAGATATTCGGGATATTATATAGATTTATAGAAATGGTTTATGTTTGGATATCCAAATGTAATAATGCTGAATGTTGGTATTTACCTCATAATATATGTAAATGTCATGACCATGATTATATGGTGAGAGGGGAAACATTACAAATATTCAAATATTATTTTATGAAACGTTTAGAATCCATTTTTCAAGTCATTGATGTTGAAAGTGGAAAATATCATTGTAATTTGGATGAGTATAATTGATTCTTATTTTTATGGTGTAACTATTTATCATAGTGAATGTAATGTCTAGGGGACTCATGTGTGAAATTAACATTAAAACACATGTATGTAATTATTTACACTATGGTAAATGGTTTTTTATATTGGTTTTATATTATTCCTAAGAGTTTCCCAAGTGAATGATGATTTTAAATATAACATGAAAAAACATTAATTCCTGATATTTTTGATTTTTGATAACTCATAAATTATTCATAATGAAGGTATCATGTTAAATTTTATGTTTTTTTATAAATATAAATCATAATTTTCTAAATAGTAAGGCATTGTGGATTTAAATGAACAATAACAGTATTAAGAAAATATGTATTGAATTTATCATAGTTATCAATTGGTTAAAATTTGATTGGTGAATTGATAAAATAGAACTAATTATTGAAATTAATATGAATTGAATAATTTCAGGACTAGTTTTATTTATTCAATTTTATAGAATTGTTTTTTAAATAAAATATTGTTTCTAAAAAAATTTCTTTAATACATAATTATTTATTCCATGAGACATTCATTTATTTGAATTGTTGTTTCAAAAGTACTTTAAAAGTGTTTTCAAAGGTGTATTATATTAATTATTTATCCTTCTGTTTTAAAATATAATATAATTTAATGATAAATAGTTTGATGCATGTCTAGAAATAGTGGATTCATTTTGGGGAACATGATTATATTATATGACTCTGAACTAGAGTATCCTAATGAAAAAAATTAGTATTATAAATCAATTTAAAAATAAATAAGTATGAAATTTTTATTTGTTTTACATGGAATTATATATGTATGCATTTCTATTTTAATGGTATCCTTATGTTGGAATTTTTTTGATTGACTATTCAATTAAAAATATTGAAGGATCCTTAAGAGGTTTCACTTGGTGTGGTTAAATTTAATGGACATCCATTTCATTTCCCCATAGTTTGGAAACAATTCTGGAGGATGAGTTTTTTTTATTAAAATATAGTTCAAATTTTTATAAAACTGATGATTGTTAATTTAATAATATAAGGTACTTATTTGATTTAGATTAATAAAACATATATTTTTTAGATTAATTTTTTATTTCTAAAAAATTATTAAAATAGTCTACAAATTATGCTATTAATTTGAATATATGAAAGGTGAATTTGGAATTTAATTTTTAATGTAATAAATTCAGTTTATTCTATTTTTGGAATCTATAATGTGACGATTTTTACTACCCATAAATATTTTTATGTATATATAAGTGAAAAAAATATTGTTATTTCTACAGTTAATAAATGTCATGACTTTTCATTGGAGTAACTCTTATCTCATAAATGTGGAGTAGGTGAATTAGATATATTATATTTTTCAAATAATAGATATCCCCTTTTTCGATATGTTTTATGGGAATTTAGTGGATTCCTTGAGTTTCATTTGGGTATTCTGTGATTAAAACTTCCATTTAATCATATCTTCCACAATGCATATTGTTCAACAGAGTTCCCTCAATTATAATATTGGTAGGATATTAACTAATAAATGTAAGAGGCTTTGTCCATTAATACATTAGGATATGTTCCATGTTATGTGGAGGTATCTTTTTTTAATCAATACAAACTCAAGGGTACCTCTGATCATGTAATATATAGTCTTAGAGATGTATGGTTCATCCATAGTATTCATTACCCAAATATGAATAAAGAAATCAGTGTTTAAAGTTGGGATATATTTCTTAATCCTTTCTAATTTCCATCTATGATTTCTAAAACTCATTTATATATGACATACTAAGTAAGGTTAAAATAAATTTCCCTATTGAGATTTATGCCTTATGTGTCTTTGTATCTATTTTTATCTCTTATTTCCCCTCCCAAAAACTCTTGTATTTAGTTTTATAAGATTTAAATGACATAAATAACATTTTTGATATTAATTTATTTAGTAAAATTATATAGATTATTATTAATGGTTTTTAATGGTAACAATTAAAATTGGAAATAAATGTCAAATAAATTGTGAAAAATATGTGATATATAGTGGAATTTAAAAAAAATCAAGGATATATATATATATATATATTGATTTTAGAAATCATTTTATTCCCCTTTATAGAGTCTGTCTATATTCCCCTCGACTTTTGGTTGCCAAAACGTCACCTTCTGTGATACGGAAGTATGAAAAAATGTTTCATTTATATGTGTTTTATATGATTTATTAAATTAAGAATCAAATAGTATAATCCCATGAGGATCAATTGCCTAGGGTATTTTAGAAATTAGATACATAATGTAAAAAATCAATCATGGATAAAATGAAATACTTTAGTATCAATAACATTGTCTTATTTTCAATTGATCTCCTAAAATATCACGTTAAAACCTGGGGCATTATATAAGAAAGGGGTTAGTTATAAAATCATGAAATGGAATAATCGAAGCATATTTTAATTTAAATAAACAAATTTTAGTCAATATTTATGAAATGATGACACAAAATAGTGTGAATCATGATCATGATCATTGGATAAGTGTATATCTTTATAATGTCATGGAGTCGTAGGAATGAAAGAACATTATAAAAAATTTTGTCATAATCATTGGCCATGTATAAATAGCTAAAAATAATATCATATTGTTATTAGGATAATATCTCCATCTCCATAAATGGAATCCCATTATATAATAATAATACAATGTTTATTAAAGGTTTATATAATTTTGGGAACTCAAATCAAATCCCTATCATTTATATGAATTTGTGGGCCACATTGATCATAAAACATAAGAACAAATTTCATAAGTTTTAATACCATTATTATGTATTTTTTATTACATTAATAGATTTCCCAAATCAATTAAGGATAGTTTTATCTAAGAGAATATACATGAGTGGAAATGGGGATGGGTATTCACAATATAATATTTTCACATGGAAAATCACAACTGGAATGTGGGTTTTTCCCCACAGTTACATACCAACGGTTTGATAGAACCGTTGTTAAATGATTAAAATATAGGTTTTTCCCAACGGTTTCTTAGAACCGTTGGGATAGCTTGGTTTGGGGGAGTTTTTCCCAACGGTTCCCTAGAACCGTTGGGATAGGCCTTGTTTTGGGGAGTTTTTCCCAACGGTTCCTTAGAACCGTTGGGGTAGGCTTGTTTTGGGGAGTTTTTCCCAACGGTTCTAAGGAACCGTTGGGATAGACCATGTTTTGGGGAGTGTTTCCCAACGGTTCTAAGGAACCGTTGGGATAGGCCTTGTTTTGGGGAGATATGCCAACGGTTTTAAAAAACCGTTGGCAAAGGTTTTCCCCAAATCCCCAGCAGCCCATTCTCTCCCCCATTCGCGTTACAGAGCCCTAACGGGAGCAGCAGCATGCGATTTTGGAGTACTGCCGGCCGGAACTTGAAGCTCTTCTTTAGGTTCTTCTTCTTCTTTATCTCAAAAGGTATTCAAATTTTTGGATATTATTGAAACTTATTTTTATTTTTCCCTTCAGTTTAGACGATTTTGGAGCTACTGCCGGCGCCTAAGGGTGAGTTTTCTTGAAAATTCCTTTTTGGATTTTACCCTTTGAACATGGGATGTCATTTGTGAAAGGTTATATAAATCGAATTGATTGTTCGATTTATGAATTGAATTGTAAATTAAATTAATTAAGGGTATTTTATGGTTTGCATTCCCCTTTAACACTTATATTTTATGTTACCATGTTAGATATATTATAACTAATGCATGTGATATCTTTATAGTCTTGTTAGGAGTGTTATATTAAAAATTCCCATGTGAGTGCTTGAATTTTCATTGAATTTCTAGCCATTACGAGTTATGTTGAGACCATGATATGGAATTGATTGATTAAGCAAGAGAATCTCATTATCTTTTCATTACAACATGAGTAAATGAATCTTCATTCTTTTCAGGTTATTATTTGATTGAGTCGCCATTTTGAGGTGAGTTGTATTAAATACCTTTGTTTTTGACCTTGGTATGTTTAATGAATTGTTTAAATGAAATGAAATTCATTAAATGATTAATAGTAAATAGTGATACATGGATTCTATTAGGATGTCAGGTATATAATCTTGTTTCTATTAACATATATGCTTTATGTGATAAATGGATTCACAGTGGAATTCCACGGATAGACTCATTTCTTTGAATATTGATTAAGTCATTAGTGATACATGGATCCAAGGGAGGGATTCCATAGATAGACTTATTGAATGTAGAATTATATTCCAATTGATACATGGATTCTTATGATAATTCCATAGATAGACTTATTGAATGTAGAATTATATTCCAATGATATGCGTCTTGTGTGGTGGTGGTGTGGTTTATGTGTTTTATGGTAGTAGTGAAGTGTGTGATTATGTAGTTAATGTGAACCCATAGGTTGAGTATTTTGTGCTATCTATATATCATGTATTTTTATGTTATTTCTACACATTCCCAACCAGAGTTGGATAAACTTACCAACGATCAGAGGTTTTGAGTTATGGGTATTTTTTCTAATATCTAGGATGGTGGTTATATGTTTGGATAGCTACCATGTCTTCCCTACTCTTCCTTAAAAAGTGATTGACCATGTGTTTTTAGGCAAGATGCGATGTGATTGTCCATGTGTCTTCAGGTGAGATGTACTATGATTTCCCTAGTGTTTTTCGGTGAGGTGTGATGTGATAAGGCTATAATAAGATGTGGCATGTGGTTGGGGTCATGTAGGGTAGGAGGATGGAACAAGGTTGATGTTATTCATGTTCATGATACCCTACTAATATGGTTATGGGATGAGTCATGCTGTTATGTGATATAACACATTAAGTTCTTGTTGGTTTTACATTTTTTCAATAACACATTTGTATGTTTTTTTGACATGTGTAGTTGATACCTTGATTATTTTCTTCCTGTATCGTTTACTTAAATGTATTTTCTATTATAGTTAATGCCTATTGAATTGTTTATGACAAAATGACTTATATAAATTCTTTTTACAGAATGGACAGAAGTTGGATGTATGAAACCGATCGGATCTCAGACGATTTTCAAAACAATTTGGAGAGCTTTATAGATTTTGCATTTCACAATGCTTCAGATAGTGATCGCATACACTGCCCATGTTCCAATTGTGTTGGTAGACCTTGGTTGAGCCGTGAAGAAGTCAGCTACCACATAACCAAAAATGGGTTTCAAGCAAACTACTTTCTGTGGTATCACAATGGGGAGAAAACAAAATATCAAATTGGTGATGATCGAAATGAAAAGACTGGAATGGAGAATTTGTTAGATGATCGGTTTCCATTTATTCGTCATCATGAAAAAGAAAGGATTTCGACTCAAGAAGACTTCGATATGAGGAAAGCTGATGCATCTAGTGAAAATGATGATATTGATAGGGTGAAAAAATTGAATGATGCTGCCACGACTCCAGTATATCGACAATGCGATAAAATGAAAAAGCTGGAATTTTTAATCCGATTATTTCATGGGAAAACTATGTATGGGATTTCTAATACAGCAATCGATTACATTCTTACCCTCTTGAAGGATTTACATCCAGATGATGCAGATATTCCCTCAAACCACTATATGGCATGGAAGTTAGTTGAGGAACTTGGATTTTCAAGAAACAAAATTCATGCTTGCCCGAAAGATTACAGTTTATTCTGGGAGGAAACCGCTGAATGAAATGAATGTATAAAATGTGGCACATCCCGCTGGAAGTCAAAATCTGATGGAACACCATCCCGCGTTCCACAGAAAGTAATGTGGCACTTTCCATTGATCCCCAGACTCCAGAATCTTTTTATGTCTGATGACATATCAATAAAAATGAGATGGCATGATACCGAGAGAAAGAAGACCGATGATGAGTTGGTTCATCCTGCAGATGGATTTTCATGGAAGAGATTTGATGCTCGACATCCTGATTTTTCAGCTGACGTGCGTAATGTGAGGCTGGGTCTTTCATGCGACGGTTTTAATCTGTTTGGGCAGATGCTTACTTCGCACATCACATGGCCCGTTTTTATGAACATTTATAATCTTCCCCCATGGTTGTGTATGAAAAAATCTTTCACTTTCATGAGTATACTCATATCTGGTCCTTCTGATCCCGGCATTGATATTGATGTATACATGCAACCTTTAATAAAAGAGTTGAAGCTTCTTTGGGATGTGGGTGTGCGCACATACGATGCATGTTCGAAAGACATATTTCAGATGCGCGCTGCACTTATGTGGACAATCAATGATTTTCCGGCTTATGCAATGATGTCTGGATGGATCACGAAGGGGAAACTGTCATGTCCAGTTTGTATGAAGAATACACGATCCAGAAGACTGAAACATCGTTGTAGTTTCAGTTTTATGGGACATCGACGATTTTTGCCAAAGGATCATCCATATAGAATGAATCGTCGAAGATTTGATAATACTATAGAGACCGATGATCCACCTCAGCGTATCTGGAACTGATGTGCTTAATGAATTGAAAGATTTCAGTTTTTCATTCGGGAAGGGTCAAATGAAATCTAGAAAGAGAAAGAATGTTTCCACAGAAACCTGTTACAATTGGAGGAAGAGGAGTATCTTTTTTGATTTGCCTTATTGGTCAACCAATTTGCTACGTCATTGCTTAGACGTAATGCATATTGAAAAGAATATATGTGAAATGTTGCTTTCAGTTCTTCTAAATGTCATGGGGAAGACAAAAGATGATTTACGATCTCGACGTGACTTGGTGGATTGGGGCATCAGACCAGAATTGCATCTTGTGCGTATCAGTGAAAATAAATGGCAACTTCCATGTGCTTCTTATGTGATGACACCTACTGAAAAAAAACAATTTTTGGAAGTATTAGAGACTATTAGAGTTCCTGATGGCTATTCAAGCAACATATCTAAACGGGTCAATAGAAGAGAGTTGAAGCTAAAATCTTTGAAGACTCATGATTATCACGTTCTACTGCATGAGTTGCTTCAAATAGTAATCCGTCATCTTTTGTCCAATAATGTAAGGGTGGGTGTTATTCGGTTGTGCCATTTGTTTAGAGATCTTTGTGCTAAGAAGTTGTCCAAGTCTTTCTTGCAAAAAATGTTGACAGATGCCCCATTAATTTTGTGTGAGTTGGAGAAAATATTTCCCCCATCATTTTTCACATGCATGCTGCATCTGACTGTCCATATTCCAACTGAAATACTTCTCAAAGGACCTGTTTCTTTTCGTTGGATGTATCCAACTGAAAGAAATATGTTCACATTAAAGTCTTATGTTCGAAACAAGAATCATCCTGAAGGTTCTATCGTGAACGGTTACTTAGCTCAAGAATGTATGGATTTCTGTTCAATGTATTTGTCTGATCTTACTACAAGAATGAACAGACCAATGAGAAATGAAGAAGAACAATATGAGCAAATTGAACCCAGTTTTCCATCACTTCCTCAAACAGGAGGAATTCCTGGATCATATACATTGAAGACATTAAGCCATGAAGAGCGGGAGATGGCACATCGCACAGTTTTGTTCAACTGTGATTTGTTCGATGACTATATCAGGTAACAAAATTGAATATGTATATATCTTACATATATATCTGTTAAACTATTCATATTTTTTTATATACAGGGAACATAAAACAATGATAAATAGGAAGCATCGTTCTTTATCTTTGAGAAGGAGAGAGACTTTGCATAGCAAAGAGTTTTCTGCTTGGTTAAAATTGAAGGTAAAAATATTACTGTTTAAATTAATTATTTCAATATTTACTTAAGTTTAACTGTCATTTATATTGCAGGTATTGAGTTTTTCTGCTGACTCTGTCTCTAAGGAAATAAGAGCTTTTGCTTTTGGTCCTAATACCGTGGTTCATGACTGTAAATCAATTGTTATCAATGGGTACAGATTTATTGTCACTGAACGAGCCAAAAACATGAGAACACAACATGATGGTATTATGGTTACTGCCACAACAGATTGTTATGCCAGTGCATCAGATAGTAGACCGCGACTTGAAAATGTGGGTTATTATGGAGTCGTTGAGAAAATAATAATATTGGATTATTACTCTCATGGACGAGTCACAATGATGAAATGCCATTGGTTTGATTCGATGACGAGACATGGCACATTTATTGATGATTGTGGATTTCGAGTAATTAATATGACCCGCACTCTTGCAACTGAAGAACCATATGTGTTGGCATCAATGGCTAAACAAGTTTTTTATGTCAAAGATCAACTTCAACCAGAATTTGGTGTCGTAGTTGAAGTAATTCCAAGACATATTTTTGATGATGCTGATGATGGAATTGACACTGTCCCTATTGCCATTGGAACCAATCCATTTATTTCTTTTGATGACTCCAATAGCTCAATTGTCAGAGTTGATTGTGAACCTGATGTTGTGGTTGGAAATATATAGAATCATTCATCCATGTTCTCAATTCTTTTGGTTTACCTCGAGTTGGGTTGTTAAGGTTGGTAATATTCATATTTATTTAGTATTGATCACAAATATGTTTTAGCTGACTTGACCGTTATGTGAATTTTCAATGTTTATTGGTTGCTGTTTTATTTGAATTGCATTTTCTAATTTGGAATTGAACTGTATTCAAACCAAATTAAACAATATTTCTAACTTGGTGAACATTACAACTTGTATGTTTTATTAAATTCATTCAAGCTCTTCTAAAACAATTGATAGCTAAATTACCAATGAATCCCCTCATTCCCTCATATATTTAGTTTTTTGGTTTACACATTAATTTTCTTTTTCTAATTAATTACATATTTGTTTTCCAATGCAGGAAATGAAGCCAATTGAAGAGAGACGAAGAAAAAAAATGGCGGAGAACAATCGTCGGATGGAGGAGATGGGCATTCCACCATTAGTGCCTACAGTGAGTACTTTATTTCAAATATATATATATATATTTAAAGAATATATAATGTCATGTGATTAATTTTTTTTGTAAACTTTTTTGTAGGATCCACCATTACGTCGACAGTTATTCGACGAGGAGCCTAGTACTGGTCCTAGTACTTAGGCCGGTGGTACGAGGAGGGTTCGTACCAGAGGTGGACATAGAGCTGCGCGTGCCCGACTAGACCCTGCCCCTCCCACTGACATTTCAGCCTTCCCACATTCTGATCCCAGTGTGTCGTTAGGGACACACGGGATATTTAGACCCCCCATGTTTTCGCTACCTTCTGCATCTTCTGCCCCATCATTTTCACATCCCATGATGATTCCCACTCCCCAGTCAGCATCAGGTCATACAGTTGTTCCATATTCTTTTCCTTCTACTTATGTATCTCCGAGCTTTTATATTCCATCGTCTTCGACTCCTGTTCCACCAGAGGGTGTTCCATCAGGTTCTGTGGATCCGGCGCCACTCATTGATCAGACTAGCACAGGTATATTTATAAAACCCTATCAAATTTTTATAGCAATATTTATTTTCATTATAACATGTTTTGATAAAATATTTGTTTTTCTTTCATGACATATACATCTACTGAGAGGAGGCGGGGGCGGGGCCGTACACGCATGCGTTCGGTGTGGAACCGTCGCACACAGGTTATGGTGGAATATAATGAAGACAATCAGATGGTTGAGAAAACAGGGCAGCAATGTCGGAGTTTTATGGCGATGCTTGCCAAATACTCCGACATCATTCCCGTCAACCCGCTGTCGTGGAGACATTTGCCACATGAGGTCAAAGATAGAGCTTGGGCAGAGATATGGGTAAAAAAATCTGTTGTATTTAATGCCATGAATTTTTTTTTGTACTTATATAAATTAATATTTTCATTTCATCTTCGATTTAATTTTCCTGATGGTGAGGGTGCACGACTGGAACGTCTAAAGGATTTAGGCGAGCTTTGGAGAGCCTACAAGCATGAGCTGTATATTGGCTGGCGTGCTAGAGTTGGCACTGAGTTAGAGGCGGTACCAGTCGTGGATGATTGTCCTATAGAGCAGTATCGTCAGATGATTACTCATTGGACGAGTACCCAGTTTAAGGTATGAATTACATTTGAGGTATTTAAATAATAACTTTCAAGTTTTGCATTAATATTATCCTTTGCATTATCGAATTTTATTTAGGAATCATCTGGAAAAAATAAAAAAAACATTGATGCAAAAAAATACCTCCATACACTAGGACGCACGACGATGCCGGATCATGAGAGGCAGCAGGTATGACAATTGTTTATAAGTTTTCATTACGACTTACATTTTCTTTTGTTTCCTCAATTATTTAATTATTTTCTGAAGTCTTCATATAAATTTTGTTTTCAATGTCATTGTAGAGGCAAGTAAAAAATATTGAAGGACGTGTGCCTCGAGCAAAACTGTTTTGCTCGAGTAGACGAAAAAAGGATGGACGTGCTGTCAACGAAGCGACTCAGCAGCAGATTGTAAGTTTTAATCTGTTGATTTTATATTTTAATATCTATTTCGTAACTTAATATTATATTTATATTTGTAATAGGATGCTTTAGAGGCCCTCGATGCCCAAGAAGCAGAAAATTTTGGGCCATCTGATCACTTACATCAGGTGTTGGGAGATGATCATTCTGGCAGAGTACGCTGCCTACCTAGGATAGCCCCGACGAGGTATTGGTCTGCCTCAGGTACGAGTTGTAGTGCCACCGAGCTGCAGCAAGTTAAGGCACAGGCAGAACAGGCTGAGAAAAGGGCCACAGAGACGGCAGAACAGTCTGCTAGGGCAAACAGTGCATTTATGAAATTTATTGAAGTTCTACGTCCAACACTTCCAGCAGAGGCCAGCCCAGCGATTGATGAATACATGTCGTCGATACATTCTATATATGGTGCACCAGGTGGCAGTTCCAGTGGTGGTCAGGCCGATGTCCAGCTTGAAGATGATGATGGCGAGCAGTCTGATGCGGAAGAGGAGGGAGATGAGGAGGGCGAGGAGGAGGGCGAAGGCGAGGAGGAAGGCGCTGTGGAGGGTGAGGACGATGAGGAGGACGATGACTAGGGCGATGATGATGATGATGATGGAGATGGTGATGCTGATGTGGGACATATTGATCCGTTACATTTTTGACTTGAGATTTGATGTTTAATCTATTCTAGTTGTTGGTTTTATCTAGACTCGTAGTATAAGATTGGAGTTGAGTTATTTTTATATATTGTCTGTTTTTATGGATGTTGTTGTCTTTTAGTGGTTGTGTGTTTGAGAACTCCCTGGACAACCCCCCTCATTCTTGGACCCTGGACAACCCCCCCTCCCCCTTGGACCCCGAACACCCCCCAAACACCCCCCGGACAGCCACGCGGACAGCCCCCTGGACAGCCCCCTGGACAGCCCCCCGTACAGCCCCCAACCCTCCACCCTGGACCCCGGATAGCCCCCCGGACAGCCCCCCCGGACAGCCCCCCCCCCTAGACCCCAGACAACCCCCCAAACACCCCCCGGACAACCCCCTGAACAACCCCGGACAACCCCCTGAACAACCACCGGACATCCCCCTAAACAACCCCGGACAGACCCCGCACAGCCCCCCCACCCTCCTCCTTGGTCCCCGGACAGCCCCCCGGACACCCACCGGACAGCCCCCCCGGACAGCCCCCTGGACAGCCCCCCGTACAGCCCCCAACCCTCCACCCTGGACCCCAGATAGCCCCCCGGACAGCCCCCCGGACAACCCCCCCACCCCCCCTTGGACCCCGGACAACCCCCCAAACACCCCCTGGACAGCCCCCTGAACACCCCCAGACAACCCCCAGACAACCCCCTGAACAACCCCCGGACAGCCCCCTGAACAACCCCGGACAACCCCCTGAACAACCCCCAAACACCCCCCGGACAGACCCCGCACAGCCCCCCCACCCTCCTCCTTGGTCCCCGGACAGCCCCCCGGACACCCACCGGACAGCCCCCCCGGACAGCCCCCCAGACAGCCCCTCCACCTTCCTTAATTTCATTAGCTCTGAAATGTTTCATAGCACGATCAACTAAAATCTAATCAATACTAAATATGATATAAAAATATTCTATATGAATTTCCATAAGATTTTAAGTGAAAACAAAAAGTGACATACGAAAAACTGACCAAATGCATTTGAAATGTGTTGATGCTTTAGGACAACGATCCATGGGTCATATGTGACGTGTACGAGTCATCCCCGCCTCAATCCGAGACGCGGTGTGGTCGGAACAACTCAAAGTGTATGTCTTTTGTTTCAAAAGGACATCATTTTAAGTGAAAACCATCAACTGGCATACGGAAAACCGGCCAAACGCATTCGGATTGTGTTGATACTTTAAGACAACGATCCATGGGTCATTTGAGACGTGTACGAGTCAACCCTGCCTCAATCCGAGGTCGTCCGCTATGAATTTGACCGTTGGACGCCCGTTTTGGCCGTTTATGACACCAGAACTGCGTTGTCGGTCACTGCGGGCACACAGCACGTCCGATTGATGCGCCGTCTGCTCGAACACTTCAGAAATCACTGTCCCGTATTTGTCGTCTGATTTCAGGCCATTCCGACTTCGTTCGGCCCGTTTGGACCCTCCTCACGCGCGTTTACGAAGCGCGTGCATCACTTAAAACACGAATATTGAGCCGTACCGTGCAAACCGCATGTCTGATTGATGTTCCGTCTCCGCGTACACGTCACGAATAATAATTATAATGTTTTACGGTGGTTTTGGGTGAATCCGTGGTCGTCCGCTATGAATTTGACCGTTGGACGCCCGTTTTGGCCGTTTATGACACCATAACTGCGTTGTCGGTCACCGCGGGCACACGGCACGTCCGATTGACGTGCCGTCTGGTCGACCACTTCATAAATCACTCACCCATATTTGTCGTCTGATTTCAGGCCATTCCGACATCGTTAGGCCCGTTTGGACCCCCCCTCACGCGCGTTTCGAAGCGTGCGCATCACTTAAAACATGAATATTGAGCCGTACCGGGCAAACCGCACGTCCGATTGACGTGCCGTCTACGCGTACACGTCACAAATAATAATTAGAATGTTGCACGGTGGTTTCGGGTGAATCTCTGGTCGTCCGCTATGAATTTGACCGTTTAACGCCCGTTTTGGCCGTTTATGACACCCGAATTGCGTTCTCGGTCACCGCGGGCACAGGTCATGTCCGATTGCTGTGCCGTCTGCTCGACCACTTCAGAAATCACTCACCCGTATTTGTCGTCTGATTTCAGGTCATTCCAACATCGTTCGGCCCGTTTGGACCCCCCTCACGCGCGTTTACGAAGCGCACGCATCACTTAAAACAAGAATATTGAGCCGTACCGGGCAAACCGCACGTCCGATTGACGTGCCGTCTGCTCGTACACGTCACAAATAATAATTAGAATGTTTCACGGTGATTTCGGGTGAATTCGTGGTCGTCCGCTATGAATTTGACTGTTGGACGCCCGTTTTGGCCGTTTATGACACCATAACTGCGTTGTCGGTCACCGCGGGCACACGGCACGTCCGATTGACGTGCCCTCTGTGCGTACACGTCACGAATAATAATTAGAATGTTTCACGGTGGTTTCGGGTGAATACGTGGTCGTCCGCTATGAATTTGACCGTTGGACGCCCGTTTTGTCCGTTTATGACACCATAACTGCGTTGTCGCTCACCGCGGGCACACGGCACGTCCGATTGACGTGTCGTCTACTCGACCACTTCATAAATCACTCACCCGTATTTGTCGTCTGATTTCAGGCCATTCCGACATCGTTCGGCCCGTTTGGACCCCCCTCACGCGCGTTTCGAAGCGTGCGCATCACTTAAAACACGAATATTGAGCCGTACCGGGCAAACCGCACGTCCGATTGACGTGCCGTCTGCGCGTACACATCACGGATAATAATTAGAATGTTTCACAGTGGTTTCAGCTCAATCTGAGGTCGTACGCTATGAATTTGACCGTTGGACGCCCGTTTTGGCCGTTTATGACACCATAACTGCATTCTCGGTCACCGCGGGCACACAAGAAGTCCGATTGACGTGCCGTCTACTCGACCACTTCATAAATCACTCACCCGTATTTGTCGTCTGATTTCAGGCCATTCCGACATCGTTCGGCCCGTTTGGACCCCCCTCACGCGCGTTTACGAAGCGCGTGCATCACTTAAAACAAGAATATTGAGCTGTACCGGGCAAACCGCACGTCCGATTGACGTGCCGTATGCGCGTACACGTCACAAATAATAATTAGAATGTTTCACGGTGGTTTCGGGTGAATCCGTGGTCGTCCGCTATGAATTTGACCGTTGGACGCCCGTTTTGGCCGTTTATGACACCATAACTGCGTTGTCTGTCACCGCGGGCACACGGCACGTCCGATTGACGTGCCGTCTGCTCGACCACTTCAGAAATCACTCACCCGTATTTGTCGTCTGATTTCAGGTCATTCCGACATCGTTCGGCCCGTTTGGACCCCCCTCACGCGCGTTTACGAAGCGCGCGCATCACTTAAAACAAGAATATTGAGCCGTACCGGGCAAACCGCACGTCCGATTGACGTGCCGTCTGCGCTTACACGTCACAAATAATAATTAGAATGTTTCACGGTGGTTTCGGGTGAATCTGTGGTCGTTCGCTATGAATTTGACCGTTGGACGCCCGTTTTGGCCGTTTATGACACCATAACTGCGTTGTCGGTCACCGCGGGCACACGGCATGTCAGATTGACGTGCCGTCTGCGCGTACACGTCACGAATAATAATTAGAATGTTTCACGGTGGTTTCGGGTGAATCCGTGGTCGTCCGCTATGAATTTGACCGTTGGACGCCCGTTTTGGCCGTTTATGACACCAGAACTGCGTTGTCAGTCACCGCGGGCACACGACACGTCCGATTGATGCGCCGTCTACTCGAACACTTCAGAAATCACTGTCCCGTATTTTTCGTCTGATTTCAGGTCATTCCGACTTCGTTCGGCCCGTTTGGACCCTCCTCACGCGCGTTTACGAAGCGCGCGCATCACTTAAAACACGAATATTGAGCCGTACCGTGCAAACCGCATTCCCGATTGACGTGCCGTCTGCGCGTACACGTCACGAATAATAATTAGAATGTTTCACGGTGGTTTCGGGTGAATCCGTGGTCGTCCGCTATGAATTTGACCGTTGGACGCCCGTTTTGGCCGTTTATGACACCATAACTGCGTTGTCGGTCACCGCGGGCACACGGCACATCCGATTGACGTGTCGTCTACTCGACCACTTCATAAATCACTCACCCGTATTTGTCATCTGATTTCAGGCCATTCCGACATCGTTCGGCCCGTTTGGACCCCCCTCACGTGCGTTTCGAAGCGTGCGCATCACTTAAAACACGAATATTGAGCCGTACCGGGAAAACCGCACGTCCGATTGACGTGCCGTCTGCGCGTACACGTCACAAATAATAATTAGAATGTTGAACGGTGGTTTCGGGTGAATATCTGGTCGTCCGCTATGAATTTGACCGTTTAACGCCCGTTTTGGCCGTTTATGACACCCGAACTGCGTTCTCGGTCACCGCGGGCACAGGTCATGTCCGATTGATGTGCCGTCTTCTCGACCACTTCAGAAATCACTCACCCGTATTTGTCGTCTGATTTCAGGTCATTCCGACATCGTTCGGCCCGTTTGGACCCCCCTCACGCGCGTTTACGAAGCGCGTGCATCACTTAAAACAAGAATATTGAGCCGTACCGGGAAAACCGCACGTCCGATTGACATGCCATCTGCGCATACACGTCACAAATAATAATTAGAATGTTTCACGGTGGTTTCGGGTGAATCTGTGGTCATCTGCTATGAATTTGACCGTTGGACGCCCGTTTTGGCCGTTTATGACACCATAACTGCGTTGTCGGTCACAGCGGGCACACGGCACGTCCGATTGACGTGCCGTCTGCGCGTACACGTCAAGAATAATAATTATAATGTTTCACGGTGGTTTCGGGTGAATCCGTGGTCGTCCGCTATGAATTTGACCGTTGGACGCCCGTTTTGGCCGTTTATGACACCATAACTGCGTTGTCGGTCACCGCGGGCACACGGCACGTCCGATTGACGTGCCGTCTGCTCGACCACTTCATAAATCACTCACCCGTATTTGTCGTCTGATTTCAGGCCATTCGGACATCGTTCGGCCCGTTTGGACCCCCCTCACGCGCGTTTCGAAGCGTGCGCATCACTTAAAACACGAATATTGAGCCGTACCGGGCAAACCGCACGTCCGATTGACGTGCCGTCTACGCGTACACGTCACGGATAATAATTAGAATGTTTCACGGTGGTTTCAGCTCAATCCGAGGTCGTACGCTATGAATTTGACCGTTGGACACCCGTTTTGGCCGTTTATGACACCATAACTGCGTTCTCGGTCACCGCGGGCACACGACAAGTCCGATTGATGTGCCATCTGCTCGAACACTTCAGAAATCACTCACCCGTATTTTTCGTCTGATTTCAGGACATTCCGACATCGTTCGACCCGTTTGGACCCCCCTCACGCGTGTTTACGAAGCGCGTGCATCACTTAAAACCAGAATATTGAGCCGTACCGGGCAAACCGTACGTCCAATTGACGTGCCGTCTGCGCGTACACGTCAAAAATAATAATTAGAATGTTTCACGGTGGTTTCGGGTGAATCCGTGGTCGTCCGCTATGAATTTGACCGTTGGACGCCCGTTTTGGCCGTTTATGACACCATAACTGCGTTGTTGGTCACCGCGGGCACACGACACGTCCGATTGACGTGCCGTCTGCGCGTACATTTCACGGATAATAATTAGAATGTTTCAAGGTGGTGTCAGCTAAATCCGAGGTCGTACGCTATGAATTTGACCGTTGGACGCCCGTTTTGGCCGTTTATGACACCATAACTGTGTTGTCGGTCACCGCGGGCACACGACAAGTCCGATTGACGTGCCGTCTGCTCGACCACTTCATAAATCACTCACCCGTATTTGTCGTCTGATTTCAAGCCATTCCGACATCGTTAGGCCTGTTTGGACCCCCCTCACGCGCGTTTACGAAGCGCGCGCATCACTTAAAACACGAATATTGAGCCGTACCGTGCAAACCGCATGTCCGATTGACATACCGTCTGCGCGTACACGTCACGAATAATAATTAGAATGTTTCACGGTGGTTTCGGGTGAATCCGTGGTCGTCCGCTATGAATTTGACCGTTGGACGCCCGTTTTGGCCGTTTTTGACACCATAACTGCGTTGTCGGTCACCGCGGGCACACGGAACGTCCGATTGACGTGTCGTCTACTCGACCACTTCATAAATCACTCACCCGTATTTGTCGTCTGATTTCAGGCCATTCTGACATCGTTCGGCCCATTTGGACCCCCTCACGCGCGTTTCGAAGCGTGCACATCACTTAAAACACGAGTATTGAGCCGTACCGGGAACACCGCACGTCCGATTGACGTGCCGTCTTCGCGTACACGTCACAAATAATAATTAGAATGTTTAACGGTTGTTTCAGGTGAATCTCTGGTCGTCCGCTATGAATTTGACCGTTTAACGCCCGTTTTGGCCGTTTATGACACCCGAACTGCGTTCTCGGCCACCGCGGGCACAGGTCATGTCCGATTGATGTGACGTCTGATCGACCACTTCAGAAATCACTCACCCGTATTTGTCGTCTGATTTCAGGCCATTCCGACATCGTTCGGCCCGTTTGGACCCCCCTCACGCGCGTTTACGAAGCGCGCGCATCACTTAAAACAAGAATATTGAGCCGTACCGGGCAAACCGCACGTCCGATTGACGTGCCGTCTGCGCGTACACGTCACGAATAATAATTAGAATGTTTCTCGGTAGTTTCAGCTCAATCCGAGGTCGTCCTCTATGAATTTGACCGTTGGACGCCCGTTTTGGCCGTTTATGACACCAGAACTGCGTTGTCGGTCACCGCGGGCACACGGCACATCCGATTGACGTGCCGTCTGTGCATACACGTCACGAATAATAATTAGAATGTTTCACGGTGGTTTCATCTCAATCCGGAGACGCGGTGTGGCCGGCACCACTCAAAGTGTCCGTCTTTTGTTTCAAAAGGACGACATTTTAAGTGAAAAGCATCAACTGGCATACGGAAAACCAACCAAACGCATTCTGAATCTGTTGATAATTTATCCCAACAATCCATGGGTCATATGTGACGTGTACGAGCCAACCCGGGATGAATCCGAGTCGCGGTGTGGCCGGGATAAGTCTAAGTGGCTCTCTTTTGTTTAAAATGAACACCATTTTAAGTACATACGGAAAAACGAGCAAACGGATTCGGTTTCCATTGAAACATTAGGAGAACGATCCATGGGTCATATGTGACGTGTACGAATCAACCCCGACACAATCGGAGACGCGGTGTGGCCGACACCACTCAAAGTGTCGGTCTTTTGTTTCAAGAAGACGTCATTTTAAGTGAAAATCATCAAGTGACATACGAAAAACCGACCAAAGGCATTCGGACTGTGTCGATACTTTAGCACAAGGATCCATGGGTCGTATGTGATGTGTACGAGTCAATCCCGCCTCAATCCGAGGAGCGGTGTGGCCAACACCGTTCTAACTGTGTATCTTTTGTTTAAAATGGACATGATTATAAGTGAAATGAACAACTGGCATACGCAAAACCGACCAAACGCATTCCGAATCTGTTGATAATTTATCACAACGATCCATCAGTCATATGTGACATGTACGAGCCCACTCGGGCTCAATCCGAGTCGCGGTGTGGCCGGGATCAGTCTAATTGGATCTCTTTTGATTAAAATGGACATCATTTTAAGTACATACGGAAAACCGACCAAACGCATTCGGTTTCTGTTGAAACTTTAGGAGAACGATCTATGGGTCATATGTGAGGTGTACGAGTCATCCCCGACTCAATCCGAGGCGCGGTGTGGCCAACACCGCTCTAACTGTGTCTGTTTTGTTTAAAATGGGTAGGATTATAAGTGAAAAGAACTGACATACGCAAAACCGACCAAACGCATTCGGTTTCCATTGAAACATTAGGAGAACGATCCATGGTTCATATGTGACGTGTACCAATCATCCCCGTCTCAATCGGATTCCACATATAATTGTCATCTAAATTTTAAATTGAATTATATATGAATTATGTATGTTTATGAATTGTAAATTAATTATGGATGTGTATAGTTTCAGGATCCATTATATGTTAAATGTGTATGAATTTGTTCGTAATTGTATATGTATGTTTTAGTTTATTACAGGTACATTAGTTGGATCGAAAATGAGGTGAGAATGAGGCCTAATGAGATGAGAGGTGGCTGATGTACAGAGGGGCTGTGCAAATTGCAGGCTGCTGCAATTTGCAGCCTAGGGTATGCCAACGGTTTTAAACCGTTGGCATAGAATCTTAAAAATATGTTTTTACCAACGGTTCATTGAACCGTTGGTAATAACTCTTTTCCCAACGGTTTAGAACCGTTGGGAAAGAGTTCATCCAAATGTATATTTAGTTTTCCCAACGGTGGAAAAACTATTGATTTTTCCCAACGGTTTTTGAAAACCGTTGGGAAAAACAGTGTTCTGAGTTTTGCCAACGGTTTGACAACCGTTGGGAATCTTTTTTAGTATTTTTCTCAGCCTACACCAACGGTTCAATTTAAACCGTTGGGAAAAGTTTTTCCCAATGGCTTACTTTCCTACGGTTGGCAGAACCGTTGGTATAACATATACCAACGGTTCCCCAGCCTTTCCCAAGAGTTCTAAACCGTTGGGACATCCTCTATTTCCAGTAGTGAATCACAGGACAATTTCATCATTATAACAACTATACAAAATAGTTTATTGAAGGGGTTAAATAGAGTGAAATATATTCTCTCCATACATGGAGATCATATATAAAATAAATTCTATGTAGAAAAACAAATTATAAAATTAATAATTAGAAATCAAAAGGAATATTATAATAGGAGTACTTGAAATAAAAATGGACATCATAACATCCGTTTCAATCATTGCATTCATATAAAATCATTCTAGGACAATATTAAGAATATGGAATCACCTTAGTAGGGACATTTTGCTGGTGAGTTGGATTAATCTTGTGTTAAAAAATTTCTAAGTAAATATGCGTGGTAGGATGGGGTATATTTATAATATAATATGGCGTATTTAATATTTATTTATAATAGAATAAATAGATTTAAAAATTATATTAATGGGTAAATATATTTTTCGCTAGTTATTAATTTTAGGGATATTATTTCATATATTTCGGTCCATTAAGATGTAATAATATAGACCATATATTTATATCACATTTTAATTATACCAAATCATTTGACTATCATAGGAAATTGAAAAAAATACCCATTTGGATAATTTTTATGCATGGATTTTGAAATAATATTTATTTTTTAAATTTAATTTTTATAATTAGGTAATTTTTAGGCCTACATAAAAATCACTACATAATATAATAACATATTTTTTATGATATTAACTACATTATATGCTTTAAAAAATAAATATGTATGGGTTAAAATATTTTAATATTTATATTTAATTATATATTATGTAATGTGAATATTTTAATAAGGTATAATTTATGTAAAATTTTCGTGAATTTATTAATATTGATTCCCTATTTAAGTAATTATTCCCACTAATATAATTTCAGTTTCTTCATTTGAAAATATAATTTTTGTCAAACTCAATATTAATTCATATATATGTATATATGACATTTATTAATTAAATATTGATAAATAAAAAAATTATTTTATTAAAAATAACATATAAAAATTCATTATAGTATGGTCTAGATACATTACCCATTATAAAAATAGTGTATTCCTTAAGGGTACAGTGTGTGATGGTCAAATATTCTTGAAAACTTTTGGAAACATGGTTTGGTCTATGAAAAATATATTCCTAAACACCTCTTTTAAATGGTTTCACTCTTTTTTGTGCTATTGGAACTCATCTTGGGATTGGTAAAAATCCAATCAAACCTATCCCATGTAATTTCGAATCTCTAATAAATGGGCTCTATATGATACAATATTTTTGGTTGAGGTCATGTCTTCTTAAATCTATTTTAAATGGATTTGATAATAACTCATATTATATATGAATCATAATGGTAAATATATAATGACCAAATTATTAATTTTTATTTTTCCTAATAGAATTTTTAATTTTAACAGATATAACTTATAACTATCCAACATAATCAAAGTACTACATGTGATTTCTTTAAACTCATTAAATAATGGTATATTTTATCATTTGAAAATGGAATTTTATTTTCAATATATTAATAAATTAATTTATTCATCCCAAAAAAATTATCCCATGTATTCTATTTTAATATAGTAATGTATATGATGGTACATATTTTTCATTACGACTTCATCTTACAATTATTCTTTCTCAATCTTTTAGTTTGGACATTGAACATTCAATAGGTGAGTTGTCTTGATTTGTTTAACAAAATATCTATGATATAATAAGTTTTTAGTATATTACTCATATGAATTAACATCTTATAATGGTTCCACATACGGGTATAGTACTTGTGAGTGGTCAGTAATGTACTTCCTCATGAAGGATACATAGAAAAATAATATACCTGATATAGGTTAGGTGGCAGTATGATATGATAGTCCACAATTCTGATGTTTTCAATGATCTCAATGGGGAATATGTTCCAAAGAATATTATTAATATTATTCCCATAACTAAATAATTTCATCCATGGTGATACATGAAGGAACACCTTATCATTAAACTCAGACAATATAACTAATCAATGGTTATAAAGATACATTTTCTATCAAATTTATACATATTTAGTATTATCTGGAATATATTAATACATATCATTCATCTATTATGATCATTTAAAATAATATTTCATTCTATGAATTAATCACAACATGTTAGAGTATGTAACCCATTCCCATACAAAGCCCCATATGGTGTAATTTTAATACAATAATTGAATTTTTTGTTATATGAGAAATATACTACGATAAGGTGATGTCGTAATCATCATGGGAAATCCATTGAACACGATATCATTATATCCTATAGATATTAAATGTTTATATATTCCTTACCATCCTTATAAGGGTATCACAATGTACTAAAACTCATTATGGTATCCAATTATTTTTAAATCCATCCCTAGAACCTCATGATAGTATTATGATTTCAATCATATATATTTGGGGGGGGGGGGTCACCCAATGCTCTCTTACCACATCCATACTTATATCATGTTGTGTTATTTAAGATATAAAAATTACATGTATCAATTAAATTCACTGACCTTAAATTGATATTTATAACCACCTAAAAATAATTATTTTCTTTTATGCATTTTTGGGAGTCCTGTATTGAATTCCATGCTTATATGTTTCCTTTTTCATACTAGTATGGGTAATGTTTTTAACAGAACCATAAAATTAACCCATTTTGTATCAAATTGTTTTCATAAAAATCAGTTAGATATTAATTCTATAATCATCCTCTTAATGTTATCTCGTCATATTTCCATATTAAGTCCTTTATATGTCATAGTTTCCCTAGTTGAATAGATATGGATTAGAATAGTAGATATTCTGTAAAATACCACATCAATTGTGGTTGTGATGGGACACTTATCTAGGTTTCCAAACATATTAGTCCATTATTAGAAATATTAAAAAATTTAATATTATACAACATTTTTTAATAATCCATGTCATCATTTTGGTCCTCAAAGATCCTCTAAATATTTGATGGCAGAGTAGTTATTATTACAATCTCCAACGTTCTCATTTGTAAAAAGTCTTATCAATTTAATTCCTCATATATTATATGGAAACCTATTTATTTATACGTAGATAATCATCAACTTTGTTAAATTTCCTATGGATTATATGAATCAAACTATCATAATATTTTATTATCTCTAACAATCATTTATGTTGCATATTCAGTTAATTCTTTATGAGAATACTGTTGAGAAATTTATGATTTGTATATATGTCACACTTTTCCTCATATGTATAATGTCATGTACTCAAGATCAAGATGATATCCTCATAAAATCCTAAATCATTTGTTGTGTACTTCATCTCATTGATCATTTTTAATGGAATGCATCGATTATCACTATATCAGTATACATTAGTACAAAAACCAATCCAATTTTTGACGCATTAGTATAGATCTGAAATCCTTCCCCATGAGAGAACTGGAATTGTGATCATCCTGTTCATTAATTCATTAAAAATTCCCCTATATACTTTATTGAAGAAAATCATTAAAAAAAATTTGTATTATTTTCTAGTGGCCATGAAAATATTAATATGTCTTCCAAAAAATATATTGTACCCATGAAATATAATGAAATTATTGATCTGCAATATACATGTTGAAATTGGTCATCCTCCAATTTCTTCCATTTTTGATGGATCTATTGATATCCACTTACTTGTGACAATATACCCTATTATTATTAATTTATATATTCAAAACTCAGAATTATTATACTTCACATTAATATTTCTTTTTCAAGGATGTTAGTACATCATTAAAATTTTCCTTATTTTCATCATTACTATTAGAGTAAATAATAATATTTCCTATATATATTACCCAAAATATTAAAATTAATCCTCATTGACACTATTAGTAATATCATTGTAGATATATGGAAAATTAGTTGGACCAAATGGCACAAATATGAACTCATTGTTTCTATAAGTTATTTAAAAAAACAAATCATTGATATATAATAATTCATCACAATTATATAACAAAATCCCAATGAGAGACCCATCTTAGTGAAGTACTATTCTCTAATTTGCGGATTGAATAAGTCATAATACCATGGAATAGGTTATATGTTCATTATTGTGGTCCTATTAAACTCATTATAATTAATATGGAGGTCTATTGAATCATCATTCTTCTTGATAGGGAGAATCAATTCACCCTATAATGAATCACATGGGCGTATAATCAAATTATAATGTTTCTACATTAGTTTTTTATTTAACTCTTCATAATCAATAATCACCACTCAATATGGATTCTTAGATATTATATAATATCTAGGTATGTGAACTATTTGAAAATTAACCAAATATCATTGTGGAAAACAAATAAATTCATTGAGAATCATATCAACAACTTCCCTTTTAATGTTACTGTTATCAATAATGGTATTTTATTTAATCTCAGTCATTGAATCTAGATATATCCTAATTTGAAAATAAAATCTATGCTTGTTATGATGATACCAAATGATATTCATCCTCCACATTTCACATTTATTGAATCCGATGGTGATTCATTATACAAAGGGTTATTTCCCTATATTGTTAATTTATGTTGTCATTATATAATGATTAACAATCGATACCCATAATTTAAATGAATATAACTAATAGAGAACGAAAAATATTTTATATGGCGTTTATCCCAATTTATCTATAGATGAGGTGTAATATACATGGGTAATGATGATTACCCATAATTTCATGTTCACATAATTTCCATTTATATGTGTTGGGGTGGGGTTTGGATATATAGAGTAATATTATGTGATAAGAAAGAATTATTAGGACCCAAATCAGATAGTATGTTTACTATTAATGGATGAAAAACATGCATAATTTTTGGGACGTTGTTGTAAAGATCCACCTCATTAGTTGTGATTCCATAAGATCACTCTTTCCATCTAGGGAATATAGGGGTTTTCAACCATTTATTATTAACAACCCTATATTTAGTACATTAATTCACATAATGTAATTATTTAATGGGGATGAAACATATAAACATTGAATGTCAGTTGAATAAATATATTCATTATTATATAATTTTAGTGGGTTTCACCATGCATATTCACATGATTGGTTCTATTTTATCTCACACCTAATTTCCCACCTTGTCCCCTCCATGTAATTTTTTGGATTTTGTTTCCCACATTTTTGAAAAGTTAGAATATTTTTTTATTACCCCCAAGGGATTTCTCCTTCACAACCCCATAATTAGAAAACATTATATGATTTTTTTCTCCTGTGTAGTGTGTCCCTTGAGATTCAGTAATCCTTATTTTGAGTATGAAGACTATCTAACAATTTCACTAAATCTTTCATATTGTCTAATTGACCAATCATTTCATAGAATCATCAGAAGCCCAAAAAATATGATGTCTATATTGAATATAGGGGAGAAGAAAAGGATGGATTCACTTCTTGGAATACATCTGATTTTAACCTCATACTCCCAGATTTATTCATATTAATTTTTCATGAGAAAATGTAAATACCTATTAATTTTATTCTATAGAGTGGAATGAAAATATTTATTGAAAACAATTTTCTCTACTTATTTCATCTCCGTCTCTTTGATCTATTCATAGAGATTCATTTTTTAAATCAGTTTATATCATTAATATGATTGTCCCTCATTATATCCAACATATAGTGTGAGAATCTAATTCATAGAGCATTATGTTATAGAAAAAATTGTTTAACTATATTTCAATAATTTTTCCATTAATATGGTATTAGATAATTCACTAAATTTCAAATGTTGTTTTCATATAAAAGCCTCAATTTTAACTTTCCCTTTCTTCAAGTGATTTGAGATTCCATCATAATTAATGTATCTATTCAGATTATGAAAATAATAATAATTTTTTATCAAAATGTTCTATACTCTTACTACCATGATATTGGACATCTCATTTTGATAGGCATTACATTTCTCATAACATTGTTTGATGGATTGGTTCCTCCAATTTATAGTGATTCATGGTAGTAATGTCAATAAAAGAGGTAAAATTTTTATAACTATTGAAATCAGTAATGGGAAATAATTAAAATTTAAGGATAAATGATTAGTTACATATATTCCATATCTTATAAATTTAAAGTGATAAATATAAGTTATCCATGATCTGATTCATAACATGAAATCATATGGGAATTTTTTTACATAAATTTCCACATTGAGATTTGATGTTTTCAAAATAATATCTCACTAGAGTGTATAACTATGTGGGTGTCAAATCATTTTTGCCTTGAAATAGTTGATAATTGAGTCAAATTAATATGTGTTGAATTCTTTGATGTTATCCCTTTGAACAACTATATCATAGCCACATTCAATTTATGGTGAAAATATAAGGACTTTGTTTCTCGGAAACCACATAAATAATACATTACCAAAATATAATAACTTTTCCTATATTTATTATTATCAGCAATGCATTTGAAACATCATTTTAATCAAAATTTATTAATTAACTAGAAATTTCTCTAATAATATATATGAAAAACAATATATTTTAATACACTTATTTATGAATTATTACATTTGGTCACCCTTAATATAATCCCTAGAGATCAAAAGGCCTAGTTTCATTGGGAAGATAGATAAATATCAGTATAAAACCAAACATGGATACAAAGACAATATCTAAATAATATAATATATTCTACTAATATATTTTGATATTCTCAAACAATATATGATAACCGAGGGACATACATAATAATCAGATGATAAATAAATCACAGTAAGATAATAATCAAATAATTACTTAATGTGAAGGACTACATGTGATCTTACAATTATAAAATTACATAATATAATGTTCAAAATGATAATAATGAATATAAAATCGATGTATAACATTTTAACCTAATATATTTAAAGTTATGATAAGAAACCAAAACAAAATACATTATATACATAATTTAAAATACTATGGTGAGATATCATTGCATATTTAGAATAATATGACTTATCAAGCACCATATATGTCATTCCATGAGATAAAAATATTACCCAACACATTTGTGGGGTATATAAATACATTCTAACTAGTAATATTCAAATCATGAACATGAATTAATATTATACATATTAGAGAACATAAAAATTAATTTCATCTCTTTTTAAACCATAATCAATGATTGTGGGATACATATATGGATGTCCCAAATTAATAAAGGTTTGAGTCTTCTAATATAACACCATTGATTAGAAATGGGGATTTGTATTTAGAAAAAAATATTATGGAGTGGAATATATTGGGGTAATTCTAATAGCATATCAATTGTAGATAATGGATCAGGGAAGGGGTTAATTATGGTGAAAGCCATTCTACCATCACATGGGAACTGGAAGGATAAATATATGAATGTGAAAAAATCTTAAATCTTCTATAATTGTAAATAAAAATTCCAACAACAATTAGATCACTCAAAATATGAAGGGATATGAGAGGATATGTTATATTTATAGGGATCATCTAAAATATTATGAAATGCATTTTTAGAGAAATGAAACACCATGGATATGGTTGAGGGAGGGGTAACGTTATTAAATTTTAGATCAATGAGTTTACATATAAGTATTGGGTATACATATGGGTATTTTTTAAATTGGAGGGGAGTTATTTATTAGTTTATAAACTTATGTTTATGAATCTATATGAAATAATAAAAAAACATACCCATTATTTTTTGCATTGTTTTTCCAAATTCTGTGTATTTTTAGAGAATGTTTAGACTATCTACAAAATTCTATATAATAATAGCCCTGGTGGAGTGATATAAATTCATGTTCATAAAGAAATTATTTTATATAAAATAATGTAAAATATAGGTATTTGGGGATTTATGAATGGTTTATAAAAAATAGCAATTATCATCAATATTATTTAATTTTAATGGGGATTTATATTTTTTATATTGTATAGATTATAAAGAATTCAGTACATCACTTTTTTGAGATTATGATTTCATAATAAAGACTATGTTTATATATAAATTAATATATATAAAAAATTATATATTCCATAAATAGTATGAAAAATCCACCATAAGATAATTTGGAGGTACAAATTTCAATAATAATATTGATTTTTGAAATAAATTTGTTAAAATGGGAATGATATGTTTTATATTGAAAACATTATTTTCTAAAAAAATTCTATTTTTATAATATTTACTTCATTCTCGCTATTATAAAAACAATTTTTCGACTTAATTAATTTTTTTTAATTTTTATATAAATGTTTATTTTTTCAAAATACCATTTTATTAATATAACATTTATAAGAAAACATAATATTTAACCAAATATTTTATGAGTTGAATTTATATATTTCCTAAATGTACAAATTGAGTTTCATAATTTCAATTTTTTTTTATAAAACTCATTATATAATAATATATATTTATGAATTTATAATAAAAAAGTATAAAAAATAATATTTATTTATTTATGAGAAAATATTTAAATTTAGATAAATATGATTTAGATATATAACCCATTATTAATCTCTTGTATTCTATTATGGTATGGTGTGGGATTATGAAAATTTTGGATTTGCGGTTTTACAAACTAGGTTTCTGATGTTATCTCAATAAGTGTGAACTTCTTCGAAAAATGTGTTATCTCTTATTTCAATTGTTGGATCTCGTTTGGGGTTGGTCAATATCAAATCCTTGTGATACCATATTTCTATGATATTCTGTTAAATGTGCATCATATTTTTTGAACTTACTATTATATGTAATCAATTCATCTCTATTTGGGTATTTTATTTTATCATACCCCATAATATAAAATAATTATAATGGGGAACATACAATTGATATATTTTCAGTGGTTAATATTCTTAAAATTATTTTAATTCCTATAGAATATATCATATGATAGTCCAACGTAACCAATATAGTGCATGTTTTTTTTGTAACATCCTAAAATAATATGTAATTTATTCATTTGAAAAGGGTATTTTATTTTAAACAATCCAGGTCGTTTTAATAATCCTATTTAAAATTCATCAATGGATCCCCCTATGTTTTCTTGGATGTTATCTACTTTCTCTAACCTATCATGTTTTTCAATCTGGAGTCTAGTAACCTCATGAGTTTTGGGATCCATGTGACCTCATATTTCTAGGCCTATGGTTAATCAACATACCTCTCTTCATTTTGGATGTATCATAATATTCATCAAAATTATTATAATTAATCCTACATAATGCAATTGATTTGAATAATGCGTTTTTCAAATTATTTTCTTGATTCCATAAGGATGTAGATATTCATATCCCTTAAAAATATTATGACAATCATAATGAATTATTATTCATAGTATTTCATTTTTTATTAATTTAAATAATTAAATTATTATCCTGGAACAGGAAATGGATATTTCAATGAACCTAATTACCATTAATTTTTATAAAATTTGAGCACTCAAACGTTTTTCTTCCTATTTTGTGTTATATTTTAAGAGACTATCAATGATTTCTGTCATTGTGAAAATAAATTTTTCTTGGAACCTTTTTTTTCCAAGTTATTGTTTTGGAATATGATACAATAGATGCAATACAATATTATGTTAATTATGAATTAAAAGTTTAATCACATATATATTGTCAATGAACTATTTAAACTAATAAAATTAAAATAATGTTAGAATATACCATGATAACTATGATGAAATTTTATTAATTTCCTTATATTTTTATTCTTTATATTGGGAAGATGATGTGTGATGTTTTGTTTTGATATTTTATGATGTGTGGTTGTTGTGATGCGTGGTTGGTATAGTGATATGGTGGAATTATGTAGTTGTTTTTTCTTATTTATTGTTGTGGTGATAATTGGATGGGATTGGAAATAACTACTGATAAATGAGGTGACATATTTTAATTTGAATATGGAATATTTATTTTTTGGGGGAAAAGGTGTGTACTTGAATTGGTTAAATGAGTACATTAAAATCGATATGTGTTAATTGGATTAATTGAATTGTAATATTAATGAAAATATTGTATGAAATAGTAATGATGGTAACATTTGAGTTAAAAAAAGCTGTGTAATTCATGATTAAGTAAAACATTTAATTAATGTGGGGATTTTCCATAAAAGGATTATTATTAATATGAAATTAATGGGATATATAAATAATTTCGTTTGTAATGGAAAAATCTAGAAATTGGATTAATTTGAAATTAATAAGGAAATCAAACATCAATATTATGTCATGAATGTATGATTTTATAGACATAATGCATTATCAAAACTATGTGTGTTTTTAGGCCTTTGTGTAAATATTGTTGGTGGGTTGCTATTTTTTTGAAAACCAAATGGAAGGGAAAATATGTTACAATATTATATATTTATTTTTATTATTATTTCAATACGTACCCTATCGGAGTTAAGAACTATTTTCTCAAACCAAAATGTTTTGGAGTTTTCCCCACCCCTATTTCTAGGGGTATTTTATATTAATGGGTTGGTAATTATAGTGGTAAAAATTACACTGGTGGTGATTTTTGATAATATTTTGAGGTGGTTTATTGTGTGGGTATGGAGTGGTAAGAGGAAGGGGTGAGGTTAAGGAAGTTCATTGTCAAAATAGTGTAATTATATAATTAGAGATTTGATTTTTATTCCATGGTCTATGTGAGTCAATAAGAGAAGTGATGTGACTCCCTAGGTGTCTTTGGTAATGATGTGGTGTGATGGACTAGGTGTCATTTTGTAGGATTACTAAATGAAAGATATGTGAGTCCTAGGATGTAAAATATTGGTTGTGAGAGTGGAAAACCTATGAGAATATTGTGTTGGGTACCCTTTTATCAATTTTATTATTATTATGTAAAAATAATAAGTTTTTATGAATATAATTCATGGTGAGGTCAGGAACTAGTTGAAACGATTGGTTTTTATTGATTATGAGGCATTTTCAAAGGGGAATTATTGTGATCATATTACATTTTCATGTTATTCAATGGGGTTGACCCTAATGAGTATAAATTTACTCTCATCGAAAATATATATTCAATTTTTATAGGGTTTCAAAAGGTCATTAGGGACATTGTTTGACTTTACAAGCATGGTGTTGGTTCTATGTTTGGGTTACATTCATAAGAATACTATTCTATAATTTCCATATATTCATATAAAATAATATTATTTAAAATTTTTGAGGTTTAAAATTTTACATGTGAGATAGATTATTGGTTTTTGTTTATATTATCTCTCAATACTATATAATTAAATACTTAATTTCATTGTATATTTTAGATTTTATACACATTTTTATACCCGTCCAAATGTGGCATATTTGATGGAGGACATGAGGGTCGATGTGTCTCTTACATCATTACTGTCCTAGGATGAGTTCCTCCAAACGTAGGGGGTCATGGAAATTTTCTATTATGATATGATATGAACATGTTAATAAGGTTATTTTTTGGGTTATATTTTTTTATATAATCATTAACATATGAAATAAACAAAAAGAACAGTTTACTTGTTAATAATCATCAAACTTTTATCATCATCCATTTAATTTAAATATTTTGAAACCAAAAATAGAACATCAATTATATTAACTTATTGGTTTTAAAAATAATGTAAAATGAGAAATTTATAAATATGAACAATAATTTTATGAGACTAGTAAAACAAGATTAATGTTACCTTCCCCAATTATTTATGATAACTAAAAACATACTTATATATAAAAAATGATTATAAATGACAAATATAAATGGTAAAATTTTGAATATGTTTCTTAGATATGTTTATAATGAATATAATTTATTTATTCACGATGTTTGGTGTATGTGTAAAATGAATAAGAACTAAGGTAAGGGTTTTCTTCTCAAATTTCTTTATTTGAGACATGTTTACTATTGTAAAACTATCTTACTTTATGTGGTGTATATAAATTATATTTACGATACAATATCATCAATTATCATATAATAAATTAATTTTAATATCATTTATGAACACTATATTTCATTTGATTTTAAATAATAGATTACTTATTCTCCAAGGGTATTATTACTCACATTTCTTGTATTTAAAGAATTGATACATTTTTTATAAATGTTTCCATTGTATGAAGTTATTTGGATATAAAAATATTTTACGGTTTTATATATTACATACGTTAATTATTAATTTTTAATGTTACCTATTTTGATTTGTTGTTATTTTTTTAAGAGGAATAATTTTTTATGAATCATGAAAATACAGAATTCTAATTGAATATTTATATTTCATATAAATAATTTATATTGATAAATTTTACTATAAATTGATTCTAATGAAAATATATAAAAATAATTAATATATTAATACAATTTTTGGTAATTTTAATCAATATGATAATACATTAATTTATAAAACATGTTATATTTTTTAACATGTTTAATTCAAAAACCCACTTTCTAGTCAAATCTATGAGGATAATTGTTGATTAATTTCAACCGCATGTGTGATTCTAATTTGAAAAAAATTATTCCATATTAGGAATTAAATTAATTTATAACATATATTGTGTTCATCTTATTTTTTAACCAAAAAATTAGTGAATGTAATTAAAATTAATTAGTGATCAAGATAAAAATGATTTTACATAATTTATATGCTTTAATATTGATTTTCAAAATGAACTAGAAACTTTTCCAAACCCAATATTATTTCAAATATATTTATATATAAAATTTTTAGTAAAAATAATTATTATTGGTGGCACATCATATAAGAGAAATCTCTCAATAGTGATTAGATTTTGGATTTTATTAGAATTCCACTCCACCTCCGCTATAAAAGGGAACCCCCCCCTCAAAAAATCATAGCTCTGAATCCATTTGGATAAATAAAAATATATCTTGATCTATTTAAAATTTCAACACACTCATCCAAGATAGAACCAATATTTTACAAAACATCCATGGATGTCCATACATCTAAACAAAATGGAGTTACTTGATATAGAGATAATGTTCATTAATGTGAGCATTTGTTTTTATTCATTACAAACCACATAAATTCATAATATATGTTGATTATATAATAACAAATGATTATGAAATATATTGATAAACTATTATGTTAATGGAATGACCTCTAACTAAACATGCTTCCATCAAATGTGTTATGTAATAATCATTTGTGAGTTCAGAGGACTACCTCCTCGTGAACTGATTTTTTCCATTCATATATTAGCACCATTCAATGATGGTAATAATGAATGATTTATATTTTAAATATTAAATATATAAAAATTACAATATTATTACTCATTGGGAATTTTTTTATAAAAAATACCTCCATTCCTTCAATTTTTTCTGAATACAATAACATCAGTTATTGATGCGTCGAGTACCGCCTCCTCAAAGAAATGTAATTCGTTAATTATTATGTGTAATTTATTAAATATTTTTTTAATTAAAATATGGGATATAAATATATAATAATATAAATTTTATATACATATATTTATATCAGGTACATTTGTTTCTCTTAATATTTCAAAAAATGGAAATAACATTCATGTGTATGTAGGGCCTACTGTCTCCTTGAATGGTTTATTCTATTACATAACACAAAATTTTATGGATTAATATATATACATATATAATAAATATACATAAGAAATAAATAACATTTTAAATTTTTTATATTATTATTCCATGATCCCAAAAATTGGAACCAAAAATTACATCTCAAAACATATTCGAAAAAAATCTTGTTATTAACCAAATCTATGAATGTAATGAAATATTAATAATTATTGGTTAATAAGACGTTATAATCGTAAAATATATGATATCATAAATATTAATTTTTTTCAGATATATGTTAATGAATTTTTAAGACCATTATAAAGGAGTTTAAATCATATACGAACAAACAGAAAGTGCGAGGTAAGTGAATTTCCTATATTCCTTTTATTTCTGTGATGATTATTCCATATTCAAATTCATTTCTTTTATCTAGTTTATTTAATACCCTATAAATTTGTGTATCATGAATTTATTTTATCTCATGATATTAAATGTTTAAATTTATTTAATTATTTCTTATATTTAATTATTGAAAATTTTCTCAAGAAGTAATGGATTTCATCTAAATTTCATTTCATTGAGGTATATAGTAATGTTCTGAAGCTAATTATATTTATATTGTGTATATAAATCCCCTTAACATGTAATATCATGAATAATTAATTATTCATGGTATATTATGTTTCAATTTTAATTATTCCAACTATGGAGATTTAAATTATATGTTAGCTAGAGGTAATTATTTTTATAGCTCAATTTATTTACGTTGGGTTATATTACCTTCTCATTGTAGTTATTCATATATGATTATATGGGTGTTTAATTTTTTCTATATAGTTTTTTATGTAAAAAATTTATTGTGTATGTATAGTTATTATATGCAATCAATAAATGTTTTGATTCACAAAACAATTTTGTGATCTTTGTAAGGGTTTACATCAAAATATCATTATTTTCATTACTGCATACAATTGAATTTATATTAAAGAAAATTATTTAACCATTTATTAATAAACCATTTTATTTATTTCTAATTTGGTTACTCATGATTAGCTTAATGTAAAAGAACCATTCTAAATCCTTCTTTTACATAAAATGTTTTATAAAATGTTTTTAATTAAATCAGAGTTTATTTATATGATTGGTAATAAATATTTTTTTACTATAAACCCATGTTTTTATTTAAAATATTTCTTAAAAATATTAAAAAAAATATAAAATTATACCCCTTTTCAATTTTTATATAATGTCTTACATGTAATATTTTTATCTCATTCTGAATAAAAAATTTTTGTAACCTTTTTACTAATAAAACTGATTGATATATTTACCTCATTTGGCATTACCCACAATCAAATCAATGAAATGGATTTTTTTTAAAAATTCAAATGAAACTAATATTTTCCTCAGCAATTTCTTTATAAATAATTTTATTTTATTTTTTATAATCACGAAAAAACCCTTAGTTTTACTCCAGTTATTATACATTATTATGAAACTCTTCTTATTCTTTATTTTTATGGTTTATGATTATTTTTCTAATGATAGTATTAAAATAAAAATTCATGTTTCATTTTTGTAGTACCATGGAAATATTCAATAGAAATTTAATATCCCCTCATAATCCATATCATTTATCATGGATGTTCCTATTTTTTAAAATGTATCTCAATTATATATATGGCTTTCACATTCAAATATATTTTATTTGGTGAAAAAATATAGATAAATATATATGATTCATATAATTTGGATATTTGATGTTATGTAACAGTAATTCATGAATGAAAATAATCATTTGATATATATGGAATTATTAAATACGAAGTGACTATTGGGGCCTGGTATAATATAGCCTCTCAATGTATTAATTGGTCATTAGATATAAATTCAATAATCTATAATTTAATGGGATTGTACATGTAGATTAAATTGTCGTATAAAAGATTTTGATAGTTGTAACATCCTGAACCTCTTCATTATCTTGATAATGTAATTCGTTACAAGGCAGCCTTATGTGAAATCCCCTAGACTCCAATTAATGGACGCAAATGTCAAGGGATTCAATACAATTTGGTGATGGTCTTCCATTTTAAGGTAAAAAAACCACATCTAAAATACCATAACTATCTTAAACCGAAATGATGAATGAAATGATTTCATATAACTCGTCATAATACAAAAATGAAAAAACAATAATACATCTGGTCAATAATATAGTATAAATAAAATGAAAAAAACCCAAAAAAATATAAAAACTCCAAAAAAACTATTTCCACAACTCCCTAAATAATCCAATTTATAACTCCATAATCCATGTTTAATGTTTCAAAATATATAACTAAAGAAATGAGATACATTACTTTTAATGGTGTCAGTATAAATAATATATACAACACATTGTAGTGCCTATCCAGGGTGTGAGTAATCCAACTCAGCACCCTTTCACATATTGAATTATCTACTAACACTAATAGTATACAACTTTTTATCAAATTTATATAAATAGATTTATATAACACTATTTAAAACATTTTAATTGTAAATTGAAATCCTAGTGATTTCCCAATAAAATAGCTTTCATGGGAAACAACAAAACATGTCCTTTAAACCATTTCAAAAATCGATTTTTCAAAACCCATTACAATCCAGGAATCAATAATTTCATGACTAGTTGATCATTCCATAAACATGATCGATCATTCATCAATATACTATGTCACCATAATGAGACCATATATATGTTACCCTAAAAAAATCTCATTTCACAAGGTCACATCCTTGAAAATGATAATTGTCCTAAAAATTATAAGAAAATGAGGACCAGGAATTACACCTAATCCATTTCAATAAGAAATATATTTATTGAAAACCATTTTACATAAAAATTTTCAATAAATAAAATTAAAAATATTTTAAAATAATATTACTAGAGGTTTAAGCCACCAAGATTTGCACAAAAACATCATTATCAATTCCATTAAATTCCAAAAAAATTAAATCAATTATTAATGTTATAATAATAGGATTCAATAATTAAGAGAACTACTGTTATAACTATGGAGTAATGAATTTATGGAATAAATTATTCCTCAAAACAAGTAGAAACTCCAAAAAAAATCAAAAATGGATCTTCTTCCATAAAATAATCATAACCACATATCTTCATTATAAAAATATTACAACGTATAAACATATACCCAATGGATCATATCAATGATTCCATGATAGGTAAGATGAATATATATAATGAAAACAACCAATAATAGAGACTTAACATGAATTCATGCCTTCAACACTCAATGTTTTAACCAAAGATTTCCCTATGATCGAAGTGAAGATTCTATGTGCCCTTTGGGATGAGGATAGACTATGTTAGAGTTGTAATAGTGAAAAAATGAGTGGTTAAGGGGAAAATAATAATTATATACACTAGTTTGGATCTAATATTTAATCAGGAATAGTATATTTTAACATTTTGGAAAACCATGCACAAACCATATTCTCGACACACATTCAAACACCCTTCAGAGGGTTTCCATCGAATATTATACAACATATTCACCAAAAAACCTTTCCCTTTTATTCCACTTTTAAGAGTTATTCTTATGTGTCTGCATAGTATTTCCAAAAATTACACATAATATTTCACATATAAAAAGCATGAATTATTCCTTTTCATTGTTTCTTTATGTGTTTAAACTAATTATAATAACCATTCTCAAAATAGGAATCTCTAAAAAGACCGAAAACATTACAAAACACTTCCAAACCATCCCAAACATAACCCAATCACCATTCATAATTAATGTACATGATTAAATATGTAAATAATTGAATTTTTGGGTAATAAATTCATCAAACCAGTTGTCCTTCCATCCCTAGAAAGTAGAAAACCATTGTTCCCAAAATATAGTTCATTCCATTACATGACCATTTCCTTTTCTCATTCCCAAATTTTTCCTAAATCTCAATATGTTTCCTAAAAACCAAAACTATTTCGATGTATTTCCCAATAAACATTCTCTAAAATATCCTCAATCCATGTCAGAATATGAACTAATGAAGAATCTTGGTATAGGTTATTGTGATCCCATAAAATCTCGTAGTCAGGATCATAATGATACATCTATAACAACGATACATGAAATACATTAATGAATGATTTGATCCTTACCGGAAAATAAAACAGACATTCCAAAACTGAAACCAATTCATTAATCTCATAGGGTAATATGTATTGAGGATATATCATTAATTAATTCAGAAAAAGACAACACCCAATCCATGGATATATTGTCAACAACACATTATCACTCACCTCAAATGTAAATTGTTGACCTCACCTATTTTGATAATCCTAATTAGGCTTTCATATGTTTTGATAATCCCAATTAATGTTTATCTATATTTAAATTCTCTCAATATATGATATTCTGTTATCAAGATAATCATAATGTTAAAATAATTCTTTGAGATATGTTAATCAATTGTTATCTATGTTTATATATGTTATAAGTTAATAATAACTCAATTGGATGTGTTTTGCATAAAAGAGATAAGTGTTAAGTCACTGATCTTCGCATAGCTACTGATAAAGAGATACCGATACTCAGTCTACCGATAGACCTAGTCTACTGATAGGCAGTCACCGATAAAGTAAGGCTACAGATATGTACAAAGCTACCGATAGAAACAGAACTATCGATGAAACATGTCTACCGGTATGCATAAGTCTTATAGTATACACATGATCACTGATATGTACAAAGCTACCAATATGAAGAAGTCTACCAATAGAACTAGTTCACAGACAGTTACCGATAGAGTAAGTCTACTTATACAAGTGAAAACAGCTACCGATGCATGGAGCTAATGATCTACCGATACATGTGCAAACAGCTACCGATGTAAGGAGCTTCTGATCTACCGATACAAGTACAGAGTCACCGATACATTGAGAAACTGATATAGTAAGTCTACTGATAGAGGGAGTTACTGATACCTAGAGCTACCGACACAAAGAGCTACTAATGCAAGTTCAAAGAAGCTACCGATGGAAGGACTGCTACAAAAAATCCACTGTCCACATCTACCAATGGATGGCTACGAATGATTGACCAACCAGTCAAACTCTATACTCTCAATACAAATTATTTATTATGATAATGTTTACATTTGATGTTTTTTATGAAGTTAATGTTATTTAATGATATCTGTTGCCATTTCTGGGAACCGTACCTAGTAGTCATGCAGAAGGTGATCATTCTTTTTGCCGGATCTGAAAGCTATAAAAGTAAGATAAATACAGAGCTGAAAGATGGTGGTGTTATCGTGCTGAAATAGAAAGAACCAAGGAACTACGAAGGCACACAAGGAGTGAAAAAGGAAAAAGGCTCGTCATCATACAAATGTGGTACATTCACACAAGGCTACATCCATACTTAAAAGAATCCTGGATATACTTAAAGTCACTCTTCTGAAGGAATCCACAAGTAGCATCTTGAGTAAACAACCACAACAAACACCTCATGCACTCAAGCTGATAAGCTGTAGAACAAAGAAGAAAACGACACTCTGTTTTCTGAGAAGAAACTGGAGAAGGACATAGAAGCTTGTTTGACCAACCAAACGAGTCCAAATCTGCATTACCAATCACTAAAGCTCTTCTAAACACATTCTCACATACTTTAGTGATTCTTTCATTTACTTTTAGAGAAGTTTGTGTACCCTATTTATTTTTCATTCACACTGTCTCCTTAGCTAAACTTGATGATTCATAAATCCTCACTCAAACTTCATAACTCTTTGTTTCCCACTGTGGATAGTGGTAGAGGTCGAAGTATGACCTGGACAACTGTGAGCTATTGTTTGTTTTCCCACGAAGAACTGTGGTAGAGTACTTTCTACCTAGACAGTGTGTTCACTATTGTTTACCCCGATCAAGGGTGTGGATCAATTTATATAAATTGTTGAGAGGACTAAGTCTTGGCTTTAGACTGAACCTCTTGGTTAAATCTGCTTTACTTTTTCATTTAAATCATAAGTATACTATATATATGTTTCATATTCCATTTCTGTTACTTTGAAATACAAAATTATTTTAAAGCTACTTTGATAGTTAAATTAGAAAGTGTTTATACTTATTGTGGATTAGTAAGTTAGTTTCAAAAGTTATTTTAATCTTCAGATTATGATTACTGAGAACTAATCAATATTTTTGAAAATTATTGAACATTTACACTCTGTATACCAACCTAAACAGAGATAGTTCACTAAAATGTTAGGTAAACAAGTTGCACCTAAATACACTACTGGTTTGGGATACCAACCTGGATAGAGATAGTTCACTGAAACATGATTTATTCCGAATTCTCGACAAAATTCTACTTATTCTAGTTATAGAAATTCCTATTCTTCAACTACTTATTCATATGGTTATAGATCAAATAATGTTTATCTTTCAAAATATATTGATTTTGTAAATTATATAATACCCATAAGACAAATATGGGTACCTAAAGCTTTGATTGCTAACATTTTTAGACCCAAGAAGATCTGGGTACAAAAATCATTTTCTATCTAAATCTGTTTTGTAGGAGACACGTTTTTTGAGTTCTCACAAAAAGTTATGGTACATGGACAGTGGATGTTCAAGACATATGTTTGGAGATTAATCATGCTTCAAAATTCTAATCAATGTTGATGGAGGCTATGTCACCTTTGGTGATAATTCTAAAACAAAAAATCATCATCCTAGGAAAGATTGGTAACACTAATTCAGTTTTAATTTATAAAGTTTTATTTGTTGATGGACTTAAGTATAACCTGTTAAGTATTTCTCAATTATGTGATGATGGTTTTAATGTTAAGTTTGAAAACGACTCTTGTAATTCTCTTAACTCTATGAATGTTTTAGTATTTTCTGCTTTAAGAAATGAAAATGTTTATGTTGTTGATTTAAATTCTTAAGTTAAACAAAATGTTAGCTGTTTAAATGCTTTTCATAAAGAATCTTGGCCGTGGCACATAATATTAGGACACTGCAACATCTATTCACATATAAAATTAACTAGGAGGAACTTAGTTAGAGATCTACATAAACATGAATTCCCAAATGACTATGTTTTTAATCCCTACCAAAAGGGAAAGCAACATAAAGTTTCTTTTAAATCAAATAAAGAAGTTTCTACTTATCAAACTCTCAAGTTGGTTCACATGGACTTGTTTGGACCATCAAGAGTTTCTAGTTTAAATGGGAAGCACTATGTCTATGTCCTAGTATATGACTTTTCTATATATACTTGGGTATATTTCATAGCTCAGAAAAGTGAAACATGTTCTTACTTTATTAAATACTCCAAATCTATAGAAAACCATAGTGGACTTCAGATTAAAACACTAAGAAGTGATCATGGCTGTGAGTTTGAAAATCAAGAGTTTGAATCTTATTTCTCATAGAATGGCTATAGTCATAATTTTTCTGCTCTTAGGACACCTCAACAAAATGGTGTAGTGGAATGATGAAATAGAACCCTTCAAGAAATAGCTGGAACCATGATTAACGAGTATGACTTGCCTATTTACTTTTGGGCTAAATCTGTGAATACATCATGCTATATTATTAATAGAGTCTTAATTAGACATGTTCTTAAGAATACCCCATATGAGTTATGGAACAATAGAAAACCTAAAGTTATTTACTTTAGAGTCTTAGGCTGCAATGTTTTTATTCTTAATACAAAGGATAATCTGGACAAGATTGCTTCTAAATGTGATGAATGAATTTTTATTGGTTATTCTTTAAATAGCAAAGCCAATAGAATATTTAATAATAGAACCAAATGTGTGGAAGAATCTGTTCACATAATGTTTGATGAAACTAATAAACATGAGCTTAAAACCTCTCTTGAAAATCTTGTCGAAGAGTTGATTGTTCTGGAACTTAATGATAAATCTAAAGAACATTCCGTAAAAACATCCAGTTCTGAACATTTTCCAAGCTCTGCTTCTGTAGAACCCATACTTGGAGATGAACCTAAAATTTCTAGTCCTACCTTTACTAGATCAACAAGTATTCTTATGAATCATCCTTTTTATGCTGTTGTTGGTAATCTTGATAGAGGGACACAACCTAGAGCTTCTCTAAGAAACCAGGTTGAACATCAAAATTTTCTTTCACAACTAGAACCTAAAAATTTCAATGATGCAATCAATAATGAATTTTAGTTAATGGTTATGCAAGAAGAGTTAAATTAATTTGAAATAATTAAAGTCTGGGAATTAGTTGACAGAACTAAGGACACTTTGACAATATGCCCTAAATGGGTTTTTAGAAACAAAGATGATGAATCTGGAAACATAATTAGAAACAAAGAAAGACTAGTTTCATAAGGATATAGTCAATAGGAAGGTAGAGACTATGAGGAAACCTTTTCACATCTAACCAGATTATAAGCCATTAGAATTATACTTGACTATGCTGCTCATCTGAATTTCAAGATATATCAAATGAATGTCAAAAATGTTTTTTAATGGTTTAATAATTGAAGATGTTTTTGTTGAACAACCACGTGGATTTACTAATCCTCATTTTCCAAATCATGATTTAAACTTTCTAAATCATTATATGGTTTAAAACAAGCTCCAATAGCATGGTATGATAGACTTAGTAATTTTTTTATTTCAAAAGATTTTACTAAAGGGATTGCTTATCCAACACTTTTTATTAATGGAATTTCTAAAGATGTTTTAATAGTACAAATCTATGTTGATTATATTCTTTTTGGATCTTCTAAACACTCCTTTTGTACTGATTTTTCAAAGAGTATACAAAATGAATTTGAAATGAGTTTAATGGGATAACATAAATATTTTATTTAATTTAAAGTGTTTCAAAATGAAAATGGTATTATTTTAAATCAAAGTAAATAAACAAAGAATCTTTTAAAAAGTTTTGGTTTGGATGATATTAAAGAAAGTGAAACTCCTATGAGTGCAGTTTGTAAATTGGATACAAATGAAACTGGGAAACCAGTGGATCAAACCAATTAAAGGGGTATGATTATAAGCTTACATTATCTTACTATTATTCGACCAGATATTATGTTTAGTGTCTGTATGTGTGCAAGATTTCATGCTAATCCAAAATAATCTCATTTACTTGCTGTTAAACGAATTTTTAAGTATCTTAAAGATACTTTAAACTTAGGTTTCTTTTACCCAAAAGGACAATCCATTGAGTTAATGAGTTATTCAGATGATGACATTTATGGTTGCAAGTTGGACAGAAAAAGAACATCAGGAACATGTCATTTATTGGGAAAATCATTAGTATCTTGGTGTAGTGAGAAGCAGAATTCTGTAGCTTTGTCTACTACTGAAGCAGAGTATATAGCTACTGGAATTTGCTGTGCACAAATTCTGTAGATGAAACACACTATTTTGGACTATGGATATGACTCTATGAACGTTTCAATCAACTGTGACAACACTAGTGCAATAAACATCTTGAAAAACCCTGTATCTCACTCTAGGACCAAACACATTGATGTACAGAACCATTTCGTGAGAGATCATTTCCATAATGGTGTTATTACGCTTGAATTTATGGGTACTGAACATCAATTAGCTGATGTTTTTACCAAGCCCTTGAGTTTGGATAGGTTATGTTACATTAGACATGAATTAGGTATGATTTAACTTGATCGGTAGATACTTCACCGATGTAAATTCGCACGGATATCAATTATCACCGATGTAAATTATCACCGATGAAAATTCTCACCGATGTAAATTCTCACCGATGTAAATTCTCACCGATGTAAATTCTCACCGATGTAAATTCTCACCGATTTAAATTCTCACCAATGTGAATCCTCACCAATGTAACCTCAATGATAGGAATTATCACCGATAGACCCTACCGATGAGTGCGCTGTTATAAACTTCTGTCTACTGCCAGAATCTGAATCATTTTTAGTTTATTTCATTTAATATATTTATTTTATTATTCCTAAATGATAAAAAAAATGTCTGAGCTACTACTCAATCCACCGAGCCTCAAACCATTTAACCTCAAACCATATCTCCCGAATCATTTGAGAACCCTAAATCCCTCGAATCAGAGATGGAAAAAACCAAACTCCCTTCTGTTAGAGATGTTGCCGACGAGCCAAAGGAAAAGTAGCCGATGTCCAAATGAGAAAGGGGCAGTGCTACCAGAACAAGATCAGGAAGACGACTAGTAAATCCTCATTAACAGAATAGAGTGATTGTAATTGAAAAAGAGCTATGTGTGGAATGGCTGCTGGAAAGTAAATCGTTACTAGTCAAAGTGCTGAAATATTAAAAATGGGTAGATTGTTTTTCGAATAAAATGTCCCTACTATCTGAATATTGTGAAGAAATTTTATGACTATGTATGTTTTGAGAAATATGAAGACTATAACCGAGTAAATTTGTTTGTGAATGGAAAAGAGTTTTCCTTTTCATCGATTGAGAGGGCTGAATGTCTAAAAGTTCCACACGAAGGTGTATCTGGATATGTCTCGAGAGATATACCACCTACTAGTGATACCATTGATTATGAGACTTCTTTGGAAGAGCTTACTGGAAATGAAAATCAAAGACAAGGTGTAGCTGCTGAAATGGATGGAGAGAACAGATTGTTGTTCAAGTTTGTTTAGCATGTCTTAATACCGAGGAGAGGAGACTTTGCAAATTTAAGATATCTGGATATCTATCTCTTGCATATTTTGAGACAAAGAGTCCAGGTGAATCTATGCAGATTTCTGATGACTCAAATGGATGATATGATTAGACCAAAGTCAAAAACTAATGCCTTGTTCTTTGCCAAATTGATCTCTGTAATGATCAAAGTGAAAGGAATATCTGTGTCTCATGATGAGATAGTGGTATTAAGGAACAATTTCTATGTTAAGAGTATAGTTTCCAAATACATGAAAATAAATTAGAACCCATGGAGAGGATAATGGGTCACTGATGACAAGAAGGTGTATGATAAGTTCAATCAGGTGGATCATCCTTCCAGACCGAAGGATATGAGGGATCCAGGTCTTGGACCGGATGAAGAGGATCCCCAATACTATGATGATTCAGAAGATGTAGAGTCCTCTACTGATGAAGGAGGAGACCCTGACTTACCTCCTAGCCCAAATCCTGAAAATATTGATCAACATAAATCATATAAGGAAGAAGCTGCTTTAGAGGATGTTGAAGTGGGTTCTGTAGAGAATTAAGAAGATACTCATGAAAGTGAAGCATCTCTGAAAGCTTATTTGAGCCTTAGTCCAATGATTAGACAATATTTAGTTCCTGATACAGATGCAAATGAAGTTGACATACCCTTTCCTAGTTTGAAAGACCCTCCAGCTATTGCAGAGAAAGAATTGATAGTTGAAGATTCTCCTGAAAAAGGGAGACCTGCTGAGAATGTTGCTGATAATGATATTGTTTTACCTGAGGATGCACCAGTTTAGGGGGAGCATCACACCATGTTTGGAAATGTTACAGTGGCTGTTGATATTGAGGACTGGACAGAAGACCCAGGGTTTGTTGTTTGTGGTTTAGACTATCCTGATTCTGAGAACGAACCATCTCTAAATAGGCCAAAAATCGTTTATGATGTTGAGACTGAGTTGCTACCTAGAGATGTGGTCAGAATGCATGACCTGGATACTTTAAATAAAAATCCTAAGGACAGTTTTGTGGAAGTGGTAAAGTAGATGGAAGTTTCTCTGATCTATTCAGTTCAATCGATCATGACTCACTCAGTAATCAGTTTAGCATCTGAAAGAGCATCTGTTTCAGTTGCACCTGCTGAAATGATCACCAGGGCTAATCTGGAATCCATAAAGGATGAGCTGAAAGAGTATTTTAATTCCACAATTGCTGAGATAAAGCATTATTTTTCTGAATAGATAAGGATGTTGGAAAGATCTTTTGAACTCTCTCTAGGTTTTAATTTGTCAACCTTCATGGTAGAAATCTTGGAAGAAATTAAATACTACCAGACTCAAGTATCTAGGATGGAAGAAGATCTTGAAGAGTTAAAGAAATTGGTTATCTCTTTGGACTCTTACATGAGCTCAAAATCCCATGCAGACAAGGACTTAGCATATGTCAAGAGTGTGGTAAGATAGATTGTTTCAGTATTCTAAGGGTTTAAAACCTCCATGAAGGATCATGTTAAAACCGAGGATTCTCAAGTTAAAAATCATATTAGTGGGTTGACCAAGAACTTCAATGAAATAGTAACCTTCTCTCTTAGTTATACTGCATATAAACCTTCAGTATATTTGAATCAGATTCAAGCTATGATGATGGAGGAGCTTGGTTCAGCTTCAACCAGTGGCTCTGTGGACTCATCTGATCTGAGAAAATTTCTGATTTCTACTAGAGATTCAGCTCTAGAAATAATTAATATAGTCCAAGACTATATGAGAGAATCTTATGCCTCTTAGAATGAAGTGAAAGATAAAGTAGAATCCTATTTCCAAAAGATTTACACGAAGAACCAAATGACCAGTCACTTCAAGCATCTGATAGAGAATATGAAGTTGCATTCTGTCAATCAAGCCATCATATAACATGTTTTCAAGCTAAGGTAATTGACTCTAGTGTTGGAAAAATTCATGGAGAACAAGGATGACTTCAGATCTTCTATGGAGAGAGGAGGAGGAAGAATAATGGATTTCAAAAATCTGTTTCTGCCTTTTCTGTATATTGATCCTAGGACAGTGATTGTCCCTCCTACTTTACCATCCTCTGCCTCTGCTACTTCTCCAGTTCAGATAACTCATGCCCAGGAAATTTGAAGCCTCGCACCTATGATCATTCAAAGATCTACACGGTACAATCTATGAACATTTTATGTGGTTCTGTCTACAATGATCATTTCTGGAATTCCTAAGCCTTCACCTGCATCCACATCACATGAATCCTCTTCTGCTCCAAAGGGAAAATCACACATTGAGGATGTGTATTGATCAAGTGGCTAGACAATTTGATAGGCATCCATTGTTTTTTGTTTTATTTCTTTATGCCATAAAACTGGCTTTTATCTCTTTTCTCATTTTGTTCATCTTCTCTTTGCTGTTTCCCACTTTTTGATTATCACAAAGGGGGAGAAATATTTTACCAAGATTCTACAAAGGGTTAGAAATATTCTCTAATTATAAAAGAGGGAGAAGTATTAAAGGGAGAATAATAAATTATGGGGAGAAAATATTAGAGGGGAAGAAATATTCTCTAAGGAAGAGCTATCATGCTTTGCCCCTCTGATACCATTACATTTAGTTCTCTGATACCATTTCATTTAACTCTCTGATACCACTAAATTTTACCTTTGAAATCAGTGTATTTACTTAATTCTCTAATACTATTACATATAATTATATCTCTCCTAAATTATGTTCTATAACATAATGTTTTCTCTGAGAAAATTGAATTTAATTATATATCCTCTAATACAATTATTTTAAAAAAAATGATAATATCATAAGTTGTGATTATCAAAAGGGGGAGATTGTTGACCTCACCTATTTAAATAATCCCAATTAGGGTTTCATATTTTTTGATAATCCCAGTTAATGTTTATCTATATTCAAAAACTCTCAATATATGATATTCTGTTATCAAGATGATTATAATGTTAAAATAATACTTGAGATATGTTAATAAATGGTTATCTATGTTTATATAAGTTATAAATTAATTCTAACTTATTTGGATGTGTTTTGCATAAAACATATAAGTGTTAAGTCACTGATCTGCTTATAGCTACTGATAAAGAGCTACTGGTACTCAGTATACTAATAGACTTAGTCTAATGATAGACAGTCACTGATAAGCTAGGGCTACCGATATGTACAGAGCTACCGAAAAAAACTGAGCTACTGATGGAACAGGTCTACATGTATGCTTAATTCTTATAGTATACACTTGATCACTGATATGTTCAATGCTACCAATATGAAGAAGTCTACCAATAGAACCAGTTCACAGATAGTTACCGATAGAGTAAGTCTACCGATACAAGTGCAATCAGCTACTGATGTAAAGAGCTAATGATCTACCGATACATGTGCAAACAGATACTGATGCAAGGATCCACTGATCTACAAATACAAGTACAGAGTCACTGAAACAGTGAGCTACCGATAGAGTAAGTCTACTGATAGAAGGATTTACTGACACCTAGAGCTACCGACACAAAGAGCTATCGATGCAAGTTCAAAGAATAAAATGATGGAAGGACTACTACACAAAATCCACCGTACATGTCTACCAACGGAAGGCTACTAATTATTGACCAACTAGTAAAAATCTATACTCTCAATACTATTTATTTTTTAATCTAACAGTAACATTTGATGTTTTTAATGCAATTAATGTTATTTAATGATCTCTGTTGTAATGTTAGGGAACCGTACATAGTACCCATAAAAAATGTGATCATTCCTTTTTTCCGGAGCTGAAATATATAAAAAGGAAGATAAATACCTAGATGAAAGGTGATGGTGTTATCATGATGAAACATCAAGAACCAAGGAACTAAGAAGGCTCACAAAGTGTGAAAAAGGAAAAAGGCTCATCATCATTCAAACGTGGTACATTCACACAAGGCTACATCCATACTCCAAGAATCCTAGATATACTTGAATCCACTCTTCTAAAGGAAACCACAAGATGCATCTTGAGTGAAGAACCACAAAAAACACTTCATGCACTCAAGCTGATAAGCTGTAGAACAAAGAAGAAAACAACGCTCTGTTTTCTGAGCAGAAACCACAGAAGGACTCAGAAGCTTGTTTGACCAACCAAATGAGTCCAAAGCTGCTTTACCAATCATTAAATCTCTTCTAAACTCATTCTCACTTACTTTAGTGATTCATTCATTTACTTTTAGAGAAGTGTGTGTACCCTGTTTATTTTTCACACACACTGTCACCAAAGATAAACTGGAGGATTCTTAAATCGTCACTCAAACTTCATAACTCTTTGTTTCCCACTATGGATAGTTGTATAGGTCAAATTAAGACCTGGAAAACTGTGAGCTATTGTTTGTTTTCCCATGAAAAGCTGTGGTAGAGGACTTTGTACCTGGACAGTGTGTTCACTATTGTTTACCTCAATTCAGGGTGTGGATCGATTTATATAAATTGTTGAGAGGACTATGTCTCAGCTTGAGATTGAACCTCTTGGTTAATTATGATGCGCTTTTTAGTTTAAAGCATAGGTATTATATATATTTGTTTCATATTCAACTGCTTTTACTTTGAAATACAAAATTATTTTAAAGATACTTTGATAGTTAAATTATTAAGTGTTAATACGTATTATAGATCAGTAAGTTAGTTTCAAAAGTTAATTTAATCTTTAAATTAAGTTAACTGAGACATAATAAATATTTGAGAAACTGATTGAACATTTACACTCTTTTTAAATTCACTGTAGTTTAACTTTTATTTTTAATTGGGGGATTTTAAGAGAAATATTTTTAACAGAAATTTTAATTGGTACTCAATTCACACCCATCATGATTATCCACTCTGACCAACATAAATAATAAATAATTATGATCCACATTAGTGTATTAAAAAAATTGGGCTATTTCCATTGTGTTTATAATCAATTATATCTTCTATGAGCCTCCAAAATACATTACATAGAAATGAAGCATCTCTTAGATTGTTTATATCATCCTTTCCAATTGTCCATGCATCATAGGATGATACCCCATAGTAATATTCAACTGACTCCCAAGGGATTATGGTAAGGATTAAAAAAAATGAGATTCCCACATAAGATACTATTTTGATAGTTTTAAGCATGGTATTCCATACTTCATTACCACTTATTTGATACATATCTTTGACAATTTCTCCACTGTATAAGATTCACGTATAAGGGATAAATTGTCCAACATTGTGAGTCGATCCATTATTACCAATATTGAATTGTGTTTTCCAACTGTCCATGGGATACCTATCACAAAATTTATAGATATTTCCTTCCATATAAAAATTAGAATAGGTAAATACTAAAACATACCCACTGGCCAATACTGCTCTACCTTAACCTACAAATAGGTAAAGAATCTCATCATAAAATAATAAACTTTCCTTATATTTTCAACCCAACAGAATTGATATTTCAACACCTTATATAAAATTTTTATTAGAGGATGAACAAAATATCTTTAATGGTTTCACACATGATGAATTTATTCGTGATAAGACGTAGGTATGACTATCTAATATCAAGACAACAAAACTGAACACAAATCCAGAATCCATCCCTTAATGGTCTCCGCAAAAATTAGTCTTAACATCATATTAACATATTACAAGTCATATGTTTATTATTATTTAACTATATTAAAAAATTCATAAATAACGGAAACCAGGAACATATCACTTACATCATCTACCACTGATTCGAGGATTACTTTCCCAACTGATCGTATGAATTCCATCTTAATGAAGATGCCAAAAATTGAATTAACACAATATATACATCAATAGACTATAAAAAATATGGAGATATTCCAACCCCCATATTTTTCTCTGATAGAAATATATTTGTTAAAAAATATGTTTCATGATCTTATTATCCATAAACATAATAAATTTATCACCAAAGAGGTAATGAAACCATGTCTTCGAAACCTAGACTACTACAGTTGACTCCAAATCATGCGTTGGGTAGTTAATTTTCATAAATCTATAATTTAAAATATACATATGAAATAAATTTACCTCTCTTAATGAGAAAATATACCAACATAGATCCTGATGTATCACAATACACTATGTAACTCTGTACTGATTCCACCAAAATCAAGAATAGTGCTGACGTAAGTTGGTGCTTTAGATTTTGAAAAGACTTATAAATATTCCCCTTCCAGTGGAGTAGATCATTGTTCATTATAAATGATGTCATAAGTGAATATAGTTTAGAAATTTCACAAAAATGCATTTATTATTACTAGCAAGAATATGGAAACGACATATCTCAATGATAATATTTAATAGTTTCTAATAGAAAAACGATTCTATATTTTTATTGAATACAATGAAACACATCCATAATAGATTACATGGACAATGAAATGTACCTATTATATCTAAAAAATAAATAGGGATAATTTGGAATAAAAATGATTATTTTATAAGTTACCTAACACATTAACCACATGTTTCTAATGATCAGCCCTTTAATGTGAATACCAAAATATGTCATCCACAAATACCACCACAAAAAAATCATGCAACCATTGAAATATTTGATTCATAAATTCAATAAAGATATTTTTAGATTTTATGAGAATAAAATGCACAACCAAATACTATTAATTTCAACATCTTCTCATGAAAGCTGTTTTTGGTATATCCACTATCTGAATATGTTGTTGGTGAAATAAAAATTGTAAATAATTTTTACAAAACAACTAGGTTCCTCAAAATTTATTTAATGAATCATAATGAAATTGAAGTGGATAACAATTCATTATCTTATCACTATTATGAATATGATAATTCATAGAGATATGAAGTGTTCCATATTACTTTTTGACAAACAAGATCAATTCAACACACCACGATTTTATAGGCAGAATGATTCCGTTTTTAGCTCTTCCACTACATATTAAATTCCAATAATTCCCTAATATCCACATGGTATGAAAAAATAGGAATATTATTGGTCCCATAGAGGGGTTCAATAACAAACACTATATCGTTTATGGGTGGAAACCCTTTGAAATATTCTTGATAGAATACACAAACTGGTCAATAATTTCTAGAAAATCACTAGTATTGATCTCATCCACTATTACCAATGAAAAATTTTATAACTAGTAAGATATAGTTCTAATTCTGAGTTCTAATAAAACCTATTTAACCATAAATTAAATTATTGTAACCCATAAATAGATGCTTGATGATATCATCAGTCCTAATACCCACCATTCTGGTATAATAACCAATGTGATAATATTACCTTTCTAACCAATCAATACCCATAAATATGTCATATAAATCCATATTATTTATAGTGAAATAATAAATGAAATATGATCTATCATTATTTAGAGAACATGGTTTTCACATAATGGCTCAACATTCTCTTGTACTAAGTAGAGTTTGAATTTTAAAAATAGAAGATTTCAACTCAACATTTAGTCCAAAAATTTCATAAACATGAGAAGTTAGAAACAAATGAGATCAAACCATACCAAACAATGATTACATAAGGATAGAAATAAAAGTAATCATACATATCATCATTTTTTGGTCTGTATTGATAGTCCACCATCACATGTTCATATTTATATAACTTCTCATTCACATCACTTTATTCATTGTTTCCATGTTTATAATTCCCATTCAGAGGATTCATGGTATTCCAATAATCACTATGGCTATATCGACTCTACTATAAAGTGGTATTCTGAGTCCCCCATCCCATTAGAGGATTGGAAGTCAATGAAACATGTTCTGTTTCCCAAACACCTAAATATGGAGATCTGTGACAGCAACTCCGAAGATGACCCACATCATTGAAATTGTTGAATGCTCTAGATAGTATATTATAATATGATCCTTTGTGGTATTGTATATTATTATCCTAAAAAGTTATTTTTTATAAATGATATATTATTTTAAAAAAAATAGGATACATGATGATAAATAATTTTTGATATTTATAATTAGGTAATAAATATATATGTTCCAATTGAAATAAAATAATAAAAAAATTAATTTTTAAAAAAAAAATCAAATTCAAATAACAAAATTTATTATAAATTATTAGTTTTCTCAAAAATAGAATTAAAAAATATTGAATTTCAATATTTTAATAATAAATTTTTTTATTAAGATTAAAATAATTATTATAGTATAAAATTTAGAATGTTTTTCAAGAGATAATTTTTTCAAAATATACATGTTTTTAACAAAAATTTATTTTTATGGTTTTACATTTTTTTCTTTCCAAGTCAAGTGAAAATATTAATTAATAAAAATATAAATTGTTTTATAACATTATTTATTTTAATATTTATTCATTGAGGTTATAAATCCAATTTCTATGAATATAATAAATAAATTATAATGTTTTTTTAATGAAATGATAGTTTCAACCTTTTCATAGTTTCAAGTATTCTGATAGGGAGAATTGGTTATGGATTGAATTGATATATCATAAAATATTTATGAATTAATATAAATAAATAATTTCAATTTAATTTATAAATATAATAATTTTAACATATGCATATGATTTATGCTTAAATTGATCATTTTTGTAAAAAAATGACATTTTTGTGATCTAATAAAGAAATTAATTCTTCCAAAATATGAAAATTTAATTTCATAAATAATCATTCATATTTTTTAAATCAAAAGGTAAAATTTTAGTAATGGAGTAATTTTTACTTCAATTAAAAGAATTAATTACTAATGGTAATCATTTATAAGTAATGTAAATTTAAATTGTTGAAAATTTTAAAAAAAGTTAAGATAAAAAGAACTAAACACTCAATGATATATCCCAAATGAGTATTTTAGGTATATATTATATAATAATAACATTCCATATCTCTGTTATCCTTTTAGGTACAATTTACCTTGGAATATTTACCAAACATTGTTGAAGATTTTACCTTTCCTTCCAATTGGTCTACTCCATTCACATATAAAATATTAACCCATATAGAACATATAGATAAAAAAACCACAGGATTTATCATTGAAAAACATCCACATTTCTCCACCAAGAACCATCTAACACATTCAATTTTTTTCATAGCATTAGTATTATAATAACAATATTTTAAAGGGTAAATCCATAGAAAACACAAGTACCCAACATGAGTATTTTAAACTACAATGATATTCATCTTGATTTTCATCATTATAATTTATTCTATCTAAAATATTATTCTTATTTTGGTGTAATATTTATAATATAATGTTAATATAGTAAAATTATTTTAATCTTCTCTCAATCAATCCCAAAAATTATGAAAAATGATTTATTCCTTTGTTCATACGTGCAGACTACCCCCACCACAAGAAAAAATTCTGATTTTGTATAACCATAAATAATTAATGCCTCATATAATAGTTTTATTCTGATATAGTATTTCCATGGAAAAATTATGGGTATTTTATAGAAAATTATTGAATAATTTATTCATTAAAAACAATTTTTTAATTAATTATATTAAAAGAATCAAACTAATATGAAATTTAACTCTAAATTATTTGTAATTGCATTATATAAATTATATTATTTTTACAATTATTTCCAATTATGATATTATAATTTAATATGTAATAAATATCTCTATTTATGATATTATTATAATGATATTTAATGTAAACCATCTTATATTCATGAAAAAATCATCTAAGTTTCATGTTCCAGGGAGATTAACCACTACTAGATCATTACTGTACATTTATTTCATACAAGACTATACAAACATAATTATCCCTATAATATGTGATACATTTTTACTAAACATTAAAATAATATGTGATCATTATTAATCCTTGAAACATTATCATCATCGATATTGTGTTCATGGATTTATATTAATAATTGATATAAATGGAAATTAATACGTAGAAATTTTTCATGGAAAAACAATTCTAGTAAAACACGGGATATAATATTTATGAACATTTCAAAAATAATAGATAGAAACATTAATTTTTTAAAACTAGATCAATGTTTTAATGATAACATACACAAAGTGTTAAAAACATTTTCAAAATAATTAATATATATATATTTATATATATTTAAAGAGATAATAAATTGTTATAGTTATAAATAAGTGTATTTATTTTGTATATAATAAACATGTCTTCAAATTAATTTACATATTGTGTTTGTGTTGAATGAATGATGGTTGTGGAAACGGTTTTGAAATCAAATTCCACTCTTTGATAAATGTTTCATGTGATGAAATAATTTTTATTTATGTTGTATATATAATACTTATATGGGAATTCATATCTAGAATTATTTTCTAAACATTGTATTTTTATTTTAATTTAATAACTTCTCATTTAAAGAGTTTTGACTGCAATGATTCTATATTTTTTATTTTTTTCTTGGTCTCAAGAGAATGAGAGTGATTTTTTGTTAAAAAAACATATTATTTTATGTTGTATTTCCCATTTTCTATTTTATATATACATCATGTTAAAAAAAATCTGACCTTCATCATATAACACTATACTGGTTATCTACATGTGATATATTTGAATAAAAGTGGGGAAAATATTGTCACTTGACGAACATAACAAACTAACAACATAATGTAGATTAGGTCAAAATATGAATTATAAAAAATATATTAAATAATATATTGGATGAAGAAAAAAATAGGAACTCCTCAACAAACTATGTTATATGACACAAAATATTTGAAACGGAATGTTATAACTTTTTCAGAAAACAATGAAAAATTGAAATTAAAATTGACATAATAGAATAGGTAGAATAAAAAATGAACTGAATTGAAATTGGTGGTATTGGAAATGGAAAAACTATAGAATAATGAATGATATTATATAGAGGAGTTCTCAGGTACATGTTCACTTTTTTATATAAAGGGGACTGTAATATTTATAAATATAGAACGATATAGGATGTGTAAATGGTTCAGAACTTGTACTTCATTTATCTATCTGTTTCTTAGATAATTATATGATATGTAATTAATACTCAAATTTTGTACATTATTTCTGCCAAAACATCCTAATATAATGGATATTCGTGGAGTTTTATCCCAGAAGATTATTTGACAATTATGTTTTTACTTCCTCAAGTAGTGTAATGATTTTACTCCTTGTTGTTTTTAGATTGCTTCATAACCTATTTAAAAATGTGTAATTTGGATACACATATTATAATTGGTTCCTTCCTTGTATTTGTGATTAATGACATGTACTATACACATTATTTTTGTATGATCAAGGAGTACACAACATGTACTTGTTACCCATGATGTGTAAGGCTGATTTATAACATTTTTATATGATTCCACCTTTGAGACATGAATTCATAATAAAAAATACCATAAAACTAGTCTATTATCATGTTAATAATTATTAAAATGAATGAAATGTATCTAAAATTTATCTTTAAATTCAACTTATCAAATTACCCCATACATGAAATATTTCTTCTCCTCAAGAAAAAAACTTCTGAACGCTTATTTCAAATAAAAAAATCCTTCAGACACAAACATTGATTTGAACCAAGAAAATAAAAATATGTTCAAGAATAAAATATATGTCCTCCAAAATGAACACTGTATAGAAAATAAGTCATCCATTATTGTTATGTTACTTATTTTCATTATTTCATCCTTTAATTACAATTTCAAAACTATTTCACAAAATCAATATGTATATTTCAAATTACTGAACATTGAATTTTATCTCACCACTTGAGGTAAAATAAAACTAGATCTATTCTTAAACCATGAGTACATGTTTCTATGAATAGATTTTTATTGGTTCTAAAATCTATAAATTATAAATAAATGTAAAGATTCAATCATGAGGTCCTTAAAAATATGTTTAAAAAAACTCTAGGGATAAGGGAATGTTGTTACAAAATAAAAATTATTCTCAAGGAGGCGGTTTTTCTCTAGATTATAAATCACGAATATCATGAAGACTTAAATTGTGTAACACGTCCACGATAAAAGTGTTCTATAGTCCATCAACATAATGTCGGTCTATGTGTATATCATGTATGTATTAATAATATTTCATTGTTATTTTATTCTTCTTTTTATTTGTTCTTTAATAATCATGTCAATGCTAGGACTAACATTCATCACATAAGCACGTATGAACCTTCATTGGATTAATTAGTCTAGTAATGGTTTTTTTATCTTCCAAACACATATCCAAAAACTAGTTTGGTTTATTTTTAATTTTTTTATATATTAATTTTTTTAACGGAAATGGGTAAGAATAAGAAACTAAAATGTTACTGTGGCCAACATCATATAAATAGGCTTAATGTTTCACCATATGTATCCTCAATATGGACATTTATTATCCATTGATAGTGAAAATTCCCCCAAAACAATCCCATGGTTAAACATGAATAATCGAAGGGAAGTGTTAGAACAAATAATCTTCTTGATGAAGATCCATCTTAAAAAGGATATCCATGGATCATATAGGAAAAAAGAAATAAATTTATCTAGGATGGTATATTGAAGCCAGTTTTATAATGGATTTTATCAATAATTTTAACAGTGAATTTTTCAATCATAGAGCCAATAATATCTCAATGAATGGTCTGATAGGTTTACATTGAAAATGTAAATCTCAAGAAATATTTTAACTAACCAGACATTCAGTGTAATCCCTAAATAGGTGGAATTTTAATAATTTTTGATGATGATCAACATAATCTTGTAGATATCAGCAAATAGCATCTCAGTTCAAGTCGATGATCAACTATGATGAGTTTTACGTATAAAATAAAACATAAAATTCATATTTTAAATACAAAACCGCACACGACTTCTTCTCATTGTTAGTGATCACTTCTCATAGAATTCAATTTCTAATTGATGTATATCAAAAACATGTGCTTCAATGTATATGTGAGAGTGATGATCGTCGTATTCTGGGTGAAAGCATAGAGCTATGAGGACTCATTCGGCACTCCTACGATCACTACATCACTCTACTTGTGATACCTAAGAGGGAGCTCCATCTGATCTCCTTATATCCAGAGCCTCTCTCTTTAGGATATAAAAGAGAGTCGAGGAGAGATAGAGGTAGTGAATATTACATGGAAAACTACTTTCCTCCACTTTTTATTGGGTGTAATGAAATTATGTAGAAATGTTGTACCAACCCCCTAACAGTTAACCACACTATAAAAATAATATTTCAAATACTATAATGAGTAATAAAAATTATTCATTATAACAATCACTTTATTTTAATATATTAAATATATTATGTGATAATAGTTAATCCATTAACCCATCTCTTAATCGTAGAAATATTAATGATCCTTCAATATTTTAATATTTGTTCAAATAATATTTTCCATGTATTTACATAAAACACGTAAATACAATTTATAAATAAATTAAATGTCAATTATTCTAAACATTAATAACATGTATGTATTTATTATATTGTTGATAGTTCAAGCGTGGAAAGATAACAAACATATGTGGTGGAGCCCACATAGTAAAAAACTCATACTCAATTGAATAGGGATTATTCGTAAATATGTTATTGTGTGTGACCCTCTAGGCCCTTATCTCAATAAAAGTGAATACTATTCACACACCAAGATTGTGATTTTGTAACCCATGAAGGCCCCTAAAGTGATAATGATTCTCAAGCAGTGACAAACAACCATCGAAAAAGAATTGTGTAATCTAATATTTTTTTCATTAATATCTCTTAATGCTGGATGCACTCGCGTCTCATTTCCATTTTATAGCTTTATTATTTGTTGATCTAAATGGTTAGACATACCCTCAACAACCATTTCCATTGTATTATAATGGTACGACCATCCTTATCCACATGGCCTGAGATATATTAAATCAATGACATGGAATATTAAAATCCTTTCTTGACCATTCAAACCTTGTCATGCTGTCAATGATGCACCGAACACAAATTACCACACCACAATTCCAACATCATAGATTTCGTATTGAATCAATCGATTTAGTCAAATAAAATACACTAGAGAATATATCATGTTAGGATACAAATACACATGATCATAGATAGGAACATCTAGTTACACCTGAGTCATGTAGTGTTCATATTGGTGGGTCTGTCCTTGGGATCTCACTACTAGAGATTACCTATTATGAACTTCATGTGAAAAATTATCAGTTCTAATGATCCTCCAACACCGGATAGTCAGTCATATATTATGTCCAATTAGTAAGAAGTATATAGAACATAGAATATATATTTATGATTAATGTCATAGAATCTATAGGATCTTATAATATTCTGAGATCTCCTATACCATTTTGATATGAAATTTAATCTTTTGACATTACCATTTTAATATTAGACACAAAATAGTGCACACTATAATGGCTAGATGACATCTTCTATAGATAATTATATATATGATATGGTAATCAAAATGCACTAAATAGTTGGGTCTAGGGAACCGACTATTTGAACACTCCCACTTAACTAGATCTAACATGTTAGCCAAACATGTTAGCTACTCACATGATAATGATAATGTTTATGCTGAGTAATAGATTTTTCTAATAGGACAACCACAATTTTGTTGCATGGCAATTATGCTATTGTGACCATGTCTTATTGAGAAAAATTTCAAAATAGATGGTATCCTCATTATATCACACTATTCAATTGTCATTATATGAAATTGTGGCTAATAAAAATATCACAATTTATATTATGATAATATTATTCTTTCTAAGTGAAATTCCATGAAATGGAATAAAATTTTGTTTTTAACTACTTCTGATGTTGAAATGTACATGATATTGGTAGTTATGGCTACAAATGGATTATATGAGCCCCTCTCAATCATCAACTTTAGCCTAAATGTGATATTAGATCACTTGGATCCATGTAATTCTAGTTTGTATCCACAAAACTAGTATCATTTCTTTTCTACATTCCATGTACGTATCATTTTTTACATACCTAATTACAATAAGACAGTTCTTACTACATCCCTTGAAGTGCTCCCAAATATAACATATAATTTTCAACTATATAGAATATACATGGAATATCATTTTTGGGCATATCATTGCTTACATGATTAATCAATTGTATTAGGTAATAGATTTCTACTCACCAAGTTTGTCTCCTCCTATGTCTCAAACAAGGGAATCTTGAGAAATAATGTCATGTGAAATTGGTGACAATTCATCTCTTGAATTGTTCCAACATGTATTTTTCAATTCCATGACACTATATTTATGACTGACTTGGTATATATATATTTTAGATAAACCTCAATAGATCAAGTTCCCTAGAACATAGGTTTCAACATTATGTTAATCACTGGAGAATAAATTTCTTCTTGGCCTAAACTAAATTGGTGAAATTTCATTTTCCTTATGTTTCTAAACATATTTTACTTGGAAAATGTCGTATCATCCATTAACCTCTGGTAGACATGTTTCAATCATTTGATTCAAATTTATATTCAATGATATTGTTGCATACATTATTCCTAAACCAGATTTTCATAAACAACAACCTATATTAGCATTCTAGGATATGAACATCCCATTATCGTTGCGTTGAATATACACCATCCATGATCAGTGGTCTTGACATCCAATGATAAATAAAATGATCATAAAATTAACTATGACTAGGAAATTTAAATGGATTTAGGAATAATGACTTGGAAAAACCAAATAGAGCCTTACCTGAACCATGCTTGTACCATCCATGTATCATATCACTGGAATGCCCACCACAATATTCAATTTGTAAGCCCCATTGAAATTTGATACATGGAATTCATTATTAAATTGTTAATTGTATTTTCAATATTAGCTAATTTATATTCCCTGCTTACATGTAGGAAATATTTTTCACATTGAATAATAGATCAAGGACCACAATGAATATGATAACATCACTATGGTTTTATAATTCATACATGATATGTGTCTCTGAAACATACATTGTTCCTCATGAACTTGTGGAACTGGTTCATATTCCAACTATTTGTGCATCTGGAGCGTTGACTAAACACAAGTCATTATAGATCCCACTATATCTAAAAGAGATTTGAAAGCTTATATTTACGTGTGATATATTACATGGAAACCTTAATTTCCATCTTAGGGATATATTTAACAGCCTAAGTAACCATTACGATAATTACAATAGATTCACATTATGTTTTTACCTAATGCATGTTTTTTATGTCCAAACAAACCCTTTGCATCAAAAAAATGTCATTATGACAAAAGTGATTTATATAATACTTATAATGTTATGATATTTAATTCTTATTATAGTTGGCATATGGTTATAGGAAAACGCTATTATTTGTGAAGCACATCGGGAAATCTAATAGAGGTTTCTGCAAGTTGAAACATTGATACTATATATATCATTACACTGATGCAAAAAATGTGTGTTTAGGAATTAATCTAGGCTACATTTTTTTGATCAAAGATTAAATTTAAGGCTACATAATTGATTCTCCTCAGTGGCATCAATTTCATGATGTGGATAAGGTAATGTGCGTTTAATAATTACTCTATGCTACATTATCATGATCGACGAATACTTGGTCAAAATATTCTTCTACATGATGAACCGAGGAAACTTATATCATATGACCATGAAATTAGATAAAGTAATATTTTTAATTATATATACACTTATATTTTACCCTTGTATTAGTTCATTTTTCCTTGTTGAACTATTTACAAATAATTTGTGACATATCATTTTTTTAAAGGACCCTTTCTCCAAACTAGAGATGTCGATAATAAAAATAGTATTTAGCTGTGGTGAGCCTAGTTACCAAACATGATATATTTTTGACATCCATATTTAGAAGAACATGACCATAAATTATCTTTCCACCATTGTTTATAAGTTTTACATTTATATTCATCACCCACTGCCTATTATTCATGTGTTTCTGAATTAGAGACTGAATTTTTAAATACCAAAAACAACTTTCCTTCCAAAACCTGTATGAATGTATCCTTGAGTCCAAGGACACATGTGATTAATTTTTCAGGTAATACCCAATAATAGTTCTACATGAATCATTCTCTTTTCAATGGAAAATAATTGTACTTATCAACATTGGATTATTTATCAACCTTTCATAGCCACTTTGAGAATAAACCTGACTTCCAGTAAAGTTTATATACATACATGTTTCCCATATTAGAATACATATGTCACCACCATGTTTTATTTAATACCCTTTTAGTAAAGTAGAAACATTACAATGATGAATATTCAAGGAAAAAAATGGGTAACATGATATATTAATTCTGATAATAAAATTTAATCATCCATAGAATTATTTTATAATATTCAATTCATATAACCTATGTTAATACCTCATTCATTTTTCGATGTCATGAATTTTCCCTTGGAATTACTTTCATTTTGGAATTTTCTCAATGTCTTTCAATTTATTCTCCATGCAAATTAAAGATAAAATTGTCATTGATATTTTTACACACTAGGTGATCCTTACCTTGGTAGGTATTGAAGCGTTTACGATTTTATTTTATTTTATTAAATAAAATGAAACTTGAGTAAAGGGGTGAAATTGATATAAGGGAGGGCTCCATTTAAATAACATGATACATATTTCATTTTACAAAGGTCAGTGTAACCATCCCCATATTCAAATCATTTATTCTCTTTCACCTTGAAAACATCATAGAGATGAAACTTTAGGATATATCATCCATGTCCTGGTGTAGCCACCACAAATGACACCAGACGTTGATGAATACATAATAATATAAAAATAATAATTTTTGTAAATTATTCTACAGTACTAAATTTTACCAACTCTTCATTAACTAAATTAACAATGTTGGGGACTATGACACTTTGAGTTTCATATATCATAATACCATGTGAATGCACCAGTATTATTCTGGGATACTCATGCCAGTGTGTACATTTACATTTTTTAGTATAATATCATAGTTTTCAAACTTGTGTTATAACATCCCATTTTTCTAAAAAAATATTTTTTAGAACATTAGTTCGTTTATCATGATTTCAAGTTAAGACATTATGATTAAATGCATAAATCGTTTAATGTCTCTGACTATTTTATTAGATTCTAGGAACCCTTTGTGCTAGAATCAGAATACATTTCCTCTTGAGTATTATAGTGGAATATATCCCTGATCCACCCTCATAGTCTACATGCTATGGCTACGGCTCTATATGGAGGGTTCAAGGAAGGCTTCTGGCAGACCAACTACATAAAATCATGGTTTCTTGATTTGTTATGTGAATCCCCAAAATCTAAAATCATAACAATAATTATTAAACACCAACCTCTAAAACTATAATTAGATAGCTATGGTAATCCTTACTAGAAATTTAATTATTTTAACCCTCCTGTCTTATAAGGACTCCCAAATAGTAAATGGAATACTCAACTATGGAATTATTGGCACCTAAAACACCGTTTTTTTCCAAATATGAATGGCAGAAGGATGTTATGACTTAATATATCATTTATGGTATTATTATTGTTAATTTGACGAAAGAAATTATTTTTTAAATTTATTTTTAAAACATGCTATCTGTGATCACGATCACAAATCACTATGTTGTTAACTGAAAATTCATCATCTTAGATGTTAATTTTCTCTATGCGTGTTTGTTTATTATTATTCTATTTGGTTTTTCTTTATCTACAAATTTAAAAAATAATAATAAACCATTCAATAATAAAATTATGAACTAATCATTATCCTATACTAATGGTTGATCCATTGATTGAATAACGGACCAACCTATACCCTAGGGTTAATACCTTGTGTCGCATCACCTGTAACTCAAAATGTAGTGTATGCCACTCCAACGAATCAGAACTCTTTCTGGCATGACACTATGAACCATCACAAACTGTGTGATATCTCATGTCATCATTATACAACTTTACTAGCATGCTGATAAAGGGGTATTAGGGTATAAAAATACAAGTTTGTGAATGGGTGTGCAAGCCTTTTTACATATAATGACATAGAGATGATACATAGATAGAAATATAAATAAATTAAACTAATTATTATAGTTCCTTCTAATAATTTAATAAATAAATAAAATATATAATGAAGCCCCAAACATTCAGTGGTTGGTCTCCAGCTCATGATTAATATACACATTAACATGAGAATATAAACAAAATGCAGAATTAAAATGAAACATTCATTAAATAAATTCATGGACAATTAATATAATTAAAAACATCAATCTAATTTTTAATTCAATGTTTTTTTATATTCATTCCAGTTTCATTAATATAAACTTAAAACATAAAATTAAATTAATTAATTAATTTCATTAATCTCCAAATTAAATTAATTATTCTACAATCATTATAAAACCATAAAATAATATTCATTCAATATGATTATCAAATCTAATTAAATTAAAATTTTAAATTAACTTTGGATTAAAATAAAATTAATTGATCCCCAAAACCTTGAGGCTAGCATGTACAGGTCGGACCAGACATGTGTAGTGTTATCCATGTTGTACCAACCCAGTGTGGGGGGGGGGGTATGGGCTAGGCAGGTCTGCCAAATCCCATTCTAGGATTGCCAGACCCCTGTATTCCCACATCGGTGTTGGTCTAGCCTATGTGGAGAAGTAATGGAGTACCTCACCGGAGGATATCCTAGCTTGGGTGGTGCACAAGTGGAGGGAGGAAGCGAGGAAGGGGTGTCTACAGACAGTAGGGGCACCAGGAGAGGCTGGTTCCAGCTGTGGCCAGTGGCAGTGTGGAGGAGCTAGGACTGGGGCACTTGCCTAAAGTGGGAGGTTACAGAATGAGGCGGTAGGTCCAACAAGGGCGGAAAAATGAGGGGGGTGGGGCAACCATGGCAGACAAGCACACATTCTCAAAGTAGGCAGTGGCCGCGGATGACTAATGTGGCCCTACATGGCTGGGATTGCACCATGCACGACTACAAAATCAGGCTATATCAATGGTTCCCACAAATGTGGAAGGTATTGGCATGGCTATAGTGTAAAACCTATAGCCACGGTTCCCAACCGTGGATATATCCCTTTAGCCATAGTTTGAACCATGGATATAACCCTATAGCCATTGATCCAACCGTTGCAACAACCATAAAGCCACGGTTTTCAACCAGTGGAATAGGCTAAAATTACTCATCTCCTATAGCCACAGTTTCAAACGTAGCTATAGAAATAGAGCCACGATTAGGAACCATGGATGTAGATCTTTTGCTACAGTTTAAAAGTGTGGCTATAGGCCTACACATTTAGTAAAACAATAAAGACCATTCAGCTAGTGTTGGCCCCTTGCATCCTCCCCACCGCCCCTGCAAATCCCCTCCACTCTCCCCCTTGCACCCCACCTGCACCTTAAAGACCCCGAAAAAACCCCTCCCTCTACGTCACCACCTCCCACCCTAGACAAACGCCACTCACCCCCTTGACAGACTCCCCCCCCCCATAGAACCCCCCCCCCCCTCCTGCCCCCCCCCCCCTAGGACAACCCACCCAGACATCAACACCCCTGCTGGACAGCCCTTGCAGCCCCCTACTGGACACCCCCATGACAGACCCCCCCCTGCGGACCCCTCGGTCTTAGACACTGGACCCCCCAACCCTACATGAACCCCCTCTCGAGGAACCCCCCGACAGACCCTAGACATCCGCCAGACCCTAGAAACCCCCCTAGACATACCTTGGACACCCCTCAGACAGACCCTAGACACCTCCCGGATAGACGCTGGACACCCCACAGTCCCTAGACACCCACCTAGACAGACCCTGGACACCCCCCAAAAAAACCCGGGACACCCCCCGGATAGACCCGGGACACCCCCCACCAGACCTTGGACACCCCCATACCCTAGACAGATCCCCATAGACTGCCTAGACCACCACTCCCCTGGATAGCCACCCCACCCTCCTGGACAGACCCTGAAACACCCCCTCCAGAACCTAGACACCCCCATACCCGAGACACCCCCCAGACCCTGGACAGATCCCCCTGGACAACCCAAACCACCACTCCCCTGGATAGACACCCCCACCCTCTTGTACAAACCCTTGACCGCCCCCCTGGAACCTGGACACCCCCCAGACCCCCCAGTCCTGCCCCCCCCCCTCCCCACCCCGCCCATTTTCTCTCCCCCTTCCCCTGCCAGCCCCCACCTCCACCACCTACCAGTCCACTCCCCCATGCTAGTTTCCCGTACCCCCTGCCAGTGCCCTCCAAATTAAATTATACACTAAAGCCGTGTACATAATAAGAATTAAACAAATCCAATTATAAAAAAACACACAACTTCACTTGCACGAGTCTCCATATAATACAAACTATTAAAGAAGTCTGGAAACTAGCTCAAACGTACCTACAACATAAGGTAGAAAATAATTTTGATCATCCTATAAAATTATCATAAAACAAAACATTCTTGAATATTCACAAAGAATATAACTCAATAAACAAGAATAATACAGCCTCCCACCCTTGATGGATGCCATGGACAACAGCCCCCCTCCCACTGCTGGACCCCCTGGACAACAACCCCCCCCCCCCTTCTAGGACCCCCTGGACAGCAGCCCCCCCACACCGCTGGACCCCCTGGAAAGCAGCCCCCCTAAAAAACAACACCCCCTAAACAGAACCCCACTGTTTGACCCCCCCCAGAACAGCTCCCCCCCTTCTGGAACCCCCTGAACAGTTACCCCCCTACTGGACCCCCATGGACAGCAGCCCCCCTGGACAGCAGCCCCCCCGGATAGCAGCCCCCATAGACAGAACCCCCCCCCCCTAAACAGCTGCCCCCCTGCTGGACCACCCTGAACAGCTGCCCCCTGCTGGACCACCCTAGACAGCAGCCCCCCTATATTGGATGCTCCTTAAGGTTGAGGCTGGAAGATGCTGGGTTTATCCAATTGATACTTACAAATATTCTCATAGTGGGGTAATAGGTTTCTTGTGGAGAATTTAGGAGGTGAGGTTGTGAGTTTCATGTTACTATATGGAATTATAGGACCTTTGAAGATGGTTTTCAGTTGGGGGTGTTGCTGTTTGGATTTTTCTACATGGTGTAGTACATGATACAATTACTTGTTGCATGATGCTTGTTGGTTTGTTATTTCTTTTATGGTTGGTAACATGTTTTGGGTTCATAGTGGTTGGCTTTCTAGTGATTCTTCTTTGTTTTGGATTAATATTGTAGGCTTCTAGTTCTCTAGACTATCTAGTTTGGTGTATATAGTTTGGGGTGGGTATTCAGGTGGTGGTTTGGAGTATGTTCAGTTGGCTTGTGCTCGGTTTCCCCATCTTGTGTATTATGGTTGTTGATGGTGTAGGGAATTTTTTGGTGGATGTTCTAAAATTACCTTGAGATGTTGGATGCTGCTGGTTGGGAGGTATGTTTTTGGTAGATGAGTGGTTCTCTTTCTAGGGTGGTTGAATGTTCACAACCTGGTGGGTCTAGAGGTGTTGGATTCAAGGTGGTTATTTTCTCACATTTGGATGAGGGACGTCTTGGGTATTCTTTAGGTTGTATGATGGGTTAGGTGTGGGTTATGAGGGGGAACTTCAGATGTATGGTTCTAGTAGAATGCTGGTTATTTCGACTTTATTTTGGTGGGGTGGTCCATTTTTATGCAAGGTGTTCAGATGATGATGGATGGGGCCAGATTGTGGTCTAGGCATGATTTGGTTTCTAGCTAACATTTTGGATATTGTGTCTACAATAGGTTCTTATTGTGGTTGGATCTGGTGTGGTTTTGGGTTCTTGTGCAAGTAGGTGTTGGTGTAGCGGCCATTAGTTGTCATGGGTGTTTAGAGGTCTTTCACTCTAGGCATTGTATGGGTTGGGATGGTGGTCTGGTTGGTTGATGTTGGTTGTGGGGTTGGGGGTTCAGTGGTTCTATTTCTTTGGATAAAGCTAGACTATTGGAAGGGTGATGGATTTTGGAAACTTGTGTGTGTGTGTGTGTGTGTGTGATTCAAGAATCTGTATGCATCCTTCCCACACTAGATTTATCAAAATCACTATTTCCTAGAATAATTTTCCCAAGGATTAATGGATAGTGACTCAAACCTACTAAATGATTCCTCTAGAGGATAACTTATATACTTGTACCCTACCTGTGTTAAAAAAGGGTTGTATAGAATTTACCAAAACCACAACTAAATTTTTACATGGACTATAACAAGAGGAGAGCATGAGTTTAAAGTTATAAATCCACTTTACAAAAAAATAAAATTAAATAAATAACATATCCTCTGAGAAATTTATCTTTGAACAAGGTACAAGAGATAAAACCTACTACACTTCTAACACTTTTCCAAATTTTTTACTTTTAGGACCACCACACTAATGCATTACCTAAATTTCATGAAATTGAAATTTAATATTACATGTACTAAAAAAATAGAAAAAAAATAAAGAATTAAAAAATATTCCAACTATAAATATTTAGTTAGGAACCAACAACATCAAATACCACCCTTCCAATAGTGGTTCCCACCATAACATTTTCAATGAATCCACTCTCATCCTTCTATAAGTTACCAAAAAATACACACTCAAGAACCCTTCATGAAGAAAATGCTGATAGAATTCACGGTGTCACAAAACAATCAAAAAAATACTCTCTCTACTCATGGATCCAAACTTAATAGATCAATGGACAATTTTTATAGTCTATTTATACTCTCGATAAACTTGTAAATAAAGTATTAGGTAATCATCCTACATAACCAAATTATAACACTAAAGTAAATGTTTGTCCATTTTATTAAGGAGTATAAAATTCATAAAAATAGTGATGCACCCCTATTTTAATATGAAACTAGATGTGTAAAAACCACTGAATATGAAGAATTTATCCCTTGAAATGAACATCAATAAGTAATACATGTGAAAAAACCATTATTGAAGAAGTATAATGGGGAAAATATAGTGGGATACTAAAATCAACAACAACCTCCCTTCCCATATAGAGTAAAACCACCCAACATAACCAAATAAGACAATATAGAAAATGAATATAGAGATATTCAAAAACATAGAAATCAATATTCATTTACATTAATACATTTGAAAATTCCAAGTCATATAAAATGTATCAAATATATATATAATGGGAATAGGTGAATATAAGGGAATTAAAAGTAAAATTATATAGAAATGTCTCTACTCTTATTACCCTAAAAATATCTATGAAATTACCCGACCCATATACTTTTACTATCCCTTTCACCATAAGAGAAAACAATTTTCACACACACTGTGTGATTTGTTATCATTTATTAATGTAATTCCCTATTTTTTTATTCTTCCATATATATAGGAGAGATAATACTCACTCGATTAGTTGTATAGATGGCTAACCGAACCATTGGCTTTCCGGTTTGAGTTTTAAGGTTATTTCTGGTATGTTCACATATATTTTTATTCCAAACTAATTTCAAAATTCTAAAAATGGAGGAATAATGAATTAAGGTTAATTACATTAGCATTCTAGGCCGGACATTTATCAAGGATTCTGAAACAATAATAAATGTTAATGATGGAACCCTTTCAAGGACTTTTGGATGATTTAAAGTGAATTTTAATATTCTTGATTCAATTAAATATCCCCAAGAGGATCAGTATCTATTTACATTAAACCATTTTTAGTTCCATTGTTGTTTTAAAAAAATAGTAAAATGTTTGATGACATAATATGATTAGGAGGAGCTCTGGAAACCCATTATCTTTTTGTTGAATGTATTTTTGAAAATGAACTTAATCTGGAAATTATGATGTCTACTTATTAAATTTTTTTGATTATAGTTGTTTTGATGATTTATTAAAAAAATAACAGCGATCCATGTACTTTACATTTGCAGGATGATATCATGGATAACATAAAATTAAAAACATTAAATGAAAACCCACTGAACTAGAATTAAACATTCTTCCATCCATCTTAAAATTTGACTTTCTTATAGAAAATGAGAAACTTCTAACAAAAAATTCCTATTATCTAAAACCTATTCAAGGGAATCGGTTTTGAGACATTTTAAAACAAAAAATTAGGAACATAGGATGAAAACTAGGTCACATTACAATGATCAACCCTAATTTCTAAATGCAGAGTATTTTTCTAGAATATATGTTGAAACCTACCAGACAACGCCAATTTAATTGCCCTGATCCCAATGAAGGATAATGTGGTGGATGAAAATGATTTCAGAACTATTTCTATTGGGAATACCTTTCCAAAAATCATTATCAAAATTATTTCTATGAGGTTAAGTCCCATTGCTCGTTGGTTTATCACTTTAAATCAGCCCCCCCAGACACCCCCTTGAATCCAGGAGGCTGGGGGTTGGTGCATTAGCTAGTGTAGTCTAGAGTGGCTGGTGTGGGTGGGAAGGCAGGCGGCATGGGGATGGCTGGGGGCTGATGCGGGTTGGAATAGTTGGTAGAGGGATGTAGTGGGCTGGATTTCAGGAGGCTGGGGGCTGTTGTCCATGTGGCAGGGGCTGGTTCGGGCTGGGATGAAGGAGGTTGAGGGATGGTGAGGGCTGGAACTGGTGGCTGAGGTTGTTTTCAGGTGGTAGGGGGCTAGCATGAGTGTTTTGCAGGAGGCTGGGGGTGGTGGCTAGTGTGGTGGCTGGTGTGGTGGCTAGTGCGGGCTGGATTGCAGGTGGCTGGGGTTGGTGAGGGTTCGAATAAAAGCTGAAGGGGGCTGGAATGATGGTGGATGTGGGATGGTTATAGGTGTTGGGGGGATGGTGTAAGCTGATTCAAAGGTGGTAGTGGGGGCTATTGTGGGCTGGTTGCAGCAGGCTGAAATGACGGTGGATGGGGGCTGGTGTAGGCTAGATGTGGCTGGAGCAGGGCCAAATCACGACATTACCACCTCGTGACCGTGGCGTGACTGTGGCGTGACCGCGGTATGACCGCAACGTGTTCGCCCATTCCAGAAACATCTGCAGGGTAGCATCATCTGGCCAGGAGGGAAGCTGTGGGAGGAGGCAGGACAACATTCCTCTCGTCACCCCACCGACACAAAATATGATTATTCAGTCTCAACATTGATCACAAGACTCCTGAAATACTATCTCTACGAACCGCTGCAGGCTGTCGTCCTAGAGCTGGGCCAAATCCCAACATTACCGCAGCATGACTGCGGTGTGACCGCGGAGTGTTGGCCCGGTCTATTGACATCCGCAATACAGCATCATCTGGTATGGAGCGAACGGAGCGGGGGGAGGCGGGGAAACATTCTGGTCGTCGCCCCACCAGCTGAAATTGTGATTAGTCAGTCTCAACAATGATCACAAGACTCATGTAATACTATCATTGCGAACTATCACGGGGTGTCGTCTTGGTGTAGGGCCAAATCATGGTATGACTGTGACGTGACTGCGTTATGACGGCGGGGTGACCATTCAGTGACTGCGGCGTGACCGGGGCGTGAACGCGTCATAACCGCGGCGTGACCAATGTGCGACAACGGTGTGACCATGGCATGACCGTGGTATGTTGGCCCTGTCTAGCAACATCTGTGGGGCAGCATCTTTCGGCCAGGAGTGAATGGAGTAGAAGGAGGATGGGGAACCTTCCGGTCGTCACCCCGCTGACAGAATTTTGTGATTTGTCAGACTCAATATTGATGTCAAGACTCATAGAATACTATTACTACGAATCGCCGTAAGGTTTCATCCAGGTGCATGGCCAAATCACGGCATTACCGTAGCGTGACCTCGGCGTGACATCGTCATGACCGCGGCATGAATGCGGCGTGACCGCGGTGTGACCGCGGCATGACAACGGGGTGACCACGACATGACCGCGGCGTGACCACGACGTGTTGGGCCGGTCCCACAACATTCATGGTTAGCATATTCCGGCCAAGAGTGAAGGGAACAGGAGGTGGAGGGGAAACATTCTGACCGTGGCCCCGACGATAGATGATTGAACATATCAACAATTTAATATTCTATAACAAGGGATCACAAGAGAATGTTGTAGCGAGCGGCACAATGATGAAACTTCCAAAGGGAAACAAAATGACGGAAAAGAATCATACACCCTACACAAACCATTTATAAATTCATTCATTTTTCCTAAACATGGAAATTTTATTTATAGTATTCAAAGCATGAAAAGGAAAGTGTCATCATCAAGACATATGCCTACTTGGGCAATGTAATTTGAGTTAAACGAGTGTGAGATTCCAATTTATATAATTCAAATAAATCAAAAACTAACTAGCCACAAAACAAACACCAATAAGAGGCATATGAAATGCTCAAACCAAATATAAAAATGATACTAATAACCATCACTACCCTTTGGTTTAGTCGACAATGAACCTCCATTGGAGGGGTTTTATTATAAAGTCATGGCATTACATTATTATAAAAACATGAAATATTTATAAAAACATGTGTTTATTTATCAAATGATAAAATTATATTAAAGAACACTTATTTAAGATATGTAATTCAATATAATTAAGCAGAATTAAGAAAAATGATACATTAAATTTAAAAGCATTCTTGAATTAAAGAGGAAAGAAGAGGGATCCTACCTCAAGGTTGAACCAAACCATCCACTTCTGCTCTTGGAGATTTCTAACTAAAATTTATTGCTCCCCCACTTGGTATACACACCTTCACACCCATGCAAGGACACCTAGCCCCTATTCACACACCCGAAGGACCATGAGCATGTGCATAGGGATCCTTGCACATAGCCACTCAGAATAGCTAGATTGCATAAAATAGACCAAGAGAGATATCTTTAGTTCCCAATGACCTATGAATTGTAGTTACACAAGACATATCATTAGTTCCCAATGAACAACGCATTTTAGTAACAGAAAGTAATGTGGACACCCTAAAAGGTGTTATTATTTGAAATGAACATCATCTAAACATGGATAATATTTCAACGAGGTATGTTCCAATGATATTATTGTTTATAATTTTAATGATCAATATGTTTTTTATAAAAAAGTAGGTGAAAAAATTATGTATTTTATAGTTTGATATACCATATGAACTTTTATTAGTATGAAGAATAATACACAATATATCATTATTAATTAATTTGTAATATATTGCATGATGCAGGGTTCAATTATTGATTTCAATCACAACCTTGATCCAGTTGGGGTACCGTAGAACATACACAAAAGGTAATTTGATCAAAAAATTTAGTTCATAAATGAATATCTATCGAGATATAAAGCATTTCTTACCTTCCCAGTGGAGGCCCCATATCACTTCATTATTTCACCCCCTTTATTTTGGTTTTCACCTATTATTCAATTCAATATAGGTAACAAAATTAGTATACAATTTATTTCATAATTGAATCAGATAGAAATGTCCTATTGGAAGTAGACTAATTAATTAAATTTAAAATAGAATTAATTAATGAATTTCTATTAAAAAATAAAGATGTAAAAAATTAAATAAATAGATGGAAAAGGAAATTAAAAAAATGGAATTCTAAATGAATCATAGAATTGGATCCAAATTATAGCAATGAATTAATATGTAGAGTAAATAGAAAATGACAATTCATAAATTAACTAAACAATGAGTCTTTTCTTTAACACCCATTGCAAAAAATATATAAAAACTGATAAAGAATTTAACTGAGTAAATGTTCAAGTAATGTAAAATTAAAAATTAGATGAGAACTGTTTAAACTAATGTATCATAAAATTAACGAAAAGATTCAGAATAATGACATTAATACATTATTGATGAAGAAAAAGTTTATTCAGTATTCACAATATAAATCCCTTTAGTGATTGGAGACGTGAAAAGTGAATGAAAGCTGTAATTATGATGAAATTAGAAACCTATAATTTCATTATAATGTATATGATTAAATTAATAAACACAAGTAGGAGAAAAGTGATGAACAAAATTACATAAAATAGAATTTAATTATTTTATAAGTTACTAATTGTAGAATTAATGATATATATATATATATATATTATCATAGAATGTAATTACAAAAATATATTTGAAGAATGCAGAAATTTCATAATAGTGAACATTTTCTCAAAGGTGGATAAGATCACAACCATTTCCAACATCTTTAGATATATCATAAAAAATGATGGATTTAGGTATTTTGTTGGAGTATAAAATTCATGATTGGTTGATTTTAACAAGTTGAAAAAAATGAAATCTTTGTATATTTTTTTACATATGCATTAGTTGACTCTTTCATCAAACCACAACATATAATAAAAATACATTAAACATTGATGAGGATCAATGGCCAGTCTTACAACAGATAGAGACCTCAGAGAGAAAGGAATTTATTGATGCAACTCCAGTGGGAGTGTGACCCATCTTCATTTAACAAAATAACAATGATTCAAATCCAAAGGAATTGAAATGATAAAGGGAAAAAATATTACACAAAAATGATTTGTTTAATCTACATTATGATCAAAATTCTAACTAATAGAAAAATATTTCTAAATAAACTAAACAGAATGAAACACATGATAAATATTTTGATAATTTTTTTTAAATTAGTTTAAATTAATTAATATATATAAAACCACACAATATAGACCAAATATGAAGTTGTGTGTAGTTGGTTAGTCACAATTATCCAGTGGTTCCCATGACTGATACATCATTTCACATTGTAGCTCTGTCTATTAAAAAATAAAACCTTTTGACCTAACACATGTATTTATAATATACAACAAAGTAACAATGGAGACATCTTGCTTCATTAAGGACATTTTGTTTGACAGATAATATAGTACATGACCTCTTTTTTCATCCCCCAAATCATTCTCAGGTGGAATGAATATGCTTCAACTTATCCATCACTACAATGAAAAATTAAACAGCCACTGACACTGTATATCAGGAGAATAAAACCTGTTGGAAAAAAATAAATGAGAAACTCATAAGATTATTATTAACGAATAATAAATAATTTAATTGTTCACATGGTACTAAAACATTTGTATTAATGAATAAGTGTATTAAAATCCTATAGTCATGGGTGAAGTTAATTGGAAATATAATAACTAATTATACTCATAGGTCATGCACTGCCTAATGATAGTCATGAACTTCCAGAAAGATTAAGTGAAACTGAAAAAGGAGGTCATAACAGTGGAAAATGAAGTCCATGAAGCATGCACATGAGCAAGTCAACCATGCCAAGCCTTCACATTATTCAAAATTGAATCCTCAAGAATACATCCATGCACATCCTTAAAGCTATCAAATTGATATTAAGAAAATAAAGGGCCTTCTAGTTGAGAAAGCAACCGGGGAAAGAGGAAAAAACCTATCATCAAACAAAATAGGGGAGAAACTCTAGGATAGCATTAAGACCTCAATGCATATCACTAAACAAGGAGAAAAGCCACTATCCAGTGCGCGCGAGCTAAGACATCCAGCAATCCATCAAAAATTATGAAATCATGTAACACAACATCAGGGAGGTAAAACCCAAAAAGTCTTCACAAACAGGAAGAAATATTGTTCACATAAAAACCTATAAAGTCGTCAGAGACCTGCTAGAAAAAGTAGACATCCCATATTCAGTAATGACATCTTATATAAAGTAGAGACACTAGACATAGAGTATTGTCCCAAAAGCTCAGGAAGGAAGAATTTTTGAGTGATTGAAGAAGTCATTCCCCTGTAATATCTTTGAAGTTGAAAACAGTTTGAGTATTGATATTCTGAAATTTTACATAAGTACGTATTCTAGAAAAAAGGTTGTTTCAGAAAAGAAGGTTGAGTTATGCCACAAAATTTTATGGTTTATAAAAGAACATAGAATTAACAAAAAATACTCTAATATAATATTATATTTCAAAAAAATTCAAAGCACCATCATAAATAGTACATACTGCTTCCTTCAGAGACATTGTGAAGGAAATCCATTTAATGAATAACCATCCAGCTGTGCTTTCAATACTTTCTACACTACAGCCCCTATCCTGGATGTTTTCATCATAGTGTTTCAGTAGTCAAAAATGGTGACAAACAAAACATGAAAATTCAAACTAAATTTGAAACCATTTTAAAGACAATGTATATGCAGAAGACAAATAATACTTAGAATGTTCTTATAGATTCTACTATGGATAGATGTAAAATTATAGTAATTTTCTGTCATCATAAGAACATGGTAAATGGTGAAGAAAAATAAAACTTGGGAGTATTTTAACACATATAATGAATACAACAAACAAACAGTAAAGACAAATTGCGGTGAAGCAAAATTGTTGTGACGTAAAATAGTGATGATCAAAAACATGATGGAAAAAATAATTAGATTCCCAGATTCCTGATTCAAAACAGATGAATTGTAATATCTTATAAAGAACTCATCTACACAGGGTGAAACAATAAGTTTATCACATACCTGAAGTGAGAAGATTTGAAAAGTCCCTCTTGTCTACTGGACATCGCAACAATTCCCACAACATCAACCATTAGTAAAACATAAATTCTTCCTTGAACATATTTAAAACTCCTAAACACTTGATGCACAATCACAACATAAAAATAGAGACATATTTTATCACATACCTAATGTTTGAAGATTCTCTAAGAGGGAATTGGAGATGCAGGAAGTCAAACGAGATGATATAATCACATACATAAAACTAACCACAAAAGAAGTTTATTTTTTTCAAAAATAACATGAAAAATCAAACAAAATTTGAACCCATTGTATAGAAAATGTATTCGAAGAATACAAATAATAATTAAAATGTGCATATAGATTCTTCTATGGTTGGATGTCAATTTATAGTAATTTATTGTCATCAGAAGATGGTAAATGTTGAAGAAAAATAATACTTGAAGTTTTGACATAGGATAAATTATTATGAAATTATCATTACCTTATCTTAAACTGCACATAATCGAATATCCACAGAATGGATAGGTATTGAATGAATTTAGGATAACATACCTATTGCAGAAGGGATTGTGGGAGATGAACCAATGATAATCCGAGTGAATTTTCTGAGTAGAAGAGTATGGATTTTAGAGGGAAATGGGGAAGTAGTTGGTGGTGAACAATTTTTCAGTTACCATATTAGAGGTAGAGGATGGAATTTTTGGTATTTGGTGGTGATGGATCCCTAGTAGCTAAGCACGAAGGACTGAAAACACTAGATTTGGGAGACTTAATATAGTAGCTTACGAAACCCTAGATTGTAGATATTGGAAGAGGTGAAGAGCGAGTCTCAAAAAGCAGCACTAACCGTAGATTTTGGAGGCGGATCTTGGTGAATGTGAAGGATGAGGATAAAGGGAAAATAATTGTTGTTTTCAAATTGGTGATTCAGAATTGGTAACTTTTGATGGGGAGGAGATCGATAGTGGTGAACATGAAGTAGCAAAGTCACGATGGGGTTTAGGTATGATGAGGGGAAGATGGAGTAGTGAGATGCAGTGAAACTGTAGGATTAAGATGCGAGCTCAAGGAAATTGGTGGCTGATGAGGTGGGAAGAAAAACGGAGGTCATGAAACTGAATAATTGGATGAGTGAAATCGCGACAGGGACAGAGGGGAAGGAAAAGGAATAATAGAAGAGGGATATGGGATATCAACAACGTGAGTTGGATGACACACTGATAGAAACCTCATGAGGATAACCGAGGGAGCGACAGTTGAACCTAATAGAAATCACAAGTGGGGGAAGAATGGAGGAGCACTGGATAATTGAATCGAGGGAGATGGAAATCACGATGGGGAGGCTGAGCGGGAGCAGGAGGAGGAGGGAGAAAATGGTAGATATGGGTAGCGTAAGAGGGTCGTGGATGTGTGTAGGCTTGACACTTATGGGAATTAGGATGTGGAGGTTTATAAGACTAACACGTGGTAGGTGGAAAAAACTATGATTAGTATATATATATATTAATGTGCAAAATAGAAACATACAAAGGTGATTTATAGAAACAGGTCTACAAATCACCGAGACAATCACCTTACCCCATATTAGAACAATAGTATGTTTAGACAATGAAAAATATGAAATTCACCTTCAAATTTCAATTTTAGAAAGAGACAATGAATCATAGTTTTCTTATCTAAAGACATGACTAACATCAACAAAAATCTATTCAGAAAGACAAAGACAATCAGTCTTGGTTGTGGACATCATCTATGGTACATTACTTGAACATTCTTGAAGAGTTTTCCTAGAAATAGATAAATATTATTCCAACCATAATGTCACAACAACAAGTAGACCCTGGTGAACCCAAAGCCACCCCAATAATATTGAAATTCATCCAACGTATAATCGGTGGTATCCACCGAATAGATTAGAACACTAATGGATTCATTACCCTTCCATGAAAACCATGTGATCCTAACACAACCATATCAAAAACATCAGTAGTCATTGAACCAATTTGAATATTACATGACAACATATTTCCATGATGAATGGCCAAAAACCAAGCCAGAAAAGAATATTTGTGATTATTATATTCTATATCATTTCTTTCTATCCACGTTTTAGAAAGTACAGTAACTGTCACTGCCACCATAACGAAATTTCTTTGACCACTGCATGGTGTTATACACATTGAGAGGAGTGTCTCTTCAATGGTTTGGATATTAATGAGTCATCTAAATAATCCCTATACATAACTCCATAGCTAATAACTGAACCTGAAATAGTTGACTAAATATTTTGGGGTTTCTTCAACATTTAAACATAAGAAGATGACTAATGATAAATTAATTCATGTATTTTAATGAGGTGTTGTATGGTTAAGTGCTATTTCCAAATTTTCCAAACAAAAAACAAATCAGAAGGTGAAATAAATTATTTTCTAAAACATTATACCCAAGGAGGTATTCAATTATGGTGACCATTGTGATGTAAATAGAAATCCCTGTTGGTGAATTTACAATCCATTTTTGTCATATAAATGAAAATATCACAATCCTAGAAATCATACAAGTTAACATCCATAGCTAGATGAGGAGGCAGTAGATCACATATACTAGGTTAAATTTATAAATCAGAGATACTAACATCGTTCAGAGTTATCGGATTGGAAACATCATCAATAATGGCTCTAGAGTGCAATGGATTTATCTAGATATTTAATTGGGAATTCTTAAAAACCACCCATTTAGAACAACCCATAGTATCACAATAGGCCTATTTGATAGTTGACTATAGATATGAAAGAAAATACATGGGAAAAATACTTTTTCCAATTTTTAAAATACCTTCGTTGATTAGAAGCCAGGAGGAGGGCATCATAGTGACATGTAGTCGAAGTGGAGGACATCATGGTGACAGGTCTTCGGGAGGGGGAAGTCTCGGTGAAAGAGTTCGTCAGAGATGAGGGTTCCTCGGTGAGGAGAGGTCGGGGAGGAGAGGTCGGGAAGGAGAAGTCATCGGGGAGGAGGGTGTCATAGTCAGGCGATGTCAGGGATGAGGGTGCTGCGGTCAGGCAAGGTTGGGGAAGACAAATCATCCAGAGGAGAAGAAGTTGGGAGGAGAAGAAGTCAGGAGCGAGAGTAGCGAATCGGGGGACCCCAATTGCAAATAGGAAAACCCGAGGTATAGCCACAATTATTAAATTAAACTATGGAAATTAGAAAGATATAGTCATGGACCAATAAAACCTTGTCTATAGGTCTGTGGCTATAACATTATTTTCTAGTAGTGACGGTGGCTGGTCGGGAATCAAGAGTGAGGAGCATCACGATACACTAGGTGGCAGGGGTCCAACCTTAGTTTAGTGTGGATGGGAGGCATCCTGGTGAGGGACACTGGTTGTGGCACATTTAGAAGAAGTAGGTGGCTCCTACGTTGGTTCCACGGTTCGAAAAGGGGTAGCGCATAGGAGCCTTAGGGTGGATGAGACCGAGGTGGAGGCATCTGGATCGCGTCTGGGATGAGGTCATAAAGTCATGGATTGCTGGGTAATGAGGACATCGCTGGCTGTTGTGGCGGAACCTGCTGCACGTCTAGGAGGAGGCAGCCCTGCATGGCTGCTACAACGTTACCAGGGGGCTCGACAATTAGACCCCTCTTTTTTTATTAACTAGACCTACATTTCTGGTCATCCAATTATTATATTTTCTCATCAAATACTTGTAAATATTTTCAACCCATTTTTTAATAGTATACCTGAAAACCACATCTCCCACCAATTTTGTTTCAAATTTTCAACATAGGCCTAAGAAAATAATTATTATATTATTATATTATTAAGGATATTATAATAATGGAAAATTTTTTAAAATAAAAATATTATTATAATCCTCTTTGAAAAAAATATTGCAGGGTTCCGTCATAGTGAAGGATTATAGAAAACTCATAAAAATCAGTTTTTATTCCGAACGTAGAACATTGGATGACTGTATAGTGATCATTAGATATCGTATTTTGTTGCAGACAACGGCGTCAGGACTATAACCAGACCATCTTTATAACGTAATGAAAATTTATCTTTCCAATTTAAATATAATCTTCACACATAACATTGATACCATATGAAGGAATAGAGGATGCAGTGGAATCACCAAATAGGTGGGATTTTAAAAAATATCACCAACAATCGACATAATCTTGTCGATGTTGGTGAAAAGAAGCACATTTTAAGCAGAGGATCACACCTATAGAGTTTTCAGCTAAAATAATTATGTAAAATACCTGGTCTAAATTAGAATATTTGTAAGACATCTTCTTATCATAGGAATTATCTGTTGAAAGAATCCGAAGTCAAATTCCTCTAGATTTTCCACACAGTTTTCATGGAATCTACTGGAGCACTGATCGTCATAATCTGGCTGTTATAGTAGTGTTGAGATGACTCCTTTGAAACACTAACGATCACCACATCGTTCTCCTTGCAATGCCCGAGAGAGAGCTGTATCTGATATCCATGGATTGATAGCCTCTATCTTTAGGATATGGGAGATAGTGGACGAGGGAGAGAGGTAGTGGATAGTAAATGGAAAACTACCCTACACCTCTATTTATAGGGTGAAATTAAATTACACAGAAATCCTAGACTGTCCCTACAAAAAATTATCACACTATATAAATAATATTTCCAATACTATACCAAGTCAAAAATATTATTCATTATTATTGTCACATTATTTTAATATATTAAATATATTATTTGATAATAATAAATCCATTTAGATGGATATTACTCCTAAAAATATTAATGAACCTTGAATATTTTAATATTCTTTCAAATAATATTTTTCACGTATTTACATAAAACTAGTAAATAATTTTAATAAATAAACTCAATGTCCATTTTTCTTAACCTGAATTATATGAATTTATTTATTGTATGGGATAACTAGTAAACATGGAAAAATTCGAAACCCCAGTGCGGGGGCCCATCATTTCCAAAACTCTTATTCAAGACAATATGGTAGATTCTAGAATACCATGTGATGTGTGACCCTCTAGTCCTTTATCTCAATGGTATTGAATACTATTTATAGAACAATAGTGGGATCTAGCATCCCATCATGGCCCCTAATGAGATAAGGTGTCACAACAGCGATAACCAGAATATGAACATGCACGGTGTAATAGAATCACTTTTTCATTAATATCTCATAATGTAGGAAGCACTCACATGTCATCACCCGTTGTATTGATATATTATTTGTTGATATAGCTGGGCAGACTATCCCTTGACATCCATGGTCATGATATTATGATGTTACTACCATAGTTATCAATAGGGCATGAGATATATTACTTCCATCACTATGAAGCGATAAATCCTTTCTTTACCATTCAACCAATGTCATGCCATCAATGATTCAGCCAAGACTACATCTCCACAATTTCTACAACATGGTTTTCATCATTCTTTAATGTTTGTGATCAAAATATCTACAAGTGAATTGATCTAATGTCAAGAGTCCATTACACATGATGGTTGATAGGAGAATACAATAACACTAGAAACATGTGGTGTTATTATTGGAAATTCCTTCCACATGATCTCACTACTAGCGATCCCCATGTGATGACATCATGAGAAGATGTCTCAATTAATATGATCCCCCATCACCAAATAGTCAAACATAAACTATGTCTTATTAGTAATATGTATCCAAACCATAGAATTTTTTTTAAGATTAATTCCATAGTATCTTGAGGTTCTTATCAGAACATGGGATCAGCTATATGTTTTTGATATGAAATATAATCATTGGACATAAATATTTTCTAAAATGTATGTAGAAAATTCACTACAAAAATTATAGATGATATCATGTATATATAACTATATACATGATATTGAAATCTAAATTCACTAAATATTTGGGTCTAGGGTACCCACAATTTCAACAATATTCATAAAAAATAAAATGAAATTGTAAATCATTAATCCATTTGGTTATGGTAGTACAAAAATATACCAACATAACTCAATTAATAGAATCCAGTAATAAAACAATAAAATTTAATTTCATGATTCAAAAATTATAAATAAGGATCCAAAATTAGTAATCAAGGGAAAAAATAAAAACATGAATAAAAATAATATTTCCAAATCTCCAGAATAACATTGTATATACATACAAATGGTTGTGATAATATTTCATGTTTAAAACAAATGTTTAACGAAAACATTTTATTCATAAATGATGAAAGTGGGTAATAATACATATAGATTGAAAACAAATCCCTAGAATGATTACCACGCACAATAAATGAGATAGTATATTTAATGTTATTAAACGAATCAAGGGATTCAAAGAAAGTATAGAATATTTAACATATAAATGTAATTTTCGGAATAGAAAACTGGGAATCCAGATATCCCTATAATGAAATTCAAACCATGTGGAAACATTTTGAATTATGATTGAAAATTTCACATCCTACAAAAAAATTGAAAGAGAGAAATTACCAAAAATATATATAATATTAGTCCTCATTGGTTATCCAATATTAAAATAGAAAAACTGAGTAGGAGTATATAGTCAAAAATAGGTTTATACAACTCAGATAAATTTATTAATCGAGTGTAGTGATTTTTAGGGTGGCTGATGAAAGGAAGATTCATCAAAAATGAAAAATGATGTTGCTAAGAACTTGACTATGTTTATGGAAAATAATAGAAACATGTGGGTTTATTCCCGTATATTTATAATAATATCATCATAAGATAGAATAATGGAATAATTCAAAAAAATTATTTAAACAAAATAAACTTCATGAATGTTTTCTTGAAATTTGTTGTGCCTATATCCATTGACCATGTAGGGTGGTTCTTCACCTTATATAATTTTTATTGCACATAGTAATATACTCTGAATAATAAAATGGGACCCGATTATTTGTATTTTAGCTTCTTGAAAAATACGTTCATTATAGAATTAAAAATTAGTAACTTTTCCCACATCATAAAAATTCATCATGATATGTGTTGGTCATTAATTTTATAATTTTATTGTAATTTAATTTTATATGTTTCATAGGTAACTATTACGAACTCTTCACAAACATAAATATGTAGCATTCAAACTACCCTAGTTTTAGGAGCATCCAAATTTATTTCTTAGTTTCCAAAAAAGGTTTGACCCTCTAATTAAACAATACTTTAACATGGATTTCTATAAAAAAGGTAAATTAATGTAGTTTCAATCATTGTTTCAAATGGGGTTTTATAAACAATAATTGTGTAATCTATTTTACCTCTTTATTAATATATATATTTATTTATTTATTGCCACTGCATTGTGATAATTTATTTAGAGTTCATGTTAGAAAATACCATTGGCATTATTATCTTTGAGTGCTATAGAGTTCAAAAAATATAATGGATTACATAAATTACATGAAAATATTTAATTGAATTATTTTCAAAGTGAGTTCCCCAATCCATAATGAAAAATCATGGAATTCTAAATCTTAAAAAAATATATTTCCATAAGAATTTCATTACCACTATATCTATTTCATGTGTGGTCTCCACGACTTCTACCAATCAGAAAATCAAATCCACACTAACTATGATATATAATTTTTCATATGAATCATGGAATGGATCAACAAAATTGATGCAAAAGAAGTAGAAGAATTCTACTTCAATAATGGGATTATAGGGAATTGAATTTCTATTTCACGTAGTGCCTAATCATTAACATAAATTAATGATTATAACAAATATCCGTGTTCCCTTATACAATATGTAATTGAAAATTCTACTATATAGGATTTCAAATATAGTGAATTTAGGCTTTTGATGTAATCCTCTTGAAGATTTAAAAAGAGTCTCAATTACGCTTTTTTATTTCACCATTTGGGATTCAATGTCACATTAATCCATAATTTTAGTGATAAAATAATATTATATCATCATCGTAATAGTTTGAGGAATCAACTAGAAATCACATCTTTATTTATTTGGAGAAAGGCTGATAAAGATACCCCATCACATGGTAGTATCAGATATTAGAAAACCATGGTTATGAATTTGGATAAATTTCATAAATAAATTCATTTGGAAAATAATCTTTAATATCTAAATTTTAATCCTCCTTAATGTTGTGTACTCGTAGTCAGGATAGGTTATAATTAATGAAATTTTTAATTCATTTATTATCATTGATTATTATATGAAATTTCTATAGTAGTAGGATCCATCATATTATCCATTATTTTACATCCTTCATTCATAGAAGATATTTTACTACTGCATGATGGCTATAAACACCAAATTTTGATAGTGTAAGGTAAATATGACACATTGGAAATTCATAGATAATTGTGATTAGTTCCTCTTTAGTACTCATAAAATTTATCTAAGCATAATTCATTGTGTGACTAGAATAGTAAATTGGGGGTATGCTTTGTATGATTCCTTGTGCTAATACAACCCCAACAGTGATCTTATTGGCATCAAACATCAAATTAAAGTACTTATCCCGATTAGTTGAAATTATTACCGAAGAGGGCACCAAGATTTTAATGAGGGTATTGAAAACACATCAACAAACATTGGTGAACTCAAAAACAGTTTCTTTTGATATTGAAATTTTTTGATGGGTGGGAAAATTTCAAAAATTATTTTTGCATTGTGGTTGTATATTCGTACATGGCCAATAATGATATTTATTCCTTTTAAATTTTTATGATATTTTATGTATTTTATTAAATTTATTTTCTAGATCCACTTCATTTATGTTCATTAATATTATATGTCCATGGAATATTCCTCCATGTTTCCTGAAGTGGCATTTTTTTAAATTTAATGACTGATAATTTATCTCCTAGAGTATTTTGGCTGTAAAATTTAAATAGGAATTCCTTGAATGGTCATCTATATTAACTTCAATTTTATTTTATCCAAAATTTAAATTATTGATACAATATTATTTGTTCCCTATTAATATTTCTAGCATTTTTTCCTTAAAATGGAACATGAAATATTAAATTTAGGTTGCCATGTGGATTTTTTTTATAATGAATGCAGACTCACCACCCAGTTATTGTTCGTGTTGATATTTTATCAACATAATGTTTTTCTCATAATAGTTATACATACCTTAATACTAATGACTTGTAAGAGACCTAGTTCCTCACTATTTTATATTGAATGTATTATTCATGAATTTAAAATATTCTTTCATTCTCACATAAACAAAACATTCATTGGTTGGGTGAATCACCTCTAGATTTTTTTGTTGGATTACATACTTCCAATAAAAATAACTTATGGTTTCATATTATGATGTCGATATCTATAGTTTCATTCACTCCATTGGAAATTGTGATCCTTAATACTGATATATATCCTTATATTTTTTGTTTGTCTTTATCTCATTTTGATAATCATAGTTTTGAGATTCCCTGATCAGATTGGAGGGAATTATTTATCATCAATTTTCATATATAATAATTTGAAGAAGTGACTGACTCATGTGATTGTCCTTTCATCCAATCTATCTTTTTTTTACAATAAGAGAACATGAAAACTCATTGTCAGATTTCATATGAGGAAATTCACTGGTTATAAAAATAATCAGTAACATTTTTTATATTTGAAAAGTTTTTAAGTGGGACAATTAATTAAATCAAAAAAAATACCCCTATCATGACACATCCCAGTGGGGCCCACACTGTGACTTCCCAATCCCTCCTCTAATAGGCCAGGGGATGGTGACTAGAACTGAGTAAGCATATTACTAAATGGGAGGCATTGCCTAAGAACCTGTTCACACACTCACATCTCCAATCTGAAAAATGCTGAAAAGTAATAAATCCCATTAAGGAACAAAATGCATGCATAAAACTAAACCCAATAACTAGAGTATGATGGAAGGTAATGTAATGAAAGTAAACTGGGCCAGAATACAAGACCACTAAAAAAATAAGAGTCTAAAAATTGCAATGTCCAACCTATAAAAACAATGATGTACTGGGACTGCTACTCATAGCTGAAAGAACACCTCAGACAGTAGGGATCTCAAAAAGATCGGTCTTATCCTAGTCCACCCTAGTCTTTTTCAAATGGATTTTTATCTACACAAGACATGACACATGTGGGAAAACCCGTGCAGGGATGAGTATAACAATACTCAGTAGAGGATCCCGAAAAACACAAAGTACACAATGGAAAGGTTGAGTCATCTCTTCAAAATATATGTCTACTTAATATATAATAGGAGATCACAATATAGATATACTCAAAACCCAGAGCCATAGTCTAGAGACGCGTCACAAAAAAACATACCCCCACTAGGGATTCAGTTCGAAGAATCCACGAAGTACTCATTCCGGGAGAACACACCCCGAGATTCTTGTAATTATGATGACGTTCGTCCGAGAAGTACTGTTCATCGGTAAACGTCACGAGAGGTAGATACACTCATTATGGGAGACACACTTTTGAGTGGGAAGATCACGGAAGATAGAAGCACTAATTATGGGAGAAACACTACTGAGTGTGAAAGATCACAATACATAGAGGAGGATCACTTCCAGGGCCATGGCGGATACCGCTACTTATCCAGATTCACCGGCTAGGTGATTCAACAGCTAGGTAGAGGATCAACACCTGGTAAAGTTTGTCATGTCGATGCCTAACTCTACCTAGGGTAATGAATGGATATAGGATCTTACTCCATGCCTCTTGGAGGGATATCGACTCTATCATAGAATGTCCTGATGAAAGGATCATACACTTGTAGAAGGAAACGATGCATGAACTTCATCAGAACAAAAAGAAGGGGAACTAACCTAAACGAGTGATGTCCAAGATATGGTGAACAAGAGGACCATTACCTTTTCCAAAAAGTACACGGCATGTAGAAAAGTTACATGCCATGTCGTCTAACCTCGGGTATTACCTGTGTACAACGACCAGTGTCATAATGATTGTCGTGTAGAAAAGTAAGTACACAGCTTGTAGTATGGTGTACATGCCGCGTCCGAGTGACTGGAGTTGGCTCCGTGTATGCTGGCCATGTGCCCGTACACGGTTATCAACCCATGTACTCCATCCCATGTAATGGGTTCCTAGGGTGGCCCACGTTACTGGCCTCAAATGGCTCTGTGGTGAAGTACAAGTTTGTGTACTCCGTCCCGTATTCGTGTATCCCCAGGACACACACCGAGTCCCATGTAGCCGCTTCTATCACGCCGCGTAGAGAGTACATGCCTTGTCGTTTGAAGTCATGTAGTATATCACATGTCTGTGTACTTCACAAAATACACATCATGCTTTAGGGAAAGTCCAACACACCGTGTGACTAGGGTTACAGCCGTGTGATTCCACTCTAACCCTCAAAACCCTAGCTGCCGCTAGTACTACATGGTGTGTTTTTTGGAAGTACAAGCCGTGTATTCTGGAAATTTCTAGAATCGACGCTCCTCGCTGGCGCCCCTCCCTTGATTTCTTGTTCATCGATCCGGCCATCCGATCACCATGATACTCATAGGTTTTGGTCTCCCCAACAGCATTAATCTGATTTTTTTTTTTCAAACCTTTGATCGGCTCCAAATACATGAAACGATCCACTCTCATGAAGAACGCTCGAAAAAAGGCCCTTCCCAATCTGGTCCGATTCGTTTTCTGATATCATCGTCGCACCACCGCAAGGTCGTTGTGGTGTTGAATCCTTAATTTGGGATCGTTGCGTCTCCAAATGGACGCGAAACGATCTGTTGTTCATCGCCCCATGAATAACGTAAAGAACGCATGAAGGAAATAAAGGGGAAGAAATTCACTAAACAAATCGAGGATAGAACATATGCCATCATTCTTAATGGCATTGATCCTCTCCCGTTAGTAGGATTAAATGGATTAGAATCAACAAAAACAATTACACAATGATCAATTCCGCGAATCATCCCGATAAACCCTTCCCACAAGAACATACTAATTCGCAGATCAACTTTTTCATCATTGATCCACGTTCATCGATTAAAATCAAAAACATGGAAAAGAATTTAAATAAAAAACCCCGACCTCAGTTGGGATCGATCACTGGAAAAGGTTTCACGCTGTTTTCATCGTCGAGATACTTCAACTTTGTTGGAATTGCAATTTTTATCTTCGATCTTTCGTCATTCGTCGCCGAGAGTTTTCCCCATAGTTTCCTCTCAATCATCCTCCAACGATCGATGTTCGATTATCCCAAAAAAAAAATGAAACATGTTTTGGCATTCAAAAATATGTTGTGGTATTAATGAGTCCATATTTCCATTACTAAGTCATTAAGATGTGGAATTTATTAAAGTAACAAGTGCCCCGTCACCACATGATAGAAGATGATTCCATATAAAATAATATAAACATTGTCAATTTATTTAATTTTATTTTACTGAAAACATCCAAAAATTAACATTTTACCTCGAACCACGCCGGTCGAGGTAAGACACATTCTTAGGAAAATTCGTCGCCCTGGATAAAATAGTGACCTCATATTCTTTATTCGGGCATATTTTTGGAAACTGTGACAACCGCGCAGAAGTGCCGACTCAATTAACTAAAAAAAGTTCGAACCACCATTCTGGGATCACCGGGCTTCGTAATGAGGTTCCATCTTTGCGCCTGGTCTCATAATAATTCCATATAATATTTAAAAATAATACACAGAAAAACCGAGATATTACATTCTTCCCACCTTGGGGATTTGCTTCCCCGAAAAGCCAAAACAATGACTACTCAAAAAGATGCAGGTACTGGGAACAGATCCAGGCCTCCCACTCCCACAAACTCTCCTAAAGATTATCGTGGTTCCAACAAACACACACCAAGGGAATCAATTTCCCATGAAGGATCCACTCCTGCTGATCCTCAATCTTCACCAGGTACTCAGCAATGGTCACTCCATACTTAATGTCTAGCTCTCCCCAGTCGATGACGTACTATAGGTCATGCACGTACCTCCTCAACTGTGACACGTGGAAGACATCATGTACCCAATGAAACTATAGTGGTAGAGCTAGGCGGTATGTAACCATTCCAACTATGCATAGTAACTGGAAAGGTATGATGAACCTCAGAGATAGCTTGCCTCTCTGGCCAAATCACTATTACCCTCGTAGAGGTGAGACCCGAAGAAAGACGTGGTCTCCCTATTCGAACTCCAGAGGTCTCCGTCTCCTGTCAGCATAAGACTTCTGCTAGCTCTGTGCATTATTCATCTGCTCCCTGATGATTTTCACCTTCTCGGTGGTAGGTCGCACAAAATCTTGACCCACGAGTGCTTAATCTCCAGGGTCAGTCCAGCAAAGCGGTGACCGACAGGGTCTCCCATACAAGGCATCAAACAGTGTCATACCAATGGTAGAGTGATAACTATCGTTGTACCCAAAATCGACTAGTGGTTGGTGGTCCTCCCAACTATGACCAAGGTCAAGAAACAGGCTCGTAACATATACTCTAGAACCTGAATGGTCCCCTCTGTCTGACCATCTGTATGGGGATGAAACGATGTGCACAAGCATAGCTATGTCTCAAAGAACTCTGGAAATCCCATCCACTACCAGAATCTAAATTGGGTTTCATGGTTTGAAACTATCATATAAGGGACACAGTGAAGCCAAACTATCTCCAGTACATAGAGGCGTCTTATGGTCTCTACAGAACTCTTCTCCCTAAGAGCTACAAACTGGGCTGAGTTGGTGAGTCAGTCAACGATCACCCAGATAGAATAATTCCCCTTGGTTATCTGTGGAAAGTCTGTCATGAAGTCTATCGATATTCCATCCCACTTCCATAATGGAAATTCCAGGGATGAGCTAATCCTTTTGGAACCTGGTGCTTAGCGTTCACCTACTGGCATGCGAGGCATTGAGAAACGAACACTACTACTACCTTCTTTATGCCTTACCACCAAAACTGTCATTGAAGATCCCAGTACATCTTTTCCACTACAGGATGTACTTCCAAGGTGATGTATAATTATACTTGTAAAACAGTGCATCCTCTGATAAAGAGTACGTGCTCCCCACATAGTGAATATCCAACAGCAGCATGTCCTATGGATAACTGAGCTCATAAATCGACATAGTCGACATCTCCGAGCTGCGCCTCCCTAACCCGCTGTAAGAATTATGGGGAGAAAACCATCGACTGTAGGTAAGCTGTATCCTATTGGTCTCTGAAGGATAACTGCAACGTGTCTAACTGCTTTGTCACCTCACTCAACAGATGCGAGCTCGACCTTCTGCAAAGATCATCCTCCACCTTGTACCCCTTCCCAAGAGTATAGATGATCTAAAAATCATAGTCATGGAGGAACTCTAGTCAATGCATCTCTCATAGATTCATATCACTCTGTGAAAATATGTTCATGTGGATCTTGTGGTCAGATTAGATGACAAACTTCTCTCCAATAAGGCAGTGTCACCACATATTCAATGCGAAGACTACCACAACCAACATGAGATCATGGGTCGCATAGTTTAGCTCATGTGACCTAAGCTAACGTGAACCATAAGAAATCAATGACTTCCATTGCATAAAGACAGATACAAGCTCAGTCCCTGATGGATCGCAGAAAACTATATACTCGACACCCTCTTCCTGAAACCTCAAAATTTGGGTGCTCATCAAACTTTGTCTCAACTGATCCAAAGCCTGCTGGCACTTCTCCATCCACACAAATGGTTACCCCTTCCTAGTCAAGGACATAATCGGTGCTGATATCTAGGAGAAATCAAGAATGAATCAATGTTAATATCCTGCAAACCCAAGGAAGCTCCGCACCTCTGTCATGCTCTGAGGTGGTTCCCATGGTAACACAACCTTCACCTTGGATGGGTCTACAACTACTCCATCTACTATGAAGACATGTCCTAGAAAGTGGATCTCCTGTATCTAGAACAGACACATTGAGAGATTCCCATAAAGCTGGTTTTCTCGAAGTATGTCTAGATCGATCCGCAGGTTTCTCACGTGCTCCTCCTCTGACACCGTGTACACAAGGATGTCATCGATGTAGACCACTACGAACCAATCCATGTGCGTCTGGAAGATCCAGTTCATCAGTACCATGAACACTGCAGGGTCATTAGTCATGCTGAAAGGCATCTCCATGTACTCTTACTGATCATAACGGCATCTGAATGTCGTCTTCTGTATATCCTCATCCCGTACTTGTAACTTGTGATACCCTGATCGAAGGACAACCTTACGAAAACACAGTGCCCCTCTTAGCGAATTGAAGAGGTCATCGATTCTCAGTATTGGATAATTATTCTTCATCCTCACCTGGTTTTGGTGATGGTAATCCACACACAACCTCAAACACCCTTCTGCCTTCTTGGAAAACAAGACTGGGGCCACCCAGGGTGAAACACTGGGTCTCATGAAACTGTTTCTCTGTAAATCCTCCAAATTCACCCTTAGCTTACGTAGCTCTGTGGGATCCATCTGATATGCTGATAATGAAATTTGTGCAGTCCTAAGGTGTAATCCAATGCAGAAGTCGATTTCCCGAAGGGGAGGTAATCGTTGATCATCATCGAGAAAAATGTCCGTGTACACTGCCACTACTATTGTGAACTGGGAGCTCACAACATCTACTACTCTGAGGGTAAGGCTAGCCATATCAACCATGATCGGCTGCACCCTCCTATACATGATCCCATTATGTTCTACCTGGGTCACATTTTCTCTGATAAAGGTAAACCTCATTCCATCATGACAGACACACCACACTCTTCACCTAAAGTAGTCAATCTGGGCAAGGAACGAAGATAACCAATTCATAAAGAGAATGATGTTGTAAGGCCTCCATGCTACCACCAAGAGGTTCCAACTGATAATATTGTCTCCAAGGGTAAGATCACACTATCTACAAAGGTCTGTGATTGTCTAGTCTCCTCCCTCATGTGTCTCATAGTGTAAGGACCGAGTCAATGGTTCTACATGAATCTCAAGGTTCTGCACAAGATATATGGTTATAAAGGAATGTCTGGAACCTATGTTTATAAGTACATAAGCTAAGGTAGAGAAGACACAGATCATACCACGTATCATTCTTAGAGTCCTTGGGTCATACGCCACGACCGCATGCAGATGTCCCCATCCCTACCCCCAGCTCTCTGAGCCTGTTGTGGACCTCTTGAGGGTGGTGGTGGAAGTAAGTAGAAGCGTCTGCAACCACCTGCATCTCTCCCATCTCCTTTACGACATCTGTCACCTGGTGGGTCTGTCTTCTCCTCTCTATGCCTCTTCCTCGGTGGTTCATCCACTGCTTCCCTATCAGCAACTCGACGGGTCAGACAATCTCTAGCGAGATGTCCCCTACCATCGCACGTGTATCATCGCTTCTCCCCAGGCTGACTGTGTAACATCATAGGTAAATAAAGAATAAGGCATATTTAATATTTATTAATATTTTTTAATTAAATATTAATTTTACTTTAAAGGGGTTCTTATGTTCAATAGCTTACCTGATACGCAACAATGAATTTCTTGAAAATCTTATATTGCGCACTAATAATATAATATTATTTTAATGGTAGTTAACTCCTACCCATTGTATTAGCGGGAATGAAGAAAAATAACTACAATATGATTATACATATTTTTTTTAATGTATTTACATTTATCCAATAAAAGTTAGAGGCTAAAAATGTGAATGAATCTTATTTTAAGAATAATTTACATTAAAAGGTCGTTTTACCACCTTTTAATGGAGAACCCTCTTTAATTATAGTTTTTTCACATTAATACATTCTAATTGACAAAATAAAATCCTTCTTTAGAATGGGGACGTCAAAAGTTACTTTTTGTAAATTTTTGTAATTTTTCCGATAAAGTTCATTTTTTAATGAATAGTGAAAATATTGTATTTTAATTCAAAACTGCCTTTTAATCTAATTTATTTATATAGTTAGATTATATATTTAATTATTTTAAATTTTTTTTAAAAAATATTTTTACCATTTAATCCAATGTTAGTCATTTGAATTAATTTCACTTTGATATTGGAGATAAACAAGTATCAATATTTTGATAGTTATTGTTTCTTAAAAACACTCTTTTTTTATAATGGGAATAAATTTTAAAATTAATTAATTCCAATTATATGTTTTAATTTGGAAAAATAGACCTCATTTTTGAATTCGGAATATCAAATATAGCTTAGGCTGAATTTTTGGAATTTTTCTGAAAAACATCAATTTTTGATGAATCGTGAAACAACTAAATAGTAGTTCAAAAACTAAATTTTTCATTTAAATGAAAATTTACCACTTATATGAATTGAATTTTTAAAATACAGCATACATCGTCATTATCAAATGTATATTGTGGTTTAATATGATGAAAATAATTTTTGGTGAATAGTATCTTTTGACTTATTTACCGCGGTTAAAGGTAAATAGGGTAATTCAAGGTTAAAAGAATATTATAATTATTAAAAATTTACCTTAAAACATGTCCTAACCTTATTTGATGAGTAATGGACGACCATGGGTATTTATGGGTCTATTTTTGTACCCCATGGAGCCACTTATGAAATAAAATGACACTTTAGATTAATTAATTTAATGTAAAGGCAAAAATGACAAAAACAAATATATTTTTGTAAATTAATTTTTATATGGTGTTATATAAAATATATTTTGGAAAATGTGTCATATTATCTTCGACATTAATGATTTGTGGACCTTTAGAAACCGAATATCATTATATAATAAAATAATATTATCACACTTTCCTAAAGAGCCCCTCCTCCCCCTTATAAAAGAATACCATTTCTATCCAAATCCTCGCACCTCTCAAACCTTTTGGGTCATCCAAACACTACCCAATTAAGGTCCCTACATCCCTCGCTTCCACATTGAAGCCTTACCTTAGGAAGAAGGAACTTCAAGAAGTCCTTTTGTTCAAACCAAAGGGAGTTACCCAAATTAATGGTAACAGTTTCTCTTAAATTGTTTTCTTTTAATTTACTTCTCCCACAACTATACTCTTTTTATTCTTTTCTTTGTAAGAAGGCCAGTATCCTAAATATACTAGGATGTTTTTATGAGAAGGATTCGAACTACACTTACACACTCCACCATCTAATGGATGAATAACATAATATTTCTGTGGATGGAAAACTAACGCCTCAAGAAATGATGATTGTTCAAATATCTCCAACTGCCTCTCATGGGGGCCATTATGATGGAACTATATTTATATATGATTTTTTTTCTTTATGGATCTGTATTTTCCATTTATATCGTACCTTTTTGGTTTCCATTATGGGTAAATGCGATAATTTCATTTGATGAATTGCGGACTAAGACCCCCTCAATTTGATATGACTCGTTCATACCATATGTGGTACGTATAAAAATAGATTTAATGATATTATATATGACTAAATACTTGAATTATAATACTACTATGTATTATTATGTTTTAATTCCATTACATGTGAATTATAAATGGAAGTAGCGTTTATGCGTACGTACGACTTACCGTCTCCATGAATGGTGCATTTCATTTCTTACCCTAAAATATTATTTTCTATTATAAATACATGTATATGCTGGATATATATGATATATATGATATCCAAATATTCAGTATCATTCTAGATATAATGAACCTTTTACCACATGAACAACATGTAATTATAAGAAGTCCATTTTTGAATCAAGTACCAAATATCGACAAAATGATCAATATTAACTTAAATGATTAAATAATGTTTATAACATGGTAATATGTGATATGAAGGGAATAATAAACTTAAAAAATGATCTTAATCAAGGATAAATTAACATTAGGTTATTATTCAAGAGATTAAAGAATAATCGAGTCAAGTCATACATGAGGTAAGGGACTTCGTCTCAATCTCCTTTCCTTGAGGCATATTTTGTTTTAATAAAAGGCATTCTTTTATATGTTGTATAAACACCCTTGAATTTTCAATGTGAATCTTTTTCTACGAAGCATTTTACTAAACGAAAAAATGGAAGGATTTTTTTAACGTAAGCGGTGACAAAAACCTTTTTCGCCGCCACGATTATTATTTGACCTTTGGCTTCCTCAACAATCTGTAATGTTTTTAAAAGAAAATAAATGCCATATACTCTTTTATGTATTTTTTATTGAAAATGGTTTTGATGATGGATTTTTTATTTCAAATATGTTTAAGTGATATATTGTGATTGAAATGTGGAAATATTTTCTTTCCTTTATATTTGTTTTATGTCTTATGATTTTATAATGATGCATGGAAATTTGACGGGTGGTTACCTGATAAACCAAATGACGAGTGGTGCCGTGAATACCAGGACTGGTGGTTATGTTATAACCTCCAATGCAGTGGGTATGGAAGTCGGCAATATGGCTATTCCATTTAGTGATATGTGTGGAAGTCGACCGTATGGTTATTCCATTTAAGTATGTTTATGTCCCCGGTTACCTTTATATGTTATGTGTTCTTTATATGGGTTTTATGGTAATATTTTGGTTATAAAAGGGTATGTAATGATCTTTTATTTAGGGAAGAGTATTTACTACGTCATAAAGGTGAAAATTATTACTTAGGATAAAGTATTCATTGTTTACCTGTTGTTTTGAAAAAACTAACAGTTTTCCTTCTTTTTGTATACCTTTCTAAGCATCTTATGCTCATCCATTGTTTTTGAAATGATATTCACATGACATAATGTGTAATATGTTCACATATGGGATCATGGAAAAGTCATGATGTCTTCAACATGGAACTAGATATGACTCTTTTTTTTCAAGAGATCATGTTTTGTAAAAAAAATGGAATCATTGTAGAAGTGTCTACTTTGTAATATTTTGAGATGTAATAGTTATGTCCTAATTTTCTAAAACTATAAACATGAAATGATCCTCAATGTGAATTATTGATTTAACGAAATATTATGTAAGTTTTAAGGCCAAGTCCTTATAGACTGGATCCATCCAGAGAGCCATGGACTTTCGATCCTCTATCATGGGTCCTCCTCTGATATCTCTCACATCATTATCCATGCGTCCAATGTTGGCTCCCTCATGCCGAGGTTTCCGCATCGGTCTACCTGCTAGTGAATTTCTTCGGCTATCACTGCTCCTCCAATAATCTATCGATCATGAAATCCCACTCGAGCACTCCATCATTAGTCAGAATGCATAGAGCCACGACACTAGCGCAGATGTCTCATCATAGACATCGGTCAAAGGTCCGAGCTCTGAAGTACTGATCGCTGACCATATCCACTGTGTAGTGGTCAAGGTTGGTGATCCTAGATGAATTGTTATCTACGGTCAAACTAACCTTCTAGAGCTAAAGAAGCTCCTGGATGTGTACGGCTCTTAGCATAACCGGATAGAATCCTCTGTAAAGAGTCGCTTGAACTCTGTCCATGAATGAGTCTCACCGTCATGAGTCTGTGATGTTAGACTCCACCATCCTCCCATTGAACCCTGAAGAAGGCTTGCTACTAGGATCACCATGTGGTCCGCCAGTGTCCTCACATGACAGAAAACTCTGGTCAGTGCCTCGAAAAAGTCATCATCCTCCTAAGGGTCGGGCTCGCCCAGGTATTTGAGGGGACTATGTATCTGGAACTCATGGAGTGAGCTCAGCCTACGCTCCTCAGTGGTCAGTACTGTAGGTACAACGGGCTTCTCCACTGGTGGTGGCATAGAAGGTGCACCACCTGGTGGAAACACTTGGGGAACTGGTCCCTGTATCAAAGCCTTGTCAATGAGGTGGTCATCCACGTGATTGTACTGCTGAATCCTAGCAGGTACGCATCGCGGAGGAATCCTATAGGAACGAAAAAGTACCATGGTCTATGAGTTTATATAGATAGAAGACATATAGGATATGGAAAACACAACCCATTCCAATATGATTCATGTATCATCCTTTTATTTCCATGCATCCAGTGTTTTTGTGTGCCGAGTTGCAAAGTTGGTTATGAGAGTCCCGGTGTATTAATACATCAGTCTCTACACCAACACTAGAGTCACTTGCCTGAAATCTAAGCTCGAAACACTGAACACTGTTTCCCCAAACAAATCTCCCAGAACCATGGTCCTAAGGTAGAACCCACCACGTCTGATACCACTATGTTAAGACCCATACTAGTGGAGACCGCGCCGTGACTCCCCAAACCCACCTCCAATAGGCCAGGGGTTGGTGACTATCCCCAAGTAGGCATATTAGTACATGGGAGGCATTTCCTATGAACATGTGCACACACACACATCTCCATGCCCAAAAATGCTAAAAAGTTAGAAAACAACTAAGGAACAAAATTCATGCATAAAACTAAACCCAAAAAATAAAATATGAAGGAAGGTAATGAACTGAAAGTAAACTGGTCTAGAATACAAGCCCACAAAAAAAACAAGAGTCTAAAAACCGCAAAGTCCAACATATAAACACAACTAGGTATTGGGACTGCTACTCGTAGCTGAAGGAACACCTCAGCCTATAGGGAACTCAGAATGCTCGGTCATATCCTAGTCCTCCCTGGACTCTGTCAAAAGGCTACTCTTCTGCACAAGACATGACACGTGCAGGAAAATCCTATACAGGGGTGAGCCTAAAAATACTCAGTAGATGACCCCGAAATGAAAAAATTTAGTACAAAAAGGAATGTCATAGTCAAATCTACAAAATATATGTCTTCTGAACATATATTAGGAGATAACAATACATATATACTAAAAACTGAGACCCGTACACTAGAGACAAGTAACACAACCAAATAACCCCGCTAGTGATTCAGTTCAAAGATTCAACGAAGTACTAGTTCTGTGAGAACACACTCCAAAAGTCTGGTAGCTCTGATGACGTCCATCCGAGAAGTACTGTTCGTCGGGAATCGTCACGCGAGTTAGATACACTCATTACAAGAGACACTCTTTTGGGTGGGAAGATCACAGTAGATAGAAGAACTCAGTACTGGTGAAACACTCCTGAGTGGGAATGATTATGATACAAAGATTGGGATCATTACCCAATCCATGTCTGATACCGTGACTCATCCGTATTCACCAGCTAGGTGATTCACCATCTAGGTAGAGGATCAAATCCCGGTAGAGTTGTTCATGTCAATTCTTGACTCTACCTAGTGTCAGGAATGGATAGATGATCTCACTAAGGGCCTCTCTGAGGGATACCAACTCTATCATAGAATGTTCTACTGAGGAGATTATACGCCTGTAGAAGGAACCGATGCGTAAGCATCAGGGGAATGATAATAAGGGGCACTAACCCAAATGAATTATGTCCAATATACGGTGAAAAAGAGGACCATGCCATTTTCCAAAAAGTACACGGTGTGTATAAAAGTAACACACCGTGTGGTCGGACCCTGGGTATTGCCTGTCTATGATGGCCTGTGTCATTAGGTTGGTAGTGTATAAAAGTGAGTACACCGCATGTAGTACGGTGTAAATTCTGTGTCCAAGTGACTGGGGTTAGCTCCTTGTACGGTGGCCATTTTCCGATACATGGTTATCAACCCGCGTTCTCCAACCTCTGTAATCGGTGCAAGGGGTGGCCCATGTTATTGTCCTCACCTTTCGTGTGATGGAGTACACAGTCATGTACTCCATCGGTTGTTTGTGTATCCCCGGGACATATGATTAGTTTCGCGTTGTCACTTCTATCATGCCGCGTAGAGTGTACACGTTGTGACGTCTGAAGCCGTGTAGTCCATCTCTTTTTCGTGTAATTCCCAAAATACATGCCAAGCATAGGGGAAATTTCAACATGCTGTGTGACCAGGGTTACAAGCCGTGTGATTCCACTCTGAACCCAAAAAATCCAGCCCCCTCTGTCAATACTACACGACATGTTCTTCGGAAGTACACGCCGTGTATTATGGAAATTTCTATAATCGACGCTCCTCACCGATGCCATACCCGTGATGTCTCATTCATCAATTTGGCCATCTGATCACCATGAAAATCCTAGGTTTTTGTCCCAATGACACCACAATGCAGATTCTGTTATTCTCAGACAACCAATCAGCTCTGAAAACATGCAACAATCCACCCATGTGATGAACGCTCGAAGAACTTACCTCCTGAATCTGGTCTGATTCGTTATACTCTATCATCGTCACACCTCCTCAAGGTCGTTGTGGTGTTGAATCCTCAATTTGGGATTTTCGCATCCCAAAATTTATTTGAAATTATCCACTGTTCATCTCCCCATGAAGAGCGTGAAGAACACAAGGAGAAAAAAATTGGAAGAAATCCACTGAACAAATCGAGGAACAAACCATCATCGTCGTTCATCACAACATTGATCCGCTCCCGTTAGTCAGATTAAACAGAACTGAATCAACAGAAACAATTCCACATGGATCGATTCCTCGAATCAACCAAATAAAACCCTCCCGCAAAAACGTACGAATCCATAGATCAACTTGTTCGTTTTTTATCCACGTTCATCACATAAAATCAAAAATGTGGAAAATAATTTAAATAAAAAACCCCTACCTCAATGGGGATCGATCACTGATGAACGTGTTGTGTTGCCGCCATCATCGAGATCCTTCATCTTTTTTAGCATAGTGAATCATAGCTTTGATTTGACGTCGCTCGTCACTGAGAGTTTTCTCCAGAGTTTCCTCTCAATCTTCCACCAATGATAGACCTTCGAATATTCCAATAAAAAGGGAAACATGTTTTGGCATTCAAAAATATGTTGCGGTATTAATGAGTCTAGCTTTCCATTGTTGAGTCATTATGATGTGTAAATTATTAAAAAAACTACCTTGTTGTCGCGCATCAGCAGATGATTCGATATAAAATAAAATAAACATTGAGAATTTATTTTATTTTATTTTGCATAAAAACTTCCATAAATTAACTTTTTCCCTCAACCCGCACCGATTGAGATTAGACCCATTCTTATATAAAGTCATCATCCCAGACGCAATAGTGCCCTCTGATTTTTAATCCGGGCATACTGTTGGAAACTCCCACAACCGCGCACAAGTGCCGACACAGTTAACTAAAAAATAGTTTGAACCAGAATTCCCAGATCATCGGAACTCAGAATGAGGTGCTATCTCTACACCTAGTCTCGTAATAATTGCATATAATATTTAAAAATAATACATGGAAATACTAAGACATTACAATAACAAATAACCGGATTTTATTAATGAGTATACGTATGATTTTTAATGTTTGAAAATAAATTGGTTGGAACAAAAAGGTAGTCATAAAGCCACTAATGGACAACAATCCATATTCCAATAAGGAAATCTCAATCAGTGTTGGTTGGATATCCCTAAATTTAATTTGGTCATTTATGGGTTTATGAATATATGACAATGAAATATCATTTTACTCAACCATTGTTATTATGATTCATCCAACAGGTATATTATCAGTCACATGATAGAAATATAAGTAGTTTATTTTCATCTAGGATTCCTTGAGCGAGTCAAGTGTCCCTAGAAAATTTACTATCCTTAAGAAGGATTTTGATTCTAGTTCATGTGAAGAAAATTTTATAATGATAATGTAAAATGAATATATGAATGACAGAGTTGGTGAGGTAATCCTTGATTCATTCTAATGTCACTATTCCATTACAAAAATGTCCCCAAAAATCATGTCATATTTTGGGTCACCTTAAATCCATCATTGATTCCTCTAGTAATCTATTAGATAAAATATTTGTTTCCTAAACTACACTCTACTTCTGATGTGTAGTATGAGGTAGCCCATGGTCAAACCCACAAATAAATCATGTTAGAAAATAAATTTAGTAGTATGAACCTTTTTTGGGATTCTACAAGTTAACTCTATCAAGTTTTTTATAACTAAAAATTAGTATCTTGTGTTTCAAATCAGATTAATGTAATGGTTCAAGTTCAATTTCAGAGTATCTTCAATGGGAAATCTGAAATATAACTAGGGATATAACTATGGAATAGGCTGTAAAGTGGCTATGTTTTTTCTAATTGATCATTTTCCAACCAATTGGATCAACAAATTCTGACAAAGACTCCTTATTTTCGAGTAATTGAAAACCTATGAATAGTAATATTTTATTCTATGAAGGAAAAATTATAGTTCATTGGTTGTAAGATGATCATCTCTATTTGGTCATGTTTATTCATCATTATACTTTGATGGCTAGGGATACTAAATGAGAATGACATTGACAATTATTTTAGACCTGATTACTATATATAATGTTACCCATATTAGATTTTAGATAATAATCATGTTGTACCACCCCTACATTTTATCCCTAACAATAATTGGATTTTATGTACATGAAGTATTTGAATAAAATTATTGAAATATTTCTCAAAATTATTTGAATAAAAATAATCTAATAAGAAGCATATCAGTTCACAATTTGAATCTGGAAAAAGAAATAAAATACCAACATGGATGATGAAAAAATGTTCAATGTAGTAGTAATAAATGGATTGGGGAATACATTATTTGAAATATATTGTTGGAATAAAATTGATCAATTTTGTTTGGAATTGAAAATAAAGAAAATGGAATTGGTAGAATAATAAATTAAACTAATAAAGGCATAAGGAACAAAAAACAATATAAATTAAGTAGAACAAATGAAAAGAATAGGAGGAGTTCTTGGGTCAGACTGCTCTTTTAGACACTAAGTGTGTTGGAATAGTTATAGAGCTATAGTGATAAATTATGTGTAAATGGTTCACATCTTGTACTAAATTTATGTGGATTTTGATTCAATGGATTTATGGACTGTAACTAGAATTCACATAATTTACATTAGATCTTCCACTTCATCTGAATATCATGGATCTTCACCGAATTTTCATCTTGAATCTTCAATATTAACTACTTTTATACATTTCCACATCTTTTAATGATCCCAATCCTTAAAATCATAAAATTTGGACTTCTCCTATTTGAAGATATATAATTCGTATACACATAATATACTTTGTTCAAGATTTTTATTTGGGATTTAAATATAGAAATTACAACTAGAATATGATCTGATCATGGATTAAAAATCACATTATTATTGTTTATTCCATGTAAGGATGATTTCTACCATATTTCATGTGTTCATTCTATGATCCATAAATTCTTAATAAATGAAAGAATTCATGAAAACCAAATGTATTATCATGTAAATAATGAAAAAAGAATGAAATATATGAAAAAATCTCATACAAATTTTGATTATCATTGGATCTATCCCATTCTTAATTTATACCCTTTCCCTGAGTTATATTGAAAAAAATTTCACGTGATTTTTTATATAATTTTTTTTGATTACTTTATCTGGGATGTTTATGAATCATTATGGATATTCAACTCTTTCATAAAATATGGAAAAAACCCTCATTACCTGACCAAGAAAATGGTCTTTATATTTTTTTATTTATCTAAAAATATAAATCATTTCAATTTATGTTTTGAAATATTTCCCATATTTTTAGGTAATTTATCATTTTTTCAAAAGAAGTTATGTAATGTAAGTATTTTTGGAATCAGACATGATAGAATGATTCTAAATTATTAGATAACTTTAGAGATTATGATGTATGAAAAGGAAATTTAATTGTTGATAAGATAGATATGATAACCATTACATTATTCTTGATAATAATTCTCCATAATATATGTTTTAATTTTTTGGTAATAATTCTAATTTTATTTTGTTTTTTTAAAATAAAACCTTAAATAAAAATACAAGGATAACTCTATCAAAAAAATATGATATATAATATTACATTATAATATTTTTTTGAATTAGAAATTTTGTGAATCTCTTTGATACTACAACCCATTTAGATACTACAGGTGGATATGTTATTTTCTATCAATTTACTTTGTTGTAATGGACTTGTAATTATTGAGAATTGATTTAATTTGATTGTCCTAGGATGCGTGATAAAGAGGAAAAACTACACAATTGTTTTTAAACACTATGGGGACAATCATTAGTATGTTAGATCCTCTTTATAATCCATCATGAATTACTAAATATTTTCATTAAATAATTATGTTGGAAAACACTATATAAAAAAGAACATTAATATCCAATTACTAATGAAATATAGAAATAGTATTAAACCAAATTACCATGTGTAATTAAACCATCAAGAATGTTTTAATTAACACAATATTCTACCTATATTCATATCCTTTTCAAATCCTAATAGATTTAATGTAAATATTTAACACTCCCTCATTACTCATGATCACCCCTATACATGTTCCCCATTTCTCTATACATTGACTAATATGGAAAAACTAGAATAGTAAGATTATCCTTGATCTAAATAAAATCTGTCTTCATCACTATAAGAAGTATACTGAGATATGTCATATCTACATTTTCCATTTAGATTTATATGAAATTTTCTCTATTTAATTATATATCATTGACAAGTAATGATGTTTATAAAGTTTCATACATAGATAGAGATCTAAAATCACCAATGAACATTAAATGGTATTGTTTTATTAAATTATATTCCAAGAAAACATCATCATAGAAGATATGAATTTATTAACAATTAAATAATTATTGAATGGTATATTTTTTAATGATATTTCATGTAAATGGGAACCCTTTTAGAAATTGTTTTTATTATATGGAATGGTTGACATTTCCATCAATGTTCCTTTAAATCGGTCATCATAAGAAATTTTTCTTTGTGAATATATTTCTTATTCATGGATTTATGAGGTTATGATGATTAGTATCGATACTGAAGTTCCTATTTTTATGATTTAATGGTATTCATGGATTAATTTTTAAATAGACATTGAATCAGGTTAATTGGAATCATTTCCTTCAACACACCATATAATTGTATCAATTGGTAGATTTTATATTTTATGTGATTATAGAATGAATATATATTCAATTAATTGTATTTAGTATCCATTATAAATATCATTCATTGATGAAAAATAATTAGATCGAGAAATCCATGACATGTGAGTTATTATTCATTTGTGTGCGATATGGAAATCTCTTAAATACATTAAAGAAAATTGTATATATTCATGAAAAACCATGATATATGAAAATATTTATGGTTATGGGGATATATTATGAAATATTACCCAATTTATAATTATTCTATTTACAAAAAAGGCAACATTACATGATTGACATAGCATATGGGTTTGTGTGGGTGTGTGTGTGTGTATAGAGAGGACTATATATGATTCGTATGTTTATGAGTAATATTATTTCTTGTTTATTTATTATTCATGTAAATTAATTGCATTATATGTTGAATATATTTTCCCATGGTGATATTATATTATTTCTTATATAGTCTTCCTTGTTATGTGTTCCCTTGGATGTATTCTTCCTGGATTTTGAAGAGGTTTTCCTACCATGAAATGGTTATCCCTATGGAAGGGAGTTGTAATGAATTGATATGATGGAAACATATGGAATATGTATATGATAAATATAATGATATTACACATAGTTTCCACGTGATTTACTCAATTCCAATTTGATTCTCATATCATTTCACTCTATGAATAAATGATGATGACTATAACAGTTACTTCATGAAAAGTGGCTGCTGAAAACATTATTCTTATGATACCTAGTGGATGATGAGATATATAATTTCACAATGCCAGTAATCATGTTAAATATCATTTTGGTTACTTCATGAAAACACATAAAATCCAAATAATCATTTTGTAACAAATATAATGAATGTATGGCTTGGTATCATGGGAGGGTGTTTGGATCTTGGGTTATTAGTATGTTTTTTTAATGTTTTGTTATGAATTTACTCATAACATGAAATAAAATTATTTTATATTGTAACATCTATTAATTATTCCTTCATTATGTAATGTTGGGTTTTACTAATCGCCCCCAATTTGGGAATTTCAGTACAGGTGATGTTTTCCGGTATATGGTTATAGGAATGGGAATGGGTCAAATGATGATATTTGAGCTGAGTAGAATGTGTTTGGGAGAAGTACCAGGACATACATATATAGATTTCAATTTTTTTATCTACCTTATGACTCATAAACTCTAGTGTTTATAAAATATGTTGGATCCCAATTATCTATTTATTAATTGTAACGTAATTCATTGGGTAATATTTTAATATATTATAAGTATTAATTATTAATTTTTTTTAATATTTTTATCACTATTAATCTAAGGGTATAGTACCTCCACTAATAGATTTTATATCCATAATGTTAGTTATAAAACAATTTATAAAGGGTTTCAGTTAATAAGGTGATATGACCCTTTTGTTTGAACATGATTGTTTATGTCGTGGTGTATCCAAAGGGATAAAAAAAGAGTTTTTATCATATTATAGAATAAAATGAAATTTCTATATGGGACTCATGCATTAGATATCCCCTGTTACATGAAATATCATCTGAAACATATAAATGAGTAATTTGTTTTGTCATTTCTCTTACAATTTTATGTCATTTTCGTTGCATTCTGGAATCATGAGCGGTGATGTGGAATCATATTACATACACAAACACATTGTGTGATGAATAGTTAATATATAATTTAATTTCTTGATATGTTCTATCAACTTAGGATATAATTTTATTCTCTACATGGGTGAAATATTTTTTCCATGCTATTGTGATATATTTGAATTCATTAGTTATTTAAACCTAAGAAAGGTGTGATTTTATAAATATACATACATACATATATATATATATATATATGTGTGTGTGACTAATGTGTTGGATCGGAGAGAATGAATTTTATTATGGTGGATGTTCCTTGGTCTGATTTTATAATTAATGTAAAACATTATGTTATCACATAGAGGGTTATATATTTTTTTCTAATGGAATGTTTTTCAATATATTTCTATCATCATCATTCATTATATTTTTATTCTATGTAATGGAGGAAAGATGAACTAGATATGGGGGCTAAGGCGGTCTAATGTAAAGTAGGCCAAGGGCATCCCCTCTAATCAGTTTGACCCCCTCAGGTTTAAATTGGGAAATATTGGATAGGATAGTTACATTAGTACCTTGGACATCCAGAGAGGCTAGATTATCCGTCACTTGATTCACATTCCGCAAGGTGTGGGTCACCATTGTACTATTATTGAGGGGCACATTACATTTATTCATGGTGTAGCATATCGAACAAGTTGTGCCACCTCTTCCATTCAATGAATTTTGTAGAATCATGTAGTTCGTCTCCACTTGAGAAAGGAAAATATTCCCTTGGGTGGAGTGCATGAGACCCATGAGAACCGCCTTGGCGATGAAGATAAGTGAGTTTCTAGTGCCATAGTGGGTCCTAAATGAGAGAAAAACAATCCCCCTAAAGGCCTTGATGACTCCTCCTCTGTTCATTTCACCCAAGCTACAAGCGCCATCTGTGTTCATTTTGACGCCAGCCTCAGAGGCCATCCACATCAACCATATTCCTTGATCCTGGGTAGAAGATGTTGATCCATAGGTGAGGGGCCATTAATAGCCCTTAGGGATGGTGCATCCATCCAGTTGATGACCAGAGTCACCATGTCTTCCAGCAGGCTCCAAGTCCATGAGATGATGAGTCTCCCTATGGAGTTAGCCCCCTCGTATCTAGCCCGGTTTCTTGCCTGCCATAGGCACCAGTGGCCGACGCTACGAATCCTGGATCTCACAATTTTTTCTGGGCCTGTTTCCTCTACCCCATGAAACCATCTATCAAGAAAAGGACTGTCGTGGTTGGCTCTAGAAGAATATGTAGTGAACCCCCCCACCCCCGAAAAAAACCGCATACTTCATGGGCCCATTCCCCCTCAAAAAAGAGGTGGGTTGATTTCTCCTCATTCATGTTCTTGCAGCAATGATATATGGAGGCCATGAAAATGCCGATCTTTTTAATCTAAGTATCTGTCGATATTTCCTGGTTTCATATCCTCCACACAATAAAGTTATATTTATTTTGAATCTTGTTTCACCACACCAAACTCATCCATCTGTCACTTTGGGCCTGACGGCTAGGTGCTCTGCAGTAGTCCTAGGTGTTTAATCTCCCTGAGTGGGATGAGATGGTCCCATGTGGGGTAATTCTCATGTTTCACCAAATCCTATGAATGATGTTTCAATAGATAATAAACTCAAGCATTCTCTAGTTATTTAGATAGTTGGCCTACCATACCTAACAAGGTATCCGTTTATTCATGATTATGGAGGTGATTCATCATGGTCCATGGTAGGATGTGATAAACACTTTTAGTTATAGAATCCACTATAAATTTTGACCATTGGAGGGCCAAATTATTCTGAGGACTAGATAGACATCATTGATAGTGTCTTTGACAACATTGAGTAATATAATGATATGATGGTGAAATGTTTTTAATTAATGCTATAGGGACCCACTGAGAGGTTGTGGGGGATAATGGGATTTACCATTATACTTGAGGGTCTTTCTCTAGGTGACCTTCATAGAATCATACTTTATGTAATTCTTTACTGATATGAAAAATCATGATAAAATATAAAATTTTATTGTTCTATAAAAATAATTCATAACTGTGTCAACATACTATTATTATTTTCTCGATCTACATCAAATTACTCACATTTTATTAAAAAATAATAGAAATAAGGACATGATGTTAAATATAATTATTTATCTAGGTATTAGTTTACATGTCAGGACCATTGATCTAGTGATAAATAATCAAGATTAAGATAAGTCATTTACTATAAATAATGGTATTGAAGTGTATCTGGTAGTTTGTTTTCTTATACATTTTTGTACTCATGTGATTCGACCTATTATAATTATGTTGAGTACCAATTATGGTTGTAAGAAGTGGATTACGATGGATATAAAATATCATGGTCGTATCCTAGTAGGGCATGGATATTATTATTCAACTTTATTGGTGGGTGTACCAATGTTCATCAACTATGGGATGGTTAGTCATTTCCACAGTTTTTCATATCATTTCAGATTCAATGTCAATAATGGTATAAGATGGTGAATACTAGTTAATTTAGAAACAAATCTATGAAATCAGGAATCCATAGAGGATTTGGGTAGATGTAATCAGAGAATAAGGTATCCTATTAGAGTCATTATAAATAGTCATTTGTGATGATAACTGAAATAACACATATATCACATGGAATAGTTCATGAAACTATTGTAAGAAATGTTTTATTAGTGGATGAAACTCATACACATGGTGTTGATGGACCTTCTATTATTGGAGTCTTAGTCTATATCACATATTCATTTTAAACCACATTGTATGATACCAATGATACAAATTATGTTATATATAAAAAATTATTTAATGGATGTGGAGTATCTATAACGTATAATAATTAGTTTCATTCCCTCAATACACTATTGGGAATAATATTTGAGTTCATTCAGTTATTCATAGAGTATAATGTTGTCATTATGGCTATGGACATATAGGGGAATTCATTATTATGGAAAAATTGATACTTTATGTGATTATTATTAAGAATGGGATTTCATTATTTTGATCTCAACATGATTTATACTGGGGGCATGTATCAATTACTTCACTGATGGAAGAGATGAATGTAATGGGAAGTGTGCGAGAAATGAGTGTAGGGATAATTATTCTAGTATGGAGTCATATTTGGACAGTCATAAAAATATTTTAGGATTAGCTATAAAATTAGAATCATTGAAAACACCCCGATTTTGTAATCTAGATGAAGATATATGTCATGATATGATTCTAGATGAAATAATTAGAGTTACCCTGATATATTTGTTGAGTTTGAGATAGAAATTATTCCATTTTTTCAACCCATTATGATACCCCATTAATATATAGAGCTTACATAGGTGATGGATGTAAAGGATTAGTATAGGGACTTTGAGAAGAATGATTTATCAGGATTTGTAAATTAGTATGGAGTGAAGTTATGTTACTCCCCAATAAAAGGGTTGTAGACATTGATTCTATATAAAAATACAGAAGATGAATTAGGTGGAAATGATTAAGATTTAACTTTTTCCAAGTATTGATGACATCTTTTATCAGTTACAACAAGGATAGTAGTTCTATAATATTAATTTGTAATAATTAAATCAACTGATGTGAGTTAGATATGAGGACATAATGACGATGTTTTTTAGTGAATATATTGGACAATAAAAGTACATGTTGAAATTGTTTTGACAAAATATGGTGATAAAAGTATTCAAGTATATCATTTACATGATATTTCTCTCATTTCATGATTTGTTAAAAATGGTTTTCATTGACAACATCTTTTTTTACTCCCTCACCCCATAGATGTATGCTATAACTATCATGATTGTTCCCATTATGCTTTTTCTACACAAACTATATTCCATGGTATTTATGGGAAATGTTTTCATTCATGAGGTAAAATTTTTTGGGTATTTATTTTTTAATATATGTATATATGTGGTAAAAGATAAATTCTAGGAAGGAATATCATGGGAATACACCAAAACCTGTTTGGGATTTAGAGCTTCATGTGATTAGCGGGATTCTACCAATGTTTGTTCTAGGACATCTCTAATATTGTTACTATCATTAATATTCTTAAGAATAATATAGTGATGTTACTTTGGTCGGAGAAGTGTGACTAGGAATTTTATTTAACATAGAGAAGGTTGACCATAGCTCTATCATTGATACTACCCAAAATAGGGAATGGAAATATAGTACACTATGATGAATGAAGCATTGGCTTCTGGGAAGTGTTGATTCAGAGGGAGTTAGAAATGGATTATTGGTGACCCTAGTTGTGATTCCATGAGTGAATCTATCCAACCCAAGATAATGAGTAGTATGACATGGTACATTGTTTTAATAGTTAATGACGGTAAATTTTCAACCACTGTTTTGTTTTTTTACATACTATAAGAGTCATCTCAGTATCATTACATAGAGGGGCATAAATATGAGGTTGAGGAACTTGGTAGATTATTATAAGGTTTTAAACATTGATATGTACTACACACCAAATAAAATTATATTCTTTGAAGACGACTTTAGTAGTAATTCACATGTAGTTCATAAGCATGGTTGTAGACCACTATAATAACAATGTATCCTCATGATTTTATTGGATAATTTATGGATGTATTCTACTGTAGACTACTGATAAATGAAATGTGATCCCTTGGTGGTCACATAATTATTTTCGACAAGGGAAAGTATATATTATAGACCAGATGAACGTGTGGGTTTATGTAGAAATAGATAGATATTATTTGACCCAACACATGAGTGGATGTTAGATAGAGATAACATGATCTATTTTCATTGCATAGTTTTAGTCCCTTCTTACATCAGGGTAGAGATTAGGATTAACTTCAATACCTTTTTGGGGGTGGTAAATCTGATACATCTAAATATCTACCAAGACATCATGTAATAGTTATTGTTACTATAGATGAAGAGGGAAATTACTGGATTCATTTTAAAATGTATTTCATATCCTAGGATACCATCTAGGAACCAGATTGGTGGTGGTTTTCATCATATACTTCTTGTTCTAAAAATGTATTGAGGGAACATCATGAGGATAATTTTGAATGTGTTTCCCAAAAAAATGGGGATCCATAATGTTGTTTGGGAGATAGTCATTTGGGAAACAAAATATTCAATTGTCTTATCTATCTAAATGAATCACTCAATATATGTGATAGAAAAAATGTATATTTATGTGATATTACACCTTCATGGTGTTTCAATGAGAGTTGAACAAACAAAAAATTGAGATCTTAAAATAACAGTATGTCTGAAATCATATACAACATGTAAAACCGAGCATAAATGAAACAAGAAATATAATTATTCAAATATGATCATTACAAACAATCCATTAATATAATGTTTGGGAAAAATATATAACGTATTTTGATATATATATATATATATATAGAGTACAAACTAAATAAAATTTTTTTATTCATTCTTAAGAAATAACATCTCATTTTATACTTAAAAATATTATCCTAAAAACTATTTATCAATAGAAATAATTTTTATTTAATTTTATGTGATAATAATATTTTTAATTTCTAAAATGATCAAAATTTTTTGTTTTTAAATTTAAATTATTTTTTAAAATAATCATAACAAAATTATGCTACATTTATATTTTTTAAATATTTTGAAATGATTTATTTCATACTTGTTTGTAAAAAATGTTTGTTTCTCAAATGATATCATTATTTTCATTAAATAAGTTAATTCAAAAGTACCACTGTATTTTTTTATTCATAAATTATACTATGATCCATTTTTTTTAGAATAATCTATTTTTAATCAACCATTTTCATGATTTCAATATAAATTGATTTTTTTCATAATAATTAATTTTTCGATGAAACAATTTTTCGTTGTTGTTTTTGAAATTATATTAAAATTAATTTATTATACTTCATGTAAATTAATAATGAAATATTAATAACATTTTATTAATTTTGAGGTTATCTTATTCTAATAGTTCACTATTATTTTTAGAAATTATGAATAATAACCATGGTAATAATTACTACTTTGGTAATGGGTAAATTGGGAAATTAAGGATCAAAATAACGTGACATGGTAATAAAATTCAACGCAACTCTTATATTTATAACATTTTATTGGATAAATTCATATATTTACCTCCAAAAATTTTTAAGTAGAATTGAATATCTATTTGACATTTTTTGTGACTTTCGGATTATTCAAAGGATATAAAATTCAAAATTGTAACTATCATGATTTTAATTACTATTATTTGATCACATAATTATATGAAAATGTCATGAATGAACATATAAGAAATTTTTTCAAAATTATTTAATAATTTTTACCATTTAAATGTAATTTTTTTATTGTTGAATTATTAGTTTAAATTAATTTTTAATTTGACACATTATTTATTGAATTAATAGAAATAGAAATATAATATAATATTTTCAATATTTTATAAGATATCTAATTTTTGTGAATATATTAATCTTATAAATTTTAATGATAAATAAAACTTACTATTTATGTTTTAAGTGATTATATTATAATAAAATCTAATTCCTTATATTTATAATATAAACTTTAGATGGATAGAGTAAAATTAAATTAATGATATTTTTTAAAAAATATTTTCATTAATTATTTAAAATAATAAAAATATTGAAATAGAATTATATGGATATGATATTCTTTATAATTTCATCCATTTCCCATTTCTTCCACAAAATTCTTTTTATGATATCTTCCTGGGCACCAATATTGTAAAAAACATGTTTATAATGGTAAACTTTCAAAGGATTATCAGGGGTAAAAAAATAGATAATAGTGAAGGAAGCCTATATAATTTTCTATTTTCATATAAAGAAAATATTGTGACACATTCTAATATTATCAAATGATTATATAAATTTGAAGACAATTGGACATGGAAATTCATTTATATTAATTTAGTATTTTATGACCTTTCAAAAATGCCCCACCACTCACATATAAAAGGAAACACAATGCCTCTTTTATTTGCACATTATTTTGAAAACTATAATGACCAAAACATTCCAATTTGTCTTATAGATATCCTTATACACATTTTAGAGTTTCTTATCATCCCCAAAGACCAACAGTCTATCTAGTATGAGGATATCTAAAGGAATTATACCGAAAAGAGGTAATTTTATTAAGTGAATATTCAAATTTGTTTCTACATAAACATATAATATAACTTTTTTACCCATAAAAATTTAGTAATAATATATCATCAATATACTGATATGTCTTTATTAATATAGAAAAACAATTTTTTATCCATTTCCAATCATACAAAATATAGAAGCATCACTCGTGTGTATATAATACATACCATCTCCTCCAATCTGTGTAATTAATATGATCATAATTTTATCTGTAAAGTTATAAATTATGAATAAATGTTAAAAATTACATTATTTTATATTAGTATTATTATATTGAATAGTGTATTCAACATGAATCATTGACCGTGAATTAATAATGAAATTAATTAAATATTATGGAACATACATTAAATTGGAATGTATAAATAGTATAAAAAATATAATAAAATATATTAATATTAATTTATTACTCTAAAAAAACTAATGATAAATGTTTATTTTATAATCAATCTAATTTACTTAAATTAAATTTATTCCTCAAAAATATGTTTTCTTCAAAATTTATTTAAATTTCTTTTAATTATTTTTATTTTTATGGATTGGAATATTTATATTATAAAAAAATACTAATTTTTAAACTAATCATATAAAAACTAACATGTGTTTATAGTTTGAGTTTTCATTTGGAAAATATGGATTTTTCAATAAATCGTAAAAAGTTGTAATTTGTTTTAAAAAAATTGTATATAAATTTTGTAATTTCAAATTCCAAATAAAATTTGGATATTATTTCAGGTTAGTTTACTATTATTTACTCATATTTATTCCAAGAATAATAATTTAAATATTTATATGTTGTATTTAATTATATGATTAACTTTGTGTCTCAAAATGTTAATTACATAAAAACTATATTAATTGCATAATCTTTCTCCTTTTCAATTAGTGTAATTAATCCAAAAATGAAAAATTTGTAAATGAATTGAATATAAAATATATAAATAAATATTAATTTAGTTTCATTAAATAATAATTTTTTGTTATAGATTAAATATAAAAAAATATTTTCATGAAAAATACAATCCTTGAAATACTAATTTTTCCCTGCATATACGGGTTTAATTAGAAAATTTATTTTTCAACATATCTAATTTGAATTTGAAAATATGGTTTCAATATTTGGAATCAGAATTATATCTACAATCTTACCAGTTCTGTTTAATGTTTTATCTTAATGAATAACAACAAAAATGAAAAATTATTATTGCAGTTTATGTAAATCCAGATTAACAAGGGTTTTAATATAAAATTATTAGTGTCATAATTTCCATTAAATATTTCCAAAATATATTTTATGTCGATATTTAGACCATAAAATTTTAATTCTAATTAATGATTGTTTTGATAAATTTTATATGTTAAAAACATGGGTAGACCATTTTCATTTCAAAACATACATGTGTGCCACTAAGCTCACTATTAAAAGGACAAACCTCTCGTCTGCACATTAGACCTTAAACTCCATTCTTATCTCTAAAAACCATCCCATAATTTCACCTAAAATACCTCCCCATATCCTATAACCGTTATATTTATAAAAAAACCATCCTTTGTTGGATTTTACTGATAATGTATATTGGTTTTCTGAAGAAGACTTATCATGTTTAATAATGGTATTTATTTTATTAATTATTCCAAAAAACAACTATTTAAAAATTATTATGATATAATTAAAGAAATATATTAAATTTATATATATTTTATTATTTTAATTCAATAAAATATTCTATATACACTTCCGTAAAATGAGATATGAAAACATCATTTATGTATATGGCATAATAGTACCTCACAAACTGATGTCATTCATTTCCTATCACTAACTCACATAGATTCTTATAACTAGTGATTTAAATTATATTTATGGTATATATTACATAATTATAATTCTAATTTTTTTAATCAAATAAACAATATTACATTCAATTGCGTGTAGGATAAGAAAATATCTATCATGTGTATAATCGACTACTACCTCTCAATGCGACGAGATTGTTCTTCACTACAAATTACATTTAGTATAATAATCGTATTAAATGATAATATTTATGATATAAATGAATTAATTATGATATAAATTCCATATTTATCATCATAAAAAATATATCATTTTCATTCTTCCAATAAAAAATTATAATATCGTTTGTGTGTATTTGTGGACAATCTTGATCACATGGTGATGTTGTTATTTTTTGTTCACCATAATACATGGATGACATACGTTGTAATAATTAATTAATTTCTTTTATTTATTGTATTATTATCATTATTTAATGATGAAATATTACACACCTTATTAGAATAATGATCAATGAAAAATGGAAAGGTTACGCATGCATATTTCTGGTATACCATATATATGATTTCAACGTTTTTCAATTTTCCTTAGGATTTTTAATTATTGGTTTAAATGAATAATTAATTTATAAATATGATTTGGATTTCATGATTAATATTTATTATTATTTTTGATATAATGACTAATTTTAAAACTATCAAAAGACTAACGGTGTTTTGAAAAAATGAACAAAACGTCCTCAAAACACCCAATGTTAAAATAATTGATAAAATAATTGAATATGTAATAAAAAAATTAAAATAAATTATTTAATTATATGGTATTAATTATGGAATATATTCTTAGGAAGACCAGTAATTTATGTAATATTACTATAGCATAGTTAAAATACATTCTAGGAATATTATAACATAAAAAGTGTATCTCTTACAAATATTATATAGGTGATATGTATGTTGTATTAAACACAAATTCATATATTTTTTGTGTGTGTAATTATAATAATTTTTTTTAAAACATTAATCTTTTATACATAATGAATTTTTATGTTTGAAATTGAATTATTTCATCTATGTGGATTTGAATAGAATATTACAATGTTGTAAACAATTTCATAACTAAATTCAATTTCATTGGTTTATATTACTTATTAATTATATTCAAAATTCTAGGAATATGTGTGAATGGTTTTTTTATTATAATTTGTCTTACTTAATCTTTTTTATGTGTACCTACAATTGATAAACAAAACATATTCAATTAATTATTTTTAAATTTAATTATATAAATTTTTATAGAATATTAATATCAAATTATAGTTCATTGAGACATATATTTTTTATATGAACATATTATATTTTATAAGGTTTATATACATCACATTTAATTGTTATGTCATGAAACTCCTTAACATAATTTTATTTAAAAAACATTTGGTTTTACATGACAATTTATCTTATGATTGAAGAGTTTCTAATGTGGTAGGTGCATTATATTACAATCTCTATTATTTTTGATATTTTTTATTTTCAAGGCTGTTTTCTTTGATATAACATTATATTATTTTCATGAAAAACATCAATTTTAATATCCACTGGTTATTAATGTGGTTAGAATATTTGTTTTCCATTTATTCACCTATTAAATGAAGAAATATCGTGACATTTATTTTTATGGGATATCAATCTTGTATTTTATTTAATATTGGGCTTCTTTTTTCCCATATCTATGTTTTCCAAAATGGGTAAAAATTTATCATTTATAAAAATAAATTATTTCATAGAGCTATATTCCTTTTCCATTTAACTTGTTTTAAAAATATTTAAAATTAAATTTCTTATAATTTCTAAATGGTTCACTTTGACCCCCTTATCATTTTTTTGAAAAGAATGATTATTGATTGAATTTATGATATGAAGGGAATATTCCACTATATTGTACAATAATATCTGTTATCTTTCCATTATATAATTCCATGGTTTTTTCAAGGAATATATTTTTTAAAATATATTTTGAAATTTTATTTTTTAGAAATGTTTTTCAATATGAAAATGTTATTTTTCACAAACATTGTTTTAATGACCATTTCATGGTATTTAAATTAGTAAATGTTAACAACTATTGCTGTTATTTATAATGAAATTGGGATTTAAAATAATTATGTCATCCTCATTACTTCTCTATATAATTATTATTATTCAAAATGGATTGATATCAAACAAATTTATTTTACATTGGATAATAACGATTCAAATAGATTGTTATGGAATATATGTCACTTCCATTGGTTAATAAAATTTTGAAAAGAAAATTTTTTATATCAATGATATTGGGATGAAATGAATACATAGGTTCCTTATTATTTTTATAGTTAATGGACACTATTATTTAATGGAGAATCACCATTAAATCACATGGGTGAGCCTGATATAAATTACACAAATGGTTAATCCCACTAATATATTAGAAATAATAGGTGATCTTGATATATATAATGTAAAGGGTTTAACCCCATTATAATTAATGATAATTTTTTGTGCCCTATAAATATTATATCAAGGATGTTCCCTACTATAGATCTTGAATTTACTAGGTAATGGTTATCTTCTATTGTAATATAATTTTAGATGTATGACATATGATTCTTCCAATTTTATATGTTACGTATTGGTTATTTAGTGATGATGTTCCATGACACCAACAAGATTTTTTTTTTGTTTTATATGGGTATGAAAGATTACTTTTATCATGACTGATACCACACGGTCCAGGATTATTTTTTATGATGAATATTTTGTTTTTGAAACACATAATAAATGTTTTCTTGTGTTATGATGTATGTATTGATGGATATAAGTATTTTATTATTATACTGATGAATATTTATTATGTCGTCATTCCCATATTCACTTCACATTATCACTAATGACATTAAATTTCTATTGCTCATGATTACCCGTACTGAAAATTTTTCCTCACCCTTCTAATGTGTTATATTCGACATGTTTTCATCAATGATGATGAATGATTCATGTCTAAAAGGGTTTCACATGGAATTTCAGGACAACATTATATGAAATAATAAAATCCATGTTATTTGTGGGAAACTATCATTTATCACTTGAGTATTTTTTTATGTAAGCGTCCATCATTATTCTAAAATAATTTAAACCTAAATAGTTATTGATAATTTCACTGATCCAATATATATATTTTTTACTGTTTTTATGGTAGAAATTGGTAAATCATAATCATAATCATGGGAATGAATAAAATTTTTATGTCATTAGCACCAGATCTAGGAGTGTGGGTTTGGGGCTATTATAGATTTTATTAGAAGAAATTTTTATATAACAGTTTGTATTTTTATGTCTTCTACTAAGGTAATGTTATTATATAGAGAATTCATAATAGGTATATAAGATTATGGATTATCATATGTTCAACGGCTTTGAAACCCATTTTTGGGTTTTAACATGATAGATAATAATGCGATTAATGATAATTTTAAGTGATGATTTATTATATTTTTGTATTTTCAATGATTCAGTTTATTGTGATCTATTCCATTCTAAATTTTTGACCTATGATTTATGGTATTTATAACTATTAGGGTTTATCTGTTATTTTATTATTATTTAATATTAGTAACACATGTTTAATCATGTAGATAACTGTTATATTGAAAATAAATATTGTCACTATGTGATTAATGTTATTTAAAATGAAGATCACTACTATATTCATTCATATTAGATAAATGATATGATATATCCTTTGAGATTGTGAAAATATATAATTTTTACGTTTTTATAGTTATTTGGAATACATGATAATATATTTATGGATTTTATTATTTTAAAAATATTGTATTACTATTGAATTTTTATGATTCATGTATTATTTCATCATAGGGATGATTGATCATTTTCATAAACATATTACCACGTATTGAATATCTTGGTTTTGGTTTTTATAAAATATCATGTTGGAAAATCTTGATAATTCACATTACTATTAATTGTTCCTTTAAATGATTATTTTATATCTTCATATATTATTAAACATTATTTGGAATACTCATCATTGAAAAAAAAATTATGATATTACAATCGATATTTTATTAGGTGAATTAATTTAAGCATATTAAGAAAAAAATATCACCATTTTCATATTCCATAATATAATTAATTCCTCAGCCCTACACTGTTTTTAATGATACAAATTTTTTCCCTATTACCATAAATTTTGTTGGTATCAATGATAATTTTCATACTACATTGGTTAATGGAATATATTTTTTGAGTTTATGAAGATATTTTCCATTCACATGATAAATAATATCTAACAATATCAATCCTTATATGGAATTTTTTTATTACATGTCCTAATGATGAAGCTCGTAGTTCTTTTTATCTCATATAAATTGGACTTTTTATTAAAACATTTGAATATCAGTGTTTCCATCAAAAGTTATTTTTTATATTTTCAATCTTTTTATTACTATATAAATATTAAAATTTAATATATATAGTTTATTAAAGGGTGAGGGTTTAACACCATGATATTTTAGAAGAAGAGCCATAACATACCTATCCCGGAAGCCACTAAATCAGTGCTTCGAGTCGGGTCATCACATGACCTCAAGCGCGACTCCCCATACGCTAGTGGTTTTTTTTCTTATGGTTAGGGTCTAATTAGTCACATGGGAGACTATAACCTCATTACTAGAGTAATACACATCATAAAACAATATAAATAGCGTAAAATTCAAAAAAATAATAATAAACATGTATAACCAAATGTTTCCCAAATGGGGTACAACCACAAAATGACAACAATAGTGTCATGCCATACTAGTACTAAAAACTAAAAGAATCCCAAAATAAAACAATGAATAAAACTCCAAATGGGTCACAACTCTATGTTTTGGTCCTTCTTTATGAATATCTGGAGCCAAAATCAACCTTCAATTGTATGGCCTTCCCCCATGTCCTGAACTGCTACCAAGATGTCTGATCAGGTACCCAACGGCGGCCCATGCAGGGTGCGAGTTGAATACAAATTAGGAAACCCCCAACGGTGTCTAATAAATATCCAGTCTATTATATAGTGGATGAAAATAAACAATATATGTATAGTAAACATGGGAATGTTCATGTTCTATTAGTTAACAAGTTTCATTAGTACGTGAGTAGAGATCACCCCAATTTCATTTCTTATATCATTTTCACACATAATACATTTCAACATATTATCTTTGGGTTAAGCACATATAAACATTCTATATATGGGTCTAAAAAAGTCAATCACAATGAATAAGGTAAATCAATCAGGTACCTATATCACTAGGGCCATATATATCACATCAACCCATTATCCTCACACCAAAGTCTATGTCCTGGTGGAATGAAACTTTTAAGGGAATAGAGCCTCTGTCCAATTCCATAACTTGTGTATTTGGGGGCGGATTTTTGTTCTTCAGTCTATAACTCGACCCATGGGCATAAAACCTCATGTCAATAACCCACACTACTAAGACATGTTCACAAGATTACTTTTCACGTCACATTAACAATACAATACACAACCAATAATATTCAATGTCATTGGTTATCCCAACACATAACAACAACATGGTAATTAATACTATGCAATAACCCATTAATATATTTACCATTTACAATTCAAAACCATTTCACTAAATTCTCATTCTCCTACCTTAACCCATTATGTTTATTCAACAATCTTTTATGCCCTATCAAAATTCATCATGGACCATTCATTAACCCATTTATCCCATTTATAATATCACATGAATTAACCAACTTATGTATTTCATGTACATTTCTCATATCACAGAACTCAATCCCATTATTACATTCCCTTATTTATGTGAACCACCTAATTCACATGCATTAACTCAATCCAAAAATTAATTAAATTCCTTATTACATTCCACTTTGAAGCTCCTCATTTCTGATTCTATTTATAAATTTAGATTTCACAATTTAATATTCCCAAATTCTCATAGGTATTTGTTAACAAAATTTCATGGTATAATATACAGAGTCTCTTTCATCCAAACATCCAATTTTCATGTAATTCCTACAAAATTTATTTCCCTATCACCCAATGCATATTTATCATCATTCCATTTACAACCTAATCATCCATTTAAACATGTCAAACATGGGTTCTACATTAATATTCGAAAATCATTTAGTAAACCATTAAAAATTTATAGGTCATGAATTGTCATCAAACACTATGGGTGGACCTAAAATCCCCTTTTCAATCCATACACATCCCATAGGGATCATGAGGGTTTCAATGAAATCATTCGGACACCCACTTTGCCCAATCATACTCAAGGCAACAAATATATACAAGGGATAGACAAAATCCTAATACACATGAACAAGTCTATAAGAAAACAATGTGATATAAATTGTAAACCACCTACCTCATATTTGATGATTTAGGCACTCTTAATCATTTCCTTGGATCCATATTCAAACACCCTTTGAAGCCTCAACCAAAAAATCACCCCAAATGGAGGGTTTTAGAGCTTCAGAATGAGTTGGGAAATTTTTTGGAACCCTAATTGAAGAGAGGAACCAATGATCAAATTAAACATACACAAATATTCGATCGAAAATTAACAAAAATATAAATGGCCCCGAATTGAAGTAGAACCACCCTTGGGATTCTTGGGTCGACCATGTTTATCATTAGGGTTAATACGGGAATAAAGAAAGAAAACTATAGTTGGGGATTAAAAGTCTACAGTGGCAATTTTGTTTCCAAATTTTCGGGGACTCATGGTTTACCTTAATGGTATGCCAAAACATTCATAATCCAATTACTAAAGAACACCCATTCACATGATTTTCTTGGAATTCTACATGATTTTAATAACACACGTTCCAACCGTGATTATGCCTATGTCAATGGCTGCAGAGTCACCTAGGATGATCCACACTGTTTTCCCTAACCGTGCGCAAACTGTTCCATATGCCCATAAATTCCTTTTTCATCCCATTTTGTGTAGTAGACCCTCGTAACACCCCCGCACCTTCAAATAAACTTGGGGAAACACTTATCTACCCAAAAAGAAGAGGAATCCATCAAAACATGTAAAATAAACATACCTTAAGAAATTCTAGGACCTTACAACCTCCCCCTTATAACGACTCATCATTGAGCTTCCCATCTAGGCATCACAAAGTTATCAAACTAGAGGCCATCCCACTTGCCCTGTATATCCATTCGCAAATTTCGTATTTCTGGGTTTACATCAAAAACTCTACCGAAAAGTGTTATTGGGAACAAACTTGTATGACAACCCGAACACATACTACAAACTCTTCCAGGATGCATCAACTTTAACCATTCCCAACTACTAGAACATCAGAGAGAAAACATATGAATCATCACCCAACTCACTACACATGGGACCATGACACACAACATCATCTAATTATTGAAAAACCAATGGGAACTCCTTCGGTCAGATCCTCTTTACATCTTGTGATCCAAATCAATTGGTGTCATTTTCCTTTGTTTTCAAAACTCTAACAGGGACAATGTAACGACCCAAAGTAATGTAATGTGAATTACCATCTTAAAATTATTTCATTAAATCCCATGAAAACACAACATAATGAACTAATAAGTGCTATGTTACCTTTAAACATATGTTTTTCACTTCTGTGTTTGGAATTTTGAAAATCTGACACACACGGTTGTGTTCAAGAAGATTTATGGGTTCTAAGAAGAAAAACAAACTTTTGGTGAATAGTAACATACCGTTATGAATAGTAGTATGACCATTATGAATAATAATTCATCCAAATAAGAGTAACCTTATGCATGAATAATTAAATAATATTTAGGCATCTTAGAAAGTGACAGTTAGACCATAGTAAACGTTTTGGTATTTTTGTAAATTATAAATAATTAATTGTAATTAATTGATTAATTTTAATGATTTTTTTTCATGAAATTTGTTCATAAATAAAAAAATATATTTCTTCTAGTTTTTAGAATATTTTATAAGGCCCTATGTAATTTATGAATGCATTATAAAATTCGTTTTAATTTTAAAAACAGTATTTTCGGAGTAAATTATGATTTTAATAAATTTCTAATTAATCATATTTAAAAAATATTTTTGGAAAATTTACATAATTTTTGGATTCTACAAGTCTAAAAATGGTTTGGGTGATATTTTGGTATTTTTCTGAAATACATCAATTTTCGGGTGTATAGTAAAAAGATAGTTTTTTGAATAATTGGTATATCCTAAATTGCATCATTAATGTTGTCATAATGACATAAACATTATAGAACATTAGGTTCGGCCATTTTATATTAATCATCATAAATGGTTCCTTAAAATAAAATAAACACAATATTAAAACCAAAAAAAAACATTCCAAAGCCTAAAGTCAAAAGGTGAATTCTTAAAGTGTATTTTTTCCTTTAATTCACATTCCTTTTAATAATTTAATGAATGAGAGTTATAAAGAAGATTTAAAGCCTAAAACAAATTATATTATATTAATATGTGATTTATGATGTCTAAAAACTATAATTACATGTATAACTTTTGATATATTAGTTTATTTAATATTTTATTCTAAAACCCCCTTCCGCCTCATGTATAAATAACTGCCCCTACCATTAAAAAACCACACATCTCAAGCTTCAAGAATTGACTAAAATCTGCTGAAGAATCTTACCTATCCCCTTTCCCACGTCCAAGAGCTTCTGGTCTCATAAAAATACCATGCTAAGGGCCCTTAAGGAGGATCTCAAGAAGAGGATTCAAGAGGTAATTGCTCTTCCTCTTTCCTTCAATTCCCTGTCGATTTCAAGTCCTTTTCTTATTTTATCCCTAATTATATTTTATTAAATTGTATGGAAACTGATTTATCATACATAAAATAGAATTTTATGATACTAATTGGATATTATTCCATCCAACCCCATTCTCCTCTTCCTTCTATTTTATAAAAGAAAATGTTGTTCTTAAGGTGTAAATCTATCACCTTCACGAATGGAAAGTTTTATTTTACAATTTATACCTATAGATCTGGTCATTAAACCATGTTTATGACTGAATGAGGATATTATATATTTATTATGTCTAATTTTAATTTCTGTAACTAACTTATGTACATATTCCTAGATGACTAAACAAAACATGTTCACTTTGGTTGAAAAACTGCCCAAATTAACCAAAACTATTATCATTAAATTCCTATCTAATGATTCATCCACATGGTATACAATTTAATTCATAATAATATCTTTTTAAATTCTATAATATCATTAATATCATGAAATATATGTTCTGTATGTTTACCCATATTCTAAAGAAACTTCAATTCATCAATACATTTGAAACTCTCATGAAAACCTTACAAATGAACATTCTCAAAAAATGTTTTCAAACACTATAACTCATCAAAAGGACCATTAATAACATAATGAAACCAAAATGACCACTAATAATTTATAAAATGTTATTTAATTTATTATTAATGAATATAATGTCATTATTCCATACATTTAAGTGAAGGAAGTGTTCAGATACAAGGTAAAAGAAAATTCTTGAACCCAACTTTCATCCATCGGGTTCTCCCTCTATCAATCTTTTTTGATATGGTAACTCCTTGAAAATCGTTTTTTTCATCATTTTCATTCCTTTTCTTATATATTCATGTTTTTCACTGGAATTTATGACAATCCAAATGTTTTGCAAGAGAACATTTCTTTCAAGAACACACATTTTACTTCTCATTCAAGATTGAAGGTTCTTGTATCAAGTATGTTATTCCCTATTCTTTTGGTAACCCAATGATTATGAATGTGTTAATATGAGATGAAAACCATTCCCTTTCATGTTTTAGTTATTTTCATTTATGTTATATGTTCATTGTGTCACACATGATAAATGATAATGTTAAGATGTGACGGGTGAGTCCAAAATTATATAGCACATTATGAATGTTTAAAAGTGACGGGTTCACCAGAAATTATACAGTGCTCCAACACATTGGGTAAAGTGATTAATCTCATTATTAATGTTAAATGATGTGTGAAAAAGATTTTATCTTTGTTCACAAGCATTTTTGGTAGTTAACCACTAAGACATGATGTTTCATTTTTATACATTTCCATATTTCAAGTATCTTATTAATGCTTCCTCTCATGTTCATGATTTTTTTCCTATGATATGAATATGATCACCCCATTATATATTGTTCTTATCTATCCTATTATTGGTATTCTAGCACACACCATTTGTTGTATATCCTCAAGTGGCAACATTTACTAAGGAGAGCTCAAATGCCAATAAGATGCTAGAGAAAAAGATATGAACAAAAAGGTTTATGCTCGATGTTGTAATTGTTATGTATTTCCATATTTTTCCAAATATAATAAACTATTGGATCCTCTATGTATACTAATTTTATGTTTTTTCTCTTTAAAATAATGTAGTAGTAAAGTATGAAATTGTTGGGTAGCTATAGTAGGTATCTGAGGAAAGGTTTAGTTAATTTGAGAATTAGGATTAGTGAACCCTAAAGGAAAACTATAGAATGAGTCTATGTACAAATATGCACACAAGAATCTTTACATAAGGATCCCATATATTAGTCCTTTTTTTAAATTTATAAGTTATTAATGAATTATTGATTTATGTTTTTTTAACCTTTTCTATTTTAGAAAATGGTGGGAACCAAGAGAAACCAGGACAAAAACTCGTGCAATGGCAATGTAACAATTGACCAAATGACATCCCCAATAATTTGGGAGGTGGAGTTCAAAACTTCATCGCATTTCATACCTAATTATCTCATGTTATGAACAATAACCATAATAATGGGGAACACCCTCCTTCACCAAAGAGAGAGAATCTGGCTATCGAATGTTTTATGCGGCAACGACCACCAACATTTAGTGGATCTTATGATCCATTAGTTGTGGAATAGAGGGTCAACTCCATGGAGAAGATATTTTCAGTTCTTCACTATTCTGAGATGGAGAACACGACAGTAGCCATTTATCGTCTAGATGGATAGACCGATAAATAGTGGGAATTTATTAAGAACACCAAACCAAGGTAGAAAATTGAAGAGATGGAATGTGAAGACATTAAGTTCATGCTTCTTAATAAGTATTTCCCACAAACTCTTCATATGAAGATGGGGTAGAATTAATAAATCTCATGAAGAAAGAATGAGATTCTGTCAAAACCTATGAAGAAAATTGCACATGGCTTTCAAAGTTCGTTTTGGGTTTTGTTGTCAACAGTGATTGCAAAATTGATAGATTCTATAGGGGATTAAAACAACACCTTCGAAGGGCTCCTGCAATTCGAGACATTGGGAGTTATGAAGAAGTGGTTCAATGTGATCTCAAAGTGGAGATGGAGTTTGGAGAATGCTCCCATGGCTATGGTGATAAGAAATTCAAGATGGAGTTTTAAGCTGGTGGATCTAATGACAAAGGTGGGTAGACAAATCAATGACCCACATGCCAAAAATGTGGGATGTTGAACCCTAGGAACTAAATCAAAGGGATGGGTAAATTCTTAATGTGTGGGAATGAAGGAAAACCTTTTCATGTGTGTTGGATAGATATAAAAACGAAGGGTAATGTGGAAGAAAAAAGTATATAAGCATTCATGGTTCAATACGACAACTGTAGAGATCTAGGGAACTATAAAAGCCACTACACTAAACCACGATTTCTAGAGGGTAATCAGCGTCATCATCCACTAATGCCAATGGAAAAAGAGAAGGATTATTCCATCACTACTGCGGAAATGAAGCAATATAATGAATTCGTACAAGGTACACATCCTATTCACTCAATAATTTAAAATGTATTATTTTATTATAGTTCTATGCATGCCTTTATATCTTTCATGTTTTCTAGAACTATAGAATCAATGCCCTGAATCCTTGAAGTAGAGATATCTATAATAACACCAAGTGGTGCAATCATTATAACCCAAGTGTTTGACTCTTCTCCTACTGGCGTATGTGGGAAGATTCTTCCAGCGAATCTAGTAATATTTCCCTTGATATAATTCAACGCTATAATTGGAATGGATTGGATCTAATTATATAGAGCACATATCAACTATCTAGAAAATGAAATATCTTTTCATATTACAATCCATCCCATGTTCCTCTTCAAATGAAAGTATGATCATGAATCTCCTTTGATAAATTATTCATCTGTGTGGTTGTTGATTCCCTATGAAGAATCATACATCTCCCAAATTGTTGAGTCAAAGGATGTGCCAACCTTACAGAAATGTCTATCATGAGGGGATACCATGATGTATTTCCCTAAGAGTAACCCGGAATTCCCCCAGACCGTGAGGAAGATTTTTCAATAGAACTCATACCTGGAGCTAATCCTATCTCAAAGGGTCCCTATAGGATGGATCCTATTGAACTAAAGGAGTTAAAAAAAAGCTACAAGAGCATCTGGACAAAGGGTTCATACACCCTAGTGAATCACCACAAGGTATGTCAGTGCTCTTTGTAAAGAAGAAGGATGGAAGAATGCGGCTTTGTATCGACTATTGGGCAGTCAACAAGATCACCATAAAGAGAATGTATCCTCTTCTAAGGATTGATGACTTGTTCGATCAATTAAGAGGAGCTAAATACTTCTCAAAGTTGGATCATCGTTCTGTATATCATTAGATAAAGGTGAAGAAATATGATATTCAGAAGACAACATTCCGTAAAAGGTATGAGAACTACGAGTTTCTAGTGATGCCCTTCAGACTTACTAATTCCCCTGCAATATTTATAGATTTAATTAATAGAGACTTTTGACATTGCCATGACAAATTTGTGGTAGTGTTTATAAATGATATTATCATCTACTCCAAGATAAAGGAGGAACATTAAGAACATATAAGACTTCTGTTGGCAACATTGAAAAATGAGAAGCTGTACACCATGTTCATAAAGTGTGACTTTTTTATAAAGAAAGTCAGGTTCTTGGGACATGTGATCACAAGTGATGGAATTTTTATGGATCCTTAAAAAACAATGGCTATTGAGTAATGTCCCAGGACCTCTAATGTAACCGAAATATGTAGTTTTATCAGATTAGCTAGGTACTACTGATGCTTTGTGAGAAAATTATCATAATTGTCAAGCCGGATAAATAAGTTAACAAGGAAAGGGGTAAAGTATGTCTGGATTGAAGAATGTGAGGTAAGCTTCAAGGAGATAAAGGGAAGGATGATCACTACACCTGCACTCACACTACCGAAAAGTGGACAATGTTTTGTGATATACATTGATGCTTCAAAAATGTCTTGGTTTGCATACTCATGCAAAATGATAATGTGATAGCCTATGCCTCACGATAGTCGAATATTCATGAGCAGAACTACCCGATGCATGATCTTGAGATAGCACCAATATTTTTGCCTTGAAAATCTATAGGAACTAGCTCTATGGTGAGAAGTGTGACATATACACTGACCACAAGAGCCTAAAGTATATATTCACACAAAAGGGTCTCAACATGTGTCAAAGGAGATGGTTTGAGCTAATAAAGGATTACAATTTCTCTATTCACTACCATCCTGGAAAGGCGAACAATGTAGTTGATGCTCTAACCCGAAAAGAACCTGCTACTCTATCTATGTTATAGATTCAAAAAGACCATATCTTCATGGATATGAAAATCATTGATTTAGAAATCATAATGGAAGGGGATACATCTTACCTTGACCAAATTAATGCGCAAACATCTATTCAAGGGATGATTAAAGAAGCATAGAGGGATATTGTGGATATACAAAAGAGGGTGAATGATGTAAAGGAAGGGAAGTTGCATGAGTTCCAATATCGATGATGATGGTGTGATTAGGTTTTGAATGAGGCTTTGTGTACCTTCATCACCCGAGATAAATAATGAGATATTGGAAAATGCGCATAGCTAAACATTCTCTATCCATCATGGTAGCACTGAGATATACCATGATCTCCGAGAAAACTTCTGGTGGGATAACATGAAGAATGACATTTTAGAATATGTATCACGGTGCTTGTTATGTCACCAAGTTAAAGTAGAGGGACAAAAGTACAAAGGGATGATGCATCCATTTCCCATACCCATGTTGAAATGGTAAAATGTTAGTATGGACTTTGTCATGGGTCTCCCGAAGATGTCAAGGGGAAATAATGCGATATGGGTTGTGGTTGATTGACTCACCAAGAATTCCCATTTTATCACTATTTGGGAATATCTCTCACTTGAACAAGTTGAAAAGATATATGTGATGTAAGTGGTGATACGGAATGGTGTTCAACTCTCAATATTCCCTCACCGTGATCCAAGGTTCACATAAAAATTCAGGAGGAACCTTCAACATGATTTGAGTACTGATTTAAATTTCATCACGGCCTATAACCCCCAAACTAATGGCCAATCAGAATGGACTATTCAGACAGTTGAAGATATACTAAGAGCCCTATCTCTAGTATTCAAAGGTGGATGGGATCATCATCTCTCATTGGTTGAGTTTTCATATAACAATATCTCCCACTCGAGTATTCAGATGGCTCCATATGAATATCTGTATGGGAATCGATGTAGAACTCCAACTTATTTGGATGAAGTTTGAGAAAGAAAGCTACTTGGACCTGATCTCATTGAAGAGATGATAGAGAATGTTCACGTCATCCAAAAACACATCAAAGCTGCTCAAATTAGGAAAAAGAGCTATCAATCCAACCATCAATGGGATTTAGAGTTCGAAATTTTAGATAAAGTCTTCCTTCGAATATCACAATGGGAGGGACTCATGTGGTTTGGTATGAAAGGAATGTTAATCCCAAGGTATATTGGACCCTTTAAAATCCATGACCATATATGAGTCTTGGCCTATAGTCTTGCACTTACACCGAATATGGCTCAACTTCATAATTTTTTTCAAGTATCACTGATGAGGAAGTACATACATGATCACTCACATGTACTAAATTCAGAGGTGGTACAGTTGGAAGATGATCAATCTTATGAGGAGAATCCAGTAGAGATTCTATACTGGAGAGATAAGGTTATACACAACAAGACAACCGACCTTGTCAATGTTTTGTGGAGGAACCATATGTTTGAAGAAGATACTTGTGTTCCAGAGGAGAAGATAAAGGTGAAGTACCCTCACCTGTTTGTGGGAAGTGAAATTTTGAGGGTGAGATTTTTCATAAAGGTGGAAAAATGTAACGACCCAAAGTATTTCAATGGAAAATCCCATCTTAAAAATTTGTCATAAAATCACATGAAAAAAATAATAATTAACTACTATGTGCTAAGTGACTTTAGACATAAGTTCTTAACTTTTGTGTTCGGAATTTTGAAAATATGACATACCTGGTTGTGTTCAAGATGATTTTTGGGGTCGAATAATAAAATCATAGTTTTTGGTGAATAGTAACCTACCATTATGAATAGTATTACAAACCATAAGAATAGTACATCATTAAAATAAGAATAATCTTACCCATCAATAATAAAATAAAATTTAGGCATCTTAGAAAATCATAATTTGACTATAGTAAATGTTTCAGTATTTTTATAAGATATAAATAAATAATTATAATTAATTAATTAATTTAAATGAAAATTTATTTTCCTAAATTTAATTTAATAAATAATAAATTCTATGTCCTCTATTTTTTAGAAATTATTATAAGACCCTCAATATTTTTTGAAAGAATTATAAAATCAGTTTTAATTTTAAAAACTGTAGTTTTGAAGTAAATTATGATTTAATTAAATATTAAATTAATCATATTTATAAAATTATATTTGTAAAATGGACTTCATTTATCGATTCTACATGTTGTATAATAGTTATGGTGAATGTTTGGGATTTTCCTGAAATACATCAATTTTTGTGTGAATATTAAAAATACTATTTTTCCGCATAATCGGTGTATCCTAAATTGCATTATTACTGATGTAATGATGACATAAGAATTTTAGAACATTATGTTCGGAAAAATTATATTAAAATTCATAAATTGTTCCTTAAGATACATGAATGTCAATTTTCAATCCCAAAAAGAACATTCCAAAACCTAAAGTCAAACGGTGATTTCTTTAAGTGTCTTCTTCCCTTTGTTTCACTTTACATTTAATAATTTAATGAATTCGAATTATAAAGATTATTTAATGCCTAAAACGAATTATATTATATTAATATATGATTTAGGATGTTAATAAACTACTATTCCAAGTCTAACTTTTGATATATTATTTTATTTAATATTTTATTCTAAAAACACCTCCCTCCTCATTTGTAAATACCCCCTCCCCCTCCCCTTGCCATAACACACCACTCAACGTTCAATAATTGTCTAAAATCTTCCAAAGAATCATCCCTAGCCCCTCCCGGACATCCCAGTTCTTAAGGTCTAATCAAATGACCATGCTTAGGCCCCTTAAGAAGGATCTCAAGAGGAGGATTCAAGATGTAAATTTTCTTCCTCTTTCCTTCAATTCCCTTTAAATTTCAATTCCTTTTCTTATTATATTCAATCATATCATTGTCCAAAGGGTAAGGTTACTCCAGTATGATAAATATAATTTAATTTTATGATACTAATGGGAAATTATACCATCCAACCCCCATATCTTATCCCTTTTATTTTATAAAAATAAATGTTGTTCATAAGGTGTTACTCTATCACATTCAAGAATGGCAAGTTTTATTTTTCCATTTCTACCTACAGATCTGGTTGTGAAACCATTTTTACGGTTGAACCCAGATTTTATATATGTATTATGTCCTATTTAAATTTCTGTAAATAACTTATGTACATATTCCATGATGAGTAAACAAAAAAGTTCGTTGTTGTAGAAAAACCGCCCAAAATGACCCAAACAATCGTCATTAAATTCCTATCTAATGATTAATCCACATGGTATAAAATGTAATTCATTATAAAATAATATTAAATTCTGGAATATCATTAATAACATGTAATATATTTTTTGGATGTTTTCCCATGTTCTACACAAACTTCAATTCATGAATACATGTGAAACACTCATCAAAACCATAAAAATGAACATTCCTGATCAATGATTTTAATCTCTATGACTCATAAAAAGGACCATAAAAATAATGAAACCAAAATGACTCCTATTAATGTATAAAATGATATTTAATTTGTAATTAATTAATATAATGTCATTACACGGGACATTAATATGGAGGAAGCGTTCAGATACAAGTTAAAGGGAAATTTTAGAACCCAACTTTCATCCTTCGGGTTCTCCCTCTTTCAATCCTTTTTGATATGGTTACTACATTAAAATATTTTTTTCATCATTTTCCTTCATTTTATAGGATACAAGTTTTTTTCACTATCATTTATGTCAAACTAAATTTCTTCCAAAAGAACTCTTTTTTCAAGAACAGTCCTTTTACTTCTCATTCATGATTGAAGGTTCTTGTATCATGTATGTAATTCCCTCATTCTATAGGGAACCCAATGATTATGAATGTGTTCATATGAGATGAAACCCATTCCTTTTCATGGATTAGTTATATTCATTTTTGTTATATGTTCATTGTGGAATGATTGATAAATGATAATGTTATGATGTGACGGGTTCTCCCGGAATTATATAGCGCAATATGAATGTTTAAATGTGACAGGTGCACCCAGAATTATACAGTGCTCCAATGAAATTGTTAAAGTGATGAATCTCATGAGTAAATGTGAAATTATGTTGGAAAAAGATGCTATATTTGTTCACAAGAATGTTTGGTAGTTAACCACTATGTCATGATGATTCATTTTTAAGCATTTCCACATTTCTAGTCTCTTATTAATGCTTCCTCTCATGTTATTGATTCATTGCCAATGATATGAATTTATCCCCCCATGATATTTTGTTCTTATCTATCCACATACTGGGCTTCTAGCTCGCCCATTTTATGTAAATCCTCAGGTGGCTACATTTACTAAGGAGAGGTCAAATGACAATAAGAAGCTAGAGAAGAAGAAATGAACAAAAACGTTTATACTCAATGTTGTAATTGTTATGTATTGTCCTAGTTTTCCCAAGACACTAAACCATTGGATCCTCAGTGTTTAATAATATTAGGTTATATACAAATTGAATGATCTAATACTAATGTCTGAAAAGCATGGGTCACTATAGAAAAACCCGATATCACCTAGAGGAGAACACAAGATATATCCAATGATGTCTCCTAGATATTTCATTCCACAACCATACAACCAGATGCCATCCAACACATCCTAGTAATCAACCAACTAATATTGTGCAAAGGCACTCTATCATGGCTAAACCACCTAAACAGTGACCAATCGATTCCTTCCAACCTAATGACCTGCTCACATCATCAACCATCCATTTATATTGTATGGTTCTTTCGACTGTGTTATGTTACATGGCACCTCCACATTCAATGAAGATCACTCGATCCTCAACCTGACTTTCACATCACTTAAATTTCCTAAATAACTTCTCCATGTCATCCATAGGAGCATAACTCTACCTTGGTATCATGTCATACCATCAGAACCATTTGGAAGACATCTATACACTATCCAATCAAGGATTAAGGTCACCCTTAACTCACTCATTTTAAACATTATTTCAGGAGGCACAAGCTACCACAACATGCACTAAGAGGTGGGTAACTCCCACCACACAAATTCAATATTATCATATTAGGTCAGACCACACGCAAATGGATTTCCCCAAAAAACCCATCTTCCACTGATGATACGCTACTCCTTTGTAACCTTCCCAATGTGCTTACCTACATAATGCCTGTCACTGTCATCTCATGCCCCTACTAATGTTGTCTCACAAATTCCATTATAATTCCATAATTGTATCCTTGCTGCTATCTGGACAATCATTGACTTCACATTTGGCATGACACCCATCACATGGACAAGGTTATTCGAACCTCAAGGTGTTCTAAAACCACAAAATGAGAAATTACCGAAGTCTAACCCCAACCTTCTTTCGAGTCAAAGAACCAATCTTCTCTTGTCACAACCTGCTGTCATATCAAATCACACCCAATTATAACTTATGTATAGACGTCATAGGATTAACATGAAACCACCATGAGAATGATGACTACACCTTTGTCATCAGTCACTACATCCATGGCCCACATGACTCTCCAAGGAACCTAGCAAGCACCATATAGGTTCACTACAGGCATCTTGGTGCCACTACATCTGCTCTACGTTCGCCTCTCCACATCAATGTCTGAGTTGTCACTCCCCACCATAGGAGTGTTTTTACCATTTCTTCCAAGAGGGATTCCAACCACCTCATCTTACAACCTGTAAAAAAACCGAACCCTAAAGCATTGGCATGGCTAACTAGCTATTCCAAAACAGGAAAACAGACATCACCCAGTGCCTGTTTCTAGCAACCATGAATGGAACATGTGGAGTTCATCGACATTTAGTTTGTACTTGTGACCTCACCCCAAGCCATTGAGGGGGTACATCACACCTTAATGCTCTGAATATACCGTTTCCATGAGATAAACTCCAGGATGTCCCTCATCCAACAGAACAACTCCTTGTATATTGGCTTGAGCCAGTGCTTCTCAACATACCTAGGATGATGTCAAGATGATGGGAATTCTCTTTACTAGCTGAGGTATGCTATGTTGTCGTGGAACATAACCAACAACATATCCATCTCTATTGTCGATCTTCGAAACCCCATGAATAGCTGTGCCTTTCAGGTCTCCCTATCCAACATGTTTCATCAACACTTAACCACCACCACTCAGGTTTGACCAACAACTAGATCCAACCATCACACCACAAACAATCAACCAACCAACCGTGAAACAATTTTTCATGTGGCACTATTTCTACCACACCGCTCAAGTTATTCTGATGTGTCCATGATACCCAACAATCGCATCACATAGTCTGACAAAACATACAAACCATCAATCTATCAACAAAAAAACTGTAAATTTAATTTAGAATATCTCTTAATTACAAACCTAACCCTTTCTCTTGGTTAGTTTGCCTCATCATCCCTGAGGCGGCCTCTGCATTTCCCCCAACAACCAAACCATTCCAAAAAAATTTAAGCCACATGACCACCCTCACCTTGGGTGTTGACATCTTGTAAGGGCATATAACAACAATCCAACCACTCTCACATTTATTCTCAGAGACAACATCAATTTCCCCATTATTCATCATCCCAAAAAGGGATAATCTTGCATCAATATGGTACAACCCTATAAAACAAACCTTACATTCCATCACATGCAGTAGGGTGCCCTTATGGGAAGACCAGACATACTTGACCATTCTTAAACATTACTTTACACCACCTCTATAGCATCTCTAATGCTACATATACCAGGTCACCTAAATCTAGGGGATATCATCCCATTAAGTCACCTTTTATTTCTGAATCTATCAACGTGTAAACACAACTCAAGTGGCACAACCATCCATCAACGTTCCAACATTTTCGTGATTCCCAAACTTGCACCATGTAGAACATTGGATCCCACCACCAAACTTCAAAACATCTACACATATGGAACACACCCAAAATCAATAGAAACAGTGTCTAACCTATCTCATATGTAACCATGAAGGTCGGTGGATTCCAACCCCATAGACTCGAATAACAACCAAGCAAATCCGTTGGTCCTCTCTACAAACCCGACATATCTGAACATGATCAAATCAATGATTGTGAATGGAACTCTCACTCCCATTCAAGTGAACACTATGCCTAGTGCACAACCAACCATCTACCCTAGGTTCTAAACCAAATATGTACACATTCATCAACAGTAATAGAAAATCATCTTATCTTGGATTCAAGACATAACTCGCAATGTCTAAACTCACAAGGTAACCATGACCCAGGAACCATCCTTAATTTCAAGCATGTACTCCATATAGTCACAGACAAAGAGAGTTCTTCTACTCAAATTACAGAACAATGCCTCACAATCCAATGGTCACACCCCTACGAGGGTTCCCAAAACACACCACATAGGCCACATCATAGCGGGTAATGCCTCACAAATCCAATCCAAGTCTCCAGTAGGGCACTCTCACTTCCCAACTTATGCATACAAGGGTCGAACTGACCTCACAAGGGATACCCACTATTGAACTCAATCATTCCCACTTTAATCATACCATTCACCGGACGCATTGAACAATGAACAATAGGATTTAACCAAATATTGAAAAGTCCTCTCACTGGAATCCTTAAACAACTCATTATTTGGGATTTAACCCAATGTTCTTCATCACACATAGAACATGTCCCCCCTGCAATTCCTTCCATGGGTCATGGTCACCATGGGGAAACCAAATTACATAATCATGAGTCTTTCATCAATAACTCTTCAAAATAATTCCTCTATTACAACATGATCACATCATCTTAGGAACATTACCCATTTCAAAACATGTTAAAATCCTCATTTCAAATCATTTACACATTTCATTCATCAAAAATCATTAACAATCATACCATCATTATGGAACCATTTTTACTTTAGACACCAAAACCACCATTAAAAATTATTAATGCACAAAATTTTAACTTGGTTACAAAAGTTACGCTTTTTCATTCTTTTCAATCACCCACATGCATTAAAATTATTAGGAATCATTTTCTACGGATTTATCAAGGGAGTAAAGTGAACTCTACTTTATATTCCCCGCACACCAATCCCATGTGTGTTCTTATAATGATGCATGCCACTTATATCCCTGGGTGCCTAAAATGATGAATGAATGATCGACCTCATGTCCTTCCATCCATGAGAAAAATATCATAAATCCGTAAAATCACACAACATGTGCATCACCCAATGGTGAAATAACATCCAATTGTAACAACCCACATGACGAAAAATAATTCCTTACCAGGGTGATTTGGGTTTTCTCTCATGCATGGGATAGCTACTCCCAAGAACGAGATCATTTCCAAGGCCCCACACATTCTAATCTATTGTCTAACATCCCCAAATAATTTGTAGAGAAAATAACTCCTCTGATTCCACTTTGTAACATCCCTAACTTGGAATCCACTAAACTAGTGCTCCGAGCTAGGTCATCACATGACCTCCAGAGCGAATTTGTGTGTGATAGAGGTTTCCAACTAGTAGTGAGGGTCTAATGAGTCACATGGGGAGACCATACCATGTTTACCAATGTATTCCACAATAGGAAAAATATTATTTGAGGAAACAATATGAAAAACCAATAAACATGCATAACCACATGTTCTCCAAATCAGGTACAACTACAAATAGGCAAACAGAATTTCATACCATACTAGTAGTGGAAAGTGAAAGAAACCCAAATTAAAACAATGATCATAAATACAAATGGGTATTGACTCAATGTCTGGGTCCTTCTCCATGAACACCCCGAGCCCAACTCAACCTCCTAGAGTAGGAATTTCACCCTTCTCCAGACCTACAACCAAGAAGTCTGCTCGGGTACCCGACATGAACCCATGTTGGGTGTGTGTACAATAATCAGTAGGCCAGCACCAATGTTGTATACAAAATATCCAGTCTAATATATAGTGCATTCATGTTCAAAATAAATGGCCAGTAAACTAGGGACTGTTCAGGTGCCATTTGATAACAAGGTTCATTAGATCGTGACTAGAGTTCATCCCAATTTAATTTCTTATACAATTTTTACACATAATCCATCTCAACATATTATCTTTCGGTTAGGAATATATATACATCCCATACATGGGTATAAGGAAGACAATCACAGTGAATAAGTGAAACCAATCAAGTCCCTATCTCACTAGAGACACACATATTAGATCAATCCATTATCCTCACCTCAAAGACTCAGTCTGGATGGAATGAAACCATTATGGGAATAGATCCTCTATCCCCTTCCCAAACCTCTGCATTTTGGGGTGGAGTTTGGAGCCTCAGTCAATTACTCGATCTGTGGGCGTAGAACCACATGTCAATTCCCTACACTACCATGCCATGTGCTCATTCATATTTTTCATGTCATCACAACCATACCATAACACAAAAAATCATATTCAATGCCATTGGATATAATATCACATAAAAAAACATGGGAATTGAATCTACGCCATAACCCATTAATACATTTTCCATTTACAATTCCTATCTATTTAGCCAAATTCTCATTCTCGTTCCATAACCAATTAGGTGTATTCAACAATCGCTTATGCCCAAGCCAAATTCTTCATGGACCGTTCATTAACCCATTTAGCACATTTATAATTTCAGAATAATTTACCAACATATTTATTTCATTTACATTTCTCATATCACAAAACTAAATCCCTTTATTACATTCCATAATTTAGGTGAACCACCTAATTCTCATGTATCAACCCACTAAAAAAATTCATTCACATCATTATAACATCCCACTAACACATTCCTCATTTCCCATTCTACTACTCAATTGTATGTTCATCATTTAAAATTCCATAATCCCCTTTGGTATTTCTTAACAAAAAATCCTGAAATAATCGACAAAATCTCTTGCAACCATACTACGAATTTTCATGTCATTCCAACAAAATCATATTCCCTTATCTCTTAAGTCATAAATATTATCATTCCATTTACAACATAAACAACCATTTAAACTAGTTTTAAAAGGGTTTATCATTATTATTCGACAATCATTCACTTATCCCTTACCACTCTATAGGTCCGGAATTGTCATCGTACCCCATGGGAGGCCCTAAAATGGTCATGTCACTCTCTGTGCATCCCACATGGATTGTGAGGGGTTAAAGGAAATCATTAGGAAACCCAATTAATCCATTAATACTTAAGGAAACCAATACACAACATGTCATAGGAAAAATAAAAACACACAATCACAAATATATAACAAAACTATGGGATATATCTTGTAAAACACCTATCATGAATCCGATAATGAATGCACACTTAATTGTAACCTTGGATTTGGATTAAAACACCGCATGAAGCCTCAACCTAAATCTCAACCAAAAAGGGCTGTTTTAGAGCATCAAAATGAGAGGGGAGAAAAATTGGAACCCTACTCAAAGAGAGGAAGCCATGAGGAGATTAAACATACATGGAGCTTTGATCCACAACAAACGACACTCTAAACAACCACAAATTGAAGGAGAACCACCCTTGAGAAGATTGTGTCAATCAAGATCATCATTAAGGTTCAGGGTGGATGAATGGAAGAAATATTTGAGTTGGGGTTTAAAAGCCTGAAACTCTAATTTTTTAAATTTTCAAACATTTTAGGGCCACACAGTTTACCCGCACGGTTTTTCAAAACGTGCGCAAACCAGGCGTGAGCCACTGCCCAAAGAAAAACAAATAACATGGTTGTTTGGGAATTCTATATGGATTTATTATCCATGTGTAAGAATCTATCCATGGAATCAGGGTCACATGAGCTTATCCACATGGGTTGTAATAACCTTGTGGAAACTATGCAGCATGCCCAGAAATTCATTTATCTTCTTTTTTACTTATCCCAAACCACTAGAACACCCCTTCCCCATAAAATGAACACGGGGAAACACTTATCTAGAAAATCTAAAGAGGCCCAGGTCATTACATGTAAAAAAACATGCCATAGGAAAATATGGGACCTTACATCATCCCCACCTTATATCTACTCATCCTTGAGCATCCCATCAATGCATCACTAATATTCCAAACTAGAGGTCATCCCAATAGGCCTACTTATTCATTCCCACCCTTCATATTTTTTGTTTCACATCAAAAACCCTACAAAAAACATTTCTATGGAGCAAACATGTACCACAACCACAAAAATAACCTAAAACTCCCCCACTATGCGTCAGCTTCAACCATTCCCAACCACAAGAACCTCAGAGTGTAAACATAGGAAACATAGACCAAATGACAACACATGGAAACATGAAACAATACCTAATCCCATTTAATCAGAACCAAATGGAACCATGTCGGTCCAATCCCCTTTACAAATCAAGACCCAAATCACTTGGCATCATTTTCCTTTGTTTTACAAAGTCTAACAGTGAAAATACTGGTATCACCCAAAGGGGAATAGACGATCCTTCCAACAACATCTCCCGAAGATTTCATTGCACACCAATATATACAGATTCCATCCAAAACCTCTGTGTACTCAACCAACTAATCCCATGCCCAGTAACTCTACCAAGGCTAAACCACCCTAATTATGACCACTTGATTACTTCCAACCTAAATATCTGCTTGCATCATCATCCAACCATTTATTAGGTAATGTTCTTTCAACCATCTTCTGTTAAATGGATTCTTTACATTTGATGAAGAGGACTCGAAACTCCTCCAGACATTCACATCACCTGACATGTTCCACCTAATTATGCCCTGTCAACCATAGGAGAATTACTATGCTTTGGTATCTAGTTGTACCATCAAAACCATTGGGATGAAATCCCAACACTATTTATTCAAGGATTAAGATCACCCTAACTTCACTCTGGTAAAAGTTCATTTCAAGAGGAACTTGTGACCACAACATGAACCAAGAGGTCGGGAACTCCAACCAGACACTATCAAGTTTATCATCTCAGGTCACACCACAACAGACTGGTTTTCCTCAAAACACCCATCTTCCACTAATGTTACACTACTCCTTTCTCACATTCCCCACATTCTTATCGATATAATGATTCTCATTGTCATATGACACCCCCAATGATGTTTTTTACTGAATTCTAGTATAATTTCATCATCGTGGCCTTACCGCCCTCCAGACTATCATCGAATTCTATTTAGGCATGACACCACATCACTAGGTCAGGTATTTCCTAACATAAAGGTGTTCTAAAACCAAAAAAAATATAATTTCCCTATTCTAACCCAGATCTTCATTGGAGTCATAGAACCCAATCTCTTTTTCCACAACATACTATCATATTCAATCACACCCAATTTTGAATTTGGAACATACTTCACAGGCATCACATTGAACCGCATTGAGCTCGATGACTACACTTGGCTCGTCAATCCCCACATTCATGGCCCACATGCCTCTATGAGGAACCTGAAAAGCACCTTACCGGTTCCTTATTGGAATCCTGGTTCCACTACATCCACTCGATGTTATCCTATCATCATCTAATACTAAATTATCACTCCCCAGCTTTATAGTGCGGTTATCACTGATCCCAATAAGGATTACAATAACCACATATTATACATGGTCACAAACCGAACCCAAAACATTGAAATGGAAAACTAGATATTCCAAAAAAATTAAATAGACATGAACCAGTGGTTGTTCTCGATTTCAATTAATGGAACCTAGGCCATTTGTCGACAATCAGTCTATCCTGGGGAACTCACGCAAAGCCACTGAGGGAACACATCCCAAATTTATTGTAACACCCCAGGTAAATAAAGAATATGAAATTTTCACATTTATCCATATTTGTGAATAAATTATTAATATTAATTTAAAGGGAACTCTATGCTCGATGTGTTACCCAATACGCAACAACGAGTTCCTTTAAAATCTTACATTGCACTATAATAATAAAATAATTTTATTTTAAATGGTAGTTAACACCTAGCCGTTGTAATAACGAGAATGAACATAAATAACTACAAAATGATTATATATGTTTTTCAAATATTTTTAATTTTTACAATAAATATTAGATGATGAAAAATGCGAATGAATCCAATTTTAAGTGTAAACATTCAAATATTCTTTAAAAGGTCGATTAACCGCCTTTTGATGGAGAACCTCTTTTAAATCCACTTTCTGACAATTTTATATGTTATATTTGATAATATAAAATGCTTTTTATAATCGGTACATCAAAATTTACTTTGTATAAATTTTTGGTATTTTTCCGATAAAGTTCATTTTTTAATGAATAATGTAAAATGATGTATTTTAATTCAAAGACTCCTTTTAATATAATATATTTATATGATTAGATTATATTTGGAATTTGTTTTAATCTCCAATTAGAATATATTTTTACCATTTAATCCAATGGTGGTCATTGGAATTTAATTCACTTTGAAATTGGACTTAAACTGGTGACAATCTTTTAATAGATATTGTTTCTTAAAAACACGCTATTTGTTTTTGACAACGAGATTTAAATATTAAATTAATTAATTCAACTTATATGTTTTTAATTTTGTAAAATAGACATCATTTTTGAATTTGGAATATCAAAAATATCTTAGGTTGAATTTTTGGTATTATTCTGAAAAACATCAATTTTTGATGAATAGTGAAACCACTAAGTGGTAGTTTAAAAACTGATTTTTTTCATTTAAATGAAACATTACCACTTCTGTGATTTGAATTTCAGAAATCATACATACATGGTTTTCATTAGGATGTAAAATTTTATTTAATGGGATTAAAATAATTTTTCTATAAATAGTAACTTTTATGTTTTAATCGCGATTAGACGTAATTAGTGTAATTTAAGGTAAAAATAATTCTTTAATAATATGAAATGACCTTTGCACATGTCCTAACTTTATTGGATGAGTCACGGACGACCAAGACAATCCATGGGTCAACTTTGGGACCCCATGGAGCCACTTTTTTAGGAAAATGACATTAACACCTTTTTATTTAAAGTTAAAATTAAAATGTCACAAACATGTTTTGTTTTACTAAAACAATTTTTACATGGGGTTATACAAGCCATATTTTTTACTATAAATATTCATTAGAAATCTAAAACTATTTCATACATCATGATCATTTTTATAATTTTTATATAATAAATAAATTGAATTATTTATGACACCATGTTGATGCAACAATTACCTAATTATTTAACGATTTAAATAAAATGAAAAGATAATGTAAAATATAAGACCTTCACATGACCAAAACCTATTTGATGTGTGGATTTAGATCTATTATAACCTTTTACTCGAAATATATAATATTGGGACCTTTAAAATCCGAAAAGCATTTTATAATAATGTTACCTTTAAAGACTTTCAAAGAGTGCCCCTCCTCTCCTCTTATAAAAGGCCCCCACCTCTACCACCTTACCCACACCTCTCAAGCCTTTGGCTCTGCCAAAACATGCACATTTTGTCTCTACAAATCCCTATATTACTCCTAAAAGCCTCACTTTGGGCAGAAGTATTTCGAAGGAAACCTTTGAGCTCAAATCAAAAAGAGTTACCCGATTTAAAGGTAATGTCTTTCCTAGTGTTCTTTTGTTTTATTTAGATTCTCCAACCCCCTAAACTCTTTTTATTTATTTATTTTGTAACAAAATCAGTATCTAAAATATACTAGGATGTTTTTATGAGGATTATTAGAGCTACACTAACACACACCACTGTCTAATTGTTAAAGAACATACTGTTTCCGTGGATGGTGAATTACTAGCTCACGAAATGATGATTGTTCTATCTTCTCATACCACCTCCCATGGTGGCCATTAATATGGCACTATATTTATTTATGATATATATTATATTTATTTACTCTCTATGATTCTGTATTTTATAATTTATACATACCTTTATTATTTTCATGTTGTGCAAATGCGATAATTTCATTTGAGGAAGTGTGGACTACCGCACCCTGAAGTGATGTGACTCGTTCATGCAATACATGGAATGTATAAAGAATGAAATTGATGAAAATATGTGATCTATATAACATATATATTATACTGGAATTATAATATATATATTTCTTTCATCTATTTTTAATTCTGTTAATGTGCCAATGAAATGAAAGTAGCATTCATGTGTACGTACGGCTTACCGTCTCCATGAATGGTACATTTCATTTCTTATCTCCAAATGTTATGTAATATTATAAGTACATATATATAATGGATATATATGTCATATATTACATATAAATTAGGGATATAATTACGTTATTATAATATATATATCCCTCATTTAGTTTTAATTCCATTAATATGACAAAAAATGAATGTTGCATTCATGCGTACATACGGCTTGCCGTCTCCATGAACGGTGCATTTCATTTTTATTATCTCCAAATGTTATTTAATAATATAAAATAAATATATACTGGATATATATGATATTTAAATCATTAATACTATTCTGGAGATGATGTACATATAACTACATGGAAAATTCTTTTCCAACAAGTTCAATTTTTAATCATGTATCGAACGTCGACAAAGACGTTTGATATGAACTCAAATTATTAACCAATTATTATAAAAATATAATATGTGATATTAACTGAATAATAATATTTAAAAGTGGTCCTTAAGAAATTATAAATTGACCAAAGTTTATTATTTAGGAATATAAAGAAACAAATAAGGCAAGTCGGACTTGAGGTAAGGGATCCTACACCTCTCTTTCTTTTTAAGTACACTCTTTTATGTCATTCCTTTTAAGCTCATAATTATTATGATTGGGATGTTCTTTTATATTAATCTGACTTTAATTTTTATGTTCATATGATGATAGACCCTATTTGATCTCATCAATCCATTTTTGGATGTTTTAAGTGGCACCGTTAGGCTGCCGAGTTTTCGTAAGGGATTTTTCATCTCACTTTTATTCCCATGAGATTTATGCCACATTTGCCACCATTTCCTTTGAGTTGTGTATGTTATTCCCATTATTATACACTTTTTGTAATATAATTTCATTTATGGGTATTCATATCTTCATTGTATGACCCTTCTTCCATGGGGTGTACGTTTCGAAAGTTACCCAAGTCGGTAAGGAAACCTTTCACCCTCCTCGTTTTGAAAGACTTCTTTTGTTATGTCTTTTAATTCACATACTAGTATGTTGGTATATGTTGTTTTATATCATTATTGATGTAAATTGTATCTCCAAGTGATGGGATTACACTTTATCTCTCATAAACTCTTTTTTTGAATTTGAAAGTGATGTCGTTAGGCTGTCAGATTTCTGTAAGGGAACTTCTTAACCCACTTTCAATTCATTGGGTTAAACCTATACTTATTGATTTTATTATGCCAAGGTTATGTGTGGAATATCTATGTTGTAATTTCAACAAACCTTTGTGTGGATATACTATTTTTACACATAATCATCTCATTGAAAAATTCTTACATCATTTAGATGAACTTGTATCGGAAATCATAACTCAATATCATTTCATTGAGTTGAATATCTATGTCATTGGTTTTGTTTTTCCAAGATTATGTTTGAATTACCTCTGATTGTTTTACACTTAATATCCACTTATATTTTGTGTATTCATATTTTTCACTCATAATCATGTAATTGATTTATCCTTAATCTAAGGATGCCGATTTTGTAAGGGACATCATCTCAATCTCCTTTCATTGAGAAATATTTTGTTTTATACACAACATTAATTTATAAGGTGTATAAAACCCTTTGACTTCTACTTTTATACGAAAAGAATCTTTTCTATACAAATCATTTTACTAAATGACAAAAAGTATTTTTCTTTTTAACGTACGTGGTGATAATGACCTTTCCACCGCCACGAGTATTATTTGATCTTTGGCTTCCTCAACAAGCAATTATTTTTTAAAAGTAAATAAATACTATATACTCTTTTATGTATTTTTGTATTGAAAATGGTTTTGATAATGGATTTTTTATGTCAATATATTTGAGTGATATATTGGGATTGAAATTTGGAAATGTTTTCTTTCCTTTATAGTTGTTTTATGTGTTATGATTTAATAATGGTACTTGGACATTTGACGGGTGGTTACGTGATAAACCATATGACGGGTGGGGCAGTGAATACCAGGATGGGTGGTTACGTTATAACCTCTAATGCATTGGGTATGGAAGTCGGTCGTATGGCTATTCCATTAAGTGATATGTGTGGAAGTCGACCGTATGGTTATTCCATTTAAGTATGTTTATGTCCCAAGTTACCTTTCTTTGTTATGTGTTCTTTATATGGATTTTATGGTAATATTTTGGTTACAAAAGGGTATCTAATGATCTTTTATTCTGTGAAGAGTTTTTACAACTTCATAAAGGTGAAAAGTATTACTTTGATAAAGTATTATTGGTTTACTTGTTGTTTTGAAAAACTAACAGTTTTCCTTCTTTGTATATCCTTTACTGGGCTTTTTATTCTCATCCCTAGTTTTTGAATTGATATCCATAGGACGTAAAGATGAATATGGTCAAGGATGGGATCAAGGAAATACATGTTATCTAAAACATGGAACTAGACATGTTTCTTTTTAAGAGTTTTTTTATTTTATGGAAACATAGTGTAAGTGTCTACTTTGTAATCTTTTGACATGTAATAGTTGTGTCCTAATTCTCTAAACCTCTAAACCTGAAAATATACTCTATGTAAATTATTAATTTAATTCAATATTAAGTAATGATTAGGACTGGGTCCTTATAGTTGGTATCAGAGGTCATTTTAGATAACTTTAGTGGTTAGGGTATTCTCTAATCATAAGTGACGTTTCCATAATGGCTAGGATTTCCGAAAGAGTCGTAGTTTTTAGACAAAGTGAATGAGTAGGTATATCTTAGTGTTTATCTTCCTCATTAGTACATGATAATTTTGTTTATATACTCACATTGACATTTCTGGTTTTAGTAAATGGATGGATCTATCAGGTACCAAAGTGATAATGGGTTTGAAGGGAACTGTGGTGGTTCTCTTATTAAGAGACTAGATGAAATGGGGGATTTAATGAGGAAACTCGTGGTTGTTCTAAACCAACAATCAATAATTCATGATCAACCACTAGAACCTAGGTATGTTCTGTAATGAATTATGTATGATATGACCAAACAATGTGGAAGTTCAGGTAATAATTATAAAGGTAACCATTAGTGTTTATATGATCCTTACTTTTGAGGTAATTATGGGTTACTATATGTTATGATGGAAAATGAAAGGCATGAGATAAACATGAGGTTAAAATATGTTATGATTATTTTTGAAGATTTTATCTCATTTTGGGGAATGTTTTAAGAATTATATAGTTTTGGAAAAAGGAGAACACGCAGACCGTGTGGCAACCCGTCGCGTCAGACAAAGCTGCGGGAATCGAACCCACAACAAAAGTGCGACTGGTATTTATTGCCTACCAATGGACTACGTGAAGTCCCTAGTTAGTTTGACTTATTCTTTTTAGTTAGATGATTTTATGAATTAATAGTAAGTTAATTTTTGGTTATCTATGGAAATGATTAACTTATCATGGAGGATATGGGATTATGTTAATTACTTTTCAATATGAGACTATAAGAGAAACTAATGTTATTTGGAGATAAGTTTTAATTTGTACCTTGGAAGACTATGTGATTAAATCATAAAAATATTTGCGTTTCAATATTATTTTGGTTTACTTTGAAGAATTTTGTGGACAATTGTTTATCGAATGGTCTTCGTTGAACTTTGGGTTTTGTTGGACAAATTTTGGAGATTAAGAATAGATTTTCTTTTTATAAAGGATTATCCTTTTTGGGTATTATATGATCTCATACTAAACTTTTTTGTTTTAGTTTTTGTTAAGGTCTAAATACATGGGATATATATAGTTCTCTTTTGTGGATTAGGTGATTCTCTAAAAGTTGATTATAGTACTCTTAATGTGAACAAGTCTTCCTAAATACTCATTATTTGGGGAAAGTATGAGTTTGTGTATGAAATCTAGTAAAAGATGAAAGTCATCATGACAAGTAAGTATTATTCCTTAAGATCAAAAATAAATTCCTCAATGAAAAGTAACTTAAATCAAAAATGTTATCTATTAAATTTTCCTACTGGGGAATTGAATACCGTTTAACCCACCACAAGTTTGTGATTTTCTTGTGTTTAACTTTATCCTAAACATGTTTTCTATCACTCTCCCTTAGAACATGTCCCTTTTATTTGTCATACATATCCATGTTTTCCTACATGGAATCCTAGTATGGGTTATTTCAGGTGACCTTTTTACTTCTCTTTCTTTATTTTAAAGTGATAGTTTTACTGACTCTTGTTCCGATGTGGGATCTTTAATGAAGTTTCCAAGCACAATTCTAAAATTATGAGGACGCAATTCCCAAAAGGGGGGAAGGATGTAACAACCCAGGTAAATAAAGAATATTACATTTTCACATTTATCCATATTTGTGAATAAAATATTAATATTAATTTAAAGGGAATGCTATGCTCGATTGCTTACCCAATACGCAACAACGAGTTCCTTTGAAATCTTATGTTGCACTCTAATAATAAAATAATTTTATTTTAAATGGTAGTTAACACCTAGCCGTTATAATGATGGGAATGAACAAAACTAACTAAAAAATGATTATATATGTTTTTCAAATATTTTTACATTCTACAATAAATGTTAGAGGATTAAAAATGCGAATGAATCCAATCCTAAGCATAAACATTCTAATATTCTTTAAAAGGACGATTAACCACCTTTTAATGGAGAACCTATTTTAAATCCAATTTTTGACAATTTTATATGTTATATTTGACAAAATTAAATTCTTTTTAGAATCGGGACATCCAAATTTACTTTGTATAAATTTTTGGTATTTTTCAAATAAAGTTCATTTTTTAATGAATAGTTTAAAATGATGTATTTTAATTAAAACCCTCCTTTTAATATAATTTATTTATATGATTAGATTATCTTATTAATTTGTTTTAATGTTAATGTAGACTATATTTTTACCATTTAATCCAATGGTGGTCATTGGAATTAATTTCACTTTGAAATTTGACTTAAACTAGTGCCAATCTTTTAATAGATATTGTTTCTTAAAAACACGCTATTTGTTTTGACAGAGGTAATTAAATATTAAATTAATTAATGCAACTTATATGTTTTGAATTTTTTAAAATAGAAATCATTTTTCATTCAGATTATCAAAAATATCTTACGGTGAATTTTTGTTATTTTTCTGAAAAACATCAATTTTTGATGAATAGTGAAACCACTAAGTGGTAGTTTAAAAACTGATTTTTTCATTTAAATAAAACTTTACCACTTCTGTGATTTGAATTTCAAAAATCTGACATACATGGTTTTAATTACGATGTAAAATGTGGTTCAATGGGATTATTATAATTTTTTGTTGAATAGTAACTTTTAAGTTTTAATCACAATTAGAGGTAATTAATGTAATTTAACGTAAACATAATGTTTTAATAATATGAAATGACCTTGAAACATGTAATAACCTTATTGGATGAGTCATGGCCGACCATGAAAAACCATGGGTCAACTTGGGGACCCCATGGAGCCACTTTGGTAGGAAAATGACATTAATACCATTTTATTTTAAGTTAAAATTATAATGTCACAAACATATGTTGTTTTACTAAAACGATTTTTACATGGGGTTATACAATTCATATTTTTGACTATAAATATTCATTATAATGATAAAAATGCTTCCTACATCATGATTTTTTTTATAATTTTTAGACATTAGATAAATTTAATTATTTATGACACCATGATGATGCAGCGATTACCTCATTATTTAACGATTTAAATAAAATAAATATTAATGTAAAATCAAAGACCTACACTTATAAAAAACATATTTTATGTGTGGATATCGAACTATAATCACATTATCCCCGAAATATATAATTTCGGGACCTTTAAAATCCGAAAATCATTTTATAATAATGTTACGTTTCAATACTTTCCAAGAGTGCCCCACCTCTCCTCTTATAGAAGGCCTCCACCTCTACCACCTTACCCAAACCTCTCAAGCATTTTTCTCAGCCAACCACTACACATTTGTTCTCTCCACATCCCACTATTACTCATAGAATCCTCACTTTGGGCATAAGTATTTCCAAGGAATCCATTGAGCTCAAATCAAAAAAAAGTTACCCGATTTAAAGGTAATGTCTTCCCTAGTGTTATTTTGTTTTATTTTGATTCTCCAAACCTCTAAACTCTATTTATTTATTTCTTTTATAACAACACCAGTATATAAAATATACTAAGATTTTTTATGAGGAGTATTCTAGCTACACTAACACACACCTCCGTATAATGGTTAAAGAACATACTGTTTCTGTGGATGGCGAATTGCTGCCTCATGAAATGATGATTGTTCTATCTTCTCATACCACCTCTCATGGTGGACATTATGATGGAACTATATTTATTTATGGTATATATTATATTTATTTCCTCTCTATGCTTCTGTATTTTATAATTAATACATACCTTTATTCTTTGGATGTTGTGCAAATGCGATAATTTCATTTGAGGAAGTGTGGACTACCGCCCCCTCAAGTGATGTGACTCGTTCATGCAATACATGGAATGTATAAAGAATTAAATTGATAAAATATATGATCTATATAAAATATATATAATACTGTAATTATATAATATATATATATATATCTCATCTAGTTTTAATTCCATTAATGTGCCAAAGAAATGAAAGTAGCGTTCTTGCGTACGTACGACTTACCGTCTCCATGAATGGTACATTTGATTTCTTATCTCCGAATGTTATTTACTATTATAAGTACATATATATAATTTATATATATGTCATATATTACATATAAATGAGGGATATAATTCTGGAATTATAATATATATATCTCTTATTTAGTTTTATTTCCATTAATATGACAAAAAAATAAAAGTACTGTTCATGCGTACGTACGGCCTACCGTCTCCATGAACGATGAATTTTATTTTTATTATCTACAAATGTTATGTAATAGTATAAAATAAATATATACTAGATATATATGATATTTAAATCATTAATACTATTTTGGAGATGATGTACTTATAACTACATGGAAAATTCTTTCCAACATGTTCAATTTTTACTCATGTACCAAACATCGATAAAAACATTTGATATGAAATCACATTATTAACCAATTATTATAACACTATAATATGTGATATTAAATGAATAATAATATTTAATCGAGTTCCTTATGAAATTATAAATTGACCAATGTTTATTATTCAGGAATATAAAGAAATGAACAAGGAAAGTCAGACTTCAGGTAAGGGATCCTAACCCTCTCTTTCTTTTGAAGTACACTCTTTTATGTCATTCCTTTTAAGCTCATATTTATTATTATTGGGATGTTATTTTTAATTAATCTTAATTTAATTTTTATGTTCATATGATGAGAGTCCCTATTTTATCTCATCATTCAATTTTTGGATGTTTTAAGTGGCACCGTTAGGCTGCCGGGTTTTCTTAAGGGATTTTTCATCTCACTTTTATTCCCGTGAGATTTATGCTACATATTCCACCATTTCATTTTAGTGGTGTATGTAATTCCCATTATTATACACTTTATGTAATATAATTTCATATATGGGTATTGAAATATTCATTGTATGAACCTTCTTCCATGGGGTGTATGTTTCAAAAGTTACCCATGTCGATAAAGGAACCATTCACCCTCCTCTTTCTAAAAGACTTCTTTTGTTATGTCTTTTAATTCACAAACTATTCTGTTGGGATATGTTCTTATATATCCTTATTGATTTAAATTATATTTCCAAGTGAGGAGATTCCATTTTTTCTCTCATAAAATCATTTTTTGAATTTTAAAGTGACGCCATTAGGCTGTCGGATTTCTATAAGGGAACTTCTTAACCCACTTTCAATTATTTGGGTTAAACCTCTACTTATTGATTTTATTATGACAAGGTTATGTGTGGAATCTCTATGTATTAATTTCCACAATCCTTTGTGTGGATATACTATTTCTACACATAATCTTCTCATTGATAAATTCGTACTTCATTTAGACGAACTTGTATTGGAAATCATAACTCAATCTCATTTCATTGAGTTAAATACCTATGTCATTGGTTTTGTTTTTCCATGATTATGTGTGAATGACCTATGATTTTTTTACACATAATATCCACTTATATTTTGTGTATTCATATTTTTCACACATAATCATTTAATTGATTTATACTTAATCTAAGTATACCGACTTTGTAAGGGACTCCGTCTCAATATCCTTTCATTCAGGCATATTTTTTTGTATACACAACTTTATTTTATACGGTGTATAAACCCCTTTGACTTCTACTTTCATTCGAAAGGAATATTTTTTATATGAAGTGTTTTACTAAACGACAAAAAGTATGTTTCTTTTTAACGTACGCGGTGACAATGACCTTTCCGTCACCACACATATTATTTGATCTTTGGCTTCCTGAACAAGCCATTATTTTTTTAAACGTAAATAAATACCATATAAAATTTTATGTATTTTGGTATTGAAAATGGTTTTGATAATAGATTTTTTATGTCAATATATTTAATTGATATATTGTGCTTGAAATGTGGAAATGTTTTCTTTCATTTATGGTTGTTTTATGTGTTATGATTTTATAATGGTACTTGGACATTTGACGGGTGGTTACGTGATAAACCATATGATGGGTGGTGCCGTGAATACCAGGACGGGTGGTTACGTTATAACCTCCAATGCATTGGGTATGGAAGTCGGACTTATGGCTATTCCATTAAGTGATATGTGTGGATGTCGACCGTATGGTTATTCCATTTAAGTATGTTTATGTACCAAGTTACCTTTATATGTTATCTGTTCTTTATATGGGTTTTATGGTAATCTTTTGGTTACAAACGGGTAAGTAATGATCATTTATTCAGTGAAGAGTTTTTTACTACTTCATAAAGGTGAAAAGTATTAATTTGATAATGTATTCTTGTTTTACTTGTTGTTTTGAAAAACTAACAGTTTTCCTTCTTTGAAAAACATTTTATCACTCAAGATAAAATAGAGGCCTTGATATTTACAGTTAATATGACACGTGATGGTCCTTTGTGGTCCTCATCCACTCTTAGATGCTCGGTTTATTCTCTATTGTATATCACACCGTCTCGGTGTCGTCGAGTGCTGACTCTCCATTACCAGTCCAAGATTCTGGTGACCAACATGGTATCCAACCGAATTTTCTAAATTGTTCCACACCATTGTTGGAATAAAAGCTATTGCTGTTTTAGGTTTTTACCATGTGTCGGATATCAACTGAATTATAAACAAAATCAACATGAAAGCTTATAATATGTAATACAATTCCTAAAAGGTATGTTCAGTATGGCTATTAGTCAGTGTGTGAAATTATTTTCTCAACAAAATTTCAGTTTGAAAGGATTTTACATTACCTATACATAATCATGATATAATGTGGACTTAATTGATAAAAATGATCTTCATCAGAACTCCATGGAGTCATGATATCTTTTAAACATACAATAATCTGAAACTCCCTACTAAACTTTTCTTTTTAACAGACAAGAAATAGGATGACATGCTAAGTTGGTCAATGATAACACTAATGTAGTCATTTGTCCTTGATATTTGTGGAATCCCGATATGGAATTCCATTGGTATCCCATAGAACTTCCACTCTAGCATCTATATTTTTGTGAAAACCATACTGGAGCCTATTTCCCAACCTTCACATGATGATAAGTGATGCATTGGTAGAAAAAAATTTTATCACATAACATAATTCATTCCCTAAAAAACTAATAATAGAGTTCCTAATACATATATTACACAACATGTAGTACCCCCAAAACCGATATCTGAATCTCACACATCACCTACTCATACAATGCCAATTTTACCATCATCAATAAAATGAAAACTATAACATGATCCACACATTTAGAATATCCATCTAGAGCACATCTAGAGGATATATGAATATATAAGGTCTCAATGTAAGTATCTCCATGACAAGAATATGTAATATATTACAAATGTTGTGGGGTAAAAACCATCACATGATGCTTTTAAGCAGTAATATTTTAATGTAATTACATCTATAAATAAGCTGGCCCATTAAAAACATTGGTCAAAATAAGAAAAATATATCCCAATGAGAGAATATTCTACAACATTCCAATTCCTTGGTGTATAGAGAGTCTCTAAATTTTATTATTTGAGTAATTATTGCCATCTCCATCGTCTGTTGTGAAGATCCTTGTGAGATAATTTGTACATGTGACTCTAGTGGTAAGAGTAGAAAAAAATTTATTACCATTGGTTAGTATCTATGATACAATAGGAAAAATAATTCCACTGGAGAATTAGTATCAATGGAAACCTAGTTCTAATCTGGTGGTATTAAATGATACCAATCATAGTTAATCTCCATCTTCCTCTGCATCAGAACACAACCATGTGTGGTCCCTAATTCATCTAAGAACAATATATACTCAACACCCTACTCTTGAAATATCAAGATCAGAGAACTCATTAATCTCAATCTCAAATCCTAGAAACACTACTCAAACCATTATCTTCACATATAAGAATATATCTTTCAGGTAAAATTTTCATGGGTACTACCACTCTAAAAAATTGAGCATGAAATCTACTATAGTACTCTATTAACCCAATTATAAGATACAACTAGGTAACAGTCTTGGGTAGCTCCCATGATAACACCACATCAACCTTCATCGAGTCCAGATCCACTGATTCCTTTAAGATGAAATGTCCAATGTAGTGGACTACGTGAAAATAGTGATACTTTGAGTTCTTCCCATAATGATGGTTATTTTAATGTTTGTCACATATTATCCTTACAGGACATATGTTATCCTCCGTCAACACATAGTAATCTAGGAGTTAATCAATAATCAGAACCGTTAAAAAATATAATAATGGAAGAGATATCTAGTTCATTAGTCCTTTGAACACTTTTGTGTAGTATTTCATGCTGAATGGAATAACCATGTACCCATTGTAACCGCTGAGGCATCTAAACATCATTCTCAGTATTTATTCATCTCTTACTCATATCTGGGGATAACCTGGTCTAAGGAAAATATTTTGGAAAAATTACTCCTATCACAAATGATCAAATAAATCATTGATCCTCAATTTTCAACAGATAATCATCATGGTCACCTAGTTCAATAATTAGTAAACCATGTGACCACAAATTCCCTTCATCTATATTGGAGATTAAAACTATTTGTGCATAAGGGTAAAAAACTCTGTCTAATTAATCATTTCAACTCCAAATCATCAAATACACCCTTATATCATTATTCATTAAAACAAGACATCCAATCAGTTGGTGTATATTTTGGGGTCATCTTGTGTTCTAATTCAATGAAGAATTCTATTTCTGAGTAGGGTGGTGATCCTAGAAGATAATTAAGAAAATCCACTATTACACATCCCCCACTATTGGGAACTTGTATTAAATAGTATCCACAAATACAAGAGCAATTATAATTAATATGTATGTAATTTAATTAACCTTCCTATGACTAATGTATTCCTATATCAAAAATGGATTCCTTTTCACTCATAAGGAAAAACCTCATCTGATTGATCTGGACAAACAAATCATCCACCTAATATAGGAAATCTTGGATTGAATTGTGGATTGCAATTATTTAAATTATATTACATCATAAGGACTCAAAAATAATATAATTATTATCCATTAAAATCTCTCAACTCCATGATTCTGATTTTACTGTCGTCAAATGTACACAATTTCCTAGTCACCTCTTGTTGGAATCTCCCTGAACAAGGGTTTAAACATAGGGTTAATCCGAGTCATTATACCTCAAACTAGATAAGTCTTAAGAAATGGTTTACATTACCACGTGTCTATAAATAATTAATATACGGTATAAAAGTAACATATCATAGCTTTTATCATTCCTAGATCATCCAGTTTATAAGCCTCCATATCTTCCAACTACTCTCATATCTAACAATCAATTCCTTGAGCCAGAAAATGACCACATGTGGAGGGGTAATAGGTAAAGAACATAAAAAGTCCTATTTATCTACGTATAACTTTTTACTATATTCTAAACCATGCACCACCATTCTATTACGTAATTATTTACATCAGTGGATTCTCAACCATATCCTCCACAGCTGTATGGCTAGTCGGCTATTTTATGGAATGTGGCCTCCAATCATCATGGGAGAAACACCACCACTCCCATGGATGACTCATTCTATACCATGGTACCCACACATCTAACCATATATTATAAAATAATCTTCTAAAACATCTAGAATTCCCAAATACCTATGTCTTCCATCAACTACCTACTTCTGAGGTCTCAAATCCTTGGTCTTCACTAACAAAACCCTATTTGTGAACCTACTCCGCCAAGAATATCTCCCCCCTCCATGGACTGATCATACACCCCAACATGGATTATAATTTAGATATATATATAATTTAATCCATAACATCTCTACATAATCCTTGCTAATTGTTCGATTCATTAATTAATGGATTCCTCACCATATCCATGGAGTATTTCAATAGATCCGTAAAACATTATAAATACCCCACCATAGTCAAATACAAATGAAAATGATTCATATCATACATGACTTGAACGTATTGAAACATGGTCAAATAAAACTCTTCCCTGATGATTCATTGGATGGGTGTCTAGGAGAGCGTTGTCTCGTCATTTGACTGAGTCACTAAACTGCACCATCACCAAGAAGATTCCAAAAGAAGAATCACCATAGGGACTAACAAATGATCTGCAGTTATCCCCACAAGGTGGAAAACATGAGTGACTACCTCCTGGAATTTATTATACATCCATCATTCTGGCATGCTCTAAAAATTGGGAGTTCACTAAATTTATAACTCTTGAATCATACACATCGATCCTCCAAGATCTATGTCACAACCAATGCTAATTGTTAATAAATTTGTGTCATTATTACTTGTAAACAAATTAGAAGTTCTATATCCAATACATTCCTATACATTGAAGACACATCATTCATCAAATCATCCTCTTAATCACACAATGGTTTCATGGTTAGCAATATTTATATAGGAAACCTAAAATAAATATGTTGGGTCATGTTAAAAGAGCATATATATGGTGTTGAATCAAGAAGTACGTGGAAATAACAATCCATTCTATATGACACATGTTATAAAATTTCCTACCAAAAATTATAATGTATACTTGATCGAAATGATGGTGATAAATGAATTTATGTATGCATTCTTAGTTTCCACACCAAAACTAGAAAAAATAGTTAGAATGGTAGACTCAAAACTTGTGACATTGTTTTAATAAAACCCAATCCAATTTAATATATTCCACTGGTATGTTATAACCTACATCTCTGGTAACACTCTATAATGACCCAGCCCAATATGTCTCAATCCATGGCTACCCCATGACCCCTCCAATAGGCCAATATTATGAAACCATCACAATGTAGTCATAACAGAATAATTGGGGAAATCAATCTATTGTACCTATAAACACATAGACATATATAATACAATACAATTATTAAATGAAAAAAAGACATAAAAAATTCGTGGTTACATATATGATCCCACAACTCAGAGTATGATAGTAAAATACATAAAGTTTTAATGGGAAGTAATGAAAGACCATCCAAAAACTATAGAGAGTTCAATGTAACCTGAGGGAGAAGACTGTGACCAAATGTAACTACCAAGAAAACACCTCGATTTGTCATTATCATGATATTCTCAACCACCTCAATTTCCTCCATAGACACCAAAAAGTGTCAATGTATGCACAAGGCATGAAACATGTTAGTAGATTTGATTCAATGATGTGTATAAAAATTACCAATACAAAACCAAAAACTAAACGCAATGCTTCATGAATGGTAAACTCTTAACTAAAATATAGAAATATATGCTTATGAAAAACCCAAATACAATATGAAAGTACATTATTCCTCCAGGTAGTACAAACCAAATACTAGCCACATGGATCATCCATAATCAATGATCAATCTAGGAGAACAATCTCTATGATCCATGATATCATTATGCAAACTGATCCATTTTTTTATGATCATTGGTAACCAACAAATAAATCTTCCATGTCTCTAAATACATTGATATTATGATTGAGGATCACACCCAAGACTACTAGGGGACACTTAGAACGGAATCTAGATCATCCCTATATGTATGGGACCATAAAAAATGATACCACAAACCCAAAAAAATTATTTTTAGATAAATTATATATACCCTCTTAAAGGAGGTCCCACTAATTAGAAAATCTCAAACTGAGGTATAAAATGATAGAGGATCATTCTTTTGTATCTTGGATGGACACAAAATTTACTCAATGAAACTCATCCTTGCCATGGACACATAATACATACATATATATATATATATATGTAATTATGAATGGATATCATGTAGTAATAGACCAAGGTATCACAATCAACTAATACTGGTATAAAGTAATGGAATGAGGGACTTCAAACACCCTCATAGGTGGTGCATGATTTGTTATGAGGGTACAAGTTATTTTCGGACTACCCCTAGAATTTCTTAGGGATCATCCTCACAAGAAATTTAAATATACATATTCAAGATTGGTTAGAATGATACATTACATAATGAGATCAGTTAACACTCATCTCATGTCATCAGGCCATGATTTTTTCAACGTACTATGTCCTTGTATTATTGTCATGTCTGTGCACTTTGGAAAACAGGTCCCATGTATCATATGAGTTATATGCCCATAAACCTAGTACGAGTTACACAACATGGGATATGTTCACAATATGTCTGGTATTTTTCACTATGTGAATATTTTAGTAGCACATAGGGGTTTCCAACACAGAATGTTATCCTGGATGGCATTATATCTATTATGTAAATTTATAAATCAAAATATTTCTTCCCTGAACATCCTCAAACATAGAATTCGTGATTATTGTAACCCTAAATTGTGAATTTTAGGTCAGACTACCTCTCTCTAACCCACTCATTAAATTTCAACCTTTTATCCACCAAAAACTTAATTCGTCATCCTGAATATGAGGCCACTATGATTTTATATCATTTATCAATTATGGGAACACATCCATTAGTACGATTCTTTCTCATTCAAAATTGAATCATCTAGCATCATCATCAATCCCCAAATCAAAACATCCATGAAATGTCACACACACGATATTGATCATTTTAGTAGAATAATGGTTGTCCAATGATCAAATACTAGGTATTTCATTGAACCATTGGAAAATGGAATCTGCCTTTATAAACGCATGAATAAATAAGGGATACATACAAAAACCAAAAAAATGTGATGAATAATCATATTAAATTATTCATTTCTCCATGATCCATTATCAAATAATTGAAAAAGGTAGAGGTATAAAAAAAATAAAAAAATAAAAAAATACATCATACATTAATCAACTGTTGATGTATAGATCAATTCATGTTCATGTAATAGAACTATGTTTGACAAAGATAAAATAACAAGATGTAATAATATAAATAAAACATCCTACCCACATTACAGATCGATTGGTGATGATGAATAATTCTATTCCACTATTGTTAGTGAGATCCATGAAATCAGGTGATCTAGGAACCTCAATCTGATATAATCTGACATCATCTGCAATCAATCCTCTAACGGATCCTCTCAAATGCCTCCTCCCAATGGATAGATTATGTGTCTAACCCTATGTATAAAGAATAACTAAGATAAAATAGTAAAAACAAATTATTGAATTAATGTTGAATAACTTAATTCAATGACTTAATTTATTTTATTAATTCTTCAGCTCTAAATACTTTTTCACAAATTCTCAATATCGATAAGGATTTTTTCCTTCCTAGGGTAAACATTATGTTCTGAACATAATATATCCATATAATTTATGATATATAAAACTTTTCCGGAGTTATTAAACATTTTTATGAAAACAAAATGCTTGTAATATTAAAATATTTAATTTACTTCAAAAAATATGGACACACTATGTCTCATAATGTCACACTACCTCAGCACCTGACTCCGAAAATCATACATATATTATTCAAAAGTAACTAATTGAATAACTAGATACTTCCCATTAAAAATAATTTCTAACGAATCTAATATAATATTTATATTGTCATAAATATACATTGATTTTATTATGATAATGGGACACCCATTTTTCACCAATATTACATCCTATCAATAATGAAAACATCATTCATGTGTATGTAAAAGTTATAGTTTCAACATATCCATGTAATTACCTTTTTTATAATTTAAAATTTCTGTTAATAAAGATTAAAATTCTGAATATATATATATGTTCATTTAATTATGATTCTATAATTATATTATAATATATATCTTCTTATATTCCAATCAATTTGAAAACTATAATGTCACTTGTGTGTATGTATAAATGAACATATCCATGAAGCATTGTGATCCATATTTAATCTAAATATAAAATGTATGGTAATAATGATAGTTATAATTATTATATATTATATTAAATGATTCTCATATATGTGACAAATTATTCAATTTTTTTCATTCCATCTATCAAAAAGTGAAAAATGTGTTAATCGGTATATACGACCTACCATATATATTAATTTTGTAATTAATTTCATATCTCTAAATTATATGGTCTAATAATAAAATCCTTATATTGAATAAATATTATATAAATATCATGAATAACATCATATATATTATTGAACCATGAGAAAGATGCAAGGACTGAAACTATCTACTATAAACATACTAGAATGAGGAAGGATTTTACCACCAATATAATGAAGATAACGAATGAGTTTTAACTCATGAGACTTATGATGTTATTTATAAGAACATATAAAATATAAAATATATTAATATGGTTATAGTATAAATTAATTACTTGATTAGAATCATTATATAAGAGGTTAAATAACATTATACATTGTGGAAACATATGGTATGAGCTTTAGAATTCAATTTCCATTAATGAGGTTAAATTAATACTTAATTAACTAATGTATTCTGTGATTATATGTGAAGTGAACTCAAATTGAATTATATTATATTTATTCTATAATTAAATTATTTTACGTTTTCTACGCATAATAATTTCATATAAAAATTCTCATTTCGAAGAAATTATCATTGTAATGTATTTCATCTTTATTTCCACTCAATTGAGATATATTTGTTATAATACAACTTTTTATATTTATATGGTATTTATATTTCTCATTTTTTGTTTATCATTAATTTATAATTAATACTAAGTCTTAATGTATCCATTTATAAATATTATTTGAATGAATAAAATTTTAATGTGACCAATGAGTAATGAACTTATTTTACATCTCATTTTTTGGAGTACAGTAAAATGGATTCATGGAATAATATGATATAATATTCATAAAATCTATATACACTCGTATCTATTGGAATTTTTTGTTGTTCATTAGTATTCCTAAAAAGAATCCTATCTTTTTTCATAAGAATAAATTATTGATATATTTAAATTAAAAGATGTTTTTATTTGTCTATCTGATACTGTATAATTTTCTCCCCCATTGGTATTAATTTCAATGATTTTACAAATTTCTTTTTTATTAGTCATATGATTTTTAAGGGAATTTTATGTTATCACTTACATTTTAATTTTTTTAAAATTAATACATTTTACTGGATTTTATAATGGGTTCATTACAAAAATTAAAAATTAAATATTTCAATCTAACATATATGAAATTAACAAACATTACTGCCACCATAACAGTTTTACACTTTTTAGTTTATTGTACAATATTTCAACAATTTAAATGGAAAAATTGTTTTTAATAATATATTTCAAATAATTCATTTTTATATTATTATATTATATAAAATAATATATTTTAAATTTAAATGTTCAAATATAATAGTCACATCTTAAATGTTGATTAATTTTTTAGTCGTTTTGAATCTTATGGTGAATTCACATTTATATGATTGCATTAAACTGATCATTAAATTTATTATAAATGTACATATTATTTGTATCAAGGATATTTTATTTATTCAATTTCATACCATTTTGAAATAACACACATTATTGTAAAATTTCTTAATTTACTATGGAAAAACTGATAAATCTATATTTTGTACTATGCATGGAAAATTATTGATAGATTATTTTACTTATTAGATTAATTTATTACAAAATATATGAAAAGTGAATTGTACATGAATTTAAAAGTGGTTCTAGTATATAGATTCCCCCTTGATACAACATATTGTCTTGTGAGTAAAACTTATTGGATAGACTTATTTTAAATTTGTTTTTTCTGTTTCATTATCTATAGTGTAAACTCACCTAGAACAAGGTATTAGTGGAAAATTTATAATTATATATATTAATTAGACATTAAATATTAATAATTTTCACAATTGATATTTAAATTAATATTATCCATGAGATTACCTAATTAAAATTATTCATTGATGCATTTCATCAAAATGATATTTATTAAATTGAATTTGTTTCAAGTAATTTACTATTTCATAATGATGGGCCCATGATTAATTATAATATATTAAGATTGAAATAAATCACAATGAGAATTTCATATAACCCATATTTTTATAACATTAATTGTTATATTAATAATAATTATTTGAATTTATTTAATATAATCTAAACAAATTCTTTTTTGTTTTTTATTACTTACATAAAATGTAAAATGTGAATCATTTATGTATTTAGTTGATAAAGAATCTAAAAATACTGGTCTATTGATATGGTATATCTAATTTTATATTCCAATATAATTAAGTAGACAATAGCTATGGGTAACTAGATTTATTATTGTTAATATATCTTAAAGTCGTTCATTTTTTATATTTCATTGTTTGATAGTTCATCTGAAGTCACTAGGGGCTATTCAAATATTGAGAATTGTGTACAATCTCAAGATAGAGGGATAGTTTTGGGGATAATTTTCATCCTAGGAAATATTTATGGGGAATTTTCCCTAGAAATCATATGAACATGGGTCGATTAACAATCATACATTTCATTCACATAGAATATTATTAACTAAGAAAAAATTCATATGAAAACATGTGTGGGTTTTTATGGAAGGATATTTCATTCACCACATTATTTGAATGAGGCTTGTGAGGAAGATGTTGTGGGATATATTTTGGAACTTGTTCTCTCTATATGAGTGAAACTAATTTAGAAGATGATGATCTTAATTTAAAATTTTCTAAGTCAATTGAATCCTCAGGAGGAGAAATGTAGAATCTGAATTATGTAGATTGGTTTTTCATGAGAGTGTATCATTAGTTATCCCACCATAATTTTTCTATATTGTGGACTATATAATTGTGATATGTTGGACCCTTGGATATTTATGAGTGTTTTTGGAAAAGGAAATAATTTCAGGATCATCATTGTCACCTAAAAATTATACATGATGTGTTTCGTGTCTATTTTCATTAGAGTTTTATGCCCTATCCCTTGCACGACATATATTATGAGGATGATTTCCTAGAGCAGGATGTATCATATTAAGAGTTTACGGTTTCAAACTTACACTAATGTGATAATACCATTAGAGGGAATTTGACCCCACAAGTCTGGGATCATTTTTTTAGATGAATCTAGAAAGGAAAAAAGTAGTAAGAGGCTAATGTTCAAATCAATTGCCTATGTTGCTTGAGAATGGAACATTTAAGGTACATAATACAATTAGAAGTAATTATATGGGGGTTTTCTAATATCCACAGATAAATTCAATATATGATATGTAATAGATCTAGGATGCTAATATGGATTCAAAAATTTGAATTACTTCCATTTATATTAAAAGTAACATTTTTGGGGGAAAAATATTTCATGTACAACACATGGTATATATTAACTCTTCAACTAAACTAGGGACACTAGATAATATTTTGGGACCTTTAGAACGAAAATACATCCAAAAAATTTCCAGTTTTCTTAGAAGAAATGGTTAGGTTCTCCCGTGGCCATCAATAATCCTATCGGGTCAATATAACCATGAATTCCCAAAGATACCCTTACAATTATTCATATTGTTCCACTTACTATCTGGATGATAATTCAAACCACAATCCTCTACACCAGTCCTGATGTTTACACCATCAATTCCCATGAACATATTTAACAACAAAATACAGTTAATAGTCCATAATAGTGATAAAATCAATGATTAATGAATACATATATCTCCCTTGGTTATCCAAAAATTGATAAATAATCATTGATTGTAGAAAAAAATTATCATCACAATGAATTATAAAATATTTATTATTCATTTTTATATATTCAATAAACTATATATGAAATGATATTTTCATGAAGACAAAATTATTTTTCTCCCTTTGATCGTAGATTAGTGACGAATTTAGCATGATAATGACGTCTCTAGATCTATAGAGATCTACCGATTAAAAAATAGTTGTGTGTATGTGTTAGGTAATATTATTAATATACAAATTATTAATGGAGGATTGATTATATATCATGAATAAATTGATGATTGCATGGAACAATGGTGGAGGGTCTGATGATTCAATGATAACATATTTTATGAGAGTAAAAATTATCAAGAATAGTAATTTTTTTTATTTTTGTTTCTTTATAATGGTCATAATGAGAGCCCTTTATAATAAATTTCACAATAAATATGTTTTCCATTGATGTATTTATTAGGGAAAATTTATTATTGTATATTGAGAAGAATGATTTCTCGAATTTTCTATGAATTAACTTCCATTCTTAATTCGATAACTAATCAGGTAAATTTGGTACCCCTCCTTGAACATACCTATGAATTTTTCAATTAATAGATTTATCACGCTTTTTGATTACAAAATTACATTAATGAAATGGAATTATCATTAGTGTTTATTATAAATCTATTTATATTTTGAAATTGAGCCATTAATATATATTTACGTCATGTGAGTTATTCTCCTTTTGTGTGATATATGGTTCGGTCTCACATCATTTTATTAACATCAGATCCCTTCATCATCAATCATGATGTAGATTTTTCAATAATTTTATGGGGATCATGTTTATAAAATTTTCAATTGAATAATTTCAATGTTGAATAATTGAGGACTTTGAGTGATTAAGATCCTATGAGGTTGTGCCCATTTTAGGTGAGAGTTATAAATTATTCATTAACTTGACTGTTATTATATGTTCTTTTTATACTTAATGTATATCAATTTTTTGTATTTTTCTTCTGTTTTATCAGGATGATATTATATCTTTCAATTAATGAACTACCCAATTTGGTGTTCCCTTAGTGTTTTTGAAAAAATAATATAATGATGACATGGTTATCCCTAAGAGTTCGAGTGTGTTTGACTTGTGATGATGGTGGTGATGTACTTTAGCATAGGGTAAGGATATATTGATTCCTCATGCAATAAAATTTACATACATGATTCCAAGTGTATTCCACATCTAATGTCACTAGATTCCTAGTGGATTTTTGGTATCATAATCCCATGATACATTCAGGTTGATGATAACATTACTCACCTAATTCCTAGTGGTTGTGGAGATGTAAATTTATGAAATGATATGAAATATGATTATTATATTTCTATCTAATTCATGAATACTATTTACATCTTGATATTCATTATAACATAGTCTTGATATAGGTATGGTAGGGAATTTTGGTGATGTGGTTAGAATATGGTTTTATGATATGCAAATTTTTATGTTTTTCAGCATATATATTATTATCATGGTTTAAACAAGATTAATATTGAAACATATAACAAATATGAATTGGTATTTTCATATAGGGATTCATAAATCACACCACAATATGAAATTTTTATGTAGTTATAGATTTCATTTATAGGTGTCCAATAAAGGGAATTGCGAAAATGAAGATGATTGAGCATAAGAGCTCGTAATCTGTTGTGAAATAGGAACTAACGTAGAGGATTCTTTAGTTTTATTTAACATACATTATATATACTTTTTTTGGAATTAAAATTTGACATCACAGTTGTCTAAATATATTATCACATATTTTATTTAGTTTTATTTAATTATTTAAAATTACAATGACTGTTTTCTTTATTTATATTGTTTCTGGAGGGATGTGATGTAGAGGTTATAGTCTCCTCACGAATATTGTTTAGATCTTCATTACTTGTCAAATACCTATTTCATAGGGGCAATACTGTATGATTTCATGTGACCCTCGATCATGGACACAGTAGTTTGGGATCAAGTTTTGTAATATCTATTGAAGAACAAAAGATCAACGGATGGATAACTCTTTTGTTTTTAAATATTGATAATTTCAAGGTGATAAACAGTAATTTATTTTAGAGAAACGTGATTCATATATTACTAATAGTCTCAGATTTGAAAATTAACTAATGATACTTTTTTTGGTACAATTTTGGCATTTTTTTAAATATGGAAATTGTTTACAATAGTTTTTAACACCATAAGAGAGTTATGGATTGAGTTAATGTCTAGTGGAATATATAATATCATTGTTATTTTTTGACTTTTAGAATAAAATTGTAGTAGGAAATTTCTGTTTTGGACAATATTTAATTATTTTATATAAGACTTGGTAGAATTTTTTTGAAATTACTAATTTATTTTCCATCATGATAAGTAACTATATATATGATAAAAATGTAATATAAATGACATTTAATAATTTTTATATTGAACGATAAAATTTTAATCATTAATGTCACTTATTTTCCTCACAAATTAGTTAATAAAATTATTATTGTTAAATTAATTTAATGTTTCACAATTCAAAAAACCAATGATTTTTATATGATGCATTCATTAAATGATCCTCCTGTCTTTGATGGCCTGCCCCTCACGTAACAACGAAATTAAATGAAACAATGATACATTTAGATACAATATAAATTATTAAGTAAAATATAAAAACATATATGGTTAAAAAATTGTAATTAATAGGATTATGACTTTTCAGAAGTTTTTTAAATTAAAATTAATTTCTAATTGTAATTAAAATTAATTTACATAATAAAAAATTGACTTATTTTCAAATATATTATTTAGATGAATATTTTTATAAAAATTTTATATAAATGAAATATTAATTTTATTTTAATTAAAAAATTATTAATGGTGATAAATTATAATTTATAATAATAACTGGTTTAAAAAATGTTTTTGTTCAATTATTTGAAATAATAATTAGAATAGTTATTAATTCAAGATATCTTTTTCCTCTAACAATTAATTATTATTATAATTTGGAAATTGGGTAAGAAATTAAATTAATAAAAAATTAAATATATGTTATATAATAAGAATTTATATAATATATTTTGAAACCTAATATTAGTTTGAGATAATAATTTGGGGTTTTTTATAAATATAATATCGTTTGCAAAATAATAATGTTTTTTTGAAATTGTATATTTTATAAATATTAAATTATTTAAAAATATCATAGAGTATTCCAAATCCATTCATGTAATGAATAATTTATTTAATAAAACTAATATTCATTTCAATAAATTTTATTTCATATTGTATTTAATATATCCCAAATATTGAGAATACAACTAAAATGGTAATTTAATAAAAAAATGGCTTGGTATTTTCCATGAATCACGTAATTTTTATGTCAAATTACGTTTTTGTTTTCCATGAAATAATCATAAAACATATTTTATTTAAAATAATATTTTTAGTACATGTTAATTGATAATTATGATAACTATGGATTGAAAATAATTTTTATTGTTATAAAACAATTTTATTAAAATCTATTTGTACGAGTGTTATCCATTATTTATAAAATTAACCTTCAAAAACAATAAATAATTTATATGATTGAAATACAATAACATTTCTTAACTAGAAGATTCAATTATTTTAAATTATACCTTGTTAGTTTTCTAATTAATATTAATTAATAATGTTAAATATTACTATCCAAGGAATATGTATATTATGGATAATGTGAAAACATCAAAATAAAAATCATTTAAACACTCATGTATGGATAAAAAAGTAGTTGTTAAATTTATTATAAAGAAATCATATTATCCTCCTATTTTATCTATTTGTTGGTCCTTTTAACAAGGAATTGTATGATAAAATTATTAATAAAATTTATGATTCTTCCAAAACCTCCCATTCATTCACTTATAAATGGGTAATACACCCTTAAATAAAGACCACCATAACATAGAATTTCACATAGTAAATCTAAAAAAACGTCATCCTAAAAGTATATTCTATATTAACAATATCATGCTCACCATTAAAGATCTTTCTTCCTTCATTTTGATGAAGAAATCCCACGATAATGAATGTAACCTAAGTGAATATGATCACCAACATATATTTTCATAATGATCATCAAAATTCAGGTTTATTATAGATATAATAATATAATTTTATTGGTTTAATTCAAATTATATAATGTTACTATATTATATATATTATAATTTTTTATTCATTTATTACATCCATTATGAATAATTAAATCGCATTATGTGTTTACATGAAGACTACCTCCAACACAAAAAACATTAAACATTTTTCAAAACCATCAATAAATTATGGAACATAGAAAAAATAATAAAGAGATATTTTATTCATGATATTCCATTATTAATTGTATATGAAATAAGAGAAACTATTAATCATATTATCAAAAAATAAATGTTGATAATTTAAAAATTTAAAATAATTGATATAATAGGAAAATGTTATATTTTTTATTTTATTATTTCTATAATTTATTTTCTGTTTATTATACATTTATATTATTCTATATGAGACCAATAAATAATTAAAAATTTTATTATGATTCTTGTATAATTACATTACCACTAATCCATCCCATAATCATCTCTTAATTATGGTTTCTTCATGTTTAGGTCAGTTTAACAACTAACAAAACTAGTACAATATATTTATGTCATTTATTTCTATTGATACGTTCACTATCTTTTTTTAAACCAAAAACCTTCTTCCTTTTGACGGATTATGATCTTCTTTTACTTTTTATTGAAATTTTATGTGTTATTAATGTTATTAATATTTTTATAAAATATGTATTGTTAGTAGAAATTTAAAATACGAATCACTTTATCATTTTCTCTTATGATGAATTCAATGGAAGTAATCGATGTATAAGTGGGGCCCAGATTTATAATTCCACTCAATACTGCAACATGACTATTGATAAAAAAGTGTTTTTTTATTTTGAGTACTCTTACCCAATTTTGAATGATTTTTTTGGATCAATGATGTCTTATATATGGTAGTTATAGAAAGGATTATATATTGTAGGAGGCTTTGATTTTAGAATAATGATGTATGAAAATATAGATTCAATCACCATTGAATAAATTATTTTTATCAATATGGTTAATTTTTTCAATTACAATCAACTTATTAATTTTTATCTAGGTCACATCTGATTATGGATTTTTTTTGAATACAAGCTTTTATAATAATGCCATTCAGTGGTTATTTAATTATTAAATTGGTATCATATTTTCCTTTATAAAGATTTTTATCCCACCTCTTCTTATTTTTTTATTTATCAAGATTATAAAAAAAATTAATAATCATTATTTTTCTAATTAATTTTTTTAGAGATTTAAAGGAGATTTTTAACACTAAATGTGGATTATGTAGTTTGAAAAACAGTGAAACAATATCAATTAATATAGAAATAAATATGTCTTTCTAGATTATGTTTCTTCCTAATTCACTAAATCTCCAATTATATTTACTCCATGGAATAAATTAAATTAAAACGTTTCCTTATGTCAGGAAAAAACAGAATAATTATACTATGTAATTTATAATTGTTATAAATTATTTTTTGTGTTGTACGTGTTCATTACAGAAGATTTAGGACTCAGGCTCCATAGTATAACACAGAATAGATTTGGACAGTGAAAAATGTGTTAATAAATATATATTCATCTAAGAGAGTTCACCTTTTTTATTTAACTCATTCTATCTGAATCACCACTATAGAGTAATTGTCCTGAAGTAAGAAATTATGTGATGAAGGAAATGGAAAAATAGATGATGAGTTAGTGGAACCTTCAATGATATTTTTTGATTATATTGTAAAAAAACGATATCATTACAAAATAATTGTGTTCCATATAATTTAGTAGAAATAATCCCCATGAGATATTGAATTATATCATATTTATTTTCCTACTTAAATATATGGAAAGTGGAACACCAAAAATAAAAATAAGGATCACTGACATCAAATTTTTCTATATGAAAAATATAACAGAAATCATTATTTATCATTGAGATTCTGGGATTAGAATCAAATATTTTTGAATAATATCCTTTTATCCATTAATTCCTCATGCTAACAATATTCGACTACACTAAATGAATAAAAATAATCAACAGATAATCATGTGAAATTTTTTTAATGATCACCACACTATTGAGTTTTTAAAAATTAATAATACATTTAGACTTTTAAAATCGTGATTAAATTTGACAATTAAAAATGAATCATATAGAATATATTAAAATAATTGGAATCCATTATGATACATACAAAATCCATATGAATCATAGTCATAAAATTCATATGATATTATTCTTCTATTAACTCATGATATTTCTATAGTAGAATCTTTCTATTAGAGGTATTTATAAAAAAATTTCTCATTCTATATTTAAGATAGTGTTGAATGTTTATTAATGAATAATGGAAGACCCATTAATGTCAAATTATGTTCTTATATTATAGTGACTACATATTCATAAAAATAGTGTGGTTGGTATAGACCATAAATATTTCTTTTAGATTTTAGTTCCTCTTTAATGAGAATCATAAACTATAATATAAAAAATAAGGTTATTAGTTTTAAATTTTTTATTATCACTCACATTATTTAATGAACTTTTATCTACACCATAGTATCTAAAATTTAAATTAAAATAAAAATTTTAAAAAAGGAATCACCGTTTATAAAAAACACTTCACCAGATAACATTAATTCATATTTTAAGCTATAAATAAGATTTTAATTATCTATAATAATACAATTTCTCATTGATATGGTAATAAAAACATAACCTCTATGTTGTTTTTAATTATCACGTGATAATGAATTAATGAAAAAATCATTGATAAATATTTTTTATATCCAAAAATATCCATATACTGACAAATTTCTAGTTATTGGTTACAAAATTGGATTGAAAAACAACAACAATATTCTGATTATCATGTGATATTTAGGATTCTGATGAATAGTTTTTGTTAAATTTTATATCTATTATCTAAAAAAATTTATTAATAGTAGTATTATAACCAATACTCTAGATATATCTCCAAGACTTTAAAATGATGTTTTGTGTGAATATAATGGTATCTTTATTATACATGGATATCAACAAGAAACTATACTAGAAAATAACTAAAAGGTAATGAATTTTCATTTTTATTATTTCCATAGACCGATTAATAGAATTGTCCAACACAATTCATGTAACTATATACTCAAAATTTCCATAATATCTCAAAAAATCTATTATAGGAACAATATCTATTGACAATCATAACTGATGATTACCATAGAATTCATATATCATTATAACCAACATTACACCATTCTTATATGAAAATTTAAATTCAATAACAAGAATGGAATAGAATTTACTTATATACAAATGACATACACTATTATAGTATACTTTAAATCATGGAATTCTATCAGACTTCATTGAAAAAGGAACTTAGATTCCCCAATAGAGAATTCATTGATTTAATTAGTACTATTAATTCAATATCACAAAAAAAATGTCATTTCCTCTTTATCATTTATATTGATGTTATATTGTATAATAATTATTTTTTCATTTCTAAAAAATATAAATATATATATATTTGCATATCTCTTGTTATAGAACTAAAATATTCTCCAAAAATAATACCCTTGAAATTTTAAATCCCTGTAGATAAAAATATCAATTTACTATTGACAGACATAGAATAAATCCAACTATTTCAAAGGTAATATGTTGATATTAATTTTTATAAGACCTTTCATGAAGAGATTTAATATATCACTCTTAAAAAACATATATTGATGATAATCTATTAATATAAATAATAATTCTTACTATCCTCATCAATATAATCATTACAAGGTTTAATAAATACATGCACATTACTTTAACCAAGTAATTTATATATGAATAGTAGGATTACTTAATTTAATATATACTACCATGAAAATAGCATCATTAAAAAAATATAAATTTCTTAGTAAGATCTTTATCAAAATAGGAAAGAAGCTTATTAAATTCAAAAACACATACAAATATAATTCCAACAGAGAGTAAAAATTCAAAAATTTATATGTGTGAGATTATATTATTTATAAATAATATTAATTTATTTTGGAAATTGAAATAATATAATTTACTATCAATGTTGCATATACAACATCCATCACATACAATTGTACTACATATATCGAACAAATTATCAAATACTATAAATTATTAAGCAAACCATATCAATACGAATATGAACGTCTATATAGAAAAACAATAAATATATATTCATATATAATATTATATAATAGTTATTGTTTGAATAAATACTATATAGTGAACCTTAGTTTTATAAGTTCTATATAATATATAGGCAATATTTTTTGGAAAACCCTTGGGTAAAACATTAATTATGAATATATTGAAAATAATACTTACAATGATTTTCATCATTACGATTTATTAATATATATTTCCTTGATGGACATAATATAAAAATGTGATTAGATATCTACACATATTGTGTGAAAATTGTGTTTTTAGTCATTGGGTAATCATATAATATCCCAACTAATTGTATCAAATTTACAAAACATGAATCCACCAAAACTCATATAATCAATTCATTGATAAGTAAGTAACCTCTAGACTTCCTCACATGATTTAAACACTATATATCTGAATACTACTTTCATAATATCATATTAATATTTATAAGGTATACACATCATCACTTATTTATATAATGATTCATATATAATCATTTCAGTCTACCTAGTGATATATTCCTCCTTTTCAATAATATATATAGATAAATGTATATGTTAAAAAAATTAAGTATGAAATTAATCACTGAAAAAACCCATAAATAATATATATTAGTACCTAGTCATTAAATCTAAAATTATACACTTGATTTTTATTCTCATATAATAATAACTAAAAACCCTTTATATGAGGCCATGGTTTTTATTCACCCTTACCATTAGTCAATACCAATAGTAACAATATCAATCAAAAATAAATATGGAAATATAACCAATATTTAATTTTTTATATTTAATAATAATTAATTTCAATTTAATATGATAAAACAATCATTTTCATCATTGGGATGTTCATGAAACTATATTATAGGGGAAAAAGTACTCAACCCATGTAGATAATATATTTGGATGAGGGCTCCCACAATAATGATCCGTAGCCTACTTATTGGAGTTACTAAGCTCAATCCGCAATGTATTATTTTTCAAAATGAAATTTATTGACAGAGAATGTCCCTTATCTATATCATATTGTGTGTATAGGGATCTGTGCTCTATAATTTTAGTTAGATATAATGTAATATTAACACCCACAAATAAAATATTATTTATTTTCAATAAACATTAATATCAAATTCATAACCTTATCATCCACGTTGTTCCCCATTTGATATATATATATATAATGTCATTATCATATATAATTCTTGACTAATGGTTATATTATAGGTCAATTAATTTTATTATTTCCAATATGTGGATTATGTTTTATTCCATTTTTTTCACAGAATAATTTTTATATTATTTCTTTCCCACTTCCATTCTATCATGACCCCCTATTCTGGACCCCTCTATAGTCTAGGTTGATGAATATGTTTTTTATTTGTCTTATTTTGGTTGTTCATTTGTATATTGACAGACTTAAGGTTTTTTCTATATTTGTTGGTTATTTCATTTTTATGTTGTATGTGCCTTGATAAATTAAGAATCCATCGATCTCTGATGTCAATATAAATATTTATGTAGTAATAGTGGCACATATGTTATTTTTGGGTTCTATTTCTAGGTTCTATGAATTGATGGTTCTCATCTTGGATATCTCTCTATAGTTGGATGGTACCTCTCCCATATCTACTAGTCTCTAATTGTTTGATTATGAAGCTTAATGTGGTGAAAACATTAGATCAATGATGTTATTGGAAGCTTCAATTGTATCACAGGTGATATGGGTTCTATGGTACATTATCTTATAGTGTGTACCAGTGATAAATGCATATGGAGGTTTCTGACATGTATCCTATGTAATGGGGTCCAATGGGATTCATGGTGGAATCTAATGTGGGTACCAAGGTGGGAAAGTTTAATATTGTTTTGGGTGACAAAGAATGTTACTTCCTAGGATGGTTTTCAATGATGGTATCCTCTATCAGTAGATGATTATATATAAATAATTTTTTCTCCAACATCCTATAATTTATTTTTAGATCCATCTGATCGTATTCATTGGAGGATCTTATTATCTCCTCCGAATCTATATAAAATCAATAATTTTAGAGATAAATAATGAATACAATTCATCTATGAAAAATTTTATAATAAAAAGGAAAATATATAATTTGAATGACTAAATTTTTTAATTTATATTGATCATATAAACATTAAAATACAAAAATAGAAAATTTTAACAAAACTATTATTAATATTTTTATAAAAAATCATTTAATTTTCAAAAAAAATAGGATATGTAAATACAAAAATCATATAATATATTTTATCATTTTGTTAGTTCCTATCCTCTAAAAGATAATCAAGATGACTAAAACTCTATGGTATTTATTTGTCATGTAAATACAATCATAATCAATCCATGAATTCCCACTAATTACTCAACTATCATCCATAGTTATAATATGTATGATAATATATTGCATACATCATCGGTAATGAAATTGAAATCCATTGAAAAGAAACTATATTAAATTGGGCACAATGATTTTTGTTACAATTTTGAAACAACACCCATGATGATACAAAAATAATATCTTAATGGGATTTAACAACAACCTGGGTGATTGTATTTATAATAATGGGAAAATGTAAAACCATAATGATGATATGTTAATGTCAATACCTTATCCTTGAGACCCCTCCTACATTAATAGTGATCTAATCGGGACACCCTAAACACATAACCAATTGGATAATGGATGGAAACTCGTATTTTGTCGGAATATTGTCACGACCCATCCCCTATGGCCCATGTCGTGACTAACCCATGCCAACAATACAAATTAAATTGGTTGGAGAATAGCACTGAAAGGAATATTCCATAAAATGGGAAGGCATTTCCTTTAAACCAGTACAAACCCACAGTCAGAGAACCCAAAAATAAGAAACCGTGAAGTAAACTGCTGTAGAAAAAGTGTGTTGAATGTAATTGGGCTGGAGTATATGCCCATCCGAAAGTGTACAAGTACAACTGAAAAGTATTAAAAACATAAAAAAGGTGAAAATTAGATATTGGAGCATCCACCACAGATTCTACAGGAAGGGTAGGTACAACTCATGATCAGTAGTCCCAGCGTCGGATCAAACCAAACATTCCACCCCGGATCCTACCTAAATGTTAGGTATCAATCTCCTTCTCAGCAATCCACATTCATCCATATCCTCTGCATACCACTACATTCTGCATCCCTCAAACCTCAGCCAATCTGCTCGTCTTCTACACAAGACGCAACAAGGTGTGGTAAAAGCCCATGTAGAGGTGAGTGTAATGATATTTAATAGGGACCTCGAGACCCTGAAGGTATCCTATAATTCCAAAAATAAAACCCACAGGGTAACACCATGGAGGTAAATTACCACACATGTGATGTACCACATAGTTTAACCACAATCACAAGCACAAATTAATGACAGCTCACACCAGTATTTATTATAGGGGTAGTAAAAAGTAACATCCCTAGTGACATTGTCGAACAACTCAGCTACTGGAGAAATCATCCTTTATCAAGTACAGTGGGCTAATGCATCACATAGAGGAACTTCCCACTAACCTTGAACTATTGAGGTACAGCTCCCCATCACGTTATTTGGGTCTGTTGGGTCAAAAAGCGTCATCCATCCCCAACATGGTCTGTTAAGGTACTCCTCCCCATTGCGTACTGCGGCCACTCCCCATTGTGGCTGGCAGAGGTACTCCTCCCCATTACGTATCATTGGTATTTTAGGTCCCATTGAGCCATCCCACCCTACTGCGTTTTTCTATGGTACTCCTCACCATTTCATATCACAGCCGCTCCCCACCATGGCCGTCGAGTCACTGTGAGTTGAAAAGTCAACAGTCGTCATGTCTCAACTAGTCGCATGATTCCGTATGGAGTGCACTTTGGAAAACCATGCCCCAAGACAACAGTCACATCTCAAATAGCACAATGTCTCATAATGAAGTAACTCTATGACCCTCCATGTCATAAGGGTGCCAACCAAATAGACTATACATCAATCAAACACAAGGTCTATGCATTATTAGCATTTCAGTGCGGAGGGCCCAGTTGGAATCGGGTGCGATCCAACCCGGACATACTCCAAGTTTCCCCGAATCTCAATGGAATAAGGAAGAAGTATTGTCTTGCTCCATGGATCCCAATGATGCAGACAGATTGTGAAACGGGAATCTAGTCCTCAAGATAAGTCCCTTTGACTGTTTTTGGCCCTAGGTCAAGTCTGACCCAGTCTGGGTTGGGCCGATGTGAACATGGCCCACAAGGCCGATGTACGGTCTAGCCTATGTGATGGGAAGCCTGCAAGGGTGGCCCTACTAGAAAAGGGTGGCCCACAAGGGGAGGCCTGGACCATGTTGGGCTACAGCCCGCTGGGGGCGCTGACCCGGTTTGAGTACATGGGCCTGGTTAGAGGGCGGTGGCCCGGCTCGAGGGCAGCGGCCTGGCATGAGGGCGAGTGCCCAATCTTAGGGTGGCGTCCTGGCTCGAGGAAGGTGACCCGAGTCAAGGGTGGCAGCCCGACGTGAGGATGGAGGCCCACTCTGAAGGATGCATCCCACTCTGAGGGCGGTGGCCTGCTCCTAGGGCGGCTGCTCCGAGGGCGGCAGCCACCTGAGAGGGCGGAGGCCTGGTCCAAGGGTGGTCGCCTGGTTCAGTCCGATTAGGTGGGGTGTAACCCCTTGGTTTCCCATACTCCCGAACAGCATGAAGGTCATTCATTTTTCTAGGTGACAGTGCCATATGGGCGTTGTTCGGTTGTGGCAGAACCCACCAAAGGCGGGTTTTGCCTCCTCCATAGATTCAGTCACAGCTTTTGTTCCCCAGCAGCAAGCCAGTCATGCCTCCTCCCTTCCCACGGCTAGCCATCATTCTGGCCAGCTCCTCCATTCACCTCAGAGGACGATCCACGACATTCCTCTTGCGGTATGCATCGATGTTCTCATGGTCATCCCTAGAGGCGCAAGGATGTAGAAATTATAGCTGAGGGTTTGGGTCAGTTTTATTAGTCCCACGCCCTCCACTTTACCTCATAACATGAGGGGGGATGGGTTAGGGGTTCAATAAAAAATTTAATTATACAACATAATTTACCTCAAAGGATTACCTACAATAACCTCCCACAATGATAAATGAATCTTGGGTCAACCTTTTGTTGGTTGACCCATGTTCTTCTTATAATTTCAAGAACATGGAAGAGTTAATCAAGTGAATGAGAGAACACAAATGAAAATAACCCCTACCTCAAATACCTATCGGAGATCATCCGATCTTGAAGGTGGGTCATCATTATTCATCCCCACAACTGGTTCCCAATGACGCCACTTGTACGTCACCATTCGGTTCGTGGTTTTGTGTCGGCTGTCACCACATGCTGGGTCGGCTCCGTCATGTAAGGGTTTGGCATCACGGCACTGCTTCATCACTTCTCGCAAAACGTAACTTTTTCTATGAATCTACAATGGTCAATGTAAAGCCTTCCTTAAACAAATCCTGGTGCAGCGGATTCAATGGTGTGCTCAGATTTTAAATCCAAGAAATGACTCAAAAGCTAGAAAACCCCATCATGGGTTTACAGAACATTCCCAAAAAAAAGTTAAATAAATTAATTATGTTAACCCTCGACCTGCGCCGATCGAGGATAGGCATTGCCTCAGTAGAACACGCCCCAAAAAACTCAACGGTACCCTCTGATTTTCAATTCGAGTTACAGTTTAGAAGTTATGTATTTTAGAATAAAATATTTGTCACTTAATTATTTTATTTAACACTAATAAACATCTTTCTATAGTTTCTCGCACCAACCAATGCTATTATATGTCTAAAGAAAGAATACCCTCATGAGTTCCGCAGTGGTCTCAGATTTGTAATCTGAGTCACCATTCATGAGTTAGAAGAATTTGAAAAATAAAATAATATTTTTTTAATTATTTTATTTACGGTTATGCCAATTTTGGTTTTCCCATAGTAGGCCCGTGGGGAATAACCTTAAGTGGCGCCTAGGATAAACTCACCATCTTGAGTGCAACAGTTCCCTCAGATTTCTGATCCAAGAAACCATTTAAGTGTTATTCTACTTATTCTAGAAAACTACTTACGAACGATATTTAAAAATTAAAGAAACTTTGAAAGATCATTTTGGACACTTTGTGCCTCGGAATCATGCACCGTCATATTTTACAATCTCAAAATAATTATATATAATAAAAAAATATACAAAAATTCAGAAAAATTACATTCTACCCATAGTAGGGATTTACATCATCAAAATCCAAAACAGAGGCAAAGGAATCAAATAGGGGTACTGAGCATGAATCTGAGCCTCCCACTCCCAAGTGCTCTCTTGGAGGTTCTCATGCTGTTAGAGAATGAGATATTGAGGTACCAATCTCCCTCGCAGGACTCTCTCATGTCGATCCTCAATCTCTATGGGAACATCCATAAACATTACCCCATCATATATTTCTATCTCACCATGGTTGATGACATGATATGGTTCTCGCACATGTCTATTTAGCTGGGATACATGGAAGACAATGTGCACCCTCTCCAACTGCGGTGGAAGTTCCATCCAGTAAGCAACCATGCCTATCAGACGATGTATCAGAAATTGCCAGATAAACCATGGTTAAAACATTCCGCCTCAACCAAATCTCTATAGAATTACATGCTATCCCTTCTCGAACTCTAAGGATCTCTTCCTCCTTAATGCTGGTCAGACCAACACTATCCAGTCATCACTTGCTGACAAGTGAGGTATCATGATACTAACTCTGTCATTGTTTCCATCTTCCCTGGACACCAGTACTAACACCACATGACCTAATACATCTTCTTCACTCAAGGATGCACCATTACAGAGGATGTAGAGATATCCCTCAACACCTCATACATAAGAATTTGTGGAACCATAGTGCATTCTTTGATGTAGATGACATGATCCCCACCTTCAAAAAATCCTTCAAGAGACTACCCTGAGGACATCTGAGCACGTCGGGCCTCACCGTCAACATCTCAGGCTGTACCCCCCCCCCCCGAATTTGCTGAATAATTGCGGGACAGACAATAATAGAATGGAGGTAAGCTGCTCCATCATTATCAACAATGGATATCTGTAGCTTGACTAGCCACTCTGACGCATAACTCAACAGTTGTTGACCATACTGCATGTTGAGTATAACTGTTACCATGTTCCCCTTCACAAGAGTATAGACTATCTCATGCTCATAGTCTTGGATGTTCTCTATCCATTGTCGATGTCTCAAGTTCACGTACATCTATGTGAAGGTATACATGAGACACTTGTGATCAGAATAAAAATTAAAACATTCACCCATAAGGTAGTACCACAACATCTTCAGCGTAACGACCACTGATTCTATCTCTACGTCATTGGTAGCATTCTTCTGCTTTTCATTCCCTATCTCAGCTCCAGAATGCTCTGATGACACTTCTCGGTCCACAGGAAAGGCTCCCCCTTCTTCGTCAAAGCCAGAAAGGGTGCCTCCACCCTGGAGAAGTCTGGTTCAAAACACTGGTAGTACCCAGCCCAAGCATAAGTCACTCCCCCTTTAGGGAGGTAACCCTAGAAACATCATTTGAAAAGATATCTGAAACTCTCCCGCTCATACTAGGAAATGAAAACCCAAACTCCTACTACCACGAGGGTAAGGCTGGATGACTCAAGAGTGATAGGCCACACCCTCATATGCATGAGTTTATCCTATTATTCATCGGTTTCCTTTTGCTCTGACAAAGGAAAACACTATTCCAATGTTGTTGATAAACCACAACCTTTATTCCTAAGACAATCAATTAAAGTATGAACTATGTATGTTCATCCCATACCCAAACTAATGACGTAAGGCCTCAACACTACCGCCAAGAGGTTCCAACTGAAAATCTCACCTTAGGGCTCATATCACCCCCTCAGTGTATGATTAATTATCGAGTTTCCTCCCAAAGGTATCTTCTATAGAGAGGGTCAAGAAAATAGTTTAACTGAAAACACTATGTCTTGTACAAGATTCGTGGAAGGCAGTAATGATTGGTACCTGTGTCTATTAATACGAATTCTAGTAGTAGACACAGACAGTACAATGAATAATTCTTAGAGTCCTTGGGTCGCACTCCATGACTGTATGCAGCTACTCCCATGTTCAATCATCTAGCTCCATGAGCCTGGTTGGGAAACTGGGGGGATGTATCATGTTGAAATGTACACCACCTCATGCTGCTCTCAATGTTCTACTACCAAATTTGAGCCCTGTATATTTGTATGCACCTATCACATGCTCTTCCTAAAACATTTTACATGGAAAAGTCTCTTTGTCATGAATTGGTTCCATGTGTTCCCACTGCTAACATTCCATGGATACATCTGCTCAGCCTAAGAAAATTAAACCTCAAAGGTTATCTCAATCACCCTAACATTAGTAGGAATGCATAAAGGAATAGTGTAGGATTGGATGTCCCTAAACACACCCCACTCAGAGGTCCGAGCACTAAAGCATTGACCTTACTGTATTTATCATGTACCAGGGATGGTCGATATACCTCGAATATTACTCAGCTACCGACATGTCATCTTGATGAGGTTTTAGAAGCTATAGGAAACTCTCATTCCTTGTCAATTTATAGAAATATAACACCTTCTTTGAGTATGGTTCTCATGCTTCTCCATTTAAAAGACACCTCATTGCAAGATCCGGGTAACATAAACCATGTCATTGTCATACTGAGCCTCATAGAAGTATCCCTACCAGAACCGCTATCTGATTGAATAATTATTTAGCTAGATGGGAACATGGATATGTCCTCAAGATAGTCCTTAGCCACCAGTGAGTCAGGCATGTCTCATATCTTTATGGGTATTTATTGCTGAAACATGTGTAACACTCTAATCCTACAAGTGTCCTCTACCGATACCGCCAGTTGTAATGGTTGACCAACAGTCAGTGATATAGTTGACACAATACCTGAAGGTACTATCTCGGGAAATGATCCACGTACCAAAGCCTCATCACCATTCAGACCATCCTCAAGGTCACTCACTGGAAAATACTATAATCTAAGATCACCATATTCTCTACTGGTGACTTAACTAGGAGGAAAACTCTATCCACAACCTCCATCCAGTCCTCAGCCACTTACAGGTCTACCTCACCTCAAAACATCAAAGGCCTCAACATCTGAAAATCAAGCAATGGGATGAGTTGGATTACATCCTATTCTAGTGGCGCTGGTGTTAACGGCTACCCAACGGGTAGTGGTGCTACTGGTACACCACTAGATGGTGCTAACATAGTAAGAGGGCACTCCACTAAGGCCTCATCACTAGGTGGGCTATCATCATGTACTCTCTCAGGAATCCTAGATAGCTATCTATGTGGAGGGATCCTAATATGAAACATGCGTGCCTGTGTCATTATGTAATACCTAGTGAGATGACTCAAAATAAATCACAAGAAAAACTCTTCCAAAACACACTTAATCAGTGTTTTTGAGCACTGAGTGGGAAATCAGAATTCAGGGTCCACGTGTATGGATACATCAGCCACTATAACAACCCTAGAATCCCTGAACTAAAAACCACAGCCATAACACTTAACACTATTTTATCATATAAATGAACATAGTCCTAGTTTTTCAGTTGAAATAAACTTCTCTAATACCACTTTTTCATGACCAGTTCCTCAGGGCTCGTTTCGTGACTACCCCATGTCCGCCTTCCATAAACCAGGGGTTGGAAACATGTACCGAAAGTTATATTCCCTAAAACATGAAGGCATTGCCTTTAAAACTGTACAAACACATCGTCCGAGAACACTATAAGATGCAACAGTGAAGTAAACTCCTGCAACAAAAGTGTACTAAAGGTAAAGAGGCCGGAATACAAGACCAACGGGAAGTGTACAAGTATATCTAAAAATTACAAAACAGCTAAAAATGAGAAAACAAACTCCTGGAAATGTCTGACTACACTTTACAATTGTTTTCTTTGGTGTTTCTGTGTTATAATAAATTCCCTCAGCATTTAGTGACATGGTTTATGGGTGGCCCACATCGCCTAGAATATTTAAGACTATATAAAACAATAGCTACCATAGCAAGGGTCTACTTTGTATGTGTTATCCATTTTATATTATTTATATGACTAGATTTTACAAAATACCAGTGTAATCTCGTAGATTTTAATATCATTCTTATTTCCCACATTCCCCACTGATTGGCTACATTAAATCTACTAAAATTGAATGATAATGCCTCCTATTGATTTTTCATGGCCTCTTATGGTTGGAAAACAATTATATGTTTTGTAGTGGGATGGCTCTCCGGCCTTCCATCACCGTTAGAGGGTACATTAGTACAGTACCATCATCCAAACCCCTAAAAAACATAATTAATAAAACATGAAAAATCTGATTCCTCATACTTCACTATTCCACCATGAATATAGGTATTTTATGGTGGTCATGTTTTGGTTGAAAATATGAATGCTTGGCATCATCAGACTATTATGATGAACAAAAAAATATATGAGGGAAATCATAATAAAAAATTGAATACTTCATTTACTGATTCATTCCAGGTCAATGATAAAAACTTGTGTAATAAAGTTTGAGATATGGGCTAATGTGATATCTAAAAAATTTATTTAGAATATGAATCAATAGTTGGAACCTATAATGTATAGAAAATATTTGAAAAATATGGATGTATACAATCTAGGCAAAAAAAAATAATTTACGTGGGAAAATAAACCCTATAAAAGTCTATACAACAATAACAGATTATTCATTTTTGATGAGTGCATCTTGTAGTTATTAGTGTGATTATGTTTCTAAATTCATCATTTATGTCATTCTTATTCCCAATCGTTCATCATTGATCCATGTTCTTGATATGTCATGGACAAAGATTTTATCCTTCTCCACCTATGTAATATCCCACAGATATGGGGAAAACATATAATATTTGATATAACACAATATAATTAGTTAGGGATTATGGTTTTTAATATATATGAAAATTAATTGAATAAATATGAATTATTAAATTTTAATTTACGTACCCTCCAATTTAATCTGTGGGATAAACACCCAATGCCAAAAAATGATATAAAACAAAAAGGGTAAAACATGTATTTTAAAACCAATTGAATACTAGATTTCCCATTTGATGTACTATTAAATAAGAAATCCATTTATTGAAAAAATGTTTTTTCCATGCATTAATATATATTGATATTTTTTACATATTAATTTTTTGGTCATGCAACACTAAAGAAATTGTTTCCACTCTGATTAAAAATATATTGATATATATATAAAATTAGGAGACTAAATTATAGTAATTAGAGTTGTTACATTATCATATAATTCATTATAGTTCTCCCAGAATGTACAATATATTCATAAAAGGAGGGGATATGGATCCAACATTTCGACCATGATCTCCCTTGAGATCTCTTTCATGTTCACATGCTACCAAATCACATCAACAAGTTAAATATACCAACCACATTAGAAACTCTATTATTAGTCCATAATTTTTTTAGGCCACTCAATGAAGTTTTATTCAAAATTGATTTCTAGCTCACCCCATTAAATAGTAGGTCATTGTTCCGAAACGTATCTCCGTATTTGAAACTCTTTTAAGACATTGTCCACTCAATCCAATTATGGGGGTAAGGGAAGGATGTATTAAAACTCACTAATAATTCCTAGATATTAAACGGACCAATGAAAATTAGAGATAGCACTCATACCTTAATAAATATCCACAATCTTCAGTTTGGGGAGACTCTTAGAAAAACATGGTCTCCCAACAAGATCATAAAATGCCTAAAATGTCCTAGATTTCAGCACTGAGTTATTCTCATTCATTCGATGATCACTAGAACATTCTCATCCATTATATAAAGAATATAAATCCTAATATGCGATGTGTTTAAAATTTAACTCCACTATTTTAGGGACATACTCCTCCCATGTAATGTTACGTGAAAATATATATACCATTATTTGAGTGGTAGTTTTTATTATCAGAAAATATTCATAATTCATATTGATTATCCTAGTATGAGATGAGGTCTAGCACTAGTTTCCTCAACATAACCTTTAACACAAGGATAATAATATTTTATAAAAAATCCATCAAGTGGTGAAATGACGTAGTCATCTAACATGGGGTCTATAGAACCTCCCACGGACATCTCAAAATCCATGACCTATTCCAAGAATCCTAGTGGGCGATGATCAGTTTTTGTACCCTGTGTCTCTTAATGAAATTTGGAATATGTAAATGCCATAAAGTATCATATGAACTAATAATTTTTTTTTAATTACTGCGAATCAACATGGTATGGGAATCTGCAATCATACATATAGTTTCATGTCTTTTCGTTACTTACTCTTTATTCTTATATAATGTTAGATACTAAATGGAAATCTCGGAAATGTAATACCTCATTCCATCCTACCCGAACTACCATTAATGTTCATCAAATTTTTTAACCACACCAAAATATATATATATACAATGGATTTGTGGAACTCTATCTAAACCTTCTCAAATAGGCTGAGTAGAACTACATCCCATCCCTACAAAATCTTGACATGTTGTGGTCCCAATTAAAATTCATTTGATGCATATCATTTTGATATTTGGTCATGTAAAACCTCATAGGGTTTTTCCATCAAATGGGACTCCTTAAATCAATAAATAGGTAGTGTATTAACCATTGTAAAATAATATAAGATTCCTCCCTACCCTCTAAAATGGAATGTTTCCACGAGGAATACAACTCTGAAACAACACCCACCATGTCAGAACAAGATTTCTCAAAATGGAAAAAACCACCACTTTGACCATTCCATGAGTGATGAATATGTAAATATCATAATCGTATATGATATTTAACAAATTAATATGTATTAGGTTAAAATTTCATTAAGTTATGATGTTCCTAAATCACTCTTTGTGTTTGTAATAAAATGAAATTCTCAGCTATATGACAATTCGTCCACATCTCTATGGAAATTACTATAACTATGAACACTTAATCATAGTTTTCTTGGTACTTAACATAGTTCCTCAACTACCTTTATACATATGTGATATATTTCAATATAAATATCAATATGCATCTGATCCAAGGACCCATGTAATCAAAAATCATTGTGCACTCAATTTTGTCATATAGTGTTATCATAATATGCGAATTTTTAAACCTTTTTTCGAGCACAATGATTTAAATATGACACTAATAATTATATTTAAATGGATAAAATTAAAAATATAGGATTTTAATGGGGTAACTATCCTCTATATGTTTACCATGAACCGATAGTATTACCCATCTAAAATAAGAACAATTTTCCAATGTCATTCAATTTTCGATGGATCCCAACCATGAACCGCATCAATCACCACCATAACCACAACTAAAGAATTACTAGATATGACATAGCTTAAAAATGGAACCTCAAATAAACCAAACTGGCTCATCGAGACCTTTCCACGATGTAGCTACTCTAAGATTATGTCTAGGTATATCCTCAAATGCTCTGCATGCTCCTAAAAAGATGAAAAGTAAATATGAAATTCTTCAACAATGAAAGATTTGAACGAGTATAGTTTTGGAAGGATGTTCTATTTCATATCATATAGGGTTCATTAATTTCACTATATGGTATCCCCGAAATCTCATAATCCCCATAGAGACATTGGAACATTTTCATTATAATATATGCCTCATGAACCCTCAAATGACAATAGTCAGACCATTAATAGATCATTGATAACTATATCTCACCAATAAACTAGTCAAAATGTCATAGATAATCATAAATGGTTACATGTTCTTGGTTTATACCAAAAGAAGATGATTATTGTCAATTGAAAGAATAAAGCTCCAATTTTCTTTTTAGGGAAAAAATGGAGCTACCCAGTGGGACGCACTAGGTTGATAAAGACTATCTCTCAATTCTCATCCAGAAAATCCATCAACACATAGCGAACAATTAGGGTCATTTAATATGATAATGATGCTATTAGTGTAGTCCTACGGTGATTATAGATTCATAATTAAATCTCCCACCATGGAGGTAATTCTATAAAATCATTAGGGAATGCTTTCATTTAATCTTCCACTACCAATGAATTTTGGTTTTTTAACGATATCACTAATCAATGGCCCATACCGTAAAATGGAATGGTGATAAATTGTATCATCTTTCTTATAATCCTTACTCAAAAATTCATAATATCACCCTCACCACCAAAAAGAAGATATAATCCCATCAGTATGATGGTATATAAATTTCATGTCATGAAATTATATCATAGTTCACACCATGCACTAACAATGCATACCCATTATGTAATCATTATGTTTTATCAGAAGTACCATGTGGTCCCATCATAAGCACACTACATTGAGATCTCACAGGAAATGTTAGAAGACTTTTGATATAGAATAACATATCCTTGTATGAACCAATATTGATAACTAAGAGGATAATGATTCAATATGAATATTAATCACTATAATTAGTGATATGGATATAATAGAATAACTATTGAATATATCAACAAGTACTAGATCTATAGTTGATAAGATAGATAATTTATATAAAGTCATCCCACAAGTTTGCTGTTAATCTCCCTTTATTGAAGGATATAATCGGCGCCCTAAACAAAAAGATATATGACCATGTATTTGGCCAACTAATTTTTTGGTTAGGAGTGGATCATAAAAAATTCCTCTACCAGATACTACTGTACCAGGAACTCCACCTATACTAATTTCAATGATCCCATATGAACCATCCAAATCACGATAGTAAGATCTTTGATCCGATTGTTTCTCCAATCGGGATAGTCCATCCAATTACTATTAATATTTTAATATAGGATGAGTTGGGAAGCTATGGTGCATATGAAATGGTCCCTTTTCCATGATTAGGATATATTTCAATGTAGATAAACATGTACCTTTTCTGTAAATTTAATGTTTTTAGCATTAGTTAATATGGTAGGTGGGAGGACCACATGGTGTGTGATATTTAAAAATCCACATAACACTAGCCAATGATAAAAGGTTAATACAATATGTGGGTTGTCCAATGTACATGTTGATTATGTCAGTATTTTATATAATATATTAGTATTTATTATAAAAAATAGTTCAACCATAGTCATCACCCACTAATCACATGAAAACAAAAAAAATTGATTTTTATGGACTTTGATCACTATTTATCGACCTCTGATGGCCAAAAAATTGGATTCTGTTTGCTCATTGTTCAGCTAGTGTACCGTTGGCCAACAACCAGTGGTATTGATCTCAGCTAAAAACATATAAAACTCATATAATAACTTAATACATTTGAAAAAAAATCCCTAAATCTTTCACACATCCTCTAGGAATTTGGTATCACGATTTCGCTCGTATCAATCCTAAAATGTCGAATCATGAGCATATGTGGAAATGATAAAGGGAAAAGAATTGAGTATGTAAAATAACAAGATAATTTTGAAAACCCATCTTGGTTCATTTTTTCCCAACCATAATGAACATTATTTTATAACTGGACATAATGTCTAGGGAATTTTTGTTTTTTCATTTACTTGATAATTTTTTTTCTAAACCAAGCATCGTAACATAATTCTAGGAGTTGGAACCCTTAAATATAATTATTTTGGACTTGGGTGATGGACACAAATTTTAATAGGTATTTCCATGGATTTTTAGGGGAAATAGGGAAAAAAAACCCCAATTTTTGATTCAATGTAGAGGGTAGATGGTTTTTCTGAAACCATGCCGCCCATATCAGTAATTGTTCTACCGTGAATAGAGGAGTTGGAATTAGATGCATGTGTTGTGCATGTTTTCATTCAAACCATGCACCATACTCACATGGATAGTTCCACTTAGCCAGTACCATCACACTATTCATCACATTGTTTACGCATTGTTAAGGTAACCATGTGGGTTAAATTTTGTGAGGTATTTTCATATGGAGGGGGTCCCACCTACTTGGTGCATGGTTTGGAAAACTGTGTCACCGATAAAGTGTGGTATTTTTGATGGAGGAAATAAATTATATAAATTAAATAAAATAAATGAACTGAAATTGGAAATAAGAAAAATAGAATAATGTTTTAGTAATAATAATAATAATTTTTTTATTATTAATATAATTGTGATTGATACTTTAGATAATTTAGTTTTTTATTTTAGAGACCCAACAGGGTTTTCATCCCCTTCCTCTCTATCACATGACACCACATTCCCCTTAGTACCTAGCATGCAATGTACATCCTTCCTTACTCCACTTTGAAAATTGGTTCCACTTGTTTCTTCGTGATTCTCACTCGATGTCTCAAGGTGACCCTTTCTCACCCCTCTTCATTACTTTGGGTGACATTTATTCCCTATTTTCATTACCACATACTTTTTTCCGAAACCTAGGGTAGTGTTTAACAATATTTTTGGTTTCTTCTATAGAGTTTGGGAATTTTAAGGCTCCGGTGTGACTCCCTTGTCTGTGTTATGGAGTCCACCACTGAATGCATAGTGGTTTTGTTCATTTCATTCCTCTTGTAATCATTTTTGGGTGATATTAATCCATTCATTAAGTGAGAAGACATATACGTGGTATATTTGAGTAATCGGAGTCAATGGGTACATACCAATGTATACATGGGTGGTAATATATATATGTAAACTCTACCATTATACGTATATTCACCCATGGAAGTAAATATATATATGTGGATATGTGTTTATATATATATAATAAAATTTATACCAGTGTAATTAGATATGGTTGTATGCATATAAGAATATATTTAAGGATCCCATATTACATATTTAGGGACATTTGAAAATATACATAGTGGATTAGTGTACTTATGTGTATGTGAAGGATCATATGCTCAGAGGCTGGTAAAATCGTCTTTGAGTGGTCAGAACATAAAACATAAAGTTCCAATATGTTCATCTTCTCTTGATCTCTTTATAAGGTTGTATCCCTTTCTTGTCCCCATATTTATTTAGGAATTCTTCATTTTATTCTTATCTCACATTCCTTCAATAGAAATGAGTGTGGTATGATTTTATAAAAATTACTTCCTTTGATTAATAGAGATATTCCAGTGGATTTGTGTTTTAAATATTCTTAATGAATGGGTTATGGAATAATTTCATTATTTTATAACAAATACCCTATTTTGATGTGTGAGGTGTTCGATAACTCACTTTGAGGATTTATGATTTCATGATATCTTGGCTATATTTCTTGGTAGTTCATTGTGCATTGATATCAAACGAGACATGTTATGAATGTATCCCTTAATAAAGTCATTCTATGGAGTTTCCCCATGAATTTAAGTGTTTAATTAATCAAGTTACATTCAATGTTATTTAATGGATTTTCATTGAAATTTAACCATGTAGGTTATATCCCCATTCCAGTTACACCTCTTATGATTTAATTATTCTTATTAAAATAGTCATTATTTATTGTGTAAATTTATTAGCATGAATTAATTGGATATTATAAAATGGAAATAAATATGGTGTTATGAAAATTCCTATTATTATTCTAATAATATATAGATATGATAATTGTATGGTTCAAATTATAGAAACTAATATATAATTGTTAAACCATGCCTTTTTCTTCTGAATTATAAAATGGCTTATGTCAATTGTAATGATTAAAATGGAATTAAATATGTATAGTTTCATGGAATTAGGGGTATTTACACATGTCCTTTTATTATATATATTTTCCTTTATCGAGGCTTCATATAATGTTATGGATTTAATGAGCCAGAATGGTAGTCAATCTTAATTTAATAAGTGTTGAGTATGAAATCTCGCACCAATTCAACTATATGGGAGAATGGAATTTTAGTTCCCCATTCCATGAAAAGTGTATTTTCTAATGGAACACTCACCATCTCTAGTGTTATCTCATGACATCTCCCACTCTACCAGTTTGTAGGGAATGTACCCTATCCACCAGTGAAACCATATGGGAAATGGGATTTTGAGGACCATGTTGTGGTCGTTGCATGGACACTCACCATCTCGAGTGATATATTATGGAATATCACAATCTATTAAGATATAGGGTATGTACCCAAGTATTTGATATTTTAGGCTCTCTAGATTTGAGATGGTGGTCTATGAATTACTTTTGGGTTCACCCAACACTAGTATTCCCAATATATGGCGTTTTGGATTCAGTATGCACGTTGATCATATTAGTGGATGATATATATATTATTATATATACATATACAACTATTATTATATATAGAGTGAAATAGAAAAAATTACCTTCTAGTAATCAACCAAAAAAAGGATAACTTTCAGGTGTCCCATTAGGAACCAGGAGTTGTGGTTGTTTATTTATTTAGTTCTAATTTTTATCTCCTTATACATGTACACAACTGGAATTTAGATTGCACAGAATGGGTTGGGATAATAATTGTGTTTTCCAAATGAATGAGTTTTTCTATCACAAACCATGATCGAGTTTCTATTTCACTGGAGAACCTGAGTAGAAAATATTTTTTGGATAGTGGACCATTCTTGTTGATGCATTATTATGCCTAAGATTTAGATGAAAAGGAACGAGCTAAAATGTTGGATTTCTCATGGAGATTTCCCATAGGCTCTTATTCTCATTTATTTATTTAATAAATTAATTGTAATGTAAATAATGTTGTTTGTTTTACATATTATCTAATGGATGTTTATTTGGACATGAATGCTTTATATATACTTGAATTTTATACATGAATTCATTAATTATATTATTCCTCCATTGTTTTCCTTTTCTTTATTATTATTGCTTCCAATGTTTTATTTTCATTATTATCTGATAATACTATTGTGAATCTATAGTATGAGGGTATAGTATCCCCATTATCACTTCTTGAGACACTATATTCTAGTTAGAATCCTCTAGATAATGGTGAGATGCACTTGAGGCCATGTGATTTACTAATCCTGCTACGTCGATGTGGGCATTTGGGTAGGGATGTTAGAATGTGGTATCAGTGAATACATTTTTTACGTTATCTTAATAATTTTGGTTGGTCAGAGGGATACAAGAAATGCATCAGCACTTTTTAAATAGTCATGTATGTGACGAATCCTCCCACCTGTAGGAAAGATTCCATGTGGGCGGGTCTAGAAATCGATGTTCTTGTTGTTATCTATTATGGTGGACGTGATTTCACCATGAGTGATTTTTTTACATTTTTTTACTTATTATTTTATGATTTATGATTTTATAGTATTCTCCCTTGGGATAGTATTAAAAGGAATAATAATTTATGAATCATTATAAGTATATAAAGAATTCACATTCCATGTGTATTCCATGACATGAAGTTACATTAATAGTCTTAATATTGACTGAAAATGTGTGAATTTAGAGTTATTCAATTATTTGTTTTTATCATCATGACTTATATTTACTGTGTGAGGTATTCAAGTGAAATGCTTTTTTTACCATTTTTGTTAATTATTTAAAATGCATGTTATATAACATGATGCAGTGTTTTGTTTTAGTATGTTATCTTTTATTGGTGATTATATGTCATGATTCAATGATTATAACATTATTGGGCGATGAGGATGTTCTTTTGTTTTTATTTGTATGTTTTCTATGATTATTTCCTTTTATATCCTTCCTAATTTTTTTAATACATAATATTTTTCATGGGATAAATTTAATTGTTTCTATTATGATGGGATCTAGAATTACATTGTGAGGTGTAAGGGAACCTTATAACTATGAAATGATTATCGATTATTCCATCCATTTTAAATAGGATATTAATATTATAATGGTATGTGAAATGGTTTGGATTAATGGGATCCGAATTCCAGATTGTAATGTGTATGGGTGATTTATATATCGATAGAAGGCCACCCATATGAACGAACCATTATATATGACAACTTTATGTGATAGAAAATGGTTATCAATGTAGTACAAGTTTATTTTATTAAAAATTAAATCAATTAGTGAACATTTAAATGCACGACTATGCGAAGTAGGTCAGTTAGGGCATGATTTTTATAAGATGAGTACTTTGGGTGTTTATAGAATTACTCACTAGGAAACTACTATTTTATCAATCTAATGAACCCATTTATGATTACTAGGGCCCTTATAGGTCTCCTTATCAATTAAAAATGGAATTATTTTATAAATTCCCTAATAATGAGGGGTTGTTAATTTATGTAAAATGTTTAAAAATATTTTTTTATGAGATACTCATGTTTTCCTTTCTTTTTATGATGTTCCTTGTTATATATTTGGTGTCTGAGGTTTTCAATTAAATAGTCTAAATGTTAAATATTAAATTAAAATAAAGTAAATGAGTTGAAATTGGTCCCCTAGGTGGTTTATTCTATAAAAAACCCTACGTATGGGAAGTTTAACAATCTCATTGAGTTGCCTTGGAATGGAAACATATGCATTTCCTATATCCCTTTTTTTGAAATGTCTTAGATTATAAAATTTCGAGCCTTGTTCCTTTTGATTCATGTTACCTAGTGTTGGGGTTTCTTTTTATACTTTTAAAATTTGTTATCCCATGGTAGGTATCACACATATAGACAACATCCTTACTAAATTCCTTGCTAAACAAAGAGATTTTGCTTACATTTGGCAGGGTTTGGGTGTTTTTGTCCTTTGTATGACACTTAGGTGCTACGGAAACACGTGTTCAGATGGTTTTTCAATGTTTCTTCAGCATTTGATATGGTTGTGAGAAATGTGTGAAGATAGTATTCATAACTCTTTAAATGCCAATTGAATGTGGACCTATTTCATTGATTGTGTGATCCTTTCCCCTCATTCGGTGATAGATGACTTGGTATATCATCATATAGGACAATGGGTTTTTGGGGAAATACAGTTTTGGTACTAAATATATGGTATGTCAATCCAATTCATGAATTCATTGGGATGATAATGATATGCGTAGTTTCCAAGAAGTGTTTCTTTACTTCTGATTCTCAGTGTAGTAAGCCTTCATATACATGGTGTTGTTGAGTGTTAAATGTTTTAATGAACCAGTGGGTTCAGTGAAATATTTGAACCATGTATTTTTGTGTATGATATCAGGTCATATCCAGATTATAGTTCATGGGAATTAAATAAATAAGAGATTCCAAATGATTGGGAGTAATTTATCAAAACTCATGTGTTTTGTGATTCTAGTTGGTTCAACTTAGGTTTTTGTCCGTAATTCCTTGATGATTTAAATTTTGACTCAGAGATGCATCAAACAATCATTTGTGTTAAATAAATCCTAGTAGGAATATTATTGGTTGTTCTACATTTTATTTTTTTGACATGTTCACTCCTATGTATGGGGGTACAATGTCCTTTTTTTAACATGTTTTCATATATGTCGATGGAACATATCCAAAGATTATCATTTGGAAATGGATAGAATTTATTAAATTCTTTTGATGCTTCCCAGTGATAAATAATGTTGTGATTTCATGAAATAATGAATTAAATGTGGTTGGATATGTAAAAAACCCATTGAAAACACAGTTGGTCTTCGATGGACATTAGTGGTTAAATCCGGAATGATCACATGATGCCTTAGTTTGTAATGAATTTTGATTAGTTAATGATTATGTGTCAGCTGGTGAAGTCGAGTTCCATTAATTAAATATCTGCTAGTGGTCGTTCATCCATTATTATTTCCTATAATTAGGTGTCATTGACTAGAAACTATTTCGAACCATTTTACTATATTCTTCTAAGAGATGAGCATGTACCCTATCTTGCTGTCATCCTTGATTCACTAAGTTAACATCGATTATAAACTATGCTATGTTCGTATATGTTTTTGGGAATGTCTAGCTCGTTTTCTATTTGTTTAAATTTGGATTCATAGATATCATTCGGGCATGGTTAGTACTATGTGACCATTTTGTTCCCATTTAGGATATCCATGCACACCAACTAATCTACTATTACATGAATCTGAGAGAGATGACTCTCTAGGTTCATTAGATGATCATATTTGGACATTTGTCCCTTTTACCAACATCTCTTTTCCAAAAATGGTGGAAGGACTAGAATTGGAAAGTTTCTTTGCACTCTAGTTTGAAAAATATGATGTTACGTTAGTTTTTTGGAAAGGGATCAGGTAAGAAGCCTTTTGGTGTTTAGGTTAGAAAAAGATCATTGGCTCAACTATTTATAGCTTAAATTTCTTATGTTTAAATGAATTGATGGAAATACTTTAGGATTTTGAAAACGCAACAAGACGATTTGAATGGGATATCATGACTCATGTAGGTTGGGTGATGATTTCATTATTCCATTATTCTTCTCAAGGATGATAAGTTCAATGTTGGGGAGGTTGTAATGACATATGTTTTTAACCAGATGAATAATCATTGGAATTTGAATTTTATCATTTAATGGACATTCCATTTTTAAAATGATGTTAGGGATGTAATAATGAGAGTCTTAACCATACAAAGTGTCATTTTTTGACTTGGGTGAAGGCATGATAGGATACCCAGGTGATCCATCGAGTGTTAATAACACTGTGTTTGGAAATCCTAATTTTGTAGGTTCTCAAGAGGGAGCGATTTTTTTGGAAAAAATGCGGCCCCATTAGAAATTGTGTGCTCGTGATCTGAGGAGAATATGTAGCCCATATGGTCTTTTTATGGGTTGTGGATGTCGTTTTCCTAGACATCATGATTAGTGCTTCTTAGAAAGTACCCTCACAATATTCATCGGATGGTCTAATGTTGATTAGGATAACCATGTTAGACAAACAGTTCAATGTGTTTTTATAAGTATGGGTTCAACAAAATTGATGCTTAATTATGCTAACCGTGCAACCCAAAAATGTGTGGAATGTTTTTTAAGTAATTATTTAATTAAATAAAAATAAAAATAAAAATAAATTAAACAGAAATAAATTGGAAATAATAAATATTTAAAAGTTTTAAAAATTATAGCAATATTATTATTGTTGTTGTTATGATGAGTTATATTTTAATATAGATACCCAAAAGCATCTTCATCCACTTCATATCTAGTGTGAAAAACCCCACACTCCCCCTATGTGGCTTCCTTTTCACAGGAACATTCCATTGGGTTTCATCATGATTCTCGCTCTATATAATGCGGTAAGTCATTCTCCTCCCTCCTCTTCCCTTGGTCCATCAAATTATACCTCTCACACTTTCCCATTCTTTTCAATAAAAAACATGTTTAGGGTTTAACCAGATTATTGGATCCTTCAACGAAATTATGTCGTGAAAAGACTTCCCCAAGAATCCATTGTTTATATTCATATATTTTCAGCTAAAGTTGAATCTGTTCACACTATTTTGGACCACCAATAATTGATTTTTGGTGATTTTTCTTCAATTATTAAATAATACTAAAAATCTTGATGGAAGTTTATATTTTCATATGTTTAAGTACTTTTTTATCATGTATATGGACATTGCCACTATAGTTTTGAGTTACCAGAGTGAAAGGTGACTTACATAAGATTTCACAGGTAGGCATATATATATATATATCTGTGTGTGTGTGTGTGTAAGTTTCCCCATTGTTGTAATATTTACCCATGGAGGTGAATCATTATATGGGGCTAGGTGTGCCTATGATTATTTATGAAAAATTCATATAGTTGTATGTGGGGACAGGTGTATTCCTATAAGCATATATATAAGGATTCCTATGTATATAATCGTATCCATGATAATATGTACATAAGGTCTAGGTTTTCTTATGTATATGTGAAGGTTCATCGGCTTAGAGGTGGGTAGCATATGATTTATGTGGTATCCTCTTAAGTCATCATGTTCCAAAGAGTTCGGCTTGGATTGATCTCTTCATGAGGTATGATCACTTTCCTTTTCCCCTCTTTATTTATGAATTCCAAAATTTCATTCATTTCTCCCAATACATGGATACAAATTATCGTGGTATAAATTTTTAATAGTTATTTCATTTAATTAAATGAAACATAGTTATTTAATAGATATTAAAATAAGATTAATGATTTTATTATGTAATAATTTCACAGTTTAATAAAAAAACCACTTTTTTTGAGCACTACCTTCGAAAACTCGCAATGATGATTTATTATTTCTATATTTCCTGGCTATATTACTTGGTTGTTCATTATAAATTTATATCATTGTTTAGAATGTGACATGTTTATAACATTTCCAAAAAAATTCCTCCAATAGAGTGTCCTAATTGATATAAATGTTAAATGAATCAAGGTAGCTTCTATGTTGTTCTCACAATTTTTAATTGGAAATTAACCATGTATGTGATTACCCAATTCCAATGGAACCTCCACAGTGTTCACTAATATAATTAAAATGTATTTAATTTCTCGATTTAATTTAATTTAATTTATTGAATGTATTTTCATAAATATACCTCAATAGCCAGTATGGACATGCCTATAATTAATCTAATATTCATGGATTATTATAATTGAAGAATATAAATTGTTGATTCATATATTAGATAGTTTAAAGATTCCTTCATAATTTGATTTATGAAATTCCATATGTGAATTGCAATGTTTTAAAGGGAATTGAATATGGATAGTTGAATTCCGTGAGAGTTATATCCTCATAGTTGATCATTATATATATGATCCTTCATCGAGTCCAAATATGATGGTATGTGGCTGATGATCCCGAATGGTAAACACATTTCCATTCATCAGTGTTGTTTATTTCATCTCACACCACTTCTAATATATGGGTGATTTGATTTTTAGATCCATGTTCCATTATTAGGTTTTTTATTGGTGGCCCCTTAACCATCAATAGTTTTTTAGTATAGTTTCTCTCCCTATATCATGATGTTGGGGGTGTACCCTATCCTCCACTAAAACTATATTTGTGATGGACTTTTGAGCTCCACATTCCATCATAGAGTGTTCCCATGATGTCCATAGTCACCATGATATGGGAGGTAGTACGACATATCTCAATCTATTTCATTGTTGGTCTTTTACCCTATCATTGGTTCTTTTAGGATTGGTAGAATATTGATGGACTTCTTCAGATTATATCCCCTGTCCACCCAATGCTAGTATTCCAGGTATATGGAAATTAGACTTTGGAAAAATAATAGCTCATATAGGATGATAATATATATATATATATTATTCATTATACATGTACTTGTACTATATATTTAATATTGAACATCAGAAAGATATTTATGGTAATGACCCAAATAAGGTTTAACCATTAGAAGACCCTGAGGAACCTGTATGGTTGGATGTTTATTTATTTATATCTATTTATAATTTCCTTATACCTAAAAAATACTATAATTTATATTTCACGGAATGGTTTTGGATAGAATCTACGGTTTTCTTCATACTGAGAATTATATCATACACACTACGTAGGTCGCCATTTCACTTTGTTACCCATGTAGATATTATGTTTAAAGGACCTTGGGAATTACTTTTTGTTGTGTGCATGTACATTAGAGTTCATATAAAAGGACCAAGTTAGAGCTAGGGATTCTCATGGAGATCATACTTGGTATATTATTTTCCTTCCATTATTTATGTGATTAATTTTTTTAATGAATGTTTATTTTTTAATATTTTAGCTTATGTATTTTAAATTGTATATGAATGGTTTATATAAACTAGTATTGTAATATTTAATTCAATTATTATATTCTTCTTCTTCTGTTTCTCTAAAATTATTATTATTTCATTAGCTACTTTCTACTATTTATTACTATAAAATAAATAAATGAAACTCTAATATGTGGGTATATTCTCCCCACTAGCGTCTATTATAACCCTCACATCTAGTTAGAATCAATTGGCATATTGGGAGACATGTGTGTGGCCATGTGACCCACTAGTATGAATAGTGTCTTAGTGGTCAACATGATCAGGATTTCACACCAACCAATGATCAAAAAACGTGAAACCCTGGGTGAAATGATGATATTTATGACTGATAAATTGCTCCAATAATTCTAATAAAAATCATGCTCATATGAAGGATTAGAAATCCAAAAAAACTAGAATAATTTATCTGGTATTATAAATATAATAAATGAAAAACATTAATTGAAGTATGATCCCTCCCTCCAGAATATAAAATCCATTCGTTAAAGATGAATCCATTAGAAATTACGATGCTAATCTCAACACATATTCCATCTGTCTGATGATTATCCAATATCGTTAGTCATTAATCCATGTTCCTATGTTTCCAATATCAATGTATATATAAAAAAATAATAAAAAATTTCTTCAGTTTTTATGAATAACACTATATATGTTTTATAGTTACATTTAAATATAGAAATATTAGGTCTTTTTAATTTATGTTAATTAACTAGAAAAATTTATATTGTATAATTGACATAATAGACTTATTAATGGTCTCCCTCAATGGATTATCTAATTTCAGCCAACATTATATCCCACATAGGGCAACGAAAATTTTCCAAAAACAACCATAGAAATATATTTACCATTCATTTCCATAATAAATTGGAATAATGTATACTGTAAAATATATTTCATGTTTTTTTAATATATATCAATATTTTTAATATATTAATTTTGGGGTCATGTGATACACAAAACACATCGTCTACATTGAGGAAAAATATAGTTATATATATACATATAATTAGTTAATAAATTATAAATAATATTCAATAATCAATATATATACATATTTATGAACTTCATTCCCACATTTTAATATTAATTAACAAGTGTGTAACCATCATAATATTCCTTATCACATTTTCCAATGAATGATGTATGGAAACAATCTAAAATTTCAATAATGGAACTTATACTCCCATGATATATTGTGTATCTAGAAAATAATATATTCCTCAATATATATATATATATTTAAATATAAAAATACTCCATTGATATTGATATAGACTAGAATTTCCATATATATATATATATATATATATATATATATGTCGTATAAAAAGACAACATGAACTAAATAACCTTTCGGGTATAATAAAAGTGGTCATTTGAGAAAGAAAACCCTGATAAATATACATTATAAATCCATGATTTCCTGTACTATTAACACCTAAAATTACAAATCCTATTCTATATGACTATATTCCAAATGTTATATGAACTGCCATACTCCATTGCAATACTATTTTTTGAGTCATAGAAAATATTTTTTATGAACATCATGAATGAATTTTCATGGGGAATTAAAATATCATAACCATTATATTTCAACAAACAAACCCCTATTATATGATATAAAATCATTTTCATGAAATATAACAATAATAAATTATTAAGGTATTTTACAAAAAAATAAAAAATCTATATCATTTTTTCCTAAATAATCATCCCAAACGATTACATAGGATGAATTCAAGGAGTTAGGAAAGACAATATGAAACCTAATAGTTCCTATATTTATCCCAATTGAAAAAAGTTATAATTAAATTATTCTTGAACTCAAGAAGATAATTTTTAAAACTCTCAAATTAATATTTATAAAGAAATGAAGTAGTGATAATGAATCATTTATTTTTGGGGAAATTTATGATATAATTTTTTTTTCATTTTATAAACCATTGCTTGGGAACATTACAACCCATAATATAAATTATGGTTCATATACTAGAATATAATATAGTTTTATATCATGATTATAGTCAACACATATTCCTGAGTATATTGGTAATCATGTGTAATAAATTCCCCATTATGATAGTCTTATTTTAAATTGTCAAGATATTTCTCTATTCCTACTCCTTGTTTATCAAATTATATAAAATATTAATTCAGCTCCTGATATTCTTGATTACAAGTCAATAGTATCTATTAAATTATCATAATATTTGCAACACAACAATAATAAATTGTAAATTTTTATGAAGAATGGGAAATGGAGAGTATATAACAAAAAATAACTTAAATCAAGGAATACACTTAATGGTAACATCAGGAAAATTATTAAAAAAATTAAAACTTTAACCCATTGTTAACAATTAGTTTCTATAAAATAAATTGTTCATTTATGTAAATGTGTTTTTGTATGTTATATGTATAGAAAAAATATATACTTCACAATATGCATTAATAATATGTGATAAAAGAATGGGTAACCTACAAATATTTTTGGATACCATACACCTATGATCAATAGAGAAATAAAATAACATCATTGAATGATTTGCATAACCAATGATATGTAGATATATGTATAACTCCCACTAAAAAATAATACAAATAACTAATTGAATGAAAAAAATATGTTACCATAGATACATCATATACAAGACTTCATAACAACATGATTGATCAAATATCCAACAAAACATTGGATTCATAATATCCTAGAAGGATTTTATTATACATTTACTTATGAACACCATAATATGATGAATATATTATGTATAGAGGAAAATAAAAAAATATACTCTTCATATATATCCTATTATGAAAATTTTAAATCAAATATTAAAAAATTGATATTGATGAGAAATGTAAGTGCATAATGGTCCTCAACCAATGGTTTGGGAACTCAATGAATCACATAGTTTTCTATTAGTTTAAGAATTATGTCTAATTATCATGAAAATTATATCTACTAGTATTATTTATATAATAAATATTATTCACATTTGTCTAACACATTAACACATTTTTTAATTAATCCTTAATTTAGGGAGACATACATGTTTAAAAGAATACTTTCAAAATTTTTGTTGTTAAGAAGAACCGATTAATATAAAATTATCTATTTTATTGTAATGTTTCATATTCAACTCAGTGAATTTTTTTTATAATGACGTGTTCATAAAAATGTAATTTTATTTTAGATAAATATTTAATTTTATTTTTATGGATATTATTATTCGATAAAACTCTTTAATAATTTGGTACGGGTCTCATAAAATGCCTTATAAATGGAATAATTCGGAAAATATATTATCCTCTCCCTTTTATAACTTCAATTAACATTGTAATAATTTTCATTTCATATGATACATATTTGTATACTAACATCCAAAAATTATTTAATACCATTTTTCACGTAATTAATTAATACATTACATTTGGATATATATTATACAAGATTATATAACCCATTTTATTCTATATGTTTTTTCTAATTATTATACATAAGGTAATATTTATATCCATTGTAAATTTATTCATGTACATGATATTATGGGTTCCACAAGAAAATACCCCAATGAATGTCATAATTATTATATATATTCAGATTATATGAATTAGAATAGGGTGTAAACCTAATTTATGATGGTATTCGGTACACCATGTCATGATGTCATGGAAATTAACTGAGGCATATACTTTTTTCATGAATACATTATTTTCACTTTCCTTAGGATCCATGATCTTTTGATTCCATGTTCTTTGGTTCATTATCTTTTATTATTATTCATGATCTGAATATTTTATGATAAAATTATTATTCCTTTTCTATCAAGTGATATGCTTCAATAAAATGAATTCTAAAATAGTAGGAATTAAAACACACCCTATTTTATTATTTATTGATTAGGTTATCCTTTGAATATTTTGTGACTACAATTTTTCATGTATTAATTTATTTTCCTTATCTTGTTTAAGGTTCCTATTAATCTAATGAAACTAGGAATCTTCATCCCTAGTTCATTTTTATTTGATATTTATTTTAAAACACATGCACAATAGGTTTAAAATAATTGGGTTCCTTTCAAGAAACCCTATGAATATATAAAAGATAATAAATATGTTTTAGTGGATATCTATTCATATTAGTCCATAGATATAGCTTCTGATAATCTACACACATTAGTGAGCTATGACAATCCTTTAATAAAATAAGAAATGGGAACACTGTGATGATGTACCAGGGTTGAAAATTCCCTTGGACTATAAGTCATCCAGTGAGATATTAAACAAATTATTCTCTACCAAATCCATAAAATAGTGTATAATATATATAGGATAATCAAAAATCATGTTATCAACGTAGAAATTCATATCCCATCACGGTGATAACATCAAGCAGTCAATAGGGGAAAATATCAAAAAACGGGTCCACCATACGTGGCTAAACTATTGGCTACTCCTATATGTCATATAATAGAAGGCGGATAATCGGGGATGAAAATCTAACTAACATATACTGATGTCGACCCCATAGATATGCCCTATTTTCAAAATATTCTTTGTAATAATCACTTCGACATTTAGGTGTAACAATAGACACATTTCTGTGGTATCAATATATAATAAATTGAAAGGGAATGTACTAATACACTCCCATTATTAAGACATGTATGGTAATATCCATATGAAATGGCCCAAATAGAACTTTTATCCTCCTATATAATGAAAACAGTAACTACATTGATAGATCCACTTACGTTGGACTCCCAATAGCATTTTATTACATCAATATATACATACAACAAATTATATGATAATAACTTCAAAAAACTAATTATGTATGAACCTCAAAGAAGATAATGTATCAAATAAAACATAATGTAAGGTTCATAGAACCATTATCATAATTTTCAAAGAATTGGGATAAATATATAGATATATGGGATTAGGATTCAATAAATAAATCTTCCACAGATGTTATACTTTCATCCATCCTAACTACCTAGGTCCACATACCCTTATAAGATGACTGATCCGTACTCTATACAACCATGAAACTGTCTGGACACATATAACCAATTAGACTCCAATAATCATCATTAATTACTATGGAATATCCAAACACAACACACATAACATGAATAGAATCACTTTCAATAGTTTCTTAAAATATATTCTTCTAATCAACTATATATGATTCTTCATTCAACCAAAATGAAACTATATTAGTGGAATGTCATAGTTGAAAGGGTAATGAATGATCATAAACCACTAAGAGGAAAAATGACACCAGGTGCTGGAGATTATTTTAAATTTATGTTTTAAATAATAAAAGGCCCTATCATTAAACATTAGCTATTCTTGGGTTATTTCTAGAATTCCCCTTCAAGATCTTTTCTAGTTTACAGTTTTAGAGAATTAGATCAGAAATCATACAATACATTCAACATATAAATAAGGTGGTTACATCAAAGACAATATTAATTTTTTCTACCAAAGGAAACATATTTAAAATAAAACATACTTTCTTTATTGACAATTCCTCTAAACCATCATCACATCTTGTGTTTTTCCCTTGACTTGTGAAAAACATTTCAAAAACTTCGGATTAGCATGAAAAGTTCAGTAAGGGATATAAAAGTACGGAAAGAAATCATTAGTCCTTGTATACATAGGAATAAATGGAATCATACATTACTCATAAAACATAAGAAATTTAACATACCTTATGAAATCATAAGATTTATGAATAACTCAAAGAAATCATAAGTCATAAAGGTAACTTGAGGCATTCATAACATTTTTACATATGGAGTAACCCTCATGGTTACGTTTGGAATACACATAACAGTATATTCCCTAAATCTCTTCAAATAAACATTAGAGTTTAACTCATTCACATTACCCAATGCATTGTAGAGCTATATTGGGCTCACATTCCCTTAGTTTATCACGTAACCTCCCGAATTCATAAACAATGCCCAAGAACCATAACATAATTGTATCACATAAAACATGCATAAAGGAAACATAACATTTCCACATTTCAATCACAAGATATCAGTACAACACATTGATATAATAAAAACAATATCAAAACCATTTTCAATACCAAAATAAATGAAAATTAAAACATGGTATTTATTTTTCATTTAAAAATGTTATGGCTTGTAACGCCGGTGGAGAAGTAATTGTCGCTGCATAGGTAACAAAAAAACATTCCTTTTGAGGTTTAGTAAAATGCTTTGAGTAAAAATTGTCCTTTTTAATGAAATTAAAATTCAAAAGTTTTTATTATAAAACTAATAAAAGAAGTTCGTATAGAAATTTAAGTATTCCTCAACGAAAGGAGATTGGGACGAAGTCCCTTACCTCATGTCTGACTCGTTCTTGTTCGTTCTTTATATTCCTGAATAATAAACATATGTCAATTTATAATTTTTAAGGGCTTCCTTTAATGTTTAATATTCAATTAATATCACATATTATCATGTTATAATAATTAGTTTATTATGTCATTTCATATCATATGTTTTTTCGTTGTGCGGTACATGAGTCAAAAATGAACATGTTTGAAATGAATTTCCCATGTAGTTATAAGTACATCATCTAGAGAAAGGTATTAATGATTTAAATATCATATATATACAGTATATATTCATTTTATTATATTCCATATCATTTGGAGATCAAAAATGAAATTCATTGTTCATGGAGATGGTAGGCCGGACGTACGCATTAACACTACATTCATTTCTTTGTCATATTAAAGGAATTAAAACTAAACGAGACACATATATATTATAATTACAGTATAATACATATGTTATATAGGTAAAATAAGTTCATTAATTACATTATGTATAAATTCCATGTTTGTAATGAATGAGTCACATCGCTTGAGGGTGCAGTAGTCCACACTTCCTTAGATGAAATTATCGCAGTACCACAACATGAAAAGTATAAAGATGTGATTTAAAAAAAATCAGAAGCATATAGGAAAAATAAATATCATATATATCATATATAAATTCAGTGACCTCATAATTTCCACCCTGAAAGGTGTTAAAATAATATTGAACAGTCAACATTTCGTGAGGCAGTAATTCACCACCCAAAGCAACAGTATATTCTTTAACCATTAGACAAAGGTGTGTGTATCTGTCGGTAGAATCCATATCATAAAAACATACTAGTATATTTAGGATACATTTTTTATTATGGGTTCAAATAATAAGAATATATTGGTGAGTGAAGAAGTAAAATAAAAGGAAGAAACTCAAGAGAAGACATTACCTCTAAATCGGGTAACTCTTTTTTATTTTTTCCAAAGGCTTCCTTGGAATAACTTCTGCCCAAAGTTAGGCTTCTAGGAGAAACATAGGGATGAGGAGAGATATTATGATCAATTTTTGGATGAGCTATGGGATCGAGAGGTTTGGTTAAGGGGGTAGAGGCGGGGTCCTTTTATAAGAGGGAGGAGGGTCACTTTTGGAAAGTCTTGAAAAGTTACTTTATTATAAAATGATATTCAGATTTTAAAGGCCCCACAATGATATATTTTGCGGATAATATGATAAGGGTTCTAAATTCACCCATCCAATAGGTTTTCGACAAGTGTAAGTTCTATATTTTGCAATATCTTTTCAATTTATTTAAATCATTCATTAATGAGGTAGTCATTGCATCGTCATGGTGTCATAAATAAATTTATTTATTTAATGTCTAAAAATTAAAAAGAATACCATGATTTAGGAAATCTATTTATATTTCCAATAAATATTTATATTATTAGATATAATTTATTTAAACAAAATTAAAATTGTCTTACTTAGGATATACAAACCTTTGTTATATTTATCTTCTTTTTAAAAATAATGTCATAAATGTCCTTATCACACCCATGTGACTCCATGTTCCCTGAATTTCAGTAAAAAGCTTCCCATGGTCGGCCATTACTCAAAAAAGATGATTTGGACACATGTTGCGGTCATTTTATATTATAGTGATATTATTTTATTACCCTTAACTACCAGATTACTAATTAATCACGATAGTTAAAGAAACTTACCGTGGTTGCTATTTATAATGTCCAAAAACAAAAGAGTTTTAATTAAATAATCTGGACCTTATGATTCCAAATATGGAATCCATTTTACCAAATTCCAAACATAGAAATTGCAGTAATTAATTTAAAAATAATTCTCATTGTCAAAACAAATAGCGTGTTTTTAATAAACAATATCTATCAAAACATTGACAATTGTTTATGTCAAATTACAGTGTTAAATTAATTCTAATGACCAACATTGGATTAAATGGTGAAAATATATTATAATTTCACTTTAAAACTAATTAAAAATATAATCTAACCATAAAACTAAATTAGATGAAAAACCAGTTTTGAAGTAAAATGCAGTTTTTTTCACTATTCATTAAAAAATGAACATTGTCAGAAAAATACAAAAAAATTATCCAAAGTAAATTTAAATGTCCCAATTATAATTAATATATTTATTATGACAAATAGATCTTATAAAATTGTCAAAATATAGATTTTAAAAAGGTTTTCAATCAAAAGGAGGTAAAACAATCTTTTAAAAATATAAGAGTATTATATGATTATGATTGGATTTATTCTCATTTTAAGCCTCTAAAACTATATCTAATTAATAAATAGACATAGATATGAAAATATATTATCCATTACATACTTGGTATGCTACATCCTTCCCCTTTAGGAAATTGCATCCCCCCAATTGGTTTACTTATCAAATAATTGGGGGTATTTATCCCTCATTGAATTTTCATATTCTCATGTGGCCTCTTCAACTATAGGGGTTTTCCATATAACCTTTACTTGATGAATCACGTTATTCTACGACAGTTTCTCCCTGTGGTTAGGAATTTGGACCAGTTGTTCCTTAAATGATAGATTCTCTTCCAGCTGAAATACCTCTAGACTCAAAACATGAGATGGATCTGGGATGTACGTCCTTAACATTGAAACATGAAAAATATTATGTACCTGAGATAAAATCAGAGGTAAATACACTACATATTCAACTTATCAAACACTCTCTAGAATTTAATATGGTATAATGAACCTTGGACTCTGCTTTTATTTCATACCAAATCACATCACAATTTTCCATGGTGAAACTTTGAGAAAGAAATGATCACCTACCTCATAAGAGAGATCCTTCCTCATGTTGCTCGTATATATTTTCTGCCTACTCTGAGCTATTATCATGTGATTCTTTATCAGCTGAACTTTTTCTTCCATCACTTCTACCAATTATGGTCCCATAACCTTCCTTTCACATAGTTCATCCCAAAAAGATGGAGTTCGACACTGCTTCCCATATAATTACTCAAATGGTGCCATCTGTATACGGGAATGAAAGTTGTTATTATACGAAAACTCAGCCAATGAAAAATGTTGGTCCCAACTTCCCAAATAATCCATCGAACAAGCATGTAACATATCCTCCAAAGACTGAATTGTTCATTATGACTGCCCATCTAATTGAGGATTAAGACCTGTACTAAAATTTAATTCACTACCCAATGACTTCTGAAGGCCTTTCCAAAAGTAAGAAGTTAAACTAGGATCACGATCAAATACAACGTAGAGGGGAACTACATGTAAATTGAATATCTCTTTAAGATACAATCAAGAAATTTGATCTAGGGAAAAATTATCTCATATAGAAATTAAATGAAAAGATTTAGTCAAGAGATCAACAATAATACAGATTGCATTATTACCTCGAGGTGTCTTCGGTAATCTCACAATGAAGTCCATGGATATATTCTCTCATTCCCACTATGGCACTGGTAAAGGCTAATGCCACCCTTTTGGTAACTGCTTCTCTTCTTTAACCTATTGAAAATTCGAACACTTCATAGTAAAATCAGAAATATCTATTTTTATTCCACCCCACTAGTAATACTCTTGAATATCTCTATACATATTAGTACTGCATGGATGAACTGAAAATGGGGAACTATGAGCTTCACATAACAACTCTCTCTTCAGTTGTGAATCATAAGGCACACACAATATCTTCCAAAATATCAAAAAACAATCATTATCAATGTTGAATTCAGGTAAAATTCCATTTTGAACCAGCACTACCTTTTTCTGCAACTCACTGTCTTGCTTCTCTGCTTGCTTAATTCTGTCTGATAGAGAAGATTTCACTAATACATGAAACAAAATAGAATAATTTCATGCACCAAACACTTCCAAGCCAAAATTCATCAAATCCATAACCATAGGATCACATTCCAAACATAACATAATATTGGATGCATTACGTTTTCGACTCCAAGCATCTACCACTTTATTTTCATTTCCTGGGTGGTAGTGAATCGTGAAATCATAATACATGATTAATTCTAGAAGTATCCTCTGTCTCATGTTCAATTATTTCTGAGTGAATATATACTTTAAAATTTTGTGATCAGTATATATTTCACACTTTACAGGATAAAAATGATGCCTCAAAATTTTTAAAGGGAAAAAACAAAAGCTAATTCCAAATAATGTGTAGGATAATTTATCTCATGAGTTTTCAACTGACGTGAAGCATAAGCAATTACCTGATCATTATGCATTCAGATGCAACCAAGTCCTTTTAATGAAGAATCATTATAGATAACAAACTCACCATTCCTATAAGGTAGTGTCAATACTAGAGCATTCACTAATAGTCTATTTAATTCCTGAAAAATAATCATCCCATTCTTTTGTCCAGATAAACTTAATAGCCTTTAGAGTTTTCTTAGTCAATGAGCTGGACAACCGTGAATTTTTTTAAAAAAAACATCAGTAATTGCCTTCCAAAAAAAGAAAACTATGAATCTCGGTTATATTTGTGGGTCTTGGACATTCTTCAACAACCTTTTTTTTGAAGGATCAACAGTTATTCCATCATTAGAAACAATGAGACCAAGGAATGAAATTTCTTGCAACCAGAACTCACAGTTGCTGAATTTCCCATACAATTTTTTTAAGGGTTCAAAAATAACCCTTAAATGACATCCATGATCCTATTTAACTTTAGAAAACACCAAAATATCATCAATGAAAACAACCAAAAACTTATCCATGAACTCATGGAAAATTCAATTCATAATGTCCATGAATACAACAGGTACATTGGTTAATCGAAAAGGTATAACTAAAAATTCATAATGTCCATATCTTATATGAAACACGGTCTTTAGAATATCTACTTCTTTTACCTTCAACTGATGGTACCCCGATCTCAAGTCAATATTTGAAAAATACTGAGCTTCATGGAGCTGATCAATTAAATCATCGATATGAGTCAATGGACATTTTTTCTTAATAGTGATGGTATTCAAGGATCTACAATCAATGAAAAGTCTCATTGAACCATCATTATTTTAATAAAATAAGATAGGATCACCCCATTATGATGTTCTAGGTCGAATGAAACCTTTCTCTAATAAATCTTTCAATTGCTCCTTCATCTCTAAAAGTTCAATTTTATCCATTCAATAAGGGGGTTTCGAAATTTTAATAGCATCTAGAACTAAGTCAACAGTAAATTCAACTTCCTGATCTGGTATTATTCTAGGAAACTCATTCGGAAAAACATCTGGATACTCATTTACCACTGGAACATCATTAATCTGAATGGTTCATTTTTTTCCAAAAATACATGCTATGTAACATTCATTTCCATCTTTTATAAATTTCTCAGCCTCTTGATATGTTATCAATAGTAAGGGTTCATTATTTTACACAAACTGAAATAATTTCTGAAAGGAAACATCTTTATCTCTACAGTCAATATTTTCATGGTAAACAGAGAGCCAATCCATACCTAGGATAACATCAAACCTTACTATAGGTAAAACAATAATGATTTAAAGTAGGTTTTTACCACGGATAAGGATATGAAGATTATTATAAATTCTTTTTTCCTCACCATTTCCCGCAGGTGTTTTTACCACAAGTTCAGGATTCATTTCATGAGATGGAATTCCCAATTTAGTAGAAACTTTTTCATAGATGAATGAATGTGTAGGCCCTGAATCCAACAACAAATTGGAATAATCTGAAAAAACAAAAAAAAGTACATGATACCACTTCATTTGATGGCACAACATCTTCTGAAGGTGTTGCAAAGGATTTCGCCACACCTTTAAACTTGTAGTCTGACTACTTCACATCATTCGAGATATTTGTCAGACATTCTTTTGCATAATGATCCATCTCATTGCACTTGAATCATTTCACTAACTATAATTCAAATTTGGTCATACCATTTCGCTAATATTTTACAGTGCAATCACGAGCCTTATGTCCCATCTTACCACATCAGAAGAACTTTCTAAAATTCAAAATAAATTCTCCATCATGATTTTTCCACATTTATCACAAACTAATAAAATATATTTCTTAACATTAATCCTTTTTGAATGATTATTCCCTTTCTCCTGCCACCTCAGTCTCTTCTTCTATTGGTTTTCATAGAACTCTTGATCATCGGAAAACTCCATTTCCACCTTCTCAGCACATCGAAAAAACTTTTCATAACATTTTAACTCACGAGATGTTAATGCCCTTCAATATTTTGGCTTTCATCCTGAGTAAAAACGACTTATTTTACTATAAAGGTATCAGTTAAAATTTTGAACATACCATTCCAATCGGGTGAACTTTTATTCATAAGAAGACACCAAGTCGTCCTCTTGCCTAAATTCCAAATTTTTTTTCTATCCTAAGTCGAACAGCCTTAGGAAAATATTTCTCAAGAAACATACCATTGAATTCATCCTAGTCAAGATAATAAATCTCATCAGCGTCCCTGATATTTTTAACCAACGACCACCACTGATCTGCTTCACCCTCCAAACGGAAAACAACAAGACTAAACATTTTATTGTCTGAACACCCCATGACATTGAACATCTTCTCCAGTGCTTTAATCCAACCTTCAGCTAGAACAAGGAATGATGATCCTTCGAATGATGGGGGATGTTACTTTATGAAATGTTCCACCACTGGCATGTTCCTCTGTGGTTGATCTGGCTGATCTTGGGCATGGATACCACCACCATTTGTTGCTTGAGTCAACAACACCATTACTAAAACAAACTATTCAATTCCAATTTTGATAATCTCAAGATGATGATTTAAAAGGTAATTTCCTTCTATATGCCTTCCTATCACTGCGTCCCTATTTCCTTTGTGGAAAACCATTCTAAACCAACATATCTTAGATGAAGAAAAATAGTTATCTTCAAATTATATATCATTTCAATTTGACCGTAATGTGAAAAAAAATATTTTTGGACAATAATTTAATAGAATTATAACTCTTAAAGTTATCTAAACCAACATTTGATACCAACTATAAGGAACCAACCTTAAACATTACGTAATCGTGGGTTATTTCAAGATTTCAAATTGAGGATCTTTTTAGGTTTAGAGATTTAGGAAATTAGATCATAAATCATGCATTACATTCCACATTTAAACAAGGTGGTTACATAAAAGACAATATTCATTTTTTCCACCAAAGGAAACATATTTAAAATAAAACATGGTTTCTTTCTTGACACTTCCTCGACACTATCATCACATCATGTACATTTCCATTGACCTATAAAAAACATTTCACAAACATGGGCTGAGCATAAAAAGCTTAGTTAGGGATATAAAAATATTGAAATATAACATTAGTCCATGTATACATAAGAATCAATGAAATCATACATTACTAATAAAACAAAAGGACTTTAAAAAACCTCATTAAATAATAATATTTATGAATAACTCATAGAAATCATAATTCATAAAGGTAACTTGAGGCATTCATAAAATTCTTACATAGTGAGTAACCCTCATGGTTACGTTTGGAATACTCATCACAGTATATTCCCTAAATATCATAGAAGAAACTGTAGTGCTTAACTCCTTCGCATTACCCAATTCAATGGAGAGCTATCTCAGGCTCACCCACCATTAGTTTGTCACAAAACCACCCGACTTCATAAACAATTCCCAAGAACCATAACATTATTGTATCATATAAAACATGCATGACTGAAACATAACATTTCCAAATTTTAATCACAAGATATCAATACAACACATTGATATAATCAAAACATTATCTAAACCATTTTCAATACCAAAATAAAATAAAAGTAAAACATTGTATTTATTTTACATTTTAAAATGTTATGGCTTGTAGAGGAAGATTAAACTCCAATAATGGTCATGGTGAAAAAGAAGTCATTGTCACCGCATAAGACAAAAACATTCCTTTTGGAATTTAGAAAAAATTTTCAAGTAAAAAAATTCACTTTGAATGAAATTAAAAGTCAAAATATTTAATTATACAACTAATAAAAGAAGTTCATATATAAATTGAAGTATGCCTTAATGAAAGGAGATTGAGATGAAGTCCCTGACGTCAAGTCTGACTTGTTCTCGTTCGATATTTATATTCCTAAATAATTAACATAGGTCAATTTATAATTTCATAAGGACATCATTTAAAGTTTATTATTCAATTTATATCACATATTATCATGTTATAATAATTAGTTAATTATGTGATTTCATATCATACATTTTGTCGATGTTCGGTACATGAGTCAAAAATGAACTTGTTTGAAAAGAATTTCTCATGTAGTTATTAGTACATCATCCCTAGAATGGAATTAATCATTTTAATATCATATATATCTAGTGTATATTCATTTTATACTATTCCATAACATTTGGAGACAAAAAATTAAATGCATCGTTCATGGAGACGGTAGGTCGTACGTACACATGAACGTTAATTTAATTTCTTTTTCATATGAAATTAATTAAACCAAAATTAAACATATATATATTATAATTCTAGTAAAATATATATGTTATATAGGTAAAAATATTTCAATTATTACATTCTTAATAAATTCCATGTTTGGCATAAACGAGTCACATCACTTTAGGGGGCGGTAGTCCACACTTCCTCAGATGAAATTATTACAGTTCCACAACATGAAAAGAATAATGATGAGATTTATAAAGAAATAAGAAAAATATAGAAAAAATAAATACCATAAATACCATATATAAATATAGTTACATGATAATTACCACCATGAACGATTTCAAAACAAGATTGAACAATCATCATTTTGTGAGGCGGTAATTTGCCACCCATAGAAACAGTATGTTTTTTAACCATTAGACGGAGGTATGTGTAAGTTTAGGTATAATAATTATCATAACAAAATACTTTTATATTGAAGATTATGGTTTTATTAGGGGATCAAATAATAATAATATAGTGGTGAGTGAATAAGGAAAATAATTTTAAGAAACCCAAGAGAAGACATTACCTCTAAATCAGGTAACTGTTTTTGATTTGATCCAAAGGCTTCCTTTGAAAGACTTCTGCACAATGTTAGGTTTTAGGAGTAAGATAGGTATGTTGAGTGATAATATGAGCAGAGGTTGGACGATCCAAGGGATTGAGAGGTTTGGGTAAGGGGGTATATTTTGGGGCCTTTTATAAGATTGAGGAGGTTCACTTTTGGAATGTATTGAAATGTTACTTTATTATAGAATCATTTTCGGATTTTAAAGATCCCAAAATGATATATATTTTGGATAAGGTGATAAGGGTTCGAAATACACCATTATAATAGGTTTTTGACAAGTGTAAGTCTTATATTTTACCATATATTTTCATTTTATTTAAATCGTTCATTAAGAGGTAATCGTTGCATCATCATGGTGTCATAAATAAATTTATTTATTTAATGACTAAAAATAATAAAAAAAAATACCATGATGTAGGAGATATTTTTATCGTTGCAATGACTAATTATAGTCTAAGATATAATTTTTCTAAACAAAATTAAAATGGATTTACTTAGGATATACAGACCATTGTTATATTTCTCTTCTTTTTCAAAATATGTTCATAAATGTCGCTATCACACCCATGTGACTCCATGGGCCCTAGAGTTCGGTAAAAAGCTTCCTATGGTCGTCCATGACTCAAAAAAGAGTATTTGGACACATTTTGGTGTCATTTTATATTATTATTATATTATTTTATTACCCTTAACTACCCGATTACTATTGAATCAGGATAATTAAAGATAATTACAGTCATTACTATTCTTAATGTCCACAAACAAAAGTGTCTTAATTAAATAATTTTGAACTTATGATTCTGAATATGGAATCCATTTTACCAAATTCCAAAAAAAAATTGCAGTAATTAATTTAAAAATAATTCCATTGTCAAAACAAATAGCGTGTTTTTAAGAAACAATATCTATCCAATGATTGGCAATTGTTTATGTCCAATTTCAAAGTGAAATTAAATCTAATTACCACCATTGTATTAAATGGTAAAAATATATTCTAATTTCACTTTAAAACCAATTAAAAAGATAATATAACCATATAATTTAATAAGATGAAAAAGCAGTTTTGAAGTAAAATGCTTTATTTTTCACTATTCATTAAAAAATGAACATTGTCAGAAAAATACCAAAAAGTTATCCAAATTAAATTTCATTGACCAAATTTTAAATAATATGTTTATATTGACAAATAGTGCTTCTAAAATTTTCAAAATAAATATTTAAAAATTATTTTTCATCAAAAGGCTGTAACACAATCTTTTAAAAATGTTAGTGTATTATATGCTTATGATTGGATTTATTCTCATTTTAAGCCTATAAAACACTATCAAATTCCTAAATAGACATAGATAGGAAAATATATTATTCTTTACTTTCATGGTATGTTAAAAATCATATAATTATTTATATAAAATAATATTTATCTATTTTTGGAATCTGATAAATGGTTATTCATATTTTTTTTGGATAATGAGATTAATATATTAGGAGAAGCACAAAGGTTAAGTATATATATAAATATATAATGAAATTTTAATTACCTGTAGAGTGAGTAGCTTCCATGAATATATATAACATTTATTATACTAAATGTGGATATGAATCCTTTATAGATGACACTAGATGTAATAACCCAAAATGGGATCATTTCACATTATAGTAATAATTTCCTAGTAAAAAATGAGGCCTTGTAGCACACTTGGTTTGGTACTATAGGCGGTTATTATTTGTAAAATCTATAAAATATATAAAAAACATTATGACATTGTAGAATATATTTATAGGAAAAAAACTAAACTAATAATTACCATGGTTAACCTAGAGTAAATCATAGAGACTCATATTTTATGATATATATTTAATTTTACTATTTTCTTACAATAATTTTATTTTACATTCTTATAAGATTATTATGTTGAATATTATAATTCATAACATTATATGCATTTTATAGTGAATTGATGGAAAAGGGTGGAACTATTCCCAAAACTAATATGAAATATAATATGATGATTTACCACATGAGATTTGTAACCATATAGTAGTTACTAAAAATAAATTCATGGAATTACCCTAAACACTAACTAATAATATGAATTTGAAAATGAGGTCTCCAGAACATCCTCTATCACCTATGATATAAAATGTTGTTGTTGAGTCTGTTTTGTCATTATGTCTTCTAAATAATTTTGGATTTTCTAATTCTTTGCAAAAAAACATTAAATATACTAATATCATATTCTAAATACATTTATTATCCTAATTTTTTTTTAATATAGGTCATTTATTTAAAGGGATTCAAATTATTGGTAGACAATAATCATAAACATGAATCCTAGTGCGGAAATTGATTCCATGGAATGTTAAGTATTTTGGAAAATATTTTTCAAAATATATTTCCCCCAAACTCAACATATTAAAATTTATATTAAGTGCCTTATATTTATGGAATAATGAATATGGTACTATTGGTTTGTTTGAGATGAACATCAAAATTCAGTTATGGTGCACCACCTGATTTTCAACAATCATTGAATGTATTCTTAACCACTTTTTAGTAGACTGTTATTGAGTTTGCAAATTTCATTGTTGATTCTGCATATTTTGATTTGTATTAAGATTTTTTTTGTGAAATTATGTTTAGGATGAAAATTAGTGACTCTTAGTGGAATCCTATTATTGATGAAAAAAATTTTAAATTGTTTTTTATCTTAGGAAGATCAATGAAAAAAATCTAATAGAGGAATTAAAACCAAACGAACCATGTGTTAAAATTGAAGGAATAATCATAATAACAATTTTCTCAAGGGAACCACGAGTTAAATGAATTATAGAAAATATGGGCCACAAACTAATCATTATAAAATATAGATAATGAACCCAACTAATGTAGTAGAACACTATAGGTTTTATATAAACACTAACACCATTTTTGTGGATTTAATTTAATGGACCATGAAATATATTGAAGAATATAACCTAAGATAGGGGCTCATATAAATGATAAATGTCATCAAAATATAAGGCTATGATAGTTTATAAGGTAATATTTTATCACTAAAGTATTGGTGGATCAAAACATTTTATGGAAAAATGTATGATGGTAATTTATGCAATATTGGTAAACATTAACTTTCATTAATTCTTCATTTTCTATCCTATAATTTCAACATAGTAAAATTATTAAGAAAACTACTCAAAAAATATTTTCATTTATAAATCAAAATAAATAATAGATAAATTATATCATCTATGTTATATAGATATCCCCCAATCAATGTTTGAAGAATGAATCTATTAGATAATGATTTTTTTACAAACATTAGTTTAATTTGATTCCATATTGGTTGGAAATTGGTTTTACATTTATACATCCAATATCATATTTCATAAGAGGTAAATTACCCACCATATCCTAATTCATCTTAAAATTATATACAAGTGCTTGGATGATAAAGAATCACTTTTGATATCTTCATCCAATTCATGGATATATATCCTCAAGATAAATGTTATTTAAAACAAATTATTTAGATAATGAAAATATTATTTCATATATACATGAACAATGTAAAAAACTATACTAATGTAATCCTAGAATATAATAATAGTATAACTTTTAATGAAGTTTTTGAGTTCTCAATTTTTCTTATACATAGAGCTTATCCAAAATTAACAAGATCAAGATAAAAAACATTTTCCCCTAAACATGGAATTATAATTCATTCAATTACCATTGTGGGGACAAAAAATTCTCTATGGGGGATCATTGGTCATGGTATGAACAATTATTATTGAAGAAAATATTTATTCCCAAGGCTAACTATTGAAAAATTTATTGACAACATAATCTTATATTAATTTCTTTCAGACTCTATAATTCTAAAATAATAATATTATTCATAACGAATAGAGAATGTTTGGTAACCTAAATAATTTTATCTTGATTTTCAAAGATGATATTATAATATATCGAAAATAAGTTAGAAGAATGGGGATAATTTGGATACTATCATTTTTTCATGAGAAAGGATAATATTATTTTAAAATAAAAAATTGGGAGTTATGGATAGATGAGGTACCAATACTCTGTAATGCAATCATTAATAATTGATATGCATTGACAAATTAATAAAAATTTCAATTAAATAGTTTCCATGATAAACTTTCACATGAACCAACCCAGATACACTAGTACCCTAATACCTGATCTGGTTCTATCATGGCCTAATGGGAATTCCTAATTCCCATATGTTTGAAAAAAGAACCTCACATCATTCAATATGTATTTGCGAACAATTTGTCTAAAAATATACTGGAAGAACGATAAAAATAACCGTATAATTACACAAAATCATCATTGATAGAACTATAATATGAGTTAAACTATTAAACAAAACCCAATGTACAATAGAAAATTAATATAAATTTTGGAAACCCAGAAAATTCCCAAGAGATACATCTCTCCAAGAACAAGGATCAACATTTACTACCCAATCCTTGTGGCTCTTTACCCTAGCTCAATCCTATAAGAAGATTGTCTAAAAACACATGATGTACCATTTAGGGAGTGAGGTAAAATATCATTAGGGTCTCAACATAGGCTCCTAAAAAATAAAAAAATAAAAAAACCAAATAATCATTACAATTTGAAAGAATTAAGCCTGACATTTCAGTATCACATTTTAAAAAAATCTTGATTTACATTACAAATGATGGGAATTTTTTAGATTAATTTCATAAAAAGTAATTTAATATAAAATAGTATATATAAATTCACAAGGAATAGGTAAAATAGTCAACAATCAATGGTGTATATATCAAAATAATCAACTGAGGAACAAAATAATCTACCAAGAGGTACGATATTTTCAATCTTCGGGAACCTCACACACTTGATTTTGAATAAGGGAAATATGTTCAAATACACATAAAATTTACACTATCCAATAAATATTAGTCACCACCCCATTAAGGATGTGACCTACTACAGTAGGTTTTTTAAATTTTAGAGCATAAAAATCGAGATTCCCAAATAATTCTATAACAACATTGATTTTTATGTTTTATATGTTTAATAAATTAATTTAAATATATTTTATAACTATTTAAAATAAAATTATTCTCCTTAATTCATTTCAAATATAAAAATTTCATTTGAAAACCTACAGATGGGTTCTTAATCAAGTAATATCTTTTTTCAATGATAAATCCACTAGTGTTCTATCAACAACCATTTTAATAAATTTTCCAAAATACCAAAATACCAAATTTAAATCTATTTCACCAAAACCAAATTATTAAAATAAAAATTACACAATTAATTTATATAGTTTAATTAAAATAATTACGATAAATTTTAACAATACAACCAATCCAATAGAATTCTATGGTTTTTCCCAATTTCATGCTAAATCTTATTTCATATCCTCATTTAAACTAAATGAAAATATTAATAAAACAATTTAAATATATATCATTTTAATATAGAAAATTAATTCAAATCTTACAATTTAGGGTTAATCAAACTTGACCATTATAAATAGTACCACCTACCTCATAATGATGTGATCTCATAAAAAATTCCCTAATTGAGAAGCTCTAATGCATAATGTCGGTAAAGAGGATCTAATAATCAAAACTAGATTCAAGATCTAAAAATATGGGGATCAGATCATCCAAAAACAGGGATATCTACAAAAACCAAGGGTAGAAATATGATATAATGATAGATAGATAACATTTAGTTGATATAACACATTATGTGTCCAGATATCATTCTCCTAACATAGAATTTCATTTAGATGGTGTAGGGGTGTCAAAATCACCTCTTCAGGGAATAAAATGAATATGAATCAAAATTTCTCAAGTTAGGTCTATAAGGACATTAAAATAGATTTTTTTGGTATTTTAAAAATAGATTTTATTATAAATTAATAGTCAATATTGATTTCATCGATTGGGAATGGTTTTTAGTAAAACCATACATAGTAAAAGTGATCATCATTTTTCATAGATACATGGTTTCTCCTTCGTGGTTTAATGGATTTTCAATCCATGTTCCCGCCATGTAAACCCTTAATACCATAGTTTTCATTGAGTTCACAAGCCCGGTGCATATTATGGTAAAAATGTGTGAAAACCATGTACATAATAAAGACATCCAAATTTCACCAATATTTCAAAAAAATCTCCCTTAAATAAAATCAAACAAAATTATTATACAAAAAGGGGTTTAAAAACACCAAAAAAAATTAAAATCAGTTACACCCTCCCTACCATATAAACATTCAGTCCATGTAAATCCTAATAAGAAGAATATTGGTAAAAAAATATATGTCCATTAGTATCAAATTATTTATTCCCTCGCCCATGTCTCATGAGAATTTGAACCATGCGGAAATAGAAATTGGAAATATTGTATCATCCTCCCATGAAAAGATAGGTTTTAGAATAGAAAATCCTGAATTGATGCTCAGTCATAGATAAAATTGTTACAACCTCCAGATCACTCCAACATAGAATATGATAAGGATCATCATTATACATTTATAGTTGTGAGACATGGAATATTTCATGTATCTACTTAAACTATGGAGGATGTGATAAATGATAATAATCTTTCTCCTCCAATTATATCCCAAACTTAGGAGAATGTTTCCCTATAATCGTAAGATGTCGATGACCCTAATGAGGTAAAAAATTAAAAAACAAATGATGAGAAACTACAAATTAAAATGTTATGCAATGATTATTAGAATAATTCTTGTACCATATATGTAAATTCATCATTATTTGGAGAATCAACTAATTATTTACATTCATCTCTTGAACCACACTTTTTCCATCCATGGAACATTCACAAATCTCTAAACAGGAAAATATAGATTTTCATGTACATCCATACAAGGCCAAAAAAGGAGTCATTCATATTAATGAAAGTAAAATGTTATTATAAGAATACTGAACTATCCCTATAGTGTCATCCCAAGACACCAAAAATTCAAGAGCACATGCATAGAGTATATCCTCAAGAATATGTATCATTATATCTATATGTCCATAAAACTATGAAGGGTATATCATGTTAAAAATGTTTTATATACCAAGACCTCAAGAAGGCCTCTCCAAAAGTGGGAAGTAAACCCGGATCCCAATTATATAATATAAAATATATGGACTCTATGAAAATTAAGAATTTAATTCACAATGATATTTCCTAATACTTAATAATTGGTTGCATCATGAATGGATACATTGTGATCTAAATTGTTCAGCTAGTCGATCACAACCAATAACATATTATTATATTTCTGGTAATCAGGTAACCTATCCATAATTTAAATAAAGATCATGTCCAACATCTAATACTGGACATGATGTGGGTGAATCAATCATGTAGGATTATTATTACCAATCTTTTCCTATTGGCATGTATAACAATATGAGACAAAATAAAAAATTACATGTATCACACATGGCCACAAGAATTGTCTCTGCATGAAATATAACATCTTCATGGTTGATTTTTGTAAATCCCACTGGGATTTCTTGGATTCCGAAACACATATATTCTCACTGATAATTGATCATAAAAATGATTTTAATGGCAATGAATTCCATCGGTGGAGAAACAATTTTTTGGCATAGTCTGACAAACATAAAGAGAGTATTTATTGCTATGTAATTCATTATCAACATTTTTTTCATGAGGAATAATATCATAAAGTGAAAAGGAAAATTTATAATTGGAAAATGTAACATATAACCTTGATTATCATTCACGAATACATAGATATGAAAAAATATATAATTTTCCAATATGATGATGATTCTCTCTGAACCTGGGTCATAATTTCCCAGATGAAGGAACCTACAATGAAAATCCCATTAATTTTGGTAGAGGAGATTTCGATTCCCAAATATTGTAGTTACTCCCCCAAATTCTTCTGGAATCAATTTATTTTTTTTGAAAAAATATATTACCCAAGATCTTATGGTCTAAATACAAGATACACCTTCCATGTAAATTGTACTACCCCCAACAGTTATGGGTGTTCATCAGAGGTTCATCTTCATTGTCATGGGTCAAATAATTCTTCTCATGGGGCGTAAGATGAAGAGATACATTAGAAATTAAATGATCACCATGTAGATGAATGCAGCCTAAACATGAAACTGATGCATTACAGAATACCACATAGCCCTACCCTACCTTTGGGATTTTCAATACTAGTGCAGTATTTAAAAAATCATCTTGTCATCAATATAATTGTGATATTTTCCATCCCAAGAAAACATTACCCACTTCTAAATTATAAAAATAATCATATAATCAAATTTTTAATAGTCCTTTACAAATAGGTGATAAAACATAGTTAGACCCAAGAAGTGCTAAATATGAATAATATTATTTTGTTGTTCTTGTGTCATAAAAACATTCACCTTAATTGGGTCAACTAATATACCATGTTTTGACATCACATGTACCTTTAATTCCACTCCTCGAATCCAAAAATATCATTTATATGGATGTCATAATGTTGATGATTTATCATCAATGACATAACTGCTATCAGATGATGCACATGGTCCTCCTTAGATATATAGTAAACAAGGTTTTCATCCAAAAATATCACTAGAAAGGATTAATGATACTAATGGAATATCATATTCTTTAAATTTATAATGACAGTAGTATAATAGGTCACCCAAAATGGCATGATAATTTAATAATAATTTTCATATCAGCTCTTAATTACAGTTTTCGAAATCTTAGAATCTTGTGTCCCTGACTTATGGAAACTAGAACAAGTGCCAATCATCAAGAACATTGGTCTCAATTCTAAAAGATCAAATTTATCATCAATCTATTTCAAGAGATAATTTATTTTTTCTATGAATTGTTTGAGATTTTAGTCATACACATATAGGTGAAGTGACCCATCATCAATCCTAGAAAATTGAATTGGTTCTACCCATGGTTAGAAAATTGGGAATATAAACCCTTTATCTAACATTCATTTAACATATTATTAATCTATTTAAATTAATCTAATGGTATTTGGTAATAGGGATAGACACCACTTGATTAACTTGAATTAAATCAATGGAAAAATATACCTCCGTTATTAGTGTCAAACTATATAAATCAGAAGGAAAAGCATCTTCAAACACGATGAAAACATCATGATATCTCTAATCCAAGATTCTCTCTTTAGATCAAAATAATGTTTTACTATTAATTTATCCAAATCTAGATAATATGGTATAGATACACTCATCCTCTGGTCACATTATCATTGAGTGATGTGGTAATCCCCCTTGGTTATGGTAAAGGATTACCATTGATGATAATAATCAATTCTGGCTTTATTGGCAATGAGCCAATGAATCCCGAAAATGAAATCAAGCAGTTTCATGTAGATATCTGTATAACTAAAATTATGCTCTATATATGATAATGATAAAACAAAATTAGGACTATTAAGACCTTACTCTATATTAATTCTAATGGTAATTTTAATATTTATCACATAAGATAACAACTTCATAAGAATTTTAATCATATTTACTATCAGGATTGAAATAATGGAATGAGATTAACTAGTATTATATAATGAGGTCACTAATGATGAAATTATTGATGGTACCATCCAAATTCAACAGTCAAATATATAAATCCTATTGAGATTCATCCCTATAATTGAGATATTTTGTTTAAGATACATAAGGATTGAACCAATTTTTTCATGAAGTATATGATTTTTTCCACACCATTAATAGGAATTAATGATCTCAAGCCATTATTTCAAGAAGAAAAGACATGGAATACCATATTCAACTGAACAAATAATCTTCAGTAGTGACATATCCTAGGTACCTTAAATAATTACAACTTATAATGCCCACATGTTCAACAACTATAGTAAATCAATGCGATTTTTCTAGGAGATGCAAGAGCTATACGAAAAAAAATGATGATAACAAGCACAAGAATTATCAATCCTTCTATTTACATTATGAGAACTCACAAAATAATTGGGATAATAAGTTACATCCAACCACAATAACATACCATGTAGGCCTATAAGGACCTTCATCACTATATTCAACACATCAACATAAGAAAGAAACATCATCAAGAAATCATGAGAATGGATATCATACTGATGTCCCAACTCAATCCAATGAGCATCCATCTTCCCATTTTATACAATGTTATTTGGAATCTATAATCTCTCAGTAAAAATGATTTCATACTCCGTAACAGTCTTTTTGGACTTCCCACATTTTAAACACTCCATTGAATTTTCCGACACCATCTACATTGGATAGAATTGGTCGATGAAAAGAGAATTAATGTCTTTTCATTCTATACCCTCATCCATATTCACAAATTACTTCCTTCCCCATTATATAGTTCTTTGTCCCTATTTCATAAACATGGAACACAACACCTTGATATAATCTTATTTCTCAAAGAGTTCAAAGAGATGTTGTATCCTATTTAACCCTTCCTCGTCCTCTTGAGGATAATTGGATCCATTGAACTCTGGTGGCTTATGGGGAAAGAAATCCTAGGCCTGATTTTGGAAAAAAATAAATATGAGGTACCATAGATTGTTGTGAGGAATATCCTAGTGTTGGGGCTATATGGAAAATAACCTCAAATAGACAAGTATTAGCAAGAGGATTTTATAGCTATGGTTTTGTAGAAGCTTCCCCTGATATCTGATGTTCACATTTTCTTGTAGGTATGATGCTAAAAAACATCAATAGATAAAATTTGAGACATCATATTAACACTCGAATAGATAAACAAGGTAAATTATTACCAACTCATAGAAACAGAATATTTAGATTTCATCCAATCCAAATAAAAATAATTTTAAATATTATAACTACACTATAAGGTGCCTTTATTAAACCACCCACAATGACTTATATATCATTACAGTGAGATCTGGTCAGTAACTCAGTCACATCTACCTCTTATGTCCTGATAACATTACAAAACTTAATATTGACATCATGGAAGGATAAAAAATACACATTTGGTATGAATATTCCATGAAGTCACAGTAATACCCTTGTACCCTGATATGAAAGCTAGTATAAACTTGTCCCAAATAGAAATCACGATCCCTAACGGTTGATCTTAAGAACACAACATTATATTACATAAATAGGAAAAGAATATTGAAAAATAAAAAAAGAGGAACGATAAACCCATTATTACTGACATGAAATATTTAAATATGAAGAATTGAATAAGAAGTAATAATGGAAAAAAAACCAAAGTTATAAAAAATAACCATAAAACAGGAGAAAAAAACCATGTACCAATGTATAAAACTCTATAAGTCGAAGGATCAATAGCTAATAAAACCACCATGTGACCCCATACAGTTACTTGAACCTAGAGGAAGATGATATAAAATCACACAAATACATAGGTATGGAATGAGATAATATCCTATTAGGGTCTCACCAAGGATTCTATAAATATATAGAACATTAATTAACCAAATAATGATTTCAATTTTTGGGAAATAACCATTGCATTTTAGAAGCATAAAAAAATATTCTTCAAATTTTCAATTATGTAACTTTTGAAAAAAATTGCATAATTGTTTTTATATAAAAGAGTTTATACATATTCACTAGGGGTGTGCAAAATTGTTAAAATATTATAGAAGGTATATCAAAAAATATATTAAGGGAAACATGGCCATAAACCATGATGTTTTCTAGTTCTAGGCTACAAGATTCTCAATAACACGAAGGTGAATCATTGATAAATATTTATAAACATTTACAATTTACACCTTCCATAGAGGACTCATCAACATCCCATTAGGGAAATGACTTACAACAGTGTATATTGTTTTAGTTACATGTCAAAAAATGATGTTGTCTCAATAACTTGCTAACTACATTGGCTTTCACGATCACTTAAAATAATAAATGATTGGAAATTTATATTAAATCATTATAAAAAAAGTCATCGAAATATTCAATTTTAAATATATCAATTCCCTTTTAAAAGAAAATATACTTGTTCATAATTAAATTAATCCTTTTTAAATCATAAAACCAATGGATTTATATAAAAATCATTTAATAGAATTTCCTAAAATACTAAATAGAATTCAATTTCAACCAATAAATTTCACATTACAAATTCCACAATATATGTAAACAATTTAATTTAAATAATTTTCATCCAATTTCAAAACACACCCAAAATCAATCGAATTATGATATTTTCCAATTTCACACCACATCCATTTTATAATCCTCAATTCAATTGAATGTGGTTTTTAATAGGACAACTGAAATTAATTTCATTTAAATAAAGAAATTTCGTTAACATAAATCTACTTTGGGTTTCATTAAAGTTGATCTATATAAAAAGAACAACCTATAATAAGATAATTTGATCTCACAACACAAATCCAAAATTGGAAAACTACAGCGTCGAATGTCTGCATTGGGGATCTAAGAATAAAAACTAGATTGATGACCTGAAAAATAAAGAATTAGATCCTTCCAACCACATGAAGATCTAAACATCACAGTAGACTAATTAAAAGGGAATGGGATAAAGAGAAAATGTTGTGGGAACATATAGTTAACGGATAAAACATAATTCTTCTAGCTCTTATGCACTAAAATAAGGGTGTATATTTTCCAAAATCACCTAAAGGGAAACTCAAAGGATGTATAAAAACCAATAGGATGAGTTATGTCAATTGTGAAGATAAAATAAGGTTTTAAGGACATTTAAAATTAATTTTATAATTAATTAAATGTTGGTAATGGTTCAATAAGTAGAGGTTTGATGTTTGAAAAGTGTGCACCATAACCATGTAACCAATTTTTCCTAGGTGCATGATTCCTCATAGTTGTCAAATTGGTTTTCAAATAGTTTACTAATTGTGAAGACCATCAGTACCTCAGTTTTCACTACTTTCACTAGTAGGGTTCATGGTATGGAAAAACCTTGTTCCCTCAATGCACAACCTATAAACTTCCAAAAGCATCCAGAGTTTCACATCCGACTCAATTAAAATAATCTTAACAAGTGAATGAAAAAATAGGATTAGGAATACTTAAAAACATTAAAATGATGTTACAAAAATCCATAATGGTGACCATAGTATCTATGGGCTAGCTTGTAATTACATATGATTAATAGAAAACCTCTGATTATTTTCCTACCCACTAAGTAGTCTTTGTAGAAAAAGAATGAAGTTATTATGGAAACCTAAAAATAAAAATTTATAATGGAATTTAACTATAGTCTTATCACTAAAATATTTCTTATCCTTCCCTTATATGGTAATATTTTGGTGGTATAAAAACATTTTCCATGATTTTTTTTACTTGTGTAAAATGATATTTTGAAAGCATATGCCTAGTGTTAAATGAATGCACATGAAGAGAACAATCGAAGTCAATATCTATATTTTTTCAACAGTACTCTTGACATTGAAAATTTGGATTCATTATCCTAATGGTGATATGTGTTTGTCATAAATGGAATATATTATCCTCTAGTACATATTAATAATATAGTATACTAATATGTGTCAGTGAACATCATTAAAAGTGATCATGGATAATAACATATCAATCAATTATCATTATGTAATGACATATAATGTGGTTGATTATCTTTGTTTGGGGGATCCATGAAAAAATTATTATGGGATTTGATATGGATATAAAATTTATTGTAATGAAAAAGATGAACATGGAATTCATAAAAGAAAATTAATACATCAAACTGAGCATAAAAAATTTCGGAACCATCCATTTTTTATAAAATAATTGATACTCATCAAGATGATGTGGAATAATGTATAGTGTAGTAATATAGAGTAAATGGAAATAACATATAGATCATTGTTTTTTATTAATGAGTTATATTAATTTCAAGAAGATAATATATACCTTAAAATCCTCACATAATGAATGAGCTATTGAATGATCCACATAACACAATAATTTATATATACCTTGGTTGGATGAAGATTTATTTTGACCTCTAAGAGAACTATTGGTTGGATAATATGATGAATGATATTGAGGAATATACATCAATGTTATGGGATTTTCATCACATGAAGGATGAAAGGAGTAATTTGAAAGGGACTATGGAACCATTTCTAATACATAGATAGTTATTTGAAAACAACACCATGTACTTTTCAATAGTATTCCAAAATTACTTAGAGGAAATAATATTATATGTAATGTTTTAGATCATCAAATAATGAAAAATTATATAATTTTTCTTACAGAGGAATTATAAAATAATTAATATTCAATGATATATAACAAAAAATAAATAATGATTTATGGGACACAATTATCCATTATATATGATAAAGATTCATGATTTACCACTATGTTCAAGAAAAGTATCCAATTTATTATAAAAAACTTTTGGAACATCACATTGTTAATTATCCCCAATCAAATATAATATATTTTCATAATATCCAAATAATTGAGAAAAATTCTTATATCATTCTTGATTGAAATCCAAGGTTTATGGGGTCAATGTTATTCTCTTATTGAGTTCTCTTATAATTATTTCACAAAATCAAGAATAAAAATGTCTCTATATGTATATCGTTCTATAAATAGATGTAAAACACCATTGTACCAGGTTAATGTTGGTGAATATATGAAGATATAACCCAACATTATTGATGAAATAGATGAAAATATTAATACTATTTAGTAGGGAATCCGGTTTTATGAATGTTTATAGAATATAAATGTAAACCATTATCAATGAGATCTACATTTTTTGGTTAGAGATAAAGTGTTCCATCTAATATTTCAATGGAAGAGATTCAAGAGATTTTTAAATCTGAATAATCTACATCCAAAGTATATCTACCCCTTTGAAATTTCAGATTTCTTCGTAGTTACATCATATCATCTATCACTACCACCAACCCAATATAATATACAGTAAAAGGTCCAATATCCCCTTGAGGATGTTCATAAAATATATGGCACATGAACTAAATCCACATGTGGTACAATTGAACCATGATATCACCAAGGAAGAAGAACCTGAGATGATCATAAACCATAAAGACAATGTTCTATGCAAAATTACATCTAACATAGTCAATGCATTTTTCAGAAACTATGTCACGACCCGTCCCCCGGAGCCTGTACCGTGACTACCCCAGGCCCGCCTTCCATAGACCAGGGGCTGGTGACTAGCACCAAAGTCATAATTCCATAAAACTTGGATGGAATTTCCTTTACAACCTATAACACACACAAGAAAACACACATCTGTATATAACACAAAGTAAACTGTATAACAAAAGAGTGCTGAAAGTAAAATGTGCCATAATACAAGCCTAACTAGAAAGTACAAGAACAACTGAAATGAAATACAACCGAATAAAATTAAAATACAACTAATAGATCGTCCTCAAAGGTTCCTACCTGAAGGGTATGCACAGATCATCTCCTTGGCACTCCCCGTCTGTCCGTCTCCTCAATCTACCGACAAGACTTGTGGTCCTCCTCTAGGTACCGTCCAGTCTAGGTACTCTCAGCCTCAATCAGCGCTGTCAGTCATCAACATCCAACACAACAAGGTGCGAGCATAGCCCGTGTAGGGGTGAGTATAACGAGAGTCAGTTGGGACCCCGAGACCCTCATGGTCTCATAAAATCTGACAAGGATAAACAAAAATGTATTAAAACAACATATAACCCTACTTAGTTATATGGCCATACATATACCTAAGTTATTATGAAATCCATCTCAATCATGAGGAAAAAACAAAATTACTGACTCAGCTCAACCACTATTTTATTTTAGGGGTATTATCAAGTAACATCCCCAGTCACATTATCTAAGCATAAACTACTGGGGAACTCCTGCTCAATTGAGTACAGTGGGCCTACAGCGACACCAAGCGCACATCCCAATAACCTTGGGTTGCTGAGGTACTCTTCTTTTCGATTACCATGGGTCTGCCATGTCACACAGAGGCGCACCCCACCATGGGTCTTCCACGTCACCAAGCGCGCTCCCCCTCATAGCCTACTGAGGTACTCCTCCGGTATAGAACTGTGGATATGCCGTTTCACCAAGCGTGATCCACCCTCGTGGGTCCTCCATGACACTAAGGTGCTCCGCACTAGGCTAGTAGAGTCACTCCGAGTAGAACAGTCAATAGTAATAAGGTCTCAGATGGCTACTAGGTATCCACACTAAGCCCACTCATCTCCGGGAGGATCCGCTCCACGAGCTACTAGTCAATACTCCAACTGTCATGAAGTCCCATGAATAAGTATCTCAACGGACTTCCATGTCATAGGGGTATCATAGTAATAGATGGTGGGTCAATCAAATTACCGCTATATGAGTTAATAGCCTTTTAGTCCCGGGGGCCCTGTTGGATTTGTGCATGATCTAACCTAACCGTATCTCAACTATATTCCAATATCCAGTGGGGTATACTCAAGGGACCATTATTTTCCATGATTACCAGCTCCACTAATGGTTTGTCAAACAGACATCTTGTAACGACCCGAAATTTTGAATAAATCTTGTTTCTTAATTTTGTGTGTTATTTTATTTTTTATTTTTTTTATACTCAACAAAAATGTTTCATTAGATAACATGAGTATAATTAAAATGATATTGTTGGGTTTTGACTGTTATATGACCATTGGTCATTATGACCGCTGGAAACTAAACATTTCGATATTTGTCTCTAAATACAAGTGATCTTGGTTAATTAATATAGAAAGAAGATTTGATAGCCTAACCCAGTAGTCATAGACCAATCGAAGCCCATCTAACCGAACTTGGGAAGGAGGTATCACCACTGGCCTTTGCTCTAGACCAAACCCAAGCCGAACTTCATCATGTGAAGCTATAACAGAATCACCTTTGTGAGAAGTTCAAACTGATAGAAATTACTAATCGTGCAATGTTGGCTGAGCCTCCCTCAGATTCTCTCACCTTAGCACACCTTACACATAGGTCCTATGCTGGTGTGATAAGGGGCTATGTAAGGAGACCATAACTGCCTTGTGTAATCCTTTTTTTAAATAAAAATTTTGATTTCATTTTATGATGAAGTTTATGAATTTTCAAATGATCGGATAAATATAGTATGCATATTCTTGGTGAATTTTAGAGAATGGATATTTTAAAAAATGTTTATGTAAACCTTAAATAATTAAAAATGTGTTTTGATTTTCAAAAAATGGTCTTCTACTATTATGTTCAGTGCGAAATTTAGAGTCTAATAAGATCAACATAATTTTTGATGAATAGTAAATTATGAATAGTGATTTTATGCATAGGATTAGTAATGCGACCAAATGGATTAGTAATCTCAGTTAAATAATGCATTAATATAATCTAGGCACCTTGATTAAGTAATGTGATTCAATAAAATGGTTAAATAACGGTTTCATAAATTATTAGTCAAATATTAGTTTTTTCAGGAGAATAGTTTTTTTAATTAAAAATATAATTAAATTTTTTTAGAAATATATTTTTATAAAATGGATTTCATTTTTTAACTCAGAGCATCGATATTATGTTAAGGTAATTTTTGGGGATTTTTCTGAAAAAAATGAATTTTTAGTGAATAGTGCATTTATTTAAAAATTTAATTAAAAATATTTAGAAAATTATTTTTATAAAATGGAGTTTAATTTTGAAATTAGAGCATCGATATTAGGTTAAGGTGAAATTTTGGGATTTTTCTGAGAAAGTTGAATTTTTGATGAATAGTGAAAATAAAGTTTTTAAGTTACGAGTGTTTAATGACATCATTAAATGATGTATTAATTATGTAATCAATATGGTTGACTTATTAATAGTAAGATAATGTATGAGTTGTCCCAAGTGGCCAATACCATGGGAAAATACCATGGGCAGGACCATGGTTTTGCCAAAACCACTAATGAGGTGTCCCTTGGCCACTAATGCCTTGTTCCCTCACTTTCCCTATAATTACCAAGACATCATCTCATCCATTCCACTCCCAACTCTCCCACAACAAAGAACCGGTCTCATTACCTCCCAAGGAGTCCTCCCAAGGTGACCCAAGCCATCAAGGTTCCAACCATTGAGTTTTAAGAGTTACATTTTAAGGTAAGGGATCCTACCTCTCTCCTTCTTTTCATGTAATCTCTTTTATGTCATTTCTTTTATGATCCATGATCTTATGTTGGAGGATGTTCTTTTATATTCCTCTTACTTCCCTTTTCATGTTCATTTGATGAGAGACCCCCTCTTACTCTCATCAATAATTTTTCAGATAGTTTAAATGACGACGTTAGGGTGCCAAATTTTTAAGGGATTCGTTCACCTTTCTCATTTTTCCAAAGTTCTACTTTCATGTCAAGTCTTTCAAGATTATTTTTATTATGTTGGGGTATGATATATATATCTATCATACTGATATTTTATGTTAATATGATTAGAGACCCTATTTGATCTCTTCAATTCATTTTTGTTGATGTTTAGGTGACACTATTAGGCTGCCGAAGTTTTAATGGATTCGTTCACCTCTCTCATTTTTCAAAGTTCTACTTTCATGTCAAGTATTTCAAGTTCTTTTTTATTATTTTGGGGTATGATATCTATATCTATCATAATTATATTTTATGTTCATATTATGAGAGTCCCTATTTGATCTCATCAATTTATTTTTGTTGAAGTTTAGGTGACGTCGTTAGGCTGCCGAATTTTTAAGGGATTCTTTCACCTTTCTCATTTTTCAAAGTTCTACATTCATGTAAAGTATTTCAAGTTAATTTTTATTATTTTGGGGTATTATATCTATATCTATCATACTTATATTTTATGTTCATATGATGAGAGACCCTATTTGATCTCGTCAATTCTTGTTTTTGAAGTTTAAGTGATGTCGTTAGGCTGCCGAATTTTCAAAAGAGAAATCTTATTTTTGTCTTCCTTTCATGTTCTTAATTTCATAGGGTATATCATTAAAATTTCATTACCATGTTCTTAAATCCTTTATATTCTGTTACACCACTTTTTTAAGAATCATTTATGAGTGGGTGACCCATGTCCCCTCTCTTTTCAATGTTTTCTAAAACCTCGTAACCTAGCCGTTATGCTGCAGAATTTCCGTCTCAAAATGTCTCTCTCTTATCATCAAATTCATTTATTTTATTAAGTGAATACTCAAAGATCATTCTTATAAATGGGTATTCACATATATAACAAAATGTTCTATTTTAAATTCTGGTATTTACATACATGAGACCCGCATTCCCTTTCCGTGGGTTTAAAGTGACATAAAGATCATGTCTTTAAAGAAGTTTTTAAAACGTTACGATTATCAAATGAAACCCATATCTTTTATGGTATATGGGTTTTTTATGAAATTTTTGATGATGATATACGTGGATCACATGATAATAAACAAAAATGAATGGTTCACCCTGATAGAGCACCAATGCGTTGGGTAAATACTTAATCACTAGAGATGACCATTTAGACTGATACCTTGGTGAATAACCATGGTAATTTTTATTGACACCTTGGGGATGAACCTTGGTGAAATGAAAATGATTTTCTTTGTTAAATGTTGTATCCACATATTCAAGTTATGAAAAATGTTATTTTTATTATGATATGCCTCCTTATTTCATTCTCAGACCTTAAAGTTCTTTTTCATGACATTGTTGATGTATCTCAAGTTCACAAGTTAAATGATTCCCCTTTTTTCCCTTACTGGGCCTTCTGCTCACCCTTTATTTTGATGTATGCCCCTAGGTTATGAGATGCAGTAATGAACCTACTATGAACATAAGGATAATACATTCATGTGTTTAATAAGAATGTTTTTTTTGTTTCATGTATTAAGTTTCTCGTTTCCAAGACACTAAACCTTAAAGATCCTCAGTTTTATATAAATGAAAGATTATGTGACAAAAAGGTAGTATGCTATAGTTGGTGTCAAAGGATAGTTTAGTTATTTGTGGAAATTCGGATATCAAAACATTAGGAAGAACCCTATAGAAAAGTTTAAATAATGGAAATATTCCTGTTATTTTGGTGAGTATTGAGTAAGGGGTTTCCAAGGAAATACATCCCTGTCTGGATACGAGCAGGTCGAGGTGGATCTGGCACAGATGTAATAGGGGTAAAACATGAAAACACCGCTTTGAGCTAGACTCGAATGGGAACTGGTACATGAAAACGGGCCTTGCTGCACTCTTTGTTACCACACTCCCGGGGGATATGCTTTGGTAAATTCATAAGCTTAGTATGAACCATTATTAAAGGAACAAAGATAAAATAAAATAAGAATTCACATAACAATATATGATCATGGATAACCTATATTGGAACCTATGGGATCAAAAGATAGGGTATACTTTTCTTCTATAAATTATCCTTCAATGCTTTAAGTTCCCTTTCATGATTATTGGCTAAGTATTTAATCCCCTAATTGTACTTTCATTCCTTAGTTAATGGAGGGAAATGGAAGAACATGTCCCAATAACCAATGTGATAGGAAATGTGATGATTGTTGTATTAATATGACAAAGATGATTACGGGATTAAAAGATGATTAATATTTTGGAAGACGTTCACTATTTTGGGAACCCTATTTGATCGAGGTAAATAGATTACGGTGGTATTTTCTTTGAGGAGTAAAGGATGAATTATAATTTGATATATCGATGAATTTAAGGTGAACTTATGGAATTATAGGTTACTTAGGGAAATGATTGACCAATATTGGGGAAAATATCTTTTGGTTATTTACATTTGTTATAAGATGTTAGGAGTAGTTGATGTTGTTTGGAGAGGAACGATAAAGTTTATCTTGGAAGACTATGTTATCAAGTCATTCTTGTATTTGGTTTTCAATCTTAGTTTGGTTTATTTTGAGGATTTTTAAGGATATTTATTTACAGAATGGTCTATGATGAACATTGGGTAGTACCATGGAACTTTGAATATTTAAAGTAGTTTACCTTCCTCTAGGATTCTTTATATTGGAAGAGTTGTTTTATCATACCCTTTCTGTTTTTTGGATAATGTATAAAGATAGAAGAAATAGATAGTTAATCTTTGGTGGATTATTTTATTCTCTATATGATGATTCTTGTGCTTTGAAAAGACCATGTAGTTTTGAATGCTCATCGTTTGGAGAAAATATCAGTTTTGGTAGAAAATTATTAAAGGATGAAACTCTTGTTTAAGGTAGGTATATTTCCTTATGATTTTATTCTATGTAGTAAATTAATTTGTCAAAACTATGAAAAGGAATGTAAAACAAAAACATTGTCTGTTAACGTTTCATACTGGGTAATTAAAGACCATTTATACACGTCATAAGTTTGTAATTTTCTTATTGTTAACATTCTCTTAGTCATGTTTTCTATCAATCTACCTCATAACTTGAACCTTTTTTATTCCATATCCCTGTTTTCCTACATGGAATCCTAGTATGGGTTAACTCGGGTAGCCTTTGAACTTCCTTTTCGTTCTTTTAAAGTAATATTGTTACTGACTCTTTTTCCGATGTGGGACTTTCAATGAAATTTCAAAACCCAATTTTAAAAATTGCGAGGACGTAATTTATTAAGGGGGGAAGAGTGTAACGACCAGAAATTTTGAATAAATCATGTTTCCTAATTTTTTGTGTTATTCTATTTTTTATTTTTATTTTTATTTTTTTATACTCAACAAAACTGTTTCATTGGATAACATGAATATAATTAAAATGAGACTGTGGGGTTTTGACTGTTATATGACCATTGGTCAATATGACTACTGGAAACTAAAAATTTCGATATTTGTCTCTAAATACAAGTGATCTTGGTTAATTAATATAGAAAGAAGATTTTATGGCCTCACCCTGTAGTCTTGGACCGATTGAAGCCCATCTAATAGAACATGGGATGGAGGTAGCAACACTATGCTTTGCTCTGGACGAAACCCAAGCCAAACATCATCGTGTGAATCTAGAACGAAATCTCTTTCGTGATAAGGTCAAAATGATTGAAATTAATACTCGTGTGATGTTGGCCAAGCCTCCCTCCGATTCTCTCACCTTATCACACCTTACACATTGGTCCTATGCTGGTGTAATAAGGGGCTGTATAAGGAGATCGTAACTTCCTTGTGTAATCCTTTGTATTAAATTAAAAATTTTATTTATCTTATGATGAGATTTATGAATTTAAAAATGTCCGGATAAATATAGTATGCATATTTTTGGTGAATTTTAGAGAAAGGATATTTTGAAAAATGTTTTTGTAAACCTTAAATAATTAAAAATGTGTAATGATTTTCAAAAAATGGTCTTCTACAATTATGTTCAGTACAAAATTTTGAGTCTAATAAGATCAACATAATTTTTAATGAATAGTAAATTATGAATAGTTATTTTATGCTTAGGATTAGTAATGTGACCAAATGGATTAGTAATCTCACTTAAATAAAGCATTAATATAATCTAGGCACCTATATTAAATAATTTGATTCAATAAAATGGTTAAATAAAAGTTTCATAAATTATTAGTCAAGTATTAGTTTTTCAGGTGAATAGTGTTTTTTAATTGAAAATTTAATTAAAAATATTTAGAAAATTATTTTTATAAAATGGATTTCATTTTTGAACTCAGAGCATCGATATTATGTTAAGGTAATTTCTGGGGACTTTTCTGAAAAAAATGAATTTTCGGTTTATAGTGTATTTATTTAAAAATTAAATTAAAAATATTTAGAAAATTATTTTTATAAAATGAGTTTATTTTTGAAATCATTGAATCAATATTTGGTTAAGGTGAAATTTTAGAGTTTTTTCTGAGAATGTTGAATTATCGATGAATAGTGAAAATATAGTTTCTAAGTTACGGGTGTCTAATGACATCATTAAATGATGTATTAAGGATGTAATAAATATGGTCGACTTATGAATTGTAAGATAAGGTATGAGGTGTCCCATGTGTCCAATACCGTGGGAAAATACCAAGGGAAATCCCATGGTTTTTCCAAAACCACTAATTAGTTGTACCTTGGCCATTAATGCCTGATTCCCTTACTTTCCCTATAAATACCAAGCCATCCTCTCATCCATTCGACTCCCAACTCTCCCCCAACGATGATCTGGTCTCATTACCTCCCAAGGAGTCCTTACAATGTGCCCCCAATACTTCATGGTCCCAATCATTGAGTTTTAAGAGTTACGTTTTAATGTAAGGGATCCTACCTCTCTGTATCTTTTCAAGTAATCTTATTTATGTCATTTCATTTATGATCCATTCTCTTATGATGTAGGATGTTCTTTTATATTACACTTACTTACCATTTCATGTTCATATGATGATAGACCCCCTCATTCTCTCATCAATTCATTTTAAGAATGTTTAAATGACGCCGTTAGGCTATCGAATTTTTAAGGGATTCGTTCACCTTTCTCGTTTTTTCAAAGTTCTACTTTCATGTCAAGTCTTTCATGTTCTTTTTATTATGTTGGGATATTATCACTATATATATCATTCTGATATTTTATTTTCATATGATTAGAGACCCTATTTGATCTCTTCAATTCATTTTTGTTGATGTTTAGGTGACACCGTTAGGCTGCCGAATTTTTAAGGGATTCGTTCACCTCTCTCATTTTTCAAAGTTCTACATTCATGTCAAGTCTTTCAAGTTCCTTTTTATTATGTTGGGGTATGATATCTATAAATATCATACTGATATTTTATGTTCATATTATGATAGACCCTATTTGATCTCATCAATTCATTTTTGTTGAAGTTTAGGTGACGCCGTTAGGCTACGGAATTTTTAAGGGATTCATTCGCCTTTCTCAATTTTCAAAGTTCTACTTTCATGTAAAGTATTTCAAGTTCCTTTTTATTATTATGAGGTATTATCATTATATCTATCATACTTATCTTTTATATTCATATGATGAGAGACCCTATTTGATCTCGTCAATTCTTTTTTTGAAGTTTAAGTGATGTTGTTAGGATACCGAATTTTCATAAGAGAAATCTTATTTTTGACTTCCTTTCATGTTCTTCCTTTCATAAGGTGTATCTTTCAAATTTCATTACCATGTTCCTAAATCCTTTATATTCTGTTCCCTTACTATTTTATGGATCATTTATTAGTGGGTGACCCATGTCCCCTCTCTTTTCAATGTTTTATAAAACCTCGTTACATAGCCGTTATGCTGCAGAATTTTCGTCTCAAAATGATTCTCTCTTATCCTCAAATTCATTTATTTTATTAAGTGAATACTCAAAGCTCTTTCTTAGAAATGGGTATTCACATATATACCAAAATTTTCTATTTTAAATTCTGGTATTTACATACATGAGACCCACTTTCCCTTTCTGTGGGTTTAAACTGACATAAAGATCATGTCTTTAAAGATATTTTTAAAACGTTATGATTATGAAATGAAACCAATTTATTTTATGCTATATGGGTTGTTTATGAAATTTTTTATGATGATATATGTGGCTCACATGATAATAAATACAAATGAAGGGTGAACCCTGATAGCACTTCAATGCATTGGGTAAAGACTTAATCTCTAGAGATGATCATTTAGACTAATACCTTAGTGAATAACTTTGGTAATTTTTATTGACACCTTGGGGATGGACCATGGTGAAACGAAAATGACTGTCTTTGTTAAATGATGAATCCACATCTTCTAGTTATGAAAAACGTTATTCTTATTATGATATGCCTCATGATTTCTTTCTCATGCCTTAAAGTTCTTTTTCATGACATTCTTGATGTATCTCAAGTTCACATGTTAATTGTTGCCCCATGTTTCCCATACTAGGCCTTCTGCTCACCCTTTCTTTTGATGTATGTCCCCAGGTTATGAGATGCCGTAATGATACTAGGAAGAACATATGGAGAAGCCTTTCAAGTGTTTAAGAAGAATGTTTTTTTGTTTCATGTATTAAGTTCCTGGTTTCCAAGACACACAACCTTAAAGATCATCAGTTTTGTATAATGTAATGAAATTTTATGTGACAAAAAGGCGGGATTCTATACGTTTGGTTCCAAGGATATGGCCAAATGGATGTAATTGGTAATAGTGGGCCTGGGTCTGGTCCGACTCAGTTGGACCGACATGGCCCGACCCCATCTGGGCCGACCTGGTTTCGGTCGTCCCGACCTGACCTGTTTGGCTAGCCTACCCTTTGGGTTCGGCCTGGAACATTGGGCCCAGCACAGTAGGCCGCGAGGGGCCACATAGGGCCGAGAGGGCATAGACCAACTACGAGGGCGCGAACCGACGACAAGTATGCACAAGGGAGGTTCAACGCAGAGGGCGCCGCATGGGCGGCTCGGTCCAGAAGTCACCGCAAGGGTAGAGTGCCCCGCGGCACGTCGTTGGTTCATGCTGGAGGGCGTTGCGAGGGGGGTTCGTCCGGGTGGGTGTCGCGTGACCGGTTCAGCCGGGAGGGATCTACAAGGGCGTAATGGCTCGAGAGACCGGCGGGCAGTGTAGCTGGGGCAGTTCGGAGGGAGCTGCGAAATCGGTTCGGTCGGTAGGAGGTACAGCCAGTGTGCGGAGTGACCAAGGTGGCACAACAGGCGGGAGGCGCCAGGTGGGTAGCGTGACCGGCGGGCGACACACTTTGGCCTAGTGCAGCAGAGGCGGTTTGACCAGGGCGCCAGAGCATTGCTGGGGTGGCGCGGGTTGCAGAGGTCGTGGGGGTGCGACCATTTCCATCACTGCATTCGACGCCGTTTTCACCTACCTCCATTTTGAAGAACACCACAAAGAAGAATGGAAGGGGGTGATGGTCCATGTTAGGTTGTCACACACCCTCCACATTAAGAGTGGTAGAAAGAAGTCTTCATGAAAAAAAAACAAAGTTCAAGAATGGATGATTTTTTTAAAACATCAATTCCCATAATCCCTCGATAATTTCTATTCCCAACCCCACAATGGAAAATATGGGAGAATACGGGAACTGTAAATCAAATAATGATATAATCCTTACAACGTCCCCCAATAATTTATTCCCAACCTGCAAGGAAAAACTCCATTGATCAACTTGATAATAAGTTGATTCACATTCTTTTTTTAGAAGGAATTAATCAAGAGAAAACAATCGTACATAATTAATAAACCTACTTTGTTCAATGTTTGTGGACATTGGCACAAGAAGGTAGACATCGATTCGTTGTAGATGAACACTTCCTATGTCAAAGGATTTTCCGAGGAAGAAGGTTGAATTCATCCAGGTTCATCATGGAGGAAGCGATCTTTATTAGAGAAGATTTCTCCAAAGTGATCATATTCTCCCCAATTCCACCAAATAAAAGAGATGAACAATAATAAAAGGTGTTTCCCAAATTTCATTTTAGCCACAAATCAAATTGGATTAAATTAAATTCACACAATTAAGTGGTGCCTTTGAAATATTAATGGTATTGTGTTGGCACAACTAAGGTGGAGGAGATCAAGAGGCTCTCCCCCATTAAATGTGGGAGTTTTGTGTTTCTCTAATTTAATGTGGGTTTTCAATGGGGGTTAATCCCGGGTGGACCCTACCACCATAATCTTTGATGCGAGGTTCTGGTTTGGGTGGTCCCCACCACCTTAACCTATCAGGGGAGGTTAAGGTTTGGTGGTCCCCACATCCTACTTCCACATGGATGTAATTTTCCGGTGGACACCACATGAAATATCCACATGGATGTTCAAAATAAAAAAAAAGAAGTTTAATTTTTTTTATTTCCACAAAAAAACCCAAAAAATTAGTTTTCCCCCATCCATCATCCATCGAGGAGAAAGTCCTTTTAAGAGAAAATAGTCTATAAAAGTTGAACGGTTCCATCAGATATCAATTCTAAGCAGCAGTTAAAAAGTAAAAAAACCCGCTAGTACTTTTATTGAATGTACCCGATCAAAACATTATAAATTTAATATAGGCACATAGGGCCTCAGAATCACATGCCGTCATTTTCTGTGGACTCCTAAAATTCCCATTTAAATAAAAAAATATTTATATTGATATTATGGGTCTTTACATTCTCCCCACCTCAGGGCTCTACATCCCCACAATCTACAACTCAACTAGGTAAACAAGTGGGGGTAATGAGCATGCATCTGTGCCTCCCACTCCCATGTTATCTCTTGGAGGTTCCCACGCTGCCAGTGAACACGCACCTGAGGTATCTACTGTCCATGAAGTACCTGCTCCTGTTGATCCTCAATGTCCTCTAAAACCTCCATAAAATTCTCCCCATTGTCGACGTCCATCTCTCCATGGTTGATGATGTGAGAAGGGTCGGGAATGTATCTCCTTATCCAGGAAACGTGGAAGACGTCGTTCAACCGATGCAACTGTGTTGGAAGAGCTAAGTGGTATGCACCCTCAGTATATCTAATGAGGACCTGGAATGGTCCGATGAATCTCAAAGATGACTTTCCGCCTCAGCAAAATCTTTGTAGACCTCGTCGGGGTGAGACTCGTAGAACGATGTGGTTGCCATCCTCGAACTCCAAAAGTCTCTGTCTTCTGTTAGCATACGACTTTTTCCAACTATGTGTAGTCTTCATAAACACCTGGATGATCTGCACCTTCTCTGTGGTAGCCCATACCATTTCTGGTCCCACTAGTGCTGACTTTCCTGGGTCTGTCCAGCACAAAGGTGATCTGCACAGTCACCCATACAACTCCTCGAAAGATTCCATACCAATGGAGGAGTGGTATCTTTTGTTGTATACAAACTCCACCTAAGGTAACTGATCATCCTAGATGCGACCAAATTCGAGGACACAAGCGCAGAGCATGTCTTCGAGGTTCTGAATGGTCCACTCAGTCTGGCCATCTGTCTGAGGATGGAAGGCAGTGCTCAAACGAAGCTGCATCCCAAAGCCTTCTACAACCCCTTCCATAGTCATGAAGTAAATCATGCATCATGATCAGAGATAATCATTTAAGATACTCAATGTAGCTACACGATCTATTGCACATAGAGGTGTCCCAAGCTCTCTACCGAACCTCTCTCTCTGATCGATAGGAAGAAGGCCGACTTGGTGAGTCAATCAATGATCACCCAGATAGAGTCATTACCCCTTGATGTACGGGGAATTCCTGTCACAAATTACATGGATATCCCATCCCACATACACTCTGGGACCTCTAAAGGCTGAACCATTCCTGCGGGTACCTGATGCTCCACCATCACTTGTTGGCAAGTGAGGCACTGAGAAACAAACTCTTCTACAACTTTCTTCATTCTTGGCCACCAGTACTATCATCAGAGATCATTGTACATCATCTCCACTTCTGGATTTATCACTAGAGTGGATGTGTGGAACTACCTGAACACTTCCACTTGTAGTGACACTAGTACCATGGTACATCTTCTGAAGACAATTACTTTCTCCCCACCTTCAAAAAATCCATCAGGTGCATGTCCTGTGGATATATGAGCACATCGTGTCATGCAGTCAGTGTCCCCATGTTGCGCCTCCCTGACTCGCTGATGAAGTGGGAGAGTGACTGTAAGAGACTGAAGAAATGTTGCCCCATCTCTATCCACAAAGGGTATCTGCAATGTTGATAGCTACTCTGTCACTTCTCCTAGTAGCTGTATACCAGATCTCATGATGCGTGCATCTCCAATAATGTTCATTTTTCCTAGAAGTATAGACTACCAAAAATTTGTAGTCCTGGAGAAAGTCAAGACAAAGTCATTGTCTCAAGTACTGGTCCTTCTAAGGGAAGATATACCTGATATTCTTGTGATCAGAGTACATTGTAAAAAGTTCTCCCATCAGATAGTGTCCCCACATATTCAAGGCGTAGACCACTACTGCAAACTCCATGTCAAGGGTATTGTAGGTCTACTCATTTTGTGTCATCTATCGAGAACCATATGTGATCACTGCTCACTCCTGCATCAGGACACATCTGATTCTGGTCCCTGATGCTTTGTAGTAGACAACATACCCAATGCCTTTTTAGAGGCATAAATTTGGGGGCACTAGTTAGCCTTTGCCACAACTCCTAAAAGCTCTGAATGCATATCCACGACCACACAAATGGTTTACCGTTCTTCATCAATGCTGATAGTGGTGCTACATCTCTGGAGAATTCTAGAACAATCATACAGTAATAACCTGCCAAACCCAACAAACTTTGTACCTCCGTCACACTCCTGGGTGGCTCCCAAGAAATTACCTCCTCAATCATTGCTGGATCTATTGCAACGCTACCTACGATATGACATGAACTAGAAAGTGAACCTCTCAGATCTATAAATGGCACTTCGAGATCTTACAATAAAGCTGGTGCTCTGGTAGTCTGTCAAGTACTACCAGAAAATGATAGTTATGCTCCTCCTACGTAGTCGAGAGTATCAGAATGTTGTCGATGAAAACAATGAAAAAGAAATGATGTAATGGCGTGATGATTCTTTTCATGAGTCACATGACCACTGCTAGAGCGTTGGATAGGCTAAAAGGTATAACAAAGAACTCATAGTGGCTATACCGACATCTGAAATATGTCTTCTACACATCATCTTCTTGAACACTGAGCTGGTGATAGGAGGATCTATGGTATATCTTCGAGAACCACCATGCTCCCATCAGCTGATCAAGGAGGAAATAAACACTTGGGAGTGGGTACTTGTTTTTTCACGGTCACCTGGTTCAGGATCTGGTAGATGACACAAAGCCTCAAGCTCCCATCCGCCTTCTTCGCGAGCAGAATTAGGGTTTCCCTAGGTGAAACACTGAGCTGGATGAATCCCTTCCCCTCCAAGTCGTTTTTATGTACATGTAGATCACAAATCCCCACGAGAGCCATATGATATGCTGGTGTAGATATCAGTGTAGTCCCAGGGTACATGTTAATGTAAATGTCCTCCAATCTATGAGGAGGGAGACATGGGTCATCATCAGGAAAGATATCTGCATACTGGTCCACCACTAAAGGATAGCTATGACTCTCCACATCCACTATTTCGAGGGTAATGCAAGCCAACTGATATGTGATCGACTGAAACCTCCTTCGGGTAAGTCTGTCTTATGATGCAAAGGCTCCCTTCTCGCCAGTGAAGGAAAACCTGGTCCCATCCATGTGGACACACCACACTTTGTGCCTAATACAGTCAATCTGGGCAAGGAATATAGATAAACAATCTATACCCAAGATGATGTCGTAAGGCCTCCACGCTTCTACTAGGAGATTAAAACTGATGCTCTCGCCTCCTAGAGTAAGCTCATACAGCTGGAAGTAGTTCATAATCGTCGAATTTTCTCACGTAGGAGTCTCTTTCCATAGGGATCGAGCCAATGACTCTGTCAGAATCTCTGAGCTTCGAATGAGGGAAGTGGCAATGAATGAAAACTGACACCTATGTCTATATGAACTTTATCTAAGTTGTAATAGACACAGATGGGACATTGTATCTTCTCTGGAGTGTTGTGATCATAGGCCTCAGCTACCTGGAGCTTAGCTGTCCTTTATCCACCAGTTCCCTATGGTCGGGGTGGACCTCCTGGTGGTGGTGGTGGTAACATCTCGAAACGTCACCCACTGCCAGCTGCACGACCCTCTCCTTTTCTACGTCCAAGTTCTCCCTATGGACCACTTTGATCGAATCTCTATCTCTACCTGAGCGGTCCTTCAACAATCTTCTGATCATCTGTATAGATGATCAGACAGTCATGAGCCATGTGACCTGGCCCGCCAGATGAGTAACACTACCCGCTCCTGGCATGTCTGTCTCTTCTTAGGGTGCCCCGCACAACCGATCTTGAGTCATGTGGTCATCCAATTGTAGGTATGGTCCTCTTAGACCTCTAGGACATATGTCTGCTGCCAGCTGCAGAAGACTCCTCTATGTGCTGACTGGTGGTGGATCTCACTGCTGAATACTGCTCAGCAAAGAAACTCTCCACCTGGAGGGCTCTCTCTAACTCCCCTGCCTGCGTCGGGATTTTGTGCGAGATCACCAAAGCCCTGATCTCCCTCTTGAGTCCCTAATCAAAGGTCTGAGCTTTAAAGAATGGGTTATGTACCGTATCGGTGGAGTAGTGTGAGAGGTCCATGATCCTAACTGAGTAATGAGATACATTCATGCTTCCCTAATGCAGATGAAGTATCTATTGTATGCGCATTGCGTATAGAGTTTCTGGGACAAACTCTGCCTGAAATAGGATCTCTAAGTCTTCCTTAAGAAGAATCGAATCTTCGTGAACCTGGAGCATCAAGATCCACCATCTGCCCATTGCTTCCTGTAGAAGGTTGGAAGCAAGAATTACCACGAGGTCAGCTTGTGTCCCTACTAGCTGAAGAATCTCACCATAGCCTCCATCCAATCCTCAACCTCCTGTTGGTCCATCTCTCCCATGATCCTGGGTGGCCTCTGGTGATGGGACTCATGAAACGCACTCAAGCAGCATGAATCGTCTGCTGCTGGTGCTAGTGGCATCGGTGTCCCAACGGGGAGTAGTACTGTTAGTTCCACCACTGGTGGATATATAGGAAATGGTATCTTCATTGAGGCCTCATCACTCGGTGTCCTATCAGTGTGTACAACTCTCGGAACTCTAACTGGTTGTCTACATGGAGGCATCCTGAACGAAACACATGTGACACTGTCAAAAGATTATATCTGGTGAGCTGACCAGGTTGTACTGACATAAAGAAAACATTTTAAAACACAGACACTATCAGTGTTTTCGTGCACCGAGCTAGAAATCAGATGTCAGGGTCCCGGTGTATGGATACGTCAGCTGTCACACCAACACTGAAATCCTTGAACTAGAAACTACACTAATTAACCTTAACACTATTTCTTCACAAAAAAGATCAGAGTTCTTAGTTCTGTAGTAGAACCAACTCTTCTGATGCCAATTTGTCACGAATCATCTCACGAGGCCTGTTCCATGACTTCTCGAAGCCCGCCATCCATAGGCCAGTGGCTAGTTACTAGCACCAATGCCATAATTCCCTAAAACTATGAATGAATTTATTTTAGAACCTGTAATTCCCACAAATGAAAATGCACAACCGGATGTAACACCATGTAAACTATATTTCAAAAGAGTGATGAAAGTAAAAGGGGCCAGAATACAAGCCCCACTGGAATGTACAAGTACAACATAAATGCAATACAACTGAAGAAAAATAAAAGTCAACAACTAGATCATCCTCGGAGGTTCCTACCTGAAGGGTAGGTACATATTGTCCCATCAGCACTCCATGTTCGTCTGTATCCTCCGTGTACCAAAAATACTTATGGTCCACCTATGTGTACCATCCAGTCCTGGTATTCTCAGCCTTAATCAGCGATGTCTGTCGTCTGCATCCAACATAACAATGTGCGGGCATAGCCAGTGCAGGGGTGAGTATAACGATACTCTATAGGGTCCCCCAGACCCTCAAGTTCTCAAAATATTCAATAAGGATAAACCGAAAGTATGAAAACAATAGATAACTATATATAGGTATATGCACAAAAATATACCTATGTTATCAAGTAATCTATCCCCACCATGAAGAAAAAAAGGTACTCACTTAGCTCAACCATGATTTTATTTTAGGGGTAGTATCAAGTAACATCCTTAGTCATAATATCGAAACCTTGACTTCCAGAGAACACCTACTCAATCGAGTATAGTGGGCCGACAGTGAAACCAAGCGCGCTTACCACTAACCGTATACTGCTGAGGTACTCCTCTAATCGAATACCATTGGTCTGTCGCATCAAACAGAGATGCCCCCCACTGTGGGTTTGCCGCGTCACCGAGAACGCTACCCCTCATAGCCTACTAAGGTACTCCTCCTGTCAAGTACCTTCGGTTTGTCGCGTCACCAAGGGCACTCCTCAATCGTGGGTCTTCCAGGACACCATGGCGCTCCACACAGGGTTACTAGAGTCACTCCGAGTAAAACAGTCAACAGTCGTCAGGTCTAAGCCAGCTACTAGGTCTCAGCACTATGCTCGCTCGTCTCCGGGAGGATCTGCTCCATGAGCTACTGGTCGATACTCTAACTATCAGGAAGTCCCATGAATAAGTATCTCAATGGTCTGACATGTCAAAGGGGTCTCAACGCAAAAGATGGTGGGTCAATCTAATGCTCGGTCTGTGAGTTATTTGCTTTATAGTCCCAGGGGCCCGATTGGATTCGTGCACAATCCAATCAGACCATATCTCAACTATACCCCAAACTACAGTGGGGTAAACTCAAGGGACCGTAATGATCCACAATTACCAGTACTGGTGAAGGTTCTTAAAAAGGATGTTTGATTCCAAAGATGTGGTAAAAATAAAGTAAAGGTTCGTTGTGTGCCCGGGTTTGGTCCAACATGTCGGATCAACCCGGCCCAACCTAGTCTGGGCCGACCCGGTTCGGGTATACCCAGCCTGAACAGTTGGGTATGGCCCAGCCTGTTTGGCCCATCCCTGTAGGTCGTGAGGGACCGCGGAGGGCTAAGAGCATGTGGATCATCTGTTTGGCTGCGCGAGGGAGGTTCATCCTGGAGGGCTCTGCGTGGGCGGTTCGGCCCGGAGGGAACTGTGAGTGCGGCTCAGCCTGGGGCATGGGGCGAGTTCCCCCTAGAGGGAACCGTGAGGCCAGTTCTGCTGGGAGGGTTCCGCGCGGCCGGTTCTAGCGGGAGGGCACCACGAGGGCGTGATGGCTCGAATGATATGAATTTGGAGGGACCCAGGGCAGCTCAGTGGTAGCCGCGACGCTGGTTCGGTCGGCGTGAGGTGCGGCTGGCAGGAGGTGCAGCCGGTGGCCAGCGCAGCAACGCGGCAGCGCGGTTCACCCCGTTGCGGCAGAGCCGGTTTGGCCGGGGCGCTGGTGCGGTGCGGGGGGAGCGCGGGTCATAGAGGTCGCGGGTGGTGTTGTCGTCTTTTCCTTCAACGCCGTTGTCGCCTTCCTTCATTTTCAAGAACACCACATAGAAGAACAATAGGGGGTGTCGTGCAATGTTACTTTGTCCTGCACCCTCTGCATTTAGAGTGGTAGCAAGCGTTCTTTATGAAAATAATCAAAGAACAAGCATGGAATATTTTTTTAAAACATCAATTCCCATAATCCCTTGATAATTTCTACTCCTAATCCCGCAAAAGAGAAAAGGGGGAACATGGGAAGTGTAAATAAAATTAAGAAATAACCCTGAAAACTTCCCGCAACAATTTATTCCCAACCCGCAAGGAAAACATGCACGGATCAACTTGATGGTAAGTTGATCTGCATTCTTTGATTTTATAAGGAAATAATCAAGGGAATAAAATCATGCTTAATTAAAAACACTACCTTGTTCAATGTTGGTTTACATTGGCGCGAGATAGTGGACATTGATTCATTGCAGAAGAATACGTCGTACATCGAATGATGTTCCAAGGAAGACGGTCGATGTCGTCGACGTTCTTCATGGAGGAAGCAATCTTCGTTGGAAAATATTTCCCCCAATATCTCCTCCTCCCCCAAATTCCACAAAATAAAAGAGATAACCAATAATTAAAGGAGTTTCCCCAATTTAATCATAGGAACAATTCAAATTAGATTCAATTAAATTGGCTCAATTAAGTTGTGTTGTGGAAAGATTAATGGTATGTGCATTGGCACAATTATGGTAGAGGAGGTCAAGAGGCTCTCCCTAATTAATTGTTGGAGTTGAGGGTTTCTCCCATTTAAAGGGGGTATAAGGGGTTTAAATCCAAGGTGGTCCCCCCACCATAACCTCTCATGGGAGGTTATGGTTTGGGTGGTTCCCACCACCTAAACCTCTCATGGGAGGTTAAGGTCTGAAGATCCCCACATTCAACATCCACATGGAGGTTTAGTTCCAGTAGACACCACCTGAAATATCAACATGGAATCTCAAAATAAAATAAAATAAATTTATTTTATTTGATTATTTCCAAGAAAACCCCAAAAAACTAACATTCTCCCTTTTCCATATGTCGTCGAAGTGAAAGTATCCTAAAGTGAAAACTAGTGTTGTGAGTTCAAAGGTGCCCTCTAATTTCAATTCTGAGAACCTGTTCAAAATTTATAAAACACTGCTACTACGTTTACTGAACATACCTGAAAAAAACATCAGAAATTGATCCCATGCACCGTGGGCCTCGGAATCACGTGCCGTTAAATTCTACGGACTCGTAAAATTTACATTTAAAAAAATAAATATAAATATTATATGCAAATTCTGGGTCCTTACAAATTATATGTGTGAATATGTGTTATGGAAGCTTGAGGAAAAAATGAAGCAGATTTACCTTGACATATTTTAACATTAATATGTAAAATTAAATTTCATGGAAGCACTTTTTTTAAGGGAGTGTGTGTAATTACCAAAAATTTATCATTGGACCATTGATTCTAAATATGTGAATTTTTTATAAATAGTAAAGTAGTATTATTCAAATTACATGGGACACATAATTTCCATTCTGATAATTTAGTAATATAAAATTGGAAATTAATTTTAGGGAAAAATACATCCCAATGAATTGAATATATTACCAAGGGATAAAAATTAGAAAATATAGTAACTATAATATTAATATTTTGATATACTTTATCACCTAGAATAATCTTAGTCATGAATAACACTGAATAAATAATTTAAATTTTCTGAAATGAAACATTCAATTCTGAAAGTCATTATATATATACAACCATGATTGTAACTATATTTTACTAATGAATTACTAAAGTATGGGATTTTTTATAGAAGGTGTTGATCCCATATGATCATTACAAATCTTACCATTGAAATAAAAATATGTCCGTTAGAGTAATATTATAACTATAAAGAATAATAATATTAGTGTTTTAATAGTATTCACAACTGTGGAAATTTATATTATTAATTATGTATTTTAAAAAATAAAGATAGCATATATTTATATCGTAAAACATGTTATCAATTGTTTTTTAAATATTTGAGTCGATTTTAGATTATTTTGTATAAAATATCTGCATTATAATTTTTTTTATAGAAAATAAATAATATTTAAAATAAAATTAATTTAATAATTTTTTTAAAAAATTGTATTAAATATAAATACAAAATCAATGTAATTTTATGCAAATATTCATAATTTTTCAATGGGTCATAAATTTGATCATAATGTTAAAAATTGGTATTTTGATTCATTTAAAATTGAAATTTAATGAAAAATGAAATTTCACATATTTACAGGTTGATTTTCATAAATTTTTTTTCTAATTTTGAAATTAAATTTCAAAAAATGGTGTGAATAAAATTTTCGTAATTTTTAAAAATTGTATATTTTTTTTGATTGTGATATACAACAAAATATTTTAATTTTACAAAGAAGAAAAAAAACAGAAAGATTCATTGATGATGTCAGTGACCAATCTCCTGTAATCACATTTAATAATTAATTATTATTGTTACACGATTCATCATTGTTCATAGGTCATAATCAAAAACAATAATCTAATTAATATAATATTTAAAAAACACACTTCTCCTCCCCTTATAAAAACCACATTTCCCAAACCCTTATCCCCACAAATTTTAAAATACATTTCATTCCAAATAACATTAAAATTAAGTCCTCATATCTCCCATATTTAATGATAAGCCTCATTCAAATAAAAATAAATAATAAAAGGGTCATTTAGGTATATAATAAAAAAATACATTATTGGTAGAATTTATTAGCCTATAATGATAATTTTAATTTTTTATCATCATTATAATCTAAAAAAATCGATTAAACTTGAAATAATTAATATTTTATCCTAAATATACATGATCTTTCATGTTTGCATGTAATATCTATCTTCTATCATTTTATATTCACAATAAAAAAATGAAAACAATTTTCACATTATGGATTTTTCACCACCTTAGTAAACAATAAAATTCATTTTTCTCAACTCCATTCATAAATGGTAGAATGAATAATATTATTGTCAAATGTGATGAAAATATGTATAATATATATTGGTTAATTTTATAATGTTTTTATTAATAATATATTATGTTAAGAAAATTTAGTTCATGATGACCAGGAAACTACATGAATAAAATTATTGTTTGCTGCAATATGTTTAAATTAATTAATATTTTCTATTTCACTATACATATGGAAATTTGTTTCAGTTTAAAATTTTTATGCATATTTGATTCATTTATTTTTATTTCTTGATTTAGAGTCCCATTTTACAAGAAATCGAATAATTGTGAAAAAATTTATCTGATCTTGGAATCATGATATAAATGATTTCAAGATAGTAAAAAAATGATTATTAAATCATATGATAATAAAATAACATAAAATATTTAAAGTAAATTAAATATATATGAATATGTTTCATAATTTTATTTTTAATAAATCTAATTTTATTATTCTAGATGTTAAGTGTATGTGTATAATTAATCATGAGATATGGTAAGGGATCAGTTATGAATAAAAAACAATTAGGTTATTAATTATTTATAAATAGTTCATACACCCTCCGTAATTATTTAATTTACTCTAAAATATTACATAAATTTGTCTCACACATTTATAAAAAATTTAACTAACCATTCCATGAAAAAGACATAGATGTTGTAACGGTTCCTTCATTGTTTATATTGTCATGATGAACAGAATAATGTGAAAATCTATATTTTATTACAATGATTCAGGTAAAACATTGTTGAATGTTTTTAAAATTACAAGATTTTTGAAAACACAAAAATTATAATAGATAATAATTTAATTGAATATTAGTTTTTTTGGAAATTCATTTTCTATAAAACACATTAATGATTCATTAACATTATCATAAAACCCCATATAAAAGAAATACTTCCAAAAAAATTATCTACTCCCTTTATTGTATTCAATTCAAATGGAATTAATTTTCATCTTATATATTTATTATTTATAAATTAACATATGAGAATTATTTAATACTTTATTTTAGGAAATTCAATAATATATTATATTTTGTAATTGATAAGACATGATTATATATCCAATTTATTTCCTTATGGGATTTCTAATTATTATGAATTATGATACATTTCCTTTTTTGAACACTTATCCATTTACATGTTATGATGTGTTCACATTCATAGAATTTATATCACCCCATGATTTTGAAAATAATATTTTTATTGCATGCATGAAATGCTGAGTGTCTACAAAACACCAATTTTTTTACCTAGATTGTAAAAATAATTTAACCACCCACGAGATTTGAATTTTGAAAAACTAACATACATGGTTTGGATCAGTATGTAATTTAGAGATTGACCTGGCCAACAAAATATTTGGTGAATACTAACAAACCCATATGAATAGTAATGTTACCCTTATGAATAGTGACATAATCTTATGAATAGTAATATCACCTATAATAGTAATATAAATAGGAATTATGTGAATGTATTAAGTACCTATATTTTTGAATAAGTAAATAAATGTTTTAAAAATTGTACTATTTATGTAAAATGTGATATTAATTAAAAATTAAATAATTAATATTTCAAGAACTATTTTTGAGAAATGGAATTCACATGTGTATTCAAAACATAAAAAAATGGTAAGGGAGAATTTTTGGTATTTTTATGAACTACCTGAATTTTTGGTTGAATAGTACAAACTAATACAAGCGTTTATCATTAATGTTTTATGTAACGATTCAACATCACTTAAAATAACCAAATAAATTTCATAACCATGTAATATTATAGATATTAATTAATAAAATATAAAATCAATTATGGACTTAAACATTCATCTTACATTATCTAACAAACTCTTTTACTAGTGATCTGATCATGGATATTATGAAAATGAGGAGTCCTAAACAATGAAATTTACTCCCTTAACCCATCTAATAGGCCTTGAATGAACATAATAAAGGAATAATAAATGATATAAATTTATAATGGGTTATGTAAATTTTAATTAAGGAAACTCATTTAGTTATTCATGTCATTATGATCATGCGAAGAACACCTTTGGATTTAAGGTAAGGTATCCCCTCCTTCAATTTTATTCAAGAATCCTCCAAATGTTAGGTCCTTTAATTTTTAATAAATAATGATGGGTTATGTTTTAGCACATCACCATACTTCCATAATGATATATAAATTAAAGGATACCCATTTACCAGTCATTAAGCTATCACAAGATCAACAGTTACATGTGAAAATGATTGTATGGTTTCTTTAGCTCACTTCCATTTTTTAAGATATTTTGTATTAACTACTACTACATGAGTATAGTATATGTATACAACCCATTGATGTAGAATATCATCAATCACAATATTTTTATTATATTAAATGTATCATTTGATTATTATTAATTCTGGGTCACATGATTCAATTGATTTCAATGTTTTAGGTTTTTTCTACCAGAACATCTATTTTCTTTCAGGTTGCATTTATTCGCTACTCACCTAAATGAAATTATTATATTATTATATTTACTCCTCATAAATTCTATTTGAATTTTATTTATATTATTAAAATAAAATATTTATTTATTTTATTGGGATTTCAACGTTTTAAATGAATAATTCAAAAACACATTTCTGAAATGCAAATCCGATTCAAGGAACTTCTCATATTCTCACCTGTTTGAAATTCTCGTGATAATATATTTCAAGCCATATTTATCTATCTAAAATAATAAAACTTAATATGAAATATCTTTTTTTTAATTTATGGTTTTATAATAGAATACATGCCTTTACGCTTTAGAATACATTAATATATATCTTGAACCACACTAAAATGTTTTATTTCTAAAGATTCTTTAAAAACATATTTTTAAATGATTTCTCTTCAAGAAGACATTATTTATGCCTAAAATAATATTTAAAATACCTTCCCTTTTATTTTATAGGATATTCATGTTTACAGTATTATTTCACAACATACAGAAATGATTTTCCAACAGAACCCTTCTTTTCATGGTAAAAAAAGGATTTTTCTCATCTCACTTCATATTTTATGAGATATATTCCGTGTTTACTGATTTTTTTGTACTTGAGGTTTATGTAATACCATTTGTTATATTGTATCATTCATCTCATTAATCTTATTATATTATAAGGGATTATTATTTCAATGGTTCACGGTGGTAAGGGAAACATTGTAACGATTAAATATTACTTCATTTAAGATTTTACAATTGTATCATATAAAAGTATCTTCATCTATGTCAACATCCTTTGTTAAAAATTATAAATCATTTAGTTTAATCTCTTATGATATCAGGCACCATGTTTTATTTATTTTATTATTAAATTGACTATGGATGTTCGATCTTGATACCATTAATAATATTACTCCAAATGGTTAGTGTTTATGATTAATGATAGGGGAAAGTTATTAAAATATCATATGTCAGTTTCAATATGAGCGTGTATGTTGTTAATATTTAACCCCTTTCATTATAGGAATGAATTGGACATAGTATGTGTTAGGTGGGGCCCTATGTTTATGAATTTATATGGAATTAATTATAAACCTTTATTCCTACCTCAATGTGTTCATGTTTATTTTTAAAGGCTTGTGTTTCTAGTAATTCACCATGCTTATTGTTTATGTTAATGAAATATTCCATTGAATTGATTATCATTACTGATAATTTGGGAAAACCCATTTCTTATGTTTCATCCTTTGATATTATTATCATGAATCTATATTAAATTAACTTTAGGGTTAATCTCAAAGATTATGGGATTTTCTATTGAATTTATTATATCATTTGTAGTTTCGTATTTAATTTTGATCTCATGTATGTATCTTGTTTCCAAAAGATATAAACTACTCCGTCCTTTGGGATTTGATTCCATACTTATATTCCAATATAATAAATTACATTACCAAATTCAGCAAACAATGTATGGGTTCTTACAGATGTTATCAATGGATGTTTAGTTGAAAAAATGGAATGTAGATATAGAAAAAGTAGATTAGTGAACAAAACCTAAAGATATACTATGGGGATAAGAATAACATTGCATTCAAATAATTTCTTAAGGAATAGAATATGTATTTTATCATGAAAATACATCCAGGAAAGGATATAAACTACTAGAGGTGGTTATGGCATAGAGGTATATAAGATCAAACTTGAAAACACAACATTAAGGTAGACTCAAAAGGGAACCAATTCATGACAACAATCATTGTTGCACTATTGGTTTGACACTCCCAGGGGATATGAGTTGGTAAATTCCTAAGCATATTACAAATACTTATGATTGATTAATTCCCCTAGTCTAAACAATGTATATTTTAAATGTATTTATGAGGCATAAATTAATGTTATGTGTTATATCATGTTTTGAGATATGGAGTGTTCATAATTTTATAAGATTATATTTTATATGAAACTGATTCGAAATGGAAGATAGTAGAAGGAATGATACCATCAACAATGCACATGATGGAATGAGTAATTAGAATCATATCTCGAATGGTCTTAAACCGTCGTTTCAAATGAAGATTGTCTCCCATGTATCCTGATCGTATGAAGAAATATTATCATGTGTTAACAAGGTATGTAATGAATTATATGTGTCCTATAAAATTGAAGGGAAGAAAATGAAGAAAAGAATGGTAGAGAAAAACATGGACTTAGGATATAACGGAAATAAGGGTTTTCTCATATGTGATAACTATGGAAAAATAACACTGTTAAATTCTTGTAGGGAATGAGAGATTGTTATAATATTGGAGAAAATGGACACCATGTTAAAATTGAAAATGTATTAAAAAGGATTCCAATGTACAATGGTATAACATCAAGGATATTGGATAGTATTTGGATCAATATCCCAAGGTCCAAGTGAATATACCACAAATGATGTTACATGATAAATATCAAATCATGATTCTATCATAGATGATGTGGAATGAGTTAAATTACTTTTCAAGAATAATCCCATTTGAATATTTTATCAGAAATTTACTGGTTTTAACAATTATGGAATATATGAGGATTGTATTGATGTACTTTTTCGTTAAGGATTTGAGGTCATATGATTAATGGTACTACAGTAATTCACTATATAGTAGTTCAAACGATTACAAAAAAATATATTCAAGGGATAGACAACCCTTATTATGTTCATAATACAATAATGTTAATTTTGGAATAGGGGGATTAAATATATGGATAAAGTAAATTCGATATTACTATATACCATGGTATGGATTCTAATGTTTTGGTTCATGATATTATGGAATTTTAAACCATTTATGAAATGGTTTAAATTGATCATTGAATGATGATTTAGAAGTTCATGACACCACCTGAAAAAACTTCTGCTAAGAGATGATGAATAGGTAGATCAATGAATAATCGATGGATAGGTTCATGTTTATGAAATATAAACTTATATTTTTACCCACATATAGTGAAATTATCCCTCAACTATACAAAAATAGTCTTATATGTTGTTCAGATATCATAATCGTTAATAACATTAATGAATTTTTTCCTAACAGTTGTTCATGGTTCTATGGTAATCTACTTTCATCAGAACCAGTTTTCTATCACTATATATTCATTGTTTTTTTCTTCTATACCCAGGTGTTCAATTCCAAAAATGGCACGTCATTCTAAAAGATATTTTATTCATGCATTTATTTATTAATATTAATACTAATACTAATAATAATATTATTATTATTATTATTTTGACCACTTTTATTCCCTTAATCTTTTTAAGGAGTATATTCAATTAACCATATTTCTAAAATCCTTTTTTAACAAAGAAAGTTTCAAGTAACCAATAAAATTTAAAGTGAAATATCAAATTTAAAGGATGAAATTTTTGTATGAAGGGTATAATGTAACACCCAAATTTTTTTTTTGAATTCATGAAAAAATGACTCTCTAAAAAAACATTTTAATAACTTAGCCAGTAAACATAATTTTTCTGCACATATGATTTATTTAAAAAAAATATGACAGACACTGTTGTGATTAGTATGTTATTTAGAGTCCGATATGTCTAACATAATTTTTAGTGAATACTATCACATCTATATGAATAGTAATGCTACCTTTATGAATAGAGAAAAACACTAGTGAATATTACCCTTAACTATGAACGTATATATATTGTAATTACGTGAAAGTATGATGTACCTATGTTTTGTAATAACTAAATAAATGGTTTGAAAACTGTATTTCTCAAGTAAATTGTGATTTTAATTAGAAAATAAATTATTCTAATAAAGAAAATTAATTTTAAAAAATGTAACTCTTTTTAAGATTCTACATGTTGAAAATTGTTCAGCGTGAAATTTGGGAATTTTAGTGAAATACATGAATTTTTTGCGAATGGTAAAATATTATAATTTACAATAAATTCTATGTAATAGATTTCATGGGTCATTGATGATTTTATTATAATGTAAGAACTAATGGTTCAAACTAACATGATAATATTACAATTTTTGGTCATGGAATATTTACTACATCTGATCGTAGGGATAAATAAAAAAAATGAATAGCATATTAGGATTACCCTCCTCCACTTCACTATAAATACAACCTTATCCAACCTCTTCTCATCCCTCGTTTCATGCCTTGTTACATCACCAAATTCATAAAAAATACCTTACCATGATCCACCCCCCATGTCCAGTATCCCATGGTATCATAAAAAAACATATTCCTCTTCCCTTAAGAGGATCTCATGGAAGGTTAATTCAAGAGGTAAAATTCCATTTTTTTTTTCAATTTCATGTTCCTTGTTATCATTTCATTACTAACCACTCCTTAACCAAATGTTATGATAACTATAGGACCATAAATGTAATTTAATGTTTTTATGATAATGTGATTTTTCATCTTCATCTCTACATTCCCCATCATTTATGATAATATGAAATATAATATGAGATTTGTTAATTTATCACATTCAAGGGTGACGATGCATTCAATTTGATTTACCTTCATCAATTCTGGTCATGAAACCACTGTTTTGGTTTACCAAACTATTAATTATTTTTTTATCTTATTTATTGTTCTAGAATCCTTATTCTCTCAAGATGTACAATAATAATACAATACATGGTAATTGTGAAATAAATCACTAAATTAATCCAAGCATCACCATTAATGTTTTATATAATGATTCACATTCACTCCAAATAAAAATATGTATTTTATAAAAACATAATATTTTTAATGTAATTTATTAAAATTAAATTTCAATTCTAGGATTCAGATTTCATCTTACTTTAACTACCATACTCATTTATAAGTGATTCAATCATGAATATTATGAAAATGAGCACTCACGAACAATTAAATTGAATCGCTTAACCGATATAAAACTCTATTAATGAAATTAATAATGTTATAGTAAACTAATTAAATATATAAATGGTTTTATAATTGTAAATTAATAATCCTATTTTGGTTATTCAGGTCATTATGATCATGTGAAGGACACCCTCATATTTAAGGTAAGGGATCCCCACTCTCACATTTATTATAGAATTTCCCCTATGTTTTGCCCTTTTATTTTTAATTAATTACGATGGGGAAAGTTATAGATCCTCCCCCATATGACATTATGATTTAAAAATGATTGTATACCCCTTTACCACTCATTAATCTCTCACATAAACACTTATTAAAATGATGAAATGTTTGTAAGTGTTTCTTTATGTCACTTCCATTTTTGTGTGATATTTTAGACACACTACTACTAATGTTGTATAGTGTATATATAATTTCAATAGATGTTTAATACAATTATTATATTTATTTTAATGACATTACATGTATCATTTGATGAATATTAAATTTGGGTAATATTATTTAGTTTATTACCAATTTTTATATATTTTCTACCTGAACCTCCATTTTCATTCGGGTTTCCCTTTTTCTCTACTCAGCCCAATGAAATTAAAATTTATTCCTATGTACTCCAAATAAATTCTTTTTGAATGATCTATATATGTGTAAAAATCAGAATACTTCTTTATTTTATTGGGAGATATATGTTTACAAGAATCATTCAAAAAAATGTCATAAAAATTATGTTTGATTCAAAGAACTTCTTGAATTCTCATCTATTTGGAAGATCACTCTATAATATATTTTAAGCTCTATTTATCTTTATATAATTAAAAATTTTAACATTAAAAATTTATTTTTCTTCATTTGTGGTTTTATGAAAGAAAACATTTCATTTCACTTTAAAATTCATTAATATATTTCATAAACGACAATAAATGTATTATTCCAAAATCATCATTAAAAATAATTTTGAAATGATTTCACCTCAATAAGACATTATTTAAGCCTAAAATATATTTTAAATTAATTTCAATTTTATTTTATGGGATATTAATGTTTTCAATATTATTTACTGACAAATATAATTGATTTTCCAAAGGAACTATTCAGTCCATATTAAAAAGTATTTTTCTCATTCAACATTAATTTTTATTAGATATATAACTTTTTCAAAAATTATTTATTTAATTTGATTTATTTTCGTCCATTTTTTATTTCATATCAAGAGTCGATTTAATATCATGATATTTAAAGGATTATGATTTAAATTTTCAAGGTGGTGTTGGAAAATTTATAATGTTTAATTATTATTTCCTAATTGAGTCTTTAATGGTATCGTTTAACACTATATTCATCTATGTCAACGTCATTTTTTGAATATTGTACTTCGTTGAGGTTTGTCTCTAATGATGTCATCCACCATGTTTTATTAATTTTTTTGCGATTTGTTTGACTATAGATATGTTATCTTGAATCCCTTCACAATATTATTTAAAATGGTTAGAGTTTATGAATAATGATTGGGGAAAGTTATTTACATTTCATATGTTATTTTCAATGTGTATGTGTATGTTTATTATGTTTTTATCAATTCATAAGAGGAATTCATTGTACATAGTATGTTTCTTGTGGGTCCTGCTATTACCACTCTGTGCATCGATAGGTGTCGTGAGACAAATTGCGGTCTTCGTACAAGGCCCTAAAATATGGATATTTAGTGCCTTGGCATGATGCCTTGATGGTATGTTTATGATATCCTGCATTATGAATTCCCTCATTATGAATCTCTAAATTGAATATTCATTAGGATATCTGACTAGTTGAATTCCCTTGTTTATTCATTTATATGGAATTTTTATTTCATCCCTTCTTCCTTCAATAACTTGTACAAGTTAATTTTTAATGGGATGTGTTTTTAGTAATTCACCATGCATAATATTTAATTTTATGATATATTCCGCTGTATTATAAAATCATATAGAGAAATTGAGATCACCCCATTATTATATTTTATCCTTCCTTTTTAAACAGATAATTATTCTATAATTGTATTTTAGGGTTAATCTTGGAGATCATGGAATTTTATGTTGATGTTATTATTTTATTTTTAGTTTAATGTTTAAATTTTGAACTCTAGTATGTATCTTGATTCCAAAACTACTAAACTACTTGATCATTCAATACTTGATAACCTATTTATTTGACAATATAATAAAATAAGACATTGGCTCTTGAAAACTAGGGTTAGGTACTTACTAAATTCAAATGAATTTCATAATGTTTTTTCTCTTGGGATGACCTATCTAGTATTAGTGATTTAAAATAATATATGATTGGATTTTATCCACCATGTTATGTTTTGCTGGCTGTTTCCTAAAAAATATGACTATTTTATTATATAATATTAAAATATTTTTTTAATTACATGATATATTGATTCATTATTATTCGGTTCACTACCACTGAAATTTACTCATGTTCTATTTTTTAAATGAGATTAAATTATGAATTTTGACTCCTATGATTTGATTTAATATCATGATTTTTTACATATGTGTAATTTTTGCATACCCCATTTATTTACTAATTATCCAAGTTATCCAATGAAATTTTATGCATATTATAGGGATTCAGGGTAACGTTACAATGATTTAAAATTTTATGTTTTAATTTATTATAATTTCTATGTTTTTAGAATGATTTATGAAAAAACTATGCCTATTTATGATTGGGATTTTTTTATTTTATATTTATTTGAGAACACATGTAATAATTATTATAAAATATTTTGGTTTTATCAATAACCAATGTAGAAATTTAAAAGGTCATAAATATATTGTAGTATATATATATATATTTATTTATAATGTTTATATGATTTAGATAATGATAATACACCCATTGATGTTATCTATGTTTAGTATAGGCGCAATGAGAACTATGGGACCCAAAGGAGATGTACCGAATTGAAGAATTCCCATTACTCTAATTCATCCATTAATATATTGAACAAAAAATTATATATGTTCGATGTAAAATAAGCTATAATATGCATATTATTCTTAGAGTGATAATATTTTCTTCATTTTTAATATGTTTTTCAATTAGTTAAACAATCAAAATTAATCAAATTTTTAATTATTTTCATTATTTAAATATTTATGGTGTGTTTTGTGCTAAAATGTAAAATTTTATTAATTTTGGATATTTTAATGATTTTAATAACTTCTATAATTCATGAATTACATTTAAAATATGTTTCAAATATATTTTATTATTTTTTATAAGGATTCCATTCATTTTGGGATTTGAATTTGAATTCTAGACTAGGAGTTAATTTTTCCATCAATGTTCCTCATAAAATCAATCAATATGGATGATAATTATGGACAATGACATGGAACCCAAAACAATAAATGTTGAATAATTTTGTCTAAAAACACCAATTGGTGTGATTTAAATTGTATTTGAAATAAAACTCAATGGGTAGTTCTACAGTATGATACCATGTTGATGTTCCTTCTTTAAGTCATCCCTTGGACACTCAACTTTTGGGTGTAGAAATAGGAAACATTCATCAAGAAAAAAATCCCACAATTAATGGGTCATAAACCTTACTACCCAATCCAGATCAAGATGAAATTTTTGTGTGAAACCAACATTATATTATTGAAAATATGTTGTTAAAAAACAATATAAAATTATCCCATTACAATGGATACCAACATCAATCTATTTGTAGGATAAATATGTAAGAGATATGAAAGAGAGAATTGAATGATCTTGAATTTCAAGAACAAAGAATTGAAACCCCTTGGCGTATATAAGGTGATATTCACCCATTTTCAAGTAGATTCCCTCACCAAAATTGTATATGAGACCTAGGGACATGATTCATATTTTTTATTTAATTATTATTTTCTTTCTATTTTAGTTTTTTCCCCTGTAATGCATATGAATATTTTTATTTAATGTGATTGCATATTCTTCCAACACTAATTATATTTCAACCTTAATCTAATTAATATAATTATTTTAAATTACACCCTAACTTATTAGCCTCAAAAAATATGGTTTAACCAATGTATCAGCTAGGGGAGGTATGTTGACATTCTATTCATTCTGAAATAAAATTCTTCCTTTTAAAAGTTTTGTGATGATCAATAATAATGTGAACGAGTGTGGAAATAGTCTAATATCACACTAATATAAAAGTCATTTATATTATTTTATTAAATAATTTCCATCTCTTACTCTAGATACAAGTTGTTCATATGATACAGATGAACAATTCAGTATATAAAATGGCATAAGATGGATCTGGACATTGGAAGATGTCACATTCTTGATCGAGCAGCAAAATTAACCTTGATTACAAGAAGGTGTTTAATTATGAATGATAAAATAATTATACATATCACACCAATAAATAAAATAATATTAATTCCTTAATGTGATAATCTAATTAAATTATAAAAAATAATTTATAGGCCAATAATGAGAATGATATATCCCCAAAACCAAATAATAATGTTAAAGTCATTTTTTAATTAATTAATTTTTTTCATTTCAGGTATGTTTTATCATGTATTTCATTTAAATTCCATTAATTTTAGAGAATAAAAAATGAATTATTTTATGTGAAATAGAATAATTATGTGAACAACTAAGAAATATACTTTTGTGAGACTATTCTAGCCAACCTATGTGCTACATTATGAAAATTAAATTTATTTTGAAATCCCATGAGAGACATGCAAAAAAAATGGAAACATTGTTCTGGATATAAACAATTATTCATTTAATTTTTATATTTTCCAATTATACATAGTATTTTTTTTACATAGTAAAAAAGTAAAAAAAATATTTTCCCGTGACGTACACAAACTGTTATTACTCTTCCTGGAATACCTACTGACATCTGCGACAAAAATAAGAAGAAGTTATCTTAAAGTACAACAGAGCTCATGTGAATGAAATTAATGAGGAAATAGAAGGACTACCAGCTAAAATATGGATGCTAACATAATATTTCTATGCTACCCAAGAAAAATCAGAGCCTGAGCTACATGTGGGGGATCAACAAGATATTGATGACTATTGGAATGATTATAAAGTACAACATGATCCCCATATAAGATCCAAATCACATGAGTTGGTGTTGGATGATATTTCACGACACAAAATTAAAAATAAAAATAATATATTGTATTCTAAATACTTATAACTATCCAGTTATTATCGATTCCAAGATGCAATTTCAATGGAAGCTGATATAAATTATGATGCAACTTTTGGAGACGATACATTCTTGAACAAATTATCATTTAATTTTGTAGTAAATTTTTATAATAACTCATTATTGTTTTGAATTTTCAGATTTTACCAACTCATATTATTCTACAGATTAATATGATTAAAAATAAGATATACATGTGGAGGAACACTTGGAGCTCCATAAAGATGTTGAACATTTACCAGAGGGAGTACAAGAAGAGATCCCAGTGGCTCTGCCTAATGAAACAAATCTATAAGCTTCCCATAATAAAAGGGACAATATTGAAATTAATACTAAAAATTAATTTTTGAATCTCCCTTTTATTATTCTTTTCATGCTGCACACTTGTAGAAACCAATGGATTTTGAATAAGATATTCCACGAGTGGCGACAAAAGGAGGATACAGTTTCATAATTCATCATACCCCCACCATGAATGATGTACCTCATTACAAATGGGGTTGATCTAGTATAATCAATATATGGTGTCATCCTCAATATAGAAGAAGAATTTGATGGAAGGACAATAAACACGTGCTGGTAAATGTCAAAGGAGACCTAACAACCATCACACATTGTAGAATAGATTGTATTGTGATCTAGAGGTACTAAATATTTATTGTCCACATTAGAGATCATACAAGGATTTATTGTTACAAAATTTCAAGGTATTTAAATTTAAATTTAATTTCACATGATTTAATTTAGCAAGAATCCCCCTCATTATAATATATTTCAAAATTATGAAATGAACCTTGTTCGAAATTATGTTGTTTTATTTTAAAGGTTCTTAATGGTAAAAGAAACACCAGGAAGTGGAAGAGAAGAACTAATCTTCCTAATAAAGGGAGTATATTATTATTGCTTATTCATAAAAATTTTCTACATTTTTCGAAAACATATTTGGATAGTTAATGATAATAATTGCATTCCCACACAAAAATTATTGCTTTAATTAACTTATATATGAGACATGATATTCTTATGAATCCAATGATTTCATGTTATTGATTTAAAAGTTATTGAAATATATGTATTAAAATGAATAAGTTTACTATTAAAATCAATAAAGGATATTAAAATAAGGACACATGATCTAATGAAGTTAATAGATTCACATAAATGAAATTTCCCAACAATTTTTCATGCTTAGAATCTCATAATTTTTTGTGAATTAATTTTTAATTATTAATAATTCCTTTATTTTTATTCCAATATCATATTTCCCATTAATGAGATTATTTTTCAACCAATAATTTCTAATTTAATATTAATCATATTTATGGAGTCTTCTTGGGACATGTCAAGTAATAGACCAGGAATTTGATCCTTTCAATGTTGTGAATCACCAAAAACACATTTAAAAAGATTGAGGAATATTTTGATTAAATAATTATCCATAAAGGTCCACATTACCATAAATACTTCAATATCCCATAAATACCATTAATTTCCTTTATATGGATGATCTATGTTCCATGAAATAATTTTCTCTTCGAACCCTACTCTTTATATGGGAATGATAACATAATGTCGAAGTGTCGGGGAAAATGTAATCAAGGTGGAAGGGATGATATACATTATAAGGAATGGCGTGGGGTGATTATTTTTGTAATAAATAATAGTTGGTAAAATATTCTTTATAATATAATGTTTTTACCTCTTGAATAAAATATTGAAAAAAAGAAACAAAAAATTGGAAAAATTGGTTGTGATTTTGGAAAAACAAAAATATTCATTACTACAACATTTATTTCTTTTAGACATGGTAAAGTGGTGGTTGTAATGTTTTTTCTAATCATTAAATTCAAAAAAGGAAATAATGAAATGGTTATTTAAAATAACAATAAAAGAAAAATTAATAGTCATGCGTGAGAACTAATCATTCATTATGGTTCTTTTGATAATAACATTTAATTTGAGTTTTAGAGGAAGTTCGTGTTTCAAGATTGAATGGGATAACTTCATTAAACCATTATTTTATATATCATGCATTGTACATAACATATAAACCTCCTCCACGAGCCTTAATTTTTGAAGCATTTAATCCTACCATCCTTAAGCCTCAGAGTCTATTGAATCATTATTGGAGTACAAGTGATTTTATGTGCCTTTTTTCTTTATAAATTTCTAAATGTAGATAATATAAAATCCAATGTACAATGATCATTTTATCATGATATTTGAATTACTCCACATGAATTTTATACTGAGTAATGTGGGGAAATATTCAAAATAGAGGTAGATTATGATTTTACATGTTTAATAATAATGAATTGAGGAGAATGAATGAATTATATGTTGTGTTAAATCATATTCCAGATGGGAAAATTAAAATGAATGAATTGATTGTCTAACAGAAAATTGTGAAATCAAATTAATATTTTATATGGAAAAGTAAATTTTTATTTGAAATTCAATTTTTTTTGAATTTATTGGTTTGATATTTGAATATTGGTAATGTCGGTTCCCTGGGAATTCTATGTTGAGATTTTATTCTTAAGGTAAACCATGTTTTATTTGGTGGGAATTGATATAGATTATATTTTCATCATTTATAAGATGATATTAAAATTTTCAAACAATCAAAAGTAATAATGTAGAGGATATTTTCAATATTTTAATATTAATGGTTTGTTTTATGAGATTAAAATTTTAAATTTCATAATTTTTAAAATTTATTAGATTTCAATAAATTCATTAATTTTAGAATAAAAATTACAATATGCTTCCAATTGATTTTAATATTTATTTATAGGGTTCAATTATTTTTTGGATTTAACTCTGTCTTCTAAACTCTGAGATAATTCACCAATTTGAGGGTCCAAAAAAATCAATCAATATTGAGGAGCATTCTCGACATCGGCATGGACCCCACCTCACTAAATATAGAATAACTGGGTCTAAAAAACACCAAATTGGGTGACTATAATTGTATTTGAAATAATATTCAATGAAAATTTCAATGATTTAAGATCAAGTTTATTTTAAAAATTTAAGTGTTCCCTTGGATGCTCAACTATGAGGGGAAAAAATTGGAAACATTCATCAATAATAAAATATCAACAATAATGGAGAATATATCATACTACAAAAAGAGGGAAAATATAAATTTTGGGGTGACTCTTAAAATATATTTTGGAAGAAAATTTAAGAATACACCATTCCAAAATAAGTCCATTAAATTGGCATGCCATGATCCATCATTTTGGTAGAATGAATCATAAGGGGATATGAAATGGGGATATGTATAATCATGAATTAGAAGACCATATAAAGGAAAAAACATGGAATATATAAGAATTAGTTCAACCACACTGATGTAGAGACCTACACCACCATTTTATATTATTCCTAGTTATATGATTCATCTTTAGTACTCAGTTCTCATTTTTATTATATTTCATTTTTCATTTCCAATGTAATGATTATGAGTATTTTTAATTCATGGGATTACATATTCATCCATATATCATTATATTCCATCCCTAATCTAATTATTCTCCTTCTTTCTCGTTCGAATATTACATCTTATCCTAAAAGATGAGGGTATATCCAGTGTCAAGGACAGGTGGTGTTTTTCTATAAATTATATTCATTCTACACATAAATTATTATGATTTATAAATTTTGGGATGATCAAGAGTGATGTGAATTGTGGTGGAAATAATACCCTTTTAAACTGATATCATACTCAATTATTTTCAATTATTAAATGTTTTCCTTCCTTTATACTACATACCATCTCTTTATGTGATGGGGATGAGCCATTCAATAGAAGAAATGGCATGAAATGGAGCCAAGTCATCGATGACGTCCCACTCACGATCGATGTTTAACACTACCATTGATTTTAGGATGAGGTTAAATTAATATTTCTTAATTAATTTTATATTTCAAACCACTAAATAAATGAATTGTAATTCATTAATGAGATATCATAATTGAATTATCAAACATAATTCAAACACCAACAATGAAAATGATGGAAACCATAATCTAAACTATAAAATTCCATGTCTATTCTTCATTAATTAAATTATTTCATTGCATAGTAATTTTATCTTTTAATAATTATATTCATTTACATTAATAGAATAAATAAAAAACAAATGGAATTAGTATAGGTCATATAGAATAAGTAGGTGAACAATTTAGAAAGGCCCTCATGTTATACAACACTTTTCATCCTCTATGATGAATAAGGAATATTAAATTTATTTTTCCACGCCCTATGACATGTGTGGATAATATTCTCACCCCAAAAGTACTCAATGATGAAATACACTTCCCTATCAGGTGATAATACTGATAAATAATAAAAGGAAAAAGTTTAAAAAATGGGTCCTCTATATGAGTGTAAAATTCAGGATCCTCTAATATACAATATAATAGATGATTGATAATATGGTATGAAACTCCAGAAAACATAAAATGAGTCATTCCACTTTCAATATACATATAGTATCACATATACACTTGTTCAATAGTTCCACCTTCATGTGATAAAAATGAAAACTACCTGTGATATTAATATATATTAACTTTGAAGTGGATAGACCAACACAATCTTACTATCAATCCATATATGGTTTCATATAGGATTTAAATGTCCCCTTAAAAAAACAATAATTAAATACAAAGACAACACAAGATACAATTATGGACTCCATAATATTGGACTCTTAAAATTGTATTATTGGAAATCACAATGTATATACACTAGATAGTTAAACAATGACTGTCCACTGTGAAAGGAGATATGAAATAAAAAGAATCTATAGTATCAAATCACACATAATATATAGATGAATCAACATTGATAGTAATTGTCACATATATGAAGGAAAAAATTGTATCTATGTGAGAAAGATAAATATTATAATTCTTTATTAATCATTAGCCTACCATTTATGTTGAATTTTATATTCCACACTCCCATACTACTATTACTAACACAATCACATAGAATCTAGACTATTTTCTCGACACATAAGACCAGTCAGACTCCATCTATCTTCACTTCTTACCATAGATGATCCAAAAAACTAGAAACTAGCTCGGACCTACAATCTCATGGTTCATATAATGTATAGTTCCAAATTTCATGAGATGATTCACGATAGAAAAAGATCAACACTTGATAAGTATCCAATCATGGTACCAATGTTAATGAATGGTGTTTAAACAATAATGGAAAAAACTACACAATTTCCTTTTATGAATAGTATGTAACTACCCTTTCCAGACCCATCAATGTGTTACAACATGGATGTAGATTTTCCACTACCACCTAGTACTATTTATCCCATGCAAGATTCCTCTCTAGTATTTCTCATGATAATTAATACTTAATAAACAATAATTTATTCTATGGTCATGTGGAATGAGTACACCCATTACTTTATCTCTTTCCCAAGGATATACTCATGGAAAGTCAACATAGAAAACTCACCACTATATATAGATTGGGAAAAACACTATAAATAAGTAAATCCTATATCATACTACATGAAAATTAAAATATACAAATCAATGTGCATGAAAAAAATGGGCCTATAAAAATGGTATCATGGAAATTGTTAAAGGATAAATTTCATTAAATAACTCTAGATAATCATTCCATCTAACCACATAGACTTGTGTTTAAACCATCACCCTCTTCCTAGGTGAATCACCAAATACTCAATGAATAGACGCATAGATTTATAACAAGGTCTATCTTCTAAGGGTCACCCTACCTATAGAAGGTAGGTGGATTGTGATTTGACATTAGGCATGGCTCATAATACACCCACGGTATGAGAAAATATCTTTGTGTAAAAAGGTGAAATTATGGGGATATTATAACCTTAGTTCAAAGATCCAAATAGTTTAACAATGGAAACATCATACAGCACCATATCAACATAATCAAACATTATATAAAAAACATAACTCACACCCGAAGATATATCATAATGAATACACAAACATAATAGGCCGGTCATTTTTAATAGTTATGTTATGTAAAACCATCTCCAAATATAAATAAAATCGTAAAATAATAACATAATACATGATCATGGAAGTTTGTATATATAGCACATCTCCAAGAACCCAAACTCTATACCAAATATATAATCATGTTTATGTTTCCAGGAACATCCCATTAAAAGTCTCTATATACATGAATTATATTCATATAACATGTAACTAAAAAAATAGTTTTTTAGTATAACTTATGGGTAACTAACACTAGTGATTAATTAAATTATTGTCAATAAACATAATGAATATATGATTATAATGAATATGTAACGAAAAATGAATAAAATGTTACATAAATAAATAGATCAAATTAATGATTCAGGAAATAAGTCGAAATTTTTTGTTGGAACAACATACTATATTCAATGTCAATATACCTAATTATAATGAAGATATTATTAATTAATCAGGTTTTAAGTAACATATATGAAGAAACCATAATAATATCAATTTTGGGAACCCACATGGATCATATAATAATTCCATTTTTTTACTTTCTAATGAATTATATATTTCAAATAAGAATAAAAGTTACAATCCTTGATATTCATAATCCTAAAATGATTGATAATTGTGGCTTATACTAGAGTAATTCAACACTAATTTGTTCACGATGAATATGGGGAGGCATTTCATGGAATAAAGTAATGGTGCCCTGCAAGATTCTGATGCATGATTTAGTGTAATTTAAAAAGTAAAATAACTAATATAATCAAATTTGGAGTCAACAATGGATTTCCTGGTAATGAATTTTAGTGAAATCCTCTACCTCGATGTAGAAATTCCATGTCTTTGTATGTCATTGATTTCATTGGTGGTATTAGTCCCGTTAATCATAGTGATTTAATATTGGAATATATTGATCATCAATTTAGTTCAACACTAATTTAATTCAAGATGAATGCATGTAATTTAAAAGTAAATACAAATTTCCCAAATATTTAAAGAGACGTAAACAAGTCATTACCCAAAAATTTAAATTTATGAAGGTTCTATAAATAATACAATGATCATTACATTGGTTTAATTAACATATGAATATATGATTTCCCAGTATATTATAACTATTACATCCTAGGGTTCATCTTATTCAACCCACATTTTATGATAGGTCACTACACAACCATGGAATTCCACAATGAACACCATTATTTCAACCATTTTCAAGGTAAATTCCAACCTATAACAATTGTGACCTAAAATATTGTTTATGTAGTGAAAAAACATGTCAAATCCAATTTTAGCATTAAATACCTCAATATAATATAGAAAATTAAAATAGTTATTTGTCAACCCAAAAATGATCTAGAGGAACTAAACTAGCCATATATATGTTAAAATAGAGAGTCCATGAGCTAAAAGATTGTATAACACCCCACTAAATCTTATGTGGACACAATCACTTTATTTCAACGATAAATTTTAGTTATATTTAATATTATTAAAATACTAGAAAAAAAATAAAAAAATCAAAGAAATATTCATAGAATGGTTTGGATATAATTGAAATAATATTAAGTGAAGGGGAGAGAAAGGCATAAAATTATCCCATTAACATGAAATACATAATACCAAATGATAAATGATTGAGGAATATTCACCCATCAGTCATTGAGATGATGGGAGGGAGTCACGTAATTAGGACTCAGATAAAATAGGCCAAAATTCATGACCTAAATAAATGTGGTGATGGGGTGGAATGAAACTCCCCCACCAAATCCTCCGACATTACCAATGGATGAGAAGTTATCTGAGTAGACTATAATTCCTTTTAGAATATTACTTTATTACTTGGGGACCGATAATGGATTATTATTTGGATTAATATATCATTCATCAGTAAGAGATCCTACTACCAATCCTTTCAAAAAATTCCCAAACCACAGCATATGATTCTTATATAATTAAATTGATATGTTAAAAATAGATTTTTTACCACCATAAAGGGGTAGGGTATTATATATCTCACCTCTACGTGATATATAATCATTATTATTTCCCACTTCCTCTTACAAGTTTATTTGGTGTTATATAAATACAGAAAACCAACACAAATATTCCATCTAATTTCATAACCAAAAAACAATTCATGATTGAATACATAATTAACCATAATTATTGAATACCATGTGAGATCATAGTATCATAACATGTACTCTACAGCTAATTAACTAAAATTATTTGTCAATAGTTTCTCTTAAATGAAGACTGTTCTCAACATCACTAGAAACAACTCTTCATAAAAATGTTTCCGAAACAATATCATGGGGAGTATATCATTATTATAATTTCACTAAAATATGTACCAATAATTTTTCATAATGGTGTGATGATATCTTTTCTATAAACATTATTTTTTCCATTATTTTCTATACAAAATGAATCACTCTTGAAACATACTCTACTAATGTGATTACCACATGAGGGTTATGCTCATATTTATGTTAGGGAAATGTATTCTTTGAAGTATATGAAACATTATAATCATTTATAGGTCATAATATTGAACTACATAAATAAGTTCTAGAACTACAGGAAAATAATATTCATTCTTTACTACATAAGGTGGGTATTCACAGCAATCAATATGAAAAGGTACATCAATTTTATCTCCCAATGGGAACACCTTATCAATAAACATCAAATGTAACCCCGTAACATAACCAAACACCAAGAAAAACTAGCCATTGAAATATGGGTTATATACTGTGGGATTGAATCATAAGATATATAGTATAATCCATGAATAACAATCCATATCTATGATTCGTAATCATGAACATAATTGAAAAAAATTGATGAAAAATAATATAATATAAAAGTATCATTATTTACTACATCATTATCCGTAGTATGATTAAATTAATGAAGTGTTTTATGATATTATTTAAATGATACATCAGTAAACATGTTTTGATGAGGTTACCTAGTTTTATAGATGAACACAATACCACTTTAAATTTCCACTCTATCATTTCGAAACAATCAACACCAAAAATGTGATGCCAACCATTTTCCTAAGGATAAATATTCAAGGATACCATTATTTCATGACAAGAATCACATGAGCCCCTACTAGGACATGGAAAATTCATTGTTACACCCCAATATTTCCTATGAAAGGCCAATGACTAGTGACCAACATTGAGTTGGCATTTCCCATATAATGGGAGTACTTATAGGAAAACCCTATATTTAAAAATCAACTCTAATATATAATAATAAAATATGTGAATAAAAAATAATTTAGTTCAATAAAAAAGTATCAATCCATGTGTAAAATGTTAGGACAAATATATAAATAACCACAATTGTAACATCCTAGTATGAGTGTCTTGCATTAGTGACAATAGTAGGATTAGTACATGACCTCAACCGCACGTCCTCATATGCTAGAGTCTAATGAATATCAACGAGGGTCTGATAATTCGATCATGGGGATAAAATTAACTATTTTATTAAAGTAATACCCTAATAAAAATAAATTATCATAATGAAAAGAAGATATAAGCATGAATAATACCAATATCTAAAGTCAACGAATGAAAAAAATCAATATCAAAACAAATTGTGAAGACATATTGTTCTAATGTACTTGTTAAGTGTATAAAAAAACTCAAAAGATAAAAATTGATGTAAACCAGCGGGTCCAAAACAATTTTGGGTTTCCTAAACCGGGATCAGCACAACTCATCCATCTAATACATGCCCTTTTCTCATAACCTCTCTTGTATCCATGAAATCTATTTGGGTACCGATCACGCAATCTTTGTAGGTTTTTAGTACAACTCTATAGGCAAACATAAACATTGGCAAAAAAAAATCCTATACATATAAAGAATGTGCATTTGAATAAAAATTGTTACAATGAATAAGTACATAGTTGTAACATTATCATTTAATCGTTACTATTCCACAATGACCCACAGGTTCTAAAGGACACCCATAACAAAATTTCTTAATAAGACCACGTAGGGTCTGAACTGTGTTACATATTCATTTAAAATTTCTTTGTTGTAAAGGGTATCATATAATCCATGTAACATCAATTTCATCCATGTTACATATTTAATTCATATTTAATTATAGAATAGTGTACATTATTATCCATGTAACTTTAATTTCATTATTACATTGTCTTGGAAGAATAGACCAATGATAATGTTTTTGGAGTAGAATAACGTGTATAACTTGTAACACCCTGATTTTTATGAGAAGTATATTTTTTATATCTTATGTTATTCACAACATCAGAGAAATATTTTATTACACACAATACTAGCTTGGATTTATTTACAGGAAATCGTGACCTTCCAAGATAGCATGTGTTGTACGCAATACCGAGTTTCACTAAACAACGATATGCTATTAAAATATTATTAAAACTAGCAGTTATGAATAGTAATACCCACATTTTGAAATTTTATAAATTTTATCTTTCAAAATGGATTTCATTTTTGGATTTGGAATATCTAAATTACCCTAGGGTGAAATTTTGGTATTTTTCTGAAAACTTTCAATTTTTGATGAATAGTGAAAACACTAGGTTACTATTTAAAAACCGAATTTTTATTTAAAAACTAATTTACTTTATTTAAATTTATTTTAGGTAAAAATTGATACATAATACCTATATATATTCAATTTAATTAATTGGAGTCATTTTTTAATATTTTTAGATATATAAAAATTTAATTTAACTTTTCACCGTCTTTTTCTCACCTCCTAGTAGAATTTGCAAATTTACATAAAAAATAATTTTACCGCTTCTGTGAATGGAATTTCGAAAATCCAAGAGAAATGGTTAATATCAAGAAGTAAAATGTGGTTCAATAACATAAAAATTGTTTTTGGTGAATAGTAACTTTTTACTTTTTTTAACCACAGTTAAAAGTAAATTGGTTAATTAAGGGTAAAAATTGTATTATTATTACCATAACACATGTCCGAATTATATTGTGTAAGTTTAATTCGACCAAAAACAACCATAGAAATAAACTTTGACCATTTAGGTCTACATGGATTAGATTAGGATATTTAATATTATATTATTTAAAGAATAATTAAAATAGTTAAAATCATAGTTTAATAACTAATGAATTTTTAATATAGGGTTATAGATAAGATAAATTCGACTATAAATATTAATAATAAAGGTAAAAATATTTCCTATATAATGGTATTTTATTTATAATTTTTAAAATTTAAATACTTTAATTAATTTATTACACAACAATGATGGTGTAATTACCTTATAAAGGAAATATTAACATAATTGATGTTATAAATACCAAAATAAATGTAATTTTAGACTTTTTATGAATTAAAGTAACTTTACAGGTTAATATGACATGTTAGTATTGACTTAATTAACTTTGTTCGAACAAATAATGCTGTTATGATTTTCACATAAATCAATTACCAAATAGTCTTAGAATTGGCATAAAATTGTTTTTAAAACAAATATTATATTATTAATTACTATTTTATTCATAAAAATATACGGCTTGGCCAAATGACTTAGATAAGGTTATATATATTAATAATGAACCACTTGGAGTTCTTTAGGGTTGTTATAGTATGTTTATTAACCATATAGTGTAAAAAACAAGAATACACAGTAAAAGTTAAATTATTTAACTTAGACTTAAATCTAAATGATAGGGTTAAAATAGTAACCTAAACATGTATAAAATCAATTTGTTTAGAGGATTTCGACCCATCCCCATATTAGCTTCAAAATAAATCAATTTGGAGCTATTAAAAATAGAATATGACTTGATTATAAATTAATATTTTATGTTCTCCTAAGGTGCCCCTCTCCTCCTCACACCACTTTGACATTTGAAGATCGGAAAAACACTACCAATTTCTATTATACACTTCCCATGAAACATCATATAGGTCCTGATCTTTTTCAATGACCATACTTAGGGCGCTAAGAGGGGGTTAAGAAGAGGCACTTCCAAGAAGAGGTAATGTCTGTTACCGATTCTTTCAACTTTATTTCTTCTTCTACATCTTCTTCTTTAGTTGTTTAATTATGAATTAATAACATCAGAATCACCCATATACTGATATTTTATTATAAATATGAAAAAACCCTATTTCACCTCTTATCCATCCTACGGAAAAAAATCACCGCGCGTGCGTACGTACGAAATACCTTCTACACGCAGTGGTGTCATCTGTTTTCCACCACGACCTTACTTGAATGTGTATAATGGTGTAATGAATAACTATATATGATTATTTTAAAGTGATATTGATTCTGAAATAGTATACATACACTTCAATACAATTCCACGATCATTGGAATGATATCATCCCTTGTGCGTAGGTACCGCCAACCGTCTCCACGATGTGATGCGACTCGTTCTACATGATCTTCATTGAATAATGATTATATAAATGAATTGAATGAATAAATATGATATGTATTACACTAATACCATTATGGAAATGAGGTATCTATATCCTAAAAATAAGAATAATAATTTATTCATCAAAACACGCATAAGAGCAAAAAAGCAATAATCACCTGAATAACAAGTTGCAATAAAATATTACTAATAAGAATATAAGAATTTGACCATATATGATATCATAACAATGAGTATGATTCATGAATAAGTCAATAACATTATTTAAATCATTATACAGGAGGTTCAGACACATACGATGCAAATCAGACCTAAGGTAAGGGAAAATATCACAATCTCATTTTTGTGCGAGATTGTTTATACTTTCGAATTTACTGGGGAATATTTATCATCCACATCCATATTCCCTCAATATGTAATATTTTTTATATCATCCTATAATTTTTTAAATCCAATTTTAAACTTCAGTGAGTTTTTAGTAAAAGATATGAAAGGAATATTTTGTGTTTTTTATTATACGATGTACTTTTTTGACTTTTCTGGCTAACGTATGAGGTGAATGTTTTTCTTTAACTTATAAAACATGAATGGATTTTTAGAAAATTATTTCCATGAAGATTACTTTAAATTTTTTCATGTTTATTTTTAATCAACTTCTTTATGTTTAAAATTGTATGACATGTTAAGAAAGGAAAAATGTTTTTGAAGTAGAAAGGATATTTACCTCAAGAATGAAGTTCAAGTGTTTTATCAAAATTATTTTCCATATAAGATAACATAAGGTTCTTTTTATTTCCCTATTTCTTTCATTCATTTGATTATTTTATCATGGAAATATTTTTATGATGCCCTTTTTTCTTTTATGGATTATGTTAGGATATCATGATGTTTAGGAATCCCATTTTTATTACATGGGTTATGCTATGATGTATGATTTATGATCTTGTGTAACACATAAGAATGGTATCGTTATGAGATGGGTGGGACCTATATCACCCACCAATTCATTGGGTATAGATTTATAACTCATGAGATAGACATGGCTGGAACGACAGGTTAATATGGTTCAGTGATACAGGACTGAAATGAGGAGTGAACTCGGTTCATAAATGGACTTTATCCACTAAGATAGTCTTGGAAATGAGTCTTGAGTACTGTGAAATGATTCTTTATGATTATGTGTGGTTGCGACAAAGTTTCAAGTTATGATTATTGGTATTACATTTTACTACTCTGATTTATCCCATGTTATGAAACTATGATCTCTTTTGCAGGTTAATATTTCCAAAATGTCATGTTCTTATGAATATGATGTGATTGATATTTTTTTGTTTACAATTACTGAGAATATGAGCTCACCCTTTTGTATGTTTTTTACCCAGGTCAGGAAGAAGGGTATTAAGTAGGATATGCCAAAAGGGATTCTATATATGATGAAATAAATGGGAGATAATGTAGATGCTTTATGAACCAATTGTTTATGTTTCCCAGTTTCTAAAGACACTATACCTATACGGTCCTATTGTGGTTTGGTTATATGTTTTAATAAGTATGCTTCAATTATGAAGTAATAACAATGTATGTAAAGTATGAGTCATTATAGTTGTTATCAGAGGAAAGGTATAGTCAACCTTTGGATACTAGGATGTGAAAACTTTATTAAGAACCCTAAGGATATATCTAAGCATAGAACAACCTTAGTGTTTTAGAAATGGCCATGAACAACCTTTGATAAGACCTTAATTGTGAAATTTTATTCTTGATTGTGTGGTTTTCCTATTACGATTAGTGTTTCTCATACTATGCTTATTGGTTTTAGTCAATGGCTGGAACCCGAAGGAACCGTGTTAATGCTGAATGTGACGAGAAATGCAATGATTTTCCCCATGAGCAACCAAACGTTATAGGAGCTAGAATGAAAAATATTGTAGCCATGCTCAAACAACTTTTTCAAGCTATGAGTCATGCAGGAATTCTAAATGAGAAATGGAAGGAGCAACATTCTATTGAATCCTTCATGAGGCAGCGTCCACCCTCATTTAGTAGGTCAACTGATCCATTAGTGGTTGAACAATGGATTAGTAACACTGAAAAGATATTTTCAGTTCTTCAATGTTCTGAACATGAAAAAGTCATCTTAGCAGTATATTGTTTGGAAGGTGAATCTGATCAATGGTGGAATATAATAAAAAATTCGAGGCCAAGAGATGAAATTGAGTCTATGTAATGGGACGAGTTCGAGAACTTATTCTTAAATAAGTACTTCTCTCATTCTTTTTTAACAAATATGGAGAATGAGTTTCTTGAACTGAAGCAAAAGGATGATGAATCTATTGGAATATATGAATCAAATTTTACAATACTTGAATGGTACGCTTTTGAGATTATTATCCAACCCGAGAGTAGGATCAATCGATTATTTATTGGCATAAATCCAAGTCTTTGAAGGGCATTATCCATACGGGACTTCAATAGGTATGAGGAAATCATTCAATGTGATATCACGGTTGAGATGGAGATTGGAGTAACCCATTAGTCAGATGGGTTTGATAAGAAGAGGAAAACGGAATTCAATGGGAAATCTAAAGACCACACTGAAAAGAAGATGAGTTTCCCCTTATGCTGAATGTGTGGAAAGAAACATAGAGGGAGTTGTATTAAAGGGAAAAGTAAATGTTTCAAATGTAGAAAGGAAGGTCATCTGGAATTTGAATGCCGCAATGATGGGAAGAAGATGTCTAGTGATGCGAACAATGAAAAGGCTCCACAGAGTGGACCTCCTACACTTCAATGTTATAAGTCCAAGGAAATGGGGCATTATTCTAATCAATTCCCTAATCCAAGGGTTGTTGATGATGATCTACATCAACAAACTCTTAAGGCTAAATACAAAGGAAAGTCACATGCAATTTCTATCAGTGATGTGGAGTACGATAACGAAGTGGTGAAAGGTACACTTACCATGCACTCAAAAGTAGAAAATGTTTTATTTGATTATGGATCCACCCACTCTTTTATTTCTGAATAATTTTCTAAGGGTATTGATGTATTACCTCAACAATTAGATGTTGAGTTATCTGTGACAACCCCGAATGGCACAACAGTCACATCAAAAGTTTATAATTCATCTCTGATTGATGTTTTTGGGAAAGTGCTTCATGTAAACCTTGTGATCCTTCCTATAGTGGAATTTGATGGGATTCTTTTCATGGACTGGCTTTCTTTATATGGAGCTCATACCAATTTACAAACAAGGGAAGTCACATTTCATATTCCAGATCAATATATGATCGTCTATCGATGGAAGGATGAACATAACCTTCTAGTGGAAATTTCATCCATCCTATGGGTCTTGATTCCACTAAATAAAGGTTATTTATCTCAAATGGTTGGAGACAAACTCATGATTAAGAATATTCCCATTGTACAGGAGTTTGATTATTTCTTTGCAGAGGAATTTTCCGAGTCTCCCACAAAATCATGAAGTTGAGTTTTCAATAGTCCTCATACCGGGTGATTTGCCTATTTCAATGACACCTTATAGAATGGCCCCAATTGAGTTGCAGGAATTGAGGAAGCAACTACAAGAGAATCTTGATAAGGGATTTATATGCCCTAGTGAATCACCTTGGGGAGCACCTGTTCTATTGGTTAAGAAGAAAGATGGATCAATGAGACTCTGCATTGATTATAGAGAAAAAAAAGATCACTATCAATAATAAATATCCTCTCCCACGCATTGATGACTTATTTGACCAACTACGTCGAGCTCAATACTTTTCCATGATTGATCTTCGTTTAGGGTATCATCAATTAAGGGTCAAAATGGAGGATATACAAAAAACGACTTTCCGTACAAGGTATGGACACTATGAATTTATAGTGATGCCATTTGTTCTTACTAATTACCCTTATATCTTCATGGATCGGATTAATAGAGTCTTTAGAGACTATCTTGATTAGTTTGTGGTAGTCTTTATAGACAATATTCTTGTATATTCAAGGAGCAAGGAAGATCATGAAGATCACTTGAGAATTGTATTGAAGACCCTGAGAAAGGAGAATCATTATCACAAATTTACATAGTGTGAATTTTGGCTTCAAAAAGTTTCATTTTTGGGTCATAATCTCAAAAGAGGGGATATCTTTGGATCCAGAAAAAACAGAGGTTATCAAAGGATGGTCGAGACCAACAATAATAACTGAGATCCAATGTTTTCTTGGTTTGGCTGGATATTATTGAATTTTTGTAAATGATTTTTCAAGATTATTTAATCCACTCACCAGGTTTACTCATAAAGTAGTTATGTTTTCTTGGACATAGGAGTGTGAAGAGAATTTCAAGGAGTTAAATAGAAGGTTTTCCAGTGCACCAGTGGTCACACTGCCTTGTAGTGTAGAAAGGTTTGTTATCTATAGTAATGTATCCACGAAGGGATTGGGGTTTTTTCTCATATAAAATGATATGGTGATAACTTATGTCTCATGACAGTTGAAAATTCATGAGAAAAATTACCGAACTCATGATTAGGAGTTAGCTGCGGTAATCATTGCATTAAAGATTTGGAGGAATTATATTTATGGAGAAAGGTGTGATATTTATACTGATCATAAAAGTTTAAAGTATATTTTCACTTAAAAGGAGCTGAATATGTGCCATAAAAGATGGTTGGAGCTGATTAAGGTTTACAACTGCACAATTCATTACCACCCTGGGAAAGAAAACAAGGTGGAAGATGCATTAAGTCGAGAAGACCATGCTAGCTTATACATGATGAGGATCAAAAAAGATCCAATATTTATGGATTTACAAAGGATGGATATTGGAATTAGAATGGATGGGGAAAAATATTATCTTTCTCAAATGAATGTTCAAACATATATACATGTGAAGATTAAAGAGGCACATAAAGAAGATGTAGAGTTACAAAAGAAGGTGAGAAATGTTCCTGAATTCAAACTTGATTGTGATGAGATAATAAGGTTCAGGAATCGGGTTTGTGTTCCTCCCATCCCAGAATTAAAGAAGGAGCTACTAGATGAGGCTCATAGTTCTTCATTATATATTCATCCTGGAAGCATGAATATGTATAGGGACCTGAAAGAGTACTTCTGGTAGGATGGTATGAAAACAGATGTTGCTGAATATGTCTCTCTATTATTGGTTTGTCAGCAAGTTAAAGCTGAGAGACAGAAGTCTATTGGGATGTTACAACCATTATCCATACCCGAATGGAAATGGGAAAACATCACTATGAACTTTGTCACTGGACTTTCTAAAACATCCAAAGGAAATAATTCTATATGGGTCATAGTTGATCATCTTACGAAGTCGGCACACTTCATTAATATTAGAGAGGATTTCTCTCTTAATCAACTTGCCAGAATATATGTAAATGAAGTGGTAAGATTTCATGGAGTACCACTTTCCATTATATCTGATTGTGATCCAAGATTTATATCATCGTTTTGGAGAAGGCTTCAGCATACTCTGGTTATAGAGTTGAGTTTTAGCACTTCTTATCATCCTTAGATACACGGTCAGTTTGAGAGAACAATTAAAACTCATGAATATATGTTATGATCTTGCTCTATGGATTTCAAAGGTGGTTGGGATCAACACCTAACTTTGGTAAAATTCTATTATAAGAATAGTTTTCACTCCAGTATTCATATGGATCCTTATGAAGCTCTCTATGGAAATAAATTCATAACTCCAACTTTCTTGGATGAAGTTGGGGAAAGAAATCTATTAGGACCTGATCTTGTTGATGAGATGGCAGAAAAGGACCGATCTATTCAAAAACACAGAAGAGCAGCTCAGAGTCGACAAAAAAGATATGCTGATAACTGATGAAAATACCTTGAGTTTGAAGTGGGTAATAAAGTGTTCTTATGAATATCTCCTTGTAAGAGAGTAATGAGATTTGGAAAGAAGGGAAAGTTGAGCCCTATGTATATCAGTCCTTTGGAAACACTTGATCATGTTGGGAACGTAGCTTACCGATTGGCACTTCGACCGAATCTCTATCAAGTTCATGATGCGTTCCATGTATTGCTCCTGAGAAAGTACATACCTGATCCTTCTCATGTACTCAGCTCAGAAGTTGTACCACTAGAGAAAGATGTTTCTTATGAAGAACAACCAGTAGAGATTCTGGATCATAGCGAAAAAGTCCTATGAAACAAAACCACTCACTTGGTGAATGTTTTATGGAAAAAACACAAATTAAAAGAAGCTACATGGGTGCTTGAGGATATGATGAGGGAGAGGTATCCTCATCTGTTTGTTACAAAGTGACGAATTTCGAGGGAGAAATTCATTTTAAGGGGGGTAAAATGTAACACCCTGATGTTTCATGAGATGTATATTTTTTATCACTTATGATATATGCAACACCAAAGGACTCTTTCATTACACACAATACTATCTTCTCTTGCCTTACACGCAATCGTGACCTTCCAGGATAGCATGTGTTGTACGCAATACCGAGTTTCACTAAACAACGACATGCTATTAAAATTTTATTAAAACTAGCTTTATGAATAGTAATTCCCACTTTTTGAAATATTATAAATTTTATCGTTCAAAATGGACTTCATTTTTGGATTTGAAATATCGAAATTAGCCTAGGGTGAAATTTTGGTATTTTTATGAAAACTTTCAATTTTTGATGAATAGTGAAAACACTATGTTACTATTTAAAAACCGACTTTTTATTTAAATAATTATTTATTTTATTTAAATTTATTTTATTTCAAAATTGATACATAATACCTATATAAGTTCAGTGTAATTCATTGGAGTCATTTTATAATAATTTTAGATATATAAAAATATTATTGAACTTTTCACCGTCTTTTACCCACCTCCTAGGAGAATTTGCAAATTTACATAAAACCTAATTTTACCGCTTCTGTGAGTGGAATTTTAAAAATCTGAGAGACATGGTTTATATGAAGGAGTAAAATGTGGTTCAATAAGATAAAAATAATTTTTGGTGAATAGTAACTTTTTACATTTTTTTTACCACGGTTAAAAATAAATACGGTAATTAGGTGTAAAAATTATATTTATATTACCTTAACACATGTCCTAATTATATTGGTTAAGTTTAATTCGACCAAAAATAACCTAATAAATAAAATATGACCATTTAGGTACACTTGGAATAGATTAGGACAATTAATATTATTTTATTTAATGAAGAGTAATAATAGTTAAAATCAATGTTTAATAACTAAATAATTTTTAATATAGGGTTATAGATAAGATAAGTTCGACTATAAATATTAATTAGAAAGCTAAAAATATTTCCAACATAATGGTATTTTATTTATAATTTTTAGTCTTTAAATAATTTAATTTATTTATGACATAACGATGATGCAGTAATTACTTTATTAAAGAAATATTTACATAATTGATGTTAGAAATACCCAAATAAATGTAATTTTTGACTTTTTATTAATTCCACTAATTTTATAGGTTAAAATCACATGTTAGTAATGATTTAATTATCTTTTTTTGAACTAATTGTGTTTTTATAATTTTCAAATAAATCAATTACCAAATAGTGTCAAAATTGACATAAAATAGTATTGAAAACAAATATTATATTATTAAATATTATATAATTCCTAAAAATATAGGGTTCGGACAAGTGACTTAGATAAGGTTATATATATTAATAATTAACCACTTTGGGTTCTTTTGTCTTGTTATAGTAAGTTTATTAACCATATAGCGTAAGAAAACAAGAAGACGCAGTAAAAGTTAAATTATTTAACATAGAGTTAAATCTAAATGATATGGTTCAAATAGTAACCTAAACTTGTCTAAAATATATTGGTTGAGATGATTTAGACCCATCCCCACCATATATTCTAAATAAATCTATTTGGAGCTATTAAAAATCTAATATGACTTTATTATAAAATAATAATTTCAGTTTTCCTAAGGTGCCCCTCTCCTCCCTTATAAAAGGGCAAATCCTCCCTCTCCTCATCACACCACATTGAGCCTTCAAGATCGTCCAACCCCTGCTAATTTATCTTCTACACTTTATTAGAAACATCCTAGAGGTCCTGGTCTTCTTCAAAGACCATCATTGTTTCCCTAAGAGGAGGGTAAGAAGAGGCACTTCAAAGAAGATGTAATGTCTGTTACCGATTCTTTCAACTCTATTTCTACTTCTACTTCTTATTATTTACTTATTTCATTATGAAGTAATAACACCAGTATCACTAATATACTGATATGTTATTTTAAATATGAAACAACCCTATTTCACCTCCTATCCATCTTACATAAAACGAAATCACCGTGCTTGCGTACGTACGGAATACTGTCTCCACGCCGTGGTGTAATCTGTTTTCCACCACCACATTACATGGATGGTTATAATGGTGTAAAGAATAATTATATATGATTATTTTTAGGTTATAATGATTCTGAAATAGTATACATACACGTTAATACAATTCCATGATCATCGGAACGATATCATCGCTCATGCGTACGTACGACCTACCATCTCCACGTTGTGATGCGACTCGTTCTACATGATATTCATTGAATAATGATTATATAAATGAATTGAATGAATAAATATTCTATGTATTACACTAATACCCTTATGGAAATGAGGTATCTATATCCTAAAATGAAGAATAAGAATTTATTCGGCAAAACACGCATAAGAACAAAAAAGAAATAAAGACCCGAATAACAAGTAGCAATAAAATATTACTAATAAGAATCTAAGAATATGACCATATATGATATCATAAAAATGAGTATGACTATAGAATAAGTCAATAACATTATTTAAATCATCATACAGGAGGTTCAGACACGTACGAAGAAAATTGGACCTAAGGTATGGGAAAATTTCGCAATCTCATTTTTATCCGAGATTGCTTATAGTTTAGAATTTATTGGGGAATATTTATCATCCACATCCATGTTTACTAAATATGTAATATTATTTCTATTCAACTAAAATTGTTTACTTCCAATTTTACCCTTTAGTGAGTTTTTATTAAAAGATATGAAAGGGATATTTTTCCGTTTGTTTTGTACGAGGTATTTTTTTACTTTTCTGGCTAATGTACGAGGGGAATGTTTTTCCTTAACTTATACGCCATGAATGGATTTTTAGAAAATTATTTCCATGAAGCTTCCTTTACAAGTTTTCACGTTAATTTTTAATCAACTTATTTTAGTTTAAAATTTTATGACATGTTAAGAAAGGAAAAAAAATTGAAGTAGAAATGATATTTTCCTCAAGAGTGATGTTCAAGTATTTTATCAAAATTATTTTCCATATAAGATTATATAGGGTTCTTTTTCTGTCCCTATTTTTTACATTTATTTGATTATGTTATGATGGAATTATTTTAATGATATCCTATTATCTTATATGGATTATGTTATGATGGAATAATGTTTAAGAATCCCATTTTTTATTACATGGGTTATTCTAGGATGTATGATTTATGATATTGTGACACCAATAAGAATGGTATCATTATGAGATGGGTGAGACCTATATCTCCTTCCAATTCATTAGGTAAGGATTTATATCTCATGATATTGACATGGCTATAAAGACAGGTTAATCTGGTTCAGTGATACAGGACTGAAACCAGGAGTGAACTCGGTTCAGAAATTGACTTTGTCCTCTAGGATAGTCTTGGAAATGTTTCTTGACTACTAAGAAATGATTCTCTATGATAATGTGTGTATGCCACAAAGTTTAAAGTTATGATAATTTGGATTACATTTCACTACTATGATATATCCCATGTTATGAAATTATGATCTCTTTTGCAGGTTAAGATTTCCAAAATGTAATGTTCTTATGAATTTGATGTGATTGATATTTCGTCTGTTTAACCTTACTGAGAATTTGAGCTCACCCTTTTGTTTGTTTTATTTTCCCCAGGTCAAGAATAAGTGTATTAAGTAGGATATGCCAAATAGGGATTATAGATATGATGAAATAAATGGGAGACAATGTGGATGCTTTATTAACCAGTTGTTTATGATTCCCAGTTTCTAAAGACATTATACCTATACGGTCCTATTATGGTTTGTTTATATGTTGTAATAAGTATGCTTCAAATATGAAGTAATAACAATGTTTTTAAATTATGGGTCTTTATATAACTCCAATTGATTATTTGGGGCATCACTCCCTCCCATATACTATTTAGGATTATTGTGTATAGAGATCAATGTATCGCACCCGGTTTACCAATCACACAAATACAAATATATCTTGGACGAAAAAAATCATGTATAGGACCTCGTTTCTCAATAATATATACACACACTTATATATATAATAAAATATTACTTTATCACTTGTATCTCGTAATCAAATTATTTCAAATTGTCACATCATAAAACATTAATCAATATTAATCTTCTTAACACAATTAGCAACCAAAAAATTCCATTAATTATTTCATTAATTAATTAATCAATGTCTATTTATTGATTTTTCCATTAATTAACCACATCTACCCCATTAATTTATTCTCCAATTATGTTATCATATCACATTAACTAATTAATTAAAAAAATTACTAACCACATTACTTCCAATAATTAATTTAGTAATTAATTAATGCAATAAAATTCTTAACATCAACTAATTAATTCAAAAATTAATTAATCTTAATTCATAATTCAATAGTTAAAGAATATTATCATTAAATAAATTATTAATTATCCCCAATTACCTGATTCAATTCCTTTATAATTAAATCATCAATTAATTAACCCAATTCCACAATTCCATTATTCAATAAAATCCAATATTCTGTAATTCATTACTTAGCTTCATTAAATAATCAAATTTAGGAATTTTAATAACTAAAAAATCCACAAATATTCAATAATCACATACACATATCTAATATCATGACTATGGTATATGAATAATAGACCACCTACCTTAATTCATTGTGGAGCGATCACCCAATAAAATCGATAAATTTTTTCGGAGTATTGGCATAAAATGAGATCTATATTTATAACCCCAAATATATAATAAACAAAACAAAATATCATAATTTGAGATATATATACAAAATTATAGATATATATTAATTTATTCTTGATATATATCTAAAAAATATAGAATAATATCCCCCAAAATAATTAGATAAGATAGGTGGATGAATGGGAAATCAATGGGATATGTTCCACATATTGAGATGGAAGAATATCATAATTTTTTCCATAGAGTAGTGAAGAACTGATGTGAGAAAGTATTGGAATTCATCAAAAGAGCTCCAATATCATGGAATAGGGCCTATGGTTGAATTAGGTTCAATTTTAAATTAAAATGGGGGTTTGGGAAAGTTTAAAACAAATTTATTGGGTTAAATTAATTCCAACACATGGTTTACTGGGAAGGGGTGCACAGCTTCTCCTATATGTGATCCAAAATCATGAACTTATTTTATATGAACATTTGGTTACTCCTAATAGGGAACACATTTTGAAAAACTATTCCACAAATAGGAAACTCCCCACTATCCCAGGTTGCATGGTTTGATGGGTTGCATTGAAAAATTAGGGTAAACAGTTTGACAACTGTGTACTTCAAAATTTCTTCCAATTTTACCAAAATTCCACAAAACACACCTAAATTTATAACCCAAAACAAAAATAACTGAAATAAGTAAAAAATATTACAATAATGTTTGCATGCGTTAACATTAACAATAGTGGGATCTTACAATATTCCCACCTTATAACAACTTTTTCTCAAGAAACACTCTCACGAATCCCTAGGATTCCATTTTTAAAATATCCAACAATTGATGCTTAATATGTTCTGCTCTTTCCCATGTTTCCTCCTATACACACCCATGATTCCAGAATACATGAAAAATTGACTCATCCTTTCCTATACACACTTTTTAAATAATATCTAGTACATGTATCAAATGCTCCATTAAGGACGAATCTATCTCTATGTCCGCCCCAACTACATCAATTGCATCATAAAGATCAGGGTGATACCTCAATAATTGTGATACATGAAAAAATGATCCATATTTCTATGTATTTCTTAATGATATAATCCTTATGCCAAATACTTGATTCCCTCAATATCCTCAAAAGGCCAAACAAACCTATGTGATAACATTACTTGCATGCATATCCAGTGATTACAAAACCTATGTGATTCTTGAAGGAATACACAGTCAACCTCTTTAAATTTTGGTGTCATCAGAATCAATTAGCATACAAATTTTTCAACTTATATTTATATCATTATGTTTCTAAATCAACTAAACCTACACTGATGTCTCCTACAGTAGACTTGGTCCTAATTACTCATACACAAAAGGAATTGTCCATAATAGAGGTTATATTCATGGCCTATGATAAAGATCCTCATGTGGTACCATCTAAATCATTTGTTAAAATCAATTTTTATTTAAGAACTCCACCAATTCAATGTTCGTGTTCAAGGACCAACAGACGTCATGAACACATTCCCACATCATAACCACAACTACTTCAATATTATTCTTTGATTACCCATGTGTTTGTGTGTGGATTGTTGTACTCAATAATACATATAGACTAGGAGCATTCTTCTGGAATTTATGAGTGATTTCAAATCTGATTCATGGTCTGAAACTATATTCTATTGAACCCATCATAGATGGAATAAGTACTAAATATAAAATATCTAAGATGCTCCACTAGGAATATATCCTATATAGGAATGAAAATTACTACATCCATCAGTCTCTCCACAAAAACACAAATAGTGTCATTCAATTGTGGTTTTATTAGAATTACCACTAAAAATCCATATTCAGATCATCCCAGGTCTATTGTGGAATGGAAAATGGCTATGTAAAACCTCTAGGTCATTGACTATTTTCCTTCACCTTCTAACAAGTGTTACATTGGGTAATGAACTGTGGTATTTCCTTTTTCATGCCTGACCAAAAATCGGCCTTCATAAGCCCTTGTACATTTTGGTCACTCCCGGATGTATTTCCCACTTCATGGAATAAATCAAGTTCATTATATCCTCAAGAATACTCAGAGGAAAACAACCACATTTCTTGACATAGATGATCTCTTGGTCATATATTATCTAATCAGAGGGTGGCCCTCCATTTTCATGTATTTCCCTCAGGGTAAATAACTCCATATCCTCATATATAATTTCCCTAATACATAAAAATTGATTATACACCACTAAAACCGATAAGACATCCATCTACTTAAGACTCTCATGAACAACTGTATGCTTCTCCCCTAGTTGATTCATAATCATTTACTTAGTACTATAATCCAGAATCACTTAATTCTCAGTTTTACTACTTAGAGCATTATCCAAAATGTTTCATATTCTAGAAGTATATGTATGCACAAAATTAAATGAACTCTTATAATCAACCCATCTTTACTAACATAAATTCAAATATCATAGGTAGAATATATAAATTAAATATTTTGATTAGTATATACTTTAATCTTTCCACACAATAGATAATTCCACCAACACTTTAAATCATAAACAACTACTTCAAGCTAAAGCTCATATGTTGGGTAGATATGTTCATGATTCCACAATTTTTGATACTAGTACACCAAAATTCCATCTACCTACAACAAAAAATCTTTGAGTTCAACTCAAAAAATCAGACCAATACATCATATATTCCATTACATGATTAGGTAGGATAAATATTGGGGCTAATTTTATACATTGATTCACCAGATAGTTGGATTTCTCACACAGTTTTATCAATTCAAACTTTGAGCGTTTTTGGTCAATTTAGAGAGGGGTGACTCCAAATAAGAAAAATATTGGATAAACCAATAATAAAATCTGTCTAAGTTAATAATTCTTCAAGTATCGAAAATGTAATATGGATTTTCCAAATAAATCATATATTGAACCTTCTTTGGATACACTAAAACACCTTCCTTCGATATGTTGTGACCTAATAACTAAACATAATCCATCCAAAACTAGAACATAAATATCATGGAATATAGTCAATTTACTCTCATTGTAATGCGGATGACATCAAGTTGTTGGGAATGATCATAATGAGTCTTAATGTACACTAAGAAGCCTTCCACAAACACAAAAAAAACTGATCAAATTATTAATGGTAGATTTTTCTAATCAGGGTAGTAACCATTTATGGTGTGTTCTTAATCATAAATGGAATTATAAAAAATTAATATAGGCCATAATGACATCTAAAATTAGTCCGTGGTATATTAAAAGTTCATAATTTCATCTGATGAAAACCTGATCTCAAGTCAATCATTGAGAATATAGAAGCTCATATAACTAGTACCAAATCCCAGTGATATACTTAAGATAATACTATTTATTCATAGTTAACGGGTTCCACATTTGGTAATCAAATGCAAAAGTTAAAATTACCATCATACTTATTAGAAACGACACTGGGGAATCCCCTGGCAAAATACTCAGAGAGATACATCCCTTATCCTACAACTCCTACAACTATGTCTTGATCTCCAGAAACATTGTGGGTTCAATTTGGTATGGTTGAGTTGAAAAATGATCATTTTCATGCATTATCTCAATGGTATGTTTCGCATCTCTATGAGCTAGAAACACTCATAATTATTAAAGAATATGCATATTCAAATAAGACCGCTATTAGGGGAAATACAACTCGGTTTACACATCCATAATCTTGTAAAATACTAGCTATAAGGGTTGCGATCAAACCATGTTTCTAATTAATTTCCCTTGCATGTTCTACCTAGATATCCCACATTGAATGGTGAATGTAATTTTCACACTTAGGAGACCAAAAAATCACTCTCCTATGTTAAACATTATGATGGTCTTAGTGAGGAACCAGCTAGTACATACCCATATTTAGGATGAAGCCAAACATGTCATGAATATAGATATCTCATAGAAAGTGGTAGTCTATAATCCCAAGAGAACATCCCTTACACAAGTAGATGTTTCAGGACTGTACTCCCAATATTGTATCATTCTTAAAATTTCTTCTTATGAAGTCAACAACAGATATCATTCCACTAACATATTTTTCAGATATAAATTAATGATAGATTCCAGTATCTAATAAAGAACATTATAAAATATAAGATATAGGAATTGTACATTTCTTTGTCGATGGTATAGACTCACTATCCACAACTATAGGCTGAATTAAGTGAAATGGTTTGGACCCTCTTCAATATTCCAATTTATGACTCCCCAAAGATGAAACACTCTAATGTTTTGGGTGCTATTTCAAAGAATCCCCTCATCCATTGCTTCTATTTTCATGTCTGGTAGTACAACATATGCTTGACTGATATGGTGAAAAAAACCTCTTCCTTCATTATGGTTCTATCTATATCCTCCATTATTGACCATATGTTACTTGTTATTGAATAAAATATATATATGTTCCATCATGCAGCATGATCAACACTATACAGGTGGTGATAGAAAATTTTTATGAATGTGTCCCAGCTTATAGTACAAGTGGAAACTAAATTAGGAAAAACCCTAACAAACTGTTCCTTTTGAATGAAACCTCTATATCACACTACTCGAGATAATGTTATCATTGATATGCTTCCAGCTCAAAGAAGTATTACCCCATGGTTTTCTAAATAGAACAACTTTAACTATACTCGAATCCTCTCTCATGTTTTCCTCTAATATGAGATCTTGATCCAACACCTCAAAAAACATTTTTAAATGAAAGAGGTTGTCTTTGGAATTATTCTCACACCTATTTCTAGCCTGGAGACACCTCATGACATCTATATCAATTTCATCCCACATTGGATAAATGCACTAGAGGTCTGTAAAGTGTGACCATACTTTATTACAAACATGATCACCAGAAGAAAACCGTATCAACTCAGCTGCTCTCTCCTTCTTCAATATCTCTGGACAGATGTTCTCACTGACCATCTCCAAAAAATCATTCAATAGTATACAGTTAGTCTGTCCATTCCATCCATGAAATTCCCACAAGTTCATCACTGATCCTCGTATCATATAAGTGGTAAAAATTACCCTCTTTTTTCTGGAGTATCCAAATTGTCATGTATTATCTTGACGTTATGAACACAATAATCAGATCCCATGGGTCTTACATCTCCTGTAAAAGTATGAGGGTGCAACAATTAGAACTCCCTTGTCATATCATATATACAATTCATTCCCGGCCATGGTTCGTTCCCATGAATTTATGGAAGCGATAAATTTTTTTTAACTAATCCCCAATATCCTCACCCTGAAATATTTTTGCATCATGTTCCACTAATGGTAGCACCTCACCATCCATAGCATGCAGTTGTCCTCTCAAAAAGTGTCATCTTAGAGGCAGAACTCTACAATTCAAAATGAATGTTTAAGAAATTATAACACATCATTATCACATTTATGTATTATAGAAACAGAACAATCCACAACTAGTATCTTCCCCAATCCTCTCCAAACGGTAAAAAATGAGGTGTTATCACAACCATTAACCATCCAACATCAATTTATTGGTTATCAAAGGTAAACATATATCATTTTTCATGTTTTTCATTTAGACACTAATTATTTTCATCGTGACTCATATTAAAATTATTTTCATGTTAGGAACAATTTCAATTCAATATCACATGAATAGTTAAATAGTTCAAGTTCAACAACTTACCCATAACCCATTTTCCAATGAAGGCCTAAAAATATTGCATGACCCAAATAATACTATGTTACTAGAATGTGAAAAAATATTACTATCATTCAATACTAGGAATTAACTAAATTCTTAACTAATGTAATCAATTTTCAGATACAAATATCACATAACATAACAAGGTCACCACTCAAGGTGAAATAATATTCAAATGTAACAATAAACATCAATAGAAACAATTACACCCATGTAGCTTGGTTATCCCCCATACATGAGTCTTCAACTCACATGGACAAGATTATTAACAATGAAAAACCCTCCTAGTATCATGTCTACATTTCAAAAATAGTAAGGAAACTCATTAAGAGAAGAAAACTAGTCTATGATACAATATATAACATCCACACCCATGATAAACACACTGGTTCCCTGAACTGGATCACTATGTGTCCTCAATAGTGCCTCCCCGATTTCTATGTAGAGATGAATAAAAATTATGGTCTAATAAGTTGATATGGGAGAGAAAATAACATCATTTATTATAGAAATACACTAGTGTAAATTAATAATAAACATCAGAATAACTTTTATCCATAAACAATTTCAATATCTAAATTCAATCAAAGAAGTAAATTCAATATCTAAACTAATGAATAAGACATTTGATGATAATATATTTGTTAGGTGTCTAAAATAAAAACTCAAAATAACGGCATTGAAAAATCGAAATGGGTCCCAATCAACCACTAGTTCAATCAACCATTATCCATTTCAACTAATCCATCAAACACTAGGCCTTTGACTTCAAACTATCATGAATCCATGAAATACATTTGAGTAATGATCATGTATTCCTAGTAGAGTGTGATTACAACTCATTAGGCTGCCACCAATAGTGGATAAAACAAATCTAGTAAATATAATGTGTATAGCGTTTTATGAAGAAATAATTTCAGTGCATATTTAAATAGTTATCGCATTATCAATTAATAATTATTAAACCACATAGACCCCACGTGATCCCATGTACACCCACAACTCAATTAATCCATCATCCCACACCTGTTCAGGGGTGTATTACATATTCAATTAATATTTTACTACATTACATTGGATTATATTATATATTTCACTGAATTTACATTATTATGACAACTTGGAAGAATAATTTAGTGCAATTTGTTTGTGTAGAATGCCTTATCATCTTACATTGAGAATTTTGGGAATAAGTCCTTATCAAACATCATTTAACATTCATGGGTGTCAAACACAATGTATGGTAACCCATTTATCAATCACACAGACACAAACACACACACACACACACACTCACACAGAGACACAAAGACACATATATGTATCATTAGTGTCGAACATCATACCAAGAACCCCATATATTAATCACAAAAATATATCATCCTTGTAGAAAATCATTTATGGCACACTATTTCTCAATCAAATATATATTCCATAGGAGTATAATTTCATGAAAAGAACCCCACTTTTCAATCATACAAATATGTATTTGGTGTAGAATATAATACTTATAGCCTTATTTAACAATAAATATTATATATATCATAACATATAAAATTATCACATGTATCTCATTATCACATGTTTTCATAATATCACATCATCCAATATTAAAAAACATTAATATTCTTTTCAAAATTAACCTCCACAAACATCAATTACATAATTCATAAATTAATTAGTCTAAGTCCATTAATTAATTGAAAAATTAATTACCCTCATCAATATCATTAATTACATCACTAATTAATTAATCATATCCCTTTCATTAATAGATTCAATAATTAAATAACCACACAAATTCAATTAATTAATTCAAAAATTAATTAATCAACTCTCAAACATAACATCCTATACTTATTTCATAAATTAATTATTTTTTATCCACAATTATACAATTATAAAATTTAATAATAAATTCAAAAATTAATTTTCATAGATTCCTAATTTCAATTACCTTTAAAATTAAATCATTAATTCATTATGCCAATTACCAAATTCTATTAATCAATCTAATCCAAAATTTCTAAATTTACTAATGGACAACATAAATTTTTAAAATTTAAAAATTTTAATTTCTATAATCCCTTATAAATTCTAGTCACATATAAATATCTAATATAAAGAATATGTTATTTTAAATATAGAAAAAAAACCTTTATTCATTGATGAACGGTCCCCAATGTAATATTCCTTAATTTAGAGTTGTAATAGTGTACATTGATATTCGGATCTGTAACCAAAATCCATGATAAAAAAAGATCACATAATTATATATCAAGATCCAAAATTTTATATATAAATTAATTAAATATAGATTTATATATATTTGAAATAGATAATAACATCCCACTAAAGAATGGGATAATATAGGAGGTCGAACAATCAAATAATGTTATAGGAACTCGTTAACGGGTGGGGCGTAGATCTTCAAACCAAGCATGGAATCACAAATATAGGAGGTCGATAAGGCTTGTAATTAATCTACAGATATGAAAAATATTTTAACAGTAACTAGGATGTAATTGGACTTGATTTAGAATTAAAAAAGTGGGTTGGAAAATTTTTAAACTAATTTTTGTGTTAAATTAATTCTCATGCAAGGTTTTATGGGTTGTTGTGCTTGGTTTCCTCTAACTATGTAGATAAATTGTGTTCCTATATTACATGGATTAATGGTTTCTCATAAGAGGGTGAATGGTTTAAAAACCATGAACCAAACATGAAACTCCCCATTGTCTAAGGTTGCATGGTTTTCTAGGTTGTGGTGCATGGCTACAAAAAACCATGATTTAACCGTGTAATACCCAATTTATTTCATTTTTTCTCAAAATTCCACCTGAAAACATCCCACATCTAAATAGGAAGAGAGTAAATCACCCCTTTAAATGATGGTGTGTATACTGCACCCCTAATGAGCAGTTTTACCAAGGGATGTCTATGTTCCATAGCCAAGACAAAGGAAAAATATTCGATCATGGCACAATGATGAAAATATCATGAATGTGGGCTAGATTGGGTTGTTGAAAATGGTATTAGAGCCTCACTATATTTGATATGGAAGTAAGGGAAAATAGGTTTTATCAAGGGTATCATTGTATACCCACATTGAAGGAGGATGAGGAAGATGCACCCCATATTAAGGTGGATTGGATAACTATGTCTTCATGAGTCCTTTACCTAAGGTATTCATACGGTCTAGATCCCTAGGATAGAAAAAACCCGAAGACTAGTCCCAAAAGCGGACATTATCGGGATCGTGGGATTGACTAGTCCATTATATCTATAAACTGAAATGTAAATGCTAAAAATTCACACATAAACATATATTAGGGTGGAATACCTGAATAATAATAGTTTATTCCAAATCCTATCAATACGAATATCTTGACCAAAAAATCTCATTTTATATTCCATCTTACTCACCACTATTATCTACGAAGTCATTCTAAATATATTTTTCTTATAACAATGCAGTGTCTTCATCAAAAAAAGTATAGTGTTTATTTAGATTCCTATACATGGGTGGTATATCTATACCCAATATATTTCCCCAAAATACAAAATGAAAAAATGACCATTAACTGAGCTATAAATCATAGATATTTTATAGAAGATCTTTTATAACCTAGAATTTTCATTAATTTAAAATCTTGAGAGAGAAAAAATTTAACATAAACATAGAATTAAAATATATGAATTAAAAAATTTATTTGGGGATTATCATTACTAAAATATCAACCAGAATTACCTCTATTGAACAACATTGGATGATCCAAATTTTCCTGGATGGTAGTAGGGGATATTTCCACCAGTGGTTGATCCGTCTCCCTATCTTAGATTCATAGAGTATCGAAACTAAAACTATATAAAAAAGGATCATGAGTCAAATATTTATATATGGATATACCATTATTATCTAGTTCTAGTAATAGGACCATTCACCTTGAGTACATGAATGGGGATACATGTCCAATATTATGGTAGAGGGGGGCCATTTTTCAAATGTGTGTCACTTGGGATGTATCGCCCAAGTGAAACAATTGATTAATAGTCCAAAAACACAATCATTACACCAAAGGGATTAAATAAGTATTTTTCAATCTCAATGTTAAAATATATTTATATGTCAAAAGTATCAAATCCATTATTATATATGAGAAAAAAATTCTCTCAATATGATATTTATATTAATTAAAAATAATTATGATTTCATATTTATAGAAAAAACATAATGAAAGGGTTATGAAAATATATAGATGCTAGGGGCCTATAAAATAAGGGATTTAGTGATTCTTGTGATCCCCCCAGTTGGATAGAGATTGGGTGTATATGCTGACATAATCCAGAAGTGGTTGGGACAAGTTAAACTAGCCTTCACACCATGCCTAGCCACTGACTCGGTTGGACTCAAACATGTTAGTTGGAGATGGTCCAACTAGATGGGAATCATTATTAAATTATTAATGTGACATATCCCCTCAATCTTGTTGACTTAAAAGGGATAATGAACAATTATTATGGAATTCAATCAAATTTAATTCTATATTTTCCTACCCATTGGGAGTAATGTGACAATCCTTCCATGAGCATTCAATTCCATCCACAATTATAGTTTTTCATAAACACAATTATCACTGGATATTTATAAAATTGTTCAACCTCACATTCTCACCCATTGGACCACAATAATTGTTTCCCTCATTATTCTACACCTCACCACACTTTCATATCTCCCATTGGGCCTTAATTATTCCCTATCAATGGCCAATTCAAGGTCCAATGACTATAATATGTATCATAGAGGAAGTGTTTGTATTATAAAGATAATTATTAATTGAGGATGATAGCAGTGGTATATGAATAATCAAATCCGGTCTACATTTTTAAGTGTAACTAAATATAATAATGATATGGATTGGTGATTATATTAGAATAAAAATATCCTGATCAACCATATAATACATGAAAAACAATCTTTACTATCATATAATCAAATGAATAATTATCATATAACAAGTAATATTTTTTAATATATTTTATAATATAATACATTCATTAAAATAAATCCAATTATAATAATTTTTCCCATCTTCTATCTGATGAATTAAATAGAAAAATAAACATCGCATAGTTAGGCCTCCAAATACGATCATTCATTGATAAAGGTTCTATAATCATTATTTCCATTGTTCTGAAAATGTGGTTCTTCTATCTAAGTTATAAAATTTAAACCCTCAATCCATATGATTTATAGAGCTAATCTAGTAACTGTAAATGACTATGCTTATGAGGGTTTATAATTCTTCATTTTATAATTTCATCACAAATTATTTCATTATCAAATGAACAATAAAAATAATCATATTTTATCTATTCAAAATCATAACATAGTAATCCAATGTTTGTCATCTTCCACATTATCTGATTAGATTAATAATAAAAAAATATTGTAAAACCATGGATCTATATAGAGCCACAGTGTATGATATTTTTCCTAATGAACAATTTGAGTGTAATATTATTTTTCATAGATATTAATTTTGTGATATAATAATTTTATAATATTAATTTTTTTAATTTTGGTGTACTATAGTTCCCTCAATATTATAATGGATACTCAATAAGCCACAAAAAATATTAAAAAAATATAATTTTTTAATTGAATTACATGATTCATACAAAGGTAAAGACGAATTGTTTTATAACATAGTTCATGGCATGTTTTTTTGATAGGATTGATTTTTTTATACTCCTTTTTTTCATAAATATCAATTTAAATTATATATGTCTTCAAAGAGGAATTATGTGTTTTACACATGTAACATAATAGGGGGTTATGGAGACTGTTACTAATTAGATTTAATTCCTCACAAAATTTTTATTTTCTTTATTTTCTTATATATAAATTATTGTATTAATGTTGTTGTATATCATCACTGGATTGACCATATTGGGTCATACATTATTGTATGTGTTCTCACATGTTGTTTTTTCTATTATATATATGTTAATATATATTTTTTGTCTTCTATTTATATTATGTATTTTTCAATTTCACTACTGAACTTTTTTTAATGTGTGTATTGTCATTTATTAAAGTGAGGTTACCTAATTTTTCATAGTAAAGGGTAACTCCCCACATATCTCATGATACATAATCTCAGTGAATTTCACCTTCTATTGGTTTATTTGAGGTGATACTTTGGGTAACTATCAACATATATTTAAATCAACAAGATACATTTAATATTCATTTCCTTATATATTATTAAATATTTTGTATTATATATATATTTTGTGTTAAAGTATATCACCTAAATTTGGAGTAAAAATGATGAGAGTCATTAACAGAATTATATTGAGCCAAAATAAACCTAGAAAATCGATGATCATCTAAAAAAATATTTAGGTAAGAGAAATTTGAAATTGATTTATAGAGAAACATCCATAATAAAATAAAAAATGGATGGGGAATCATGCATAGAAAAAAATTTACATCATAGATCAATGAAATGAATTTTCATGTGAGTGGGGAGATTACATATTTATAAGTTTATAAAAATAATAATGTTTGAAATCAATAAGAACTAATTATTCTGGGGGTAAATATAAGGCTTATAAATGGTCATAAATGCATGAATTAATCATGGGCAGGTGATAAGAAGATTATCATTTATATGAATATTTTTAAAACATGAAAATATTATTATTTATAAAATTTAATTATTTTTATTAATTATTTTATAAATTTAATTTTTATTTTGATTATTTTTATGAAAATATTTCATTGTTTAATGTGTCATGAAAATAAATTTTATGATATTAAAATTAAAATATTTATTTAAAAAAAAAATTAAATCATGTATGATTTTTGGTTGATTATATTATTATTTGAATTTAGATAATTGAAACATGTGACTTCACTAGAATGATTCATTTTATTAATTATATTTCACTACTATATGTTATATGATTTATCGAATGAATAAAACAATATAATTTTTAAAATGTATATTATGTAATGAGAGTTGGTATAAAAAAACTAAAATGTTGTATTAAGATCCATTTAATTTTTAAGAATGAAATAAAAGAAACATTAATTATTATTATTATAAGTTATTGTTAAATAATGATGGGTGTGAGGGTGATTTTTTGGAATATGATCAGTTCAATGTTTCTATATAAACATGGAAGGATGATTTTATTACAAAAAATTGGTTTGCAAAGATAAACAATATAGAGTTAATTATGATTTAAATTTTATATTTAAAAAATTTAAATTGAGAGCATTAAGATATGTCATAATATTACTATATTTAAAAAAGGATCAACAATTTAGGATTTTATACAGGTGTTCAGATTACACTAACATTGAATTTGTATATATATTTAAAGGGTAATATTTTTCATCCAATATGTATAACACAATTTCCCTACCAAGTATCGAAATAAATAATTATTTAAGAAAGGGGTTTAGATTTTTTTATCATTATAAATATTGTCATCAGATTGTAACTGTATCATAATAAAAAGTAAATTAAATGGTTTATAATCTCAAATAAACGAAATACAAAGTCACAAATAATATCCAAACAACCCTTCGACATGATTAGAAACACCGAAATGATTTCAAATGGATTAGCAATCCATTAAATAGTGTATGATGATTGAATGGAAATCCAACCTTAACATTCCTTACTCTATGGGGAAGGGGAGATTGAAATCTCAGATAATGACTATAAAAACTCTTATCGCCATATATATTAATTATTTCACCAAAAATCCCTATAATATTTTTATTCAAAGTACATATTTATTTCCATTGGATGAGGAGGTATGGGTAAAAATATTCAAATACCAATTGACATAAAACTTTATTCTAGGAAAATAACTTTTATATACTTATTTATAAAAATATTTAGCCCACCCATTTTAATTCATACATTTATAATTTTCATTATAGTATTTATCTTCATTAAGATATTTTAGTTTAACTACTAAAATATTATATGACATTGAATATATAATATACTCTCAAATGATTCATTTTATGGGCCTTGTAATGAAATAATCGAGAATTATAATCATAAATAATGTTGTTAAAAATATATATATAGATAAACTACCCTCCTATGAACAACATTAATTATATTTATCTATAATTATGTGAATGAAAATGTAGTAAACAATTTATATTTCTGACTTTTTTGTTACAAATTATTTTAATTGAGTTTTTTCACATTCCAAGTATCCATTATCTATAACGAAATTATGAAAATTATTTAAATTAAAATTTATTAAAATAAAAATCATTAATATAATTATTTTTAATTGAAAATAATGAATAATTTCAGTTATTAAATTCCAATGATAATTTAATTAGCGATAAAACTATAAACTGAAATTGTAAATTAAAATGTGTTCACTGCCTGAAGAAAAAATAAATACACCATAGTAAAAAATTAAATTCTATTTAATCAATATAATGACTTTCAAATCAAAATAGAATCTTTTACATGTTATCGAACCTATATATTTATTAAGATCTACTGAGTAGGGTGATAAATTAGGGGTATAAACATTTCATTAATTTTACCTATCTTTATATTCATCAGGTAGAAATCTATAAAGTTATCAATCCACACTATTTTTTCTCACCACCTAACAATTGTTTATTATAATTAAGAAAATATAAAATGAAGAATTAATTATAAGGATTTGAAAAAAGGGAAAAACCTTTACATGTTGGTTTGACACCCCAACATGGATTCTCTACAATATCACCACAAGTGAATATAACTAGTTGGACACCCTTGTTATAGAATAATTACAATAGGTTAGAAAAAAGAGCTACTCTACTAATCTAAATGGATGGAAAACACAATAAATATCCTCATGTAGGTTGTTAGACACCCTATCTACAATACTTATATTCAATATTGATATATTTATTGAAATAAAGTGATCATATGTAAACATCCTCAGTAAGACCACTCGATTCCCTTTCCTTGTGTGATTCCTCAAGAACCTCAGACATTTAGTTCTTGAGTATCCTTTATAATAATCAATATCAACTAATATTGTAAATATATAATAATTTTGAGACTCATCTTGTGTAGTTGAAAAAATAATTAATTCACTTTTCAAATAATATTTTACCATTATGTTTCTTTCTCACCACAAAAATAGAAATTTATCTATAATGAAGAAAAATATTGTGCCTGGGAAAAACTCAATTATTATCACTACCATAGATTGTAACAAGGGAAGTGAAAGACAAAATCAACAGTATTAAATATATGAACATAAGTGGGGGGCCTTAATATGCTCATAAGTGGTGGGGCCTTTATCAACACTACCTAAAAATGATTATAAAACTACCCTTTATTCGTGCTAAAAAACTAATGACAAAGATATTCCCTTTATGAAAACATTTTTAGTGTAGAAAAAATGTACATTTAACAGTTCAATTATTTGAGATGTTAATAGTTTATAATAAAAAATATCATAAATTTATATATATTTATTATATTTATATTCAAAAATAATGTTTGTTTAAACACAATTAAAAAATAAATGACTATAATTTATATGTGTTAATAATTCAAATATATATATAATGATTTTAAAAGTATTTATAAGATTATAAGTATAATTTTAAATAATTATATTATTATAAAAAATTTATTACATAATAAATATAAGTATTACATTTATAAATATATATAAATACAATTTAAATATATATAATTATAATTATAATTAAAAATAAATATATGTTTCAAATGAATTTGGAAAATAATTATATTGACGCATTAGTATAACTGATCGAGAAAATGTTATGTATTCATCATGAATTAATTTTCATTTATACATTACCCACTTATTATTACAATCCATGTTGACTACAATGACTCGTTTTTTTATTATCTATATAAATTACTAGTTATATGATTCATTAATGTCATACCCATGAATCTATTCTCATAAATACTTATAAAATTATAATAAATATATTTAAATAATAAATATATTTAGTATAATTTTAATTATATTTTTTTAATTAAATAGAAAATAATTATTAATTATATTAATTATAAATTTTAATTATAACTAAATATATTTATTTAATTATTTATAAAATTACAATAGATACGTCTATTATAATTTTATAAATAAATAAATGAATAAATTTATTTATAATGATATACCAATATTTAATTATATTTACTTCTTGTTATAATTATAAATATATAAATATATATATATATATTTGTATAAAATTATAAAATTATAATAATAATATTATTATACAAATAATTTACAAAATATATATAATTTTATAAATATTATTATAAATGTACAATAATATTTATATAGAAATTTAATTATTTATATGTATAGTTTTAAATAAATATGGATATATTTAAATGAATATGAAATTATAATAAATATAAAAAATATATATAACTATATAATTATAAATAAAATTAAATATTTTTTTATAGTTTAAGAATTATTTTAATATATATATTTATTTATAATTATATGTATAAATATATATATACAATATTTTTTTATTTACAAATATATATATATATATATTTATGTTCTTATAATTTTAAATAAATTTAAATTTAATTAAATAATTATAATAATTTAGAAAATATAATTTTAATTAGTAAAATGTTAAATATATATGTATATAATTCTATAAATATATTTATTATATATATATATAAACAAATAAATATATAATTAGTTATACTTATAATTATAGGTAAATAAATTTAATTATTATATATATTATTTCATAAATAACTATAAAAATATAAATACATTACTAACATTATTGTTTTATTAGTTCTAAAATTATAGCACTTATAATGACACCTTTTATCATCAATTTTTATTACTGAAAAATTCCAATATTTAATATCATTAAACAAACAAGGGTAATGACATTATTAATCAGTCCTTTCTATTTTAGTGCTAATAAAATATACCGTAATTATTTCTTTTTGACTAAAACAGATAAAAACATTTACTGATTTTATAAAGGAATTGTAACAACTGGCTTCTTCTCTTACACAAATCATTGTATATTTGAGGCATCCCTCTACCACTCATGACCCCTCCTCTGTCACCGACCCCTCCTTGGCCTTTACCCATCATCCTTCACTCTGACTCCCTCCCCAGCCACCATGCATCCCACCTCCACCGCATTCATAACCTTCATTGTGCACCAAATCTCGCCTCCCCTCCAAACCCCTCCTTTGGCTTGAATCCATATCCACTATGAACCCCACCTCCCACACTAAACCCAACCTCCCGTGAGAACCCCTCATCCACTATGATCCCACCACTTCTTCAAATACCGCATTGACCATTAACCCTTTCACATCCTTCACTACCGCTTGCACCATCACCTACCTCATCATTGCCACAACAAGACACTTCTGATTATGCAAGGAAATCAAATTTAAGTTATGATCTTATTTTATGTTGAATCCTTATATAGTAAATGATTAATTATTGGGACATAGTTTTCTAAATCACATTGTGGTATGAATATTGTGTTTTGTTTGATTCATTAGTGTGAGAAAATGGTTTTTTGATTGGTAAAGTTTTTGATCAGTTTTTTGGTACTTATTTATGATAATTTGGATATTTTTAATGTATTTTTGACTATGTATTTCATATAATTTAAATTTCATAATTTAGATTCATCTAAATGTCAGTACATGTTTCAATGACGTGGTTTTATATATTAAAAACATTATATTCAAATGTTTAAGTGAAAATTATCTTGATTTTTATTAAAATGGAGTGATCATGGAGAGTATTTTGTATAAATGTTTTTTTCAATGGTAAAATAATATATAAATCGTTGGATTTTGACATTATAGTGAGAGTGGGAACTGTGTCTGGGTTTTTATTAACATTTTGAAAATTGACTTGGGATGAATCTAGGGGATTTATTTTTATGCTTTTCTAATATATATTTTATATTTTATCAGGTTTAATATTGGGCGTTCATGTGAATGTGTATGCTTCAATAGATGCTATATCATTTTGAAAAGATAGTTATATAAATATATTTTTATATATTTTTAGTGTTTGAATTTTTGAAAACCACCATTGGAATATTTAGCTAGAGAAGTGGAATTTCAAAATACATGAGTTATAATATTATGATCACACATTTATTGTTCCTATATCATAGGTCTCACACATACTTCTAGAATTTCCTTCTAGTTGATTCCAATAATGGTGATTTGATTGTGTTTTAGTTGTATATCAATAAAATTCTAGTGTAATGATTCCCTAAATTGGTAAAGATATATTATCTCATTTGGACTGTGGTAGATCACCCATAGTGGTTTATTCTAGATATTTTGTAATTATATTATTTTATGGTCGTATCATGGGAAATATTTTTTGTTTAATAGAAAAATATTTGTTTTTTTAGTTTTATTTACTCAACTCTATGTAATAAAGTTATATTCATTATTTTTAATAAAAATAGTTTTCCTGTATTTCTTAAAAAATAAATGGTATAAAATATTTGATGATGTCCTACTAGTGTCTTTTTTCTGACCATATATATACCCATTTTTGTTTATATCGACATAGTTTATGATGATGTAGGTAAAAGAAATGGGTTACACTTTTATATCAGTGTTCTATAGTCACTTTTTAAAGAGATATTTACAATGAGATGTAGATGTCACAATTGGGAATAAAGAGACAATAATCATTTTGTGTTAATTAATTATATATACTGTAAAGTAACTATCATTAAAATATATTTATGTTTGGTCTGTATTTATATTTTGGATCATGTGTAAACCTTTTAAAACATTATATTTTATAAAAAAAATTATTTTTTATTCTGGAATCTTTTATAATGTGTCACTCATGGGATTAATGTGTTTGAAAAAAATCAAATTTAGAGATTTTAAAATGATTTGAGTGTTTTGAAATGTTTCTTAATAAATTTTATTTGTTAAAGATACCATTTCTTTGATTAAATAGATTTTAAATGATTTAAATTCATGGAATGGAATTAAGTTCCATGACATGTGTTTTTCAACTCACCCAATTGACATTCATAAATCGATGTGAATGTTTTGAAAGTGAAATCAATGATGGTACGATGTTAACGAGGGATGTGTGATGTTTTAAATGAAAAAATTTAAAAAATTTTGAGTTTTCACTCATTTTTAATGATTAAGGATATTGGGTCCTGATGTTTCAATGAATTATTTAAAAAAAATGAATTTTGGTTTTTTGAAAGAGTGGTTCAAAATGATTGGTTTATTTTTAAAAGGTTCTATAATTTTAAAGATGAATTTCTGAACGTCGTTGGTTTTGAATAGGACTACAGGTGTGGTTTTATAAATTTTTTTCAAAGGACATCTAACATTTAGTTTATCCACAATATTTTAACATTAGATTTTTATAGAATTTTGAAAATGAGTAATTTATATAGTGATGACATGTAGGATGATAATAACACAATTTCATGGGCATGTCATTAACTCTATCCAACCCACAATATACGCATCAGTACCACACTCCCACAAAAGTTGAATTAATGTTTAACCTCATTGAAACTCATAATCCTACATTTCGTCATACATTACCTATTTGGTTTAAAGTAGGGGAGTACTCTAAAATTATATCTTCTTTCTGGTATGGTGTTTTATTCTAATGGTTTGAGATTCAAGAATCAAAATGAAATAATATTTATCATTCAAATGTTGAAATTTCATTGTCTAAAAGTCCTCATTTGTGTATTTTTATTATTTTAAACACTACAGAATCAAATGGGGCTGATATGAATAATTAATGTATATATGACAATTATTTTCCAAAAGAGTATGAATATGTAGAGAAAGTATTCATAATTATTTCTAAATATCAAGAATAAGTCCCACCACAAATAAATTTTCCATGTTTAGGTGGTTTTTATTCAAAACTAATTAGTTCATAGGATTTGGAAGAATAGATGATCTGTCAGAGAATATATTGAAGAAAAAATGATTGATTAAAGATGGAAAAATTGTTATTGTAGGTATTATATGATAGAGAACATTGTTTTATGGATCATTTGATATGATTACATATGTTCACATTAAATAAGAACATATTTAAAATATGATTATAGATGTGAAATATAATGCAGATCACATTGATGAAATTATATGGTCAATTCAAGATGTACTTCGTGATTTCCCAAAATTGATTAAAAAGATTAATATGTGTTCAAAGATGTCATTTTATATTGTATGAACTAAATATATAGAATTTTTAGTTTTATTGTATCTTTATAATTTGAAATCATGCAATAGTTGGAGTGATTTCAGTTTTATGGAACTACATTTGCTCATAAATGACATGCTCTAAGAAGATAATGATCTCTCATGCCAAACATAAGATTCCAAAAGAATAATCTGCTTAATGGGTATGATATCTAAAAGAATACACACCATCCCAAAGGATTATACACTATTTCCCAAGTACCATAAATGACTTACATAATTCCCAATGTTTGATGCTTCTCGAAAATGGAATGATAAAATTGGTAATATGAATGTTTTATGATACATTCTAAAACTTCCATAGATTTGGAGAATATATGAAAGTGAGAATATTGGTGGGTAATCTAAGTGGAATGAAAATAAAAGAATTAAAGGTGGAAAACTACGTCACATAATAGACTCTCATCAATAGAAGAAAATTGATCATGAGTATCTTATATTTGTAAACAAGCTGTGAACACTTCATCATGTGAAATAAAAAATTGGAGTAAATCCCTTTCTGTTTCATAGAATAAATCATAGTGCATGACAGATAATATTGGTAACTATGGAAATTAAATCGTGGTTATGCATTAAATGAAAATACATCATGTTATATATTCTAATATTAGGTCCAAAACAACTGGGTAATGATATTAATGTTTTTTCCGATCCATTGATCGAAGAGAAGAAAATATTTTGTGATCCAGGTGTTATGTTATATGATTATTAAGAAATAAATATTTCACATTTAGAGTTATGTTGTGTGGGTGATATATTACTTTACTTCTGTAGGAAATTTGATAGGATATAGTTTCATAAGAACATAGTGGTGTCTCATTTGTGAACAAGTTTCACATCCCATTAGGATGAAACATTCATTGAAAATTGAGTTTCTATGATATAATAGATTTCTACCCGATGACATTAGTACCGATCTTGAACAACATTATTATATGAATGTTCATACAAATGTAAATCAATATCTCCACTACAATTTGATCAACTATTTTAGATTATAAAATATGTGAATATTTATTTTGGTAAAAGGGTTTTGAAAATACATAAAAATACATATTATAAATAGATTATATTTTAATAATTATCATATAATAATTTCCAATAAATAATACATTTTCATTTTTTTATGCATGTTGAAAAAAATTATGTTATTGTGTCATCGAGACATTGGTAAATTCACCTGATAGAATAACAGATAGAATTAAGGATAGTATAGACATGGTTGATGTGGGAATAAGAGAAGTGTTGGTTCTAGTGATGGGTGAAAAACAATATTTTGTTCCACCAGCTGCATACACTCTTTCTAGGTATTATAGTAATCAATTTTGAAACTTATTTAATGACATAATAGTTCCATAGGGGAATTTATTAAATTTCAATTGAATTTTATCAATGACATAATTAATTTTAAAGGGTATTAAATCACATGACATTCATGTTTTGATTTAATATCTAATTCCTATATATTTATATTTCATTTTCCCCAAGAACGACTTCATGTATTAACCAATCTCTATTTCAGCTTCAGTCACACCTGAATATGATGTACAATGTGACCAGTTTGACTCCATGTGTGTCCAATTATTTAAATTTGACATAAATATAATTAAAAATAACTTTTAAGATATTAAAAAACAATAGAACACATTCATATATCATTTCATAATAAAGGAAAATGGTTCATGTGTCATTTATGATGTGAATCCATCAACCGCACCTCAATTTGGTGCATGGTGTGACCGGTATGAAACAAATTTCTTGTTATTAGATAAAAATATACATTGTAATTCAAAACATGTCCCTCATTGAGAACCTAGAATACCAATTCATAATGTTTGCATAATTTATTATAGATATTTATCAGTATTTTTTATTGTGTATAAAAATGTAAAATTTAAAACTGATGCACTATTTGTCCTATCTATCCTAAAATGCATGTTTCTATTTTGAAGTGACATTTTAATAAAAAAACATAACTAGTATACTAAAACATAATAAAAAATATTTCGAATGTTTTTATACATTAGGAAAAACATATATATGTTTTTTGACATATAATATTCAACCACAACTCGATATGTTATTCCATGTGGCCGATATAACTAAAAGCGTCTATTTTTTATTTTAAATATACATAAATTTATGTAAAATGTACAAGTTACTTTCTGAAAATAGAGAAATACATTCATATTTTTTTTGATTTTATATGAAAATTATGTATTAGTAATTTTTTATATATAATACTCAACATCACATCAATAAAACACATGGTGTGACCAACATAGATCTATGTGTGTATTTTTTATATAAAACTGTCATTAATTTAACAAAAAAGAACTGGTGACATACTAAAAATTGAGTAAAAAATGTTCATATTGTTTTGAAATTTTAGAAAAATGATCTACGAGTTTTCTGTTACATGTAGTCGTCAACCACAACTCGATACAATGAGCAATGTGATCGATCTAACTCGAAGTGTCTGTTATCAGTACCAAATTGACATTTCAAATCAAAACATATCTCTCACTGGAAAACAGGGAAACATACTCCAATTTTCATGATAATTAAGCAATGCAATTCATATGTCATTTGTTAAATGCATGAAGTTGGATCACATAAAACTGACACAGTATACAACTGTTATTACTCAAAATTCATGTTTCCAAATTTTTAATACATTTTGTTAAAAACCACAAATGACATAATATAAATCAATAAAACATATTAGGATTATTTTAATACATTATCAAAATGATCTATCAGTAATTTTAGATAATTATGAAATATCCTCACATCAAATTGACACAATATGTGATATATATCAACCCAATTTTGATGAAAATTCTTTCTTCTCCGATGGTTGTCTGGCCATTATATGGATCAAGATCCTCCTTTAGTAGTGACATGGGTAAGCCTGCCTCATCTTCCTTTTCCTTCTCAAAACACATCGATTATTCATATTTGAGATAACCTGGTCAGTCGATTTCTATGTTCTAATGCTCACACATCCTCTGTGTGTAATCTGGTTAATCTGCATTTTTGTGTGGAGGTGGATGCTTCGAAGCCACTAGTTGATTGGACTTGGATTGATGTTTTCCAGAACCTCTGAAGGGGGATGCTATTGTGTTTGAATATTGGGTTGAATACTGATAGATATGTTGTCACATGGGTCCTATGGTCGGTCAGTGTCTTCATAGAGCTAGGAACAGAAGGTCGGCTACTTCGATGAAGAGGCCTGGTAGGGTATCTTTTTAGTGACAGACACACAATGATGATGTTAAGCATGTAACTGCTGATGGATTGGGTGGTACTTTTTCGGGAAATCAGGAGTGCACCTCCTTTAACATGTCTGTTTCTACGGTGTTTGACATATTGAAGAAATATCTTCTAATGAATAATGGTGTGAACCATATTGATATGGATGAAGCTGGACCTGGTAATGGAATTGGAGGCAGTTTGGGAGTTCCTGGTCTTTTAGAGAATGAATTGCATCATGGGGAAGATATATTTGATCTATGGGCTACAGACAGGGAAGACAGATGGCTGATCAAAGCTGGTGATACTAGGAAGAAGGAGGGAGAGCTAGCATTGAGCTCAATCAGTGATGGGCTACCTAATGATGCACTTCTTATTTCTCTTGTTGTTGAGGAGACTCATTTGTATTTGAATTATTATGGGGGGTTTTAGATCAAAATTGACACTTGAATACGATTTCAGAAATTGTTTCATGAAGAGATGAAGGGGAGCTCTCAAATGAAGAAAGTAAAAAATGCATATTGCTATAAAAAGATACATTGAGGAAGGAGGTGGATATTGGTCTTGTGTTTGTGGATCCTCCATAGTGTCTATATATGATAGATCTTAATGGACGATATGAGCTGGACTAGACATTGATTGATGCTTTCCATGTTGTTCTCATCACTAGAAAATTGGGGGACGTCTTGGTGAGTGACAAATAAAAGCATGGTGCTTTGGTCAAGAATTACTTTAGTGATGTTGACAAGGATGGGAAGAAGAAATCTGGAATTGAGGAAACAATCCTAGCTTAAAGAAGTCCAAGGAAGGATTATTCTGATCTTCCAAATCCATTTTCAACTAGGCCCCCTATCAAACAATTCACTCAGGAGTTGATATCATTAGAGAAACTGAATCGTTGACAGAAGTATGATAAGTCCCTAAAGCACAATGAAATCTCAGAATGGGAATAATATTCTACAGATGAAGTCATCAATAATGGGTGTGGAGACAAGTATTACTTTTATTACATGTAATTGGGTTTTCTAGTTTTTTGTTCTTGTTTACTTTACTTTTTTATTTCTTTAAAAATTATCAAAGGCTTTGCCTCTGACTGAGCTAGTCTAGTATAATTAAAAAATTTTCATTATATAATATTGAGAATAATATTAGTAAATGTACAAGTAGGATACTCAAAACTGAGAAATCAAATTCACATTGTTTTGATATATCAAGAAAATGATCTATAACTAATTTTTGACATGTACGAATGAACACCACCTCAAAATTAAACCTGATGTGACTAATATCACTCCAAATGTTAATTTTTTATTGAGTATTGGAATTTTATTAATTTATTGTTTCATATTATTGTTTCATTTATTTATTTATAGTATTAAAAATATAATATTTGTTTTATTTAATAAGTGGAATATTTTTCTCAGTTAGATATGATTTGTATTGTAACTTATACCATGGGTGGACATTTCTGAGAGAGTTTTGCAGCAGTAAAAAGATGAAATATTAATGTTTTTTTAATAGTTGTAAATGTATTTATATAACACATTATTTGAAATATATATTCGTCTATTTTTTTGTATATTCCACTTCCAGAAATATTTTTACTCATGATTTTAATTAAATATGTATAGCATTATTTAAAAATACAGGTTTTTGTAGGGTGTGTTGTTATTTTAAAATCATATTGTAGCCACAGAATCCATTATAAGTGCTCCATTGTACTTAATTTTTTAGAATTGTTAAAATCCTTATTGAATGTTTTTAAATTTAATAGGTGTTAAATTGTATGTCAAATAATTTTTTTTGAATAAAAAAATTATTCTCTATTAAATTATGAATAATTATTTATAGTGTTATTATAATATCCACATATAGAATACCCCATAATCATTTTGTATCTATAAATAAAATTTGAAACTTATTTTAATTACCTAAGTTCTAATGTGGGTGTATCTAATTATTATTATTCAAGGGGAGTGTTACCATACATAAAAAACAACATGAAAATATTAACTTCAATTTGAATCCCTGATGGTATTATTTTTCCTTAATTTTTCCCCATGACATGAAGCACTCCTCTATAGACAAATTAATCATTTATAATACTCAAAGGTCATCAATAATTCACAAAATCTCAGGAATTCTCAATTATTTACAGGGAATAATCAATTTTAAAAATTCATTGGACTTATAATAACATCCGGCACCCACATCACTATACCATGAGACAATCGATTTCTATATTTATTCCTAGGGTAGATGTAATTACCGATGGATTTTAAGATGAACAAATAATTTTTTTTAAATTCCATGCATATTCATTCAAGATAAACTGAAAAAACATTTTGGTCTGATCATAACATCTCCATTAAATATCCATAATACGTGGATATTTTTTTATTTACACAATACTCAAAACATTGTAAAATTTTATAATCCTCACTTCAAATGGTATCAACAATGTACTGTAATATTCACACCTTCAAGAAATCACATACGTGGTCTAAATAGATATGTAACTGTCCTTGTTAAGTATTATATATTATTATCTTCAGAAAACAGACATGTAGAACTCTAGCAGGAATCTACTAAATGAAATATTCTCTTATATTGATGATTAATTGGTGGATGGTTTCATCAATTGACTACATCACTCTTCATTCAAAAAATATACACAAAATAAAACATTCTCATAATTGGTTGTGTTGATTATTTCATCAATAGATAGTGTAGAAATCTCATTTTCCTTCATTTTATGTTCATGTATGCAATATGTGACACATATATATAGATCATATTAAGGGTGATGATGATTTATTGTGGTGAAAAAATACCTCAGATCATATATATTATAAATACAATGAAATATTCCTTTGTTTTAATATGGATGAAGAGTTCATGCACTAATTCAATCCCATATCAATTATATTTGTAGATAAAAAAATCACATTTGAGCATATCTATTCCATCATCATAGAAGTACACAGGACTAGGGTCCACACATACCCCCCATATGTAAATGACCATTTCTTTCTCCTCAATGTCATTATATGTGACACAGGGGCATAACCACTACAACCTTTAACATCAATGTTCATTAATTTTAACCATATTTTGAACCTCATGGTATTTTTTTTCTTAACCAAGTACCCACATCGGTCATGGTTACACATAAAGACATGTTTTTTTATAATATCCCTATTAAAGAGTTAACAATTTTCTCATATAATTTCAAATCCATAACTCAACATCTGTTATTTAGAAAATCTACATAGTAAATATTTAAATATATTTAATCATTAGAGTAACATAAATAATTTAAAAACATATCATGGGCTTCTATATAAATAAAAATAATAATTATTTTTTTGATATCTTCAAATTCTCATTCCAATAAATATTATCATATTCATACATTTATTAAATGTATATATTTTAGGGAGTTTTAATACAACAATTTGTTTAATAAAATTTATATTCAATACAATGTTTTGGATATTTCCCATGTCATAAAATCTATAGTTAGATACATCCAATATTTGAAAAAGTCACAAAAGGGATGATATTGTGGATAATAAGATACTTACCTCTATGATGTAATGTGGTGCAGCTGGACAACAGATAAATAAAGGCCTCACATGATGAAGGATGAATTTCAATTAATCTATGGAATGAAACTAAAGAATCGCTATGAAATGTATAATTTTAAAAATGAAACACAAGGTAAATGACATGTAAACAACACATGATGTGAAAATATTTCAACAATTGTTCCTCATATAGGATGTGAAGTGGACAAAAATCATTCTGTGGAAGGATCGACACTTTCACATAATTAATCCAACTCACTATGTGAATCTATCCTTAAAAGCCTAGTAATGTTACTTTAATGGGATTTTCAAAATAATAATATATATTTATAACCCTTGTACCACTTGGGGTTAATGTTTCCTGACATTAAATACCAAATGATACCAATTGTATTATATTAATAGATTTTGTGTGTCTTCTACCTTGGAGATATAGAGATCGATTCTTAGAGTGATAAGATTTGTTGTGTGGGGTAATCACCAGTGTCATATCTATCTACAATTAATGTGTTACTTTTAATTATTTGACCCCTTACTCCATAATCATTATAATTAGGGGTAAAAACTCCCATGTAATGTAGTTATGTTATTGATGGTGGTAGGTGATGTTGGATTACTTTATTTCTTTTTTATTATTTGGATTAATGTTTCTTATTTTATTAACCACTAATATATTTCTTTTTTTTCTTGATCGTTAGTATTTGATTCAAAAATGAACATTAAATAATTTTTTTATAGTTACCATGAATCGAGGATTGACCATACTCTCATTCAATAAATACAATTTTAATGTTCTTATCATGAGAATTCAATTTAGTTATGCATTAAACTACCCATCATTAGGAAAATGTGGATTCATATGTTGATTATGAAGAATTAATGACCATTGAATCCACCTCATCTTTAATCCAAATACACAAATGAAATAATTAATAAAATTTATAATATCCATTTCTATATGAAAATTTAAACTATAGAACCCCAACATCTCATCAATATTGATTTCCAAAAAAACCAATATGCATATATCTCCCAATCTCTTTCTCCCTAAATATCTACAAAAAATTAAGCAACTATGTTTTTAAATTCTAATAAATCATTTATATATTTTGATTGATCCTTTTGGTTCAACTATTTATAATTGAATATATCGTGAATTTATTATAATCATCTTCAAATTTTATTAGGAGGAAAGAGGGAACAAGTAAAGAAGACGGAAAAACAAAACAAGAGACAAGAATCAAGGCACCCGGTGACATGGGGGGGGGGGGTCTAAAGTAATGTAAAATGAGAGCATATCAAATTATCAAATTAACCCACTCAGGTTTCATGAGATTGGCAGAAGGGAGGCAAGTAATTTTAGAGCCCAAGCATGCTATTAATGACAGATGATTCGCAACACTGGTCCACTCCTACCGTGTTTGGGTCACTCTGAAATTGTGGAGGGGAGTTTGACATTTCCTAACCATGTATGATATTGACCAAGGTGTGTGACCTTTTCCATTCTGAGAGTTATAAGGAATTAGAGAATCAACATCCACATGAGTGATCACAATTTCCCTTTGTTTGCAAAGGGATATTTTAGTGAGTAGGGCTTTTACCTTTGCCTGAAGTGGGGTTCCTTTCCCATAAAAATAAGTGAAAGCTAGCACACCATTTCCACACATATCTCGAACCACATTCCCTCCTCTCATATAACATAGCAGGCAGTAACCATCCGAGTTGAGCTTGTTGCCCGAGGCTGGAGGGCGCCAGCATATCCACAGCCCTTGCGACCTGTTGTAGGGAGAATTAACCTGAGGAGCATATACCTGCAACACCTTCAACGAGGGAGCCTCCTACCAATTGTGTATGAGTGTGACCAGGTCCAGCAATAGGTTATGCATGCTCGCTATAATTGACCGTGTAGTATGAGTGGCACCTTCAAAATGGTCTTGGATCCTGGTGTGGCACAAGATCTGTCACCTTGCACTGAAAATGAGATATTGTGCCATCCTTTCCATATTTGAACAATCCATCCCATGGAACCACCTATCTAGAAAGGGCGCATCACCTTTAAAACTAGATGAGAACACTATGAAGGCTACAAAAAATGACCACAAACTGTGTTCCCACTCACTCTAGAAGAATAGGTGGGTCGTGCAGTCTATGCGATGGCTACGACAATAATTGATTTTGGAGGCCATACTGATACCAGCTTTCTTGACCTACTCATTTGTATCCACTTTAATGTTTCAAATTCTCCATGTTAGGAAATTATATTTAGAATGTATCTTCTTGCACCAAACAGTGGTGTTCCAGATATACCAAGGTTCTTGCGAAGCCAAGAGCCATCAAAAATCCTTGAAAGATAAGCACACTGAGGATGAACTAGTGAATATGCATGTGTCTGGGTCTGCGTCAATATAAATTGAGTAAAGGATCTCCTATTGTTCGGTGTCCAACACATCTTTGGTAAATGAGGGCTGGAGACTGGCTTCATTAAAGGTTATAAAGGGGGATGGGCAGCCTAGAAAGCCCAGGACAGAGACAACCCAATTATTCCTATAGAATAGGATCTTTCCCTCCCCCACAATCCAGCTAGAGTGTAGTTTCAGGATTTTGATGATATGATAAATTTTGGACCAGAATGGGGAACCATTACCGTCAATGTACTCTTCTTCCCCCACCCATCTATAGGACATGGACTTCCCCCATAGATTTTTCTCATCGATCACTTCCCATGCCATCTTGGCATGCATATAGTGCATCGTATAATCAAGTCTCATCACTTCTAACACACATCAACACTTCATTGAAAACAATTGAAACACATAGTTGAGAACCCAATCAATAATTTTTTAATATCAATATGTATCTCAACAAATGTAAAAAATGAGTTCTAAAAAAACTTTTCCAAGAATAATTAATCATGATAACTATATGAGTGGATATCTTCTACATGTTATTGATTCAATAATACATTTAATGATTAAAAATAATCATTGAATAAATACTCATATTATTAAAATAATCCACATAACTATGTTTTTGATTCTCAAATCAATATTTTTTTCAATGTAAATATTAAAAAAAAATGTTTGACAAATTTATTTCATTATCCACATTATTTCAAGAAAAAAATATTTTCTATATTATAATTTAAATTTTAAAAACTATAATATTAAACCATAACTAAAGATAAATAGAATGATCTCACATAGAATACATTTGTATATTTGTGTTTAATGTTAAAATAGATTATTTAGTATATGTTTCTTAAAGATTACTATTCTTAAAGACATAATAATTGGAAAATATGGTAATTTTATTATATTTATAATAAAAAGTAATATATATATTAAATTTAATTTCAATTAATTACATGTCTTAAAAATATAAAATTAAAAATATTTAATCTCAAAAATATATAGGGTGCTGGTTATTAATTATATGGAATACAATACAAAACATTTCATACACATGAGGAGATATTTTTTGTATATTTAAAAATATATATTTTCATAATCATCATATTCAGGCCATTGAAAAATTTAATAAATATATAAATAATCCCTATCCTATACAAAATTTATTATTATACAGATTAAATGTCATGAATAACATTATTTACAATTCCTTTTAACTACTGTTGTACATAATAAATGAATAATTACTAAAATTATTAATGGTAGATTATATATAGGATAACATAAACATAATGATCATGGTAAACAAAATTTGGTAAAAATGAATAATCTACAATGAAATTTAAATAATAAAATTGAATAGGGTATTTAATACATAATCATGGAAGACATAATAAATATAATTGGAATTATTAATTTTAGGCATCATAAACACTACAAATAGATAATGATTAATAGAAATATAAATTAAAATAATGGATTATCTCATTACAATATGTATTTTTTCTCATTATATAGTGTAGTTACCTCATGGGATATATTATTCCTAGTTCTATACATCAAAAAATATATAAAGATTATTTCATAAAATAATATAAAATTAGATTAAATAATTTAACAAATTTCAATATATGGGGGATCAAAAGATGATATAATATTATTTAATTATTAACATTTAGTGTTTTACCTCATAGAATTATATAATATAATCAAATTTAAATAGTATAAAAATTTAGTTAATTTTATTGGAAATATGTGTTATTATACTTCAAACAGAATATACATTTTTAGGATATTGATTGAGTGGAGAAATTGATAAATTTACATGTTATTAAAGTATAATATAGACGATCTATTAATATAATAATGAAATATATCACCATAAAAGTTAAAAAAGGAAAATATTTTATTATTTTTCTATTAGAGAAACCACAACACTTGTGATTATTCCCAGGGATTAGAATAAATTTGAGTGACTTTGTAATTTTTATTTTTTACCATTTAAATTACAAGTAAATATCAATTTTCTAATGCGATGTATGATGTTGAAACGAAGAATAATTTATTGGAAAAATGGGGTACATGGACAAATATTCATTGATTATCATTATTATGATTAGTAAATAATATTGAAAAATAAAATAAGAGATAAATAAATAAACACCATGAAATTTTATATTGGTGGATGATTTAGTTTTATTAAAAAAAATTTCATATGAATATAATATTGAAATATGAAAATGGTAAATTGAGAGGTATAATGTTATATATATTAAATAAAAAAATTTGATATGATTAGTGGATTATTACTCTATCATAATATAATATAAGAGGTAAATATCATTGATATTATAATAAAATAATCAATTTTTAGAAAGAGTGAAATGGGAATAAATACCGTAATTTTTTATTGGGATTACAGAAACAAAATAATGAACCTATCAGTGTATAAAGATACAAATTATGAGATATGTGAGTGTAAAAAATTTCATGAATATTAATCAATAGATTTTTTGTGAATATAATGTTCTGGATGAAAAACATTAACAGAAAAAAATAGACAAGTAAACTATATTTTTTGATTAGATAGTAATAAAATAATTCATTTAGAATTTTGCACACAAGGATCTTGAAAAATAGTTTTTAATTAAAAATAATTTAATGTGGTAAAAAAATATATCAAATATTTTATTTTATTCATGAATGTCTTGAATTGATATATTAAATTTAATAATTTTAATAATTTTTACAATTTAGAATCAATAAGGTATAATTTAATGGAATATTTTTTTTCATTTATTTGTAGTATTATATATTTCTGAATTTTATGAAATTATAGTAACATTTATGAATATACTTTTACAATAATTACTTCATAAAAATTATTTTAAAAATTTGTTGACATAATTTTTTTATCTAAATGTAGTCATATGGTGTATATTATAGACACCATTTATGAATATATTAAACTAATATAATTTTATAAAAATACATTTTACTAAATTTCTTTAATAGAGTTGATTTAAATTTATTATTTAATTTCATCATTAATAATTTATATAGGTTTTAGTATCAATGATTATATTGAAATTATCATACAACTGATTATCAAAAAGATTTAAAACACATTATCAATGATACATCATTTAATTATGTAAGGTAAATTTAAAAAATTTAATTATTCTTTTTAGTACTAAATAATATATCTTTTATATTCATTTAGTGGTATAAATTTATATATAATTTTATTCAATCAGTTGCCAATAATGAAAATTTTAATATTCTAATAGTCGTGTTACTATTCTATCTATCTTAATTCCGATCTCTATTATTTCCATTTTAGTAGTAATATTTCATTTCAATGATATATATATACACAATTAATAATTAAAATATTAGTCATATAGTTTTATTCAATGGTGTAAAATATAAATTTTATAATACATATACATTATTTATAAAATTATTGACATTTAATTCAATTTCATTCATCATTATGACATTTCTAGGGGACATTGACCCATTGGGTTCTCAACATAAAAATAAATAAATTTTATTTATTATTATATAATACTTTTATTATTCATGTGGTATATAATTTCCTTTCAATTATAATTTTATAAAATGATGGAATATAAAATATGATTTTATACTATTAGTCTCTAAAATTATATTCTTACATCATTAAATAATTATTTCATAAATTTTTATATCACAACATCATTCTTTAGTATATTATAAGCTATCTACACCATTTTATCACCATGAATCGTTGTCACATCCATAAAATTTTAAACCTGCATGAAAATCATTGATAGTTTAATATTTAATTTTCAAAACACTATTATCCCTTATCATGGATTTTATACTTCTCTTCCACATTTTATTTGTCATTAATGTATATAATTCCATATGGTTATGTGAGTGTGTTTGTTATAACACACACTCGAGGTGTGATATTGGAAATATTCTATATACATTATATAATTTATGTGGAATAAACTACTAAAATATAAAAACTAAAATATAATTTAATATCTCAATGACTTTTTAAATATTGGGTTCATGTTTAAATTATTGAAAAGAATAACACTCTTCACTATTAGAGTTACTTTAGAATAATTTTTTAAAAAAACTTCTAGATCAATTTCTTTCATTGGTAATAAAGAAAACATTATTATCATCACTATGTTATTATGATGGGTTTTTAAGATTCATATTTATTTTATTTTTCTCCTTAAAATGTTCTAGACCGATTACCTTCCATTAACCAGAGTAATTACATCAATTAAGTGTGTGGAATTATTTCCAATATAATTATCAACTATATTCCATTAATACAATTTAGTAAAAATAAAATTTGTACAAATATCTCACCAAAGGATTATAAGAGTCATTATAATTAGGAAATTCAACTGAACATAACCATAGTGTATCCTAAAATTCCATTATAGCTCATAAAGGATTCACATGTAATTGTTATGATTAATGGTATTGAATTTTACTTCATTTTTGAAATCCATTCGAATAATACAATGAAACAAAAACCGAAAGCCTGACTCTAAATCAATTACTATGGTTTATGATGTACCCCAATACAACCATTAGTTATTAATATAATCTTGATAGGGGTTAAATCCTAACTATATTCTTGTAAATAAAATTGTCTATGTATCATGTAAACAAAATGAATATTTTCATTATAATTTATATATAAAAAATGAAGGAAAATAAATTATATTTAAACACAATGGGGGTTAAATATTTATTATATGTAATTTGAATTATGCTATTTTTTGGTAATCAGTTATTAATTAAATAACTATGTAATTTTTTATGATTTTTTGGTTATAATATTTATTAAATTTGTTAATAACAATGAATTAATTCTACCATACATTGGATAAATGAGGATTGAGTGAAAGAAGGTTGATTTCAAGGCTTGATTATATATAAAATAATAATAAGATATATTTTTTAGGTATATAAAATTTATAAGATCTGATTAATATCAAGAATTTCTGGATCTATACATCACTCACATTTAGATCAAGATAATAAATAGAACTAAGATTTTTTATTATATGAAAAAATTGAAAATACATGATATAGATAAATATAATTAAAATGAAATGAATTTTTTACTGTGAAGTATTTAGAGATTCCAAAGTGGTAAATATATTTTGACTATACATGGTTATTAAAAATCATAAAATTATAATAATAAAAATTATTTTCATGGTTTACATTAATTCATTGATTTAAATTTATGTAAGATCTTAATTATATTCCAAATCCATCAAAATGAAACATTTTTTGATTTCTATTTTCCTAACTATCTTACTTATAAAATATCCCAATATTAATGATGAAATGTTTTATTTAATAATATATTAGTACTTCATTAATATGTATATTAAAACAGTTCGTTTTTCTATCCAATAAATATAAAATAGTATAAAACGTTGAAACCCAAAAATAATTTGTTAAGAAGAATGTGTGTGTATGAAGGGAATGTTGACAACATGTGATGGCGATTCCTCCCAATATCGGATTTTTATTCATTAAAATGTAAATCAATTTGTTATAAAGAATTAAGGAAATCGATAATTAAACATTGTATTTAAAAAAGTAAATATTTAATAGATTATCTTATAAATTACTATAATATGTTATTCAATGAGATAAGTGACATAAAACAAATTAAATAATTAATAACATAATAATTAATATTAATATTTTTATGTACATGTGTTTATCAATTAATTATTTGTGTTCAAATATATATTCAATATATATTAATAGTTTCATGGTTTTTTATTCCCCAATAATTTTTTGAAATAATACTATTATTAAAAAAAATTATTTTTTTAAACCAATGAATGATTAATTATCAATAGATTAAAAAAATATCTGAATGTAATTTTTTCTACAATTCTTATTTATCACTTTATTTTTCTAATACTATTAAATTCATAATTATAATGTTTTGGGAAATTATATTTATCATTAAAAACAATATCAAAAAAATTGGTTATCTGACATTAGTTATAAAAAATTAATGATATAAATTTTATATATTCAAAAACCATAGTAAATTTATTACCAAAATTTCCACGGATTATATATATTAATAGTGTTTGAATAATTTTAATTTAAATGTTTTATACAATTGTAATTCATATGAAATTAGTCACAATGATCAAATGGGTATATAATTACTCAAAAATATTACTAATATGATCTCATAAATAAGATACCAAGATTAGTAATAATTAATGAAACATTTATATAAAAAAGAATTTGAAAAAACATAAAAAGAATCCATTTTTGTTGAAAATTATATAAAACAACATTTATTATGAAGTTCATATAATATTATTCATTGTATTCTACTTTTTTTCCCTAGAAAATGGAGAAGAAAAATAAAGGGTTCTGCATAGATGATCTAAATGGAATATTTTATAAATATGATCACATGTATAATGGTAATGGAATATGAAATATGAAAACATATATTTATAAATATATGGGTATAACTATCAATATTAAATTACATAATTAAAAAAATATTAATGGCGAACATAGTGAATAATAATAACAATGGATGCTCATATTTAAATAATATAAAAATGAAATTTCGGTATAATTCCAAAACAACATCCAAAAAATTTAAGGATGATATATTTATATTATATCATTTTTTTGAGACATAAAAATGAATAATATAGTAACATCAATATTGGTCACACCTGTCATATAAATAAACTACAATATTATGAAAAAATGAATGAAGTAAAAAATTAATTAATATAAATATCAATATTGGATAACATAATTTTTTTGGAGTTTTATACGAAAGGATTGAAATATAATAGATTCGAATATAATATATTATAATATAAATTTCATTGTGAATTTAATTTTAAGAGCCAAAAAATTGATTGACATGGCTCTATTGACATACTTTATAATAACTATACTATATACTATATACTTATAGAGGATAAAAAATTTCAAATGTATGGTTTTAGAAAATTGTAATAAGCTAAATTATTTAAAGGATAATATATAAATTTTTTTATTAAATATATAATGTGATAAAATTGAAAAATATAAACATGTTGACCAATAATGGTATTTTTACACTATTATTAATTGTTATAACATGAATTTTATATCTTTAAACTTCTATATTTATTTTATGTCATACCAATATAGATGAAAATTATAAATATATATTACTAATTATACATATCAGTATATAATAGATGTCATATTGACTAATGTAATCCAAATAGATATATTGTCCCAGAAATATATTGTCATATATTATAAACACTATATAAAATGAATTACTATGTACATAAAATCCTGGAATATATCATAAATAAGAATTGAAATAATATATTTCATTATTATAAGAACCATGTACTAAAATCATATTAAAATATTATTTGACCATCTAGGGATCATACAAATAATGATCTATAGACACTTGACAAGAGAATTTATAGATTCTGAAATTATACTAAAAATAATATTACAATCATAAACACATACATAATTGATGTGAGTTTATTTTAACACAATATAAATATAATTAATGTGAATAATTTAAAAAAACCTTATTACATATATAATAAAATATGATAAACATTCATAATAACTAAAAAACATCTACATTGTACAAGATGATGTAATTTTTATATCTCTATTGATCCAATCATAGAGTCCATAAATAACAGGCATTTTATTTTCAGGGGGAAACACATATACAAGTGAATCTTAGTTGGGATTACCATGTATGTAATATAACAAAACCTTCTGAAGTAACTGGAAAGAGTATATACGTTTCCATATAAATAAAATTTCTCAAATATGGGAAATTGAAATATTAATACTATGACAGTCATGTGTGATAACCTCTAAATTTTATAAATCAATGTGAATTACTGGTCGACATATATGTATCTATTGTATATAGTATTTATTTACAATGTTTTATATTTTATATATGAAAAAAGAATAGACATAGAAAAATACAATATTAAATTTAATGCCTCTTGAGATAATTTAATTATATATGAAACATTCTGATTGATTTACTAGACATTTTGATCTAATAATATATATACAACATGATTAACTAGAAATATTAACATAATTTAACATTTTATTCTACCATTTTCTATTTTAAAATATTAAACATATGTAGTGTAGGTCACGGACATAAACCAGGAAAATATAGAAATTAAAATTTCTAAATATGGAACTATATAGAATACTAAATAATTTTAGTAGGCTATCCAAGTACAATGTAAGGTATATGATGAAATAAATTCATAAAAGACAAAAAAATATTAAATTCAAAAATAAATCAATCAATATATTTAAAATATCCGGAAAAATATTTTTTCTTCTTGAACATTTCATTATATTAATTATTTCTCAACCCAATTAAACTATGAGTAAAATAATGTTATTGAATTCTAATAGAGTAGGGGTTAAAAATATAAATATATATTTTGATTATTGTATACAATAGAATAAGTTATTATGTTTCATTTTTAAGAATTTGATTAATCCAGTATAACCATGCATATTGGTTTTGTGAATAACATTTTGAATACAAAAAATATAGAATGAAAATTAATTTTACTACATTTGATTCCAAAATGAATAAATCCTATTATGTGGTGGAGGATGAAATTAAAAAATATGAGAATAATTTTAAATTATTTATAAAAATCAAAATTCATCAGGGAAGATTCCAGTTGTCTTTATATTGTAATTACATTATAGTTTACCCAAACTATTTATAGGTATTATAATTCCATATCACATGATCACTACATATACACAACATGGATGTTCTACCTAAAATAAACTAATGAGTCTCTTATTAATGTTGTTTGGATTTATTTATTTTTTTAAAATAATTAATGATTATACAAGACAATATTTTTCATCACAATTCGATAGAAAAGCATCTTCTTAATTATAAAATATTATCCTAGAAAACCATACATTTATGGGAATATATAGGTGATCCATATTTTATATATTTACAATGTCACATTGTAAATTAATGATAATAAAATATATTTGATATGTTTTGGATTAATAGATATTAATTTAATTTAATATGCAATAACATTTAAAGATAATATTTCAATAGAACATAAATGGAGTGTCATCGATTTAAGATAGAACAATAAATTTGGAGATATGTTATCCCCTAAATTGAGGTTTCCTTAAATATGTTCCATTTTATAGATAAAATGTAGAATGAGGTATAAATATCTAATGAAATTATTACATAATACTAAATCAATTTAATACAAATTGGCCTCAAACTATAATTATAATAGAAAATCTCACCATAGTAATCTAATTAAAAATAGAGATATGGTAATCATTAAATTATTAATATATATATATATATATAATACTATTATTGATTAAAAAATTACATATATTAATAGAATAATAGAATATTCCATGTTGTAGTCATTATAAATTCAAGAATACTCAAAAAACACAACACATTATTAACTAATAACCATAATATAAGGAATATATTATAATTTTTAAAAAGTTATAAATTAATATTTACTTTTGAATTTATTATTTCGATACCATCCTTTGAAGTGATATTACCATGTAGTATTCTCTATCATATAATGTTATAATATTTAACATAATTCGAGTCAATGTTATATATAATACATTAAGGAAGGAAATAATATATATTATGTTGAAACATATAAAAAGGTGAAACATACACTAAAATAAAATCCATGTAAAATGTCTAACATTGTAATTATAATTTGTAAATTTTTAACCAAGCATCTCTAGAATGTATCTAGATTATTATATCGAACAAATATAATCTCCATATATTAATTTATGTAATAAAATAATTGTTTTACTATATATTCATTGGACCCCATGAAATTATCTATATTGAAATATATTGAATACCCATTTTGGAAACAATTGTTCTAAATTGAACCAATCCAATATGGTATCACGAAATTTATCAGTAGTGGAAATAGACAATCATAGTCTACAATTTTTCATTTTTTAATCTAAAATATCTCACTAACAATTTTTTACCCATACTATTACTAATTAAATATATTATAATATTATAACTAGAAACCCAATTTTCAATTGATATAAAAATCCTCTATTAATTCCATCCAATAATAATTCAAATTGATGCTTTCTACATCCAATATTTTGTATATAAAAAAATTATCAACATTAATGACTTTATATTATAATATATTTTTTGTTATGATTCATTTGTTAATTATCATCATGTAATCAATAAAACATTATTAAATTGATTAAAAAACATATATTAGTAACTATACAAACTTATACGTGTTTGTAATTTTACATACAATTGTTAAATTATAAATCCCACTCTAGTTAGAGTGGAGAAATGTTTTTTCTAAAAAACTAGTTTCATTAAAATTGTATAAAAGATATTGAATTTGATAAATTTACATAAATATTTATTATTTATTTTTAATTATATATGTGTGTGAATGAAATGGGTATGTCAAGGTTTGAATAAATATTTTCAATAAGAAAATTAAAAAATAAATAATATAACATTAAATTATTTAATGAATTATTAATTTTTGTCTCATCCTATTATAAATGAATTCCATTATTTTAGAAAAATGTATTAAACTTTTAATATCCAATATGACCATCATCAACTGAATAATATTCATGTAGTTATATCTATTATAATAATACATAAAGGGTATCCCATTATGGTATAGATGATTTCAAGGGGGTAGTAAGTATTAAAATAAAATTATCAGGATGTATAATGTCCTATATAGTGTTTTATCATTGAATCATCATTAAAAAGTCAAATATTTTCACCACTAAACTACATAAACATTATATCAATTTATAATTTACTATAGTTTGTAGGATATTTTTAATTTTAATGTCAATATTATCTGGGTTAATTTTTATAATTAAATTATATTCTATTTTTATTATATATAATCATGATAAAATAATTTTAATATTTTTTATAGAGCATCATATAATATTATTCAAGTATTATTAATCCTATATGAAATGTGGTAATTTCAATGTCCTTTTATTTACAAAAAAAATTCCTATTTTATCAAGGAATAGTGGATTCATCGAGCTATCATACATTCCACCATAAATAATATACTTACGTTAGATTCATAAATACTTATAAGATATGTCAAATTAATGAATTTACTTTTGATATGATTTATGTAATGATAACATATAACTTTTTAAATAATCATAACATTTTCTAAGCTATCATTTTTTGTATACATTAATTATTTTATATTTATAAAAATTTATGATATATGATTTATATATGGATTCAGTAATATAGGCTTATAAACCAAATTATTCATTCCACTAATAGATATAATTTTACTGATCTATATTTTGATAGATTGTATAAGAGGTGGTTTCCGTTATGTGAGGAATCATAAACTATTTCATTGTGAGGATTATAACTTTTAAACCCTACTACGAGTGATATAACTACAATTTATGTTATGTAACAGATTTATTATCTATTCCAAAAAATACTTATCCATTAAATTTTTTTTTATTTCCCTTCATAATTATCGTATTTCCCTAATTTACCTTGAATTATTGGTATGCATTGTCATAAGTTTTCAATAAAAAACTAAATGATATGTTTTTTTTGATTCAGAGTCCCAAGGCAATTCTTGGGGTAGTAAAGTTAATTTACCAATGAAAACTCATAATTTAAATTATTTTATGATATTTTTTATTTTTTGGAATTATTTTTACCCCTTAGAATTTTTTTATATAATCATCGGTGTGGTGGAGAATCCCAAAAAAATTATGAAATATATAATTTTTTCTATATTTTATTTTTTAATTGTAAGTAATTGTGACATTATTTTTCAATTTTTTCATAAATAAAATAGTTTATTCCATGATTTATTTCAGATCATGTATTTCTCTTATGAATGAGGTATACATTATTCTCACTAGATCACTTGGGTGGTCACTCACGTTGGATGAAAAAAGTTTTATAAAATAATTAACTCATTTATTGTATAAAAAAGGTTTTACTCTAAATCCACTATAAAAAATATTCAATATTTAATTCATGTCTTATGGAAACTAACCCTATGTTGTGATAGTGTATTTATTTTTTTTTTTTTTGATATTTATAGTTTAAGGATGATTCATTAGAGCATTAGATTTGCTAATAATAGGAAAACCCATGAAGAGAAATAGACATTCCCTTATACATAGAATGGACAACTGGTCTGCATTGCCCTTGTTATTTCAGGATTCTCAATTCTCCATGATACAATGAAAGTTATTTAAAATAAATGTATTATACTAATTTTATAATATGGATTATATATTAACTTCTTAAATTTATCAACAATCAATGTTTCAATAATGGTATAATTTGATATAAAATTAAAACTACTCATAGTGAGGGTAATTAAAGACAAAATTGATAAACGATAACATTTTTATTGACTTTGAAATTATTTTGCATTATCAATAAATAATAGTTAGTCATTATTCACTCACTCTCACTTGTTCTATCTCCGTTATTCTATCTCTCTCTCTCTCTCTCTCCCTCTCTTTCTCTCTCTCCCCCTCTCCCCTTCTTATTCCAACCTGATAACGCCCATAATATCATTTTTTTTCAAATTTATTCTATGGAATGTACGGTATATAGGATACAAACCCACATGTTGGAGATCAATATCATAGATTTGAATGAAAATCAATGGCCTATAGATTGAGTCTTTATTATGACTATTGAATTAGAGGAATAAGGATGTGGTTTTGGATATATTGTGTTTCTATATTGATGATATTGATGTTTTATTATTATATAGGGTGTGGAATGTGAAGGCTAGTAATATTTTATACTGTTTTGGTGATGTGGTTTAATTGTCAGATACGGATGACCCGAAAATGTAAATTAAATTTAATGGAAAAATGCTGAATCCATCTGGAAGACATCGTTTCAAGGGAGATGCTAACATTATAGAAAATGATATGGGATGTTCATGGAGAACTCATGGATATTGGGACACCAATATATGAATTGGTGGTATATAAATAACATTTACGAGGGTACATAACCACATTAACATGAAATAAGGAATTTAGAAATAAATAAATAAAATAAATAAATTGTATGCGGTGTTTCTTAATGAAGGGAGATAGTGGAAAGTATATTCTCTCAAACTTAATGGTAATTAACTATATTAATTTTGTAAATTATTAATTTAGTTATGAATAATACTATTATTTTTTTGATTATGATTATAAATTCATATTTATATTGTACATTGATATTATTATTTCATAATGATGATCCTTCTATGAAGTCATAATCAGGGCATTAAATTAACTGATTTTAGAAAAATATGTGATACATATTCCTAAATTATTAAATATGAATTTTGAATATTCATATAAAATCCCTTTTTCTATGTTGTGAAAAAATGAAAGATTCTCTTTTAATAAATTTTTTCATCAAATAATTCCATTTTCCATATTATTTTTCCAAATTAATAATGATGGAGAGGCTACTCTGGTCATCAATACAATATATTATGTGTTATAGTAAGTATTTTTATTTTTTTCTTTATTCCCAATAATTGAGTTTAAGCATGCTGAATTATGTGTTCTATGAATTGAGTACATTCCTTTGAAGATGTATAATTTCAATTGATGGGTGTGACGTGATTTCTCTAAAGCATATGAATAATCCTAGGTAATTATATCACAAAAAACCATCATTGAACACAGTGGACACCATATAATGTGATCCCATAAGTTCATTGTGGAAAATTCCTTTTTTCATAATGTGATTACAAATACTCCCCATCCCTTCACTAAGAAATATTTCGATTCATGGGAAAAAATCCTTCAACGATCTTTTTGCTTACCATTACATGTGTTCCCATAATAATAGTGTGCATATTAGAGAATGATATCCCCTAATGACTACGTGGATGTCAAGCAGTATGTCTCAATTATGATCATGTGGTGTTTGGAGCATTAGAGATCTTGTAAAATAGATAGAGAAAATGGAACAGTACTCATTTGAATGATGATATTGTTTTGATGATTAGTTGGACCACTTCATGAATTTTGGTTGAAATTCAATGGTTTTAAAGGCTGATGTGTGTAGATATCATTTGGAATCATAACTCATATACATCACATGGGTTATATAGAGATGACATAAATAAATAGACATGGTTTTCAGGTTATATGTACTCTTCATTACTATGACCAACCTGATTTTATCATATGGTACGACTTTTAAGGATCGAAGTTGTGATGATTAATACCTTCCATGAATCATTGATACATTGTGGTGATGAAATATCACGATTCATTATTTTCATCCCCCTGGAAACACTCTAATACAGATATATTGAATGGATATATTATTTTTTCATATTATTTAATATATAGATTGTCATACTATATATTATTATGGTAACATCCTGTGGAAAATAATTACTTTGGTAGTAGGAAGTTTTCTACTAAAAAAACTCAAATACCCCAGACACTAAATTAAAAAAATAAATTCAAAGGGATTATGAACCAATTTTTTGAAGGGTTTTCATGTTATTGAAAAAAAGGATGAACATAAAATATAAATATCATGTCCTCATACATGATGAATGAGTATAAGTAATACAACAAAAATATAAAAAATTCATAAATATAAAATCAGAGTGACAATTGAACATGGAATATCATAGAGAAAACCCAATGAAAAATTTGAAACAAATGCACTAATGTGACATGATACTTAATACCACCCATATACACAACAATATCCAACAATAATTTCCAAGATCATGGAGTCATAATGGTTCACTAGACAAATAGTATAAAATTTTCTTCCCTGAAAAAATATATATGACATTTTCTAAGGAATTAAATTTCCAAAGAAAGGGGTGACAATAAAATCAATATGACATCCCTAGACTTTTCTCCTCCCATCACCCTATGATAAATACAAGTTTAAAGAATTTATATAAAATATTTAAAATGTACCTAATGTTTTTTCTATAAAACCATGAATGAAATCCAATTGAGAACAAAAGCAAATGATCTCATTGTAATTCATTGACTCATATAATAACCATTCACATGTTCCCAAACACAAAAACACATGCACATCCACACATAAAGTCATTATTATCATTGATGTTGACTATTGTATTCCATGACCATATTTATTCCTACCCTAATAGTTGAACATATTGATATAATTTTTCCATCAAGAACACACACCTACCCAATTTTTACAAATTTCATTCTATTAAATTTTATATAAAAAATATTCGATTGAAATACTTTTTTATAACACCATATAATCATTTAATCAAGAACATAGTTTTAAAACCATCATTTTAAATTTATATTCCATTCGGGTTTCAAAAAATCCACGAAACCACCATATTTTTTAAACAAAACATAACCTAGAGGGATTTTATTTTTAAAATAACACTATATTTCTACATAATTAAAAAAACTAAATCTATATAAGTGATCAATTTAAATAATTTTGGGGATGTTGATATTCCACCTTCAAATAAATAGATAATGGAAATAAATAATTTCATGTAGAGATTCTTGATTTGATTACACAAAAACATTCATTAATTAGATCCAATAAGATACCATAATTATTAAAAACATACCATATATATTTATAATATGTTATAGATATGGATCTGAGAAAATGTGGATGAGTATATAGAAGAATAAATAAGATGAATATGGGCTTCTCATTGATTTTGGATTTATATGCTACATGCTTTTCCAAAAATATCCCTTCAGATCAATGGAAATTACCATGATTCCTATAGATGATTTGGATTATATGAACATAAAATAATTGGTATCAAGTGAGGCCTATGGTTATTTGATATGATTTGAAATATAATAATTGAAGCAGTAACATGGCATCAAACAGTTAAGTCACAATAATTATCAAACCATGTAATAACCATATACATTCTACAAAACATGACCAGTGTACCTACATTGTTTTGATTTGTAGTTTATTAAACCTCATATAACTATGTAATGTGTAATCTCCATATTCCGGAACCCCCTCAATGGTTCTCTATTCCGAATTAGAGACATAGCTTTAATCACATATCCATAAACACTAGAATCATATGATTAGTAGCGAGGGCCTATAATATTAATTGGGTAGACAATTACCTCTTTATCAGAGTGATACGTTGTGAAAAAATATAAAAATTCAATATAGTAAGTAGTAATATAGAAAATAAAAATAAAAATATGGAGTCTGATAAATGAAAAAAATAAAATATGTCTCATATATAAAAAGATGCTACATGTTGTACATATTTAAAAAATAATCCATAACATTAATAAAAGGAATGTGTAAAATCTATAAAATAAAAGTAAAAAAGTCAAAAATAATCTATCTAGCATCACAAGCATAATATTGGTACCATGTTCCACTTCTTATAAGACATATATCAAGTACCTGTATAAGGGTACTTTCCTTTATAATTACATAAAATCATGTAATCTTTTTTGGTCCAAAAAGGTTACCCATGTAGTGTATGAGATATAACCTTATTAGTAAAACACCAATGGTCAATTCCAATTAGTTAGTGAATATTTATAACTAGAAGTGAAGAATAATAAAATAAGTAGGAATAGAAGTGCTCGGAAAAAAATATCTAACATGCATTGGATTTCATTAACATTAAATTAATTCAATTTAAATATATTGAATTTACATGTATCTAGATATAAAATATGCCGAGTATCCCACATATAACATGAATCATAATAGATTCCTAATAAGGCCAACTAAATTATACAAGTCATTATTGACTCCCAGATTGTTCATTTTCTTTTATGATATGACATAAGTCATTTATTTTATAATCAAATCAGATCCCGAGTCTATACATGAAATTCCATTTTTGGAATTCGAGTATCACTCAAGGTTCACTATAATCCAACAACTGAAAATCTCATCCATAGTGATCATATCTGAAACATTTTGTTGATCTTGGTGATATATAATGTCCCAAACAACAAAATTCTCCTTGGTGCTTCACACAACATCCGTAGTATCACCCTTTGAACAATAGTCAAATTCCCTTAGTATGTATACAATATAATATCATAATAATGAATGTACCATGAGACATATAATTCTACCCAAAATAGTCCATTCATGGTATCCCTTAAATGATCAATGTGTCACCAATTCCTTAATCACATTAAATCATTTAGTTTGTCCATGGTATCCTATGGTGAGTCCACGAATCTCCCAAGGTGTAAAGGTCAATAGGCACATGTGTCCTTCCATGTAATTATAATTTTTATGTGTGTATCTCTAAAGTCTATTTATCATTTAACCCATTCAACTACATTTAATATTTCATGGTCAAAACCACAAGAATCTAACAAGATCTCCATAAAAGTTGATTCCATCCTTGGACAAACTCAATGGGAATGGCCTATTAATTACTCAAATGGAAATATTTTTATAATATTGTTTTATGGAATATAAAACTAATAAATAACCTGGATATCCTATTAATCACATGAGAATTAATAATAAAAAGTCCAAAATTCATTCCAATTAACAAAATTGAAAAACAAGGCCACACAAATGGGATTTCATCCAAATACTAATGGGTTCACTATTAACAAATAAATATTTACATGATTAGGAAGCTATCAGATGTTATAGTCTCATTGAATGTCACATGATCATATTATTATAATGACAAATTCATGAAAATTAAATAGATTTTATAGAATAGGTATCAATATCTCATGTGGGGTATTCATTAAATTAAGTAACTCTTGCTTTAAACAATAATGGAATTCATGAGTTATAGGGAATATCATCTAACCCATACCCTTAATTCAATTAAATTACAATTCAATAACATTCCAATTCCATTTACAACCAATTCAAAATTTTAAAATCCCATTAAAAGTTATAAAGGCCCAAATAATGTGGTGTCAAAGGAATACAAACCTATAAGGGTCATTCAATGAACCTCACTCATTGGGTGTCTTAAATTAAAGCTGTACAACCTATAATCATATATAAAAATACCCTTTTAATTTGTAATGTCATGACAATAAATTCTAGGATTTAAATTCAATTAAGGTGAAACGTAGAAAATGGGCATGTGACATGAATACTTATATTAATGATTTGAATTTTATCAAAATGAATATGAACAGCTACATTAGGCTCGTGATTTATAGATCGTCCAATATCAAGATACTATTTTTATTTGTTTTGATGAAATCTGAATAATGGATGAAGAACCATAAATTAGGGAATAAGAGTCAAAATCCAATTAGTGCAACTGATTCCTAGAGGATTAAGTAATTATCAAAAATGAATTAAGGCCTCAACGTTATGAATCCAAGGATATGATCCATGATCAAAGCAAAATATGCCAGTAAAGGGATCTGAATTCCTTTATTAGTCAATTTTTAGAGCATCCATTGGTCCCCTTTTCTATCGGGGTTCAATATAATCTCAAATTAGGTTTTTAAATAATTTTAAATTCGATAATAAATTATTCTATTAACAATATATATGGTCTCACATGATTTACATGATTTGTTTAAAAACCATATAGAAATATTGCACAGCATCCTCTTGCTCTGGTACATAGTGCATGGTTTACCCACATGGTTAACAAACTATGAACAATCCTTATTATAAGATACTGTCAAATTCTGCTAAAAACTGCAATCCTATCACAGGGCCATGTGGCTCTACTCCCAAAATTTAACCAAATTGTCAAGCCTCTAATCCCTGATTGTCTAGCCTTGCACGATTTAGTCAGACCATGCATCCTACCCTGCAATGGTTTCACTGACTATGACCTATTCTAATAACTCCCAAACATTGGTTTCCAAGTATCAGACCTGTCCCAGACACCCCATAGGCCACCATGTCCCCAACATGAATCATCAATTTTCCATATATAGCCAATTAAAATGTGTATTGCTAGAGAAAACGTGATCCTTATATCAAAGAGGATATGAGTTCATAAAAATATCCTACATTAATGAAATTAAGCACCGAACATCCCATCCAAGGGTGGTGAAGCATAATATGATTAAAACATTGGCCACTATGGTCATACATTGGCCTCCATCTCCCTTGTCTCATTCAGCAATCATCCACATTGCCAAAGAACTCGTACTGATGGAATAAATCAGACATAGTTAATCTTTGTGAATTGATCCAGAAAACATATAGGATTCTAATTGGTGGAAAAATCTTCATGGAACTCAACCTCATCTGCTTGAGGGAATGAGATTAATCTTAATAGTATACTTGTAGCTATGAAACATGAATACAATGTGCATAACTCAGTTCCTAGGCGCTAGCTGCAACTGATAGGCTACCGGCCCGACACACTACATAATCATGAATGAACCAACATATATCAGTGTTGTTTTAACCTATATTTTGATTTTCTTATGTCCCAGACGCTGTAATGAAAAATTGAATACAATATACCAGAAAATGTACTCTATAGGTTGTATGCTACCATCGTCGTATGATTTTAGTTGAGACTATACAATAGTGATCTACTTGTGAGTAAAATCACTCAATTTTCTTGTCTCATATATAATAAGGGGACCCAACATAAATAATTATCCTTCCTCCAGACAACACATGGGTGATAACCATGGAAAACTAATGAAATCATCATATAGCCGCATATGAATAGTAGTATGGAAGTAGTTATTGTAGGCGAACTCTACTAGGGGAATTTTCATATCCCATTTCCCCCAAGATGTATTGTGCATGCTCACAACATGTCTTCAAGATCATGAATCATGAAATCTGACTATCCATATGTCATGTGGTGGTCGTCCATACTCACAAAAACCTATAGACCCAAAGCTCATTGTTTTGCTTTCCTGAATCGAGAAGTAGAATGGGTGACCCAATTTGAAATGATAGATAGAGTTACCCTATCTAGTCATTAAATCTCACGGATTTATAACATCACTATCTCATTGACACTGGATGTTTCCTTGACCTATAGGATATGAGTATCTATTTTATGACTATCTACAACAACCCATAAAACATCATTACCTTGAGGTGAACTCTGAAAAATGGTTATGAATGAAATCATAACATCATTCCGAATCCACTCAGGAATGAATTACTACTGTAAATTTCTAGATGGTCAGTGGTGTTTCTATTTCACCTGATAAAAAGTGGAGCACTTTTTTACAAATCTATCTACCTCACTATTAATACACCACTACAAATATTGATGACGTAATTCAAGATTCATCTTAGTGATAATAAGATTCACTGTCCATTGAGAGACATGAATATCCCACTTAATATCCTCACACAAGTCTGTAGAGACCCATACACGACCATGTAATCATAGGATCATATCTTTGATGATGGTCAATCTAGGACGAGGTTCCTCCCATTCCACACTATCCAATAGAAATATGCCTTTGGAATCTGATAGTTATCTCATCTGCACTCTATCTAGTAATGTGGATGTCACAACTAAGGATGAAATTAAGGTCTTCCCATGACTATCATTCACATATTTGTGCATCTCATAGATCAAATTTGTAAGATTTAACTCAATACTGTCCTACTCTACTGGATGTATTTTTCTCATCATGTTCATTGAATCAGCCACAACATTTCCTCTACTAGCAATATATGCATGCTCATTATAAAAATAATGTAGTTAAACAAGCCACCTTCCCTATATCTGGTTTATATAACAAATTTTAAATATATAGATTATGGTTTTATGGTCCATGTACACCAATTAACTATATCACAATAGTTAATTTCTACTACAACAAAATGCGTGTGAAACTGATGTTAACTCCAGATTGTACATCTAGTAGTTCTTCTCATGTGGACTCATTTGTCGTGACATGTACATAATGGATCTATCCCCCAATATAATAACATAACCAATCCTAATACTTAATTCATCATATTAGCCAACGTAACACTTTTCCGGATTTCGAAAAATCAGTATTGGTGCTGATGTAATTCACCTTTTAACCTCTAAAAGGTCTTCTCACAGGAATATGACCACACATACTTCACATCCTTTTTAGTAAACCCCATCAACAACGCTACTAAGAATTTTAAGTCTTGTATGAAAATCCTATCATAACCTATCACCCCTAAGAACTCCACACCTCAAATATATTTTTAAAATTCTACTGGGTCACTATTGATCCCACCTTCTCTAAGTCCACTGATACACTTGTCTCTATGATGATGTGACCTTGGATGTGAATATGATCCATATTTAAGTTGAAATTTATGATCTTGATATATAAATGATTCAATCTCAATGTATTAAAAATTATCCAATGATGATGTCATATACATTTAAATTGTGAGAATACACAAAGATATCATCCAAAAAAACCACAAAAATGAATTGAGGTATGGATTGAACACCTAGTTCATTAGGTAACTATTGATTGATGGTGTATTTGTGATACTGAAAAACATAAAAATATACTCATTAATACAGTTACTAGACTAAATGGTTGTGTGAGGTATTTATTATGGAATTAAAAATCCTTTATGGTAACTAGATCTCAAATAAATCATTGATAAAACCTAACCTCTACAAATCGTATAGATAAGAAAATATATACATGGTAGAGGATATCGATTAATTACCATCAACGGGTTAAAAAATTGTAACTATAACAACCCGAACATTGGAATAATATTTTGTTTCTTAAAAATGTTTGTTTTTATATGTCCCAATTATTAAAACAATATAAGTATAAATTGAAATTTAACATTATGTTTTTTATCGTTATAATAACATTGGTCAATTACGATTGAATATCAATATGATTATTGGAATTAATAATAATTTTAATGTTTTAATTATTGTTTATAAAAATAAATGATAATGGAAATACTAATTCAACATGAAGTGCCAATTATGTCATACAATATACATGATCCATACAATGATCATTAGTCAGAGCTCAGAAAGGAGGTAACATCATTTGGCTTCAATCTTGACCAATCCCAAGCCAAGCTTCAAAATGTTAATCTTGAATGGAATCTCATATGGGATAAGTGAATGTTAATAGATATTACCGCCTGAGCGACGATATCTAAACAACACTAAGAGTCATTCATCACTGAACAACATACCATTAGGTCTTATTTGGGTGTTATAAGGGTTATTTAATAATAAATTAGTTACATTTTATCAATCCCTTTTATAAATAAATTTTTTATTCCATCTATACTTTTATGAGAAAGTTTTTCCTTACAAATATAATGAATTAGATAAATGGTTTTTTCATTTAAAAAGGTACTTTTCAGAAATATATAAATTATTATATTGAACTATGTTGTTATTAATAATTTATTTATAATTGTGTTATATGAACAATTATTTTTAATTATAAATGATGTTTATATTTATTTTTTGTACTATATAAAAATTAAGTACTCAGTTTGATAATAATTATATTCTTATACGATAAAACAAAAAATTTATATTAATGAATATATTTTAAATAATTAGTGAGTTTTAGAATAATTATTATTTTAATAAAATATTATTATCAATTTACTTTTTTGAATAATAAATGAGTATCTAATTTTTATGTTGTCAAATTTAAAATTTAATAAGGTTAAAAAAGTTCTTTTTCAAACCCAATAATTTTTCAGTAAATGTGAGTTTTTATTTTAAAAGTGAAAATTCACATAATTAAAAATTTATTTATATAAAATAAATATTTCTTGTGGATTTAGGATGTTGAAATTATCTAACGAAGACTTTTTCATAATTTTCAGAGATTGTCAAATTTTATGGATAAAAATTAAATAACATTTAAATATATAGTGTGTTTTATAACTTCATAATGACTCAACAGTGATGTAATAAAATATAATAAAAGGTATATTCAAAAAAAAAATTTAACTTTAATATAATGTGAATTTATATTTTTTTGATTAATTTTATAGTGCCATAGTGGACCCTCCAAGACCTATAAAAATTTTTGACCTTTAAAAATGATTACCTTATGAGTGTGAACCACTTCCATAGAACAAATCCATATATTTTAATATGTTTGGCCATTGGCGTTGTAAAATATTTTTCTCCACTATAAATTTTAAAAAACCATCAGAAAAAAATGGTATTGTCTGTGGTTTTTCTTAGTTTAATGTTTAGTGATCAAAACCTAAATAATAAATAATTCCATCTCCTTTCCAATATATACCCACTCAATCAACCAATACACTCCATTGAAAACGTTTTGAGATTGAACATTTTCTAAAATCCTCTCTATATAATCCTCCCAAGGTAACATAATCTACCAAGAATCCTCTATCAATCCTCTCCCAAACATTTGGGATCACACATCTGTGTAAGGGATCCTCACTTTCCTTCCTTATTTATGTTCACGTTTCCTTATATTGTTATCCAATTTTATTTTATATTAAAAATATTAGGGTATGATTTTCACCTCCCCTATAATTCCTTATATAAGTTTGAATCATTAGATACCCCTTTCCCTCTTATTAATTCCTCAAATGTACACCCGTTACCATACCAAAATTCCACAAGGGATTTCTCTCTCCAAAGATACATCCAAGAAATTCATTAATATTATTCATATAAATTCAATTAAATGTGTTGGATATTATGTTCCATGACCCCCTTATTATCTATTTGATGTATAAGTGATGAGATACACCTCTCTCTCTCTCATCAACACATTTTACAATTTCTATTTGACATTGTTATGATTCCGAAGGTACACCAAAATTTCAGCGGCAAAATCTTTGTGTAAGTGAATACCATACCAATTTATCTCTAAAGGGTATTCTCATTTGTGCATATATGCTTACTGATATTGGTCTTCAATTTATTTATTCCACATCTATTATTCATGTGATAAATTATGATGTTTAATTAATCCATGTTGTATGATCTATGTGGCACACATATGCGTGAAATGAAATGTTTATAAAGGGTACACCCTGATAGCACTTCAATGTATTGGATAAATACTAGTATCATGACATGTAAGGTTAAATAAGGGGTTATTTATTCTAAATAAAGTGAAATTTCATTGTAATAATGCTAATTAATGTGCAAAGATTGTTTACTCCTACTCCATGTATAATGGACGTTTTCTCAGGCTAATATCGGTTTAAATGTTGTTTCCACTCATCTATGTTATGATAATCATACTATATCATTATTTTATGTTCATTTTTATCTTATGATCCATTGATATTAATATTTCCTATAATTAATTGTATTCTTTATGTTATTCCTTCTTCACTCCCTTATTAGGCTTTATAGCTCACCCTTTTCTTCAGTGTGTTCTCAGGTTATCCCGTATAATGATATGAGCAAAATAATGTTGTGGTCATGGGAAATAAGTTTCCAATAAAGATTTTATATTATATATTCGATGTTGTTATGTAATTCTCCTAAATTTCCCAAGTAACTAGACCTCTCAAAATTTATTGTTTTTGTAAGTGGATGTTTATGTAATAAATCATGTTAAATTCTGTAATAAAGGGTAGGGTTGTTATAGCTGGTATCAGAGGATATATTTAGTTATTTCTTGGATTAGGATTTGAAAACCCTAGTTATATCTTTATGGATAACACTATGTATAATAAAAACATCCCTAGATTTTGGTCTGTATAGTGCATGTGTTTAATCCAGAGAATACATCCCAGTAATGATACAAACAAATATTGGTGGCTCTATTACATATTTATCTAGGGGTAAAACCAGAAAAACCCATATTTGAGCTAGAAACTAATGGGAACTGGTGCAAGGAAACAGGCCTTGCTGGACTCTTGGTTCAGCACTCCAAGGGGATATGCTTCGGTAAATTAATATGCATATTACAAACCATTATTAAGACAACGAAAAATTAACATACGGATATATGTTATCAAATATATCATGGATATCCCTGATTTAAAAATATGGAATAATATAATAGGATATTATATACAATTTTATCCTTCTATTTCCAATATTTTCTTATTTACTTTTATATTTTATATATTTTCAAAACCCATAACTGTTATTTCTATTTCCTATTACAAACATTGAAGTATGAAGATAAAAAACAACTCTTCTCTCTCCTCCGGAAGAACTAATTGGAGATATTATCTTGAGAACATGATCAAATGACATTGAATGTTTTTTAAGTATCAATGTTGCAGGAAAACAACTTTATGATGATCCAATACCTCTAGAATTGCACAATTCATTCCAGAATCATGAACCTACTATTGGATAATCTTTCACTCTCATATTTAATGACATTATATGTATAGTATGTACCATGAGGGTCTATTAAAATTTTTATCTTTATTTATAAATGATGACGCACTAAATGAACATTCCAATAATGCAATAGAGGGTGACCTTCGAGTAACCTATATGTATAAAATAAAAGATTTTTTTCTTTGGTGAAACACCAAAACTGATGTACCAAAAACCTATTTTGAAATATTTGACGATGATTAATTATGGAATTTTTATAAAAAAAAAGTTCAAGAATATATTTCTGAGTTATATATAAGGATTTATATTTTAATGGCTTCTCGGTGCATCCATTGATCTAATCCAAGACACTTGATGTGTGTTTCGGTAAAGGAAGTATAAGATTTTGGAAAAATTGAAAGGTACCATTGTGACACATGAACCATATTTGCATAAATGAAATAATAATAGGAAAGATTGAATAAATCATTGAAGAGACTAATTAGATTCACCATCACCTATTTTTGACATAGTATATAAAATGAAATTTCAAGGGAAAATTATCTTAAGGGGGAGGAATGTTACGACAAAAACATTTTAATAATATTAGGTTTCATGAGAATATAAGTTTTACTATGTCTCATTAATTAAAAAATTGTAGGTATATATTGAAATGAAACTATTAGTTTTTGAATCTTATATAACAATTTCTAAATTACAATTGATGATAAATATTACTATTGAAAACAATAATAATTTTAAAATCAAAATTATTGTTTCTAAATAGAAATGACAATGGAAAAATTAAATTAGAAAAAAGTGTCGAAGGCCTCTACCTATTGACTCGAGCCATATAATGCTCATTTTTCGTATCTAGGAAATAAGGTAGTGTAACTCATCTTCACTGTTGACCCAACCCAATACGATATTCAAAATGATAATATTGAACAGAATCACTGATGGGAATTGTGGAAGTTAATAAAGAATACCACTGAATGATGATATCTGAGCCGTCCCAAGAGTCTGTCACTATTGAACACCATACACTAAGGTTATATGTGAGTGTTATTAGTGGTTATGTAACAAGGTAGTAGTAACTCTTTGTTCAATCCATTTTATAAATAAAATTTATATTCCAATAATTCCTCAATGAGAATTGTTTTCATTAAAATTATAATGAATTAAATAAATTGATTTTTGGTGTTAAATGATATATTTCAGTAACATATAAAATATTATATTAAAATAAGTTTTCAATAATAATTTTTTAATAATAGTGTTATCAAAACACTAATTTTAATTATAAATACTGTTTATATTTATTGTTTTCAGTATATAAATGATTATGTATTCAGTTTGAAATGAAAATTTTGTTTTATTGGATAATTTTTTTATATTAAATAATTTATTTTGATGAAATAAGGAATATTTATATAATTAATATTTTGATAAAATGTTATTATTAAATTTATTTTATAAATATTAAATGATTATATAATTTTTCTGAATTCAAATATAATTTTTATTATGGTTAAAAACTGTTTTTTTTTCTTCAAAACTCTCAAATTTTAATAAATGTAAGTTTTTATAATAAAATAGAAAATTTACATATTTATAAAATTATTTATATAAAATAAATATTATTTTTTCATTCAATATATCATAATTTTAAAATGGCGAATGTTTCATATTTTTCTAAGATAATCGATTTTTTGGGAAATAATTAAATACGGTTTAAATATATAATGTGTTTTATGAATTCATAATGAACAAATTGTTATGTAATAAAATATAATATAAGGGTTATTAATCCAATATATGTTTTAACATTAAATGATATGTGATCTTATAATTGTTTGATTAATTTTATGGAGTCGTAGTGGACCCTGCAAGACTTATAAAATATTTTATCAATTTAAAATGATTTCCATGACAGTGTGACTCAAAACCACATAAGCATGGAAAATAATAATATATTTTCGAACATTGGCCTTATAAAGTTATTAATTCCACTATTCATAGGAAAAAACCATGGGAAAAAATAATTGGAAGGCTTGAGGATTTTTATTAGTTTATCATGTAATTTAAAAAACATAAAAAATAAAGAATTAAGTCTCATTTTCTATATAATGACACTCAATATCTCATTCCTATCCACTAAAACCATTTGGAGGTTATCAAAACATTACCCTCCTATCTCTCTAATACTTAAACGACACCACAAACTCCTATGAACCCTCTCTCAAGCAACTCTTAAGCCATTGGGATCACACTCCCAATTAAGGGATCCTCACATTCCTTCCTTACTAATTTATGTCAAAGATTCTTTATATTGTTACACAATTTTATTTTCAATAACAATGGTTGGGGTATGATTTCAAACCTTAGTTTTAGTGACCTCCTTATGTTTTAATGATGAGATATCCCCTTCTCACTCATTAATGCATCCCATGTACAAATGTTAACAGGCATAAATTTTGTAAGGGGTTTCTCTCTCTTCATTTATAATCATGAAATTATTTTATATTATGCATAAAAATCCCATAAAATGTGTGGGTTTATTTTGTTCCATGACCCCCTTACTACAAATTTCTTTTATAAGTGTTGACATAGCCCTTCTTGACTCATAAACACATTTTACTATTTCTATTTGTGGTCATTATGATGTCGTAGTTAACCCAATATTTTTATGCCAAAATTATCATGTAACTGAATACCCTATCCATTTATCTATAAAAGGTATTCACCGTTTTTTCTTGTTCCTATTGATTTATGACTTACATTTATGTAATAAACATATCTTATTCACAGAATAAATTATGATCTTTAATGAATCCATGTGGTATGATCTATGTTGCACACTAATGCTTAAAATGAAATTTTTATTAAGGGTTCACATGGATTGTACTCTAATGCATTGGTTAATGATTAGTACATTAATACGTGATGTGTAATTATGGTTTAATCATGCTAGTTCAGGATAAAATAGGGTTTAATCATTCTAATTCAAGTGTCATGATGGTTTTCTCATGGTCCATGTTCAATGAGACTTGGATCATTGTAATATCATGTCAAATATTGTTACCACACGTCCATGTTATGATAATCATTATATACCTTTCTTTTCTATTGATTTTTCTGTTATAATCCATTTATATGCCAATTGACTAACTTGTATTGCATTATTCATGTTTTTCATTGTTCACACTCTTACTGATCTTTATAGCTTACTCTTTTCTTATGCATGTCCTCATTTTATCCAATGCAATAATAAGTACGAAGGAATGTTGTGGTATTTTAAAAGTAGTTTTCAAAAAATATGTTTTATTGTATGCTCTAATTTTTTATGTATTGTTACTAATTTTCACAAGACACTAGACCACTTGATCTTCATAGTTTTCTTAATTGAATGTTTATGTAATAAATATTGTTAAACTGTGTAATAAATAGCATGGTTTTTACAGTATCCCAGTCATAGACTATGGCTATAGTTTGAGTTTTTCATTAAAGGACATTCAATCCCCATATAGGAGAATTTGGTTGGATGAAACCCATTATTTCTAAATCTTGAACCATCATCTTGATCTATTGCATCATTATTGTAGTCATTCTGTATGGTGGAATAAATACTAGTGATGTACCTAGCACTAGCTTGATAAAGAAATACGCCTATATCAACCAAGGTAATCATGATAAGACATATAAGAAGATTTCATATAAACAATCGACCACTAGATTGAAATAAGTTTTATGTGTCCCCTAATTATCTAGAAATAAACTCACAATCTGGTCTATTATCCCGCCCAACCCATTATGCTTAGTTCCATTTTAGAAAATCTGGACATCCCATTCACTGATATAAAATAACTCTCCACCCAATGGATATGTATATATCACCCTTTAGAGAATGAAATCTAATAAATAACAAAAAATAACAAGCTATTCCATCCTATGATTGACATCAATGCATGTAATCTCAAGGGTGTAAATTTACCATATGATGTAGAACCCACTAACATCAAAGGGTAAGTCCCTAAACTGATTCACTCCTTCTATTATAACAACCCATAATTTACATACATTGTTATTACTTAATAATTGAATCATACTTATTACAACATATAACAAAACCACAATAGTACCGTATAGGTATAGTGTCTTTAGAAAGTGGGAAATATAAAAAATAGGTTCATAAAGTATCAACATTGTCTCCCATTTGTTTCATCATATCTAGAATCGATTTTTGGCATATCCTACATAATACACTTTTTAATTACTTGGGGAAAAGAAAACATACCAAAGGGTGAGCTCAAATCCTCATTAAGGGTAAACAAAAGAAATATCAATCACATAATATTCATATGAACAAAACATTTTGAAAATCATAACCAGCAAAAGAGATCATAATTTCATAACATGGGATAAATAATAGTAGTGAAATTTAATCCCAATAATAATAACTTGAAACTTTGTGGCATACACAAATAATCATAGATAATTGTTTCTTATTAGTCAAGACTCATTTCCAAGACTATCTTAGTGGAAAAAGTCCATTTCTGAATCGTGTTCACTCCTCGTTTTAGTCCTATATAACCGAACCAGATTAACCTTCTGTTCCAGCAATGTCTATCTCATGAGATATAAATATTTACCCAATTCATTGGAGGGAGATACATTTCCCACACATCTCATAATGATACCATTCTTATGGGTTCCACAAAAACATAAATCATACATCATAACATAACTCATGTAATAAAATGGGAATCTTAAACATCGTTCCATCATAACATAATCCATATAAGATATAAGGACATCATAAAAAATAATTCTATCATAAAATAATCAATTCAATGTAAAAATAGGGATAGAAACAGAACCCTATATTGTCTTAGATGGAAAATAATTTTAATAAAATGCATGAACTCCATTCTTGTGTAAAATAACCGTTCTACTTCAAAAACATATTTCCTTTCATAACATGTCATACAATTTTAAACTAAAATAAGTTTATTAAAAATAAACATGAAAACTTATAAAGGATGATTCATGGAGATAATGTTCTATGAAATCATAAAAATTCCATTCAACCCATATAAGTTAAAAAAACAGTCTTCTCGTACTTTTCCCGGAAAAGTCAAAAAGTACCTCGTACTAAAAACGACAAAAGATTTATTTCATATCATTTACTAAAAACTGACCAACATGTAATATTGGATTTAAAAAATTGTAGTAGGATATAAATAATGTTACATTTTGAGGAAAAATGGATGTGGATGATAAATACACCCAGTAAATACCAAAGTATAAACAATCCTGGATAAAAATGAGATTGTGAGATTTTCCCTTACCTTAGGTCCGATTTGTTTCTTATGTGTCCTAACCTCCTGTATAATGATTTAAATAAAGTTATTGACTTATTAAAGAATAATAATAATTTTTTAGATATCATATATGGTCATATTCTTAGATTCAAATTAGTAATATTTTATTGCTACTTTTTATTCGGGTGTTTATTGCTTTTTTGTTCTTATGCGTGTTTTGCCTAGTAAATTATTCTTCTTCTTTTTAGGATATATATAACTCATTTCCAGAATGTAATTAGTGTAATATATGTCATATTTATTCATCAAATCCTCTAGTTACCATGTTTCCCCTTTATACTTATAGTTCTGTCATTATACATTGGAAAGCTCGTTAGTCTTTTTTAATAGAACATCACCGCTATGGTCCAAGATAATTACTCCATGCTCCTTGTAAGTGATAAAATTATCAAATTGTACCACCAATAATTTATGTACAAGTGAATGATCAGTTATGTCCTTCATCAGTAGGGATACATTGACTAAATCAGGTACTTGGGACATGGTAGTTGGATGTTCTAGAAGAAAGTCCATAACTCTGACTTGATCAAGGATCATAAAGTGGGATGATATACCAAATATGTTGCTTTCTTTTATTCCCAAATCTATGGATCCTGTTACGTGGTGATATGTAGAGGAATAACATGTCTCTATAAATAATCTCAATAAACCATTGTTTATTTCCTGGATACCAATCATTTCAAAATTTGGCTTTGTTGATGTGTTGCAGAATAGGTTCCACTATTCCTAACATTTATTCATCCATTTTTTGTTCTCGTATCTTACATTCAAAGAATTTATCCCAGAACACTAATGTTCTTTATCTTTTCCCATACATATGATCATATGAATCGAATTTAATACTGCAGTAGAACTGTTGTCAAAAGGGAATTGAACTAGAGGTAGAGGTTAGTCCCATCATCATTTCATGTCCACCAAACATTATCTCAACATGTCTTCTAATGTCATAATAGTCTACTCGGATTGGGCCTTAGTTTTAGGATGATAGGTTTTACTAATGTTCAGAACAGTTCATAGATTGTTTTGGATAATTTTTTCATAAAATGTAGATTAATCTTGAATCTTGTTTGGACAGAAATTATTGTGGAACTACATGCATCCTTACCACTTCATTTATCTATATTTGGGAAATTTGATTTATTAAGAATTCATATTGAATTGTTATAAAGTGAGTTGTCTTTATAAGGTTATCCTCAACAACCCATATAGCATGGTTTCTTCTAGATTTAATTGGATGTCTGGTGAAAAAGGCCATTGAAATTTTCTCGCAGTTCCATGTTGGTGTGCCATGTTGTTGCGTCATACCCTAAGAAATTTATCATTCATCATTCATCTGCTGACATAATAGGCCCTTCGACACATATTTCATTATTTCCTTCTTAATATTTCACCACTAATAGTTCTCTCAGATAACTCAATACATCGTTGTGCTATGTGGATAAGTAGAGAATGATGATTTATGTTTATCATTTATAATTTAAATATTTATCTCTGGATTGGATGGTTCATATAATGATTAACTAAATATCATGACTCCTTCCACAATGATCATGATCATTTAAGATTTCTCAATTCAGATATCATCCATCTGTTTCTGAATTTCCACATCACTTCATTGATCATCATTTATTTTCTTCATAAGGTATGATTGAAAAATAATTTGAGGAATGATTGATGATGTTCCTTCCACAACGATTCCCATTTTAATCATTTGTTTTTCTATGATTATTGGATCCTTTTCCATTATCTCCGTTGATAATGATGCAATATCCAATAAACTTAGAGAATTTGTTACCATATTTTCTATATTGGGATGTTTGGGGATTGAGTACTCAAAATATTAGATGAGATTTAACTATGTTCAATAGAGAAGATTAATCTACATATTTTTAATATATATTTGATACAACTGTGATCAGTATATATCTCAATATTCTACACATATAGATCATACCACTATAATTTCAATTAAAATGACACATCCACCAACACTAGATCATGTGTCAGATAGTTCTAAACCTGAATTTGAAACATTTTTGAGGTGTATGATATTAATTTATCATTTTTCATCCATACACTTCTTAATTCATTATTTTTTTCATCATATTACACCAAAAAGATTTGAACACATTTTTTGTAACACCCCAATCTTCCCCGGTACACTTCTCTTTGAATAATACAATAGCGTGTGTTGTACACAACTTCGAGTTCTAACACACCACAACAAACCAAACAAGTTGTTATGAATAGTAATAACCAATTTTTGGAATTTTTTAAATTTTACCTTTCATAATTGACATCATTTTTGGATTTGGAATATCGAAATTAGCTTAGGTAGAATTTTTTGTATTTTTCTAAAAACATTCAATTATTAACGAATAGTTAAAAACACTGAGTTATAGTTTAAAACCAACTTTTTTTCATATAATTATTTATTTTATTTTAATTTATTTTAGGTAAAAATAGATACATAATTACTATATAAGTAAAATGTAATTAATTGGATTCAGTTTATAATAATTTTAGATATATAAAAATTTTATTGAACTTTTCACTATCTTTTACCCATCTCCTAGGAGAATTTTCAAATTCACATAAAACTTAATTTTACTGATTTTGTGAGTGTAATTTCAAAAATCCGAGAGACATGGTTCATATAAGAGTGTAAAAAGTGGTTCAATAAGATGAAAATTAATTTTGGTGAATTGTAACTTTTTACATTTATTTACCACGGTTAAAAGTAATTAGGGTAATTAAGGGTAAAAATGATATTATTATTTACCTAACACATGTCCTAATTATATTAGATAAGTTAGATCCACCAAAAAACCCTTAGGAAAAAAATATTAAACTATTTGTTCTACTAGGATTAGATTAGGGTACTTATTATTATCTTATTTAAAGAAGAGTTAAAAGAGTTAAAATCAAAGTTTAATTACTAAAACATTTTTAATATAGGATTACACATAAGATAAATTCGACCATAAATATTCATTATAAAGATAAAAAGACATTCCTATATAATGAAATTTTGTATATATTTTTTATACATTAAATATTTTAATTTATTTATTACACAATGATGACGTAATAATAAAATAATTAATGAAATATTAAAATAATTGATATTATAAATAACCAAATAAATATAATTTGAGCCTTTTGACGAAGTAAACTAATTTTCTAGTTTAATATGACATATTAGGGTTGGTTAGATTAAATTTTTTGAAGTATTAATGCTTTTACGAATTCAGAAAAAAAAACCTAATAGTGTCAAAATTGACATAAAAGAGTTTTTAAAACAAATATTAAATTATTAATTGATATTATATTCCTAAAAATCTATGGTTAATCCAAAAGTCTAATATAATGATATTTGTATCATTAATGAACAATTTGGTGTTATCTATGAAGTATATATTACGTTAATTAACAATATAATATAAGAATACAAAGAGACATGGTAAATGTCAAACTATTTAAGTAAGTGTTAAATCTGAAGGATAAAGTTAATATAGTGACCGAAACCTATCTGGAACCTTTTGGTTGAGTAGTTTTAGACCCATTACCACCTTATCTATTAAATAATACATTTTTGGCTCCATTAGAAAACGAAAATTATTTTATTATAAAATAATATTTTTAGCATTTCCTAAGGTCCCCCTCACCCCTCTTATAAAGGGGGACTCCCCCTTATCTCTAATTCACACCTTAAAATTCATTTGGATCAGCCAAACTCTACCAAAATACCCTCTGAACTATTGTACCTTCATCCTGGAGGCCTTCCTTTAATTAGAAAGAAATCCTAAGGATTCCTTTTGATCAAATCAAAAGGAAGAACCCGAAGAAGAGGTAAATATTTCATCACATCTTTTAAGTTCATTTCTTCTTCCACAACCTTTTTCTTTGTTGTTTCAATAATAAAATAATAAATCCAGAATATTATATATAATTTGATTTTATTATAAATATGGTACAACCATATTTATTATTTTATCCATCCTTTTAATGACATGTGACTATATGTGCGTACATACAGCTTACCGTCTCCACATCGTGATGTAATTGTTATTCAATACATTATTATTTGGATGGGTATAATAATGATGTGTAATTTATTTAAATAATAAATATTACATGATAATGATACTTTATATAAGATATAACGACCAATTATACAATATTTTAATATCAATATAATGATATCGTCGCTCGTGCATACAAACAGATTACCGCTTCCATGAAAGCGATGAGATTTATTACCCATCATATCCATTCAAGACTAATTTTTCAGTTGATGATTAAAAATAATGTTTAATGACTTGATATCATTTAGGATATGAATAATAAACTTCCCATACATAAAAAAGATGACTCATATAACAAAAAATATAAAGGATAATGAATCGTTAAACACCCAAAATAATTATAATACTAAGATATTATTAACAAAGAAATGTTAAAAGATCATATATGATATCATATTAATTTATATGATTAATTTATAATTTAAAAAAAATATTTCACCATTATATATGATGATAACCTACCCTCGATCAAGGAAAAGTACAAGGTAAGGGTTATTTTCACAATCTCTTTTTTATCTGAGATTGTTTTTACGTAAGTATCTGGTAGGACCTCTTTATCATCCATATCATTGTTTCTTAATAATGTATTGAAAAACATTATTACTATTTTCAAGACTATGGGTTAAAGTCATTTATACCCATGTTTAACTTTAATAATATGTTTATGATGGAATCTTTCTATCGTTTTCCAAACAAGGACCTTTATAACATTTTCGACAAAGGTAAGGTAAGATTGTTTTTTTAACTTATACAGCAGGTGAGGCTATTTTACGCTGTTATGACATCATCAAAGCTTCCCTCACAAGATTATAATAATATTTCCAAATATAAATGTTTTCTTTTATAATTACATGAGTTTTAAATAATTTCAAAATAGAAAGAAATATTTCTCTAAAAAATGTTTCCATTTCATCAATGCCAACTTCCATTGATAGAATTTTAATCTTATTTGAAATTGATTTATTATGATACAAAACATACAAATTGTATCGAGTTTTTTGTGATATTTTTTACTATGGATGTGTATTTTTTACACCATTCATGGTTTATGGATAATGTATTGACATTTCGTATGCTAGTTTTAATACGAATGTTTATGTTATGTTTAAACCATTTCATATGAGTAATGCATTAGTCATAGTATGTAACGGGTGGATCTCACTATAGCTCTTCTATGCATTGGTAGGTCTGAAGAGAAAAACTAAGGTCTTGGCACAATGCCTTGAAAAATTTTTATTTGTAGCCTTGGAAAAAGGCCTTGAATATGTGGTTATGATAGTCTGGCATTATGCATTCCATCATCATGAAAGTGGCTATTGATATTTCATGGGATTATTTGAATAGTAGAATATCTATGTGAGTAAGTAAATGGCATTATTTGATTTTATCATTGCCATATTATGCTGAAATTCAAGTTTATAAGGCTTTTATTTTATTCTTATACATTTCCTTAAATGTTTACGCTTATTTATGAATGTTTTCTATATATTTTTGTAATTACTGATCATCTGAGATCACCCCTTTCTATGTTTTATTTTTCCCAGGATGCGAAGAAGTATTTTATGATTGACTTGTAGGGATAGTCTGAGCGGACATGAGTGTGGTCTATGGAATCATGTTTTTGTAGTTTCTCATTTTATGATGTATTGTAATCATTATGAATGTATCTAAAACTTATAAGGCTACTAAAATAATCAGTCTTTAGAGACTTGATCTTTTGTGATCATGCCAATGTTATGAAATAATGCATCGACTCTGGGCTTCTGGGGTCGGGGCGTTACAGTTGGTATCAGAGGAAGTTTAGTACAAACCTTGGAAACTATATTTAGATAAACTCTGATTAGGGCACATTACCTAAGACAGACTGTGAGGATTATTATAGAAGAACTTACTATAATATTAGAAGTTTAAATATTTTGTGAGTTTTCCAAGAAATACATCCCTATCTGGATATGAGTAGGTAGAGGCATATCTAGCACAGATGTACTTAGTGGTGAAACATGAAAACACCGCTTAGAGCTATACTAAAATGGTAACTGGTGCACAAAAACGGGCCTTGCTGCACTCTTGGTTAGGACACTCCTGGGGGATATACTGTGGATAATTTTCATTTTCATTACAAAACATCATGAAGGGTTTATGAGTATATAATTCCTCAAAAAAATAATTTTTTATGATTATGGATTATAACAAAAAACTAATCAATTTATGTTAAGTGTTTTATAAGTTTGGAATTATGTATTTAGATTAATAAAATCATTTATTTTATGCCATTTTTTAGAAAAGGAACATATTGGATGGAATAGAAACCGTATCAATTCACGTACTCCATATAGGGATTTCCATCCATCTCAAGATAATTATAGTGGAGTTGGTGATACAACTGGTGCAGATAACCTTATCAATATACTCGGACAACTCGATCAGGTTATGAATAATAACCTTAGTCATATGGAGCACCCATATCCACAACTTTGAGGATCAATTTTATATCTCTTAATGAGTCAACAACCACCATCATCAAATGGGTGTACAAATCCATTAGTAGCTGAGCAATGGATAAATTCCTTAGAGAAAATATTCCACACCTTAGGGAGTAGCGAAAGGGAAGAAATTGTCATGGATATTTACCTCCTCACTGGAGATTCTAATCAATGGTGGTCATTGATTCAAAACACAAAATAAGATGATGAAGTATCAAATATGGAAAGGAGGGAGTTTAAACAGATTTTATTAGAAAAATACTTTCCTCGTTACCATCGAGTTGATGTAGAAGGGAAATTTCATAGTCTGAGGAAAAAGGTAGATGAGAATGTCGAAAAGTATGAGGCTAAATTTACAAGGTTAGCAAGGCATGATACAGATTATATACATAACCCAAGAAGTAAGTTTGATTGTTTCAATGATGGGTTAAAACCATTTCTCCATCGAGCATTAGTCTTACAATCCTCATCGTTGTACGAAGATATTGTCTCATGTGCTATCATGAAAGAAAAAGAATTATCTATGTCTAACGACTTTAAAAGCAATTAAAGAAAATAAGAGATCTACATAACACTATAGAAATAGAAAAAATGGGAAGAATTTTAAAGATCAATATCCATACTTCCGTAAATGTGGGAAGAAACACCCCAGTACTTACCTCAATGTAATGGGAGTCTGTTACAGGTTTGGTAAAAAGGGCCACTAACCTCGTGATTGCAAGGGGAAGAAAGAGGTTGTGGATGTTTAATGCTACAATTGTAGGGAAAGGGGGAATTATGCGAATGAATGTCCTAAGCATCGTGGGAACATACGTCAGAAAAGGCCCAGGGATCAAGGCCATGCTTATGTTATCACTACTACTAAGGTTGATGCTCCGAATGACGTGGTGGATGGTAATACAATGGTTTTCTCATGTTTAGAAAATGATTTATTTTATTATGGATCATCACATTGTTTCATGTCATCCCAATTTTATAGGAAAATTAGACATTTCCAATTTGATTTAACAAGGGAGTTTTCAGTAAAAACTCTTAAGGGATGTATCATCACAACAATGTTTTGTAAATCTGTTCCCATTAGAGCATATAAATGTTTTCTATCTGCTGATCTCATCGTCATACCCATGATATAATTTGATATAATCTTTGGTATAGATTAGATTTTGGACAATGATGTGAAGATTTATTGTATGATGAAAAAGGTTACGATTTTTTATGAATATGATAAAGAACACCTTATCATTAGAGTAGAAGCGTCACCACCTAATTCTTTTCTTGATCCACCCCGATTACTTCAAATATATTCAATTATTGGGGAGGAAGAGAATGAAATAACTATGGCTGAGTAAAGGAATGATCAAATAGAGGATGTACCTAGTGTGAATTAATATATTGATGTGTTTCCAGAAGATTTATCAGGACTTACTCCAGAATGAGAAATTGAGTTTTCTATTGAATTAATTCCTAGATCAAGGCCATATAGAAGACCCCTTATAGAATGGAAACTGTGGAATAAGTGGAACTAAAGAAACAACCATTGGAATTGATTAATAAATGATTTAATCTCACTAGTGTTTCTCCATGGGGATCCCAAGTCCTTTTTGTTAAAAATAAAGATGGATCTATGAGGTTGTGCATCGACTAAATGGAGATAAATGATATAAAAATAAAGAACAAGTATCCCCTAAATCACATTGATGATTTATTTTACCAAATTCCTGGAGTTCAATACTTTTAAAAGATTGACCTTCGATCAGTATAACATCTGTTATGTTTTAATAAGGAAGACATTTCTAAGACAACATTTCGAACCAGGTACATGCATTATGAGTTTACAGTAATGCCTTTTCGATTGACTAATGCACCCTCTGTTTTCATGGATATAATGAACAATGTTTTGAAGGAATATCTCAATTATTTTTAGTGGTATTTATTGATGATATCATGGTATACTCCAAAATCTACGAAGAACATGAAAATCAATTGTGCATTATGCTGATGACTCTTAGAAGACATGAATTATATTGGATGTTTAGAAAGTGTGATTTCTGGATTCAGGAGATTTATTTTATTGTCCATATTGTCTCTAAGGATGGAATTTCCGTTGATCCTTCAAAGACCAAGGAAATTAAAGAATGTCCATGACCGACAAGTATAAACGAGGTACGTAGTTTTATTGTTTTAGCAGGTTATTATGGACATTTTATCTAGAATGTTTCCCGGTTGGCTAACCCATTAACAAAGCTCACACGAAAAGAGGGTAAATTTGTTTGTACAAAAGAGTGTGAAGAATGTTTTGAAGAACTATAGAGAATATTAGTCAATTTTCCTATATTAAATATACCGTCGAGGAATGATGTGTTCATTATTTATAGTGATGCATCGAAGAAAGGACATGGTTGTGTCCTTATGCATAATGATAGGGTTATTGCCTATGCATCACGATAGCTGAACATTCAATATAAAAACTATCCTACACAAGATCTTGAGTAAGTAGCGGTAATATTTTCATTGAATATTTTGAGAGACTATCTCTATGGTGAAAAATGTTAGATTTATACTGATCACAAGAGTTTGAAGTATATTTTCTCTCAGAAATAACTCAACATGAGGAAAAGGAGATGGCTTGAAATACTCAACAATTTTGATTTCACGATACACTACCACCAGGGAAAGGAAAATATTGTGGAATATACTTTGAGTAGAATATAACATGTAGTTTTTAACAAGATGAGAGTTTAAATGGATCCTATTTTCATGTATCTAGTAAATATGGATATGGGAATCACTATGGAAGGTGAAACATCAATACGTTTTTCAAATATTTTCCAAACCATCTTTACTAGAAAGGATAAAGTGTTCTCAGACCTATGATGAAGAGTTTCAAATGAAGATTAAAGCTGTGAATGATGTGAGATTGAGTGGATTTGTGTATGAAGATGGAATTTTGAAATTTGGGAAGAGACATTGTGTTCCCAATATACCTAATCTAAAAATAGAATTTCTGTATCATGCCCATAGTTCTAATTTATCTATACATTCTAGGAGTACCAAAATGTATATATTTTTGAAGGATAATTTTTGGTGGGACAACATGAAGAGCGATATTTCTGATATTGTGTCAAGATGTATGGTTTGTCAACTAGTGAAAGCTAAAAGGCAATAGCCTGGATGATTCATGAAACCTCTTCCCATACCGGGGTGGAAATGTGATAATATTATGATGGACTTCATCATGGGACTACAAAAGACTCCTATATGAAACGATGTAATATGGTTCATTGTTGATCGTTTTTCCAATTCTGCACATTTTCATGCTATAAGGGAAGTTTTACCACTTTAACATCTAGTAAGACTATATATTAATGAAGTCGTGAGACTTAATGGAGTACCCCTCTCGATTGTTTCTGATCGTGATCCACATTTTACATCAATATTATAGAAAAGGCCTTAGAAAGCTCTGGATACTAAACTTCATTTGAGAACTGCCTACCACCCCAAACTGATGGTCAATATGAAATGACTATTCAAACCTTAGAAGACATGTTGAGATCATGCTCACATGACTTTCAAGGTATGTGGGATCAATATTTACCTCTGGTAGATTTTTCCTATAACAATAGCTTACATTCAAGTATTCAGATGGCACCGTATGAAGTGTAATACAAAAAGAGATGTCTTACACAAACCTATTGGGATGATGATGGTGAATGAAAACTCGTAGTCCCAGAACTGGTGGATAGAACGATGGAAAAGGTGAAGTTAATCCAAAACCACATCAAATAAGCTCAATTTAGGCTGAAGAGCTATGCTGATAACAGAAGGAAGGATTTCATATTTCAGGTAGGAGATCATGTTTTCTTGAAGGTATCTCCATGGAAGGGTGTTATAAGTTTCGGTACGAATGGAAAATTGAGTCTGAGGGACATCGGACCTTTCACAATTCTATAATTAATTGAGGCTGTAGGTTAGCAGTTGGAAATTCCTCTAAGTCTCTCCAAAGTCCACGATGTGTTCTACATATCACTGTTGAGAAAATACATACCTGACCCAACACATGTACTATCCAATGACAAATTGGAACTAGAATCTGATCTATATTATTGAGAATAGCCTATCAATGTTCTAGATAAAAGTGAACAACTGCTGAGAAACCGGACGACTCGTCTAGTAAAAGTTCTATGGAGGAACTATAAGATAGAAGAGGCAATGTAGGAACCCGAGAAACTTATGATGAAGAAACGCCGAAGTATTTTTATGCAGTAATGATGTAGAAATTTCGAATAAGAAATTATTTTTTGTAGGTTAGAATGTAACACACCAATATTCCATGGTATGCATCTCTTTGAAAAATATAGTACCATGCGTTATATGAAACTTCGAGTTCTAACACACCAGAACCAATCAATCTAGCCATTATGAATAGTAATACCAACTTTTTGAATTTATTAAGATTTTATCATTCAAAATGGACTTCATTTTTGTATTCAGAATATAGAAATTATCTTAGGGAGAATTTTTGGTATTTTTCTGAAAACATACAATTTTTGATGAATAGTGAAAAACACTGAGATATAGTTTAAAACTGAATTTTATTTAAATAATTATATAATTTATTTAGATTTATTTTAGATCAAAATAGATACATAATACCTATATAAGTAAAATTTATTTCACTGGAACCAATTTATAATAATTTTAGATATATAAAAATTTTATTGAACATTTCATCGTCTTTTTCCCACCTCTTGGAGAATTTGAAAATTCAAATAAAATGTAATTTTACTACATCTGTGAGGGAAATTTCAAAAATCGGAGAGACACAGTTGATATTAGTAAGTAAAATTTTGTTCAATAAGATGAATATAATTCATGGTGAATAGTAACTTTTTACATTTATTTACATAGTTATATGTAAATAGGGAAATTATGGGTAAAAATGATATTATTATTACCCTACCACAATTCTTAATTCTATTGGATAAGTATAGATTGACCAAAACCAACCGTAGGAATAAAATATGAACCTATTTGGTCAACTGGTATTAGATTAGGACATATATTTTTATTTTATTAAAAGAAGAGTGAAAAGAGTTAAAATCAATGTTTAATAACAACAAAAATTTTAATATAAGGCTATATATAAGATAAATTCGACTATAAATATTCATTATAAATATTAAAATATTTCCTAATTAATGGTATTTTATTTATATTTTTAAGACATTATATAATTTAACTTATGTATGACACAATGATGATGTAGTAATAACATAATTAATCAAATATAAAAATAATTGTTATTATAAAAATCTAAATATATGTAATTTGATACTTTTTATGAATTAAAATAATTTTATAGGTTAATATGACATATTAGGGTTTTTTAGATGAACTTTTTTCTAAGTAATATTGCTGTTAAAAAATTAGCAAAAACAAAATACCAAATAGTGTCAAAATTGTTATAAAAGTGATTTTAAAACAAATTTTATATTATAAATTTATATTCAATTCCTAAAAAACTAAGATTTAGACTAATGACTAATATGAAAATAGTTGTATCCTTAATGAACCATTTGGGGTTCGCTTTGAAGTATATAGTATGTTTATTAACCATATAATATAAAAATTTAAAGAGACGTGTTAAATGTAAAATTATTTAACTAAGAGTTAAATATAAAAGATATTGTTAATATAGTAACCCAAACTAGTATAAAACTTATTGGTTGAGTGTTTGTCGACCCATCCCCACCAAATCCTTTAAATAATCCATTTTTGTCCCATTTGAAACTGATAATGAGTTTATTATAAAATAATTTTTTTAGCTTTTCCTATGGTTCCCCTCACCCCTCTTATAAAAGGGCACTCCCCCTTCTCCCTAATTCACACCTTCAAAACCGTTTGTCTCATCCAACCTATGCCCCTATACCCTATCAACTATCCTCTATTAATCCTAGAGGCATTCCTTTTGTCATAAAGCCATCCTAATTTTCCCTTTTGATCAAATCAAAAGGAAGAACCCAAAGAAGAGGTAAATATTTCATCACCTATTTCAAGTTCATTTCATCATCCACTTCATTTTTCATTGTTTTTTACATTCTAAAATAATAACTCCAGTATCTTCTATATATTGTGATATTATTATAAATATGGTAAAAACATATTCATTATTATATCCATCATTTGAATGACATGTCACCATACGTGCGTACGTACGGCTTACCATCTCCATGTCGTGGTGTAATTGTTATTCAATACATTATTATTTGGATGGGTATAATAATGATGTGTAATTGATGTAAATAATAAATATGACAAGATAATTATTCTTTATATATTATATTTTATAAAATTATATATTATTTCAACATCAAAAGAATGATATTGTCGTTTGTGTATACATACGGATTACCGACTCCACGAACGCGATGAGGTTCATTCCCCATCGTATCCATTCAAGTATAATTTTTATTTGATGATTAAAAATTATGTTTAAAGACTTGATATCATTCTGGATATGAATAAGATACATCCCATCCATATAACATATGACTCACATAACAAATAACATAAAGGAAAACGAATCAGTTAACACCTGAATCAACGATAATATTAAGATATTATTAACAAAGAAATGTTAAAAGATCATATATGATACCATATTAATGTATATGATTATTTTTCAATTTAATAAATTTTTTTTCACAATTATACAGGAGGTTAACCTACCCTTTACCCAGTAAAAGTACATGTTAAGGGTTAATTTCAGAATCTCTTTATTATCTGTGGTTGTTTTTACGTAAGTATTTGCTGGGACCTCTTTATCATCCACATCCCTCTTTCATAAAAATGTATTTCAAAACAATATTTCTATTTTATAGACTATGGGTTAAAGTCATTTATTCCATTTTTTGACATTTATATAATTTTTATAAAGGAATCATTCCATCTTTTTCCAAAAAAGGACCTTTATAACCGTTTCGACAAAGTTAAGGTAAAAAACTCTTTTTTAACTTATACGGTGAGTGAGGCTATTTTTTACTGTTATGACATCGTCACAGCATCCCTAAAAATAGTATAAGAATATTTTCAAAAATAAATTTTTTCATTTATAATGACATTTCATTTAAATGATTTCAAAATATAAAGAGACATTTCGCTAAAAAATATTTTTATTTCATCTTTTTCGACATCCTTTGATGGATTTTAAGAATATTTGAAGATGATTTATCATGATATAAAACATCCATATTTTATTGAATGTTTTTTGATATGTTTGACTATGGATGTGTTATTTTTAAACCATTCCAGTTATAAGAATAAATTATTAACATTTTGTATGATAGTTTTAATACAAATTTTTATGTTATGTTAAAACCATTTCATATGAGGAATGCGTTGGACTTAGTATGTGACGGGTGGAGCCTACTATAGCTCCTTGTTGCATCGGTAGGTCCCAGGAGACAATATAGTGTCTTGAAAAAAAGCCTTGACAAAATCATATTTTTAGTCTTGGTATGTAGCCTTGACTATGTGGTTATGATAGTCTACAATTATGCTTTCCATCATTATGAAGGTGGCTGTTGATATTGCTTTTGATTATTCGACTAGTAGAATATTCATGTGAGGAAGTAAATGACATTATTTTATTTTATCTTTTCCATATTATGATGAAGTTCAAGTATAAAAAGATTTTTTAAGTATTATACATTTCCTTAAATGTTTTCCCTTATTTATAAAAGTTTCTGCTACATTGTTATCCTTACTGAGCATCTGCGCTCACCCATTTCAATGTTTAATTTTTCCCAGGATGTGTAGAAGTATTTTATGGCTGACCTACAGGGATAGTCTCAGGGGATATGAGTGTGTTTTATGGAAACATTTTGTTTTAGTTTTTCATTTTATGATATAATGTAAACCTTATGAATGTATCTAGTACTTCCAAGGCTACTAAACTAATCGGTCTTTCGAGACTTGATATTTTGTGACCATACCAATGTTATGTAATAATGCATCGACTCTGGGCTTATGGGGTTGGGGTGTCAAATTTTGGAAGTGTTAGTACATGTGCATTGATGAGACTCTTCCTTATCACATTGATAAAGACTCCACATTCACTGGTCCAGAAAAACATTAACCATTTCCATTATAGATTGGTTACTAGGTTTTTATATCATGAGATGTTATAAACGAATTATAAATAATACCAATATAGACCAAGGAATCTAATTATTTCAGTACCTCATGTTTTCCTGGTCTATCCTTGAATTTTCTTTTTCTTGTAATGGTTCACATACATCCCATTGGGTGATTAAATTCACCAAATATGATGCTTACTTCATGTAGACGTCACATGTACTATACATTACATAATATCATTCCCTTAAAAACATCATTAGTAATGTATAGAGATTAAATTTATATTAATCATTGTATTGGAGTATATAAGAATATAATCGATTAAGACTACCATAAATTTGTGTAAATAATCTATAAATACTATATTCATTAGATCCATGATATTTTTGGTGGAATTATTGAGTTAAAACGGAATCAGTATGAACTCATAGTTTCGATATCTAATTCAAATGGTATAAACGTGAATTTATTCATTCCTCACCCAAAATTGGTTATTTCTTAACAAAATTTCCTCCTTAGAGGAATATCTACCCCTGTGTAGTGAAAAAAACTATTTATCTATCTAGGGTAGGTGATAATTGTACTTTATCATGATTTTATTATTCTCACAATAATAACTGATGGGGGGGGGGGGAATTGATCCATAATTATAATGAAAAGATATACAGTTTCACCCTAGGGTGAAGCACATGGGTGTATAAAACGTTGTACATATACTCATTTAAATACTTCATTATATCTTATAGCTCAATAGTGGTCATTCTATATGGTATCATTGATATAGGTATAGATCTAGTAATTTTAATATGTTTAGATATCATCCAATCAATCACAAGGAAGACGTGAAAACTCTTTGGGGAACACATCAGTGTGGCATCTCATGATGGGTATGAATTCCTGGATGATTCTCCCCACTGAGTATATCATTTGAGGCAGATATTATTCCTCATAAGGCAGATATACTGACACATGAGATGATGATTCTATTGGAGAATACTTATCCTACATACACATGTATAGGATTAGAGGATTATTCAGGTTGTGATGTGTGTTATCACGTTATCGATAGTTCATATTGGATTTACATAAATATTTAAATTTTATTCCCAAAACATCATCAAATTATGTCAATGTGAGTAGGATATAAATTTTTGAGAGGGTTAAAACACGAACATTAATTGGAGTGGAATTATATAATTTGGATGAAATAATTTCCTCATTTTTTTATTCTCACAGATAACTCAACCTCCATATTTTATTGTGGTTACTACATATTATTAATATATTTCAATGACATAAAGAATAAATATCACTAGATACAAGTAGTAAATTATTTTTACTAGAATGGATTACCAACATATCTGTCACCACATCATTTTCAGGCACCACCACATTAGTAGTGAAAGAATATTCTCTTCCATTGTGCCTTGGAGGTTGTTGTTGTTAATTTCCACCAACAACACTTATCTTAGTGAAACATGTTGAATAATTCTTATGTTATTTCCAGTTGAAACAATGCTCCAAATAATTAGTGTTAATCTAAAAAAAAAATTTATTCTGTAGTTGTGGGATTATTCATATTACATTAATATTTTTATCTATATACCCATCACTTCCACATTTGAATCAACTCATAGTACACTTTAAGAAGATTCCAGGATCCATCTTCCCACTATTATGACATGTGGGATATTGGGTCTTTTTTCCAGCATGGGATTTATCTATCAATCCACCCAGATTGAACTCCATTTTCCTTTTTTTTTTCAGGACCAAAATCCCATATAGATTTCACAATATCAATTTCAAACCTAACAACTTAATGAATAATATCATCATATATGTAAAGGTCTCAAGTCATAAACTCATTTTGTAGGCATTGCTTCAATATTCTAAAGAAGTGATCTACCTTTCATTCGATGTTAATGAAACATTTGTAGTTGTTTCATGAAAACCATGTGATGTTTAAATCATATTCCATGATAGAAAAATATTCCTTTTTCATCAGTTGAAGGAACTCCAATTCTATTTTAAGATAGAGGTTTTAATGAAAATATTTATTGAAAAATATTTTCATTAAATCCACCCACTCGATGGAATCAATTTCCCCTTGTATATTGTGTTATTGATAAGTTTCAACCACTGATCGACTTCCCCTTCAAAATGATAAACTATAATTACTACTTTGTCTTATTCCTAGCACTAATGGACAAAGAATATAATCTAAATAGTGTTTATTATTAACAATACAAGGAGGATATCTGATGATCCACTAAATATGTGAGTCATTTTCAATATGAAGGATTCTATGGGAACATTCTCTTTATTTGAATGGTGTGGGAGTTCCACATGATTCATGTTATTATTCTTTACTTTCTCTAGGAAAGAATTTACTATCATAATGTAATGGGTATCCCTTCCCATCATATTTGGCATACCATTTGGGAAATCATCACATACATTTTCCCACTGATTGTTGGCACGATTTCAAATATTTCCAACCATTAACTATGAAAAATAATGTTCAATTAATGAGATTCAATACCCAACTTTTAATTATCATGAAATGAAACATTGAGTAGAAAAATATAAAATTTTTATTCACTAGGTTTCATTATAGTAATCCATGATCTATTTCTTAACAAATATATTTTGTTCATTTATATTTTCCCATAATAATGGTTCAGAATGGGATTATGAATTTAACCTAGTTTATCCATTAGGGGTTTCAATGAAGCTGTGTAGTAAGGCTAGTTTTTGCCTTAAAAGTTACCCTGAGCTATGCTTGAAATAAAATTTCAATGTTTTTAATTGTCTGTATTATATAAAACATCCACTTGTGGTATCAATATCGGGATTTATTTTCTTGATAATAAAATTATTCTATAATACCTAAATATTTGGGATGTTTTTCATACATTGTTTTATCCTAAACACTTCCACTTAAGATTTATAGTCCAAAACCAAATTAAAATTAAATTTCCCTCTAATACCATCTATAGAGACTCTATCCATTTTCAAATACTATTGAATAATTAACCATTAATTAGAAGCAATTCATCGTAAATTATAGTCTCTTATAATCATTTGGTACATAGTTTATCATTATCAAAGTCAATATAATAAAAATATTTACCTAATCATATAAATTATATCCTAAAAACCATTGATCTATTATAACAAAATTTCATAATTTTTGAAATACATGAACAAATGGGATGATATAAAAATCTAAGTGATGGAGAAATCTTGGTAATAAACCATAACAAATGTTTTAGAAGGTATAACATGAAGAAATAAAAGGAATGAACATAAATTAACATAAAGAAAGGATACCATTTATAACATTAGAAATTATAATCATGGAATCATGATAATATTTAATCAATATAATACATTACATAATTATGAATCTAGGATAACTCCCAATACTATATAATATTGTGGATAAAGCCTCACAATGGTTCCAGGTTCACTCCCCATCCCAACATGCCATCTAATGACACAAAAAAATACCCAATTAATTGGAGTACTATCATCGAACACCGATAATAACATATTCATGAATATGGGTTCATAATTAATAATAGCCTTAAGGGTGGCTCATTGATATATATGGTAATCATAATTATATCACAAGAAAAAACAAATGATCATATACAAAAGTTTACATTAATAAATGGAATCATAGTATAAATTTTCCTCAATAATGGATATATAGGAATGTAACATGATAATTTATGTCAAATTTAATTGTAAATAGGTAAAATTAGTGTTAATGAATCATTAGAAACGAAACATTTTAGTGCGGTTTAAGGAAAATTTTGAAGAGTATTTAAAGAAGAAAATCAATATTTGTATTCATAAAAATAGAAATAGACCTTGAAAATTATTCATGATAAAATCAATGATTTATGAAATATAATGGTGGCTTATAACATATTTTTCAGTGCACATTAATGAATGTAATAAATTTTAATGTTTCTTTTTACTAGGCTTGCTTATCAAGAAAAATAAAATTGGGAACCGTTCTAAAATACATTTTAACCCATCAAAGAGGGATGACATGATTTGGATACACGTTTTTTGTAAAATATAAATAGAATTTAAAATAATTATATAAAATTCATGAAGCATTAAATAGGAGTAAATAGAGATAAAGAGTGGCCCAATGAGAAAATGGATGTTTGGGTAGAATCCTTTACCTTATGTTTAAAACGGTTCAACATATGATCTTAATGTATGTGATAATAAAATTAAATCCATTAATTAATTAATTAATAATATTTTAAACTTGTAAATTATTTATTATAATTTTAATATTTTCATTTATGGCTATTTTTATTAGTTAGGTTGTTCAATTTCATTATTTTAAAGTCTTGTTTGCTTAGTTTTCTCAATCGGTTTTCTTGTAGAAGAGTGTGGATATTTTTGTAAAATAATTATAGAAAAACAAATTGAAGTTATAACATATTAATGAAAATAAATAATGTTAAATTCAATATAAGTAATTTGAATATTTTTTTTAATGATTAATCATTATGGTATATGATATTGTAAATTGTATGGATTATGTAGGGTAGTTTTCTCTCACAACGAACATGTCTGTTTTTATTTTATAACATCATTTTTATATAATGATTCCAGAAGATTTAATAAGATGTAATACATATATAAGAATTTTTAACCACAAAAATTGTTTTATGATGAGACTTGAATGAAAAAATAGAAATTAAAAATAAGTTTTCCTTAGTGTTTATAAATTAACACCTTACAGACAACATTGAAATTTTTAGAATAAAATGGATTTGAGAGGGGGTTACCGATGGATTATTTCATTAGAATAATAATATTATTGTATATTTGAAGAAATAGAGTGGTAATACCATTTGGAATTGGACTGGCGAGGATATAATAAGATAATAAAAATAAAATAATTTAAAAGAAAATGAGACTAGAAATTACCAATTGAGTTTTTCCTCTTTCAAAACCTCCACATGGAAAATTATTTTGTCTTTTAAGGAGACAATGATAAACTAGAGTATGGGGAGGGGATTGGGGAAAATTTTGTGCATTATAAAATCTAGGATGGTTTGGGGTGAAGAGGTTCTTCATGTTGGTATTTTTAGTGGATTATAGGGGTGTTTTCTTAGTATTTTAACCATTAGTTTATTATTTAATCTAAAGACAAAAATTAGTGTTTATTATTGTTAATAAAAATAGTAACGTTTGAATTTGAGTTAAAATAATTATTCATAGCACATACTCAAATAAAAATTGGTTGTACCATTCATGGGTAATGTATATATAGAAATTTATAGTATTTTACTATTCAAAAAAAATCATGTATTTTAGAAAAAATTCTAAAATTCCCACTAACCATTTGTTGATGTTTATAATAAAATATTTAGTTATATTTTATGAAAATAATCTTCTAGATATAAATTATTTATAATTAAAATCAACATTTACTCAAACATATACATTTTATAATTATAACTCAATGTATATCACTTTGAAAAATTAAATAATATGTCATAAAACAATCGTAAAATCATAAAAACAAAATATAAATTTATTAATACATTTTTTTAGAATAAATTTTTATTTAACTCAATATAACTATAATAAAAATTTAATTAAATATTTATTATTTATATAAATACCAGGACTTATTTCATAATTTGAATAAAAAATTATTATACTGTGATATATTTATATCATACATTCATTTATATGATACCCAAATTTAATTTATACATTTATATGTGAGGATACTATTATATTACATGGTTTAATATTCATAATGGTCATATTTCAAATCCAATGTTTAAGTTACTCTTTTATTGGTTTATATTATATAATTTTTAGGAATATATCATTTATAAATAATTCTACATTTATACAATTTGTGTTGTGTGCTTAATTTTATTTTTCTGTGATTATACTATATGAAATAAATATAAGAAGTGAATTTCCATCAATTAAATTTTTGTTTATAATAATTATAAAATGACATGGGTGAGAAGACATATCTCTTATATCTAGAAATATGGAATTTAATGTTTATATTGTAGGAGATGTTCATGAATGATTTTGGAATTATTGATAATTTTTATTCATAATGAGAATTTTTCCATAGATTAAAATACAATATTCTCATTATACACCACAAATATTGAATCAAGATATGTATATAATATCAAATGAGAATTTTTGATGAACATGGATAATGTTTTCATAAGACCAAAGGTAATAACAAAATACTCATGGTCATAATAATATCTCTAGAAGGTTATATTTAATATTTTCTTCTTTAAACCTCATAATTTGTGATACCTTATGAATAATTAAATTTAGGAGAACCATGAATCTTTTCAAAATAAATTAAAAAATATTCCTTTCAATTTTGATGATACTAATTCATTATTATAACCCGTTCAAGCATATAATAGTCCATAAAAAGTCTATGTTTTTTATATTTTCATTTACATGAAATAAACAATGTTGTACAGAAGGACATTATCAGTAAAATGATCCATTACCTTTATAGCTCATCATATATCAATTTCAATTCCAAAAAATATTATGGTGAAATCCAACTTACAAAAGTGAGACCACTTTTTCCGTGATAGTATAAATATCATATATTAAACATTTCTTTTAGATTCAAACCTAGAAAAATTTTCAAAGCAGTCATCAATGAATTTATCAACGAATATTTGAAAAAAATATTTACGATTTCTCCAAAAGATATCAATATAAGTTCATATAACTTATAGAATATAGTTTCAACAACTAGTATCAGTTTCAATCTCTTATTGAATTAATTACCCAATTAGCATGAAATGCGTTAATAATATAATCAAAATATGTGAAACAAACTATTTCACGACTCCCTGCCTCTAATGATACCCCTCATTGGATGAAAATGATTAATGAAAGATAAATACCCCCGTGTATTTCCTCTTGTAGGCCTTAGGTAAGAGACTAGAACAAAATGTGTAATGATCACGCAATATTGTAGGAATTACCTAATATAAGAAACAAGATTCTGATATATAATGATTCATACACAAAAACTATAGTACATAATATAAAATAGAATTCTAAAAACCATCCCATGATGAAAATATAAGTATAAATATTATAATAAATGTTTCCAAATTGAATACACAAAATTATGGCTATGTAGCGACACAATAATTGTCCACTATTCTGAGATTGTAACATCTAACATGGTCAATGAAATCATACTAGAATCCGGAAACAAATTTTATATAAATTGGTGGAGCAAAAAAGTTGAATCAATAGGAAAACCGAATACCATCGTGCATATGTGATAGAGGAATACTAATTCACCAATGAAAAGATATCATAACCAAACAACACTTAAGAAGATATACTAACCATACCGACCTCTCCATGGAATTCTCACCAAATAATTTCAGTTATGTAACATAATTTTTTTTTAATTCACATAAATGATAGGGTACCCCTCCCAAATTTACCACTTTTGTACCACTCTCTCTAAGAATTTTATGTCTTGGATCTCTAATCCCTTCTTTTTTCCACATCACATCCTCCCACCACACACCCGAGCCTCAAAACACATCCCTCCTACACACACTTGGTCCTCACAAGACATCAAACCTATACACACATAGGCCACACAACATATCTTGTCTACACACACCAAGTCTAGAAATCACATCACATAATATCTCATCTTATAGACACCTGAAAAATCACATCACATGCCATCCCAAAGACACCACAGACCACACATACCACCTCACCCATAAACAGATACAGTATCATATCTCGACCGAAGACACATGGTCCATAAAAAAACCCCTATAGATATATAGAAAAATTCCATCAAATCCTATTCCATACCTATTTGTCTTGGAAGAGTGGGAATTATAGAATATGGACTAGCCATCCGTACTATTAACCAAAGTTTGGAGAAAACAACCTCTGCATGGCGATGTGGGTGTTCAGAAGAAAGTTCTAATCATGGGTTGGGTGCATATAGAAATAAAAAGAATATATAAGAATATGTATGGTATCAAAATCTCTATCCAAACCTATGGGTTCCAAAAAAACAACCACCTCACATCATTATCTACTTTTTACCCACTTCTAAATACGATTATTTGGATATACAACCATCATTTCAAAAGGTGAAGAGCCTGACAAAAAAATTAGGCATTAAATTTATATTATGTTCAATTAATATTAATTTCACTATTTAGAATCAACCACATTTAATAAAAAACAACCATTTTTATATTTCATTAACCACTTCCATCTCATTAACAAAACCAACCAAAGTCCCTCACAAAATTATTAAACAAATCTATGATTATACCATCACAACCCTGATAACCATTAATGCAATATAAATATTAATACAATAAAACATATTAATAACCATTAGAGGGACGAAGACCCCTATTGAATTAACACAACTCACATTAATGACACATTGTTCAATGATCTCTAAATAAAAGGGGAATATTTCTAAATGTTATCAATGGAGAAGCACCCATAGCAATCACATCTATTATTTTTTATGGAATACAACCTAAACCCATACATTAGCAGAACAAATCCCCCATCTCCAATCTATATCAAGAAAAAAAATTACAAACAAAACCACAACCCTACTATATAATCACACCACACCCATCACACCCACAATAAAAAAATAGGTCATTACCCTTCCCCCCATAAACATAATCCAAATAAAATCCACTCATCACATCACATCACATACCAAGGAAAGTTCATTTTCATATTTTTATTGTGTCCCATATTTTAATCTACATTCAAATTCTTAGGTTATCATTGAATCACTGAGATCATGGGGATAACATTTATGAGAGGAAAATAAATGGTTAAACAAGATTTATAAATAGGGGTTCAAAAAAATGCATATCAAAAACTCCCATGTTAAAAAATAAGGACCCCCAATGTCCATGATATTCAGTCGGTAGTTAGACCAGAAAAACCAAAATATCAATAATAACAATAAAATTTCATGATCATGTATCACATTCCCTAGACCATAATATTTTATTACTAATGAAATTCAATTATAATTGTGAATCCCGTATCAACTATCTTCGTAATAGAACAAAACTATAAACCCACCACACATGTTGCAGAATTATGAAAGACATTGAAAATCTTAATTCGAAGAAGAATGATCGACACTTCCTTATTGCACAAAAAATAGTGGTGCACATGCAATTGGAAAATCAGTAATGAATCATGAACCAGCTAGGGTAAATGATTACTCAAATCCTATTAGAAAAATCATTTGTGGTGTCTTGTATCATGATAATTAAATAAGGAAGAAAAATGGGTATGATATCTCATATTATTGATGATTGAAATAGATCTTGGGGTTTAAATTCCATTTCGATTTCTTGTATAGGAAGATTTGTTCAAGTCTATGTGTTTTGACCAAATAAAATCCTCCATACCCTTAGGGAATAAAATATATAGTTAATGGAATTTTAATTGGTCTTAAAACAATTTGCACATGTTATTAAACCCATTTTACATCAAATATAGATAGTGAAAGTGAAAAACTAGAAGAAATAGAAGTACTGTACACAAAGAACCATTGGTCATGACACAACGAGTGAGACACCACTAGACCTGGCTATACTGGGAGAGGCACTGTTGGACGAGGCACTACTAGATGAGGCACCACCAGTACAAACAACCTTCCACATTCAGTGATTTCTCAATAAGATAGATACCAAAAATTGAGGAACTACTGGGCATGCGACTGTCAGTTTGCCGATAATATCAAGTGACCGCCCCCAAGCCACCACCAACGATCGTTATCCAAGGTGACACTACCAGGGAAACACAACTTGGGTTACACTACTAGGGTGAGACCCCAATAGGTTGAAGCAGCTAGAGTGAGACACTGCCAATGTGACACTGCAATGGTCAAACACCACCACGACGTAACCACCAGGGGTGAAGCACCATTGCAAAACATGGAAAACTGGGAATTTTTGACAAGTCATGAAATGAGTCACTTTGAATTCAAAGGGCACGCCAAACAATAGATTTCCCAGAAGTAGGGTACTGGATTTGTCTAAGGCATTATATAATATACCTCCCCAACTATTATATACGTTGAGCATTAAAACCCAAAATGAAGGTAATGATTGGAATGGTTCAAACTTCAATCCCTCAAGATACCACTCATGGATCCCATCATACATGAAACAATTAGGTCAACTAAACAAATTAATTCATGAAAACATTGTGTTGTTATAAAGAATTAGTGGAAACCTCTACCCAAATGAAAACCTTTTTCGACATCTTCCAGCCATGAATTGTCATAATAGTTGTTGAAAATCATCCAAAATGACTATGAAAAACATTGAACACCAACATTAAAGCACACTATCGCAAACAAAAGAATCAATAAATTCTATCCTACATGCCAAGATACTTTCCACTCTAGGTGGAATTAACTCACCTCTATGGGTTTAATCACTTCACAGATTTGGTGTCTCAATTAGGAAAATTGTTCTCCCCTTTTCATATGTCAAGACATTATCAAACATCCAAAACAATGGGATAAAAAATCATCTATTATAAAACATGGTTCAAACATCACAACACAATGTTAAACAGAGAAAATAAGGACATAAAACAACACTGAGTACTGGGCACACATAAATTTCTCTCTCTCCCTTGTAATCTCCTTTTGGACCACCACACATCTTCAACAAACAACACAATGGAACCGTCTATCCCTACAACACCTTCTCTAAAAGACCTTGGTTCTCTAACAATGGCTCCTAAAATGTGGAATCATCCTCAATGTATTACTCTACCTCATCAATGAAAATATAGTCAACGTGAGGATAATTATAGTTCAGAGAGATGTGAAATACATTATTGATCCTATCCAATGGTGGTGGAAACATAAACCAATATTCCACCATTAAAACTCACCTCATCAAATAAAAGTTCTCAACAAATATAGGTGAAATATTAGTCCCTCAACAAAATTATTTGATTCCCATGTTTAGAGGAAACCTTCAAGAACACATGGTCTCAACATCTAAATATTGTGTTCTCCTTACAAAACCGGTATAAGACTTATGTGATTTCTACACTACTCTCATTCTTTCATGAACATGATGAACTATATCTTTCATGCTCGACACCACATTAGAGTCAATAACAAATGTCCCCAAAATCTCCATCCTGAATAATTTAGAATAATACAATCTTTCATACAACGTCTCAAATTGGGTGAAACCAATTTAAGAGTGAAAAATATTATTATAATAAAAATAAACCAAGGTAAGTTTTCATATACAAGATCCAAAAAAATTTCATGATGCATTCTCAGAGCATATCATCTAATACCTTGATAGTCTGTTCTTTCTTCCCATCTTTCTATTGGTGGAAATTAGTGCTGATGTGTAACTGAGTTCCAAAAGCATGATTTATTCCCTTATACACTCATGTGGTAAAATAATTGTCCCAATCCTAAAATATGGACCTCATAACTCCATGAAACATCACTATTTCATCCTCATTCCAACTAGAAAAGGCATCCACTAGACCTTTTAACTTGATCGCTAAGAAGTGATCCGATTTAGTCAATTGAACCAAAACTATTAAAATAGCATAAAAAAATCACTATGATAAAGCTATCCCTATGAACATATCAATTTAAATTAAATCCCATTTCCACTCCGGATCATCCAAATTCCATAACAAACAACTAGGAAACTGTTGCTCAATCATTACCTTCATGAAAACCAAACAATTCAACACAAACTCTTCCACTATCTTTGTCATCCAGGGCCACCAAAATTGTATCCTCAAGCCTTGATACATCATTTAATCACAATGGATTACATTAAATGTAGATATGTAAAAATGATGAAATAATCCCTTACTCATCACTACCTGATCAAACAACAATCCATTAAACAAAATTCGATTCTAAAAATCACCCTGAATCATCAGCATGGCCTACACGATCCCTCATTACATTTTCCTTTATGTCCCCCACTAATATTCCTCCACCTACATAATCAGATAAGATTGAATCATAATATGAAATAAATACCATTTACCACCATCCAATATAGTATCTTGGGGTAAGGCTTCTGACTACTCCATCTCTCTCCATGTATCCAATGATTCCCAAAAAACCTCCTTCTATGACATTCTTTACAATGTCTTGAAAATGAAATTTCCCTTTTGTAAGTTGTAAGTGATATGAAAATCATAATCTAGAAGAAACTCCATCCTACACATTTTTCACAGTTTCAGATCATGCTAACATACCTCAAACTCTTTTGATCCAAGATGAAAATAAAAAACACCACAACGAGGTAATCCTACCACAACATCATCATGTTCAAAATGAACTACAGCTCTAGATAATTGGAGGAAAAGTTATTCTATTGAAGAAGTAACTCTCTAGTTTTATAAGAGATTAACTCTTTCTGGTGCATTAGTATGTAACCCATACCCAAATGTGAAGCATCAATAAATACCTCAAAAAATACACCATCTCCAAGTAATCAAAGCATTCAAGCACTAAATAACATCCCATTCATGTAACTATTCATTGATTGACACTAATAACTCCACCCAAAATCCTAGAATATCAATTTAAAATACGTCAATGGGCTAAAAAATTAGATAAATCAGGTAATAAAACTTTGATAATAGCATGAGAGACATAGAAAAATATTGATCATGGCCACATTCTAGGGTGATTTGAAGGAAAAAACTACTTAAATTGTCCATGGTCTACTACCACACCCTGCTAAGAAAAACAATTCCCTACAAAATTCATCTCCCATGTCCAAAATTTACACATTGACAACATTCCAAAGATCTGGTGGTGTCGAAGAACCCACAAGACAATAATGAGATAATCAACATGCTCTATATATGACATCGAGTTTATTAAGATACCATCAATGAATAAAGTGACGAAAAAGTCCATTAAATCTTTGAAGAGAGATTCCATATGTCCAATGAACATTGTTTGTGTGGCCGTAACACTAAATGGAATCACTATGAACTCTAATTTCCCATACCTACATCTGAAGACGGCCTTTGAGATGTCATTCAAATTTACCCTCAACAGGTGATATCCAGACCATATATTGATAATTGAAAACCAAATCACCCATCTTGACATTTTGAAAATAATGTCTAGTCTTTCAAGAGGGTAAGGGTTTATTATTCTCGTCTGATTCAACCTCATGATGTTTATGCACATCCTCGACCACAGTCTGCCTTCTTTATGAAAAACACTACTGCACACAACTACAACACATCAGGATGGATACAACCCTTCCTGATTATATTATCTATCATAATTCATAACTCCCACAAAATTTAATGTTTCATCTGATAAGGATCCATCAAAATTTGAGATGCATTATGTTGCAAGTCTATCATGAACTCAACATCACATCAATGGTGTAGCATCAAAAACACCATTGGGAAAACGTGGAATAACTACACAATGTCCCAAGGAACCTCAAATATCCCATCATCCGCTTTTTTTATTGACAACACATCTAGTATGAAAGGCATGGTAACAATACACCAACTTCCCACCTAGAAACTCCATTGTCCAATAAAAGCCTCACTTTGGAAATCCACATCCCAAAACACGACTCTCCTATGAAATCATTTTATAACAACATGTATGAAATACATCCAACTGATTAGGATAATGACAATGTATGTATACTTCTATTCAAAGAAGACAAGCCTCTAGATGTATAGTCTAATGAAATGGGATAGAGAGGGTTCAAAAATGTAGTGTGGTGATCCTGAATCAATCATTTAACAAACAAGGGTAATAAAAACAGTGATCATAACTCTGAAAAAAATTAATCCCTTCTAGAACAAATGCATCTAGAACATGATACTCATTACACCCTTCTCCTCTACCTACATGTAGAGGACCACCTCCATGACCAAACTTGGGGACTGACTGGGTACTTTCTCTAGAAATGGATGCAACATCACAACCAAAACATGTCAGCACAAAACACCTAGTAAAAACATGAATACCACGTCACAATAAGACCGTAAAGAAGCTGTCATGGTCAAATCCCTACTGATATAATCATTGAAGGTCCTAGCACTTAATATCTATAACTTATATCTTTGAATCTAGAAGAACAATGAATTCTACCCTCTTGGGGTATACCTCCTCGCATTTGAATCTACTATATCACCTAATCCTTCTTCTAATCATCTATAAATTTTGGAAATGTGAAAGGAGTTCCATCTTAGTGGATAAAAGGAATAGTGACTCATCATGGTATGTCACATGAGACTCCTCATGTAGAAAAATTTGTTATAAAATTTTCTAATTTCCTTAAATAGTATTAACATATCCAACATTAACATACTACCTTATTGAAGGGAGAGTAGCTCTGGTATCTTCTCATCCTTCATTTTGGACAAATGGAAGTCTTCTGGAAATTATTTCTGGAAGTAGTCCAAAAAACATCTGCCTTCTTTCGCTCTCCAAGATTCAATGTCCACGACTGATGTGCACCATCCAACATCTGATAGAGTACCAATGGGATCCAGTCCCCCATCAAGACTCAAATTAATCTAAATGCGACCTGGATCTCTTTTAGCCAACTCTCTGTCTGCAACTCTAAACAATAACCACATCCATCCCCAAATTCTGCCGCTATAAATCACGTAATTTCTTTAACCACTAGTCAACCTCCTCAACTATAGCAACTGTACTTTGGTCAATAGGATCATCCTTATAAACTTCGACATCATTTTCCACACGCGGATGACGACCTGGATCCATTGATGAATGGTAATTAATGATTTCCTAAGCCTGGTTGTATAGAATTTCAATAAAATTTATTTTAATTCATTTTATTAACTTATACTATTTTAACATTAACAAAAAGACCCAAATCAAAGAAGAACACTAGGAATTATGATGCATGTACCTTTCCTAGGTCTCTACCCATCATGTATGTCCACCTTAAGTAGTTATTATATTAGCTCATTTCTTGTGAAATTGATCACAATGGGGGGAACTCTTGTGTCCTAGCTGTTCTCCAAAGCCTGTGTCACACACCAAGGTCAATTGGAACAATTTACAAAGAATCACATGAAATAATCAATATATCTAACTCTAAACTCCATCCTATATCTCAACCATAACCTTTGATACCAATTTTTCATGACCCCTCTCTAATGATACCCATCATCGGCTAAATATGAAGAAAGGGAGATAATGACCCTAGAGTCCCACCTCTAATTGGTCTCGGGTTGGCGACTAGCACCATGGGTGTACTGGTATCACAATATGGAAGTTATTAACATTTATATGAAACATGATTTGGAGATAAATTGAAATCATTTACCAAAAATCCATGAAATAACATAAAAAGGAAATCCAAAAAATATCTCACAATTTATATATAAATTGAACTGATATAATAAATTTTCCCAAGTAAATAATATAATGTAATGCAATAAAGAGATACAAGAAATTTCCAATGGTTCAATATAGTAACGTATGACATGGTCACAAAAATCCTCTTAGAAACATGATAGAAGTTTTATATATTTATTGTGATCATAGATGTATATTTAGAAGGAAATCTAGCGACTCTCATGCACATGTGAATGTGTAATACAAATGCAACCATGAGAAAAAAACAAAACCAAATAGTACATATGAAGGTATATTAACCATACCAAAATCACCAAGGCACACTAAAAAATGAAATCCCTGAAATATAATGTTTTATAAAGTACATCAATGATATTGTACCCTAGAATAATTTTACACTACTGTGCAACTCTCTCTCGACATTGTAAGTCTAGAATCACATAACCCTTTTATATACCACATCACATCCTTCATGTAAACTCTAGGGCCTCACAACACAACCTCCCAACACAATCCTATGGCTAACAACACATCATGCCAGATCACACATGGGCCACATGACAAATCGAGTTTGAAGACTATCAGGCCACACAAAACATCACAACATATCTAATCCTAAAGACACCTTTTAATGTAAATCATATATCCTCCCAAAGTCACATGGCATAACACATGCCACCTATCTCACATACTCCTAGGCTATCACATCTCATCAGTTGATACCTCGACCATCAAAACCACCATATAAATAACTAACATATATGCATTAACCATAACCTATGAAATTATCATCTATCCTGGAAGATATAATAAAAATGTTTAGGTACCCCTCAATTCGTAATCCTTTCCTAAAGTCAGAAAGAACACACCATGAGTGATGATGCGGGAATTCGACACATTATGCACATCATGGGTGGGTTTCATATAGAAATAAAAGGAATATGCAAGTATATACATTGTTTCAAACAATCCACCCAACCTATGGGTTCTCAAAAAAATATACAATTTAGAACACTATCACATATTATGCCACCTCTAAATATGATAATTAGGATCCGTGACCACCATTTATGATGTTGAAGTGAATAATAAACTACACGTCTTAACTTTATCACTCTGTTAAATAGCTATTCATTTTATTATTTAGAATAATCCATGTTTAATCACACAACCACTGTTTCAATATTTCATTAACCACTTATATATCATCTAAAAAATAACCCAGGTCACTCCAAACATTATTAATTTTTTTATTTATTCCATCAATTCATGGAATCTTTTAACGAACAAAAAAACAACATTTTAATATGCATTCACATTCATCCGTGGGATGAAGAGCTATTTTAATTTATAATAAATCACATTAAAGACACATCATACCACAACCTCTAAATACGGGTTGAGGAATATGCATGTTATTATTGGTGAAAGACCCATACCAATAACTATTATTCATTTTGAAGACATTCTTCCAATTGCACAACATTAAGGGAACCAACCCCCTACTCAGAACCAAATCCAGCAACATACACAATCACACACAAAAACTGTATCCCTACTGCATAATCACACCACACCCATCACAGCCCCACCACACAACCTCATTCCATCCACTTCCCCCATACACTAATGCCATATAAAATCCATACATCACATCACCTCTCATTTCAAGGAAACCACAATTTTAGATTTTTGAAGGCATCACTTATTTAATTCCACTTCTAAATATTTGGTTAATAACATAAATATTATTATTATAGGGATACCATTTATTATCCAAATATACATGGTTAAATATCATTTATAAACTTGAATTCAACAAAAACAAAAAAATGGATTTCAAAAACATTCAATTCTGAAAAAAAGGACCCCAATGGCCACAATTTTTAGTGGGTATTTATACCATAAAAATCATAATATCAATAATAACAAACATTAAACAAGATCATGTTTAACTTTCCCTGTCCTTGTATATTTATTATTAATAATATTTTATTATATTTATTAACATGGAATCAACTGTCTTAACAAGGGAAAACATATATTCACCAACACTATAGGATGCACACTTAATAATTATGAAGGAAAATATACATGGAAGAAGAATGATCCACAGTTGTTGGTTGCACAAAAAATAGGGGCACATATGTGGAAGTAAAATATATCTCAGCTTAGGGATGATTAAAAACATCCATGGGTTCAGATACCATTTTAATTTTCCAATAATGAAGGATCTATTTGAGACAAAGAATTTTGAACACTTATTATTATATAGGACCTGGAAGAATTAATGATACAATTTATTTACATTAATTCGGTCATAAAACCTTTTAAATTGGGCCTTATACACATTTTACATCAAATAAGGATGTAAAAAGGTAAAAAATTGAATAACATAAAAAAATATACAAAAGACAGCACCCGACGAGGCACCACCAACAAGGAACCGTTAGATGAGTCACTGCCAGATGAGGCAGTGTTGGAGAAGGAACAATTAAGTTAATCCTTATGAATCAATCAATGATTCATCAACATATGATACACTACAGGATGTGGTACCATTGGACAAGGAAACACTAAAAATGAAACTACCATAAACCCACCTCAAGTGAGACACCCCTAGAGGGGCACCCCTATTAAGTGAGTACCTGAGTGACACCGCCATAGTGACATGATCGGGGTGATAGTGCCATGGTGACACCACATGGGTGAGACTCTATCATGGTCACACTGTCATAGTGAGACACTTCTATGGTTACACCACATGGTTATAACACCACCTAGGTGACACCGCTAAGATGAGGCACCGTTAAAAATAATAAAAAACTTGTAATTTTTTGTTAGTATTGAAATTAGTCACCATGATATCCCATAGAACATCCCCCATCTTATTTAACAAATGCAATGGGATAGTAAGGTACATTACATTAAGAACCCTTCGATTAGAACACTCAATGTGGCCCTTGAATGATGAAAACCAATCAATTCATGTAATCATGTCGTATATATCTATATAAATAAACATTACATGAAATATCAACTCCACAAAATTGTGTGTTATAAAATATGATCCACACATAATGTATCCATAATCCTATTTTCCTAGAAGGGATATAAGTTTTAAGAGATTACGTATCATTTGAATATAGCATCCCATATGATCCATGACATAAGAAGTGATAAAATATTGCGATTCAGAACTATACAACCAGTCATCCAAAAGGATAGAGTTCAATGTAATAATTCATCACACCATCATACACCTAGGTTGGTAATCTATTATCATTATATCGGTGGAGAAAATCATTTTTATTTCTCCCCCATTATACTTCCATCCTTATTGGGGGTTCATTACCCGAGGATTCTTAGTGTTAATCAAATCACATTGTATTTCTCACTTTTGAGGTCGAGTGTTAGTTTTAATATATCCCTACATTGATGAAAAAGATGTCTGAGAAACATCACATGAGTATACAAAAATAATATTTATATAATTAAAATACTAATTATATAGAATTTACATATTATTATAGTAGTTTAAAGTGTCATATGGTTCTATAGAGGTTGTCTTCTTTTGAGAAGTTGAACCGCATTGGAAACAACCAGAAATTATATTAGTTCATTAAGGAAAATTAATTGATCCTATAGTTTGATTCTATAGTGATATATGTCTTATTATAATTGTATCCATCTTATTCTTTTTTATAGTGTACAAGTTACTAACGGTTACTGTGCGGATAAAAATTCACCATTTTGACATATTCCTAAAAATATCCATCTCTTCTACAATTAAACATATAATATTTGTATAATCCATATTAAATAGAACATATATTTTAGGTGGAATATTATATCATATTATAGACTAAATAATTCATTACATCTAGAATAAAAAGGAAGAATATTTTCTGGAAAAGTAGACTACACTCAAAAAATTGGATACATACTATTTGAGTGATTATTATTTTGTTTCCAATTGAATAAATGATTTATTATTTTAATTATGAATGTGAATGATATAATTTTTTGTATAGAATGTATCCAAATTCCCACCTTATAATTATGTAGTTGAAATTATCATAAATATATTAATACATCAATTATCATGTAGAATATTCCAACATATATGTTACAAGTATAACATTAATCTGTACTAGTGTACCTAATAATTTAATGATTTGTGTAATAATATTCATCAAATCGCCTTCTTTTTTTGTCTTGGAAGATCCATAATATAAGGGAGAATTATTTTTATAAAACTATAATGTGTGGTTCACATTACATGTTCTCCATTATGATTTATTATATCAATGGATTGAAAGATCAAATGATACTATGGTAATGTTGTTGGTTCACCATTGGATCAGGTGGAACAAATATTTTAATATCCACTTATTGTGGATTTCAAATATGTCTACACTGTACCATTCTACATAACTAAAAAAATGATATTTATCCATCACTCACAATATGCATAATTATTATATAATTATAAATCCCATTTATTAACATGAATTACTATAATCACGTCCATAAATAATACATTTTAACATTTTTTTAAAACATTAATATCATATTGAACAATGAATTTGTAGTGGGATGCCTTATTTATGATTAATGATATGAATCACCCATTTCATGAACCCCTAATGAGTTGATGTCAATAGGACATGAAGTATCATATAATAATATCACACATGAACTCCCTAGTATCATGATGTTAAGTGTAATAAGAATAAGTAAAAATTTCAATGCTATAAATTTCATGTTCATTAATTATAATTTATTTGTTATTATCCTATAATATAGATAGAACAATGAATTCTATTACCATTTGTAACATCCTTTCCGAAATTATTGGTTTGAGAAGATAAATAGTGCCACTAAAATTAGGAGATATCCCCATAGAAAAAAATGGAAATAAATTTCAGGGGGTTATGAAATAATATGGGGAATTATTGTCTATTTATAGTTAAAATAACATAACAACAAAAAATATTAACAAAAAATCATCTTATATTATTCATGATTATACTAACAGAGTGAAAATATAAATACATTATAACAAAACAATAAATGTAACAATGAAAAATATAATATATGATAAAATAGAAAAATGAAAATGGGACTCAAATATATCAATGATACATAATCCATGGAACCACCCACACATGATCCAATACCCAACAAAACCTACTCATACATTATTATTATGATGGATCACTATAGAAATATTACACCTTCACTCCACTGCATCATATTATATGACATTTGAAAATACACCAATGTTCTCATTTAGGTCATAAGTATAAACATAGTAGAAATACCCAATGACCTTATGAAACAATCCAATTGGATAAGAACTGGTTATAATATTTTAATAAAAATAATTGAGTAGTATTTAAACAACTAACATAAATCCAAAACTAAAATACCAATGTGTTAAACCATAACCGATATTATTACCAATCATTGATATTTAGAATGTCCATTCATATAATTACATAAGCACACATAAATCCAAACAAAAATCCATATTGGTGTTACTATAGAAGATGAAAATTCATTACCACTATCCACCATACCCTAATTGGGGAACATCTAACCACATTCCATCCAACATGAACACATGCCAACCAAATTATACCAAATTATATAAAAAATCATTTTACAGAAAATAAAACATCCTTTAAAATAATTTCATAAAATTTATTTGATGCATTGAAACAATAAAATACTTTCAAAATCATCATTTTTACAGTATAATAAATACTTTTTTTCTAGAATACATTGAATTTTCAAATTTTGTCTAACACATAAACCCAAAGTATTTTAATTACGAAATAATACGATGTTTACATAGAAATAAATATTAAATAAATATAATAAATAATGATATATAATAGTTTTTGTGATAGAGAAGCTATTTTCTAATCAATGGATATGGAAAATGATGAATTTCACATAAAACAACATGATTTGGACTTAGAACTCCATTATATTAATAAATAAAACATCACCCCATCATGATTCACATTATTGAATATATAGATATTCATAAAAGACAACATATATGGATTAATGTGTGGGAATAATGATCGATCTAAGAAGAACAATGACGAACATAGACTTAATGATGATTCCATTTCTCCATCGAACTATGATTTTTTAAAAAAAATATCACTCTTAGAAAAATAATTTCATGGTAGCATTGGAAGGAAAATTAGTTTGATAAAATAATATAATAGGTAACAAATAATGGTTCTATAACATTATACTAGTTTGAAATCTATATTTTATCGCATTAATTTCATGGTGCATGGGTAATATGGAAATTTTGACAAAGGTACTATATTTATGAATTGTACTAGAAATGAACTTGGAACAAAAATGGTTAGGATAAATTTATTATAAAACCAAGAACCATAAATAATATTCTATGATCTCATGTCCACCCCTCTCCTAGTTGGATCACATGGTTTCATAAATCATAATGTATCATTATTTTCTTTTTTCTAACAATATGGATGATTGCCTCTGGAATGTGAATAGTTTGGAAAACCCTTTTCTGACTATATATCTTCAATGAGACACCTACAATTAAAATGACTGGTTTCTTAGTCTGTTTTCATTGATTATACTTTTTTTCTCATTGCTTAATCATGTGTGAACACTTCCATAACATTTCTAAACATCCTTAAAACTATCAAAACTAAAGCCTTGTGTTATATAATTTCAAAATACAATATTATAGTGTGAAATACAGGAATGGAATTTTTTATAATTAATACTCATCTATGAAACATATTTTATTCACACAAATATTGTTTCAATGTTTTCAAATGAATGTTTGTTAGATGGTGTTGGTTGACATTGAGATAGTTTTTCATTTTTTTCCTAGATTAGTATAACTATTTGTATGATATGACAGTACATGATGGAATATGATACCATCAAAGAATATTAATTCTATAAAACATTCTATTAGAACACATAGTGAGGGGGATCTTCCTTATGTCTTTGATATGTAAGATATATAGTCTTTATGATATAATGTTCCATTAATGTAATGTTACATGTGATTTATTTGATCCAAGTGTCTCAAGAATGTATTTTTACCATTTAATATACTTTATATTTATGTTATTATATTGTTTTATTTTATTTTTAACCATAATAGATATTTACCTATTGGAGTTTTATATTGGATTGTCCTTTCAATATTTTTTGATATGATTTCATAGTTCTTATTAATAACATGAATGCTATATGTGAAGGATTTGGGGAGGATCACACGTTTTTTCTTAGTCCTTAGTAGGACCCTACTATGTTGGGTTGTGGTAGACATGTTATATGGTTGTTTTATCTTTTTTTTGTAGGGTTCATTATAACGAATCATGTTGGGAATTATTGTGTAATTTTATGTAATGAAATTATAGGGGATTAGAGTTAACATATTAGACAAGGGTGGCCAATATTGGTGGGGATTTTAATGTATCTTTTCTTTACACTGTCATAATTTAATATTAAATCCAAAATTGTAAGGCATTTATTATTGGGAAAATGAATTATTTTACATCAATCATGTAGTGTTGTGGAGTAGTTTTCAAATTACTCGCTATGTAAAGTCCATTTCATATTATCTATACCATTTAGATTCATATATTCTATTTAATGTGGATAGATTATTATATATATATTTTTTATGGAGGCAGGGTCATTTTGTTACAATGTCTTCTTGTGGCCAATTTACCATCTATTGAAAAACAATGTTGTGTTGTTTTAGAGATTATTTTGAGTGAAATTATTGACCCATGATTTAGGAATTTTATCTCCCCTTTTTACTATGAAAAGAACATGTGGAGTTGAATATTGTTACCACCATTTAATAAGAGACCTCCTATTCATAGGGTATGATATGGGTGTTATGTAGACATAAAATTAATGAATTATATAAATTGAAATGAACCATTGGTGATATATGTTTAGTTACAAATTTGGATTCACATTCTCATACTTCTCATGATTTTACCAAATTAATTAGCATAAATTAATTATTATTAGTTTATGAAAAAAGACATATTATGGGTAATTTTTTAAAAAACCGATGTTATAAATATAATATTACTTGTTGAATTTGAGTTTTTATCTAGGATGTAGTTTTATTTTAGGATATTAGACAACCTATATGGTTTCAAAGCTATTAGTGTGTATTAATTTAAGACCATAGTTCATACATTGTATTCCTTAGGTATGTATGGGGGAGTAAATTTCCAATATTGGACACTTTTTTTTAAAAAATAGAAAATAATTTCTAGTTTTTTTTATATTTATCATGAAATACCAATCATGTTAGAGTTGAATTGATTTGAGTTGTTAGGTGAAAAATCTCTGTAGAGGAGCACACATAGTTTTGTGGGATGGTTTCCATTGGTCCTAAAAATTACCATTGTACTGTTATAGATATACAAGAATGATTATGATGTTAATATTTTAGATACCACTATATTAATTTCCATTTTTTACCATAGAGTTGTATGGAGGATGTGGTGGAGGTATAACTGAATTTTAATATTTTTGATTCACCCAGTCTATCTTTAAACACTACCTTTACAGCGTTACATTCATGCATGGGGAATGGTTATTAGAGAATAAAGATGATGTATGTGTTTGGATAAATAAGTTTTGATTTAAGATAATGAAATCTCCTACATTATTAATATCCTTTGTCTAGTGTATATTTTATATGGTTTTATTTGATTGAGAATCTATTTATCAAATAATAATTTTAGTATTTTTTCATTTCTCTATAATCTTTATCTGAACCCTTTTGTGAAATTTATTTTACACTAACGGATACATCATTAACTCACACATTATAGATAAGTGAGTTTATCGTGTATTGGATGTAGTTAATGACTCCTTATATAGTCTTGTATTCATTTTTGAATATTATTATATAATACTGTCATTGGTTTTACATAATTGAAAGAGATCCACAAAGATCTTATTTGTAACTATCTTATAACAACTATAGCTAGCTGAGTGAATCCTCATAATGATTATTTTGAATACCCATATTACGTTTTGAATTAAATTATGTTCTTTTCATGTGTATTATACAACAACATCCAAATAATATTGACGAAATAATTAATTCCATTGAAAGAATAAATAAGGATTTCTCACACATGAAACCAATATTTCCTTTAACAAAATTATAGAAAAAAATTTAATATTTTTTTGATTAGAATTATGGGAACTCATATATTATTTATGATCATACAGACTGAATGATTAATTAAATCATGTTTCATTTGATCCAGGTCGAATATTGAGTAGTTTTTATTTATCAAGAAATGAAAAATTTTGTAATGTATTAACATATCATATTATGGGTAATATATTCAAGGGTTAGATATTATGTTTTTTTGATTTGATATTCAATAAGTACATAATATAAAAGGGCATTAATAAATTCATAATGATATAGGCTTCATGAAATGTACATTATATCAATATGAAGTGCACGACATGTCAGTAGCTTGTTTTTCTCCATAAACCATTTCACAAAATGTCTAGAATTCCACCAATTCTAATTGATGGTGGGGTCGCAAAACACATATACTTATTAACAGAGTGTTACTTTAGTGTTTTTATTGTATAATTCATCAGTTACTAAGCATTCTCTTTTGAAGAATCTATTAAATCTCATTAAAAAATGTGAATTACATCATCCAAATTTCATTGTGCGTGGTTGACCTCTCTTAGTGTTTGTATAAAATAAAAACATGGATATTATAAGTGAAAAAAATAAGTGTGCATTATTATTTTTTGGTATTAATTTTTATTGGTTGTTTTCCAATTAATTCGAGTAATGAAAACACAAAAATTTTGTGTAATAGGATGTTTTCTTTAAAGTATTTTTATGGTGGTCACATTGGAAAATGTTATTTTGAGGTCTGTGCCTTATAGAGTACGGTCATTTTAAATATTTCCATCTACCGACCTTCAAATATTGATTATTATTCATCTTAATGCAATTAGTGTATTTATTAGACAAACACTGTTTTTATTTATCTAGATTTATATATAAATATTTTTCTTAGAAGAGGGAATTCACAACAACTATGTGATCATTGATAGTGTGTGTGATCCTATTTGATATCAAATTGAGGATTGTGGAATCAATAAAATATTTGTGTATTGAATGGAATAAATAGAATTTGTGGGGTTTCATCTATAAAATGTCATTTTTTCTCTGAATGTGTAGCATGTGATGATTTTAGAAATTTAATTGGACTCTTTTTCTTCCTTTTATTTCATATATCCTAGTGTATGTGGGAAATATTTTCTATGAGATAGATTTTGGATTAAATTTTGTATAAGTTTTAAAAATGAATCAACCATGTACAAACATTATTATTTTATTTAAAATAGTTGATCTGTCATATAAAACTTTTTAGGAATCAATTATATGATGTGTGTCAATGAATCACAAATTCAGTTTTACCATATTGGTAAGAATATGTTCAATTTTTAAAATGGATTTGGGCTTATAAATCCAGAAACCCTAACATAGAAGAGATGAATAATTATATTATGATAAGGAATCATCATATAATACTTGTTATAAATTTATTTATGAATGTGTATTCTCTATTCAATAGAGGTGTTATATCATGTTCAAATTGTGCACATACATTTTAATCTGGTGTGTGGTATTTTCCCCAACGATAGCCATTTTTTGTCCTAGAGACTCTCCGAGAAAAATTTATTAAGTATAAAAATATAATTTTTGTATCACACATGTAAACTATCAGTAATAAGTGTCTCCCTTATAAAGGATGTTTTATATTGAAAAAATGTTCTTATTTTTGAGTTTAAAATGGGATTGTATCATATGAATTATGTTATTTTCATTCAAACTAGGAGACTTTGGTGTTCAATATAATATATGGACGAATTGGTTTAGTTAATTAATAAAAAAATTATTCGGTTAATTAAAAAATTTTAAAAAATAATCCTCAATTTAATCATCACATTCTTCAAATCCAATGGTTATCAACAAAAACCCCAGGATTTAATGGTGAAATTTTTTTAGAGAGTTATTAATATGTGATTTTAAATGAATATTAAATTAACCAACTCAATGTGGGATCGCTAACACATAAATTAATTTTTTTTATACCAAAATAGAATTTTGGGCCAGAAATGGTTTTCATAATTCACATTTTCCAATTATATTTGATGCCACACTATAATTTTGAAATTATTATTTTTTTTATAATGTAAATCAGAATGATTAAATAATATCATTATTACGTTCCTTTAATAATTTTTGTAATGATCAAATCATTACATCACAAAAATTAAACTATCATAGTATATAAACCATGGTAAGAATAATGAATTCCTAATATAGTTAGTAATTTTAATACTCATCATATAAACAAATAAGGAAAATAACATGTTATTATATTTGTATCCATCTCATTGAATTTCCCACTTTATCATCTATCATTTCATCCATAGCATTCGTGGATGATTTTCATCGTATTTTCTTATTTTAATGAAATATTGATTGAAATATTGATAGTTCAAATGAAATCGGATGTGGTGAAATAAGAAGGGTTAATATTGAAGAATAATTTCAAAGAGATCGTTATAATGTGGGGTTTTAGACATGAAAATGGTTTCTTAATCCAACAAAAAATGACATGAAAAGTAAGGGAAAGATAAAGTGTTCTTCAATACAGAGATACACATGGAGAATAAGGTCCTGCAGATTAGAAATCCAGTGTTATGAGGGTTATGGTTAATTTCATCAGGATATTGTTATTGAAATACATTGAATGATCATGTAGTATCTACTTTGTGATAGATATGGATTCCACTAAAAAAATTATTCATGAAGGGGATATTAAACGACATTTACTAGATGGTGTTCCCTTACTAATATGATGAATGTAAAAAAGTAATATTAAGGGGAAAAAATAGGAGAGGCATAATGTGATGATTAACGACAGACACCACCTGAATCCAAAACTCCATGTTAATTTTTAATATATTTATATTTATTATAATAATAATAATTTTAATAATAATAATATTTATTTTTTATGAGTAACATCTTATTTTAAAATTAGAATGATTATATGTCGAAGAATCAGGATAGTGTAATTAGGAGAACAAATTATATAAATATTTGATTCACACAGGAGACTCGTTTAAAAATAGTTGAGTACCCTCATGAGAACCCTATAAAATCAGAATTAATGAAATTAATATTTCTCTACTCATCAATTTTAAATAAACATATATATTATGTTAAATTGTTTTTCTTCTTTATTGTATTTTTTTGGATTGTTTTTCCATACAATGTTGTTTTTGGGGGTAGATGGGACGGGTTTACAAGAATCACTATAGGTATAGCCATTGGAATCATGAATCATGATCAGAATATTCATGGGGTTTATTTTATACCTTGTTAAAGTAAAATTCATTTTTTATTACATTTTTTGGGACTACCCACTAATTTGTTATATTGTGAGTGGATTCTGTCTTGAAAACCCTTTTAATTGTGTTGATACAGGGGAATGGATCTTCTAGGAACTATGTGGATTCACGGTATTGGATTAGAATCCTAATTATTTTGATACCTGGGTATGATAAAATATGGTAACATTTTGGATACAAATTAATCAGACCCCTAAGAAACATGTTAATACAAATGTACGATCCCCAATATGATATTGTTTTTTAATACTTAATTAGTGGTGAAATATGGGTGTATGGGAGTATTATATCATCCCTCAAGTAATGTTCATGTTTTATGCATGATAGTGAACCCCCATTAGATTATATTAGTGGGGTAATAGTTATCATGTTTCATTGATGAAAATATATTTAAAAATTTCTGATCATGGAGATCCCTTGGGTACCCATGAGACAATTTGTATCTATCAATTTGGATATAAATTCATAGAAATTTCCTTTTTATTTGTATCCTTATAGGTATAATGTTTTTTGATTAATTTATTTTATTCTTGAAAATTGATACCTTCATTACATCCTTGAGGAATACATTAGATTAGAATATCTGTATAATATCTTTTTAATATCTTGGAATTTTTTCAACATCATGAGAAATAACTAATGTTTTATTATGAAATTTCATTATTGTTTTTTGGAAAAACAACTATGTGTTTCAATGTTAATATCCTGAAAGGAATTTAAGAATAGAATTCTTCATCTCTTGATTTTACTCATAGCTCTATAAACATCCATTGTCGGCAAGTAGTTCATGTGCATTCATCGGAGATAACAAATATTGAATAATGGTAATGAAATATCTAGATTTAGGGTATTTTATTGAGACATTGAATATTATATTTTGATATTATTAAACCATTATAAATTTTGAAAATTTATTGTATTGTGTCCTATATCTAATTTTTTTTGAAGAATTTCGATGTACTTTTCCATTTTATTTGACTTTTAAGGATGTATTTTTTCAAATGTTTCAATCACGTATTGTCTAGAATTAAAGGGGTTTAAAATAAAATACCTATTGGAATTTGATATTATTTTATATTATATATATATATATTTATTAAGTTAATTTTTTATAACTTCTACATTATTTTTTATATTTTTACTCCCTACTTGTCCCCAACACCTGGGTTATTTGAAGTCAGATTTTGGTGGAACAGTCAACTTATCGCATACCTATATAGAGTCCCATATGGTTAGGCCATATAAATTTTGGATAAAATTGTAGTTTTTATTATATTGATAACTATTATTATTTTTTAATTCTTTATTTCTTATTATATACAATTGTGTTCCTGGGGAAGTGTGTTGAATGGATTAAAGGAATTTAATTTATTTTGGAAAAGAGATAATGGAATAATATAAAACCCATTGTCACACAACAACTAATTTGGATGGATTCAATTGTCACATTAATAATGTATTTACCTATATTTCAATAGGTTAATGGATCTTTTTCATAGATTGGCTACTATAAATCCTTCATTACTCGTAGTTCAATTAGTCAATATAGGTAACTTTTTAGTATAATAGATGGTTGAAAACAAAAATTAGAAATATTTAAGGAGAGGAGGTTGTTATTTAACATAAAAATTATTGTTATTTTTTAATATTTATATATACACAATTGATGTTTTTAACTAAAAAATCATATCTTCAGATACCACGATAGTTGTATGGGTTCACACACCCATTATCACTGTGTTGTGTTCAATTTTTTTGATTGACTATACAATCTTGAATTGGATATTTTTAAAACAAGAAATCAAATAAAACAACATATATTATATAATTAATATCTAGAATTAAATGGATCATAATAATACTAGATTAAAATTGTAACACTTGTTTTATTATATAAAAAATACTTGCATAGAATTTTGTATCATTACATATATTCTAATACAGGTTCACCTCGATATATTATTATACTATAAATATTATATCATATAAAAATAGTTATTTTTGGTTTTAAAACAATCATCTTCAATGATGTTTTTTATTTTTTATATCATTTAATTGTGGAATTAATTGTAAAAAATAAACTATCAACTGCATAATAAATGGAAAAATGGAAGGTTATTAGTTTTATAAGTTTCTAAGAGACTCATATAATATTCATGATTGATGATGAAATATATTATTCTAATTAATTAAATGTGACATACATTACTTTTTTAATTAATGTTGATATTTGTTAAACATATTTAACTTTACATATTTTTTCAATACAATATTATTGATATTTTGCATCATGTGAATTTACCATTTACCATGATTGATTTTTTTCATAATCCTAAATAATATTATATGAGGTCCAATGTTAGTTACCATTATTTTAGGTCATTAATGAAAATATGAATCAATTTTCATCCATCCATGCATTATTAATGATCAATGATGTTTTTAATAGAATATAAATTCCCTCCAGCGTCTAAAAAATGTTATGTATCCCTCAAGTTGAAAAAACAAAAAACTATTCAAAAAATTGAAATAATATCACTAAAATATTTATTTAATAACAACTAAAAAACATTAAATATTAAAATAAAAAATATTAATAAAAATAAAATAAAATAAACACTTTAAATTTGTTTTCACCATGGAAAAAATGCTGAAATATAATTTATTTTTTTGTTGTTTTTCATGTTAATTGAAATAAATTATTCTATAATATTTTTGTGATAATGTGTTAATGGTTATGGAGTTTTTATGGTATTCGTTATGAATTTTGAATTTGTTATATTATTGATTAACCAATATAAAAGGATATGTTTGTGAGTGTTTAAAATATAAATAATGATTAATATTACAATAATAAAATATTTTTTTTAAAGAAATTATTGCCCAAAAGTGAAATTGAGTGATGATAACATTATTGTTACCACACAAAATAATTTTTTGATAATTCCTATTTTTTAGTATTTGGTGTAACTTTTTAGTAATGGTTTAATTGAGATCCTAATAATCCTACATAACACTTATATGGATATATAGAAATAATATTTAGAAACCCAGTCATTTATCTATTTTCATACCCTTATTTATAATCTATGCATTTCCAAAGAATATTATGACAACCATTATAAGTTGATTTAAATTTATACATATAATATATTATTTTAATAAAAAAATAATCTGTCTAAAAATTGAAAAATATATTCAATTTGAAAGGGAGAATAAATTTTTTTGTTGTTCACCAACATAACCATTTAATGTGAAATATATAAAAATAGAAATGTGTAATATTTTTTCATTTATATACTCAATAAAACCATTTTATAGTGTAGGATACCCAAGATAAAATCCATATACAATCATTCTCACCTTATTAGGATATTGAGATTGATAATATAAGGTGTGGTGATTAGAAAAAAAATAATAATAATTTAAAAATAATTGACATCAAAACCCAAAATTAAATATTCAGAATATTATGTTCAAATTTATATACAAAAGAGTATGTATATTTCTAATATGAATTTTTTAAAACCACAAGGATTTATATTATTTAAATATATAAATATATTAATATTCTAAAAATAAATATAAAATATTTAATGTTTATTGTTTTTATATTATATTTTGTAATATTTTAATGTTTATGATTGGAAATTTGGATAAATTACTAAATTTTATTATTAATTATGAACATTTTAGATTCTCATAAATGTTGTTCCACTTTTCTATTAAAAATAAATGAAATCAAATTTTGAATCTTCTAAAATGATCTATAGAAAATTTCAAAGGATATATAAAACAATATTAAAACAATTTATACTTATTATTTATAATAATAGAATTTAAAATCTATTAAAATTGTAAAAAATATCATCATTTTGGAATATTTAACACTAGTAAATTCTGAATTCAAGAACATATTCATGTAATATTTAATCCTAAAAAATAATTAAATTACATATTATTATTTTTCATTATAATTACATAGATTCATTATTTTATCTTTTCCAATGTCACTAATCAATGTTTTAGTATCGTCTGATGAATTTAGAAGAAAACACAATGTGTTAACGCATGAAATGTAAAATTAACGTTCAAGGGGTCATATAAATGATTCTATTTTTAATATTACCTTTATAGGGGGTATTGTGGGTTTCCCTAATTGAATATAACAACATATTTAATGCCTTTACCAATCAATGTTTTTAAATTTAAAAACTAAAGTTTTAGAAATAAAATAATTATAATGTGACACATATAAATAATTCATGATGAATTAATAGAGTCTGTAACTAATCAAAATATGAAATAAATATCAAAAAATTATTCACAATCAAATAAATAAGGTATAAAATAATTATTGGAATGGGCCATCATCAAAAATCATGAAAAATACAAAAACAAAATTCAATTTAGAGTCTTCATATAGATGAGTATTCTCTATTCAGTTTATAAAAAAATAATATTGTATTTTTGTGTATTAAAATTATACATTTTCAATATCCAGGTAGTGGTTAATTTTCTAAAATTTGTTAGAAAATAAATTTAAAAAACAATTGGGTTTTTTATTTGTTATAGAAAATTAAATTCAGTTGTATTTTGTATAGAAATATTTGAATTTTGAATTATTTTGTGGGTTCTATGAATTAATTAGAGGGATTACATGATTCTATAAACACATGTTATGTAAAATTATTTCGGTTGTATATATAAAATACATCATTAAGGGATCAATTCAATAGAAGTAAAAATGTATTCTTTTTTATGTGATTCATAATTAGAGCAATATTTATTTAATTCAATATTGATGATTTTATATTTTCAACCACTCTTACTATAATAATAAAAATATATAATTTGGAGTGGTGAAGATATGTTTTTTCAGTTTGAACAAGGAAATGATCAATTTTTATTTACTCTTACATATATTCCCTAGAAAAAAAATCAAATTTTTTTATTGTACATTAATTATTTAAATTCATCTCGATGATCAGAAATAACACCCATATTATATATATTTTATAGTGAAAAGGATATTATTGTCATCACATCTTCAATATTTCTATTTTTACAAGAATATTGTTTTACAAAATACACTAATCTCTTTAGATTGGGTATGCTATTTTTCTATGGGATCATATCCTTGAAAATATGTTCATGTGCTTGGTTCAAATAGAATATAGACATAACAAAAGATCATAGGAGGTCATCAAGAGGTATTTTAATGTCTTCATGTTCTTAATTATGTATAATTCATGATATTAGGGTAGTTATGTATGGTTTTTTTATATTAATTATATAATTGGAAATTGTATTATAGCATTATGGACTCAAGTAAATGTTTGTCCAACATTATGGCCCTATTAGATTAATTTGTTTCAAATTTCTAATAAAAATTCTCAAGAAATAATTAAAGTTGATAATTAATCTATCATGTTGGTGGACTGTGTAATGATCCTACCTCAGAAAAAATCACATGACACACAAGATGAACTAAAACATGAGAATTTTTAATTAACAACCAAAACATGCATGAATAAATTTTGAAATGATATAAGAAATCTAATGTATTTGCAAGAATTTAAAATGAATCCATCGCACATAAAAAATATACCAATCAAGCCTATGTATAGTAGATAAAAAATTTGGATATAAATATAGTATCCATGTGAAACTTGTCACCACCATCCCAAATAAATATAAAACAGATAACTACCAAGAGATATCTCCAGGTCACGTGATTCCCTTCCCTCTATCAGGGTCATATAAAACATGGTCCAGAACCGCCCAACAGAAAATGCAGTGTATCATAACAACACCGAATAAGATTTCTAAAATTATTCCATATTGATAATATCAACAAGTAAATATTATCAATATCATAAAAAAAATTAGATTATAGGTTAATTTACTAATGAATACATTTTAAAAAACATTTGGTTTTTCTTTAAGATATTTCATGTTCAAACTAACGATAATATGAATGTAAAAAAATTGAACGTAAACATAGGGATGAAACCATTAATACCATAAATCAGAAGACAATTTGGTGATCATATTAATCATAGTACTTTAATGTTACCAATAAAAAATTGTCCTATTTGGGAGCACCATATAGAAACACAAGCTTAATATACAAGGATGTTGAAACATTTTTGTGTATATTAATCAAATTAAAAAAAATAAATGGATGGGGACCATAATATTTTATAATTATTGTAAATATGGAAAAAATATTCCAATTGGGTGAATGATCATCAACATAGAATATAAATATCTTAACCTTTTTTACTCCTACTAAAAACAAATATTCATTTTCTATAGAATAAAAATAAAACAACATGGTGATATCGTCTTCTTAGTAAGGTTAAAAATAAATAATAATAATAATAATAAAATAACAAGTGTGTGAGGATATGATTATAACAAATAAAATCATACCCTTTATATCAATGAACATAAACTATAATAACGTAATAAATATAGGACATTACTAAGGCATGAGTTGTAAGGGAATCAAGAACATAACCCATTAAATCATAACACTATAATATGACCATGGATTTTGGAATACACATAAAAAATTGAAATTACAGAATCATGTCTAAGGACATATTATTATCATGGGTTCTCTCCCAATCCCATCATTTTAGTCAAGGATCACTCCTAATAGTATCGTAGTGGAAAAATTCATTTATTGAAGCAGGTTAACTCTCAATTCCAACTGTATATTTCTGAACCGTGTTCATATTCCATTCCATTCATGTATTTTTAATCTAATTTCACCTCTCATTCCAACCTTTTATTTTTTTTTCTTGTGTTCACTTCTCCTTCTATACCAATCATATTGAACATAGTTCACATCAGCTTGTAACCATGTCTTGCTGAACGGAGCTCACATCTCATTCAATATTTATCACAGGTCACCATGTTAAATTGTTGTTTTATACATATCATATTAATGATATATAAGTAATTACCCAATGTATTGATGGTAGTTATAGGTCCCATCTATCTCAAAATAAAAAACATACTTCAATGTTCTAGAAAATAATAAAACATTCATCATATCATGACCCATAAAAATTCATGGGTTCAATAAATATAAAATCAAACCCCAATAAATGTACTTAAAATTATAGAAACTACACCCCTAATAAAATATGAAAAATATAATGTATTTACAATAATTTATAAAAGTATAACGTACGCAAAAATGTTGGTTTCAAAAGAAAACTATCGTCCCTAAATCTGTGGAAGAGAAATCAGATTCATAAGAAATGTATCATCATTTAGATAAACCATTAAATGAAAGAATAATAAAGGTTTACATATATCGTGTCCAAAATAAATCATAATATATATCCTTGTGTTTCACCATATATGGAAATTTTTTTGATATGATCATTTAAAATATTTCATAAGGAAACTAATTTTGAAACCTTTCAAATTGTTACATACAACATTGAAGAATTTGATTCATAATTACTACGAAATAATGTATTTAAATGATTATTATAATATTAATAATATAATTTTATTCAGGATATAACATTTATATTCACATTATATTCATGTTATATTATAATATAGGTTCACAATATGGACTGTTTACCACTGAAGGAAATATAAGAACAGATTATTTTACCACATTGGTATGATTTGAACCAGAATCCCCATTGGTTATATATCATATATTGGATATTTAAATACACATAAATTAAAGAATAAAAATAATATAAAACATTGATGAGATGTATATACTGTAGGACCCCGGGACACCCTAAGAGGGGAGGGGTGAATCTGGGTGGCATCTTTTTCTTCTTTTAGTTTTGGATCTTATTCCCACGTTGGTAGGAACACTTAAACCTGCATGATGGATATGATCAGCAATTAAACATTCACATACAGAGAGATGACACAACTATTTTTACTTGGTTCACCACTAAGGGCTACGTCCAAGGAGCATACGCCGACATGTTTTCGGTCGTACCTAAATCCACTATTCTTCACTAGCTGTAGATTACAAAGGTTTGGGTACAGTCACTCTGTGCCAGGCTCACTGCCTTTATAATTGTTCAGGTATAGCTCACTGCGTCCATCGGGTCACTCCCATTGACTCCCCCGGGCTCACTGGTGTTGGTGAAGTCCCACTTAGTTTATAGACGTGAAGGTCTCTTCATTAAATGTGCATTGATGTTCTTTGTCTCCTGTTCAGCATGAGACTTTGCTTTCATCAGGGTTCCGAGTTGATGCTCTTTATAATTCAATCTTTCTTCTTTAGTGCAAGGACTGAATGCACTAGACCCCCTTGTCTTCGTTTGCCTGAATCACAATCACTTATGTGATTGCTCAATAAATGATGTTCAGATTACTCGACATTCGTCAGAATCAATTCACCATGTATGCATGAGATCATGCATGTATCATTTAGATTTCTTCTTCAATATCGCTTTGCACTGAAAGTATCAGGCAATCATTAGCTCTTGTGCAGCTCCAGAAAGGCGGGCATGCTTCAATAATATTTGGATCGCCTTTTCAAGCCCGGCGGACAAGTCTCCAACTGGCGCGCAAGTCTTAGGCGCACAAGTATAAACTGGAACGCAAGTGTCTCCAAAGCACCTATGTGACTCTGCCTTCTTGAACTTCAAACCTGCAGGACTCACTTCCTTCCTTTCCCAAATCACCTGGGGCTCTCAACCATCAGTCGGCGCACAACCTCTACTTGCGCAACCCAACTACCACTTGTGCGGTTCAACCACCTGCGCGACGAGAGCTTGAACAATCTCAAAGTCATGAGATCTATTTTAAATGAGGAGGGGTGGTCCAGTATTTATAGGCAAACTGGACCCCCTGCGCGGTGGCGCGCAAGTCATCCATCGGCGCGCAAGTCTCGGCCCCTGCTAGGAACTTGCACGATCAACATCCAAACATGCGCGAGAATCTTGCCTTTTCCAAATTTGGAACTTCTGATCTCAAAAAACCATAGGCGCGCAAGTTATAATGCATTCAAGGTGTCGACATGCAAGTCTCTTCCCGACACATAATTCACCTGCGCGGCCTCACCAAAACATGCGCGACCCCTATCCATTTGCCATATTTTGATGCTCTGATCTTAAAAAAAATATGGCACGCAAGTTTCCTATCCTCCAAGAGTATGGCGCGCAAGTCCCTTTGCCAAAATCACTCTTCTTCATTTGTTGATTTTGAGGCCCTGAAATTTGGAAAACACTGGAAAACGGTGCCACCTTTTATCTGCTCTTTTTATACCGCCTCCAGATCATCAATTCCTCTGTCGATGTTTTGAATCAAACATATATCGTTGACCAAAACTCTTGAACTCGACATGTCACCATGGAATCTCCTTTGTCAACAAATTTTATGTCATTTGTTTGCTTTGTCGACAAGCACGATCACCTCAACAACACTTCTTCATGGTGATTTGTATCGTTCAACAACTCTTTTGCTTTTATCACAAACTCCACTATTGTGATATGTATTCTTTGATGGAGCATCTTTAGTACCATCATATTCTATGACAATGTGATGTGCATGGCCATTTCATAAGTTAACTAATTGGCACATTTCCTCCTTCATCAACCGTCATGATCAACTTCATGAAAACCATGTGATTCAATCCGTCAAGAACTCTCTAGCATGGTTCTCATGCAATCATGAGTAATTGCATGGTATTCATAAAAACCCATTGTCCTCATGAAATAATGAGGAATTTCATGGTCTTCATCAAAGCCCATGGTTCTTATGCAATAATGAGGAATTGCATGGTCTTCATCCAAAAACACCATCCTGCTTTAATCATCCTTGGATGGATTACTCCTCACATTCTTCATTGTTGTAAACAATGTATCACCTTTGACACATGTTCTTTGAACTTACGATCAGCACAACAATCATCTTAAGCACCACTCCTCTACTTCATCGGAGTACTTCATGATCTCCTTCATTGTGAGCTTCCATTCCTCTATTTTATTGGAGTACTTCTTGATCTCTTTCATTTTGATATTCCATTGACAACTATTGACAACAAATACAAAACTATACACAAAGTGGTTCCAACAATCTCCCCCTTTGTATTTTGTTGTCAATACCTTATACATCTTATGAAATGAATTTTACAATGTCAAAATGAGAATCTTCTATTCAATCAAATTTTATTTTCAAACATTCATTTCACTTTCTCTCCCCCTTATTGACAAGAAATACGAAGAACATGGTTGGGAGGGTATCAATCCACACTTAAGAAATGTTTCATTAATCATTTCACTCTATGTCTACTTGAGCAATGCTCGATGTAGAAAACAAGAGGATTTGATTAAGTCAACAAGGCTATCCATTATCCACAGATCATGATACCAACATGAGATGATAACTCATGTATCTTGTCTTCATGGCTTTACCACTTTAATTCCAGGTAGAAGAAGATCAACTATGATAGAGAATAATCAACCCGAAACTCCTGCACTCACATCAGAAAATAGATCAAAAACATTCAAGTGCAATCGGCAGGATAAGTGACCTTGGGGCACTTCCATTCTCATTATGTCACTGATTAATTTAGTTACTCCCCCTTTGTAAAATAATATTTGATCTGAGTAACCAAGGGATAATGATTGAGAAATGACATACCTTCTCCATTGGCGTGTTCTTCAAGAAATTCACAGAGTAACTGCTTTTGAGTCCAACTGGAGTTGATATTGATTGAAACAGTGATTATGGAAGATTCTTCATTCTTCTCCCCCTCAAGGGAAACACTCCTCATCATCTTCATCAATAGTGATCCTTCATCATCATAACATTTGAATATCAATTGAAGAATCTACTAAGGATGGAATCTTCTTCGCCTTGGCTATCAATAGTTGACAGTATTCACTACTTCTCAGGTTCTCCCCCTAAGAGCATGCTTCACCTTCAATTACCTGCATTATTATCACAAATACAATACACAAATGATTATGGGAATAAGGTGGTTCATTCTTGCTTCATCAAGACGACTTTCTTGGTTGAGGTTCTTTTCTCAACAAAGTTCCTCTGTTCACTCCAGTCTTCATGCCTGCACATTTGAACATAAGTTCTAACATCTGTCGGTGTGGCATGGCTCTGTTCACATTCTCTTCTACTTTGTGTGGAGAATTGTTCTCCATAGCAGTCATCTTGAATGATACATTCTTACTCCTCTTAAGAACTTCTTCTTGCTCTGGTATTAAGGTTAGGCGACCTTTTTCAATGTGACCAGATTTATTGAATCTCTCACATAGAAGTTCTTTGACACATGTGTTTCTCTTTGTTTTCAATCTCTCCTGCACTGTGTCTTCATCATGTGAATGTTTCCTTTTCCTTTGTCACCAGCCTTGTCCTTCTCATCTTCAAGATTCCTTATTCTTTTCAAATCTTCTGGCCAGATGACCAATATGTCATTTGAAACTTTTGCAGCTGGTTTAGGTCTTCCACATGGGTCCATCTGAGATTCATCCCACTTAGTGTTTCTTTTGGATGAATGACCCTTCAATTTCATTGATCTAAAATCCTGGGTCTTCTCAGCTTCCCTACTTGAGATCTTCTTGGGGAATTGTGTGTTCAAAACATTCTTCTGATTTCTCCCCAAGGTAGCTGCTTCATTCTTTGACGGCATCAGAGGTATTCTTTTCTTTTCAACAATGAAAGCATGTTTATATGGACATGTTCATGCATTGTGACCGCTACCGTTGCATACATCACAGATGTTATCAAGAATTCCAAATCTGTTTGCAGTAAACAGATGCTTCTGGACCTGCTGATGTTGCTCCATTTTCTCTGGCTTCCTTCTCATTGATATAGGAATTCTATGTGCTTTTCCATGTAAGGGATTAAAAAGACAATCCAGTGCACAGGGCCCGAATCTGTTGCAGCACCATCATTGACCCACAAATCTTTTCTTCTTTGTGTCTTCTGTATTAAGTTTTTGGGCCATCTGCTTATCTTTTATGCTCTATTTGAGGAACCCAATTCCTCCTTTTTCTTCCCATCCACCCTAGCCATGGTGGTACGTTTCTTCTTCTCACCTTTCCTCATCCATACTTGTTTAGAACTTTTCTTCCCACCTGCACTGATTGTAGGAGTGTATTTAGAAATACGAGTGCAAGATGGTTTGGATGGTACCTTCACTTTCTTAGTTGCTTGTGACAGATCATAGAGTGAAGTCATGAACTTCTTATCACTTGTTGGAGGTCTTTGGACAATAGAATCCTCCAGTGAGCATTGATTACCAGCAGCAACTGATTCTTGATGTGGATAATCAAGAGTTGTCATAATCTTCTTATCACATGTTGGAGGCATTTCTGCTTTAGACTCCTCCAATGAACATTGAGTGCAAGCATCACTCATTTCATTCTTTTGTTATGTCTCAATATGTGTGTTCCCAATCTTGGTCAACTGAGCTTCCAATTTTTGACCCACAATATTGAGGATGATCTTCTGATCTTCAATCATGATCATCTTCTCTTCACAAGTCTTCTTCAACCTTTCAACCTCATCTTCATGCATCTTAACTTTGTTTTGTAACAAAGAGTCAAGTTCCCTGAATTTAATGGAAGTTTATTCCAAAAAAAATTCTTGACTTCATTACTCTTCTTCAGCTCAGCTTCAAGTTCATGGATCCTTTCTTTTAGAGTCTTATGGAATGCCTCGTTTTCTTCAGAGACTTTAACCTGTTTGGTGAGCTTCATTCTTTCCAGAACTGTTCTTTCCAGCCCGTTTTCCATATTGTCTGCTTCCCTTTCACGTCGAGTGATCTCAACCTGCATAGAATGAAATAGGCTACAAATAATAGCAGCCCTTTCTTCAGGAATATCATGCAGATATGTTTTGATTTTTTCTTGAAAGTGTGAATTGGGGGTGTCATCCTTTCTTCGGGAAGAATTCTGAGTCACCTGCTCGATACTTTCCATGCCTGCTGTTTCTTCATTTTTGGAATGGCATGGAGAAAAAGACACTGCATCTTCTTTGGATATGAAGAACTTCATTAGCTACTTCTTCTCTTTCTTTTACCTGTTTGTCATAGTCTTGCTAGATGTAGAAGTCTGCTCAGAAACTTCATCAAGACTTCTCTTCATTGTTGACTTTAGGAAAGAAACTCAAATCCTCTTCTCAATAGAATTACTAGAGAATATACAACATACGTTAACCTCCCTCTGATACCACTTGTAGGACCCTAGGACACCCTGAGAGGGGAGGGGTGAATCAGGGTGGCAACTTTTTCTTCTTTTAGTTGTGGATCTTGTTCCAACATTGGTAGGAACACTTAAACCTGTATGATGGATATGATCAGCAATTAAACATTCACATGTAGAGAGATGACACAACTATTTTTACTTGGATCACCACTAAGGGCTACATCCAAGGAGCATATGCCGATAGGTTTTCGGTCGTACCTAAATCCACTATTCTTCACTAGCTGTAGATTACGAAGGTTTGGGTACAGTCACTCTATCCCAGGCTCACTGCCTTTACAATTGTTCAGGGATAGCTCACTGCGTCCCTCGGGTCACTCCCATTGACTCACCCTGGCTCACTGCCGTTGGTGAAGTCCCACTCAGTTTATAGACGTGAAGGTCTCTATAATAAATGTGAATTGATGTTATTTGTCTCCTGTTCAGCATGAGACTTTGCTTGTATCAGGGTTCAGAGTTGATGCTCTTTATAGTTCAATCTGTCTTCTTTAGTGCAATGACTGAATGCACTAGATCCCCTTATCTTCGTTTTCCTGAATCACAATCACTTATGTGATTGCTCAATAAATGATTTTCAGATTACTCGACATTCGTCAGAATCAATTCACCATGTATGCATGAGATCATGCATGTATCATTTAGATTTCTTCATCAATCTCGCTTTGCACCAAAAGTATCAGGAAATCATTAGCTCTTGTGCAGCTCCAGAAAGGCGGGCGTGCTTCAACAATATTTGGCTCTCCTTTTCAAGCTCGGCGCACAAGTCTCCAACTTGCGTGCAAGTCTTAGGCGCGCAAGTATAACCTAGAGTGCAGGTTTCTCCAAAGCACCTGCACGACTCTGCCTTCTTGAACTTCAAACCTACGTGACTCACTTCCTTCCTTGCCCAAATCACCTGGGGCGCTCAACCATCAGTCGGCATGCAACCTCTACTTGCGCGACCCAAGTACCACTTGCGCGGTTCAACCACCTACGCGACGAGAGCTCGAACAATCTCAAAGTCTTGAGCTCTGTTTGAAATGAGGAGGGGTGGTCCAGTATTTATAGGCAAACTGGACCCCCTGCGCGGCGGCGCACAAGTCATCCATCGGCGCGCAAGTCTCGGTCCCTGCTAGGCACTTGTGCGATCAACATCCAAACTTGCGCGAACATATTGCCTTTTAGAAATTTGGATCTTCTGATCTAGAAAAACCATAGGCGCGCAAGTTATAATGCATTCAAGGTGTCAGCGCGCAAGTCTCTTCCCGGCACATAATTCACCTGCGCGACCTCACCAAAACTTGCACGACCCCTATCCATTTTCCATATTTTTATGATCTGATCTTCAAAAACATATGGCGCACAAGATTCCTATCCTCCAAGAGTATGGAACGCAAGTCCCTTTGCCAAAATCACTCTTCTTCATTTGTTGATTTTGAGGCCCTGAAATTTGGAAAACACTGGAAAACGGTGCCACCTTGTATCTGCTCTTTTTGTACCGCCTCCAGATCATCAATTCCTCTATCGATGTTCTTGAATCAAACATAGATCGTTGACCACAACTCTTGAACTCAACATGTCACCATGGAATCTCCTTTGTCAACAAACTTGTATGACATTTGTTTGCTTTGTCGACAAGCACGATCACCTCAACAACACTTCTTCTTGGTGATCTGTATCCTTCAGCAACTCTTTTTCTTTTATCACAAACTCCACTATTGTGATATGTATTCTTTGAAGGAGCAGCTTTAGTACCATCATCTTCTATGAAAATGTGATGTGCATGGACATTTCATAAGTCAACTCATTGGAACATTGCCTCCTTCATCAACCGTCATGATCAAATTCATGCAAACCATGTGATTCAATCCGTCAAGAAGTATCTAGCATGGTTCTCATGCAATCATGAGTAATTGCATGGTCTTCATCAAAACCCATTGTTCTCATGCGAAAATTAGGCATGGTCTTCATCAAAGCCCATGGTTCTTATGCAATAAGGAGTAATTGCATGGTCTTCATCCAAAAACACCATCATGCTTTAATCATCCTTGGATGGATTACTCCTCACATTATTCATTGTTGTAAACAATGTATCACCTTTGACACAGGTTCTTTGAACTTATGATCAGCACAACAATCGTCTGAATCACTACTCCTCTACTTCATCGGAGTACTTCATGATCTCCTTCATTGTGAGCTTCCATTCTTCCATTTTATTGGAGTACTTCTTGATCTCTTTCATTTTGAAATTCCATTGACAACTATTGACAACAAATACAAACCTATACACAAAGTGGTTCCAACATATACACCCCATAAAAGAAATAAGTGGGTAACGTGGCATATGTCTTGCAGAAATAAATGAGATACTAGAAGTCCCCAAAATACATGAGTAATCATTAAATAAGGATCCCCATGAAATAATAACATCAATAAACAATATTAATATCATTTAATAAAAAATTAATGATAAGAAATTTAATAGGGTTGTATATACACCTCATAAAATACTATAGGATAATAACATAACATTCCTCTCAAAGAAGGAAAATTCAGACAATATTACTTTCCATATTTTTTAAATTTTGAACTGTAAACTGCAAGAAGGAATCATATGAATTTAAAAATCTAATATATAGAAATAAAATAAATTTAGGATATAACAAGTTATTTTTCTGTACATACGCAACATAATAATAATCCTTGATAAATATACCATATATCTCATAGGAATAAAATTGATAATAGAAAACCCTTAAAATGATTCTTTAATTACTTCATTCATGTTCATACCACCGCTATAATAAGTATAAATTTATTTCAAATAACCACAAAAAAATATTTTAATATATAATACCAGATATAATTTGATTATGGCCTTATATTACCCATATATTAAAAATTAAAGAATTAGTTTGTATTTTGTGAAATAACTGCATTAGTTTTTGTTCATGATTTGACATTATATTCTTAGTACATTAAATTAGATCATGATTTACTTATTTTGAGAATTTAAAAAATGGAATAAATATCATATATATTCAATATATATGTTTTTATAATAATCATTAAAATATTGAGATGAGAAATTAAATGAACAATTAATGTATATAGTAGGTCGTACATACGCTTGAATGGTGTTTATCTTTTATTATCATATTGAATGAAAGTATGTTAATTAAATATATTTATATATACAGATATTATCATTATAATATAATTATTATTTCATATATATCATATAATTAAACCAAAATGATCCTCAATACATTCCATGTATAGTGTGAATGAATGACATCACTCTGAGGAGGTGGAAGTCTACACATCCACTAATAATGTAATCATATTTCACCAAAATGGAATGTATGAATGTATAATTATTATAAATTTTCCAAAATCAGAATGAAATCATATATATCATATATAACATATAAAAATAATATATATAACACTAGGAGATTTTGTGTAATATTTTTTTAAATTATGTTATTCATTTTTGTTTTCGAAATTTTCAAACAGCAATAAATATAACATTTTTATTCCAAAGAAACAAGTTTGGGTTCTGTTATCTACAATACCATGTTAATCATGCATTATAAGAAAATCATATATTATCATATGGTATAAGAAATACTTTATTTGAGATGTATTACACATAATTCTGTTTCCAATTGATATCTTTCATTTCAAGAAAGGCCATGTTTTAGTGACTAAAATATAATAACAATATTAATATTAAAATATCACTACTAAAAAGGCCTTTAACAGTCCTTTAATTTAAAATCACTTGCAAAAAGTGCTGATAAATGTCATCAATATCAGTTCAAAATAATGTACCAATAAATTGTACCCTTTATCAATGCTATATTTTTAGCTATAATAAATGATAACCTTTAACTACACCATTTTATAGCACTCATAATGGAAACCTCGATCATTGTTTGGATGGAAATAATAATGGCCTGAATAAATTAAATGAAATATCACAATAAATAAATAATTAAATAATGATTTTTTACAAAAAAAATACTATTTTTATTAAATAATTATCAATTTTTTTAAAAAAATGATTATAATATATATGATTTAAAAATAATATTAAAAATAATTTATTAAATATATAAATATACGAAAAAATTAAAATTATACAAATAAAAATTAAAAATCATTAAATTAAGAAAAATATTAAACAATTTATTAATTAGATAAATATTGATAATGCAAATAAATAGTATACAATATATATATATATATAATAATGTATATAAATATGAATTATATATAATAATATATTTACATGATTTACATTAAATAGTAATATATATAGTGAAGAATGTATTATAATTAAAAATTAATATTAATTAAAAACAATGACTTATTACATAGAGTAATCGACACATAATTTAATGTCGTTTGATTTTTCAGTTTTACATAGATTTTATGTGTGTTATATTTTTCTTTCATATACGTAATTAATGCATACTTATAAATAATTCACACACACAAAACATATACTTTTTATCAATATTGGTAATGTGTACTTATATTTAATTTATTCACATTCACTAATTTTTATCATGAAAGAACGTAAAATAATAGATTAATTAATAATGTTAATATATATATATATATAATTATTCCAAAGTTAATATATTTATAAATTTAAATTTACAATATTTATACTATTATATATTTATAAATTGAAAAATAATAAATATTTTAAAAAAATATTCATATAATTATAAAAAATAATATCATATATTTAAATAATTTTTCCATTTATTATAAATTTACATAAACATTAAATATTATTACTATATTTATATATATATATACTTGATAAATATAAATTTATATATTAATATATAAAATTATATAATGGTATAAATATAATTTTTTTAAAATATTTATATATTTATAAAGTAATAGTAATATTTTTAAAGAATTAAAAAATTATAATTAATATATATAAATAAGAAATATATTAAATATATATATTTAGACATATTTGTTATGTAAATAAATATATTTCATTTTTTATTTATAAATATAAATATAATTCATCTTTCAATGCTAAGAGAAACATTAATAAAATAAATATTTATCAGCACAAAAAAAGCATTGATAAATATTTATTTTCTCAGTAACAAGACTCCTTATCATCACATTATCAAAATCACTGATAAATGTGTATCTATCTATTTAATAAACTCTAACAAGTTACAAACCCATCATGATATCATATGCTTTCTATGGGAGCCACTAGCTGTCAGCACACCTTCTTAGTGAATTGAATCTGAAATCACATAAACCCACTTGACTGCCACTTGTTTCCCGAACATCATTCATCATCTAGTATTCTCTTGCAGTTAGTGTTTTTGAAGAAAAAATCTTGATCTGGATCTGAGGGTCTCGGTTTTTCTTCAACCAAGTGAGGTATGCATATGTTTTCCGATATAGGTTCTATTTTTTTGTGTATTTTTTGTTTCATTTTTTCATTTCTTACCCGAAAATTTCATCAGTTATTTATTTTTTATGATCATTATATACTATATTTATTCTAGATTACGAATAGAATTATAAGGACCCGAACTTAAACATTACTAATTATTGAATTAAATGAATAATTCACATAGAGGATCTTTTCAGGTTTAGAGTTTTAGAGAATTAGACCATAACTATTACATCTCAAAAGATTACACAATAGACACTTATACAAAGTTTCCTTTTTTTTTCAAAACATGAACTCCAAAAAAAATTCATTTCTAGTTCCATGATTAAGAAAGCATGATTTTTCCTTGATCCCATCCGTGACACTTTTCCACATTATGTCCTGTGAAAAACATTTAAAAAAAAAACTTGGGGTGAGCATAAAAAGGTCAGTAAGGGATACACAAAGAATGATAATTGTTTTTTTTTTCAAAACAACACGTAAAACATGAATACTTTATTAAAGTAATACTATTCACCTATATGAAACATAAAATACTCTCCATTGAATAAAAGATCATTACTTACCCTTTTGTAACCAAAATATTACCATAAAACCCATATAAGGTACACATAACATATAAAGGCACCTTGGGACATAAACGTACTTAAATGGAATAACCATGCGGTCGACTTCCACACATACAAATTAATGGAATACCCATATGGATGACTTCAATACCAAATGCATTGGAGGTTATAACATAACCAACTGTCCTGTCATTCACAGCACCACCCATCATATGGTTTATCACGTAACCACCTGTCAAATGTCCAACTACCATTTTAAAATCATAAGACATAAAAAAATATAATGGAAAAAAACATTTCCACACTTTGATCACAATATATCACTAAAATATATTGACATAACAATTCCATTATAAAAAAACCTTTTTAATACCAAAATACATAAAATAGTATATGGAATTTTTTTCATTTTAAAAACATTATGGCTTATTGATGAAGCCAAAGACAAAATAATACTTGTGGCGGCGGAAAAGGTCGTTGTCATCGCGTACGTAAAATGAATGAATTGTTTTTGTTGTTTTGTAAAACGATTCAGAGAAAAAGATTCCTTTTGTATAAAGTTAAATTTCAAAGGGGTTTATACACCGTATAAAAGAAAGTATTATATTAGAACAATATATGCCTCAATGAAAGGCTATTGAGATGAAGTCCCTTACAAAGACTGTATCCTTGGATTAAGGATAAATTAATTACGTAATTATGTGTGACAAACAAATACACCAAATATAAGTGGATAATAAGTGTAAAACAGTCAGAGTTCATTCACACTTATTCATATAACGAAATATTCAAGGAGTACAAGTTTATCCCAATAATTCAAAATTGGGTTAAGAAGTTCCCTTGCAAAAAACATTGACAACCTAACGGCGTCACTTCAAAATTTAGAAAATGATTTGATGAGAGATAAAAAGGGTATATCATCACTTGTACATAAAATTCACAACAATAAGGATATATAAGGACATATCCCAACATTACAATATGTATATTAAAAGACCCAACAAAATAAGTCTTTTAAAAAGAGGAGGGTGAAAGTTTCCCTTACTGACTTGGGTATCCATCGAAACATACACCGCATGAAAGAAAGACAATACAACATTGATGTAAATACTAATAAACGAAATTATATTACACATAGAGTTGAATAATGTGCAGTACATATAACACTCAAAGGAAATGGTGGAAAATGTAGCACAAATATAACAGGAATAAAAGTGAGATGAAAAATCCCTTACGAAAACTCGGCAGCCTAACTGCGCCACATAAAACGTCCAAAAATGGATTGATAAGATCATATAGGTTCTCTCATCATATTAACATAAAATTTACGGAATGTGGAATATAAAATAACATCCCAATCAGAAGAAAGATGATCTTAAAAAGAATGACATAAAAGAGTGTACTTAAAAAGAAAGAGAGGGGTAGGATCCCTTACCTCAGGTCTGACTTCCCTTGTTCCTTTCTTTATATTCCTGAATAATAAACTTTGATCAATTTATAATTGCTTAATTACCTCCTATAAAGATTATTATTTTGTTCATATCACATATTATAATGTTATAATAATTGTTTAAAAATGTTTGTTCATATCAGACGTTTTTGCCGATGTTTGGTACATGAGAAAAAAATGAACTTGTTTGAAAATGATTTCCCAAGTAGTTATAAGTAAATAATTTCCAGAATAGTATTAATGATAAAAATATCATATATATATATATCCATTACATATTCATCTTATACTATTCCATAACATTTGGAGATAAAAAATGAAAAGGTGTGTGTAGGTGTAGCTCTAATACGTCTCATAAAAACATCCTAGTATATTGATGATACTTTTGTTGTTACAAAATAAAGGAATAAAAATAGTTTAGGGGGTTGGAGAAGAAAAATAAAACATAAGAACACAAGATAAGACACGACCTTTAAATCGGGTAACTTTTTTTGATTTGAGCACAAAGGCTTCCTTGGAAAGATTTCTGCCCCAAGTGAGGCTTCTAAGACTAACAGAGGGATGTGGAGAGACAAAATGGGTAGGGGTTTTCTGATCCAATGGCTTTAGAGGTGTGGGTAAGGTGGTAGTGGTGGGGGCCTTTTATAAGAGGAGAGGAGGGGCACTCTTGGAAAGTTATAAAAGGCTACTTTATTATAAAATGAGTTTCGGTTTTTAAAGTTTCCACAATTATATATTTCTAGAATTAGGTGATTAGAGTTCGAAATCCACCCATAAAATATGTTTTTGACAAGTGTAGGTCTTAGATTGTACATTATCTTTTCATTTTATTTAAATCGTTAAATAATGAGGTAATCGCTGCATCATCATGGTGTCATAAATAATTTAATTTTTTTAATGTCTAAAAATTAAAAGAAAATATCATGATGTAACAAAATATTTTTATCTTTCTAATTAATATTTATAGTAAAAAATATTACTTTTATAACCCCATGTAAAAGTTATTTTAGTAAAACAACACATGTTTGTGACATTTTTATTTTAACATTAAATAAAAAGTTATAACTGTCATTTTTCTACCAAAGTGGATCCATGGGGTCCCCAAGTTGACCGATGGATTTTCTTGGTCGTCCATGAAACATCCAATAAGGGTAGCACTTGTGTCAAGGTCATTACATTTTATTAAAAAATTATTTTTACCTTAAATTAAACTAATTACCTCTAATCGCGATAAGAGGTTTCACTACCTTAAATTACACTTATTTTTTATGTACCACTTAGTGGTTTCACTATTCATAAAAAATTGAAGTTTTTCATAAAAATACCAAAAAATCACCCTAAGCTATATTTGATATTCCGAATTCAAAAATTATGTCTATTTTAAAAAATTCAAAACATATAAGTTACATTAATTAATTTAATAATTAGTTCCCCCTGTCAGAACAAATAGTGTGTTTTTATGAAACAATATATATCAAAAGATTGACACTAGTTTAAGTCCAATTTCAAAGTGAAATTAATCCCAATGACCACTATTGGATTAAATGGTAGAAATATATTCTAATTTCACTTTAAAAAAAATTCAAAAGATAATCTAATCATATAAATAAATTAGATTAAAAAGAGTTTTTGAATTAAAATACAACATTTTTTACTATTCATTAAAAATGAACTTTATCGGAAAAATAAAAAATATTGTCACAAAGTAAATTTTGATGTCCCGATTCTAAAGAAGAATTTTATTTTGTCAAATATAACACATAAAATTGTCAAAATGTGGATTTAAAAGAGGTTCTCCATCAAAAGGCGGTTAATCGACCATTTATAAAATATTAGAATGTTTATGATTAAAATTGGATTCATTCTCATTTTAATCCTCTAACATTTATTGTAAAAAGAAAAAATATTTTACAAACATATATAATCATTTTTTATTTAGTTTTTTCATTCCCGTCATTACAACGGCTAGGTGTTAACTACCATTTAAAATAAAATTATTTTATTATTAGAGTGCAACGAAAGATTTCAAAGGAACTAATTGTTGCGTATTGGATAATCCATCGAGCATAGCGTTCCCTTTAAATTAATATTAAAATTTTATTCACAAATATGGTTAAATATAAAAATTTCATATTCTTTATTTACCTAGGGTGTTACAAGAGTGGTTGGTTTATGCTCTGTTTTATTCTTGAGTAACGATTTCGAAACCCTATTTTGGTCTTTTTATAACTATTTTTGAATCTATTTTCATCTCTATCAACATCTATACCACAAATTTTTCTACAAGATTAATTCTATCGACGTTTTGAAAGCATAGAGATTCACTCCTGGTCTGTATATAATAAAATGATATAATTTTTTTCAATGATATAAAACGTGCAGGTTTTGTAATGAATGTCATTATATTAATGATAAAATTGATTTTGAAAACAAATTTTTATTATATTGGTGGCGTGATTTAGAAACATAAGAAGATTTTAAACAATTCATGTGATATAAGTTATTTACTTTAATTTTTTTTAATATTCAAGTGTAAGGGATTTCCATAAAAAGTTGTTTCCTCAGAATTTTTTGTATTGTTTTCTGAGAAATCATTGTAAGGGTGATAAATTTTTTATTTATTCTCAATGACTGTCTACTTTCAAAACTATCATGGAGTTGTATTTATTTTTCTATGTTTTGTTATTCTGCTATAAGGGTAACATATATCATAATTAATTTATTTTTATCTTATAATGATATATATACATGTATATCTATATATATTTAAACATATATATATTTCATTATATTTATATTCATATCCAAAACATAGGTATGGGTGATTTTTTAATTATTCATTCATAAATTATGGTTCTAGATAGGCTTATATTTATTTTCATTAACAATTACGTTAATTTTTTAATTTTTTTGGATATTATGTCTATTTTTAATTTCATGCTATATATATATATATTTAAATGTGTTTGGGATATAAGTTTCAATGGTTGGTGGGTTTTTCCCCATGTTTGTGATATATCTTGTTGATGTGAATTATTACATTATGTGAAATTCTTTATGGAATTTTATAAAATCTCAATGACGGGACAATATGTATTTGATAAGCTCCCTATAATCCTTAAGATTGGTATATCTGATATCACAACCTCCCAATAATATTTTGATGGGTTAATGTGGTGATATTCAATCCAAAGAGATTTGATTTGTTTTCAAATATTTTTTATACTGTTAGTTTTAAATGTTATAATTAATTATGTTGCTACATAACATTCTCAAAACAAAAATACAGTTAATGTTATCATGTTCTATATATGAGATATTATTCTAAGGTATTCATCATTTTATTTCAAAATTTATTGCTTCAACCCCTAGGAATCCCTAATTACTATAAAGGCATATGAAGTAATTTTTAATTTATTAAAATATTTTATCAATACATTTTTTAACTTCATGATGATTGAATGAGAGTTTATTATTCAAATTTAACACATTTATTTTTATTATTATTCATTTATTTCATATAAATTATTTTCAGTGGTTAATAGTTTTTAAGAAACAATTTTTATTTAAAAAATAGTTATTATTGCAATTTTTTTCTTGAGACTCATCCCCAATCTATTTTTATAAAACATTCATCCGTGTAAAATTTATCTCCTAATCATAAATTATTGTAATTTATTGCTTCATACTCATCCCACATCATTATTATATTTCTTGTAAAACTCAAACCATTAGTAATTTAATGGATGAATACTCCTTAAATACCTTGATGATACATTTGGTCAAGTCAACAAGATATCAAAGATGTTTCAAACAACAAAATGAAATGTTAAATGTCTGGGATATGAGTTGATGAGGAAGAATTGTCTATGGACTTCACCATTGAATGAATTCATGTGATAACACAATCCATATATTATTGATTCTATTCATAAATTGAACTAAACATTTTCATTAACATAATGAAATATTTTGAAACAATCAAATATAGATTATCAATTATTATAATTGACTATATGTATAACTTTTGAACAATAATATCATATTTGTATTTATTTATTTACTATAAAAAATTATTCTTTTATGAACCTCATTTGATAGATATGAGTCGAAAATTGATGCACACTCAATGTTGGGAAAAATATTATGATGATGGAGTTACAGATTCTATGATGTTTTCAATAGATCATGCACGTGGAGCGCCTCAAATACATGGTCCATGTTTACATAGTTTTAATTCTAGACAAATTAATCTAAAAGAGTTGGAAGAAAAATTTATTTGATAGGTAAGAGATAAAATCTATAAATTTAGGACTAAATACAGGGGAAAATATATTGGGTTCTCTGATTATGATGAATAAATTATTTATGGATCACTTTATATGAACACCAGTATAAATGATGATGGAGATGACATGGAAAAAATGAAAATTGATATTTAAGATGACCATCTAGATTTTGTAATGATTTTTGAGTAGTTAAATATTTTTTCGAAGAAACCATTGTATACCTGTTTTAAAAAATAAATAGTATATTTAGATATGTTGATGTTATATAATATCAATGCTAGTAGGGGATGGAGTGGAACCAACTATACAGAACATCATGTTATCTTGAATGATATGCTTTAAGAGGTTAATGAACTACCATTCCAAAAATATTACACCAAATGAAAGTTATGTTAAATCATAATTATCTCTAAGAATATAAATGATTTACTTAATGATTTTATATTGTTTTGTAAGGACCATGAATCAATCATAAAATACCCAATGTGTGGTTAAGATAAATAAAGGAAAAATAAATTTTGTCCTTTAAAATATATACAGTATTTCTCATCATTAGACTGTGTAGAAGATTGTATGGATGTTATTAAATAGTTAGAAAATTGGAGTGGCACTCAAAAGTAATAATTAAGTATGGGAACAAACATCATCTATTAGATTCTCCTCAGTGGATGAAAATTGAAAATGTGTTTTCGAAATTTGGAAATGACATGAGAAACTCTAGTCATGAACTATGTACATATTTAATAAATCTTTCTTCTTTATAGATTAATATTCATAGTACATGGCCCATCATGTTGGTAAATTATAACATCCCATCATGTTTATGTGTGATGCTAAATTTCATTATGTCGTCTCTGCTTATATATATCCCCACAAAACCCTCTAGTGGTATTGATATCTATTTGGCTCTATTGATCGAATAAATGAAATTAATGTGGGATAAATTCCATACAATCTATGATGCTCCGATAAGTGAAGAATTAAAATTGAATTCCAGGTTGTACAGAATAATAAATGACTTCAAATTTATGTAAATTTTTCATTCTATAACCATAAAAGAATTTTGGGGTGTCCCATAATTGAAAAACAAAGATACAAAGTTCGTTTCAAACATTACTCTTTGACCTTTTTAAGGAAATCATAAATGTTTACATTAAATATATAAAAAGTGATCTTGGATGACAAAATTCCATGGGAATGTCAAACAAATTAAAACACCATAACCATTCACGGTCGATCAACTATACAATATTGTAAAATATATTGAAAATATTTTTTATTAAAAAATAAATTTTGTAGTGTAACTAGGACATTAATAAATGATACTAAAAAAGTGAATGACAGAATCAAGGTAGGTTGGGATTGATATTGATTGGGATAAGGGAATAGTTGACACTAGTGAAGGGTAAAAGAAGTACTATTATTCCACTATAAGTTTACACAATGTCGAGATAGGAAAAATTGAAAATTTTCCTTTTTAAAAAATAATGTAAATGTACAATAATGATATCCATAAAATATCAGTAATGTTGTCTCATTGAATAATTTTAGGTTACAAGGACTAAAATAACATGACTTCTTTGTTTTGATTCCAGTTATATCATTCTAGTTGATTTCCATTAAATTCTACCTCAAATTGTATGACATAAATTAACCACACTCTGCTTCATTTTTGAATCCATGATACCTATTGTTATAGACCTAGTAGAGTTTCCCCTCATGAATAAGGTCTATGGGGTCAAATTAGGTTAATTAGTGATTTTATTTCCAACATTATTCTTTTATATGATTTTCCACATAATGGTTCACATTGTTAGAGAGGTTTAAATTTGTGGTATTTTTCATTAATGAAAAATTTACCCCCAATGAAAAATATATGATGTTTTTGAAAGTGTATGTAAAGAATAAATGTGGGCCATAAGGATGTATTGAAAAATGATATACTACTTAAGAATTTATGGAATAATGTATGGATTACCTATCAGATGTTCACAGGATAGGTCTCCGAAAGGCTCATCACGATGACTGTGTTATGGGAGAATGGGTTTCTAAAAGAGATAGTGTTACAATTACATTGACCTGGTGGAAGAAATTAAAACATTATATTTTTATATAATTTTGTTGATATTGATCCATAAAATTAATCCCAAAAAAATACTAGAGATTTGAATCAATAAACAACATAAGGATGGATATCAAATACACATAATAAGTAGTTTATAGGATTGTTCTGAGATAGAATTTATAATGAGTTTTTGGAAAAACAGATTTCAATTTATGAATGAATTTAATGGATAGATAAGGGACAAAATGTAAATGCTATATCATACACTAGATAGGAAATCAATGGTAATAAATTCCATAAAAAACAAGATGATTGTAGTAGGATGAAAAATAATACTATTACAGTTGGTATTGAAGTGATGAACAATTAGGTTCCAAGGATCAAAATAAAATTTATCCAAATTCATCATAATTTGAAATAATATATTAGATATAAGAGGTGGATTATTCAATATTTCATCTTCCAAGTCTATATTAAAATGGATTGATAATATAAGTGTAGTGAATGTTGATGAAATGGGATTCATGAAGTAGAATTTTACTGTTTCAAGGGAAAATATGAGTTATTAATTATGGAATCCAAAATTGTGAATTTATTTTATATCTCTAATCCAAAAACCCGTAATCTGTTAATTTTCTTATTGGAGACTAAAACCATTGTTGGTTCCGAAGACAATTCAATGAAGGATGACCCATTCATTTTGACATCATAATCTCATCCTTGTTTTCCCAATATAGACAATACCTCATATGTTAGACAAGACTACAAAGACTAGATTTGGATAGATGATAAAATAACCAAATCCCAAAAACATTTTCAAAATGATTGGGATCACAATGAGAATTTAATTTTTTTTAATGTACTATGTTATGTCTCCCAATATTATACACTTCTTACTTCATTAACATATTCTAAATTTAAATTATGACAAATCATTCAAACAATGTATTCTAAATATGATGATATAGTAAATATTTCTAAATAATACGTTACAATAAATGAAACCATTTGGAAATATGTAATGTTAATGTGACAATATATTTTATCTATTTTACCAAAAAATTATATAATTTAATTTTGGTTTAATTTTCATTATTCCATTTAGTGTTTATTTATTTTAGAATATTTTTTCCACATGTCATGCCATTGTAGGAAGATCAATGGCATTGTATCTCCTCAATCACAAAGGAAATCATGAATTTTTTCACAATAAAATCATTGTCGACATGATTAATATATTATTTCATATTGATATATTATTTTGATTTTTATTATTAACCATATCATATATTTTTCCATATACAAGGGAATTTTTTTCTTTTATATGTGGTGGTATTTCCATCTTTCAAGCCTTTCTATACCAAAACGTCAATAGGTTTTTACTCCCTAAAATGCCTTTTCCCCTACATTGTTTCAATTATCCATATCCTTCATGTTCCCTCTACTCCCTTAGTAGGAAGATAAATGAAACTGCCTCTAGTAAATCATAGTGGTAATCTTGTTATCTTCATAGTGAAATAATTTTCCATAGTTAATTTATTGATTCATATTTAATATCAATTCTTTTAGTATTACTCCTATAATAATTGTTTTCAAATAAATTAAGATGATTTTGTTCGAGTTGGTGTGGTATGTCCATCCATTTTCCATTCAACACCAATACATCCAAGACTTATTATACTAAGAAACATCTTCAGCCCATTAGTGATTCATTTATAACATTCCTTCATGTTCTCTCTACATCCATTCTAGGAAGATCAACAATGCTAACCCTACTCAATAATATACGTAATATTGATGTTTTCAACGAAAAATCTATGTCCGTAGAACTTATATGTACTTAATATTTATTTTTAATCAATTTCATTATATTATTATGAACATAATGTTTTTTTTATAAATCTAGATTATTTTTTTGAGATGGGGTGATTTGTCCATATTTCATGACCTTCTCCACCAATTCTTCCACTAACTTCATGTCCATCAAAACCATTCACCCATGTAGTGTTGACATTAATCACATTCCTTAATGTTCCCTCAACTGCTCAATAAAATAGGCAATCTTAATGACTCAATAGTAAAATCAGTGTTCATATAATTAATTTACTATTTCATATTTATTTTTAATTTCTTTATTTTTAATTTTACATATATTAATTTTTTTAATATACACGTGGTTTCATTTTTTGAGTTGAGGTGGTTTTCTTGAATCTTCTCATCCAATGTTGGATGTTAAATAATAATGTCAACGGACATGTAGTGTCTCGGTTCCGGAAGCAACCTATAGGTTCCCATACCCGGTTGGTCACATGGCCTCAAGCGCATTTCCAAGATCCCTAGAGACTGACGACAAGCAGTGAGGGCCTTGGGAATGATAGTGGGAAACTATGCCGTCATTGGGAGAGTACGCAGCAGATGTAAACACATATACAATAGTGGAAGTAGTAACAAAAACTAGCAATAGTAACAACATAAGACTGATAAATAAACAACTGGATCATATATATATATATATAAATTACGCCTGATACATATATGTCTAGGAAGGCAGCCAAACACGTAACAATGCTGAATACAACACTAAACCAAATTACAAAGGAAAATAAATAAGTTACTCCTTAGCATCACAAGCCTCAGCTTAGTCCCATTCTCTCCAGATCCAATGCAATCAACTACCTAATGTCAAAGGGCGCTTTCCCATGTCTATACATGCAGAAATATAATCTGTTTGGGCCCCAAAGAATGACCCAAATAGTGTGTGAGACTAAATCCTAGTGGAAAACCTCGGATGATATGTGCCTAACAGTCAGTGAGTATATGACAAGGTAAAAGTATAGAAAGCAGTAAACTAGATGCACTCATCAGAAAAAGTAAAATCCACAGTTTCAATTTCAAGAAGTATCTAAGAAATTAGCAAACACAATAGGTAACCCTCTGGAAAGTACTCATAGCCTAAACCCTATGGTTCAACCCAACAAGTATAAGAAACCCTCTAGGATACACACACAGTCTCACCCCTCTGGTTCATTTAATGTATTGACTGTCTGATGAAGCACTCACTGTCAATTCCCCCTATAGTCTAGTATCATACTAATGGTTATCTAGGGAAGAACTCAAATTCAATTCCCCATGTGGCCCTCATCATTGAACTAAAAACACTATGGGGAAGCACTAAATGTCAACTCCCCTTGTGGTCTGACATCATATAATTATAAAGACACAGTGGTGAAGCCCTTAACGTCAATTATCCCTATGGTCTACACACCATTTTCTCACAGCCCTGTGTATGTCAAGAATGTGTAGCAGCGTGTAACGGCCTAGGTAACCCTCATGAACTACTTTTCTAGCATTCAACAACACAACAACATAACAAGAACAACAGTCACACCATCCTACAATACATGTCATGGGAATGTAAAGAGTAGCCTATCATACAATCAAGACCCAATGGTCAATCATGAAAAAAACGCAAGGGGAATACATCCAAGCATAGAAAACACCAAATTCACAAAAAATAATAATCTACTCAGGCATACTAGCATAGAAGAGAAACAATGGGGCTAAAAAGTTAAACACGCAATACCCCGTTCCTCAGTATTGGGAGAAATTTTCACATATAACTCAAAGACATTTTATAGAAATGAACAAACCACCAACCTTAGAGTTAGAAGATCAATATACTTGAACCTCGAAGCATGTATCTCTATAGAACACCGTAGGTCTATGTAAATGTATAAAAAGTTCACCCAACGATAACTTGGAAAAGAAGAAGAATCAAGAAAAGAAGTTCCAGCAGAAGAGAGATCTCATCAATGTGATTCCAATGAAATAAACAGAGTTCGATTAATAGGATGGACGGAGGCTCGGGGACTCATCAATGATCTGTAGTTTTTCGGTTTTCTCGGATGAATGAAACTGAGAGGAGGTATGTTCTGTCCATCAGACGAGACCCAGTGCGTATAATGAAAAAAACAAAATACACGTCCTGTACATTTGGAGTACACGGCATGTAATTTTAGTTTCTATACTCCTCATTAGGTGGCCTCTAGGTCATCACACATGGCCCTATACATGGCTTTTACACGGCCAGTACACGGCTACCCGCGGTAACCGAGTACATGGTGTGTACTCATAAAGTACACGGTGTGTACTTCAAAAATATCCAGAAACATATCTTTCATAAAAAATCTATGAAAAAGAAAAACACATGTGAAATGAATGTCCAGGTTCTTACAAAATTCCCCCCATAATGAAATTCATCCCTGAATTTCCCTAGTGGCATTGAAGAATAAACCACGAACATCTCTGGAAACTACGATCACACATCGGCCTCCCTCTCCCAAGTCTCATCCTGAACTTACCCTGTGCTGCCATAGCACCCGTACAGGAGAAACAGAATGGCCACATGGAACCTTCTTACCATGATCGAAAATCTGGATAGGATGCTCTTCAAACAACACTTCCACTTTGAGCTTAACCTCCTTGGGTTGGAAGACATGAGACGAGTATGAAAAGTAACAACGAAGAGGAGAAACAGGCAAGACGTCGTGCATAGCACGGTACCTTTGAGGTATCTTGAAATCGATAGGCAACCGACCCCACTCTTTGTAACACCTCAAATGGAACTATGTACCTCGGTGAATGCTTACCATGTCTCCTAATCCTATTGTGTCCCAACCTTGGTGTGACACGCAATAAATTTGATCCCTGACCTCGAACTCCAGAGGTCGTCTCTGCTGATCCGCATAAGACTTCTATCGAGACTGCGTAGTAGCCATCCTCTTCTGAATCCTCTCTATCTACTCTGTGTTCTCTTGAAGAAGACGAGGTCCTAGAAATGTTACCTCTCATGACTCCAACCAACATAATGATGATCGGCATAGCCTACCACAAAAATCCTCATAAGGTTCCATCTGAAAATTTTCATGAAAACTATTATTGTAGGAAAACTCCACAAGAGGTATATACATCTCCCAAGAATATCTAAAATCCAGAATACATTTTCAGATCATGTCCTCATGCACCTGAATCATAAGCTCGGATTGAACATCTATCTCGGTATGCTAAGATGTACTCAAAAGTACATGTGTTCCCAAATCCTTCTGAAGCCCCTGCCAGACCCGAGAATTAAAATGTGCATCCTTGTCTAAAAAATTGACTGTGGAACCCCATACAGACATACAATATCTCGGATGTACAACTACCCCATCTCATCAACACTGAAGGTCTTCTCTATCGGAAATAATTGAGCAACCTTCATGATTATGTCAATGGAAACCCAAATAGTGTCATTCCCTCAAGGCGACCGTTGCAACCCTGTCACGAAATCCATCACGACATCATTCCACTTAAATTCGAGATTGGGTAACTACTAAAAAAGCCCTGCTCGTTGCTGATTCCCCTCCATCACCTGATGACATGTGGAACACCTCATGATGAAACATATAACACCCATCTTCTTACCTGGCCACCAATACTAATGGTGTAGATCACGATACATCTTGGTGATGCTAGGATGAACTTCCCAAACTGAGGAATGAAAGTCTCACATTAACTCCTCGCATATATCATCTGGCACCCATACGTGCCCCTAGAAATGCAATATCTCATCCTCATCTATAGTCCATCTAGGAATATGGTCCTCTCCTAACACACTTTCACATAGGACCAGGCCTTCTAAATCTGATAGATGCCTCGTTCGTACACAATCAAGAAGTATGGAGGTAACAACTATAGAAGATAGAAACGTATTCCATTGTCTGTCGTGCACCTCCAAATGCATCTCAGAGAACATAGACACAAGATACCACTCACTACTGGCCTCCTGAAATGCCTGTATCTGGGTCCACTGGCTCAACACATCAGCCACTGCGTTGCCCTTCCCATGCTTATAGGCAAGCTCAAAGTCAAAGGATTGTAGGTACTCAACCCACATACATTGCCTCAAATTAAGATCAAAACTGAGTAAAGATGTACATGAGGTTTTTATGGTTAGTGAAATCCACAATGTGATCTCCCAGAAGATAATGTCTCCAACAGCGTAGGACATGAACAACAACTACCAACTCCACATCTTGCATTGGATAATTCTTTTCATGTGGCTTCAACATCCACGAACCGTATGCAATGACTCCATCTCCCAGCATAAGCACATCTCCCAGACTGATACTTGATGCATCACAGTAAATAGTATAGCTCTTTCCCAGCTCTGGAATGACTAGTATCGGTGCTGAAGTCAACCTCCCGTTCAGCTCCTCAAAGGCTAACTCACAATAATCAGACCACAAGAAAATCGTACCATTCATAGTCAGGCCCATCATCAGTGAAACTAAGAGTGGAAAGTCCAGTATGAAGCGTCTATAGTATCCATCTAGCCCTAGAAAACTTCTCACCTCAAAGATGTTCTTCGACTTATCCTAGGAAACTACAGTTATCACATTCTCTAGGTCTACTACTACTCATGTTTCTGAGATAACATGACCCAACACGAGAATGTGGTCCATCCAAAATTGGAATTTTGAGAGCTTAGCATATTACTGATGCTCCCTCAGTATACTCAAAATGATATCAAGATGATTATCAAGGTCGTGTCGAGTGTGAGTGTACACCAAGATATCATCCACCAATGACACCATGATAGAGTCCATGTATGGATGGAACACTTGTTTCATCAGTTCCATGAAAATTACTGTCATGTTCATGAGAATTAATGGTATAACCATGTACTCGTATAGACAATACCTTCTTTGAATGGTTGTATGAGATATATCTGATGGTTTGACGTGATACTGATGATAACTAGACCTCAGTTCAATCTTTTAGAACACCCGTTCTCCTTGAATATGATCAAATAGATCAACAATCCTAGGAAATGGATATTGGTTATTGACCATTAAGGGGTTCAATATCTGATATTCCATACAATTCCTGAGGGTGCCATCTGCCTTCATCGAAAATAGGACAACAGAATGTGAAGGATAAGTATTGGGTCTGAGGAAACCCTTTTCATTCAACTCCTCAAACTACTTATTGAGCTCTTGCAACTCAAATGTAGCCATATTATAAGGAGTAATAGACACCGGTGTCGCCCCTGTAAAAAGCTCAATAGAATAGTGTACCTCACTCTCCAGAGGCCAACCTAAAAAGTACTCTAGAAAGTCATCTATGAAATTATCCCCCACTGGAGGAATGTCTAACTGAGAAGTCCCCTGGTCTTCTTGATAAAGACTAGAAATCTAGGTTGTAACTGCTCCAAACCCATTATGATCTGGACCTTCTCTACTCGCCTGGACATCCCAATAACCCTTATAATGAAAAGATCCACCCTATGGTGATATGAAACTCACCCTACGGCAATAAAAGTCGATGAATGCCTAGAAGGGAACTAGCTAGTCCATTCCGAGATTGACATCACAACCTTTAATCTTTAGAACATAAAGTTCCCAAAAGAAGTGACACCCACAAACCTAAAGAGGGTACTCCTTGCACTGACGTACAACATATGTTCTTTTCCCAAAGAGAGTGTCTAGTGTCAAAACATTGGCTGCAGAAAAGATACAAAGCCCAACGCTCTCCAAAATAGCTACATATATAAAGCTATGTGTATCACCAGTATCTAAAAGAGATGAATATAAAACTGAGGAAACTAGGATTGTACCTCGAACTGTAGAGAGGATGTGATCCTAATCCTGATGGGTCTACTCCACTACAATATTCTGGCCAGCTTCACAGCCCTCTGACCCTACCGAAAAACTCTAAACGGATCCACCTTGATGTCACTGGTAGCCTGATGACTAACCACCGCAGCCGTGACATCCACCTCGGCCTAAATGGCCAAAAGAACCCCATTTCCCATACTGGTGATAAACTAGAAGAGCTACTCTTATACAAGGGGTCATAGATGAACCTCGATAATTGGCTGCTAGTGATAAGACCTGATAGAAGCTTTGATGGTGTCCAAACTTGCTGCAAGATTAGCACTCCACCAGACCTCTCTGGAACTGCAGCCTCGTATGCCGACATCTCCTGCACTGGTAGCACACAACGTGGCTACGCGAAGATACATCTCGCTTACTCAGATATCCCCGTGTAGTCTCCTTACAGTGCATCCTGCTATCAGCTGGCGAAGCACTAGCTCTGGATGTCGAGCTTCCCTTGCTCACAACTACAGATTCCCTCATATTCTTCTCCGTGATCATTGCCTGGTTGACTATGGAAGTGATAGATGTCAACCAGAAGATATTTACCTGAGATTGGATCCTATCAGAGGCCATCCTCAATTTTCCTTGCCAGAATTAACCAATATTTTCCTAGGAAGGGTGTGAAACACTGATTCTTTGTGAAACGAGATAAAGAATCCATAACCAATAGGGTACCCTACTCGAGTCTCATAAAATCCAGGTATTTGTCATCCCTCATTGTCTCCACTTAGAAGTAGTCATAGAATATTTGCTGGAACTCCTCCCAATCCATAACCTGCTGATGACCTGCTTGTGAGATCACATACCACCATTTCTTGGCGGAATACACACAACATATAGGTAGGGATATTGACTCTCCTCTCTGGAGGTGTCTCTAGATGCTCAACTATCATTATCCTGGCATCTAGCCATGACTCTGCATCCTGAGGTCCTCCTTCCCCTGAGAAACTGGGAGGATGATTCTACTGGAAGACCCACATCAAATCAGCCATCAACGAGGCAGGAGGCAGCACTCCCTAAAAGGTCTACATCATCATTATGAGTCCTTCCCGGAACTGTGCATTAGCACCAGTTACCGGTATAACTTATGGTTCCAAGACTGGTACAATAGGAGGATCTGCAGGTGGTCCTTGATCATCCATATCTAGTGTCTGATCACCGCTTAGAAACTGGCGTAAAACGGGAGGACGTCTCGGTGGAATGAATCTACAATTTTAGGTGCACACTATAGATCAAGATTATCAAGGACTGAAAACAAGGAGTGTAAGAACGGAACATGAGAAAGAAAGCACTAATGTTTTACAAAACACGAGTTCACGGTGTGTACATTTCCTACACGATGTGTTCCCTTAAGTCATTTACATGGGCATGTACTACTACCAAAACTGGTCATGTAACACCCCCATACACATGACATGTTGTCTGAACACATGGAGTGTACTTCATTCCCCTTTCCCTTCCCGATTAATTCTACACAGTTAAGCCACACAGCTCCCCTAAGACAAGACAACATGGCATTTTCATGGTAGACATGGCCTGTACATGTCATGCTTCTACTGGACCATGTTTTTAGTGACCCAGTCAGACTCATGGCTCAAATTACACGATGTGTTCCTAATAGATAGGACATCTATGCAAAAGGATAACACCGACCCGTGTTGTTCGTGACATGGTCGGGTACATGGGTCAGGCTACACGACGTGTTCAAGGTGGACACAGCATGTATAAGAAAATATTCGACTGACCCGTGTTGTCTACTACACGACTGGGTTCCTGGGAATATACTACACGGCGTGTTCAACACAGACATAGAATGTTTCCACCAGACTTTTCCCATCCCATGTCTCTACCCACACGACCTACGACACGGTCAGAGACTACAGGACGTGTACATAAAGTACATGGTGTGTACATAAGAAAAATTGTTTCTTCCCAAAATGATGAACAAATGGAATTTACATGAAATTACACGGTGTGTATTCTAGGTTTTCATGTATAGTAAGCCACATAAACTACACTGGAACCCAGAAAACACTGAAACAAGCATTGAAAGTGCCAAATTCTAATCCGTGAGTGCCCATAATCCCCGAAAATCAAAATTTGGAATCCTCTACCAGTTATAAATAAAAAAACATTGCAATGATCCACCAAATTCCAGTCCAAGAGGGCCCATAACACCTCAAGAACCAATTTTTGGCGTTCATTCAAAAAAAAACATTACACAGAATACCCTATCAAACAATAGTTATTTCTATTAGGGCATCTATCACAATATCATGCATATTCTACACAACATCTATCACAACAAAATAGAGTCGCTAATGAATCCTAGATGGCATGGCAGGAATGCATGACATGTGATTTCTATCAAGTTCCTATATGATGCATGAGATGGCATACCCTCATCTAATAGGGTTTCAATAGAAATAGAACCTTAATAATATCCATGTTAAGAACACAATACATCTGAATCACTCATGGTGAAATAAAATCAACTGTAATTATTGATAAAGTAGAAAAAAATTTATTAACGAGGTAGATTGGATTTTCCCTACACACGGGTTAGCTACTCTCGGGAAAAACTTATTACCAAGTACGTATTCCTTCCTATCCCTAGATAAAGCCTCCAAATAGTACATCAAGAGAAAATAATTTCTCTGATACCACTTTGTAACATCCCGGTTCAGGAATCCACACAGAGGTTCCCGTACCCGGTTGGTCACATGGCCTTAAGTGAATTTCCCTGAATTCCAGAGGCTGTCGACTAGTAGCGAGGGCCTTTGGTGTGGTATTGGGGAAACAATTCTCTCATTGGAAGAGTACACAATAGATGTAAAATTATATACTATAGAGGAAGCAGTAACAATACCAAACAATAGTAACAAAGAAAGACTGATAAAGAAACAACTAGTGAATATATATAAAAATGATGCGTGATACATATATGTCTTGGAATGTAGGAAAACAAGTCCCAATGATGAATAAAATACTAAACCAAAGTACAAAAGGAAAATAGATAAGAAACTCCTCAGCATCACAAGCCTTAGCTTGGTCCCATGTTCTCCAGCTCCAATGCAATCAAGTACCTTAAGTCGAAGGGCGCATGACCATGTCTATAACTGCAGCAATATAATCTATTTGGGCCCAAAAGAATGACCCAAATTGGGTGTGAAACAAAATCCCAGTAGGAATCCACCCGAAGATCTATGCCTAACCTTTAGTGAGTATATGGCAGGGTAAAAGTACAAAAAGAGGTAAACAGAAAGCACTCAGTAGAGAAAATTTAATCCACAGTTTCAATATCAAGCATCAGGAAAGAAAGTTGCTAACACAATAGGTAACCATATGGGTATTACTCACAGACTAACCCCTATGGTTCAACCCAACAAGTACAAGAAACCCTCTGGGAAGAACACACAGTCTCACCCCTCTGTTTCAGCTATAGTATAGACTCTCTGAGAAAGCACTCACCGTAAATTTATCCTATAGTCTTGTATCATTCAAAAGGCGCTTTGGGGAAGCACTCAACGTCAGTTCCTCTTATGGCCCACGTCGAGGAACTATATACACTTTGGGGAAGAACTCTACATCAATTCCGTATATAGTCTTGCATCATATAATTTTAAAGACACTCTGGATTATCCCTCAACGTCAATTCTCCCTATGGTCTATACACCTAGTTCTCACGGCCCTGTGTAAGTCAAGCAAGTGTAGCAGTGTGTAATGGATAAGGAAAACCTCATGAACTACTGGGTTGGAATTCTACAGCACAATAGGATTACAGAGCAACAATCACCCCATCCAAAAGTACTGGGAATGAGAAAGTAAACAATAGCATAAAAGGAAAACAATACCCAAAGATCAAAACAGGCAAAAACACACATGGGCAATACATCCAAGCACAAAAAACACCCAATTCACAAACAATAATCACTTAATGAGGCATACCGGCATAGAATAGAATTAAAAGGGCTAAAACAGTAAACACACAATACCTCGTTCAAGGGTATTGGGATTAATTGCACATATTACTCAATGACTTCCTACATAAAGTCACAAAAAACCTACCTCAAGGTTAGGAGATCAATATACATGAACCACGAAGGTTGAATCTCCTTAGAACACCATAGATCTAAGAAAACATCTAAAATGTTCAACCCATGATAACATGGAAATGAAGAGTTATCATGGAATGAGGTTCCAGAAGAAGAGAGAACTCACATATGTGATTTCAATGCAATCAATATTGTTCTAATCAGAAGAAACACAGAGGATCAGTGGCTCGTCGAAGATATGTGGATTCTTGGCACTCTCGGATGAATGAAATCTAGAGTAGGTGTGGTCTTTTCGTTAGACGTGACCCCGATGAATTTAATGAAAAAACAATATACACAATGTGTACTTTTGGTATACACAGCGTGTAATTGTTGTTTCTGTACTCCGAATTAGGTGGCCTCTAGGTCATCATACATGGCCATGTGCAAGTCCACTACACGACCAACACATGGCTACCCGCAATAACCGAGTACATGACATATAGTTATAAAGTACATGACATGTACATATAAAATATCTAGACACTCCTCTTTTATAAAAAAACTATAGGAAAAAGAAAAACATACCTAAAAAGAAGGTCCATGATCTTACAACAAATATTGGTTACATTGAAAATAAAGATTTTTTATTTATTTGGGATGTATAAGAATGAACTGCACCTCAATCTGACTCATTTTTTGACCATTATGCCTCTTTGCACTTCTATCCATTTAAATGTTTCATTAATTTGTTTAAAATCTAAAAATGACATACTAAAACTGATAAAATAGATTAATATTGTTTTGATAATGTAGTAAAATGATCCATTCGTCATTTATTACTTGTAGCAATCAGTTTAACCTCAATTCTATTCACGACGTGTTTGTTATTAATCAATTTTTCCATAATCATTTTAAAAATGACAATTTATATTAAAAATAGTCATTAAATGGAAATCAAGTAAATATTCTCATATATTCATGAAAATATAGGGAGTCGATTCATAAATCATTTTGGATGTTTAGGAATTAGTTTCACATAAAGTTGATACATGAAGTGATTGATACGAATCAATGTGTGTGGTCTAATTTAATAATTAAATTTTAGTAATAAAAGAAAAATGATTTACTCACAATTGAGAAAACTCCTTCATATTGATTTTATAGTATAGAAAAATGTTCAATATGTCATTTGGGACTTGTAAGAATCATCCTTAACTCAATATGATAGAAGATGTGTCTGGTATGATACCAAAGGTATCATTTCATTTAAAATTATCAACATTTTTCTTGAAATTGACAACAAACCTACTCATAACTGATAAAATGAATATTGTTTCGATACCATATAGAATTGATCCATAAGTCATTTTTATATATAAAAATCATCCAAATTTCAATCTAATACATTATCTTCACCGTATTACATAGTGGCTCACATATCCATATAAAATAGACATTTTAGATAAAAAGTTTCACACTCAGAAATCCAATCCAATTTTATATGATATTATGGATAATTTATGAAAATGGTTCACTATTTTTTTATGTTTTTTAATTTTTCTAACGTCAAACTAAGACACGATGAAATTAGAATTATTCAATGTACATGTTTCTACTTTAAAATGAAATATTATAAAAAAGTCAAATGGCATACTCAAAACCATTTAAATTATTTCAGATTATTTTGAAACATTAGTCAAATGGTCCATATGTCATTCGAGATGTATATGAATAAGAAACACCTCAATCTAACCAACAAGGTGACTTGTATGACTCAAAATTTGTATTTTTATTTAACGTTTACATCAATTTTAGAAAAATGTAAAAATGAAATACTAAATACTTATAGAACACGTTAAAATTGTTTTGATACATTAGAATAATGATCCATAAGTCATTTTAGACATGAATCAATTTGAAGAACCTCAATTTTTTACACGAAGATCTTGGTATGACTCAAAGTGTCTGTTTTGAGTTTGAAATCATCATTTTAGTTCAAAAAGTATCACACACTGAAATCCAATCAAATATTCTCATATTTTATAGAAAAATTCAGAAAATGATTCATTTATTATTTTATACTATTAGCAATAGGGTTTTCATCAATCTAAATCATGATGTGTTAAGAATGAGTAAAATGTGTGTGTTTCATGTTTTGAGTGAAATTATTTTAAAAAGATCAACTATAATACTCAAAACTAAGAAAACACATTCAATTTTTTATTCTTCAATTGAATAATCCTATATTCATTTTAGATATGTTAGAATTATCCAAACCTCAATCTAATGCCGGTTTTGACCGGTATGACTCTATGTACGTATTTTTATTTTAAATTGGAATCATTCTTTGTAAAATTAAAACATTATGTGGACATATATCATTACATTATTACTAAAATTATGGGTACATTATTTTTCCCAATAATGCAATGTTTGTTCTGTAATATCATGAGTTAAGATCAATATTAAATGATAATGGAACATTGATTTTTAGAATGTATATTGTAATTTTTATTTATGTAATTTTATAAACCAATGTATTAAATGTCTATAATATAGTTTTTTTATTGTATTCATTTTTTTAATTTCATTTGAATTAAAATATATATTGGGACTTGTTCATTTTTTTGATATCTGTTGTATTTTTGGAGCTACTAGGTGTAGTTACAATAAATTGCACTACTGCTTTAGTGTACTGTTGCAGGACACTCCATTATGGACCTTAATCAGTGATTTTAAAATAACTGATAAAGGTATAAATTACTAGTTCTTTTAAAATATATAATAAATATTCACATTCAATTTTTTTTATAATCTTTAATAAACGGGGCCTTTAGAGGTGCTACGTAAAAGTGATGATAAATGGTTCCTTTATCATTATTTTTAAAGGCACAGATAAGGAAACCACATATCAGCTTTATTTTGACACGGATAAAGGATGTCATTATTAGGGATTTTTTAGCAGTGATATTAGACTATAGATTTTAATCTCTTTAGTGTACATTTTTCTTTTCTGACACTTATAAAGACCATTTTTTAGTGCGGTTAAAGGACTATGTTATCATAGTGTATTAATTTAGATTTTACCTAGCCACTGTAATTGAAGATATGTAAAATATTAAACAAACTATGAAAGTAGTATTCACACAAATATATTAAATAAATAATTTGTAAATAAATTACTATAATTAACATAAGAACGTTTTGAAAATAATGATATTACTTTTATAAAAAGACTATTATTCTTTGTAAAAACTGAATTTCATGTCAACAAATTAAACAAACCACAGTTGAGGAATTCTATAGACAAAATCAGTATATTACATTTTCAATCATTATATATGATAATCATCTAACATATTTGATAGTTATAAGATAAGTATAAACCCAATTTATTGAATAAAAAATGTATTTCTCAAAAAGGTAATTTACGGCCATTTAATAGAGATCCCATTTTAAAATTTATTTTGAAACATTAATTATTTATTTTTAAAATGTTTTCTACATTTATTAATGTATAATATCAAAATTATAAATTTTTAATTTTTTGGTAATTTTAATATAAGATTCAATTTAGATGAATAGTGAAAAATACTAAATTTTAATTCAAAATTACATTTTTTAAATATATATATATATATAATAATTATATTTTAATTTTTTTTTCAAATTTTATAGGACAAATTTTACATTAATGAAAACAATTTATTTCATATTAGGCAATTCAACTTTGACAGTGTATATAAAAACCATTCAATATTTTGGCCTTTTTCACTTTAAGAACCTACAAGAAGTCTCGTGCGTTACATTATATTTAAATTAATTCTTGAAAATATTTGATTTTAATTTTGAAAATCAAATTATATAAATGGAATCCTCATAATTTACAATTTTTAATATGTTAAAATTAGTTTTTTACAAAAAATATTCTAGAATGTTTTGAAAATTAATTACAGCGATGAAGAGAAAAATTATCATAAAAATAGACTAGACCATTAAAATAAACCCCAAAATAACATATAATCTTATCCAAAATATATTTTATTGTAATATTTTAAAATTATGCACCCGATTTCCAGATTTATAAAATTATTAGAGCTACATGACATTGAAAAAGGGTTGCAATTCTCTTTTCAAAATTTTCAAGCATGCCACCCCTCCTCCACTATAAAAAAGGACTCACTAATCCCATTTATAATGAACTTTAAATAAAATTAGATCAACCAAAAACTAACCAAATATGTCACAAAAATCAATAAATAAATCCTATAATCCTTCCATTTTTTATAGATCCAATCCAAGAATCCCTTTGTTGCTAACAAATGGGAGTTACCCAAAGAAGATGTAACATCCACTTACAAGATCCATCATTTTAATTTCATTGTACACCGTCCAAAATATTTTAATTAAATTTTTATATAATAAACTAATTATACTAAATATAGTGATTTTTTTTCTATGATCTAATTCTACACTTACACAAAATTTTATCAAATGGGTAATGCAAATACCATTCGTTTGTATGGTAGAATACCGACTCACAAGAAGATTTAGTTCGTTTTTCTTTTACCAACTCTCATAAATTGTAATTATGTTGTATACAATATTTTTATGTGATATGTATGTTATTTATGATTTATATAATCTTCTTTAATTATTTCATAAGTCGTACCTTTATGCTTTCAATTTTTTAAAGATTTTAAACGTTCGGACAACCTCTTCATCAAAGCGATGTTGTTCATTCATACTATACATTGATTTTATTAAGGATGTGGTTTTAATTTTTTTATATATATGAAAAAAAATTACTTAAATAATATATATAAAAATATATACATATATTTATGTCCTTTAATTCCACTCATCCAACACATAATAAAACAGCAACTACGTTCATGTGTACATACAGCCTATCATCTCTGTGAACAGTTTATATTATTTCATTTAACTCTATCTTATAGATTATTATAAATATTTATATACTGATGTTATATTATATTTATATAATTATTTACTTTTATTTTAAAATACGTAATTAATGACCAATGTTATAATATCATGAATAACATGTCAGAACACATATGAAAAATGAAGGGGGTGTTACATGAAATATAAAATTAACATAATTTTAATAATAAATGGTTAATATAAAGTTATATTATAATAATATGAGGTATTTAATATAATAAAATTGTTTCTTGGTTTATGTATAATAAACCCAAAATTAATAAACATATGTTCAAAATATTTACAAAGTTAGTCAAGGAATAAGGTAACGGTTTCCCATCTCCCTTTTATTTTTGGGATATCTATTCCCAATTCACACAATAATTTATTTTTTGTGGTGTATATTATTCTAATGAAATTTTATATTATTATCATCATTAAATTTTGGTGTAATTAAAAATTCATTAAATGACCTCTCTTAAATTGATATATTGTATCAAAATATTAAAAATCAGTAAAGTAATTTTGTCTAAATATACTATCATTGAGACACAATTTTTTATATACAAATATATAAATTTAAGATGTTTATATAAACTTTTTTTCATGCTATAAAATTACTATACAGATTTTAATGAAATTTTAAACATTATGTAATGTTAACATCTAATATGGCTTTTATGATTCAAAGATACCCAGTGGTAAGAGTTTATTTCTACTATGTCATCATTTTTCTATATAGATAATGATTATCCTATAATTAATAAAATATTATTATCCCTATTTGAAGAAAACTATTTAATTATCTTCTGTTATATTCATTCAATATATCTTAATGTATTAGACAATGTTTCCACTCTTATATATGTATGATAATGAATAATTATTTTTATAAAATAAAATCTCATTTATTTCTTAAATCAGATATCTTTTTAATTTAAAAACCATGATTTCATTTTATTTTTAAAAAATTAAAATCCTATCATATTATCCTTAAATGAATTTTTTTTTACAAATTATCCCATTTTTTAATATTTTATTTAAAAATGAATCTTCTTATCATTTTGTAATCAATGGAATTTTATAAAAAAATCATGGTGAAAAATGAATGTTTTGCATTACAGATATAGACACCTTCTTTAATATCATTTCATTTATACTTCCTTATCATGTTTGAAATATATATTATTAATAACTTTTCACCCAATATTATGGAAATTTTTTTTCATTATTTTTGGTTTTAAAGGAAATTATTTTCATAAAAAACTACCTTCAAGAACTATTTCAAATGATATTCTATGTTTCTATTAAATGTTTCAAAATTCATTCAAATAAAATTGTTTTAAAAATTTTTTTATATAAAAATATACATTCTAAAAATATCAATCATCCATTGTATTTTTTAAAGATCATTAATCTCTTATTATTTTCAATTTTATTTATAATTTCTAATGAAAATAGTATTCACAATGTTTTCAACCATCATTTATTTTTTTAAATCATATTATGAGAAAAATGGAATAAATTTATTTATGTTTTTAAAAGTGTTTTAATGAATAAATGATATTTCCATCAAGAAATGATTTTAATAGAATTATAAAAAAAATTGTTCCATATAAGATGAGCATTGTTGGTATTACTCATGTCATGTTGTGGATACGATACTAATGGAATAAACATATTCAATCTATAATGTTTTATTTTTTTGTTTTCATGGCATTTATGGAACAATTTTATCATTCATATGATATATATTTGTGATTACTATTTCTATTTCCTGGGTCATTTATTTAAGGAAATCATTTCTCATTTATGTGTTATATGTTTATGAAACTCATTTCTCATTCTTGAGTTATATTATATTGAAACCTACTTCATATTCTTGGTTATTCATTGATGAAATGATTATAAATCCTATATATTATCTATATGTTCTGATATGATGACATGAGTATGATATCAATTTCATTTCATGGATTATGTTCTGATGAATTTTTACTATATAGTGGAACTCATATATATGATTTCATTATCTTAATGTTGGGACATATATCTCCTTATAATTCATATAGTAACGATTTTTATATCATGATATAGAGATGGATGGAATGGGATATTAACTTTGTTCAACACTAGAATTATTATATTAATATGGTCTTAAGAGTGATTCTTAACCACTAATATGTTCATAGGAGTTATCCATGACAAACCATGATTGTCTGGGGACTGAAATCAAACTACTGTGATGGCCTTGGATGTGTTCCCATAACTAATATAGATAAAATTTTAAAAGATTATGTGTTTACCACAACTCCATGTTGTATTTTTATGTTGGTATCACATAGATTATGCTCTTTATTCCCTTAAGATTTATGTATTATGAACTACCAATACATATTCCATGAATTTTTTTTCATCATTGATATAAAGGGTCTGATCATCTATGGTTCTATTATGGTTTTCATCCACTTATTCTAATGATTATTCTTACATATATTTTTGTTTAACCTTATTGTGCATCTAACCTCCCACCTTTCACATTTTTTCATTCCCTAGGTTATGAAAAAATGTATTATGTATAATTAATATATGGCAGGTTCCTAGTGGGAATCATTGATGATATTTCACCATTTTAGAAGTTATTTTTTTCCTTATCTTCAAATGAAGTAATGTATTACATTTTTTAGGCATTTATTTTTTTAATGTCCTGAATAAACATATAAAATGATGAAACATCAATGTATGCTATGTACGAGTATCTATAGTTGGTATTAATGGAATGAGTTAGACAACCATTTGAAACTTTTATGGGAAAATATTTAAGAGACCCCGAGGTATATTTCTGTGGATATGTACAGGGATATATCTTTTGATAAGAAAATGTTATCATACATATAATAGAAGGTGACATAATTTAGAAATACTACAAGTGATTTTTCATGATTATGTTTTTTTCTTCTTCGATAAGTATTTATCACACTCACAATTCTGTTCCTAGTCAATGGATGGAAATATATGTAAGTGGGTTATTTTTCAATATGATATACAATTTGTTGTTGAGAAGTAAAAGGGGATGAATATAGGAGTGAATGATGTTTTGATTATGCCTAATTAGTTTTCACAGATCATAATTAACAACATGAACCCTATCTGACCATTGAACTCAACAATGAAGGGATGTATGTGGTTGTAGAGAGTTAATTTAATAGATAATTTGACATAATGAATATTTAGTTTCCATATTTTCATGATTGTAGAAATAATAACCAATGTAAATGTCATAGAAGAACAAAATGAATATTTGACTATGGAAAAGAAGTACACAAAGCTATTAAATAGAAATGAAAAAATTATCTTCTATGTTAACATTATGGATTGGAATATTGGACTCACTAATACATCATCGAGAGTTAATAAAATCTATAGAGTGGACGAGAATTACATAAATTGATGTATTAAATGGAATTCTATCGATTAGAATCTTTAAGGTAGTATGATTAATGGTTATATTGCTTCTTTTGACGAGACTACTGGTGAAATGTTAATTAAGGGAGTAATTAAGTAATTAGATGTGGTACCATTGTCAATTTCTAAATTATGTACTAGAATAATTGATGTTTCAATATATATTTATTCATGAATTATGAAATATATAGGGTTTTTCGATTTATGTTTTATGCTATGGATATACAAGAATATGTTGAATGATTATGATAAACTAGAAACTTGATCTAATGGCGTGGTAATATTAGTTGTAAACACATGATTAAGGGAATGATAACCATTAATATATCCCCAATATCAATATAACGATGTTCATAAAATTGTATTTATTAAATGAATAAGTGAACTGGACGATATTGAATAAAATGAAAATTAACAAAGATATGTTGAAAAAGTGGGCAATGTTATCTTGGATAACATTTATAACATTTTTTATTTATTGAATGTATCCATAGGAAATTATTCATGGTTTGAATAATGATGTCTTCTAATTCATGTTATTACCATTATTTAATAGAATACATGATAAATTCATTGATATGTTTTTAATATGACTACCAAGAGCTACATTATGATATATAGAGGATTAATAGGAAGGTATTTTTGAGAAACATAGTGACCACAAGTTTCGTATATTCATCCAATGTAATGATTAATGTAAGAAACCAGGTTTTCCAATATTATATAGACCCATTATTTTTATGATAAAATTCTTAAATATGTCCTAATGATAATTCTAATTGATTTCATGGTTGTTTTAGGGGTTTGTGAGGCTTTTTCGGAGCCTATGACCCATGTTTTGGGACGAAATAAGCCTAGTCCATGGTTACTGAAAACCGTATAGGACATGTTGCATGGAATTATACAGTACGCAAGGAATAGTAAGAGAGAAGGAGGATCCATCCTGGTTATACCAAATTATTAAAAATGGGGTGCACAGACATGTGACAACCTCTATAATTATTATAGTTCATTTTTTTCATTGATTCCTAATGGTTAGTCAAACCGTGCAAGGTAACTAGGCGACTACCCCATTCCAACTGATCCTAGATGAAATGATGTAGGAGTTTTGGTGAGATGATTTCCAAAAAAATATTTTATAATTACTTTATCATCGAGACTCTGCAGGCAGTGTGGGAAATTTAATTCATGCATTTGATCACGGCTCTATGACTGTTTTTGAGTACCCAACACACATTACATAGTTTCTGTGTTTTAAACCTTCATATGATTAAGATGAAATAAATATAGTGAGAATATTCATGGAAGTTCATTGAGATGCTATTAGGTCTCATTTCAATATGTCCATATTGATAAATATTAATGAAATTTTTAATCAATCACTGACTATAGAGTGGAACATTAGGGAATATGGGGGTGAAGAGTAGAGAAGTGTAGTCTCTTGACATAATAGTTTTACATCATCTAGTTGGAAGATCCAGTTTGCGGATTCCAGTGATATGGGTATGAAAACATTTCTGAGAAATAGTAGTGCAATTTTATATCATTAGTGTAGAAGACAAGTCCAAATAAAAAAATTATTGTGATTGCGACCTTGTTGAGTATCGAGCATGTGGTAAGATAGTCCATGTAATATATTTCTACCTGGTATTTCATCCATCTTTGAGTCATAAAAGGATTATCTCCAACCCCATGTTACTAAGGAGGTTTCCTAGCACCATATCAGGTAGGGAATAAGAGCATTGTCAGTCGATCAGGACAACCAAGTGTTGGTCAAGTTCAATGCCACTAGGAAGTGATTACACCAATACATTGGTGTGACCACTGAGGTTGTGGCACAAGGTCATGGTGCATGATAAATATATTCTGTCTAACCTACCCCTAGGAAAACGGATTCATACCATCTATGGTCAATGGTACGGTCTTACTACCAATTATTATTTAATTTTCTCATTTTGATACTGATGCATCAGATTGTTTAATATCTTCACCCATGGACAAAAGACAAGGCTTCATTTAAATATATTATGATATCATTTTGATACCATACACTCTTCTGGAAATTATAATAGAATTTGTACAATTGTGAAGGTAGTTCCACCATGGGGGTGTTACGTATCACATCATCTGGAATTTGTATATTCTCAAGATGATTTTGTTTTAGGTCATTCCAATGAAAGACTGTACAATAACTTGTCAATCATATTCTTAATTCTATCATCATATTGTTACATTCACATCACTAGAGGATCCACTTTATACTCAAAAGGGATAATTTGATGTCCATGGGAGATGAAACATACACCAACATCATGTTCCTAGTAAGATGAAAACCAAGATATCTATTTTTTATTTAGATTATTAGTGTACTTTTTAGGAATATTTCCATCCACTGGTTGAATGCTTTAGAGATATGATTTAAAATCGATTTTTTGGTTTACCTACCGAGAGAGTGGTTGATTTCTCCATCATTCATGTACCAGGAGTCGCACCACTATCAATTCACCATCATTGGATTTCTAAAAAGGTGTTTCATGATCTCAAGTGGAAACTAGAAGATTTGGAGGGAAATGCACTTATTTAAAAAAATACATCTACACGGGGTTCAACTATTATTTCTATGAAAAGGATGAAGGTATGCATAGGAAATGTGTTGATTATCATTAATTAAACTAGATAACTGTTAAGAACCTATATCCTCTTCTATTGATAGATGTCTTATTTGATCATCTTCTAGGTTCTGGGGTGATATCGATAATTTATTTCAGTACTAAATATCCATATGTATGAGTTCTACTAGAAGAATTATCTCGAACTAAACATTTCATAGTCAGTATGGTTATCATGAGTATCTAGTTATACCATTTGTTCTTAGGAATACACCACCAAATTTCATTAAACTGATTTACTAAGTGTTCCATCCTTATCTGGATTCATTTGTTGTGATTTTCATGTATGATATATTGGTGCGTTCTCACAATCAATTTGGCCCTGTCAAATATCACAATATCATTTTTGATACACCGAGAGTAAATCAGTTATATGCAAGGCTGACCGACATAAACTTATAGATGGATCAAATTAACATTTTGGGTCACATTATCCAAGAGAATGAAGTATTAGTAGACCCAGAAAAGGTGATATCAATAATCTCATTGAAGAAACCCAAGAATATATATGAAATATGATGTTTCTTGGGGAGATATGGATTGTATAGGAACAATATACAAGAATTATCACACATAGAAGCACAATTGAAGGTCTTGAATAAAAAGGTTATGATGTATTTTGTCCTATTCCAATGAGATCGTTAATTTGGTGCTGAAAAAGAGGTTGACATATAACTCATTCCTCATTCTTCTAGAGTAATATAGAAGATACAATGTGTATTGTGAAACATTAGGTATCCAGATTGGAGTAGCACTGATTTGTGGAGATATAGTCATGGAATACATGTCATGGCCCCTAAAGCCACCTGAGAGGAAATCCATGGATCACTTCCTTAAGATTGTTATGATTGTACATGCATTGTGTTATTAGAGATATTATTTTATGGGAGATTCTGTAATGCTGTACACAGACCAAAAAATCCTCCATTACATATTTACACAGCATGATCTGAATCTGTAGAAGTGAAGGTGTGTGGATTACAACTATTATTTTGACATTGAGCTTACCTATATTCCCATTAAATGAAATTCAGTATCCGATGCACTTATCATGAAGAATTTGATATAGGAAATTCTACATGAATGTAGAAAGTGGAAACTTGTGGCTTTGTCCGCTGAGATGCACTTGTAGATTTACGACGGTCATGGGAAAAATTATATGTCATCCTTAGTTGTGACCTCTACCCTACACGAATGATTGACAATGAAGAAAATATATATTTCATATGGAATATTTCATTGGGTGAGTGTTGTAGGTGATGACCTTAATCCTATTTGGGCCATAGGGATTGATAAGATTGGTTGTATCCATGGCTGTGTTTAGGATCCATTGGACATATGTGAGGATTTAATGTGGGAGTTTAAATACACATCTTGGGTATTAAATCCCAAAATTACCAATATGTTTCATGAATTTTACCATTAGTATTGTTGGATTGGTATAAAAATGGATGTATCTGGTTTGTTATGAGGTGATCTACTTGTCAATAGGTGAAGGTAGGGAATTAGTGACCAAATGAACAATTAATAAAAAAATTATGATTATCGAGTAAAAATTGGATGATTTCATGATGGATTTCATGACCATTTTACCATAGTATCATTGATGTAATAATTCTATATGGGAGGTTGTTCATAGGCTCACATAAATCTCTCAATTCATTTATATCAAAGGGGATTTCAATGTGGATGATAATGTTAGGATTTATATTTGTGAGATATTATAACTAGGAAGGGACCCACACACTATCACTTCATATTGGTATGATTATTTTATTTATCATATATATATAATTTTATAGAGGATTATAGGTACATAGGTGCTTCTGAGATTTTTATAAAAATCTCATACTAATTTCCATTCTAGGATTTTGACACAGGTTCTTTATTGCATGGTGGGAGAATGAATCCAATATTATTAGGGATCATAATGGAAGAATATTCATGTGGTTGAGTTTTCTAGTATTAACATCCATTACAAAATAATGATGACAATTTATGAGGATATGTATATAAGGTCATGTCTATTTCCCATGTGCTGGCTAATGGCAAGTGAGGATGCATTATTGGGACTCCAACTTGTGAATGAGACTTCTTAGCAGTTGTTGTTGATTTAGAGTTAGATGGATATAAGATAGTCTTGAGAGATGTCATATTATGATTGTAGAATACGACCTCTGGTGTTTGAGGTTAGGGATCATGTTTTCTTATGTGTTTCAATGAGGATGGTACATTGGAGGATCACGAGATATGGAAAGCATTCATCGTGATATGTCTAGTTGTTTGAAATTCATGGTGTAGTTCGTCTGATATTCTATTTGTTGTCATTTTTTCAGAGGTACTATAACAGGAATGATGTTTTCCATGTATCTCATCTATTACACTATCAGATTGATTAATATCATTATTTTCATCCCATGGATGATGACATATAGTTTTATTTTTCCTTTGAAGATAATCATATATGTATCATTGATAGGAGTATAATGTAATTATTAGGATTTTCAGTTAATCTATTACATGATCTATAAAATAACAAGAGTTTATTATAAAAAACATTGGTGAGGGAGGATAATATATGTCCTCAGTGGCCTAAATTGTTCTAAAAAATCATGGCCACCCTAAAGAGCGCAATTCGATGAGGAATTTCTTTATAGAAAAATGATTATATAAACCATGGTTTTCTTATATGGAATGGATCCATTAATTTTTTGTTTTAATTTTTAATTATAGACCAATTTGAATTCCATTTATGTTTGTAGGTGTTTCATGGGCGTTTGGGGATTTTTCGTAGCCTGAAACCCTTTTTTATGGGTGAAATATGCCTGCTGGATGGTTAGTGAATATGGTGAGGGACATTCCAAACAATATGATAAATCGTAAGAGGATATGGAAGAGAGAAAGAGGAGACCGCATGATTATACAAAACAATTGAAATGGGTTGAACAACCTTGTGGTATCCACTTTAATTTGGATAGTGTATATTTTTTCAATTTCTTCATGGATAGTCAAACCATGGGAGGTAACTATGTAGGTGCCCATTTCCTACACCTAATCATCCACAGATGGTGAATGATTTATCAAATGGTGCACGTAAACATTGAAAAACAAAATATTTAGTGGATTTTTATTATTTTTCAATGTATTAAATCTATTTTTACCTATTATTTCACTTCTCCTCTATGCACAGCAACTCACCACATTAGAATAAAGAAACAAAGGCTATTCATTGAATTTAGAGATCATCTCAGTATGATCTTCGATTCATGTGTGGAATATCTCATTGGAACCAAAACGGTGAGTAATAAATTAGTTTTTAGTTTTTTCTCATTCACATGGATATTAGAATAACTATTTAGATTCATGAAAATATTACCTAAATAATTATTCTTCATATATTCTTAATTAATCTCCAGATATATGTCAAATTGGTTGTAGATACCGGATGAGAACTCTACAACCGAGTTTTGGTACGTCGTGTAACTCAAATATGATTTAAAAATAATTTCCTATGCATGAATAATTTTTAAGTAGATATTTATATCCATCATTTAAACAAATATCTTCCACTTCTTTGTTTTGAATTTGAAAAAAAAGTTATCTGCAATTCTATACAGTAAGTTATTAAGAGTCTAAATGAACCAACAAAATTTATGGTGAATAGTTACATACCCTTTTGAATATTTATATTAATATTATTATGACCCAAATTAATAGTAAATTTTATTATTATTTTATATTCTTATGTCTTTCATAAGATGACATATTGGTTAATTTTTAAATGTAATATTAAAGTAGTTATTTATTTAAAATTGTTAATTTTTGATTTACGTTTATTTTTATTTAATAATTAAATTAAAAATATTTATAAAATTATTTTATAAAAATTGTGTTCATTTTTGAATTATATACATCGAGAGATTGTTGCGGTTAATTTTGGGGATATTTCTAAAATTCAATAATTTTTTATGAATAGTGAAATATGGTAAAATACTGTATATTCAAATTATCAGTGAAATACACAATTTTTGACATCATAAGTGATCTAAGTCCATTTTTATAGAACTAAAATTACATTATTACTATTTTAGGTACTCATTAATTTATAATATTCATAGACTTGAGAAAAAGTATTATAATAATGATTAAAATAATGCAAAATATCACCTCTCATCCACTGTGAATACAACCCTCATTACCCTCTTCCTTCCACACCTATCGTGCCATGAGCCTTAATGATGTGAATACCCATATATATCCCAAGGATCTTCTCCACGTTCTGTAGCTTCTGCTCACACCAATAGTCAAAAACCAAAGGCCTTCAGAAGGATCTCAAGTAGAAGAGATCAAGATGTAAAATCCTCTTTTGTTATCATTATTTTCTTTCATCTTATGTTACTCTTTTTAATTTTCATTAGAATATGTTGGTTTATGTCATTATATATCCCCCTTAAATACAATATTTTTTAATAATTATTAGAGACCCATTTTCTTAAACAAAACATTTTTTTATATTTTAGGCGATGTCGTTAGGCAACCCAAATTTCGTAAGAGATTTCTAAACGATACTTTTATTTCAAGACTCATTTAATTCCTTTTTTCCTTTATCTCCTCTACTTGTACAATAGTCATGAATGATCCAGTATCTTAAAAAAATGTATTTCATCTTGTTTATGGAATACTGACCATTACATTTCTTTTTCTCTCCCACTTATTCAAAAAATTAAAACATCCTCTATGATGTATCGATTTACCGACATCATGGATGATGTGATTTCAATTTGATTTACATTATTCAATATTGTTCGTGAAATAATTTATATGATTGAATAGGATAAAAAATTATTTATTATATCTTATATAATGTTTTGGAATTATTTTATACAGATCTCACTAATTTATAAAACAAAATGAGTTATTTACGATCGAAGAATCACTAAAATGACTTAAAAAAATATCAATAATGGTTAAACTTATGTATCATAATAATGTCATATTTCAAAATTATAAATTGTATAATTTAAGGGAATGTAAATATCTAAATACAACTGCCTTACAATTCTCTAGTTTCACTTCCAATTAACATGAATATCCTTCATGAACCGATCATTGGAACCATGTAATGTACGCAAAAAAAACAATGAAAGGAGAAAAACAGAAATAATTAAACGGTGAAATATGTAATGAAATGATAATATAAGATATTAAAAAAGTCAATATATTTATTTACAATATTAATAATAATCTTCTAACAAATTATACATGAGGATTAAACAAGTTTAGTATAAGACAAACCCGAGGTGATGGAATTCATAACCCGATTTCCATTCATTGGGTTAAAATTCTATATCATTATTTATCTGGTATTAAAAAATATTGTACCATGAATTTTGTTTATCTTATGTTTAATTATGTTTATTTAATGTGTTTATATACATTCCATCAACTCAATAATTACTGAATTCAATTATATTAATTTAAGGGGATTTCATTTAAAATCCTCTTTTAGAATTATATTTTACAATATTCAAAAGCAATGTTTTTATGAAATTTTTCATGTTTTATGAATATGTTTGGGTTCTTGGTAAATTTATATGATGACTGGTGGGACTTATATCTCCCTCCAATGCATTTTTAGTGTTTATTTTTGTGGTCATTCATATGTTTTCCCCAATAGTATCTTCCATGGTTACAAAAATTGTAACGTAGCTATCATGGTTAAAAATTATATGGTAGCCGAGAGGGTTACAATATTATGTAAGTAATTCCCCAATATACCTTTATTGTTCTATTTATGTTCTTATGTTTTGTTTGGATATTTTTCTATTCCCATTTTTCACAATGTAAATATATATTGGTGAAAACTATGTCTTTTGGAATTGATTTCATACTTTACAGGTGTTCATGGACTATTGTGTATTTTCTTACATTCTATATCCCTTACTAAGAATTTTGTGCTCATCCCATGTTTTTAAATTATTTTCATAGGATATAAGTAAGTTTATGAAATATAAGTAAGCTGTGTTAAAGATATTTGAGACAACAAAAAATTACAATAGTGGAAGATTTTATGAGGCAACACCATCATGTTTTCAATGGATCTTTGGACCCGCTAGAGACCGAAGGATGGATTAATTCCATTAAAAAGTTATTTTATGTAATGGGTTTTATAGATAATCAAAATGTATTTCCTTCCATTTATCTTTTTGATGGTTAAGCTAAAAAGTTGTGTTCAATTGTCAAAAATATCTAGGTTAGATAGGATGTTGATTCCATAGTGGGGGATGAGATTAAAAGTATTTTCATTTAAAAATATTTTTATAAGGGGGTGAGAATTAGGATGGAGGAGAAATACCTTGAATTTAAGGAAAAGTTAGACGATTTAGTGGTAGTGTATGATGTGAAATTCACCCAACTAGCAAGGTATGTTCTAAATATTTTTCTGGATCTTACAGCAAAATCTGCAGCTTTTACTCAGTATTGAAGCTAATGTATGGAAGGGGCATGACCTCCCATGAATTCAGAAGTTATTAAGAACATTTAAGTTGTGATGAGAGGGTAGAGATGGATTTTGATGACGATCACTTAAATTTTGGAAATAAGGAGAAAAAAGGGTATATATGTAAAGTGATGTGTATGAATCATCCAATGAAATCTGATGGTATGAAAATCCAGTTTCCACTTTGAGGAATGTGTGTTAAGAAGAACACTAGAAATTATTGATTATATTGAACATATTCAAATGAGAAATCTGTTGCAAGATTTTCTTGATAAAGACTTCATTCAACCTAGAACTTCATCATGGGGTGCCCTTGTTTTTTTGTTAAAAATAATTACGGTTCCACAAGACTTTTCTTGTATTATAGAGCTTTTAATGACATTACTATTAAAAACAAGTATCATTTTCTTCATTGTGATGACTTTTTTGATCATATCTAGGGATATTAGTACTTTCTATGATATATTTGAGATTCTGATACCATTAGCTGATGTTCGAGGAGGATGACATCCTAAAAACCACATTTCATACAAGAGATGGGCATTATGAATTTTTTGTTATGATGTTTTGATTAACTAATTAAACTACTGTATTCTTGAATCTTATGAATAGAATATTTCATGAGTTTTTGGGTATGCTTATGGTTGTGTTTATTGATGACATTATGGTATTCTCTAAAAATTAATAGAGGAAATATAATCATCTAAGGGATATTTTACATACATTAATGGAAAATAAAATTTATGGAAAATTCAAAAAGTGTGATATGTGGCTATGAAAGATTTATTTTCTTGTGAACGATGAAAATAATGATGTAATAATAGTTGATCCTGGCAAAAAAAGTTGGTGATGAATCTTCATGACCTATAAATGTAACATAGATTCAATGTTTTCTTCGATTAATAGGTTATTAACTAATGTTTTTTAATAACATTGCATGATTATCTAGCCCAATAGCCATGTTATAACGAAAATGGGTTAAATTGTTTTGGTTAGTATAACATGATTTTTTTTCAGGAACTGAAGAAGAGATTGGTGAATGCTGTAGTTTTGGCCTGGCCTTCCCGAAATGGTGAGTTTTTCATCAATAGTGATTCTTCGTTGAAGGGCATGGTAGAGTTTTGATGAATACTGATCAGGTAATTACTTATACACCAAGGAAAAAAAATTCTCATGTGTTAAATTATCACATACATGAATTGGAATTGGCATTTTTGTTTTTGGTTTGAAATTTGGAGGTATTATTTATATAGAGCCAAATGTCAAATATATACTTATAATACAAGTAGGATGTATATAGTCACTCAAAAGGAATTAAAAATGATGCATAAAAAATGTCTTGAACTGATAAAGGATTATGATTTGATGATCAATTACCATCTAGGAAAATAAAAAAAATTTAGCAGATGACTTCATTTTAAAACATCATGCTTCATTAACCATGTTACGTCTGGAATAAGGTCCCTTGATTAATATTTTGATGGATTTTTTCCTAGAAGTTATTTGTGCATGAAATACCCCTATTTTGTTTCAGGTTTAAGTGAAATCATCATTTTCAGACATATTTAAGAAAGAATAAAATGAATATTGTGATCTACAGAAAAAGGTATAATTAGTTAAAATTGGAATGATTCCAAAATTTAACCATGATAATGATTATTAGTAAAGATTCAAAAAATGGTTGTGTGTGCCTTGTGATTCTTAGTTGTTGAAAGATGTGTTTTGTGAGGGTCATTGTTATTCAATTTCAGTTCTTTCTGGATGTACGATGATGTACAAAGACCTTTAGTAGTATTATTGGTGGGAAGGAAGGGAAAGAGATGTTGCATATTTTACCATGAAATGTTTGACATGTCAACATTTTAATGAAGTGTATTAGTTTCCAAAGGAGAATATTTAGCCTTTTCTAGTTCCAGAGTGGAAATAGAAGAATGTATCCCAAGAATTTAGGGTGGGAATACGTAAGACATTTTGAGGTAACAATGCAATTTGTGTTATTGTCGATCGACAGATAAAATCTACCCATTATCTTTCGATTCACGATACAATGTTGTTAGATTAGATTTCTCAATTGTAACTCAAATATATTGAAATGTTACATGGAGTTCCTCTTTCCATTTTATCTGACTGGGATCCCAAGTTCACATCTATTTTTTGGATGGTAATTCAGAAGTTGTTGGGAAGATAGTTAAATTTCATTACATCTTTTCATCCTCAATCAGATGGGTAGTCAGATCGAACAATTCAGGCATCTAAGGATATTCTTCGATCTTATTCAATTGAATACAAAGGAATTTTCGATCATCATCTTTCGTTAGTTATGTTTTCTAAAATATAATTTTTCATTCGAGTATACATATGGAACCTTTTGGGGCATTGTTTGTGAAAAAGTTTATGACTCTAGAATTTTGGGATGATGTCGGAGAATGAAAGTTGATGGGGAAAGAATTAGAAAATGATATGGTTGAGAAAGTAATGACGGTCCTTCATCACATGAGGAAAACATAGAGTAGGGAGAAAAGTTATGCAGATAAAAGAAGGAATGACCTATCTTTCAAGGTAGGCGACCATGTTTTCCTTAAAATATCTTCTTAAAAAAGTGTGATGTGTTTTTGGTAAGAAAGGAAATAAAATTCTGTGGCTCATAAGTCCTTTTGAAATCTAGAGAAAGATGGACCAGTTGCATACCAAGTCAATTTTCCTCTGAGTTTACTTCAGGTACATAATTATTTACTTGTTTCGATGTTGAGAATGTATGTTCCAGATTCAACACATTTCTTGATCCCAGAACCAGTTCAGCTAGAAAAAATATTTTCATCTGAAAAAAAACAATTTATTCTTCTTAAACAAATGAAACATGTATTGAGGAATAAGTTAATCCAGCAGGTAAATGTTTTCTGGTGAAACAACATGGTTGAATAAGAATCTTGGGAGTAAGAAAAATCTATGATGGAAAGGTATCCTCACTTGTTTAATAAGTAAATAAAATTGCAAGGTCGGAATTTCCAAAAGGTGGGTTTAATGTAAAACCCCAATTTTTTATAAATAAATATGAATGCATGAAAGTTTTTTCATGTAAATATGTAAATCCTATATTTACACATAATTTTTCCACTTAAATGTTTGGAATTTTAATAAACAATACACTAAAATTCTATTTAGTATGTTATTTGTTCTCTAATGGAAACATATTTATTTTTGATGAATTGTAACATTCCCTTTATGAATATTAATATGATTATAAATTTGAAACTAATGAATAGTAAATTGTATTATTATATTAGTTTCTTATGTCTTTACATTTTTGACATCTTGGTTAATTTTTCAATGCGACATGAAAGCAGTGATAGATTTCAAATTGAATTTTTTTTATTAATAATGAATTTTTTAAAAAATTAAATTAGTAATATTTCTAATATTATTATAAAAAATTGAGTAATTTTTAGAATTCTATATGTTCACTAGTACATAAAACGATATTTACCTCACCATTTTTTATGTCGGTTATATATAACCGATGTGATAATCTATGAAATGTGGTTTTTTACTTCGGTTATTTGATAACCAATTTAAAAAATGTGGTGATTAAATTTTTAACGTGGGTGATTTTAGTAACCGAAGTTAAAAATCGCATGCGTATCTTTTTTACATCGGTTAATTTTTAACCGACGTAAAAAACCAAAGCGTGGTGTTTTTTACGTCGGTTATTTTATAACCGACGTAAAAAAAAGGATCTAGGAATTTTTTATGTCGGTTATAAAATAACCGATGTAAAAAAAGTGGATTTGAGGCCTTTTTGATGGCAGTTATTTGATAACCGATGTAACAGAACAACCCGCAATATTTTTTAAGTTGGTTATAAAATAACCGACGTAAAAAAAACCTTATCTGATGCATTTATAACATCGGTTATTATAATAACTGACGTTATATATGTAATAAAAATGGTTTATAATGTCAGTTATTAAATAACCGATGTTATAAAACATTTAAAAAATTAACACACCCCGTAGATAGTCATTTATGATTTTCTGATCGAGAGTCTGGCAACCCGTCTCTCTCGCACTATAAACCCTAATCGACTCGCCAATCTCGTTGTGTTAAACTCATTTTTTCCATCATCATTTATCATCATTACTATCCTCGGATCTATCAACTCAACTGCAACACTCAGGTAAGCCTCCCACGACTTTATTTCATTAGTTTTTATTTCCGGATAGTCTATATTTACATTTTGTGATTTGTTTTGATTAAACCAGGTAAGATTATTCGATTTAGAACCCTCTTGCCTTGTTTTTCCATCATCATCTAATTTATTATCCCCAGATCTATAAGATTGACTCGCAATATTCACGTAAGCCTCACCTACTTCTATTTAGTTTCTTTTTGTTTCGTGAATGCCCGACATTGATGGTAATTTTTGTTGTCATTGAAAACTAATGATCTCATTCACATATATTACTGCAATTTATATGTAAAAAATTGTGATACACCCACTTCGAATACCTGTGTGATTTATTTTATATGTATATATATGATTTTTCATGGTGAAATGTTTGTTTTGGATCCTTGGTTGTTTCTATTTTTGGTATCACTTTTTGTTGTTTTATAATCTATTTGCGTCACTTATTTTCATGGATTATTATAAGTCTTCATATACTATTAAAAACCGATTCATTGCACAATAGAGAATTTTTTACTAGTAGGAGATACAATTCGTGGTTCTCATTTTGAATAATGGCATGATACCAAAAATAGTAGCTCGAGATTAAAATCTATATATATGCCAAAACTAGTAGCTTCAGCTTAAAATCCCATGGTTTTGGGGGGATGTCAAGAGGTTTGGGGGCTGTCTAGGTGGTTGGGGGCTCTCCAGGGAGTCCATGGAGGTTTGGGGGGGACAGTACATGGGTGTGTGTGTGGGGGGGGGGGTCCAAGGGGTGGGTGGGCTGTCCAAGGGGGTGGGTGGGGGGGCTGTCAAGGGGGTGGGGCCTGTCCAGAGGGTTTGGGTGGTTTTCTGATGGGTGGGGGGCGATCTAGAGGGTTAGGGGTCCCGGGGGGGTGTCCAAGGGGGTAGGGGGTGGGGGTGGTGTTCAAGAGGGGTGGGGTGTGAGGTCTAGAGGGGTGGGGGATGTCCAGGGGGTGGGGGATATCCAGAGGGTTGGAGGGTGTCCAGGGTGGTGTCCAAGGGGTAGAGGGTGGGGGTGGTGTCCAGGATGGGTTGGGGTGCTGTCTAGAGGGGTGGGGGCTGTCCAGGGGGGGTGTCCATGAGGGTAGGGGGTGGGGGTGGTGTCCAGGAGGGGCGGGGGTGCTGTCTAGAGGGTGGGGGCAATCCAGGGGGTGAGGGCTATCCAGAGGGTTGGGGGTGTCAAGGGGGGTGTCCAAGTGGGTGGGTGGGTGTGTGTGTGTGGGGGGGGGGGTGTCCAAGGGGATGAGGGGCCTGTCTAGATGGTTTGGGGGGTTGTCCGGGGGTGTTCAGATGGTTGGGGGTGTCTAGGGGGTGTCCAAGGGGGTGGGTCGGCGTGGGGGGTTGTCTAAGTGGGTGGGGGCCTGTCCAGAGGGTTTTGGGGGTTGTCTAAGCGGTGGGGGGATTTCCAGAGGGTCGGGGGTGTCCAGGGGTTGTCCAAGGGGGTAGGGGGTGGGGTGGTGTCCAGGAGGGTGGGGTGCTATCTAGAGGGGCGGGGGGCTGTCCAGGGGGTGGGGGATATCCATAGGGTTGGGGGTGTCCATGGGGTGTCCAAGAAGTTAGGGGTGGGGGTGGTGTCTAGGAGGGGTGGGGGTTCTTTTGAGAGGGGTGGGGGCTGTCCAGGGGGGGGGCTGTACAGAGGGTTGGGGGGTCTCCAAGGGGGTATGGGGTGGGGGTGGTGTCCAGGAAGGGTGGGGGTGATGTCTAGAGGGGTGGGGTGATGTCCAGGGGGTTTCCAAGGGGGTGGGGTGGGGGTGGTGTCCATGAGGGGTGGGGGTTCTTTCTAGCTGGGTGGTGGGCTGTCTAGGGGGTGGGGGTGTCCAGGAGGGGTGGGGGGGGGGCTGTCCAAGGGTGTAGTGGTGTCCATGGGGTTTCCAAGGGGGTGGGGGATAGTGTCCAGGGGGTGGGGGATGTACAAGGGGTGGTGGGGTCCAGGGGGTGTCCAAGGGGGTGGGGGATAAGTTTCATTTAGGATTGACTACTGCATCGTGGTTTCTGAGATTATGACATGATGATTGTGCCGTGATGATTGACTTTACATTGTGATTTTCTCCATCTGAATTTTTATTTTAAATTCAATTTGATTCTCAGGTTTACTCAATTTTCTCTAATTTTCTATAAACCACTATAGGCCCCATGGTTTTCATTGTTTCAATGGAATTTAAAACTGTTATATCTAACTATATATATATTTTAAATAATATTCAAGAATATTTTTTTAATAAGCATAGATTTGTTTTATATTTCAAAATTGTTTTCCATTTAAATTATGATTTTTTTCATATAAACATATAATTGTATTATCTTAAAAATATATATATTTTTTATATTTGTTATAGTTAATAATGATTTGATGTTGGATTATGGCACATCGAAGGACCAATGAATATGAGGAAGGTGTTGATGCCTTTTTGGAATTTTCTAAATGAAATGTTCCATGTAGTGACATTTTTTTCTTTCCATTCCTGAAATGTTTGAATATAAAGAAGATGAAAAGTAAAGAGATAAAATATCATTTGATTTGTCATGGTTTTAATCCGAGTTACAGCCCTTGTATTTGGCATTGTGAAACTGGACAGAATTTCACTGATGATGAAGATTTGCAAGATGGAAACTCTGTTGGAATTGAAGAAACGATTCATGGTATTGTAGCAGAACAAATTGAGATAGAACCGACAGTTGTGCATCTATATGGTGATGCTGAAAAACCATTATATCCTGGTTGTACATATTTTATGAATTTTTCAGTGGTGTTAAGATTGATTAACCTAAACGCGAAACAAGGATGGAGTGACCGAAGTTTTACAGAGCTGCTACAATTAATGAAAGAAATTCCTCCAAAAGATAATGATATTCATGATTCACATTATAAGGCCAAGAAATTATTATTCCCAATGGGTTTGGGATACAAAAAAATACATGCATGTACGAATGACTGCATTATATATAGGATGGAATATGAATTTCTGTCAAACTTTCCTAAATGTGGGACATCCCGGTATAAGGTGAAAGAAAAATTATATGCTGATGTAGAGATTACAAAGATCCCTTCAAAGGTATTTTGGTATCTTATTATAATTCATCATTTCAAACGTTTATTTTCTAATTCACATGATGCAAAAAATGATAAGATGGCATGCTGATGAGTGGGTATGTGATGAAAAAATACATCATCCAGCTGATTGTCCACAATGGAAGAAAATTGATGCACATTATTCAACATTTGGAAATGAAATTAGAAATCTCAGACTAGGGTTGTGCATGGATTGAATGAATCCATACCGAACCCTCAGTAGCACACATATTTCATGGCCAGTTTCATTGTTAATTTACAACCTATCTCTTGATGTTTGAATGAAGCACAAATACGTCATGTTGAGTATAACAATCTCTGGTCCAAAGAAACCTGACAATGATATTGATGTTTACCTATCACCATTGATTGATGATTTGAAACTGTTATGGGCTGATGGTAATGGGGTTTTTGATTCTTATAAAATGGAATATTTTCAACTGCATGCAGTGCTTCTGTTCACTATAAATGACTTCATAGCGTATGTAAATTTGTCTGGATATAGTGTTAAATGGAATAAATCATGTCCAATTTGTGAACAACAGACGTCATGTTGTCATTTGCATCATGGGAGGAAAACAGTGTACATGGGTCATCGAATGTTTTTGCCTATGAATCACCCTTATAGATGACTAAAAAAGGCATTCAATGAATCAAAAGAATTTGATACGACTCCAAAATTATTATCCCCTGATCATTATTTTGATAGGGTGAAAAACCATGATGTGACATTGGAAAAGTCACAGAAATCTGGTAATGAAAGACATATATGGATCAAAAGGTCAATATTTTTTGAGATACCATATTGGAGGTATCATGAAGATAAACAAAATATTGATGTAATGCATGTGGAGAAGAATATATGTGATTGTTGGATTGGAACATTGTTAGATATTAAAGGAAAGACAATAGATGGGTTAAATGCAAGATTAGACTTACTATCAATGGGAATACTTTTGGAGTTAGCTCCCACCCCTAAAGGAAGACGAACATTTCTTCCCCCAACTTGTCATACATTATCGAAGAGGGAGAAAATTAGATTTCTTCAGTGTCTTCATGATATCAAAGTGCCTCAAGGTTAATCTTCAAATGTAAAAAATTTTGTCTCATTGAAGGACTTAAAGTTGATAGGTATGAAATCACATGATTGTCACATCATGATGCAACAAATTCTACCAGTTTCATTGTGTGGAATATTTCCCATCCATGTTAGAAAGACTATAATGAAGTTGTGTTATTTTTTCAATTAATTTTGTAACAAGGAGATTGATGTGAATGCTTTGAACATTTTGGAAAAGGATGCAATTTTTATACTTTTTCAATTAGAAATGTATTTTCCTCCAACTTATTTTTATATAATGGTGCATCTAATGATTCATCTGGTTCGAGAAATAAAGCATTGTGGACCTGTATATCTTCATTGGATGTATCCTTTTGAAAGATATATGAAAATTTTAAAGGCGTATGTTAAAAATCCATATCGACCTAAAGCCTCCATTATTGAAAAGTATACTTTTGAGGAGGATGAAGAGTTTTTTATGAGCTACATGGTTGCGGCACAACACATAGGTTTTCCTCCATCTCGCCATGAATGAGTTAATAATGAGGGAAAGGGGATTCGTGGCTTGAAAGTCAAATCATTGTCAGCTGAACAGATGAAGAAGTTAGAATCATACATCTTGAATAACATATCTGATTCTCAACCATATATCACATTGCATATTAATGAGTTGAAATAATGTCATCCAAAGAAGAAAGAAGTGTGGATTTCGAATGAGCACTACAAAACTTTTTTTTATGGTTTAAAAAGACCTTGCTTGGTAGATCAGATGTATCAAAGACATTAAAATGGATAGTGGGTGTTCAATGTTTAAATGTGATAACATGGTCCAGTTATGACATTAATGGCTATACATTTCATACAAAAGTTGAGGAAAACAGAAGTGCAGTTCAGAATAGTGGTGTATTGGTGTTTGCAGAAGAAATTCATTTTTCGAGTTCTAAAGAGATGATATATGGGAGGTTGATAACTTTAAAATTAAATTTCATGTTTTTAAATATAAATGGTTTATCGGTAACAAAAGTGTCATACATGATGAATTAGGAATGACACTTTTTAATCTGAATATATTGGAAGACACGACTGATTCTTTTATAATGGAATCACATGAAAAAAAATTCTATGTAGTAGATCAATCTGATATGCAGTGGGATGTTGTTTTAAAAGGGAAAAAACAATATGTTGGTGAGGATGAACATGATGAAGATGCTAATTTATGTGAGATCCCTACTTCCATGGAAATATTAATAGAACATAATGATGACCATGTTGAATACATGGTTTGTGCCATAAGGAATGATCACAATGAAGTAATTTGGGAAAAAAATCCATTTGTACAGTCCTAAAATTACAGGTAACATATTTTTATTTCTTATTTACATTTATTTTTTTCATAAAATGTTTGATATTGTATGTTTTTTATTTATTAAAACATGTATTAAAACAACATAAGTATATGTTTTTGTTTGTTTTATGATTGTTTATTTTACTTTATCATGTTTACCATTACATGAATTATATATCTATTATTTTTGTTCAGTGACAATTATGTTACCATGTTTACCGGGTTTACCATATTTACCATGTTTGCCATTTTTACCATCTTGACCATGTTGACCATCATTACCATTGTTTAACATGATTACCATATTACCAGTGTTTACTATTACGTAACATATTACACTTTTCTATTTTCTGATTAAAGTAGTATTAAAATATTTGAATTTGTATATTTAGGAAGTAACTTTTGTTTTTTTTGATTTGACGGATAATGACATATCATTCATTTGATCAACACCATGATTATGGAGAAGAGCATATTGGTCATAGCTCTGGGGAGGAATATTCACATGCTCCTCTTGATTTTCCCCAATGTTCCTCATGTGTTCCTATTACGACAAAGAATTCAAACGTTGGTAAATGTGGGTGCACACGTTTACCAATATTAGAACTTTCCCATATGTAGGATCATATGATACTAACTGAGTTTGATGATGATGATATTATTAGAGGTCCAAATGGAAAATATTTTTTGAGTTTTGTAGCAACTCAGGCTAAGAGAAAAGTAAGCATTTTGTATGATGACTGGAGAAGTGTGGATAAAGCGATAATCTCTCAGTTGTGGGAGACGATTTTGGTAAGATATTTTGCTATTGTTTGACTATTCATTAAATGTTTCTATTATATATAATATATTTAACCTCATATTTATCAGATGATATTTGATATTCCTGACACTGGTGGAGTCAGGAAGAAATGCTTGTTTTTGGCTGCCAGGAGATTGAGGGATTTCAAATCAACCCTCTCAACTGATTTCATTTATGTTCATAGGATTCATGAAAATCCATGTCATATATATCCTTTTATATATGAAGACACATAGATCTAGTTTTTTGAAAGTACAAGAAAAGATTCATTTCTGGTAAGGGCAATGTAAACTTTTATAAGCATTCTTATATAAATGATCTTATTAATGTTTTGTTATTGATTTCGAATTCTTAATTTACAGCAAACAAGGAATGCTCATCAGGAGATCCAATCTAAAAATCTATACACTCATAGTTTATCTCGGAAACGGTATGCATTTTTGGAAGAACAAATTATGGCTGAAAAATTTCAACAACTAAGAGATGAGTCTTCAAGCTCTGGAGAGGTGGCCCCTCTATCCCATCCATATAGACATGAAAAATGTAAGAGAGCTTGAAAGGGAAAAAATGGAAATATCTTTTGGAATAATTGAGAACCATAGCTGAGAGGATTGTAAGATATCTATTTTATTTCTTTAAGTTAACTATTTTCTTCATATAATTTCAATCATTACAGAAAAGTTCAATTAATTAATACAGGACTCTCTTGAGGAGCAGTGTTCACAGGGAGCATTTACAGCTACTAGGAGGGAAGATATTTTATCTGTAGCATTGGGAAATCTAGAACATCCTGGCCGTGTAAGATGATATCTGGCAGGTGTATCAGTAATAATAGTGTTTCCACATTCTTCAACTTCTTACGTTGAAGGGGTTTATAAAAAAATAGAATCCTTGGAGGTTTAAGTTCATAATATTAATGCAATGATAGAGGAAAAGATTAGAGTGTCGGTACAATCTATGTTTGCAGACATGCAAAGACAATTTCAGATGTAGATCCCACTCCACCACCTCCCCCAGTAGACCCCATTATTTATCCTCCACCACCTCCAGTAGCTCCCACTCCCCCACCTCAGCCTACAGACTCCATTTTTTATCCTACTCCTCCATCGCAGCTTCCTACTTATTGCGAGTTTTATGTTGATGATCGTAAACATCATATAGTTGCATATGGGTTGGTATATTTTATAGGAGATACAATTCATCATCAACAATTAGAGGTAGAGAATTAGAGGTTCACTGTATAGGATATTATTGATAGAACAACTCGAGTAACATTACCTACAGATGAGGTGACGACAGTTGGACATAGTATCGGCCATTTTTTAATTTGTCCATCCAGACTTCTTCAACTCATTACCATAGAGGTATGAATGTTATATATTTTATTTTATTTTTTTAATAAATTTTTTTTATCTTTTGGAAACTAATATATTTTTCTATTTATTTTTACAGGAATACATCAAAGGTAAAGAAATAATGTATAGAAAACAACAAAGAAAAATCGCTATGACATCAGATATAGATTCTAGTAGTCTTGAAATATTTTCATGATATTCAAATTTTTTGGCGGTTCATTATGAGTTTCCAATGGAATACCATGTTTGTGGATGTGAAATAAGTGTGGGGATTATGAAAACTGATATCATGGATCTTGTTAATGGAGATAAGTTGGGCATCAACGTGGTGGAAATATTTTCCATGTAAGTCTTAACACCTTATCCCTACATTATATATATATGAAAAATGCATACTTATATCTGTTTTGTATTATGTATCTTTATAAAATTTGTGAATGGAATGAGCTGATAGATGTATATGGATTCATGGACCCACAATTGATTTCCTCTGAAGCATGTGCATTGGATGAGTAAAAAGGAATACTTTATATTGCTGAAAGACTTGAAAATAATATAGTCAGCCAATGTGGGATAATGCCTTTTTGTGAGAGGTATGAAACACAACTCTCACAACGAGTTCATTATATTTTAACATAAAAACCACTAACGTTAAATTTCCTTTTATTAGTGATCATTGGATGTTAGGGGTTTTTTTCCCAAGGGAGAAATCACTTTATTGGATATGCTTTGTCCATGATGATGTGCGGGAAAGTTTTAAGAATATATTGGAAAAGTATGTTTCACTTTCTCAATAGTTTTATATAATATAATGAATTTTAAATTTACCCCATTCATATTATTTTCTAAGAGGGCATGGGACTACTTTGAAAAAAACCCAAAGAAAAGGAGTGTAAAGATCAAATATGTAAATGCGATGGTAAATATCCATTTATAATTTTTACTTTTTTATTTATTACATATAAATAATTTATTTGATTTACACTAATTCAAACAGAATTGTGATGAACAACAAGACTTCATCGAATACGGATATTATATGTTAATATTTATGTATGAAATATTAATAACTGGGACAATTGTGAATTTTGAACTAGTAATATTTCTTCTTAAAAATTTCCATAATATTTCAATTTGATTTATTAATTATACACATTAACTACTATCTTTTTGATTTGTTAGTTTTTTGTTGACCCTCACCCCTATACTGCTGAAGACATAAAACACTTACAAGTGGAGTGGTCAAATTTTTTTACAGGTTTGATTGAATTTTAGTTGTTTGTAATATAAAATGTAATTTTGAATAATGTCATTGTAAATGTGTATTTGGTAGTCGTTTAGGTTGGATTTAGTTCTTTTTGAAGTTGACAGTGTCAGTTTTGAATGTTATATATGTGAATGTTTAATTTTTCTATACTTCTTGTTTTGGTCTACTTATGATGGTATTTCTAGTATGGATTTTGGTCATGAGGAGGAGGGGTTAAAAGGGTGTGGGGTGGTGTTTAGTGGGTTTGGGGGTGTCCTGGGGTCTGGGAGGGATGTCCGGTGGGGTGGGGGCAGTCCAGGGGGGGGGGGGGGTGGGAGCGTTTCTAGGAGGGTGGAAGGGCTGTATAGGGGATTTGGAGGCTGTCCAGGGGGTGTCCAGGGGTGTGGGGGTGTCTTCTGGGTGAGGGGGTTTTCTAGGGGGTTTCTAGTGGGAGGGGGGGTCCAGGGTGTCCATAGGGATGGGGGGCAGTCCAGGGGTGTGGTGGGGGCTGTCTAGTGTGTTGAGGGGGTTATGGTCTATTTTTTGTAACTTTTTTGTCTGTTTAAATGTTGTGGGAGGGTTTTCTATTGATGTGGGAGTGTTGTACATGGGGTGGGGGTCTACAGGAGGGTGTTGGGATGACCAGGAGGTGGTGGTGATGTCCAGGGGTGTAGGGGGAGAGTGTTTAGGGGTGTAGTGGGGGCAGTCTAGTGGGGTGAGGGTGGTCTGGTTTGTTTTCTGTAACTTTTTGGTCTATTTTAGGGGTGTGGGAGGGTTGTACATGGGTGTAGAAGTGCTTTCCTGGAGGCGGGGGTATACATGAGGGTGTGGGGTTGTCCAGTGGTGTTTGGGGCTATCCAGGGGGTTGGGGGCAGTCTAGGGGTATGGTGGGAATATAATGGGGTAGGGGAGGGTTTTACAGGGTGTGGGGGGTATACATGAGGGTGGGGGGTTGTCCCGGGGTGTTTGGGGCTGTCCAGGGGGTCAGGGGGAAGTCCAGGGGTGTGGTGGGGGCTGTCAAGTGGGGTGAGGGGTATCATTTCAGGAGGGTGGGGGGTTGTCTCGGGGTGTTTGGGGATGTCCTGGGGGTCGGGGGGCCGTCCGAGGGTGTGGTGGGGGCTGTCAATTTGGTGAATGGGTTCTGTTCATTTGGTAGTGTGAGTGTAGTGGGGGGGGGGCAGTTTTCCCAGGGTGTTTGGGGATTTTTTAGGGAGTTTGGGGCTGTCCATGGGGTCTGGGGGTAGTCCAGGGGTGTGATGGGGGCCGTCAGGTGGGGTAGTTTTATATGTTATCAATGTAAATACTTAATTTTGCATTAGTAATTGTTTTGATATACTTCTGTTTTTTGGTACGAATTATTGATTTGGTTTCTGGTTGGTTCTGAGGGAGAGCAGAGGACTGCCTTAGATTTTTTTTTAAAAAAATTGTCTTCCATGTCGGTTATTTTATAACTGACGTGATAAAGAAATCGGGAATGGTTTATCACGTCGGTTATTTTAATAACCGACATGATAAACACTTGTGGAATAGTTTATCATGTCTGTTATCTAATAATAGACTTGATAAAAGGCATGGTAAATGGTTTATCACGTCGGTTATTCAATAACCGACGTGATAAAAGGTCTTGGAAATGGTTTATCATGTAGGTTATTTAATAACCGATGTGATAAACCCCAGTGGACTGGTTTAGCACATTGGTTATTATATAACTGACCTGATAAAAGGCCTGGGAAATGGTTTATCATGTCGGTTATTTAATAACCGACGTCATAAACCCCCCAGACTGGTTTAGCACATCAGTTATTATATAACTGACGTGATAAACCACTTCACAGGGGTTTATCATGTCTGTTATTTAATAACCGACGTGATAAAAATCCCCCGAACAGGTTTATGACATCGATTATTTAATAACTGACATGATAAACCCCCCAGGTTTATAACATTGGTTATTATATAACGGACGTTAACCCCCCCACCCCCTAGTTCTTTTCACGGTGGTTATTAATTAACAGACGTGATAAAAACCGCGATGTTATTTTTTTATGTTGGTTTTTAAATAAGCGATGTAAAAAAAGATATTTATAACGTCATTCGTATTAACGTCAGCTAAAAACCGATGTCAAAATTGAAAAATAACCTACGTAAACAGCGTTTTCTGTACCAGTGGTTGAATAATGGATACAGTGACTTTTTGGGATTTTTCTGAAATTATTGAACTTTTGAAGAATTTTGAAATATGGTAAAATATAGTATATTCAAATTATCAATTATATACACTATTTATGAAATCATAATTGATTTAAGAACACTTCGTTAGAACTCAAATACCATTATTACATGTTTGGGGTAACATTAAAATTTATTATTTTTTGTCTTGAGAAAAAAATATGATAATGTTTAAAATAAATAATATACCTCCTATCCTCCACTATAAATACCACCCTCATTCCCCTCTTACTTCCACACCTATCAAGACTTGAGACTTATCTATGTTATGAACTCTACTCCTACCAAGACACCTTCTGACATCCTAGATTTTCTATTCCCTCCAAAAGGCCAAAACAAAAGGCCTTAAGAAGGATCTTAATGAAAAGAGATCAAGTGGTAAACCCAATCTCTAGTTTCCTTCCTTTTAAATGATTTTATGTAATTATTTTTAATTTACTCTGGATTATGATTAGATATTTCTCTAAGTGACCCCATACTGCCCATATTATGTAATAATAATGATATACCACTTTTATTTCATCAAAATATTTTATAAAATTTAAAGAAATGTTGTTAGGCAGCAAATTTTTTGAAAGGGATGTCTCAACTTTTATATTATTTTGAGATTACTTTATTTATTTTTAAATTCCATACTCCTCATATAAAAGAGTTATTAATGATCTAGTATCTCAAATATTATTTATTTCATCATTTTATGGATTAATAATTATTAAATTTCTTCTCTCCTCCCACTTATTTGAGAAAATAAAACATCATTTGTGATGTGTCTATTTACCAACATCGTGGATGATGTGATTTCAATTTCATTTAATTTCTTCATGAATGGTCATGAAACCATTTATATTGATGAATCAGAATAATTTTTTTTTATTATATCTTATATAAGGTTCTGGAAAAATTTCATTCACATGTAATTAATTTATCAAAATGAAATGAGTTTTTTACGAACGAAGAATGAGAAAAAGGACCTAAACAAATATCAATACTGTTTTAACATATAAATCATCCTCTTATCAGAATTCATAATGATAAATGGTATAATTTATGATTCTAGAAATATTTAAATACCACTTCATTCCAATTATTTATTTTGACTTCTAGTCAGCAAGAATATCCATCATGAACCGATCATCGGAACAATGTAAAGAACGCACCCAAAACAATGCAATAAACAAAATAAGAAATATTAAGTAGTGAAATGATGTAATGAAATTATCATATAAGATATTATAAACTTGAATATGTGTCTTTAAGATTTTAATAACACTCTTTTAACCATTATACAGGATGATAAAACATGTTTTAATTATAACAAAACCAATTGTAATGGAATTCTTGACCTGATTTTGATTCATTTGGTTAACATTATACTTCATTATTTATGTGGTATTAAAATTGTTTGTGAGATGAGTTTGGATTATTTTATTTTTAATTATTCGGATTTAAATTATGTATACATATTTCATCATCTCTATTAAGTCACATTTCAATTTTATTATTTTTGTTAGGGGCTTTTCTTTTAAAATCCTTTTTTAATATTCTTTATTAAAAAATTCATAAGCAAGGTATTTATGAAATTTTTGATGCTTTAGGATTATGTTCTTCTTATTGGGAATTTTTTATTATTAAGGTTTAGAGCTATATATCCATTCAATTCATTGTGTATGTGTATATTGGGGGTCAGCCGTATTTCTCTATTTATGTTCTTATGTTTTGTGTGGGTCTTGTAAAATTCTCATGTTTCAAAATGTATGTATATATAGGTGACATGTCGTTATTTTGGAAATTATTTCATACGTTAAATGTTTTCATGATCTAATGTGTTCTTTCCTTTTTTTATATCTCTTACTGATATTTTTGTTCTCTTACCATGTTTTAAAATGATTTTCTCAAGTTATAAGGATGTGTAAGAGAATGAAAGAAGCCATATTAAATGTTAGTGAATTTTTAAAAATTCACATCTTTTTTGAAATGTTTATTACATTGGACAAAATGAATTATGTTTTTATGATATACAATATGTAGTAATGTGTAATGTTATGAATGTATTATGATTCTATTCTCAAAAGATCTAAACATGAAATGAACCTCAATGGGAACCGATTTGATTTTTTGACTAAATTCAGTATTATGTAATGTTATAAGTCTGATTAACTATAGGTGGTATATACATTTTACATTAGTTTTGATTCTTTACTAGGATCCCTTTAATTGTGCCACCCGTGGACATTCAATTCCATCCCAAAAGAAGAAATTTTTTATTAAGTTAGATGTAATTTCACATGTTTGGGATCCCCATATGGTCATTTGTGATGAGATGGTTCTTGTTTCCCGATCCATGGACACCCATGGGATGGTCCTTATTAATTTACCTAGTTTAAACCATGTTAATCCTTTGATGGATTGAGTTGATACATGCATCAATAAATAGATCCCCTAATTGAAGAATTAAATTAAATGAGATGTTTAGGGGAGGGGTCTAACCCAGTTTCTTGTGATAACATATAGATTTTTAATTTATTAATGGTTGAATTGTGAATTGTTTTGTTAAATGTATGGTATACTAATTATTTAATTTTTTATTTGAAATAAGATATGTGAATGTGTATACTCATGAAGGGTAATTTAATATGAAAGGAACAACGACTGAGTATAATCATGAAATGGAATGATTAATGGTTTTTATATTACATGAATGTTATTACTTGGATCTTATTGTGGTATTGGTTGCATTATATATATTATTATCCTTTGGTCTTGATATTGGGGGATTCCTTAGGCATTTCTAACCCTTGGATATAAATTTCATAGAATCATTCTTGACATGTTCAGTACGACATGCTCCTAGATCTATAATCAGTGTCTAACTATGATTCCATTGAGATTCTCTTAGGACTCGTGGAGGATATCATGGTCATCTACAACATTGATCTAGGCCATCATGGTATGCCACCTTGATATACAACACAACCATCCGAAATATGATATTCATTATTGAACAACTCAACATGGATGTTTTGACAGTTCATGTTTTATTGAATGGTCATGGTTGACATGAAATCAATGGAAGTATGTATAATACATATTGGTTAATCTTTTTTATGTATTATATTCATGGTTAGAAGCCTGAAACTACTTCTACATGTTTCCTTGAGAGGGAATTTTTTTATTACATGCATTTATTATTTTACAAGCCATAGGCATCATCACATTTATAAAGTGTTTTCTAGTTTACCTTCACATTGTTAGATTTTTATATTGTGTATTGCAAACTTTTATAGACATTTGTGTGGTTAAACATTGGTATTTTATCCCAAACCTTATTCGTCCCACCTCTGGGTACTCGTAGAAACATTTTTGAGGTTGGTTGAGACATGAAGTGTGCCCATAGTTCGGGGGTAGAAATTATAAAATTCATAAGTGAAGCATTGCAAAAGCTCTCGCTGAGGCTCAGGATGATATTCAGGGATAACCCATTTTCTTAATCTAGGTGTCTTGATTACATATTTTGTATTTTTCTGCTATGGTCATTTTCTGTGTTCTTTGTAAGACACAAAACATGTATCATCATGGTATATGGTATTCCATCATGGTATTTTTATCTATTCTTATAGTTAATCTATTTTATGAGTTTCATTACTTGATATTCAACTTGTTTGTTATTTTATTACTATCATGCTACACTTTGTTTATGGGGGAATAGTTTTCTCACTAGAACACTTATGACATAACTACTTTTTAGTAGCCTCTGAAATTTCGGGATATGTGAATGAGGCCATGTGATCAATAGGGCTCGGGGAATCATTCCGTGGGATCTGGGTCCATGATTTTATAGTTATATGGTTAACCATTTCTGGAATGGTTTTTGTTAAACTACATATAAGGTTTTAAATATTAAAGTGTTTTCTGACCATTTGTGGATTTAATCATGTTGGATAATATATATCATCCTATTTAATGTGTTATCTAAAGTCATATAAAATCTCCTTTAATTCAATTTATGGATCACAAGTTTTGATAATACACTATGGAAGAAAAATTCACCTCCATTTCTAGGATGAAGGGATGAAGTTGAAAATTATTCAAAGAACATCGATTTTAGAGGTTGTCCTAAAATCATGTAATTATATCTTTCATGAAAACTGTTTAGCTTTAGGAATATGGATCATGAAATGAAATTATGTCCTATCATCATCATTTTATATGATATCAATGAACTCTTCAATAATTATTCTATTTATAGTTTCATGGTTTCTAACATTCTCTAGATCACCCATATTATTGTAATCAGTGATCATTATTGATCTCTATGATTTTTTACAATTTCCTTCATTTTCCATGTTTTCACATTCCTCCAATGTTATCCCATGGGGAAACATATTTATTAGTTATATTGGGTAACTATTATGTATCACAAATTCCATTATTAAATCATATTTTGGTAATAATATTTATGATTTTAATTTCAATTAATTTATATTTTAGGTATTAAACCATTGAAATGTTTGTGGAATATCGAGGGTGAAATTAATATAAATGGGGGTAGAGTGTAAAACCACATCATTTTGTGAACTATTTTTTTCAATTTCATGTAATATTTTTGATATTTCTCATTTCAAACAAAACTAAATATATCATTGATTATATGATGTCTCTATAATTGTCTTTTGTTATATGAAAAACTAAAATAATATTGTGCTACATGAAAACCATTGATTAGTTTGAGGTACATAAAACAATATGTAATAAATTAATTACAGAAAATATTTTTTCCCATCGAATGTTTTTTTTACACAAAATTTTATGTTTTACTGATCTAAAAAATAATATTTATATTTAATTAGAAACGTTTTATCATTACCACCAATCCATTGAAATAGATTTTACGAAAAAGATTCACTAAATTATGAAAAGTTTAATTAGAAATGAACACAAAATTAATTTTTTGTTAATTATTAATTATAAATTAATGTAATACTTACTTGAACATAATTAAATTAATTTTATAAGAAGACAATTTTTCTAGGGTCAAACACACATTTATAAAAATAAATTAAACAGTCCACTTTTGATTACTTTTTTCAACATACATTTATAATATATATTGATTCAATATTTTTGATACTCATATTATTTATCTAAAATATAACACCCCAAGATTCCATGGTTTGTTTCTCTTTTAATAATACAATAGATAGAATTGTATGCAACATAGAGTTCTATCACACCACGACCAGTCAAACTAGCCATTATGAATTGTAATACCCAGTTTTTGAAATATTATAAATTTTATTTTTCAAAATGGACATAATTTTTGATTTTGGAATATCAATGTTAACATTGGATGAATTTTTGGTATTTTTCAGAATACATTCAATTTTTTTATTATTAGTGATAAATATTGCATTATTGTTTAAAACATAAATTTATTTAAATAATTAATATTTATATTTAAATTTATTTGAATGAAAAAATAGATACATAATACCTATTTTAGTCCAATGTAATTCATTGGTTTCTTAATAAAATAAGAATCGATATATTAAATTTTTTTGAACTTTTTAATGTCTTCAAACCACATTCTAGGAACATTTGAAAATTTGCATAAAATGTAATTTTTTCTGCTTTACTGAATCGAATATCAAATATTTGAGAGACACAGTTGACATATGTATGTAAAAATTTGTTCAATAGGATGAAATATTTATTTGGTGAAGAGTAACTTTTGATTTTAATTTACCACTTTTAAAAGAAAATAGGGTAATCAAAGGTAAAAATGATATTATAATTATACTATCACATGTACTAATTCTATAGGATATGTTTATTTCGACCTAAATCATAATTTTGAAAAAAATAGGAACCTTTTTATCAAAATGGATTAGATTGGGACATTTATTATATTTTATTTAAAGAATACATAAAAGTGTTATATTCAAATATTAATAGATAAAACATTTTTAACATAGGGTGATACATAAGATCAATTCAACTATAAATATTTATTATAAATATAGAAATATTTTCTAAATATTGGTATCTTATTTATATTTTTTAGTTATTAAATAATAAAATTTATTTACATCACAATGATGATGTAGTAATTAAATTATTAATGAATGATTAAAATAATTGATATTATATATATCAAAATAAACGTAAATTGAGACATTTGAAGAAATAAAATATTTTTATAGGATAATATGACATGTTAATATTGATTTAATTTATTTTTTTCAAAGTAATAATGTTTTTTGATCTTTCATAATAACTAAATACTAAGTAGTGTCAAAATTGACATAAAAGAGATTTTAAAACAAATAGTATATTATTAAATGGTATAATATTCCTAAAAATATAAGGTTCATACAAAGTACATAAATAATGATATATATGTCATTAATGAACCAATTGAGATTTGATTGCCATTTTACAGAATTTTAATAAACCATGTAATATAAAAATACCAAAATGCATTGTAAAAGATTAACTATTTAACTGAGAAATAAATATAAAAGATAATATTAATAAGTTGACATAAATATTCATAAAACCAATTGGTTGTGATACTTTAGACCCATAAAAACCTTATCCTAGAAATAAATCCATTTGGAGACATTATAAATCAAATATTTTTTATAATAATATAATATTTAATGATTTTTCTAAAGTGACCATCACCTCTACTATAAAAGTGTACTAATCCTTATCTCAAAATAACACATATAAATCAATTTGACTCAGCCAAACCCTATTAAAATATCCTCAAAACAACCCTAACTTAATCCTAGAGGCCTTACATTGATCATAAATTCATGCTAAGGATCAAATGTGATCAAATAAAAAAGAGTCACCTGAAGAAAAGGTAATTATTTCATCACCTCTTTCAATGTTCTTTTTTTCTTCCACTTCCACATTCTATGATGTTTCCAAAACAAAATAATGAATCAATTACTTTATATTTTTATGTTATTATAAATATTTTACAACCATTTTCATTATTTTATCCATCCTTTGAATAAAAAAATCAACATACGAGCATACGTATGGCTTACCATCTCCACGTCGTGGTGTAGGTTTTTATTCAATAATTAATTATTTGGATGAGTATACTAATGGGAATAATTAATGTAACTAATAAATATTACATGTTAATGATTCTATATATATATATTCCATACCATACTATTAAATACAATTCCACCATCAATGGAATGGTATTTTCCATCGTGCGTAAGTATGGATTACAATCTCCTTGAACGTGATGAAATTCATTCACCATCGTAACCATTCAAGAATAATTCTCATTTTAAGATTAAAAATAATTATTAAGAATTGGAAATAAATAAAATAAATCATATCCATAACATACATGACTTATATACTAAATATTATAATGGAAAATGAATCAGTTAACATCAGAAACAATGATACTACATAAATATTATTAACAAAGATTAACTTTAAGATCATATATGGTACGTTATTTATTTATATGGTTCTTATATAATTTAATTACAATTATCTAACTATTACAAAATAGTTTAACATACACTTAACCAAGTAAAAGTACATTCTAAGCATTTATTTTACAATCTCTTTATTATCTATGGTTATTTATACATGAGTATCTACTAGCACATTTTATCATCCAAATCCATGTTTCATAAAAATATATTTCTAAAAAATATACTATTTAATATAATATGTTTTAATGACATTTATTCCCTTGTTTTTCTTTTTATAAAATTCATTGAATGGAATCTTTCTGTCATTTTGCAAACAAGGAATTTTATGACCTTTTCAAAAAAATAAATTAAGAATTATTTTTTATCTTATACATCAGGTTTGGATATTTTCCACCATTATAAAACCATAATAGAAAACATTACAATCCTATAAGAATGTTTACAAAATAAATGTTTTCTATTATAATTATGTGAATTTAAAATAATTTCCAAATTTAAATATATATTTCTCTCAAATAGTTTTTATTACATCTATTTCAACATCCTTTTTGGATTTCACACTTGTTTGAAGATGATTTATTATGATACAATATTCCATATTGTATTGATGATTTTGTGATATTTTTGAATATGGATGTTTCTTTAATATCATTAATGGTTTACAGTTAAAGTATTAACATTTAATATTATAGTTCTAATATGGATGTCTATGTTATGTTTAATCATTTTCATATGAGGAATGCATTAGACTAAGTATGTGACGGTTGGATCCCACTATAGCTCTCAATACATCGGTAGATCATATAATAAAAAACTAGTTACTATGAATATGGCCTTGAAAAAATCTTATTTGTAGTCTTGGCATTAGGCCTTGGATATGTGGTTATGATTTCAGACATTATGCATTCCATCATTATGAAATTAGCTATTGATCTTTCTTGTGATTATTTTACTTGTAGAATATCCACGTTACTAGTATATTTACTTTAATTTTTATTCTTAATTTTGATAGTTTTTTCTATATATTTATCCATACTGAGTGTATGAGCTCACCCCTTTTGTATGTTTTATATTTCCTAGGATGTGAAAAATTATTTCATGATAAACCTATATGAGTAGGCTATGTGATATGCATTTTTTCAAAGGAGAACAATGTTGTTTTTTTATTCCATATTGTAATGTTAAACTTATGTTTGTATCCAGTACTTCTAATGCTAGTAAACTAATCATTCATTTGAGACATGATCTCTTGTGATCATGCCAATGTTCTGTAATAATATACTGAAACTGGGTAACTAGGTTTGGGGTGTTAGAGTTGGTATTAAATGATGTTTACAACAAACCGCGGAAACTATATTTAGAAAAACTCTGAAGATATAATATTAAACTTTGATAGACAATGAGGATTAATATAGAATCACTTCCTAGAAATTGGGTAATTATGATATTTTTTAAAATTTCTCAATAATACATCAATGTTTTGATATGAGTCGGTAAAGGCCAATATGACCTAGATATACCTAGGAGTGAAAACTCCAACAAGAAGTTGTAGGCTTGACCTGGGGGTCCTAGTACATGACAATGCGCCCTTAGGCACTCTTTTTTACAAAACTTCTGAGGTACATGATTAAAAAGTTCACAATTTCTATAAAAAATATTACGCATGATTAATGAATAAATACCTCCCCAAAAAATATTTTTTTATGATTATGGATTATATACATAAACATTTCATTTTATGTTTGGTATTTTAATAGTTTTGAATTATGTATTTAGGTTCGTAAACTAAAGTAGTGTATTCCATTGTCTAAAAAAGGTCCCTATTGGACGGAATGTAAACCAAATCAACACACATACTCCTTGTAGGAATCTCCCTCCTACTAAAGCTAATTATAGTGGAGTTGGTGATTCAACTGGTGCTGAACAACTTATAACCATATTGGGACTACTCTCTCAAGTTATGAATAATCACATTACCCTTATAGAGCACCCTGATCCACAACACATATGATTAATGTTAGACCACTTCATGATGCTAAAACTACTAGCATTCAATGGGACTAATAATCCATTTGTAGGTGAGAAATGGATAAGATTCATAAAGAAAGCATTTCATGCTTTATTGGGTAACGAAAGGGAAACAGATGTCATGGAAGTTTATGACGTCACAGGAGATGCAAATCAAGGGTGTTCATTAATTGAAAACAAAAAGGTGGATGAAGAATTATCAAATATTTAATAGAGGGTGATTATAAAGATTTTCTTAGAAAAATACATTTCTCATGACCATCGAGGAGATGTGGAATGAAAATTTCCTAGTCTATGGCGAAAGGAGGATGAGAATGTTGCAATGCATGAAACTAACTTTTCAATGATAGAAATGCATGCAATATATTATATATATAATCCATGGAGAAATATTGATTGATTATTTAGTGTGATAAAACCATTTATCCTATGAGTGTTAGTCTCACAATCCTTCTCATCATACTGAGATATTGTCAGATGTGATATAAAGATAGAAAAGGAAATCTCTATGTTTTATGACATTGAAGAATAGAAAGAAAATAAGAGATCTGTTGAACACCCTATAAATGGAAATAAGGGGAAGAAGGGAAAACAGGAATTTTTTTCATGTACCTAATGTTGGAAGAAACACCATGGTATTTGCCTAAAGTGAATGAGATTCTGTTATAAGTGTTGTAACAAAAGGCCACCAAGCTCTTGATTTCATGCGAAAGAAAGTGGTTCTAAATGTTGTATGCAATAATTGTAGAGAAGTTGGGTATTATGAAAATGAATTTCCTATGTACCATAGAAACATATCTTAGAAAAGGCCAAGGGATCAATTCTAATATTATGTAATCACTACTACTGAGGTTGGAGTTCTTAATGACATGGTGGTAGGTGATTTAATGGTTTCATCAAATTTATCCATTTTTTTCATTATGAATCATCTAATTGTTTCATATATTCCATGTTTTATATGAAAATTTGATATTTTGATTTTCATTTAACAAAGGAGTTTTTATTCGAATCTCCTAAGGGAAATATCATTGCAACAACGTTTTGTGAATTTGTTCCAAATTGGTAATCTAAATGTGCTTTATCTTTTAATATCATCTTCATACCCATGACTTAATTATATATAGTCCCTTGTATGGATTGGATTTTTCACAATGATGCAATTATTTATTGTAGAATAAGAAGGATATAATTTTCATTGATGTTAAGGAGTACCATATCATTAGAGATTTAAAATCACCATATGATTCTTATCTAGATCCACCCCCAATAGCTCTACTATATTTAATTATTTGGGTGAAAGAAAATGAAATAACTATGGTTGATATAGGAGAGTTCAAATATAGGATGTTCTTACTATACAAGAATATCTTGATGTGTTACCAGAGGATTTAACTAGACATCCTCCAAAATGATAAATTGAGTTTTTCATTGATTTAATTCTTGGTCCAAGGACAATATCAATGACCACTTATTGAAAGGACAATGTGGAATTATTGTTACTAAAGAAAGAACTATTGAAATTGAGTAATAAAAGATTTATTCACCCTAGTGTTTCTCAAATGGGAACCCATGTTCTTTTTTATGTAGAAGTATGGATCTATGAGGTTGTGTATTGACTACAAGGATGTCAATGCTATAAAAATAAAGAACAAGTATCCCCTACCTCACATTGATGATTTATTCAATAAACATCATAAACCTCAATATTTTTCAAAGATTGAACATTCATTTGGAGATCATCAGTTGTGTGTGAAGATGGAAGAAATTATGAAGATCTCATTTCATACCACGTATGGGCATCATGATTTTACTCTAATTCCATTTGGACTGGAAAATGCGGCCTTTTTTTAATGGATTTAATGAACAGATTTTTCTGGAATTTCGTTTCGACATTTTATAGGTTCTTGATGATAATATATTGGTATAAATCTAAATCTACAAATATCAGGAAAATCCCTTGCACACTATTCCAATCACATATAAGAAATTAATTATATGGGATGTTTAACAAGTGTGAATTATGGCTTCCAGGGATTTATTTTCTTGGACACATTGTCTGTGAAGATGGAATATCAATTGAAACATATAAGACAAGAGCAATACAAGAATGGATAACACCGACAAGTATAATAGTGATATGCAGTTTTATTAGTATGGCATGTTATTATCACCATTTCATCCAGAATGTTTCTCGATTGGTTGACCCATTAACCAAGAACACACGTAAAGGGGTTAATTTTTTTTTGAAAAAAGAGTGCTAATAATTTTTGAATAGATGAATAGAAGAATAGAAAATTCCCCTTTCGTGACTATTCCTATGGGGAATGATGGGTTTGTTATTTATAGTGATGCTTTAATAAAATTACATGGTTGTGTCCTTGTGCAGAATGATAGAGTAACATAATATACATCATGACCACTAAAAATTTATGAACAAAACTATCCCACACATGATATTTAGTTATCAACTATAATCATTTCTTGGAAGATATAAAGACATTGTATCTATGGTGAAAAAATTGACATATATAATGATCAAAAGATTTTAAAGTAGATTTAATCAAAAAAAGAACTCAACATGAGGAAATGAAGATGGCATGAACTACACAATTATTATGATTGCACTATATACTACCACTCGGGGAAGGAAAATAAAGTGGTAGATGCTTTTAGAAGAAATGATCATTGAGTTTATAATAAGATGAGAGTTGAAAGAGATCCTATTTTCATGGATCTAGTAATGATGGACATGGGAATAATCATGGAAGGTTAAACATAAATACTTATTCAAATGGTTACCATACCATATTTACTATAAAAGATAAAATGTTCTCACAATGATGATGAGGAGTTTCAAAAAAAATTTAAAGCTGTAAATGATTGATGATTGATCTGCATTGTATTTGAAGATGGTATTTTGATAAATTTGAAGAGACATTCTGTTCCGGATATAACTAATATACAATGGCAATTTTAGTATGATGTTCATAGCTCCAACTTTTTATACACCATGGTAGAACTACGAAGTAAAGAGATTTGAAGGAACATTTTTTGTGGGCCAACATGAAAAGGGATATTTATGATTATGTGTAAAGATGTATGGTTATTCAATAGGTTAAGGATGGAAGGTCACAACCTTAAGGAGTCATGAAACCTTTTCCCATACCTGAGTGGAAATGGGATGATATTACAATGGACAATGTCATTGGTCTACCAAAGAAAACTAGAAGGAATGATGCAATATGGGTCATTGTTGATTGTCTTTCCCAGTCAGTACATTTTCATACTTCAAGAGAAGATTTAACACTTAAACGATTATCATGACTATATATTAATGAAGTTGTAAGACTTCATGGGGTACCCTTTTGATTTTTTTCAAATTTTGATCCTCATTTTGCATCAATATTCTATAAAAGTATTCAGAAAGCCCTGGATATAGAACTTCGTTTGAGGACTGCCTACCATCATCAAACTCATGGAAAATCATAGCACACTCTTCAAACCATAAAAGGAATTTTGCGATCTTACTCGCTTGATTTTCAAGGAATGTTGTAATAGTATTTTCCACTAGAAAATTTTCCTATAACAATAGCATCCATTGAATAATTTATATAGAATCATACGAAGAAATATATATAAAGATACGTCACACGACAACTTATTGGGATTATTTTGGTAAAATAAAACTCATATACCCAGAACGTGTTGAGGAAAAAATGGAAAAGATGAAGATTACCCAAAACCACATCAATCTAGCTCTATGTAGTTTAAATCTCTATGCCTATAACTGAAGGAAGGATTTGGAATTTCAAGTATGTAATCATGTTTTTTTGACAGAATCTCCATGGAAGGGTGTTATACGATTCCGTAAGAAGGTAAAAATGACTCCTAGTTACATAATACCTTTCAGTATTCTAGAACAAATTGGAGTTGGAGTGTACCATTTGTCAATGCCTCCAAATCTCTCCAAAGTTCATGATATGTTCCACGTATCACTGTTGAGAAAATACATCCATGTCCCAGTGAATGTACTCACCTATGATAAAATATAAATGGAACCCGATCTATCATAATGGGATGATCCTATAAATATTATTGATACTAGAGAACAAGTGTTGAGAAAATGGATGACTCATCTAGTAAATGTTCATTTGAGAAACCATAAAATGGAAGATGAAACATGGGGACCTGAGGAACGTATGATGAAGACCCACTTGAATCAATTTTTAAAGTAATATTCTAGAAATTTAGACAATGAAATCATTTTATGGAAGGGATAATGTAACAACCAAATCTTCCACGGTGCATTACTCTATGAAAAAAACAATAGCTTGAGTTGTACGTAACTTAGAGTTCTATCACACCATGACTAATCAAACAAGCCGTTATGAATTTTAATACACAGTTTTGGAAATTTTATTTATTTTATTTATCAAAATGGACTTTATTTTTGGACTTGGAATATTAAAATTAGTATATGGTGAATTTTTCACCTTTTTCTAAAAACAGTCTATTTTATTGAATAGTGATAAACACTGCGTTTTTTGTATAAAGATGTCTTTTATTTAATGAATAATTTTTTATTTAAATTTATTTTAACCTCAAAATAGAAATATAATACCTATTTTCATCCAATGTTATTCATTGGAGTCATATTATAATAATTTTAGATATGTAAAATTTTATTGATCTTTCTAACATCTTTTATCCACCTTCTAGACATAGTTGAAAATTTATATAAAAAGTTATTTTACAACATATGTGGATTTAATTGCAAATATATGAGGGGAATAGTTGTCATCAGTATGTAATATTTGCTTCAATGGGCTGAAATTAATTTTTTATGAATAATAATTTTTTAATTTTATATACCACTGTAAAAAGTAAATAGAAAAATTCATGGTAAAAATGATATTATAATTACCCTAACACATGTCATAATTATATTGGGTAAATTTATTTTGACCAAATTCAACCTTAGGAATAAAATATTATCCATTCTGATCATCATGGATTAAATTACGACATTAATTATACTTTATGTAAGGAATAGTTAAAAGGATAAAATTAAAATCTTAATATCTAAAACATTATTTGAATAGTGATAAAATAAGATAAATTAGACTATAAATATTCATTAGAAAACTAAAATGACTTCATAAATAATGATATTTTATTTATAATTTAGAGACATTACATAATTGAACTTATTTATGCCACAATGATGACGGATTAATTACCTTATTAATGAATGATTAAAATAATTGATATTATAAATTTCTAAATAAATTTATATCGATACATTTGATTCCTTACACTAATTTAAAAAGTTAAGATTCCATGTTAGGATTTATTTTATCTATTTTTTTTGAAATAATCGTGTTTTTTTACTTTAACAAAAACCAAATACTAAATAGTGTCAAAATTGACATAAATGAGTTTTTTTAAAAAAAATCCTATATTATTAAATGATATAATCTTCCTAAAATTCTAAGATTCCTCCAGAGGACATATATAATGATATATATTCCATTAATTGACAACTAGAGGTTCTCTTGACATTTTTTAGGATGTTTCTTAATAATTTAATATAAAAATACAAAAATCCATGGTAAAAGAGAAACAATTTTTCTAAGAATTAAATATAAAAGATAAGGTTAATATGGGTACATAAACTTGTCTAAAACAATTTTTTGAGAATATTTATACCTATACCTACCATATCTCATAAATAAATCCTTTTGGAGCCATTAGAAACCAAATATGTTTTTTTAATAAAATAACATTTCAAGCTTATTCTAAAGTGACCCTCACCTCTCTAATTAATGGGTACTTATACTTCAGTACAAATCACACTCCAAATCCATTTTTCTTAGCCAACAATAGCTCAAAAATCCTCCCATCTACCATCAAATTTTTTTAAGACATACATTGATCATAAAACCAACATAAGGTGCCTTTTTGATCAAATAAAAAAGAAGCACCCAAAGAGGAGATAATTATTTTATCACCTCTTTTAAAGTTCTTTTCTTCTTCTTCCTCATCCTCTCTCATTGCTGTTTTCTTATCAAATTATTAAATCCAGTACCTTATAATTAATTTTATTTTATTAAATATATGTTACTACCATATAAATTATTTTATAAATCCTATGAATGACAAGGTCTCCATACATGCATACGTACGACTAACCATCTCCACGTCGGGGTGTATTTTGTCATTCAAAACATAATTAATTGGATTAGTAAAATAATAAATAAAATTCATGTAAATAATAAATATGTCATGTTAATGATTTTTTATATTTGATATAAAATCCAATTACATACTATTTCCCCGTCAGTATAATGGAATTATTGCTCGTGCGTACGTACAAAATATCGTCTCCACATACGCGATGAGACTCATTCCCCATGGTAACCATTGATGAATAATTTAAATTTTAGGATTAAAAATATTTTTTAAGAACTCTATATCATTCTGGGAATGAATTATCTATATCTTATCAATATCAAACATTACTTACATAACAAAATATATGATGGAAAATGAATCAGTTAATACCCAAGGCAATTATACTAGTGAAATATTACTAACAATGCTATATTAAAAGATCATATATGACATATTATTTATGTATATAGTTACTTTATAATTTAATAATAATTATATAACTATTATACATGAGGTTACATTACCCTACACCAAGTAAAAGTACAAGGTAAAGGTTAAATTTGCAACCTCTTTATTATCTGAGATTGTTTATACCTGAGTATCTATTATGACATCTTTATTATCCACATATGTTTTTGATAAAAATGTATTCCAAAATATTTTTAATTTTTACTAGAATATGTTTTAAATTCATTTATACCCTTTTATTATATTTAATAAAAAGTTTTTAGTTGATTATTTCTTCCTATTTCTAAACAATGTACTTTTTGACATTTTTGACAAACTAAGATAAGAATGGTTATTAACATATACAGAGGGTGTGAATATTTTCCACTATTATAAAACCTTTAAATCCTCCCATAAGATTATTATAATATTTTCAAATTAAATTATTTCTTTGACAATTACATGAAATTTAAATAATTTCAAAATAGAAAGAGATATTTATCTCAAATAGTTTTGATTTCATTTATTTCAACATCCTTGGATGGATTTTACACTTGTCTAAATTTGATTTATTATGAAAAAATATACCATATTTTATTGAATGTATTGTGATATGTTTTACTATGTTTGTGTCACTTTTATACCATTCATGGTTAATGGTTAAGGTATTAACATTTTGTAAGCTAGTTTTAATACGAATTTGTTTGTTATGTTTCAACCTTTTCATATGAGAAATCCATTAGACATAGTTAGTGACTGGTGGAGCCCACCATAGCTCCTAGATGCCACGGTATGTATCAAGAGACGAACTAGTGTCTTGGAAAAATGATTACACTAAATCATTTTTTTAAGACCTGGAACGAGGCCTTCGATATGTGGTTATGATTTTCAGTATTATGCATTCCATCGTTTTTAAATTCGCTATTGATATTTCAAGTGAATATTCGACTAGTATAATATCCATGTGAATAAGTAAATGGAATTATTTGATTCATATTTTCCATATTATGATGATTTTTATGATTAAACGTCTAGTGTTTTAGTCATATATATTTCATGAAATGTTTTTTATTATTTATGATAGTTTCTGCTATATTTGTATCCTTACTGAGCATCGGAGCTCACTAATTTCTTATGTTTTATTTTTCAAGGATGTGAAGATGTATATTGTGATTGTACTAAAGGAATAGGCTAGGGGATATTTGTGTTGAATGGGGACACAATGTTATTGTTCTTTTTATTTAATTATGTAATGTAAAACTTATTTGTGTATCTAGTACATACAAGTCTACTAAACTAATCTGTCTTATGAAACCTAATCTCTTTTGATCAAGAAATTGTTATGTAATAATGTACTGACTATGGGTAACTAGGATTTGGGCATTACATAAATGTTATAAGAAAATAATAAATTCATGTTTATGCATAATAATTTGTAATTTTAAAAAAGGTAATTTTACCACCTTTTAATAGAGATCCCATTTTATATTAAATTTTTGACACATTTAAAATTTTTATTTCAAAAAATAAACATCATTTTGGAGAGAAAAAATATAAAGATTGACTTTTTTATTTTTTTCTCAGAAGTGCAAATTTTTGATGAGTACAAAAATACATTGAATTTTAATTGAAAACTAATTATTCATCTAACTTAATTATTTATTTAAATTAATGTTTAATTATTATTTAAATTTTAATTAGGATAATTTTACACAAATTATACCAATTTCTGTAATCAGAATCAATTTCAAGTAGTAATTTTATATAAACAATTTCCTCATTTTGGATATCATCATTTTAAAAACCATCATTATCAAACCAGCAATGAGATAAAATTTAAATAAATTTCTTCCACTTAGGTAATTATAATTTGTAAAAATATATTCCTTATTTTTAATCATATTAAATTATTGTGTTGGATTTTGTCAAGTTATTTATTGACTAAATGGATTAGTGAAAGTGATTTAAATTAATTATAGACATTAAGAAAAAAAAGAGGTAATAAATTTAAAAATCCTTAATCTTATGGCCCAAAATGACTTATAAACATGTTCAAAATTAATTTAATTGTCAAATTTAAATATTATACTCAATTTTGTCATGATTTTACCTTTATTTGAAGACCATTACATGGGAACAACATGGTCGAAATTCCCTTTTAAAATATTTAGCAGAATAGCACTTCTCCACCACTATAAATAAACACCCACCCTCCAACTTAATCACACCTATAAAGATCATTAAATTGGAAAATATATGAGAAAATAAACTACAAAAATCCCAAAATTCGTCTTTTAATCCTCCCTTTTGAAATAAATCAAATAAATAGCTCTATTTTTTGCAAATCAAGATGAGTCACCAAAATAACTCGTAACATCCTACCATAAATGCTTTTGTTTTATTTTCATTCTCGCCCACATTAAATAATATTTTTCCACACATATAAAATAATGTCATTACCCTAAATAGTATGATATTTTTTTATTATAAGTGGTTCACATACACTTACACACAATTATTTGTAACGGGTATTGAACAAAATTTTGGTCTCTATGACGGACTACTACCTCATGCGAATATATTTTTCATTTTTTCCTTTAACACCTATCATGGATGGGAATTATGATGGAAATATTATTATATAATGAAAAATATTATATATAGTATTTATTAATTCGTATTTAATTATCAAATAAAACATTACTTCGTGCTATCCATTTTTTGAATAAATGAGAACATCGTTTTTGTATTTGTGTACAACCACTTTCTCAAATCGATGTGAATTGATCACACTTAAAATGAAATGATTAATGATGGGTTTAGTAAATGTATATGATATATATTAAATAATAATTTTATTACGTTAATATTATATATATATTTATAAATTGTTTTCATTTAATTTATTTCTTTAAATACACAATAAAATGGAAACATCATTCATGTGTACATACGATCTACCATATCCATAGACGTTGTATATAATATAATATTTAAATAATTTACATATTATTGTAAATATTTATTAATAATTATATATATAATATCTAAATATTTTTCCTACACTATTTAAATAATTATAGTATGATTTTAGTTATTGTATCAAATATAACAAGTGAAAACTCATATAAAAATAATGCATATATTATCCAAAATTTAACATTAATACGAAATTATTAATAAATAGTAAATATAATGTAAAAATAAAATGATATTTTGTATTAAATATAATAATATGATATTATTATATTCTTATCAATCTTATATTTAATATAGTTGATGTTTCAATGAGTACCATGTTTGTGAATACATAAGGTAACAATTTTCCCGTATCAATATTATTTCTATTGGGAGGATGCCTTATTCACCACTTATTTCATTTAAAAATGTATATACTTTAATTTAATATATTATTTTATTATTACAATTTAATAAATTGTTTTTACAAATATATTTAGTGATATTTATTTCATTTGAATTATTTTTTAAAAGATACAAAATCAGTAATGTAATTTAGTTAGAATTTTTTTTTCTTTGAGACATGTTCTTTGTTATTCGCCTATATTTGATTAAGAGGATTGTATAATATTATTTTACATGTTATATCCTAAATCATATTTTATGATGATATATAATGATTAATTTAAATTAAATTTCTTTTATAGGTAGTATGATTCTATGTTACTAGGTGGTAATAGTTTATTTTCACAATATCATCTTTTATCTAAATTATGTATTATAATTCTATAATTGATGAAATATTTTAATTAATATTTAAAGGACCTCATTAATTTCTTATCTTTTAGTTATTAGTTATTTTTTCATGTATTAGTTCAATTTTCCACTCATTGGTACTTTTCATAATTATGAAAATATATTTAAGAAAAAATAAACTCATTTCACTTTTCTATGAGAAATCTATGTTTTTCCAAAACAATTGTTCATAAGAATGTTTAAAAAAAATTAACTATATTAATATAATATTTTAAAAAAATTACCCAAGGTTTACCTTTTAAAAATATGGGTTTGAAAAATGAATATTATTATCATTTTCAGATTGAGTCAATTTTATAATACTTTTATCTGTGAAAAAATATTTTTGACAAGTAAGGATTTATCTGTCATCACTTCCATCATATAAATGTAGAAAAATATAAATGTATAAAAGATTTAATTTAAAGGGAGAATTTTTTCCAGATATTCTGGATATTCATTTTATTATGTGTGTTTAGATGAAAAAGGTTTTAAGAATTATTTTATGTTCAGGATTTATTTTAATTTATTTTCAAAGAATCCTTTATATGATTAATAAAATATTTTGAATGAAAATGTTTATTTTTTAATTTTTTTAATATTATTGAAAAACATTTCATCAAACAATATAAGTTCTCAGGGAAAAATAACTTCAAGCTTATATTATATTTTATCATGGAAATTGGTTTTCCAAATGTATTCAAGATTCCATTATATATTTTCATGGTTAATTTCAATGAAATGGTTTTTAAAAAGGTGTATGTTATAAATATATTAATTTTTAATTAGGAAAATATATTTTACTGATGAAATGATTTAGAAAGATTTATAAAAAATAATGTTCCATCTATGATGACAACATTTGGTGTTACTCATTCTATACCTAGGATTTGATCCAATGGTTCCATTCATATTATTTGAGTAGATGATTAATGATTTTATGGCACAATGTATATGAAAAACGTTTATCTTTCATCGGTTATATGTCTATGAAACAAATTTCTATTTCAATAGTTATTTTTTTTATGAAACCTGTATCTCTTTCGTGAGATATATGTTTATGAAACCCGTTTTTTAGTCACAGGATATATGATTATGAAACTCTATTCTTTTTCTATTTTATAATTTGATAAAATAAAAATGAAACATACATTTTTTACAGATTTAATGACATGATTAGATTTTTATGAAACCTATTTCATTTACTAATTATAATATGATTAATTTTTATGATCTACACAAAGACATGCGTATTATTTAATTATGACATGGGTTGGACCTATATCTCTCCCTAATGCATTGGGTAATATTTAAATATTATTAGAAAGACATGCGAGGAACATGAAGTTAACACGGATCAGTAAATGAGTTTATTCACTAAGATTATATTGGCTGTGAAACATTATATCTATGATGGTCATGGGAGTGATCCATGAAACCCCATATAGTATTGGGAGTGAACTCATGATACTAAGATGAAATTGCATTTAATGCCTTAACATCTCTAGAAATTATTTGATATGCATATTTGTCTAAAATAATTATATGAATTATATTATATTATGATTACCTGAATTATTTTCCAGATCCCAAAATGATTCATTTTTTATGAACATCCAATCATTATCCCATGATTCCTATTGGTGATCTTTGATATGTCATGTATGATGTTATAATGTTATGTTCTCATTGAGAAATTTTTATTCTCGTGTTTATAGTTAAATATTTCAATTGATTAAAATTACTAAGAATATGAGCTCCAGACTTTATATTGTTTACATCAAATAGTTTTTAAAGAATGGTCTAATTTAGAAATACAAAAGGGGAATATTTTTTGAGAAATAATTAATATTTTTCACAATGTTAGAGGATTCTGATCCCTATTTCCAAAAAATATATATATAATGGTATGTGGTAATGTATTTCTATAATGTGATGAATATTATTTTGAAATGATGTAATATCCATGTATTTTATGCATGATCCACAATAGTATTTCACCCATAATTCCCAACCATGGGAGGTGGTAAATTAATAATGAACAAAATCGTTTCATGATGTCTTAGCCCATCATCCATGTGAATGGTATGTTCATAATCCATTTTATGTATGTCTGTGAGAGTGTAGGTTTAAACATAAAAATAACACCATCTCAATATAACAATGACACTAAGGTTAGTATATAATTACATAATAGCAATAATTGATGTGGTAGATAATTAAAGGAAATCAAAATATCCTATTGTAGGATGTTAACCCTTCTTTCACTTACTCTTCTTGGATTGCACCATAGTGATTCCATGGTTGGTTATATTCCCAATGTGTGGATTCTAGGTTGAGAGGAGATATTTTGGGAGCATATTTTTTCTAGTCATAGATGCGATTAATTGTTATGAGTGGTGGAAATAATGAGAATATTGAATGATTTTTTATTGTGGATGAGGTGTGGAATTCTTGTAAAATAGGAAGAGACTATTGGGTGGTATCCCATACATCATGTGATTTCAAATGGAAAAATATTTGACTAAATAGGAACTATGGTTGATAAAAACCTCAACCATACAATATTAAGTGTATTTTTAATTTTTTTTCTTTAACTTCTATGATTCACAAATTTTATCATTTTGGTTTTTTATTAGGACATCTACTTTTCTATTTTATGTAATTTGACCGTTAAAAATAAATTAATTGTAGATTTATTAGGTAGTAAATACTAACTAAATTCTAAATATGATACCTATTTTAATAAAATTAATTCCCATATGTGTTGGTAAATAATTTTAAAATAAGAGTACGTAACACCTTGAAACACATCTTTATCCCGAACTATGGTATTATAATTTTTAAATTTATGTTAAATTTGTTTATTGAAAAATAAAAAATTGATCATTATCAGAAAATATTTAATGTTTACTACTATTTACAAATAAATTGGCTGAATATTTGTTTTTTTATGATTTTGATGTTATCATAAAATATCATTTATTGTAAGATAAGATAAATGTAAATTTTATCATTATTTATTTAATTTCAATTTAAAAATATCAAAAAATTAAATTAATTTTAATATATTAATTACAAATATATCAAACATAGTATATTCATTTAAAAAATAATGTAAATCAACAGTTAAATGAATTACATGACTTTTAATGTTTTGTGAATGACTTATATTAACTAGGAATGTTGGGGGCATCACCCTTTATTAAAAAATAGAAATAAAACAAAGAACAACTTTTGTGGGATAAGGGATAACCCATTAGAAATACAATCACTCAGAGGCACACATGCCTCAAAATATAATGGCCCATAGCCTAATGACACAAAACCATTACAAAGCACAACTCCTAAGGTCCCATAGTCCCAAACACAAGACTTAAAAAATGCCCAAGGCCTAGGAAAAAGCCAACTTCAGCCTGCAACCATACAATTCACAAGACCCCACCACAACAAGACCCGCTTCCATGTCACCAGGTCTGAAGTCTGCATAGATCCTGCACTACAAAAAACACCATCACCACAATAGCTAGTTCCTTGCAACTGAGGAAGCCGCCACCAGACTCCTCCAAATCATAACCATCATCATGACCACTGGTAAGCCCACCAGTATCCAGCTGAAGATTGCTCGACCAAGACAGGCCGACCGTCGCAACAACCATAATTCCCGCAAATGGTCATGGATCCACCGATGAAGATGCCACAACTATTACGATAATCCTCGACACCCCTCCTCGCAATGTCTCACATATAACCCCACTACCCACACCCATTATATATTCACCGAGAAAAACTTACTGAAACGGGATCTAGAGAACCTGGATCTGGAGAGACCAATAACCAAGGGGGCGAAGAGCGATTGGGGAAGATGGAACCCTCTGTCATCGACACAGAGACATGATCCTACCAATTTTTCAATCCTTTCAACTGCACGCATAGCCGCCCTCAACGACTCAAAAGCCAGCAACTGGATCTGGAGAGACCAGATCTAGAGAGAAGAATGTCATTGAGACCAGACACCGCAACGGGAAACCCTAAAATATTCCCACCATCACTTGAAAATGAAACCCTCCCCGGAAGTTAGAGAGACCTCTCATTCAATCAATGTTACTGTAAAAATAAATGTGTTTTAATGAGTTGTTTTTTATTTATTTACAAAGTAATTCATTCATAATAATTTGTTAAGTGTTTAATTAAATTCTACATTCAAGAAAATACAATTTAAATGACCATAATAAAAAAACATATTTACATTTAAAAAACATTCTTTTATCCAGTACTATGTTGATGCTTCATTATATAGGGATTTATAAATTTTAAACGTAAGGAAGTTTATTTTTTGTCTTTTTCTATACATAACATATTGTATTGGTCAATGTTATAGAAAAACCTCCCTATAACTCATAAAAGTTGAACAAAAAAGGGATAAGGTCAAAAAATTGGTAACTAAAGGCCTTTAGAAAAGTGTCTAGGCCATTTTGGTCCTTATGTTTATTGGTTAGCCCCTTGTTATGTTTAATTTTACCTTCATCATTGTAATTAAATTTGATTAATTACAATAATAATTTGGGTCAAACATTTTTTTATGTTATTACTCTATAAATATTATACTAGCCACAATTGTGTATGAAATTGTTTTTTCAAAATTCATATAACAGACATGTAAAATTTAAAATTAAATATCATCATATGGACATGGTTAGATAATGGGGTTTTAAAGTGAATTTTTTCAAATATTCAATATGTTTTTATATTTAAAATCATTACAAATATTATTTTAATGACTTAAATTGGATAACATTTTCTATAATTGATCTATCGAGGCCTTAAAAGAAAATATGAAATATAATTTAGCATTAATAATTATTCAAATGAAAAGAGTGTTTTAATCTAAAATGTAGTATTTTTCACTATTCATATATAACTGAATTTTCTCATAAAAGACCAAAAAATCCTATAATTATTTTTAAATTCTTATTTCATAAATGATGTTTATTTTGAAAAAAAGGTATAAAATTTAGTTTCAAAATAGGAGAACTGCTAAAAGGAGTCAATTCTCAGTCTTCTATGTAACAGAATATAACTTATTGTTCTGTGTAGTGTAATATATTCATCATGCAACTTACAAGGAATGAACAACCTAAAGTATCCTAAACAATAATAAAGTCATTATATTTCTTATAGAAAAATGAAAATTTAGTGTTGTTAGAAATAATAAACTTTCAAAAATAATAAATTAATTAAAAAAATATTTCACAAAATCAGGGAGTGTTCCACCTAATATCCCTGAGATAAAATCCCAAAGATAAAAATTTGAGAATAAAAAATAAGTACTATAGGTGATACAATCATTAAAAAAATATCATTGGTCTCTATATAATGTCAAGACATTATTTAGAAAAATAAATATGATACATATCCACCATATGAGTCCCATGATATCATGTTCTTAAATAGTTTAGCGATGTCATTATAAATTATCAAACCCATGGGTCCAAAATGAGGCTAGGTGATATGATTACACACGAAAAAAATTCATAAACTATACTCATATTTCAAATAAATATTTTAAATAGTGAAAATAAAATATCTGATGATTTTAAAATCTAGCCAAAAATAATTACATTTTAAAAATCAAAATTTCTCCACATTTATTATTTGGAAATCTATTTTGAAAATATAAACATTTCCACAAGAAATATCCCATTCATCAAAAACATATTTTAATATATTAAACAATTTCTAATGAAAAAAATACACATTATGTTCATCCAAGGAATGTATATATATGTATTAAGGATAAAGATCATTTAATTTAAACTCCATTATAATAGAATAAGAATAAAACAATTATTTTCATTAAACATGTCATTGAAATTATTTAGAATATATAATTCATTATGGTTTAATTATTTTTTATGGAAAAATCGTACCCATTAAAAGAATTCCTAAACAACTATCTAGAAAAAAACCATAATCATTTTTGTAAATGGGAAAGTTTCCCAATAACCCTTTTTATTTGTGAAACTTATGAATTAGGTTTTTCTTATGATTTTACATAATCATGACTGCCAATTTTCTCTTAAAAATATATAAAAATTATAAATTATTTATATGTATTTTGGAGTTATAAAATAATAACAGAATGAATTCTAGTCAACCTGTAAAAACAAAAAATAATGTATATGATTTAATTCTGTGGTGTTCTGGGTCACAACACTTAATAACAATTAATTTAATAGACGATTAATGTCAATTTTCCAAAACAATAATTAGTGAAATCTGTTAAAAATAATTTAACATAGTTTTTACACACACTATTGGGATAATAAAAAAAATTAACATGATATCCATATTATGATATCATTAAATATCATTATAGGCATTATGTGGTCCTTCAGGGAGAATAAGGATAAATAAATATTCTATATATTTTTCAAATTATTAATTAAATAACATAAGGGAAACATATATTTACGCCCATGTATCTTGAAAAAACATTGTCAGCCTTACCAGTATGATTTTACATTAACGTAATCGAGGAATCCATTAGATGACACATATATATCTCAAATATAACCTTACATCGGCATGGGATTCCTAGTGATACCCTTATGAATCAGCCGTTATATAAGCTAATAACCTCATTCTAGATATTGAAAACAATAATTTATCATTATATATTTCCTAAGAGTGACATAAAATAACCTTACAAACTAAAGGACACCTTTACACAACAAACAATGTTACGCTTATTCAGTAATATTACCCTTATGTACCCTTATGAATTTAATTCTTTCCATTATGAAATATATTAAAACACATACACTCCTATATATAGATAATTCAAATGATGGCTTTCCCATACACGAATTTAAAACCCACAAGATATATGGTTATATAAATCATACCATTATGAAATCACTATGCCTTATTTAATGGTAAAAACAAAATGTATAAATATACAATATCCGATTAATGGAATAAAAGAATTGTAAAAAATGTGGTTATAAATTTTATTAAATATTTATTTATAAATAATTATAGGTTCTTTAGAATTCACCACAAAATTAATGGTTATTTACCCAATAAATAATTCGTGAATCCAAAATCCCAATGATAGGAGGCCACATACCCATAAATGATTTTAACCTGTGAATATATCATTGAAAATTATCCTCTTCCAAAACCATCACCATTGTATAAATGAAGTGATCTAATTTAATGAATCATCTAATGATAATCCAATTTGTACAAAATTAATCACAAAGTGTTTTGGAATGATCACTTTTAAATCACATAGAACCTTCATCCAACCTCTATAATGAAATCGATAGGGTCACATCAAACGTGATAGGTTTTTATAATTCTGATTTACTTTTTTAGATGGCTGGGAATTGTGAATAAATATCTATAATTTTCCATCTAACTCAAATATAGTATCATTGATGTCAAAAACTATGACACGTCTCGTTAATGAGAATTATGTATTGAATAATTAGACCAATGATTACAATCCATAAACTCAATAATTAGATCAACTAAAATTTCCATCTACCAATGAATCATAAATTACTAACTAGTGAATAATGCATGATCCCAGGGTATCTCAATCAAATAATGTTACAATAAAATGCTATCAACATGTATCTTCTGCATTATCTAGACAAATTTGCTAACACAATTAATAACTAACATGGTTATAAGATGATAACACAATCATATTAGAGAATCAAATATAACAACATTCCTTTTTGAAATTTGGTTTCCATTTAATCCCTCATTCACTATCTAATAATATTTTTTCATGTTAAATACATGATCAAAATGTATGTTGATATACCTCTTATTAAAATAAATTACCCAATATTTTAATCAATAAACTTCATTCAGTAATACAAAAATTTATATCACAAGTCATATTCCATAAGGTAAATGTACTCTTCAAGAATAAATTATATTAATATATTATAAAATTTTCTCTGAGATGATACTGTCATCATGATCTAGGAGAATATATAACTACTATCAACTCATGGTCCCTTTGAGATATATTGATTCTATAAAGTCAATATTGGTGAAATTCATAATAAAACACCCATTTCTATCAAGATACATATGTTTCCCTTACCTTATGATACACAATGATATATTTCTACACCAACTAGTCTTAAAATAAATAGAACTGGATATAAAATTTATTCTCTCTTATTGTGTGTAAATGGAGCTCCAAGTTTCATATTACTCTATATGATGCTCTATGGAAAATAGTGACCTAACATAGGTGGGCCAAGCATTGAAATTAAATGTAAAATATTTCAAAAAAAAAATATCACAAAATTGAATTTTTGTACCCAAGTGTGTTCATTAATGGTAATGGAGTGCATTTTGGGTTTGTTTTCAATCCACATTAGGATGATCAACGGTTTTTCAGGTAGAGTGATCTTATAGTACAAGTTGACAACAATGTTGAAGGTGGTGCCATTTTATAGTGCATTCCAAATTTTTGGTCCTTAATATCAAGAGTTTGGTATTTGGAAATGTTATTTTTTTCATAGATCATAATTCATAGACCAAAAACGGAATACATAGAATGTTAACGGAAATCAGCTGAGAATGATTTTATGTGAAGCAGTGCTATGCGGACCGCGAATCACAGAACACTAAACACGTAGGGATAATCATTCAAGGGAATCTGGGAGTCTTTAGAAATATGAGAACTTGTGGGATGAGTCTTTTTTTTGAAGAAATGTGGTGGAAATTTTAGGATCTACAAATGATTTTGATCGCAGAAGTCGTCAACGACCATGAAAGAGGAATTGTGCTATGTGGACTGTGAATAGAAAAGGCTTGATGGCGGAAGAGCAGTCTGTGGGGAATGTTGTACCACATCGAAACATCAGGGAAATAAAAACAATGATATTTTTTGCTATGTTTTCATATATAGGGATCAATTATTCCATCATCATTAAATGATATTTTGATTACGAAACTTCATTTCACTTAAATGAATTCGATGAAGGACAATTGTTCTTGAGGGATAATTCCTCAAAGGAGGGACTTTCATGAAAAAATGATACGGAGAAGGGTGATTTTCTTTGTGAATTTTTTGGGCATGGAGGATTGTGGGGTTTAAATCTCACAAAGGAAAAGATTCCATGGATGTGGTGGCTATTTATGAAAGGAAGGAAGTTCATTGGAGAACCAGCGAACGTCTAGGGAATGAAAAGTGGGTCCACAATGAACATGTACGACTTTTTGAGGGAGAAACGTTGTTCATAGAGGATTAATGTATGCTTGAAAGGTCATTAAAATTAATTTTAAAATGTAATGAATGAAAAATAATTATTCAAGGAAAAGTGAATTTCATCTTCATGTGAAAAATGGGCTTTAACAGAGCAACAATCTACAATTTAAGATGTTTAATTTCATGAAAATGAATCGATATACAAGTCCATAAACTATTTTTGGATCCCTCCAATTACTATAAGCTAAAGGATTTTATTAAAATGTTCTGAGGGATGCTATTATATATCCCTAAAATATTATGAAAGAAGTGTTATTGGTATGGAGTGATTGTGTATCGTCTTTTTTACTGAAAAACTAGTGAAAATTAGTGGATTTATGTACAACCAACACACAATTGGTGTTTTCTCCTTGGAAAACCCATTATTGGTGAACCAAATAATATTTTTATGTTTTCTCATTTCATGTGATTGTTTGTATACCCCTTGTTCTCATCAAATAAGTTTTATAATTTCCTACCAGTGTAGGATCTAGATTTGTAAATTTTGAAGAAAAAGATTTTACCCTGATTCACCCCAACACTCATAGAGTGTTTCTAGGTATTTCAAGTTGTCTAATGGAAAGCATACTGGTTTTAAATCTATCATTTTTTGCTTTCATGTAGAATATAGTAAATTTAAAGGGAGTGCCACTTTTGATGGTATTTACATTTAGATATAGAAGAACATGATGATATCTCATCTAACATCTATTGGAATGGACATTAAATTTTTTCACAGTACAAAAATTACTGGTCACTGATATATTAGGGATCACTATGCCTGATAAATATAGGATAATTCATGACACAGACACAGAAGAGAAAAATTATGTCACTACTACTCTGTATGATCAAATCGATCTGAATGTGATGAGCTACACTTCAACCAAGTCATTGTGAAATATATATATATATATATATATATGAAAGAGATAATAAGGTGAAGTAGAAAAAAAATCATGTATAATAAAATATGTTCTATGATGTAAATATTCATCCTATTGAAAATGAAAATACCATTTTCATTCCTTTTCGAAAAAATTTCAGATCAATTTGTTGATTTGGTGAAGATATCAATAAAATTTACCTATTGAAAAAAATCAAGCGAATGCATACACTACTATATAATAAAAATGTTTCATTATCATTAGGAATTGTATCTTTCTAAACATTATTTTAATAGTCTAATAAGAATCTTTGCGTAATACAAAATTATTTTCATTTCTAAATATTCAATGTCTTATGTTATCGAGGAAAGGTATTTCAAATCCATTAGAAAACATGAGGTGTTTGGAAATAAAATTTGTGAGGATAATGATGAAGATTAATGTATTTCACATTTTTAAATAAAAATAGATAGAGGAAAAATTAGATTTAATTAAATGATTCCCTTGGTTTATTTTTTGTGTGGTATGTATGAGAAAATTTCCTCTTAGTTCGCATGGAATATAGATTACAAATAAAATGGCTATCAAAATTTGAAGAAGCCTCATAAAGGTTTTTATGAAAAGGCAGACTTCAAAAATGGAATTAAAGTATAGAGAAAGAGTTCTGTCACTAAAATATTAAGATAATGACAATTAATTATTTGAGAAAGAAAAACCAAAGTTTAAATATCGATCCTAAATGTCTCGGATGTATATATATGAAAAATTAGAACCATCATAATATAAATTTATATATAATTAGTTGACTGGAGATGATGATCCCAAGTTGAAAATTGAGGATGGTCTGTGTATGAATGAGAAGAAATGTAACATATGAAGAAAAAGGTGAGATGTTGTGGAATAACCATCATCATATGTTGATCATCTTGATGATAAAATTGAATAAAGGGAAGAATTAGTGAAATAACATTCAATAAAAATAGAAATCAAAAAAGATGTAGTGGAACTAAATCTTGGAATTGAAGATATAGAATGTTGAAAAAGGAAAATAATTAATAACCCACTTCTTATAGAAAAAATAATTTCTATGTATATTATATTCATTATTTTATTTTATTACCTAATGATGTTTTTTGCAGGAGGAGATGAGGCATGAAAAATACATATAGAACTTAGATACTAGCCAATAATCTTCAACCAAACAGTGTTTCTTCTGAAAATAGCTTTTCTCTTATAAAATAATAGTTTTAGTTTGATGAACCGGTTCACATTGGAAATTTATTTGAAAATCAATATTTATCCATCATAGAGTCTAATATTTCATATAATGTAATGAAGAATATTGAAAAATCTATCCATGCGGAAGTGACCCTAAAATCTACAAATAGAATCATTAGCTAGATTTATGAATGTGGGTCCTCATACAATTTGAGGGTAAATGAAGATCTATTAATAAATGTTATGAAACTTGTCAATGAAAAAGTAAGTTTCAACAGAGATGGTGATTTAATGTTAAATGTTAGAGGGAGTACTGATGTGGATAATGGAGATCTGATGAAAATTAAGGTTCTCTAGGTGCAAAGTATGTGTCCCAATATCCTATGTGTGTGTTTACAATGTGACTCCCATCTAATAGTGACATTTAATAAAGATGTGTTCATTGTCTGAGGAAATATAGTGTATTTCTAAATAAATTTATGTCAAATAGATAGTAACATATCTTAGGTTCAAATTAAGGAAAACTTTTCTACATGACAGTTGATGAAAATAATATCTTATGGCACCAGAGGTCGGGTCACATTAAAAAAAGTCATGTGAATGATATCTATGTTGAATATAGTTATGGATATTCCAATCTGAATAGTGAATGGGAAAATACATGTGATTCTTTCATATGAAGGAAGTTGATATGTTGTTCATATAATCCATATATGAAAAGGTCATCAATATAAATGATATAATCAATAAATACATTTTTTTCCAATTAATGTTGATGGAAATATAGAGAAAGGTAATTTTCTCTTTTAATTAATGATTATAGTATAATCTCTACTGTGATGGATATACATAGGAAATGATAATTGCATTATTAAGTGAAATATTATCACTGAATTGTCAAGAATCATACTGGAAAAACAATAAAAGTTTTGTAGTTTGAAAATGGAAGGTCATGCACCTCTATTGAATTTTACAATTACTTGGAGAATCAGGGAATACAACATGACATAGTGAATGTAAGAACTCCATAGAAAAATGGAGTTACAGAGTCCACAAATCCACAGGTGAACAATATGGATATAATTATATTGAGTGAGATTCATATCTATAACCGTTACTAGATAGTGGTTGTTCTAGATGTAGTGTATAGTCAAAATCACAAAAGGTGCTTCATGTGATAAAAAATACACCAAATGAGTTTTTCCATGGATGAAATAACTCAATAAATTATTTTATAATTTTTTTATTTAAAATTTTCATTCAAAACCAAAATGGAAAACACAGGATTTATGGTGATGTTGTAGATGATGGAATATTCCTAAAATATTCAATAAAAAAATATGTATTAAAATGATTCAATAATCATCTTGGAAAAATTGGGAAATCTGTGACGTTAAGATCATTGAGGATAATATCACAAATACCTTGATAGATTCATTGGTTGATGTAATTGAACATGTAGATGACAGTGGATAACATATAGATGAAAAATTAGATTTTAAGAAGCATTAAAAACAATTAAGTGGCCAGAACATGATGTTGATTTTGAAGAAGAATTAGAAAGGGAAACCATAATTGATAATTTTTTTATGAACATCAGAGGAGAAATAGAAGATCATAAATTGATCCAACCAATGTCTTTGGATATTTGAAAACACCCAAAAAAATATTGTCAATGTGTAATATTTCACAATCTGGCATCATATCAGTTTTGGAACCATCATCATTTGATGAATATTTAAAGGATGAATCTTGGGATAAATCCACAAATGAATAATTGGATCATATTAATAGGAACCAATGATAGGTTCTAGTTAAAAGTCCTGAAAATAAAAATGTGATTATTATGATGTAAATATTAAATAATAATTTTTATCATAATGTTAATGTGATCCGATATGCGAATATATTTGTGTGTAATGGATATTCACACCTTGAAGATGTCGATGGTCAAGAAACTTTTCCTTTATTGGATAGACTATAGTCAGTCATAATTTTTCTTTAAATGGAAATTTGATGTTGATACAATGTGTTTCAAAAGGATGTCAAATAATATTTTTTTATTTTTATTCATGAATAATAATTCTAAAAAGAAAAACCAATGGGTGTTCATCTTGATAATGATGAAATGATGATTTGATGATTAAATGAGTAACTATATGGTTTGAATCGAACACCACAAGTGTGATATTCCTGACTATATTTTTATCAAGAGATGTTAAAATTAATTCAGGAGCAGTGGATCATAATCTCATTGTGAATAATTATCAGAAAAAATCAGTTCCTGGTACTAGTGTACATAGATTATTTTATATTTGGTGGGAGATGTTAGGGATCAAAAGATGAATAGTCCAATCACAAGAAATTATAATTTGAAACGTTTTAAATTAGTGAACTCTCATACTTCTCAGGTTTGAATGTGATTAAGTGAAAATACCAAATCATTATTTATCATGAAATTTACACAATAGATTTACTGAAGAAATTCAATATCCATGACTCCAAACCAATGTCGACTCCAATTGTGGTTGGAAAAAAACATGAAATATATGAGGAATAAACTTTTTTACGTCCCAACATGTTATGGAGTATCGTCATAAGCATTCTATAATTAATAGAAATGCAGTCAGATATTTTTGTGTTTAACATGCTGATCAGCCCGCTTTCAATGTAATCCAAAGAAAAAATATATGGCAGTAGTTAAAAAAAAGTATGAGGTTATTCAAGGTAATGAAAATTTTGGGTTATAAATTGATGAATGAATATATAATGAACAACAATATTTTTATAATGTATACTGGGAAAGAGATGTGGTGGAGAAATAATCCACGAGCTGTGAATCGTTCATTTTTTTCATAAAATGTGTGAGATATTTTAGTAAGAAAAAGGAAAGCCCTTATCTTAGAACTATTGAATTTGAGTATATATCCACAACCATGGCTATGCCACAGATGGCATACACAATGAAAAAAGTGACTAATATTGGTGGTGAGGTGAAATAACAATCAAGTATTCACTGTGATAATAACTGTGTGAATGGTATTATGAATAATCATATTCATGATTATCACAACAAAAACCTTGAAATTAGATACCACTTCATCTATGAATGTGTTGAATAATGAATTATTAAAATGGGTCAAGTTGGAACTGAAGATCAATGGGATGACATAATGGCCAAGCCATAGTTAGCATGGTTGCTCAAGAAACATTGGTTGATCATTTGTGTTCAAGATCCTCCTAGAGAATGAAGAGGATATTTTACTCTCCCCATTTTTGTTAAATATTTTAATTAGTTTATGGAAGTGATTCAGGTTTATAGGAGAGATATTATCTAGGGGAGTGATTTGTGAAATATAATTTCACTAATATGTACTTTTGGATTACTTCTAATTGGTAGAGACGAGAGAAATTCAATGGCACAAATGGGGAGACTTAAATATTTATGGTTTTATGGTTTCATTAGAATTGTGAAATGGGGAAATATAGATAATGGATAAATTCATTCTTCCAACTTTCTTTCTACACCATGCATTGCTTATACAGACATAGAGTGCTAGTTTGGTTCCATCATTCATAACAGATATTGTTAGTAGAAGAATATTTATATAATTTATCATCAAATTTCCAAAAAATCAAAAAGGTGGATATTATTGGATTGAAGGATACTCTTTGATGGTCATGAATTTTGGATTGTCTGTGTTTTCAATAAAAATTAGCTATACTAGTGGTTTTTCAATTCGATTAATCATATAGTTTATACTACCAACCGTGTTGAATGTTACATCACTTCCAACTCTTTTCCAAATTTTTGGGCCTAATAATCAGGATTTTGTTCATTAGAAACGGGATGTTTTCCATAGATCGTTATTTTTGGACCACAATTCATTATTCTCGAACCTAAAAGGGAAGGAAGAAAATCACAGTGGAAATTAGCAAAGTAATAATTTCCACATATAAGAATTATGTAGAACACAAAGTGAGGTTTGAGGACCACATAGGGAAAATAATTCGTGGGTGGAATGGAGTTTATATATGGTTTGGAGTTCTTGGGGTGTCTCATCATTTTCATAAATGAGTTAAGAATTTGGAAAACTTCAAAGGGATTCATTCATGGAATAATTCTACCGTCATGAAGGAAGAAAGGAACTACGCGAACCATGGAGAAAAAATGGTTCTGGGGAGGATCATAGTAAATTTTGAGGGCTATACTGCATAAATTCAATGGGTAAATCAGATTATAAATTTTCTGAATCGATTTTCCTATATAAGTACCTCATATACCATGATTATAGAGTGACATATATATTAGAAAACATCATTTCTCAGGGAATATTTCATAAATGTTGAGTTATTCATGAGGGATAATTATGTGTAGGAGAGTTTTTCATGAAGGAGGATTCCACATTTGGTTAATTGGTTTGTGGGAATATGTCATGAAATGCGGTTTGTGGGGGTTTATAGCTCACAAATGAAAATAGTTCACATGAGTGGAGGTAGTTCACAAAAAAATGTAGGTTTTAAAAGGAGGAATTATCCAAGGAATGAAAATGTTTTCCCTGAAGTACTTGTGCCATGCGGTGAAGTGCAGTTCACAGAAGATGTTAGGATCATTGCAGAGGATTCCATGAATAATTAAAAGGCAATAAAATTGTACATGAAATTAATTTCCATAAACTATCTATTCGTAAGAAACTATATTTCACCAGTGGGTGAAAAAAGGACATCAAAATATCATCTACCTATAATTAAGGATGCATAATTTCATCGAATTGATGAGAGCTAAAATTCTATAAACTCTATCAGGATCCCTCCCTACAAAGTTGGCGAGCGGTAGTGGATTGAACTTTCTCATGGGAGGTAGTGAGAAATCCCTAAAATATATTAAAGGAATCATACATTTCCTAGAGTTAATGTTTCTAACCATTTTTACCCCACAAGATGTGGGGATTATTGGATTTAGGGATGACTGACACACTGTCGGTGAATTCTCCTTGGACTATCCATTAGTGGTGACCAAATTAAAATTGTTGTTCTACCTCTTTTCATGTGATTATCTATTTACTTCTCGGTCCCACAACATAGAATTAAAAGGTTACAAATAATGTTTGAACGTGATCATTCCCTTTTGAAGGAAATGTTGACACCTTAATTTACCCCTCCTCACTTAGGGTGTTATGGGGTCCTTCATGAATCAACAGGTAAATTGAGGTTATATTTTTCAAAACATGGAAACTCATATGATTTCATTTTATAAGAAAAGAAAAAAAGTCTTCTCCCACATGATTCTACAAAAGTAAAAACTAGGAGAAGCCTATGAAAATTTATATTACCCATGAAACATCCAAATTAACATCCATTGTGATAATTAGAATGGAACAATATATAATAATGCTTACACTTTGGAGAATGAAAAATAATATAATTATAAATATAAGGGTGTTACAATTCTCACAAACATAAATTCCATTGTTCCCATAATATGGAAAAGAATTAAATATCATGGTGAGATATGGCTTGTTCCTCATAAACCATTTAAATTCATAAAATTTATAATTATTAACCCCAATCATCAACCACTATCTTTATCATAGAAAATATACTTTCCAATTTCACTCAAAAACGAATGATCATCCAAATTTTACTTCATTACTCAATATGATATTTTTGTATTCCAATTTTTTATTTAATGGACCCTTCATCTAGCATCAGAATGAAAATGGTAATGGTCAAATCAAACCAAATATATTAATAGTTTTCTAAATTTCATTTCTTGTTGGTAGGTCATTATGACAAAAATATTTAAATTCAGGGCCTCACATTAGTTTAATAAAATTGGTTTCAGAAATCATGAAATATATTATTAATCAATATAATATATGGATCAAAAATAAAAATGTTTAAAATTTATATACTCTAACCACAAGTCAGTAGGAATAAGCATATACCTATAAGGAATAAATCATCATCGGTAGACCGAATTAAGAATCTCATTTTCTCTCCACCATCAAAGATATTATTACTATTCCTTAAGCTCATATCTGATATATTATAAAGATGAATCTAACAACATAAGGAAGAACCAATATAGTCACAAGATGACTATACATGATCATTAAGACCTCAAACATTGCATCATGAAATTCCAGATAAATTTTTTCTCTGGATCCATACTCCTTTAATTCATAAAATCCCATATTGGTAATATCGTTCATTTGTTTTTGTGACCAGACTACCTACTATGATAATTTACCCACTATTAAAATCCATGAATTTAATTCTTATAACCCATCATATAATTTATAAGAGAATATTTAGTTTGTTAAAAACACACTTAAGGAATATATGATCATAATATATCATTTCCTTATCAATTCGGATTTGTTTCCTAGACCCTAAATTATAATTTTCTATTTGTAGACATTTTTATTATAGATATATTGATAGGTAAATAAATTCATAGAGGTAGTAGATTTTTTTAATTAGTGGAACCCAAGGATTCAGTTGACACAAGTAAAACATTTTATCAAATTGTTTCTTGGATATTTTAGCAATTTTTTCTCTAGTGGTTTTATTTTTTTAGATATTGATCTATTTTTTTTAAAGAGTTCTAGTCAGATGAAAAGCATCTAACCGTTTATTAAAAGAGAACTTCTCTAGTGGTTTTATGTTATGATATTGTTTGATGTAAATTATTTTACAGTTATATATATCTACTTCTGATAAATTTCTCATTAGTAATTTCTCCATAATGAAAGTATAATTTTTTATATATTCTACATAGAATGTACATATTTTTTGGGGATACCATTAATGATCATACTTTCTCATTATCATGAACTACTTTCTAGTACGTCAGTATTGGGAATTCACATTTTCCATGTTAGAACTGAGTTGATGACCTCTATCAGGGATATCCAAGACAATTTTTTGAAAATTAATGATTATGTTTGTGATATGGAAAACATGACAAAGATGGAATAATATTATAATACACTGTTTATTCAACATCACAAATGAATATTTATTAGTAAGTACAATGAATCATATCTAAACAAAAGATCATCTTTTTCAAAGAGATCATTATAGTATTATATATAGAAGGAGATAGTATGAAAATTATTGAATCATATAGGGTTTATTATCTAATATGAATCCAAATATTCTAATTTTCATAATAATATTTAATTTTAAAAATATTTAGAAATATTATCGTATCCTTCTTTTATAATATAAATTCAGATATTAAATTACTATGTAGAATTGATCAATACAATGAGAATGTTAATATAAAGGGTGATTTTTTTATGTTAGAACATCCAATATATTTTTTAATTTATTTAAAATGATAAATTAGATGATCTCTTCAATTTCATATAGAATAAACATAGAATAATTACCATAATAATTGGTATAATTTAAATTTCTTCAATTAATTTTTATAATCCTAAACTAATTTAAAAACACACATGAAATTGAGATTTATCATTGAATTTTATTATGTTGAGATATAGACATCATTCGTATCTATATTAAACCCTTATATAATCTACAATGAGCATGGACCATGTATAATTACAGTGGAATGATTGATGGATAATTTATTTATGTAATTTAACACCACCCTTATTGAAAGATACACTAATTTATAATCAATAAGTTGTATATAGATGAATTTTATAGACACATTGACAAGCACATTTAGTATTTGTATGGATAAAAACTTCATTTGAGGATTTTTGGATCTCTGGTTGTTTTTTTAAATGAGGAAAAATGTTTAATGATGTATTATTTTATGTATATTAAAACATGGATTTTGAATTCAATTCCATTGAATTTTGATGAGATTATGTTTATAGGATAGGTTTTATTTACAAACTAAGATGAATTGTATTTTTAATATCATTTAGTATGGTGTTAAAAATAATAATTGATTTATTTTATTTTATTTCTATTTCATAGTGAAAAATGAAGATGGATTAGTGATTTAACTGTTTCTAATTTTCATGTGGGGAAAATATAGTAGTTTTTTTAGACTCGTGATAATATTAGTTTGATAATCTATAAGAAGTTTGGTATGAAAATTAGATGATATTATTAAATTAATTATGATATATTATTATATATAAATGACATTTAAAATTTCATTGATGTATTTGAAATAATTATATTTCATAATTATTAGTTATTTTGAATGAAATTTGGTACATTTTTTATTCTTCTACATGAAATTTAATTTACATAATTAAAATGATTATAATTGTATTTGTTCAATATGTTGAATTATATTTGTGTTATATTTATTACATTGACATATAATTATTTTCTCTATATAAAAATGTGTGGGAGATCTCTATATAATTTAATTTTTTTAATAATATATTTTAAAGAATTTTATATAATATAAAATCATACATGGATGATTTTGTAATTATTAATTTATTTTTGGAAGTGGAACATCATTTAAATGAACTCTGTAGAATTTTTATTCTAAAATAATATTTGGAATTACTTATATGTATATTAATGTGATTTTAATGCATCCAAAATAATATAGTACTATATGAGTCGAGTTTTCATAATACATAGTTATATGTAATATTCTATAATTACAATTTTTTCAAAACTATATAGGTTCATGACCTATAATATATTTATCATTTTATTGAATTTTTAAAATTCATTTATGAGCTCCAATATTGGAATAAATTTGTAGAAAGTAATTTTTTATAGAATCTTGTGTTTGTTTGATTAAACATTAGAAAAAATTTATCCCACATAAAATTTATAAATTTTATTGGCCTAACATCTTAATATAACCCATTATGTAACAACTAGGGTATGCTAACTTCATATAAACCTCTAATTAATATGTTTTTTAGGTCTTATTCCACCTTGCATAACCAGTTTACATGTAGACACCTAGTCCCCAAAATAGTGCCCACCCCATGCAATAACTGATCAGCAGACTAATGAATCTCCCAAAAATCTGTCACATGTTCTTTTAGTGTTCTTTATCCTCACTCACACAATTCATTATAAAAATCTATGACCCATCTTATCCACTACTCAAATCCAATCACAACTAACTATTTTTTATAATCCAGTAGGATCCAAAAACAATTGTAGCGTATTAAATTGTGTAGTAACATTTTTAAATTTATGTTCTTATATTTGTTTTGGGTGTTATATTTACACCATCCTCCCCTACCCCTTTAGAAAACAACATCCCCATTATGGATCCTATAGTTCAACCCATTTAGTTTAACTTCCCTTTTGGAGGGGTATCTCCCTTATAATCATGTTACAAATAACGCTAAAAACATTAAAATAACAAATCATTACATGTATGTTCGGGCCTATCCAACAAGAAATGCTAAATATTCAAGAAGACACATGATCCCTGACAGAGTGAACTCCCACATGACAAAAAGGATCACATATCCAATTCCCAACAAATGATATTTCAATTTTATTTTCACCCAATAACACACTACATGGGAAACATCCATAGATTTCACCCATCACAACAACTATTTCGGGCTAGTAATGAATAACCATGGTATAACAATTAGGTAGGATCCCAAAAAAATAATGGTTCACTACATTTAAAAGGGTAATACTATTTTTCATTTCTACAAATTATCTATAAAATCTAAAATTTTAATAGGTATGTACATATTTAAATTGATCCCTAAATATCATAAATATGGTTAATGAAATGTTTACTGAGTGTATGAGAAATATTGAGGGTGTTATGAAGGTTTTCCACATGAAAGAAGGGTGAATCGGTCCTTTCTATACATGTATCATTTTTGGTGCATGGTTTGTGGAAACCCATCTCCAAAACCATGATTTCTAGGAAGAGTGGTTTGTGGTTAGTTAAACCATTCACAGTGGAATGTCAAACTTTAAAACCCATTAAAATTTGGGGGTTTTACCAAACCCTTCATGATTTCAATTTTTCTACATGATTTGTTCCCTTAGATATTCAATAGAAACTATAGTGATGAACCAAAATGGCCAAGGCTTCCAAAGGATATATCACTTTAATTTATTTGCCATTTTTAGTTCAATTAGGTGAGAATAAATGCTCTGTGTATGTCTAACACTTATCCTTGATTTCTTTTCAAGATATGGGATTGTAGAAAAATTCGTTATCATAAGAATCCACCAAACCCTATTTTTAAAGTGGATTATAGTTTGGGACATCAAAGGATACTTCAATCCAGATCTAATTAAATGATTAAGAGAGATTTCATCTATGGATTGGATGTTGGTGGTCTAAATTTTATATCCCATATTATTTATGGGGATTTTATGCATGTGTGGCTGTGTTAATGGGTTTCTATTATTTTCCATTTGATTAATTTTGTAATATTTGGTAAAATGGAAGGATAAATGATGAATTGATCCAGTAATGATCTCCATGGCATTTATTTATATTTTTTAGGCCTATTTAGGGCAGCCCATGAAGTTCACCAATCATCCCGAACATGGATAATTAAAATTTTAATGATGGTATTGACGTGTCTTAATGTATAGCCCATAATAAACATTTTTATATGTTAATTGATATGAAAATGAAATGTTGATAGCTGTTTATAGAATTTAGTAATGTAACAATGGACTTTTGTGATTAATATTAAATGGATGGGATGAAGTTAATTGATTATTCTAAAAGAAATATGAATAATAATTGAAATTCATAAGTGCATTAATATATGTGCAATTATGAAAATGATAAATTAATATAAGCTTCTATATTGATGAATGTGTGAAATGTGTTAAAAAATGGGAATTTATAATTTGTTAATGGTCCGTAGTATGAAAATTGATGATTATTCTAATGAGTTAAGGATTAATGTTAAATAAAATGTTTAAAAATCATGATAAATGAATGTTTTATGTATTGATTTATAAATGGTTGGTGATATTTTATTATAGGTAAATGGATAATGAATCATGTGCACATGAAGTGGTAGTTTTTTTATTGAATGTGAGGATATATGACCACTGTTTAGGTTAGATTGGGGATCTAAACCACTCCCCAAAATGAAAGGGTTAGGGAAGTGGGTTGATGATCTATTTTACTAAGAGTTTCATTTTATGAGACTACCAGGACTGAGGGCCCAATGTAAGTGTATTGTAATTATTTAGGAATTGTTTGTCCCTAGGGAGATAAGGAACATGTATTATCCCATCCTGTATGGTAATTTCCAAAAATAGGCTGTATTTTTAATGATTTAAATTCCTAAACCATGTAACAAGTGAATAAAATGGACATAGGGATTAAAATGTATAAAGTGGATATTGATAACTAATGGTACCAAGGTTTTAGTTTTTCTCCATTTTGTTTATTTTGTACATGAATGCACAATCTTTTTATAATGGATAATTTGTAGACACTGTTGGTGGTGTCCTATTTGGTTTTACGCACGCATTATTCAGGCATCCTTTGGGTACCTGAGTAGGTTTCATGGTTGATTGTTGGGAAACGGGCTAGGGACCTATGATAAAGATTTTATTGGGAATGAAATGTCTTTGGATGATGATATAGACATTGTAATAAGAACCATTGTGGATATTTTTATATTTTTAAAAATTTATAATTTCTTCAATTTTGGCACAGTTAGAATAGCATGACATATTTATCAATTGGTTGTATTTTTTACACTATTTGGGAAGAGGATTGTAATAAATAATTCATTTTTATTGATTATTACTCCATTATACCATATGTTATATTCTATCTATTACTCTTATAAAGAGGTTATAGTCTCCTCATGTGTTCTTTTAGACCCTCACATTTAGTCAAAAGTCTCTGTAAGAAGTGGAGGAATGGATTAGGTTAGGAATTGACTTTTCCTAGGCCTCCTGACTTGTTGATTCCAGGTTGGGGAAGTTACAACGTTATATCAGATAGGTTATTTTCTATAGTCTTATTATATGGGGATGAAATATTCGAGATTAGGATGAACCAGGTAATGGAAATGAGATCATTATTTGTAGTATCTAAACCATGTGTGATGGAAAAGACATGTACACATGGTAAAAATTGTTATTCTTAATGTCTGATGTTACATTTGAATGATATTTTCATCCTTGGGATATGCACTTCTGGTTTGATTTGACTGTTTTATAATTTTTTTTCTCACAAACAGAATAGAATCAGGTTCTAAATTCATGCATCCTTATATGAACTTTTGGATAATGGTTTCATCCATAATGGAAGGAACACATGGGAAGGGTGTGTGGGATATAAAAGGTATAATGCATTTTATATTCCATAAAAATATATAGAATGTAATGACTAATAATGGTGATTTAAATTGTTAAATCGAAATAACAATAAATAATGGTTATAGAATATTGTAAATGAAATTTTATGACAGAGTTAAAACATTGTTTTTAAATAATTGTAAATATATATATTTTCCAAAATGAGGAAGATTCATTTTGTGAAGTAAAAATGGATTGAAAATGTTGTCAAAATAAATATCATGAGTATGCAGGTTGTTTTACACCTTATTGACCATTACCCACTGTCGGTATGGATGATGGTCATTTTCTAAGTTTAAAAATGTTTGTTGTGATGGTATATGAAAAATTGGTGGTTTAAGGCTAGTGGAGAGCCTTATTTGATGTAAATTGTGGATGCTTTATTTTAAGTGTTATGAGATGTGTGTTTCGAATAGCAGATAAATTCCACCATGAAGAAAGGTTATGATAAGGTGAAAAGTGGATATCACCAAGAATAGTCATACAGATGTTGGTAATGATATCCCAATGGTTCAGGGAAATAGAGGAGAGGATAAATTCTATGATAACTTTTACAGTTTTATGTCGATGATGGAATGGGCCCCCAAGCGGGTCGTGTCGGGTGTGTTTGATTTGACCCAATGGTTTCAGTTAAAAAACCCTCTAATGTATCATATAGTGGGTGTATCTATGGATGTAGAGATCTTGATAGAATCCATTAGGATGGTATTGGATCAGATTGTGACTCCTCTTGAGAATTGAGAAAAGTTTGCTACGTATATGTTTTGTGGACTAATGAAGCACTGGTGGGTTATACTACTTCATACATAGCATGATGATATTACTATATGTTTGGTATTTTAGGAAACATTTATGGACCACGTCTACATAGAGTCCATTATATTGGATAATGATGTGATGTATATTAGTTTGGCCCAAGGGACCGTGTTAGTGATGGATTACTCTAGCCACTTCTTCGACTGGATACACATTTTTCCATTATTGGAAGGGGATGAGGTTTCCGTGAGATGATGTTTACCGGATGGAATTATACATTATATGATGTCACAAGTGAATATATTCTGTGTAAATATGTTTTCAATGGTGGAGTATCCGGTCCTTATTTCAAAATGGATCTGGAGGGAGGTCTCCAGTGGTTATCATATGGTCCTAGTTAAATGATCTCATGGTGTGACATCAGAGGGTCAGAAGTGTCACTTTGACAATCTTCACCATTGATTTGGTGTGAAGGGTAGTTATAGGGGAGTTATAGTTATGTAGAGTGGTGAAAAGGTGTTTTTATATCAGGGGTGAAGGCCAGAGAAGAGTCATTGTTATTGACACCGACCACAAGTTGAGTACTGAGTAGAAGGCACGATAGGGCATGTATAGAGGTTATTTATGGATCCTAAATTGTTGGGTAAAAATGGAGGATCAATGTTGTCGTTGAGTTAAGGTCAGAGGAATGTTTCTACATTATATGTAGGTTGTGTTTGTTTGACTGGACACATTAGACGAGGTGGTGGGAATGTCTCTCTGAGGTGAGAGAACCCATGTTAGTCTTGTAATTTAGCACAATGTACTCATTCATGAACCATCCATATATTTGTTGGTTAGACTCATGCGGTTAAGCCAACACCCATAGGTGGAGAGGCTAGACCATCATCTATTCTATTTACGATCCTTGTAGCTTCCATGATTTCTAGTGCTTTTTTAGATATGGGTTCCTCAAATTATTCATATCTACTCAGTTTTTTAGTGTGTTGGTTTTAGCGGTGGGACATATATAAAGGGTTAAGTCAATTGACACACTGTTAGGGGTGAAATTATAAAAGATTTGGAATTATAAGGGTGTTCCATTGAGGTTGGTGGGTATCATTTCCTATGTGACTTGTTTCAAGTTGATATGTTAGGTTTTATTCTTTGATTCTCATTTTGGATTATTTAGTGCTCTACCAGGTCCAAATTAATTTTCACCAATATAGGGTAACGATCATTCCTCTTTAGGAAGGTACATTGGACTTCAATGGTATAGGATATGTCAAGGTAGGCCATGCATTTCTAGTTTGTGAGTAGATAAGTGAACACACATCTCACATATCTTTTAATATGGTTGATGATGGAGGTGCAGAGAAGTATGAATTTCTTCTTGTGGTTCATCAGTTTTAGGATGCATTTCTCAAGGACTTCAATGGCCTACCGATCGAGAGACATTTTGAGTTTATGATATTGTTTCATCCAAGACATCAACCAGTATCCATTAGGACATATAGAATGGAATCAGAAGAGCTCCAAGAACCTAAATCCCAATTGGAGGAATTAGAGAATTAATAGTTTATTCATCATAGTATGTCACCCTGGGAGAATCTAGTGTTTTTCAAACAGTCTGATAGTATATTATAGTTATATGTTTATTATAAGAAGTTAAATTAGATGAAGGATAAAACTATTAATGTTTTCCTAGAATCAGTGATATCATTAATTAAATAAAGGATACAACCAATATTTCTATGATGGATCAGAGATAAATATATAATCAACTAAGGATGAGACCTTATAAATTACAATGGATAGACTTCAAGAGTAGATATGTGTTGTATATCTTTTGTTATGCCATTTGGGTTGACCAATGTTCCTGTTCCGTTGAAGGGCCTAATGAACAGTATTGTTCCCCCTTATATGGATTAGTTTTTAGATTTCTACCTTGATCACATAATTGTATACTCTCGGTCTCATGAAGATAAATCCAATCATCATTAAATTATCATGAGAACATTGTTAGGGAATTTTTTATATTAAAGGACATATAATAGTAATTTTTTTATTAATAGGGTGAATTTATTAGGACACATCATCTTCAAGAAGGTGTGTCAGTTTAACCATAGATGGTATAAATTGTGGTTTCCACGAAGTAGGCTATGAATTTTTCTAAAGTCTGCTTTTTATGGGGTGGGTAGGATTTCATAGAAGATTCATTAAATACTCTTTCCATTTTTATTTCCACATTTTGTATTGACAAAAAATGTTGTCATTATTGAATGGAATGAATCACGTGTGAATGCATTTAAATTATTAAAGTAGTAATTTTCAACCACTAAAATTGTTATACTACCAGAGCTGGTTAATGAGTATATATTTTTTGGGTATGTAGCTGATATTGGGTTGTAAGATTTTTTGGATAAAGGATGATTGTTTAGATTCATATATCTCCAGGTAGTTATTGTATAATGAATGAAATTGTCAAACAGATGACATTGAATTGGCCAAAGTGTTTTATTCCATTATGTATTGGTATCATTACATTTTTTTTATAATGTCATACATTTTATAATAATAAAAAATACCTTCAGTACATCTTCACTCAATGTGACTTCAATATTTATTTTCGATTACAATTTTATTACATGTAGTCATTTAACATTGATATGGTTAGAACACAAGTAAAGGGGAATAGTGTTGGATATGATTTGACTCAGAATAAATATAATTATTTAGTTCATCAATCCATTTCCTTGTGTAGAATGTGGTGTTGTTGGATGGGATAAATATAGAGGTTTTGGATGGGCATGGAAAAATTTCTCTCAAATCCCAAATAGTTGATTCAATGCTTCTCATATAGATCAAGGAGATGTAGTGTGATGATCATCAATATTTGGATTTTAAGGTAGGTCATAAACATGGGGATTCCTCATATGGTTGGTTTTTTGGGGATGTTAGTTTCTTTTATGGTCCTTGCCATGCTATTATGAAAACATTTATGCTATAAGAATTTATAAATGAGTTTCATACATCAAAGTATATTCAGTATTCTGGTTTGAAAAAATTGATTCATGATCATCTTTGGTATTACTGGTGGTCAGGAATTATGAAATAGATTACATGTTTTGTGGAATGATTCCATACCAATCATTGGGTAAATGATGAACATGACTACCCATGTGGTTTTTTATAGCAATCTCCCATTCTGGATCAGAAATTGGATGACAGGAAGATAGATTTTATTATGGGTCTTCCAAGGACTACGAGGAATACTGATTTCATTTGTGCAGTTTTATATTGGTTGATGAAGGTGTCCCATTTAATTTCTATTCGAGAGACAATTATCATTGATCAGTCGAGTAAGTTGTATTTTTGGGAGATAGTTTTATTACATGTGGTTCAATGAATGATAGTTCTAGATCAAGATACAAGTTTGAAACCATGACTATGTTATGGGTTTATAGAAGTCACATGGTACCTAGATGTATTTTAGTATAGATTTCCACCCATAAGTGGAAATGCAGTCAGAGCAAACTATTCATGTACTCGAGGAGAATTTAAGAGATTTTGTCCAATTGTTGGTAGGTATTGGGAAAATCACTAGTATCTTGTTGATTTTTACTAAAAAATAATTTAAATTCTACGATTCATATGGAACCATATGGGGAACTCTATAGTAATCAATTTAAATCACAATTTTGTTTGATATGTTGTGCGAAATCAGAGTGTTTGGGACCAAATATCAAAAAAGAGACATTTGAATATGTCCTATTGATTTAGAAACATATGGAATTGTCTCAGAGTATGATAAATACATATTAGTATTGGATTAATATGAGAAAATAGATTATGGTGAGTTATTATACATTTATTTGGGTGTCACCAAGGATGTTTCACCATCTGATTCGAATGTAGGGTATGTGGGAACCTTGATATGTTTTTTCATTTGAGATTATAGAGAGGATGATACCGGTGGTGTATCAATATACTCTTCCATAGTGATATAGTTGTATGAATGATATTTTTCAGTTGTCAAATATTTTCTACTATAAACCTAACCATCTCAAAATATTTTGGTTGAGTATTTTCAGAATATGGTTAATGGGTCCATTGAGAAGCATCATGCTCATATATTTTTTTGTACAGAGGTGTACATGCAATGAAGGGTTATTCCGTTGACCCATGATTATGGATTCATAGGACTATTCAGGGGAAAAATGGATAGATGTAGTTAGATATGCAATTCTAGTTTCTTGATCTATTTTATTATGAATCTTAGTCTTACATGGGAGGGAGGCTCGATGACAATCCATTATTGGGTTAGAACATTGTATGATACCAAATATTTTGGAGGTATGTAAGTATATAATTATTTATTTAAATATCTCATATATAATTAACAAAATAATAACCAGGTGTATATGGTATATCGAAGTGCTCTAGTGAGTTTGGGACATGAATTGCATGGAATCGGGCCATTCTATGCATGTTATAGGTTTTCACAAGGTTAGTGCATACCATGTGCCCAAACATTGAAATCAAGGAAGAGTGGTGTACATTTAGGTATATCATTCATGGGGAAATCCGAAGAATGTGGACTTGGGATGATTAATTTGGATTAGCTAGAAAATGGGTTTTCAAAGGGAGTAGCCTCCCAAGGATACTATTCAACTTCAACCCCTATTGGATAGAGGCTGGCGCACAGTTTGGAAAACCATATATCCAAACCCTGCTCCCTAATAAAAGTGAAAATTTACCATTTTCACCATATTATTTTTATTGTTCTACCCAATTTAATCCCTATTACCCCAACTGATTGTCTAAAATATTGTGTTTTCATAGGAATAATCTCCCTCATTTCTAGTCTGTTTGGACTTTTGTTGGGATCTGATCAATGATCATGGTGAGTCTAACACTTCACTTTCCTCTCCTTTCCAGATTTGAGATTGTATATTTTCACTTCATATTATAAATTCCTAAAAACCACTTTTCTGGTTGATAATAGGTTAGGGCATCAAATTTTTCTTGAAAGTGGATCTATGACCTTGGATAACCATGTGTTCGTATTCGGATTAGAAGTAGGTTATCTAAATGTCATATCACATGGTCATGCTAGTTATTTTTTAATGTGTGGTTTTATAACTTGTACTCTCTTAATTTGTATAGGATTCATTAACTGTGATTTTGTAAAATGGTTTTCAAAATGATGACTTTACTTCTCCCATTCCCTATGGGATGCATTATTATTTATTTGACATGTTTAGGGCCACACAAGTAGTTTTCTGTCCTTCCTAAATATGGGAAATTATGTTGTTAAGCATGTAATAGTCTTGTGAAAATTTGAGGACCATAAGAAAAATGTTTATTTGTTTTTTGTTCTTATAAGGTAATATTTATAGTTTATTCTAGTGTTTTTAATTACATGAGTTATTTTTTGGATCAATTATAAATGTTTTAGAAGAAATAATGTTCTTATGATAAATGAATAATGAATTATACAAGAAATGTTTAATTGTGTTAATTCTTGTGAAATGATGCACATGTTAAATGTGTAAATTCTTCTAGATTTATAAATTTTTGAGTTGTGTGATTGAATTATAATTGATGAATTTGTTAAATGGGCCACAACATGGGTATTTTTGTTTATGCAAATGGATTGAGGTGTGATGTTAATTCACATGTTGAATAATTATGATATTTGAATGTTATGTATATTGATTTAGATTTGGTTTTTGATATCATATATATGGTAAATTGTTAAATAATCATATGAACATGTGTACGTAGTTTTGGGGTATTAAAATTTAGGATTAACACCTATAGTTCAGGTTAGAACAATACTCTAAACCACACCCAATAATGCACTGGTTAGGGAAGGGGGAAGAGGAAATATTCCACTAACAGATTCAATTGATGAGACTACATGGATTGGGAAACCAAGGAATGTGTGTTATAAATTTTTATAGAATTTTTTCTCCTAGTGTGAAAGGGAACATGACATAACATCTTGTGAATAGTAATTACACATCTTAGGTCATTTTGTAAATGATTTAAATTCCTATCCATTGGAACAGGTAATTGAAATGGATAATTTGACTACTGTTAAATAATGGAACATGAGTTTTATTTTTTTCCCACCTTATCATTTATTCATTACTTTCATTAACGATGTGATTATTTATGATATTTTATAGGCAATGTTGTTGGTAGTATAGTGACCTGAACTCAGTTTCGGATTGGCACACTATGGGGACCCTAAGCTAATGTCACGGTTGTAGGTCAAAAAAGGGAAATGGAACTATTATAGGGATATTATGGGAAATGATATATGCATTGATATGGATCCATAAATTGAGTTAGGTCCAATTTTTGGGATTCAAATGTTGTCTATATTTTTTTTATTTCCTTCACTTATGGAATTGTAAGCATGACATGAAATACTTATAACATCATTGTGTTTTATTACCCTATTTAGGAAGTGGTTGGTAATGAATATTTCTATTTTATTTCTTATTATTTCCATTATTTCATATGTTAAGTGTTGTGGGTTACTATTATAAATAGATTATAGTACCTCAAGTGTTCTTTTAGACCCGCGCTTCTAGTTTCCAACCTCTATTATATGTGGAGGTGTGCATGTGGTTATGTAGTGATCCATTCAAAGGAAACAATATAGTGGATTTTTGGTTGGAATGTTGAATTATAATTATAAGGTATTACAATGTATTTACATTTTCCTATAGTTATTCAAATTCAATGATTTTTCTTCTCTATCATAATTTTATTCTACTTCTATTGACGGATTGAATATAATATATTCAGGAATGTGGTGTAGTAATCATATGTCTCCCATTCTATGGATCATATGATATTTGATTAAAAATAGACATTGATGTTGGAGTGGTGATATTAGTAAGTGAAACACACTTTATATCTTCCAAATCATCATCGAATTGATTCCTGAATAGATAATTCATCAATATATCCAATTAAAATATTGATCGTTTGATGGAAAACACATTGAAATTTCATAAATTAAATTACTATAGAGGAAGAGGATATAGAATAATATGTATTATATAGGTTTTTTTTATGGATCTATGTTGATAAATTATTGAAAGAAACACATTTAAATATTTCCTAATATTATAGATGAGATGAAATTTACTAAGAAAAATACTTGTAACATGATGATGGAATTAAGTATAGGGATTTCACTACAAAATTCCCACATGTGATGAATAATATCATAAGTCCTCTCTCTAGTCCTTGACAGTCGATGAAATATGAATTCCCCCATAATGAAGTTTATGACATCCCTTATTTTAAAAAACTAGAACTATCGGTAAGAAGGAAAAACTATTAGAAAAATAATTATAAAATAAATAATAATGAAAATAAATTTTGGAAAATTTAATATTTATATCATATTGGTACATGATGGCTTCACAATATCCTTGTTCATATCTATATATAATATTGTTATAAATTATTCTAATGACCTATTCTATGATGTATAACACATTTTTCACATATGAATACTTCTACGTCTATAATAATTTTATTAATTCCTATAGTGACACACACAGATTGATTCTTATTAACCACATCCTATATGTATCATGAATTTATAACACATGGATATTTAAATAAATGAGTAAAATTAATTCATATCACATAAACATATAAATAATATATGACAATCATATCGTTATCAATGGTTGGATAATTAATTGATATATTGGTCAAACAATAGAAATTATTATAGTGTTGTATGATTAGTGGTTGGTTATAAACATATGGTGAAAAAATATAATGATAATGATTTTGATAGGATGAAATGTATCTCTTACCTATAAATTTTGAGTTCAAAAGGATTTTCAAATGGTTTACTTAAAATTCTAAATTACTACATCAACCCTCCATGTTACAAAATTTATATCATAATGATGTTATTGGGTGCCATTATTTTAGTAATCAGTCTTGATAAAGGATATAAAATAAATGTATATTTTTTTCCTCACATTATATATTCTCAACAAGATTCATAATAATATGACATCATTTAGGTTGCATGCCCTATTTAGTGGTTAGTAGAATGAATAGGTATATATTATATATTATATATGGACTGAAATATTTTATTCATTAGTCATCAAAGTAATTTTTACCATAATTACATGATGATACTGAATTCTCAAAGAATAAGGTGTGTATATCTCAATTTTCCTAAAAAAACATGTGCTCATATACCTAAACATTTCAAGAAAAGCTACTACATGATAATTTGAGAGATGATTTTAATAACTAAAATATATTTTCTAATGAAATATTTATGTTCATGATTAATTAAATTATTTATTTTTTTCCAAAAAAAATATTATATTTTCAACAATATCATGAGGTGGATTATTATTTAGATGTTTCCATTTCACAATATTTTTTGTCATTTTACTCTAGTAAATTGAATTCACTATTGTTTTATGAGGAATTTTTTTACTATAATACCCCCAATAATTTTGGTAACGAACATTGATCAAACCATTATTTGATTCATTAGGCACTGAAACCCATGTTTTCAACCTAATTTTTTCAGATTCCTAGTTTGGCCAACCTGATTTTTAAAAATCGGTAAAAAAATCTTCATAATTGATGAAATTATGTAATGAATTCAGGGTATGTAATTTTAGGATGTGTTATCATGGAGATCCTTATTTCATATGTTAATAAGGATAAACTATATTTAATCACTTATCAACTATACAAAGGGACACACTAGCTATTATAAATGGAAAAACCTATACGTTTCCATCCCAAAACTATATTTCTGATATCAATGGAATATTGGTTGTGGGAAATTATCAAATTAAAATGAAATTTTGCGGGTATCACCAGTTTTTTCCCATTGATGTCATGACCTTGACCTTATAATCTATTAGGATAGTGATCATCACATATTCTTGGATGATATCTTCGATAATGATTTTACATGTGTGTATAAGAACATCATAGTAGTTCATGATTCTGATAGCTGTTCCCCCAAACATTATTGGGAAAGTGATTTTTTGTGTAACGGTATCCCAATGAAATTCATTTATATCATGTGTCATCTTAAGAACTAGGTTATCTATGTGGATTATAATGTCCAATGAAAAGTTATTAGTTTCAACACCATGTGTATCCTCTGTAAGAATCGAAATATAGAATTAGTGCTATATTAATTTATAGATATAAATTGGGAGGAAATCATATAGACTCCGCTCTATGTATCATTGGAGCCATAGACCTATATAGATCTATTTTTCTCTTCCTTGGTTCATGATTCAATTTTCAATGATGTGTACAAATGAACATCTTTTACTAGTGAAATTTCATATCACTTACCTCTTGGGTGTCCTATCATAAGTATAATACCTATAACCCCAAATACAAGAAACATCATAAATTATATATCAATGAAAAATTTATGTTTCTTTTTATCAATATATTTCAATTTAAAAAGGATTTTGTGAAAGGAGGTATTACATTAAGAATCATTAGTGGAATATATCACTAAATCTATCACAAATTATCAAGGTTAAATAGGATCAAAATTTGTATTAGTAATGATAAGAATCTTCATAATTCAGTAAGAGAGTCGTTTCAAATAGATCATCTATCAATTTTTTCATGTGAGTTGGGTGTATAATCTAGGTCTATTAATACATTACCATCATAAAATTGTATTTTTTCATTGGGGAGTAATTCTCTATTCACATAATAGAACATGAAATTTAAATTGAAATCATACTGTAAAATTTTATCATAACATAACTCTATGTGGTTGGATTAGATTTATGTAAGGAGGAAAATTGAACATTTGGTGTCACCCCTAACAAATGGATCAAAGAATAAATCATTATATAATATATAATAATTGTTAACTACTATGAGAATTTGTAGAAAACCTAGATTAGGGCGAATAAGGTGGTGGATTTTCTTACATTCAAATGATATTAGGTAGAGCTACTGATTACATATTAAATCATTTTCCATAAACTGTTTGTCTATATTACAATTCTTTAATTGTATTCCCCTAGGTGTTGCTACAACATTTCCCCTTGAACATGATCATTTTAACTTATAATAATAAAAGACAATTTACTTGTGAGTCGTAAAATATTATTGATGAATGAACCCCTATTACTTATGTAATATATAATTTCGGTAAACATGAAAGAAAAGTTTAAAATTACACTATTATTTTTAATTTATATGTATTGTTTAATAATATTATATTAAACTAATATGTTATAAAATGGAAGATACATGTGGTTTATAATATTATTTTATCAATCGTATGTTTTTAGAGAAATTTATAAAATATTAAACATATTCATCAATTAAATATATCAATTGTTATTGTGGAATGTGAATGAAGAACTATTTCTATGTAATATGTTTTACTTATTATGTATGAATCATTTTCATAATATTAATTACAAAAAAATAATTAAGGAAACTAATAATATTTCATTTTGAACATTTTTTCTAATTTTGGATAAACAATAAATATGGAAAATGAAATTATCATAAGTAATAGTAAGGTTAGGGAATATTTAAAAATACATCATTTTTTTTAAAATGTCATGAATAGTCCCAGATTCCCACGTACCTTGACACATCAGCTGATCATGACATAGACTGAATGGTGTTACCAATCCCCACAGGTCGACAACTAGTACCTCACCCAATAGACGATAATGTTTTAAAAAAAACATCAATATAAATTATGTTTGAATATAAACCATTAACTAATCACAAAATTATACACCGCTGTGAAAATTGTTGAAAATGTAAATCATGTAACAAAAACCCAAATTAAGTCATATATGTACTATAAAATAGGATTAAAAAAGATCAAATGTCCCAAAAAAACTTCCAGGCACAACAATCAACACCAACTACCACATCTATGTTGTGCTTTCCCAATACTCAAACATGTTTAGAGGAATTATATAATCTCACTAAGGAATAGGTAGTGTGTGAGATGAATACTAGTTACGGTCTCACCAAGGATTCCATAAGAAATTCCACAATTAGTTTACATTATAACATATTAAAATTAACAAAATTATGAAATATTGTATAAAATGGTAATAAAAATTTTATATTCACATATAAATTATCTAAATATTGTATAAAGTAGATAAATAATCATTTTATATAATGAGCATTAGTAAAATTCACAAGGCATGTGTTATTTTTTTTCAAATAGTGATAAATATTTAAAAATATTCACCAAGCAGAAGAATGATCATAATCTAAAAGGTATGATAGTATCGGGATATGAGATACTCAAATAATTTAATAGGTGATTTCTAAATTGATTATACACACGTATCCCAATCATTGGTCAAAGAGGACACATCACAATCTAATCAGGGTTGTGACCTGCTACATATGTTTTTTTCGAGCTGTAAAGTGTACAGATAGTGTTCTCCAAATTAACACACCAACTACATATACAAGCATGTTAGAAAACAACAATAAATAATGATAACTTTATCTAAAAACAATTCCAAATAAAATATAACAATTTTCACTATAACACTATAATTTCCATTTGAGAACAAAAAAATACAATCATTCCTTTTCTAGGATAATCTAATGCATTATTATAAAAAAATAATATATATTGAAAATATTTCACTGAAAACAATTTCCTAAATTAATTTCATAATTTAAATTCCTTAATTAAAATCCATAATTTAATTTTAACAACTTGTCATCAAATTACAAAAACAAACTCCAATTAAATGTGATTGGTGTTTTCTTAATTTTCATTCAGTGGAAAATGAAAATTAAAAATTACATAAAATTATGTTTTTACAATAACATTGAATGAAATTTAATTTAACTCCTGAAATTTAGGGATAACTCCATTTTGAATTTATAAATTAAAACACCTCAAAACCAAGGAGAAGACATCTCATAATACCCAAAATGTGAAACTCTAACAATGAACAAATAAATTTAAGATATTATAATCAAACTAAAATTCATGTTCTAAAAATTTTGATTCTATTATCAAACAATAAAAATTTATAACAACCCCTATGGAGGATATATGAAGAGAGTTAGTTATATATCAAGATTGGAGAACTCTTTCCGGTGATATATTGAATAATGATCACATGCGTTAGATCTATCTTGGCGAGGAAATGGAGGTGAAAAAATTGTGTCCTTGTAGATCCAAATACCTAGGAAATTATTCCAGTTCGTTATGTTATTGATCAATTGTATATATGGTATTTTTATAAATTTAATTAAAAAAACATGAATAATTAAATCTTGTGCACACAGTTATCTTTTAAAGGACACACAGTTTGTCAAATTGTGTGACCTAACCATGCCCCATTTACATTGGGGTAGAAAAATTAATCATTGTTTTGTTCATGGATTTATAAACCCTATTAAATCCTTGTAAACCACCATTGCATCTACTATCATGGTTTCTACTTGAATAGTGCATGGTTTGGGAACGTTATGTGCCTACCATGCATAGACAAAGTGACCATGATCATTTAAATATTTTCTGATGTGCCCCTAATCGAGACAATACCAATGAATGATCAAAATATGTTTTGAATAGTACAATATAATATTGAAAGGTTGTTAAAACCTCCCCACAATAGAATCGTTTTATCAATACAAATCATGTAAAGAAGCATCCTTGTTAAAAATTTGAGTCCACTACTATATTACCAGTTCCACTCTCTCACATGTCTAATGAGTATCAGAACTATGCTTCCATAGTTATTAAACAAAGGTTATCATCCACCAAAAAATACCTTGGTTTTAGAATCAACTAACCTGACTAGAAGAATAGTCATTTATAAATTATCCCTGACAATAAAACCACTCCATCTATGAAAATAAGATATATCTGAATGAAACATTCATAGATGAGATACATGGAATATGTTATGTATCTACATCAACTGTGGTGGATGTTCTAAATGGAAAGACACATTCCCCACATTCTCTAAAACCACAAAAGACATACAAATTTATTATAATGATTTATGTGCCTATTAGGAATTCGATTAACCAAACCAAGTGAAATTTAAAGAACACATAGTCACCATCTAAAAACTCTAACTGTCTGTGATGATGATCAATATAATATTTTTTCTCAATAACTTCTGATAATATTATCTTATGAATCAAATTAATAATTAAAGCATTCTCATAATCCAATATCATTCCAACCATGGAACTTTCACTTATCTATAACAAACATAATGGATGTTTTTATGCCCAACCGTAAAAGGCCTCCAGAGGTGCCATTCTATTAATAGACAAGTGACTGTTGTTATAAGAAAACATAGTCATCCCTAAATGATCATCCCAAGAACCCCGTATTTAATAAAGGGAGGAACAATGAATATCCTCATTAATTATTATACCTCTCTCTATCTAGCCATAGAAATGGGTTTGGGTTTCCCTGATGAAAAAAACAGGAGATCCTAGTGACTTATGATGGCCTCTTGACAATCGATATGTAAACTCGGTTTATCTTTAAGAAACTATCATAGAGGAAACTCCAAGTAATTTAATAATATATATCACATTGAGATTTACCCGCACCTCAATATACTGAGGAATAAAAAATGTGTATGAATTGATCCAATATTTTTTTCTTGTCCATAAAAAATCAATATCACATTCTTCTTTAACATTTTACATTGCAACAAAACCACTTTGTTCATAAATTATCATCACACTTCACAGTCGGCACTAGATGTGGATGGGAAAATCCCGAAGATCTCTGGTGCATGACCATTAAAAAATGTACTGTGTAACAATGAGATAAAAAATTAGCAATTCCCCAACTCATACATGGACACCATAATCACTACTACATGTCATATAATATATTTCTCCTTCCTTGGGGCACTACCCACAGAGAATTATGGGAATCTGCCATCACATCATTCTATACAATAAATTGTACAACATACCACTTTTGTGAACATACAATACCATCTATGAAGAATGATCATTCATAAAAGGTCTCCCAACCATAAATACAGTGTCTTATTCTACGTAACTTGTCATGATACACCAATTCCTGATGAATCATCCTGAGAAGAGAGGAGGTCAGTTAGACGCTGCCTAATGAATCATTAGTCCCTCACTCCCGAGCTCTAATATAAATCTATGAAAAAAGGTCTACCATGTTTCAATTTTATGATGATTCTTTCATAGAATGGGTTGGATGTTTCCTTCTCAATACATCAACAATGACATTTCCATTACGCTATAGAATATGTGATTTCAATGTCAAAATATTATTTACATTTCACCTAACATCTCTAGAATATAGTCAAAAAATTATTGGGTATAAAATATAAGTCATGATATTGTGGTTGGAACACATGGTAAATCATTCATTGAAAATTTAATGCTTCCAACTCATTAGATCATGCATTAGAACCATGAGATGAAGATCATGGGTCTGATAACTCTTCTTGTGTGTCCTAAGAATTCTAGACTATAGGCAACACTATGATCACCTTGAATAATAAAAATCACAATCATATATATTATGCATCATAGAAGAACAAATAGCCCTTCATGTCTTCATGAATAGTCAACACTAATATAGTAGCCAACAGTCATTCCAGATAAAAAAAATAAATCATACATTTCTCATCCAAATAAAACTTTACTCCCTTCCATGTTAGACTATTATTCTTATAATAAATCATTGAGATGTAATTTAAAATAGTTATAATATCCCACTAAACCAATGGAGCTCCAAATATTGAAACAAATTAGGGATGTTCCAATATGATAACAGATTTCCCATTTTCATGATAACCTGAGATAAAATGTTCTGAAATCACAAGTCCCATGATCATCACTCATCAATTACAAATATAACATTTTGATAACATGTCATAATGATGGTGATATCTAATCAATTCAAGAACTTCTCTCATATGACACACATGATCCACAACGAACATAGATTAAAAAAGTTTTTCATCCCAAAAGACTACCATGATATTATCAATTATTATATAGAAAATCTATTTCATTGTTTCCATAATGAAATAAAGAGATTTTCCCACATAAAATATCATCGCAAGCTTCCCATAATAACATTACTTAATCTAAAATGCATTGTTATGAATGTCAGAATATTTTATTCTCAACTAATGATATAAAGATCAAGGATCAGTATTAAAAATAAAATTATCCCCTTTCAACTGATCAAATGTATCATCACTCCTTAGAAATATTAATTTTTCATTACCATGACTATATTTATCTTCTTATAATCAACGCAGTAGAAAAGAGACCCATCATATTTCATTAAAAATGGAACTAGTGATGCCCAAGGTGACCCACTCAAGTGTATAACTCCTTTCTATAACAGATGATTTTGATGAGGATTAATCTCATTAATCATATCAGGTTCCATTTGGTTTGAAGAAATAGGCACCCAATGAATACATTGGAATACGTTAATAGAAAAATCTAACTAAATTACCTTTGAAAAAAAAATAACTCTCAAGGAAAAAACATTGGGAAACTCAATGATTACTCGAGGTAAATTATTTCAAAATTATTATAGATAATGTTGTAGTTCCAACATAAAAACTCTCTTCCCCAACTCTAGATTTTATGTTCTAGGTCTAATAAACCTTGTATCACACTCTCCCTTAAGGATATGACACAAATTTTCATGTGATGAAAAGGAAACTGTCGATGATAATAATCAATTTGGAATTTTTTATAAATGATACAATCTATACAAAATTTTATGCAAATAGGTATCATTTTGAGAACCAAGAAATCCCCAGATATATCAATATTCATTAAAGAATAAACACAAGCTGGACTATGGAGGCTCTACTCTCATTTCATTTTGATGGGTTTGGTATTATCCATTACATAATATTTCACATCCATATTAATATTTATGAGACACACAACATGGGTTTAAATGACCGAATGGGAAGAACATGTATAAAATAAAGATATCAATTATAATGAATCTATTGTGATGAAACCTCTCAGAGTCACCGGACTCGTATCTACTTCCTCCAAAGAAAATTCCACTACATGGAGAAGATCATTCCAGATGCTTATGGTTAGTAACCATACTCCAATTAAGCATCTAATTTCACGAAAGTTTTCATAGGTCATAATTTCCATATTCCAATATTTGGCGTATAATATACATGAAATAACTTCTTTTTGTGACATGAGCATCTAAAAGGACCATATATCGAGGGCACTGTAGTGCACACTTGTTTCATGTGCACCAACATTCGACACTGGTATCAAAAAATAGCACATATTCTTGGAACTATAGTTGGACTAGAATTATCATATATTCGAGAACCAAGATGAGAATCATCACTCTAACTCTTCCATTTATAGGAACTCTTAGAATATCCAAAGGAAAGAAATAAAATCTAATCCACCCTAACATACACGCGACGTCTAGTTCAATAATTAATTATCTACCCAACCCATTAAAGAAAATGGAATAATTAGAAGGAATACGTGAGTAAAAATATCATATTGATGTCCCATATCAAACCATCATGTATTAATCCTCTATTTCAATACTATATCAGTTGAAAACAAAATTATCTTTATACAAAAAATTTAATATTCTTTCATGTTCATGTCAACCTTCTTGATTATGAAAAACTATATATCCTTGTACAACTACACCGAATGTGTCTATAAATTATCAAGGAAAATAACATTAATAACTTTCCACTATAATACCTAGTGATTTTTTGTAATCGAAAAAAATTCCCACCATCTCTTACTAGGTCCATGTATCATGAATGTTTCCGAAATAATATGTATTTCTTATGGAGTCTCATGGAAGTTAATGGGAAGATAATTATTTCGAATCAAATCCTCATATCGTTGAGAAGATTTAAATCCATGGAACACTAGTGCCCTCTAGAAAAATAACTATTTGGAATTAATATTAATTTCATTCCTTTGACTTTCCATAGAAGGATACTAAATTTTAATGGATGCAGGTTCTTATCCTAGAGCTTAGACAACACACACAATAACTTAAGATAGATTATGGTCCATAGGATGTTGTGGTAAATTCTATTCATTATCTTATTCCTCTTAGATCTGATTATCACATATTCTTTGAGGAATGTTGTTACACAAAATTATAATAAAACTTTGATTCATTCATAATGGATACGTATAAAAACTCTAAAACGAAATAAATATGGAGAATTTATCTAATTATATTGAAAAAATTATTCAAAATAAAATGAATCAAAATAAATTTTAGAAAAAACACCAGAATTAAAAAATGAGAAACCATTCAAAAAGCACCCATAGTGACATATTTATCACTAAAATGAGAGATATCTAGGAACCCAGTTGTAACTACGTCCTATGTCTCCAAAATATTACACATAATCAAAACAACATTAATGAAATATGATTAATATGCAGCATCTAATACCAGTTTTCATGAACCGACCATGATGCCATGGTACCATGCTACCTGAAGAGAACATTAAATGTCTTTAAGGGAATTACTGATCCCCATGTGTTGTATACTAGCACCTGGAATCACAAAATATAATATTGGATTATTTTTTTCACACTAAAATAGGAGGACAAGAAAGATTTTAGTATAATAAATAGTGAACCCCTTAGGGAGAACTATACCAGAAGACAAAATAGATTTGATAAACCTGAAGTGAAACATCTAAGTAAGAGAAGAACATGATGATAAATGACCCAAATTCAAAATTAAAATAGACATCCATGATTAATGATCAACAAAAACTATCACATTAAATTGGTTCTTTACCCTTGTTCGAACATGGTTGGAGGAAATAGGAAAATCCCAAAAGACATGTCTAGGGTATAAGAAAAAATACCATTTCATTCTAAACAAGGATTTCATTTCAATATTACATAGTTAAATAAATAATTAATGATTTCAATTATAAATAAATTGGAATAGTAGTAAAAGTAAATTTAAAACAAATCATGATTTACATTTCAATTGAAGAAAATATTTCAAATAATTGATTAACAAACATTTTATATAAAACATTTTATTTATATTCACAAGGAATCAGTAAAATATTTTAAAAACTATTGAATATATAAATATAAAATCACAATGAATCATCATGGTAATCCTTCAATAGGTAATATAGTTTCATGTTATGATATTCTCACACACTCAAATTGTTGATCACAAAAATATGTGTACACAAGAATTTTAGGATTTTTCCAATTCAAACTCATCACCATCCCATCAGGGATTTGACATACTAAATATGTTTCTCCATTGTTGTATTATATCAATAATGTGTTTTCCTAAATAATTCACTAACCACATAGGTATCCAAGTGATCAAACAATAACCATTAATGAGAAATTGTTCACCAAAATATACAACCATACAATTGACCGAATTTCTACATTAATATTATAATGATCATTTATTTAAATAGGTTATTAATAAACTAATTCTACTTATAAGACCAAACAAATGGGTTTTTCATAAAAATAATACATTACTCAAATAAAAATTTGAAATAATTTTTCATTATTAATATCAAAGTTAAAATTCCTTAAATGAATTACACAATTTATTTTTCACAATTTAAACTAAAATTCCAAAAAACACGCCCCAAATCAATATAATTGTGGTTTGGAATTTATCCTTAAAAAGATAATAAAAATCCTAATTTACATCATATTAGGGTTTCACAATAATTTTTTTGATATTTAATTTGAATCACTAAATTTAGGGTTAAATAAATAAGAAAATTTTAAATCGAACCTCCCACTAAAATAAAAAGATCACAAATCCCAACACATAAATTGGATCTCCAATGAACAATATTGGATACTAATATATGATAATAAATCCTGGAATCTATATCCAAAACAACAGGTTTTATATCCTCAGATATCATGAATATTTAACAAACACTAAGGAGGAGTGAAAAATAGTGGGAGATAGAGAACTTGAGAAGAATTCATTCTTAGGAGATATACAATGATGATAAAATAAATTCAATCAGTAATAAAAAAACGTTTTTAGGGAAAATATTTAGTTATTTGGTGCCCCTAATTACTATTAAATCATTCTAGGTCGATTTATCATCACGTGGGGTTCTAAATGTGGGTCCATGATATTTTTTTATGAATTAATGGAATTATTAAATCACGCAATCATGGTTAATTGGTATGGGAAATAAGGTTTATTAAACACTATGGACTAACTCTGCAACTTTATCAGTGGGGTTTTATAGTTTCTCCTTGCTGGGTACATGTTTTGACAAACAATACGGGAACAATGAATACCCCTACCACTGTTTGTACGATTTCTAATTGTAGTTTTCAAAGTTTGGATGAAATGTGTGACATCAGATCATATACCAAGAGTGCTTGAAAATTTCCATCATTTTACATGATGTTCCCATAGTTGAGACCCAACAAATGTATTATCATTTTTGGGGTTTAGGATTACCTAAAAATTGTAACATGATGTTAAATGAAAACATGAATGGAAATAATACATATAAATATGTAATTTCATTATTATATTATTTATGATTTATCTATTAGGAAATATCAATGGATTTTATGAATCTCATATATTTTCATATATCTGATTACTTAATTATATTTTTTAAAAAGATGTATTATATTTTAGAACAAATGAGTTGATTCTAGCTTAATTATTAATTATTTTTTATATCATGATAAATTTTATGACACGTATTCATGTAGTTGAATTTTTTTTAATGAATCATGATGAAATAGTTATATATTTTTTGTGAATAGGAATATTGAAAGTATCACATTTTAGGGAAATAATTATGAATAAATTATTTAGTATGGTATGCAGTGTATAGTGATCATGTTTCAATGTCATGGTGTATTATGGTGAATATTTTGTAGGAGAGAATTGGGATGTAATAGGTGACACCACATTCTGGATTAGATCTTTAATGATTACTATAAATATGAAGTGAAAATTAATATGATATATTTTTTTGGTAGATTTTAAGTATATTAATTTCGAATCTAAAATATAATTGATTTATGATTATATAAAACACTTGAAATGAGTTTAGGACTACCAAATATAAGATTTATTTTTCATGAATTTGATATTTTATGATATTCAAATAAGGAAAATATGCTTATGATATTTTCTGTAATTAATATATTTAGAATTAGGATAAAATGAAGAAGGGATAATCAATGATACTTTTATCATCTATATATAGTGAGTTTATTGACAAAATATAAGAAATATCTCATACTGAATTATTAAAAATACCATGAGTATAAAAAAATAACAGTTAAAATATTGGTATAGAATATTAAATTATGTTTGTAAAAAGATTGATGAGAATAAATGATTATACAGAAGATTGATAATTCTTTTTGAGTAATGAGATCCATAAAATGTACTTTGATGAAATCTATTTATTATTAAATATATTAAATTTTAATTATCATTTTCCCTTCTTACATTGTAGCTGTATTATAATCTTTTGAGAGATGTTGTGTCACTTAAATGATACCAATGCACAAGGTAATTGACGGATGTGGCCATAGATTCTCAATAGATTTCCAAATATCCGATTATATCGTCATACATATGTTCTATAATTAGGACATAAGAATACATTAATAGAATCATAATTCTAGGTTTTATAGTTGAAATCTATTATCTATCATGTTAAGTGTTGTTTCATATATTATTACTGTTTAGTATTATGACTACATGTATAATAATACAATAATCCAACATATTTTCATAGTAATAGAAGGCGTTGTTTTTTGATGACGGGATAAAAAAATCAAACAATAGTTTTGAATTTGTTCTTCTTAGAGGAAATCAACATTTAAATACCCTTGAATACTATGGTGATTCCATTCCCAATTTATGTTATATTCATAAAAATAAATATAAATAAATACGAATATATCAATTTTTAATAAATATTATTGATAATGAATGAATATAAATTTAATATGAAATAATTTTTAAAATAGTGATTAACCACCAATCAATGTTTTCTATATCACATATGAAAAAAAATTAGGTATTGTAGAATAGGATACATGAATTGTTGGATTATCAATAGTGGAAATATTTCATGATTTTTAGAATTTATGGATCTATTTTAATGAAATTATACTATAATGATTTTGAAGTTACTCACTCAGGATCCATGTATCCCTAAGAGGGGGTAGGTGTGAATCAATGATTTATTTTTATTTTATGTTTCAATATTTTTTAAACAGCATTCACATTATATTACTGATTTCCTTCCCTACATAACATAATGAAAAACACAACCATATAAAGACACGATTTACATGGTCTACTATTCAACAAGAGTATCTACATCATTTGTATAATACGAAATCAATCCAGTACCAAAAAATGCATTAAAAACAATCCATTGATGTAGAATACTGAGAGTATGATATAACCATACACTCATGTAACACTTTGAAAACAATCCAATATTATGTTTTCCCCCTCTTAGAAAAAATCGGGTGAAATAATATTTAAATGCATCTTGATGAACATTCACAAATGAAATATCTCAAAACAATTATTCATTTTCCTACCCAGAAGATGGTAGGATCCTCCTAATGCAAACAACTTGCATTTCACTCATTGCTTGCAAGCCTCCTTATTTGGGTTCGACCCTACATTCATGCCTTTAAATACTTGTGTGACACTATTGTGTACAACTATAAAATTTTCCTCCTTTTTCGGAATATATACAACACACATCTTGCACACAACTCCCTACATGATTTCTTATTAAAAATTGTTCAACAGTTCTTCTTGCGTGGAACTCTTGTGCATAACACACAACTTGTGTGACATTTTAGCATGAAAAACCCTTTCAACTAATTGTGAGACCAGAGATCAAATTTTATAATATGTTTTGAGAATCTAAAAAAAGTAGTGGTTAGAAATATATTTATCGTCATTTCCATCACCCTAATGGTGATTAAGGCACTTGTCTTGCACACTACTCCATGACTAGTGTGCCACTCAATGACTTTCTTACCACTTTCACTTTTCATCTATTATGGATGACACTACACTTCCAACATGAATTCCACTCATTGAATTGTGTTACACTATTATAACTTAGTCATATTTTGATTAAATGATTTTTCAATATTACTTTTCTTCAACATATACTCGTGTTCCAATTTATACTTGCACACCACTATTTAACATGCAGGAAACGTACGCTATCACACCACATCCTACTTGTGCACCACTCTTTAACATGATTGTATATTTCATTAACTTATAAAATACACGTCATTAATCCAACTATCCTTCATAAGTATTGAATCACGTATTCTTATATTTTGGAAATAAAATCCATCAAATCATAGTCGTAGTTTCTAATACATTTTACAATCGGAATTTATTTATCTTATTTGAAAAAAAACACGATCTACTGTCAACATGGTATGAAAAATATCCCCCTTTGGATTTTTTTGTCAATTAAGATTCATAAATCATGAAACATTTTAATAACATGGAATGGATTACTTATCTACTATTCTAAGCCTCTATGATCTAACTCTTTATCGAAAATAATAATAAATTACAGAAAAAACATTGCTTCAAATAGATGTGACTATGTAACCTCTTGATATTTTATTTTCATGCCTTCATCCTTCCCCAAAACATAATCAACTTTTGTCTATATCCTTCTACCTCATCATTATTTCTCAACATTTCCCACTGATTCATATTCCATGGAAAACAAAAAAAAGGTGTTTCCTATAATGACTCCAACACATAGTTAGAATTAATCACAAACATTCATGATGGATTCAAATCATAACTATAATTGAGCCTTTTTAATTCTTACATAAGGATATATTTATGAAAAAATTATCCCCCACGAAAAAAATTTCTAAAGGTAAAATGTGATAGTGGAAAAACACATACATCATCCATGATAAGGAGTAGGTTGGAATCAAATGTTCAACCTCAATTAACTTATTGATTACATTGGTAATGGTTTCATGAAAATGTCAGCAACTTGTTCTGATGTCAGCACATACTATTACTTCAATTCATTTTCCTCCACACATACTTTGATGATGTGGTAGTTTATTTCAATATTACTTGAACCATAATATTGTACGAGATTCTGCATAAGTTTTATTTCACTTTGTATTCACCACTATAGAGAAAGGTAAACTTTTATTCAATGTGTAGATCTTCCAATGAAGTCTTTATACATAGAAGTTTCATAGAAACTTCGGTGGACGCTACATAATCACCATCATCGAATATATGAATCACTAAATTTTGTTCATTTTTATTCCAAATAACACAAAATTACCCCAGAATGAAAACTCCACAAGATGTGGATCATATATCATCATTTTTCCTAAAAAATTTACATTTGAATTCCCAAATAGTTAAATATTTTTTGAGGAATCATACATGATTCCAATTTATATTTTTCCACTAATATATATGATATTTAATTTTCTAGTAATCAAAAGTGATTCGTTATGAGTTCTCTATGATCTAGAACATAAGATAACAACAAAGACAATATCAGTTCATAAGGAAGTAAATTAAAAAAAATATTCCAATCAGTATTCAAAACACATTTCTGTTAACATCCATTCTTTATCCATAATTAAATAACTTGATTCCAACTGAAATTAGTGTGGAAACATGTTTTGATTTTTCTATTCCAATATTATAAAAGAATTCATTCGCATATTTTTCTTTTGAATGAAAAAAGTGGATCTTCATCAGTAGTGTTTGAAACCCAAGAATGTATTTCATTTCTCCTAGCCAGTACATCTCAAAAAAAAATTTCATCTCCTTAGAAAATATTTCCCAAGATCATTAATCATTTTTAGTAAAGATAATGTCTTTATTATAAACAATTATGATCTGAGGGATCTCCTAAAATTCCTTGATGTAAAAATTTATGTCAACTCTTTCATTCCTAGAACTAATCATCCTTAATCACATATCTAGATTACAATACCATTACCTTGGTGATTGATTTAGCCCATAAAAGGTTTCTTTTATCCTACAATCATAACATTCATCTTTCCCAAAAATGAATGCACAAGGTTTTTTAATGGAAATTTTTTCATCACGATTCCCATTCAGAAATGTAGATGTCTCGTCCATTTGAAAAAATTTGTTTCCTTGTTGTGATGAATGAATAGAAAATATAATGAATTTTTATAATCTATCTATTGGAGAAAATGTCTCATCAAAATAAAAAAATACATTTTGTGAGTATCATTTTCACACAAATCATGTCGTGTTCCTTATCAAGTTGCCTTCATTATTCATATTATTCACGAAAACCCATTTGGTTCCAATAATTTTTTTTTCATCTATCCTGGTTGTGATTTCCAATGTATATTTCATTTATATCTAATCATTCTATTTATTCATCGCCTAAACCCATTTTGGATATTAAAAAACATCATTCACATCATTTGGATCTGCATTTGAATAAAATGTAGTATGTGTAATAGCATTTCTTGTTCTTCTTGATTGAACCCACTGATGTTGATAACCAATACTGTTTAGTGTGACCACATGCTTCCTCATACTAGGATGATCTATTCAAATTTCATCCTCAACACTAGAAATTGATGTGTCTAATTTTTGTTCTTCATTAGGATTACCAATTATGGAGGTATTATGAGAATTATTATAAAAAATTTCTTTATCCTTATGAATTTCTATATCACAAAATAATTTATGTTCCTTATCGACATTTTTATCAACATTAACTTCATTAAAATCCAAAAATCTCTCTGTTTCATTGATGAAACGTTTTTAACTTCTTCCTCTTAGAGCATATCCATGAAAAATTAAATCATTTCATCTTTCATCAAACATTCCAAGGATTCCATCCTTCTTCTTTATATTGAATGGTATCCCAAAAATAATAAAGTTTTTTCATCTTGTAATTTTCCCATTGAACATTTCATAACTTGTAATATTTGAATTTGGCCTATAGAATCATTAGTTCTTATTATAAAAATCACTTCTCTGGGATTGAACCCAACAATAATGAGGTATACTATGATCAAGTAACATATTTCTCTCTATTTCCATTGGACATCTATTATTTATTTCAAAAATAAAATTTTATTGAGGTGTGTATAGTTAAATAAACTCAGGACGAATCCCATGATTATCAGGATAACATTAAAACTATTTATTCATATAGTCTACATTACTATCAGTTCTTAGCTTCTTTACTGAAAAAACAATTACATCAATTCTTTCATCTGGAGTTCCATCCCATGGATTCCACTCCATATTCACATATTCGTCATTCCTTATTGAGTTCCATATCCATCTTTCGTGCCACCCATTAAAATTCATGTCACTTCCTTTCATTTTTCATATTTTGAAGTGATTTTTTGTAATATGAATGACATGAAACAAGCACATGTGCACCAATTCCTACATGAGTGCCCAATTTAACATGTGAACCTCCATCATTCCATTGTAAAAAACTTATTTAATCACCCTATCAATCATAAGGAATGCATCAAATTTTCTCCAAACAAATGATATTTTTGAAATAAAAATCTGCAAAGCATCATCATAGTTTATAATAACTTTTACAATGCGAATTGAATTATCTTATTTGAAATCAAAAGACAAAATCTTCTCTTTCCAACATGGACCCAAAATGTTTTGAGGAGGTGTGTATGTTCTAGTTAATGAAACCAATGAAGGATTTTGGATAAGATATTGAGGAACATGATTAAAATTGATTAAAAGAATCTGATACGGGACTTGACTGAGAATAAAGAAAAATATGTCCCACAATAAGTATAATGTAAAAACTGAATAGTTTAAAAAATTATTTTTGTTGATAGTGTATCTATCGAGGAAACCAATAACGAGAAATAATCCTTCTTATATATAAATGGTTAAAAATTAGTTTCTTATTGTTAATATACTAATGAAGATGAATAAGGAATTTAAAAATGAAATTTGAGTGGATTAATTCAATAATAATGATATGAAATATATTTTAAAAACTTAACATTAAATATTTAAATTTTATTAGTATAGATATAAAATATATTATAAATATATCTTTTTAGAATATTTCTAATTATAAATAATTCATCACGATGGATATTTAGGCCTTAATAAAATTCATGTATTTATGAATGTCCAAAATGGTTTGACGAAATGAACTTTTCACAAGAATAATAAAAAACTATAAAAGATGATAAATTTCAAATGAATTTCACTAGGATTAATAAAAATATAATAACCATATATGAATGTAACTAAATTCATGAAGATCATGTTGTGAATATTTAAAAAAATATATGAAGATAGATTCATTTATGTTGAGGATGAGAAAAATACTCTTAATGTGAAATTATTTTAGTTCGGGATCAGAAAATAATATTATTAAGTGACATAATAAATTTATTTCTAATATTTTAAAAAAATATTTTCTTCATTACATGAATCATGAAAATATAATAGTAGGAAATGTACACTTTTTTATGGTTGAAAAGGGAACATGTGTTGATAAATATCTAATATTGTAATTCAAATGTTCCCATACAATCTAGAAAATTATTTATTTGTTCATATTATATTCATTTATAATGCATCTTTCAAATTAATATTTATATTAATGATACTAATTAATTATTATAATGAAAAAACAACAAAAAATAGCGAGGTTGAGGGAATGTGTTGAAATGTGTTTTAAACTAATGAAGGGTAACAGAAGAATAATATATCACCCAAAACTAATCATACAATTTTGTCTATATAATATCTCAATAGATAAAAACATAATTATAGGGTTATTTTTTGTGACATTAAATGATTTAATAGAATCAATTATATTTTAGCATATTATTTAAAAAAATATTGGAAAAATAAATCATACAAAAATTGCGAGGAATAAATACAAACACTATATTAAATTGATGAATTATAATTTTTTTATCTCAAATAGATTTTAATGAATTATAAAATATCTATTATGGTCACACCATGAGTTATAAAATTTGTGAAAAATATTATGATAAATAATAAAATCTTAAAATAATAATAATATCATAAGTGAAAGTAAAAATTGAAATCAAAGGTAATGTTATTAATAATATTATATAATAATAGGGAAATAAAAAACTAGGATAAAAATTCATAACTCCCCTATCATGATCATGGAATGTAGTAAACCAAAAACTGTTGGTTGAATATCTGAAACATCAAAACCAAAATTCCACTAATCTGGTGCATTTGTTCTAGTTCTCAATTAGGGCTCAAGACTACCTCACCTTTTCCCACATGATTTATAATAGAAAATAGGGCCTATCTTTTGATAATAGAGAGACTATAACCTAAAATACAATTACAAAAATAGTTCAGGTAACAAAAAATAATATATAACAATAATAATGACAGTGTGGATATAAAACATAATAGTAGTAGAAGAATTATATAATAATAAATGGATTTCATTTTAGTCCTAAATTGTCATGTCATTCATAGAAAACTAATCTCCCATTTGGTAAATAATAGATATAGGTTTAAAAATGAAATAGAAACATATATTTTAGGACATACCAAAAAATGAACCACATTACCAATTTCCACATATATAATTGAGGAATCATGTTTGATCTTTCTTGGGCCACATCCTAGCCTATGCTTGAATCACGATGGATATATACTTGGGTACCCATGTGTAAAGGAATGAAGAGAAGGGTGTGAATAAAAAAATCTATAGGGAACCACAAATTAATTATTTTACAATTCCAATAATATATTTTGTATGAAAATTTTATCAACTCCACAAAATAATAATAATAATACTAACATTTTGTTTAATTAATCTGAAAGACAATGTCATGAAAGGAATTCTAAAGAATGTTATCTAGATATAAGAATATTTTTATAAGGTTAATTCGGACACATAAATTTATATGAGAGTATATATATACACATAAAAAAATTTATATATTATTATGGAAACAAGTATGTTGAATTAGACTACAACTTATCCTTTGGTATGTAATCATGATCAAACAAATATTTTTTGAATCAAACAATATGTTATAAGTCATACCACTAAAACCATGTATAATTAAGTTGATCCATGTCTCAGTAATCTAGAAAAATTATAAATTATTTGGATAATGCAATAAATGCCTCTGAGAAATCCACATCGCCACAGGGTGATTCATGTCCTAACACATGATTCACCAATACTCCACAACAATCACTATAATTAAGATTACATGTTGTATATAGACATTTTATACATGTTGATTGAGATAGATTATGTACCACTAATACCATTTAAATAGAATATATTGCCTGATACAAATTTATCCTTCTACATGTGATCATCACATCGCAGCCTGGATAATTGATATGTTTGGTGACCCTTAGATGGTCATTAAAATGAATTCTGTTTGGATCCAAGTACATGATCAACATAAATTCATATAAATGGATCCACAACCCACTCCAAATAATTTCAACATACTTCTGTAATGTTTCATCAACCAAAAACTAGGGTGCATCCATGACGTCACTCTACGAGAGCATTGAAATGCCCCATCCTGGGATTCACTTAACTTATTCCTTTATTAGGTGGGTCACATGGTGTCAGGAACACATCCCCATACACTAGAGTTTACTGACTAACAATGATGGTGTAAATTTAGTACAATGGGTGACTATACCCTCATGACACTATATCACATCTTGTTCACCAATAATAAACAATAACAAATGCATATAAAAATTGATAGAATCAATAAACTATGGAAGTGTAAATTGACAATAGAAAATCTAAATAAATAAATTTGATACACAAACATATTCTCTGATAGATGGATGCATCGAATTATGATATTTAAAAGGTGACATGAATATACAGTTATTCTATACAATAGCACAAAATGCCAAAAAAAAAGTACTATAAGAATCTGAAGATATTGCATGATCCTCTACTACTAAGCACAATCGTATCAAAATATTTCCAATAACTTTTAAAAGGGTACATTACCTTATTCATATATATAGTTAGAAAGTCATCGCAGATACCGATGTTTTCTCATTTGGGGTGTTATATATAAAATCAGTAGGCCGCCATCAATTATGTCTACATATAATTAAAGCGGAGATCATTACTAAATAGCGTGCATGTATAAAAGAATAATAAAGCAATGTTGATATAAATAAATAAATAATTCTCTCATGTTACAAAAAGATACTTGAAATCACATGATGTTTCAGCTTATTACCAAAAGAAATGTTAGATAAGTATATATATATATATATTATATATTTCATCTAGTAGAATAATCCAAGTATGTGCGAACAGAAGAATTCATATAATAAGAATAATTGTGCTGGCTGGATAAGGGAATAACTCAAAAATTGTTGAATAGTCTAATGACCCTATAAGGTCATAAAATATTGTACATTCCCAACATCACAATTTACTAAGAGATTTCATGCTTCATCACTCTGGATAGAGAGTGATCCATTATGGAAACACTCTAGTCATAGAACATGGTGCCTCAACACAAAATCAATATAGTATCACTAGTGTGTGATTATATACTCAACAATCAAAGTAAGGGAGAATGATTATACTCTATTCCCAATGGTCCCCTAATATTGAACATATCCTAAATAAATGATCTTTTTAATCATAACAAGCCTGAGGCATTACCTGCAATCAATTAGTTTATTTTTTTTCTATATAAATATAGGAGGCATAATCATTCCTAATACAATACATAACTCATTAGTTATGTATGTGTTTTATTATCCAAGTTCCATTATATAGAAGGAAATAAAATTTATGATATTATTTTATTATAACATAGAAATAATTCATGATCATTTATATAATTCAAAACATGAGGAATTACCTCTAACATGAAAATCAATGCCAGTTCAATCCAAATTAGAACTTTACAATTCATGTTAAGAAATTTATAAATCCTAAAAAAGGGAATGTCCTTACCAAAATTGGGGTAATTAAATTTAAAACCACAAAATTCATTTTAAGAGTGTAACCCCGTTGTTAATTTTTAATTTCATATATATCAACGAATTAAACTCATTTGATTCATTAAAACATGTCAAAAAGTCATAATACTCAAAATGACATTAGGAAGTTTTCATGGACATATTGGGAGAATAATACATGGGAAATTCCCATAGGAAGCTTGGAAAAAACATAACGGTTACACGGGATCATTAATAATTTATATACATTAGGAGTAAAAAAATTAATGTTTATGAAAAAAAATATAAAGAGTCCTTCAATCAATTTAAGAAACATAGCATTTTAGGGTAATATGACTTGTCACACCAAATGGGTGTCCATAAAAATAGTATCCATCCTATAAACTCCATAACAAGGATCAATAGGTGTATAAAATTGTGAAAGATTCAATTATACATAAAGAAATCAATATAGTTGATATGAACATCAAATTATTTCATCCGACACAATGGAATAATTAAAAAACATCACAACTCATAGGGATACCGATGGGACAACCTACCTTAAGGATATAATGGAATCATTTCTCGATATCAACAATTGATTTGAAGAAGTTTGGATGAGATCAGAGAAATCATCCAACATACTAATAATAGTGAAAGTGATCTAGAACCTATACAGGGAAATTTATAGAATGATAGCCATAGATCAGAATTGGGTAGCTTTGAAAGATATCCAAGATAGATCTAATGACTCAAACTGATCAAATATCAGAAAATAGATGGATGAGATATGTCAAAGCCAAACATGAAAGGGTTCATGAGCTAAAAGAAAGAGAATAACCAAGGATTCCCATTGGAATAATATTTGAGAAAATGAAAATGGATGATATGTTAAATTAAGATAAAATAATTAATTTCAAATATAAATATAAAGTTTCATATTTGTGGAGCAATTTTTTCAGACTATTGAAAACTCTATTACATCCCAAAGAATAAAAAACCTACAATTGTCACAGGATCATGAGATTCATCCAACACGATTGAAGAAAATCCATGCAGACTAAAACTGCACAATATCTGTAACGACATTGTTAAAACTTACCATGTTTCTTATGTTTCATGTTGTAAACAAACTGTGCATCCAGTTCCTTATCCCTTTTTTTCTGGAACATCAGACTTCAAAAACTCCAATAAGGATCCTAGGAAATTACATTGGCCATAGTAAACCTTCATCATGAATATAAATAGTTTTATAAATTAATATATAATGATCCATACATTCATAAAAGACTTTTTCATTATAATCGACCCTCATTTAAGTAACTCATCCCCACGTTGTCCTTTTGAGGGGATATATTTTTTCATCGCCAAAGAGTTCTTTCCACTAAGAACATATATAATCTACCCACTCCAAATTCATGTATTGTTACCTGTTTTGCTTCCATAATACACATACAAGTAGAACAATCCCACCTAGTAGTTTCTTCATGCTCTAATCTATGATATGTTAGGTATACTCCTCGAAGAAAACTTCTATATCCAATTAAACCCCCTTAGGATGAAAGGCACGTGTCTGTTATGGATATTATTGGGGAAGCTGTGATACTACAAAAAAATCCTACAATTAATTGTCTCTATATTGATGATCGATTTTATAAGCAACGTGAATGATTATTTTCACAACCTAGAAGGGTCTAATGGTACTCATGAGAAATTACTCTACTTCCAAATATATTTATGCCCTGAAATGGGAGAGACTAACAAGAAATATTGGTTCCCAACCTCAAACTCAAGAGGTCATCGACCTCTATTGGTGTATGACTACTATCTGGACTGAGCTTTTAACATGCATTTTATGATCATCTACACTTACTATAAAGACTTCTAAATGTTATGTGTCCTTAACATAGCTCATCCCCCTACCTATAGCCACTATATAGGTGATTGGAATAGTATACCATATTAGGAATCATGAGGATCCAAGTTTATCATATAATAAATGATATTAGTATAAGAAAATTCAATGATGGGATTGTGTTTCTCCAAGAAATACTTTCATTTCTATATACATTCATAGATCATGTCCTCTAGTATCAAGATCACACACTCCATTTTTTCATTGTCTACCACTTCCAAAACTATCCTTTGATATGAGAATCACTGTCATATATGATTGAAATGTGATCTCCATGATGATTTACATCATTCATACCCCATTTATCATGAATGTTGCTCGCATGGGTAAGAATTGTGCATCCTTTGTAAAATGAATAATGAGAAGCGATAATTTATAGTATCTAGAAGGATATCAAGGTATAAATATCATGAAATCCATCAAAACAACATCCCATTTCATTTTGAGAATAAAAAAATCCATAGAATCCTTTCCAGACACTGATTCCTCCAATCACCTAATGATGGGCAGAACATCATGTGAGGAAGTTGAAAATATTACATTCTATATGAGTCCATCATTACCTTCGTCATTGATCTCAATACATATTAGGGAAATTGGGGTGAACCTCTTAGAATGATTCCTAGAATTCTTAAATCAGCTAAAATTTGTTGTATGTTGGTGTCTATACACACCTGTGTGATAATCATGTATCATCCACATCAATGTTCCACCCTGAAGATACATCCTCCTATGAAATTCTATTCTAAAGGATAATTCCATATGTATTGGATAATATCCCCAATATTAACCATTCTAGAAGAGAATAGTTTATATCTAAGGATGAGAGGATAGTAATACCATTGTCCTCCTTAACAAGAACATGAAACTCTTATAATAAGGCCATAAAATTCCATTCACCACCATATTCATGAACCACCTATTTATGAGTCTCTCTTTAGAGAATTGACTATAAATTTTAATTTCCCAATCATTTAAGAAATATTTAAATGATGAGTCCACAGGTACTCCACCGACCACTCTTTCTCAATATTGATATCTAGCTGTGTAAAAAGGTACTTGATGATTTTATTATTTTTTAATAACAAAAAACACTATCCATGTAAATAGATTCTCCAACAGCATAAGGCATGATCTACAACAGTTGGATCGAGATCATCTATTTTGTTACTATTCTTTTGAGGAATCAACTGATGTGACCTATATTCAATGACTCTATCACCTTGCATCAACACAAAACCATTCCAAATACCATATGTTTCAATGAATACAATTTTTCTTTTACATCGCTTTGGAAGAATCATTATTGGAGCTAATGTAAAATGAACCTAATACTCCAGAAAGGTTGGTTCAAAAGATTTAGACAACATTAATTTTGTAGCCTTCTTTTTTATGGTTGTATGCTGTCCTATAAGGTGTGATAAATCCTGTTTTTGTTTTTTATAATATACATCAATAAACACGAATCACTAACCTTCAATGTCATTCATATGATTCTAAAAGGATGTTACATCCCTCACTTACTCTCAGACTACTGAATGTAATGAATTCGAGATGTTGTCACAAAAAAAATGGAATTTATCAATGAAAAGGTGGCATTTAATGATCTGAGAATAGATCTTGTGATCTATTAGTGGATTCAGTTTGATCTAAAAACATGTTTCATGATTATGTATGGAATGCGAAAACATCTCGTTATAATCCAAAAAATAACCAAAAATGAATCCTTATATTTGTGGAAATCTCGATTCATAAGATCCATGAATACTATAGGTGTATTCGTGAATATAAATGGGATAACCATGTACTCGTAAAGAATAAACCAACTCATGAATGATGTGTTCTGTATGTATAAATTCATGGAATTCATTTGATAATATCATATCCTCTACTCTATCAACAAAAACACTCTCCCCCCAAGAAAGTGAATTTTTTTCCTACCATAGGTAATGGATTCTGATTCATTATTGTGAATGGTTTCATATGGCATAAATACACAGAGAGCCTGAGGGTATCATCTACATTAATTGAATATGTGATGTTGAATTCCAAGTATAATTAGGTGGATCACTGCTGGAAATAATATCTATACCAATAGTTTTTGGCAATCCATTGGTATAGTTCACATATATGGACCTATACCAATGGTTTGGCCAAAACTGTTGGTATAGGTCACTAATGTGGACATATACCAATGGATTTTCCAAAACCGTTGGAATATGTCCCTTATATGGATCTATACCAATGGTTTTGGCCAAAACATTTTTATAGGGTCACATATATGGACTTATGCCAACGGTTTTTGTCACGACCCGTCCTCGGGGCCCGTGCCGTGACTCCCAAACCTGCCATCCATAGGCCATGTTCTGTCTACTAGCACCAATGGCGTAAATCCCAAAAAAAACTGGGAAGGCATTTCCTTTATAAAAGTAAACAAAACACCATAGAGTACAAGAAGTAAAACACTAAGTACAAAAGAAAGTGATGAAAAGTAAATGGGCCAGAATACAAACCCAACTGAAAATACAGCTACAACTGAACAAAAGTACGACCAAAAAAGACAATAGCTGGAAGAACGGTAGAGGCTCCTGGGTCGTCCTCCTCGGATCCTACCTGAAGGGTAGGTACAGATAGCCTCTGCAACGCTCTCACCCGTCAACCTCCTCCGAGTATCGTCTCGTTGTGAAGTCCACCTCCGGATACTATCTTGTCGTGTGGTCCTCCTCCGGGTACTGTCTCGTCATGTGGTCCACCTCCGGGTACTGACTCGTCGTGTGGTCCACCTCTGGGTATCGTCCAGTCCTCGAACACTTGGCCTCCGTCAGTAGTGCCCGTTGTCTGCAACCAACACAATGAGGTGCGGGCATAGCCCGTGAAGGGGTGAGTATAAAGATACATAGTAGGGACCCCGAGACACTCAATTTCTTACTAAAACCAACACGGATAACCACAACGAAGATCTCAACAGATAACCTCTACATAGTTATATGCCCAAACATATACCTAATTTATCAAGTAACCCATATCAATCATGAGAAAACAAAAAGATTATGAAATCAACGGATAACCACTACCCAGGTGTATCCCCATACATATACCTAAGTTATCAAGTGACCCATCTCAATCATGAGGTAAACACAAAGGTCATAGACTCAGCTCAAACCAGGATTTTCATTATCGAAACTGTAACTGCTGAGGAGCCCCGTCTCTATAGTGTACAATGGTCCTGTCATGACTCCGAGGTACTGCTCACTAACCTAAGACTACTGAGGTACTCCTCCTGTCGAGTACCACGGGCCAGCCACCCAAACACAGTAGTGCTTCCCACCGGGGTATGCCACCCAAACACAGTAGTGAACACCCCCTAGTAGCCTGCAGAGGTAATCTCCCGATGCGTACTGCAGGTCTGCACTGTCACATAGGTAGTGCTCTGTCTGCCATTGGTCTGCACCCAAACAAAGTAGTGCTCCGTACACTGGGCTAGTCGACTCACTCCAAGTTGAGTCGGTCAAGCAGTTGTCAGTTCTCAGCCGGCTACACAGTGTCTGTACTCTGAATGCTCGTCTCCGTGAGGGTCCGCTACACGAGCTACAGGTCGATACTCTGAGTATATCAAGGTCCCACGAATAAGCTTCTCAAAGGACCACCTCGTCATAGGAATCTCAATGCAACTGACGGCGCGTCAATCAGACGTCTGGTCTGTCAGTTACTAGCCATTTCATCCCATGGGCCCTGTTAATTTCGTGTGCAAACAAACCCGACCATTTCTCAACTGTACCCCGAACTCTCATAGGGTATGTTCATACAGACCGTTTCTCAACGTGATCACCAATTCCGCTGAAGGATCGTCAAATAGACGTCCAGTGTGAAAGTTACTAGCCCTTTTGGTTCTAGGGGCCCGGTTGGATTCGTGTGCAATCCAACCCGGCCACTATCCAACTACATCCAAACCTCAGGCGAAGTATGCCAAAATTTCTGTCTCATCATGAGGAATTCAACGTGATAGACGGTGTGTCAATCGGACGCCCGGTCTGTGAGTTATTGGATTATTCGTTCCAGGGGCCCGGTTGGTTTCATGAGCGAACCAACACGACCGCACTCCGACGACATCCAAAATTCGAGCGGAGTAATCCAAAAGTTCCTTCTCATCAAGAGGAATTCAACAAAGTCGACGGCACTTAAATCGGATGTCTGGAACTCATGTTATAAGCGTTTTTGCTCTGAGGTCCCGGTTGGTTTCATGTACGAACCAACCCATCCAAACCCAAAGTACTCCGAAACCTTGATTGTAAAACACCGAAATGACTGTCTTGATCCAAGGATCTCTATGAATCTGATGGTGCATCGATCGGAGGTTTGCAGATCAATTTATGGGCAATGGACCGAAAGAGGTTCGATATTAAGGGGTTCGGGCCTGGTCCGACCCGGCCCGATACCGCCAGGGTCGGCCCAAACCGGGTCGACCGGAACTGGGTCCGGGTCCGACCCGCTTGGACGCAGCCCGACCCGGTCGGTGCAGCCCAGCGCGGCCTGGGTGGCTCGGACCGGCGCACGGGGCACGCTGGGGCTGGCCGGGTGGCCAGGCGGCCGGCTTGGCCGTTACTACCGAGCGAAGTTGGCGGGGGGCGTGCTGCCCCCGCGTGGAGAAACTGCGACCCCTTTATGGGGCCGATCAAATGGCCGGTCGGGGGTTTGTAACCCCCGGCTTTTCCCTTGTCCAGACGGCCTGCCCCGGCCGGTCGGTTGTTTCCATCGCGGGACAGGGAAGGCCGGTCCCCCCTGCTCCGACGCCGGCGGCCCGGTACCGGCCGCCGGTTCCCCTGCTCCGCCGCGGCCCGGAACTGACCACGACCTTGGTTCGTCCAGCACGGCGCGACAGCGCCGCGCCCCTCTGCCGCAGCCCCGCTCCGGCTGTAGTGCTTTAGTAGTCCACTGGCGTGGCGCGACGTCGCCGCATCTTTTGTTCGTCTTCTACAGCGCCGCAGATTAGTTTGCTTCCAACGGCGTTGTGCGACGGTACCGCGATTCTCCTCCCTCCCTTTAACAATTTTCCGTGCGGTGCTTCGGCACCGCGTTGCATTGCTCGTGCCACATCAATATCAACAACCAAAAAAGGGGAGGAGTGTTGGGCGTGTTCGTGTGGTCCGACCTCCTCCCGTTATCACGATAACAGGCGGTTCAATTTGAAAGGAAGAAAATGACAGAAGTAATCACGAAATAGAAACGCATAAAAGCCCTACCTCGTGATGTGATCCCTCAATGGATCTATGGAGAGGTAGTGTCGTTCATTGACATCGAAAGGTGACGTCATCGTTTGCGCTTTTTCCCACGGCGGTGTCTCCTCCTTTGATGGAGATCGGGAAGTGTTCTTCGTCGAAGGTCTTCGAAGGCCCGACGTCACCCAAGTTTACTCAAGATGTGACGTATCCCCACTTGTCGCAGAGAAAGATGAAAGGGGGGTACGTCGCCACACTTTGGTGTCGGTGTTCTTCGTCGTAGAGTTGCGTTCTTCGCGTTCTTCAAGAAGGAAGAAGTTCTTCTAAGCTTAGATCTTTCTCCTCAAATCCTTTCGCATCATCAACTATTATCCCACGAAATAAGAGTTAGTCTTATTTAATTAACACACAATACAAAGGAATTCATTTAAAATTGAAACGAATACAAGAATTAATTACATGAAAAACCTACACAATTAAGGAGTTGACATTATTTTAAAAGGGGGGTTTCTTTTTGAGAGTTACAAAATTTAAGAGGGGAAAAGTTATGGGAGGTCAAGGGGGTTATGGGAAGATCAAGGGGGGTTAGGGTCTTGTGTGGGCCCCACCTACCACATATCCACACAAGGGAAGTTGGGTGGTTGTGGGTCCAACCAACAACTTCCCATGGTAGAATTTATCTCCCTTGGTTAAGAAAAATAAAATTGTTCACAATTTTATTTATTTCATCCTTAAACCCAAAAAAAAATTAAAACCACACCCGAGGAAACGCAACTCCGGAATAGGTGTTTCTAAACAATTACCGGCGCACCGAGTTCATTGGTGCCCTCAGATTTCATTTCCGAGCAATGGTTCAAAATTTAGAAAAACTCGCTCGTACGTTCACTGAACTTACCCAAGCTAAACTTCAGAAATTGATTCCGGGCACACCGGGCCTCAGAATCAGGCGTCGTCAGAAACTGAATTCTTGTAAAATCCCAAAGAAAATTTAGAAAAAATTTCCCTTGAATTTTACGGGTCTTTACATTACTCTCACCTCAGGGCTTTACGTCCTCGTAAAGATTTATCACAAACTAGGTATACAAAAGCGGTACTGAGCACGCATCTGAGCCTCCCGCTCTCATTAGATCACCTGGAGATTCCCATACTGCCAGTGCAAGCACACCCGAGGAATAGACCATCCTCATAGGATCCGCTCCGGTCGATCCTCGATCCCCATTGGAACCTCCACAAGAGTCACCTCATCGCCAACATCCAGCTCCTCATGGTCGATGATATGCGAAGGGTCATGCTCGTATCTCCTCAGTTGAGATACATGGAAGTCGTCATGCACCTGGTGCAACTGAGGTAGATGGGTCAAGCTATAAACCACCTCGCCTACCCATCTGAGGACCTAAGAAGGTCCGTTGGACCACAGGGATAACTTGTCGCCTCAGACACATCTCCATAAAACTCGTCGTGGTGAGACCCCTATAAGGACGTGATAATCATCCTTGTGCTCTAGAGGTCTCCAATTCATATTAGAACAGAAACTCAAAATGACTGCTTCCATGAGGGTATGGTTGACTGACACAAGAGTGATCAGTCGCACCCTCATGTGCATGAGTTTAACCTGTGCTACCTGGGGTTTCCTTTTCACCGACCAAGGAAAACCCATCCCGACGTCATAGTTAAACCACAACCTTTTTGCCTAATACCGTCAATCTCTGTTTGAACTGTGATTGCCCAGTCCATACTCAAAAAAATGGCGTAAAGCCTCAACCCTGCCACCAATTGATTGCAACTGAAACTCTCGCCTCAAGGGTCTGACCACACCATCGCCGTAAGTGTGATTATCAGGTCTTCTCCCAAGGTATCTCCAGATGTGAGGGTCAAGTCCATGACTTACCGGAAACTCTAGGTTTGGGAAAAGATTCTTGTAAGGAAGGAATGCTTCATATTAACATGTATTACTACGGCATCTAGTAGTGGACACAGACTATCCCTTGAATCATTCTTAGTTCCATTGGGTCACTCTCCTTGACCGCATGCAGCCGCACTCTTCCTCCACCCTCCAGCTCCCTGATCCTAGCGAGGACAACTAAGGCGGTTGGTTATATCATGTTAAAATATACACCACCTCATGCTGCTCTCCTAGCTCTGCCTCCACGTTTGCTACTTCCAAGACTCATCTCTCTTAAAGATTCCTCTTCTTGAAACATTTAACAAGCCCGAGTCTCTAAGACTGGCACCAGTTTCCTATTTCTTACTGCACTGTGCAGTCTTCATCCGCTCCTGGATGATCAGCACCTTCATTTCATAAGATCTGAAAGAGCTACTAAAATTTCACCTTTGTCGAAAAGAGAAAATCGGTCTCATCCCCTGGATGAACCACACCCATTGCCTAATACAGTCAATCCTGAAATGAATGATGTATGCATGTCATGGATGACGTCGTAAGGCCTCGACATTACTACCAAGAGATCCAACTGTCACTCTCGCCTCCAAGGGTCGAGTCACACTGTCGTCATTAGTGTGAGGTCACTGGGTATCCTGTAGTAGAAATCTCGAAAGTGAGTGTAAATTCAATAGTTTTAACCGGGACCACTCAGTATCAACCAATCAAAAGGACATGAAAGAAAACATCACAAAGATAAGTGACTTTTTATTATTACAGCTCATAGTACAAAGACACAAATACAACAACAATATCGAAATAGAAGTACAAGGGACGTATCCACTAGTTCCGCTCCTGTCCACCTGCTCCCGGAGCTCTACTGCCTTGTCCACTGCTCAGCTGTTGCTCAAGCACCCTCCGCTGCTTCTACCTCAGTAGCTCCTCTAAATCATGCGGATCAACCGTGCGGGGGTCGGACAGTCACGTGCCCAGTGACCCTTCCTACCGCATTCATAAATATTCCTGCTCCTGGTACGGATGTCTCTAGTCCTCTTGGACCTCTGCATCATCTTTCTACTTCCCACATATGACTCGGCTACTGATTGAAAATCAAGCGGCAAAGGTAGCAGCTCTTGTACACTCTCGGGGTGTAGAGCTTCTAGCACAAACTCTACCCTGAAGAAGTTCTCGATGTCTTCCCTTGTGAAGGTCATCTCATCGCAAATCTGGAACAAGTGGCTCCACCACCTGCCTGCTGCTGCCTGAAGAAGGCTGGCAGCAAATATCACACTGAAGTCTGATGGCGTCCCCACTAGCCTGAAGACTCTCACCACAGCCTCCAGCCAATCCTCAGCCACCTCCGAGTCCGTCTCTCCCCAGAACCTGGGTGGCCTCTGGCACTGGAACTCGTGCAGTGCACTCATGTGGCATGAATCGCCTACTGTTGGGGCTGGTGGCATCGGTGGCCCAACGTATGGTAGTACTGCTGGTGCCTTCGCAGGTGCCTCAACTAAAAGAGGGCCCTGTACCAAAGCCTCTTCGCTCGGCAGGCTATCAGTACGCACATCCCTCTTGGCTCTAGCTGGTCGTCCGTGACAAGGCATCCTGAAAGAAACAACGTGACACAATCAAATGTTTATACCTGGTGAGCTGACCCCGTTTGAGCTGACTTGGTTTGAGGTGACTTTTAAAAACTTCTGGAAACACACACACAATCAGTGTTTTCATACACAAATTCGGAAATCAGTTTTCAGGGTCCTGGTGTATGGATACGTCGGCCGACCGCACCAACACTGGACTCCCTGTACTAAAGACCACACTCGGTACCTTTAACACTATTGCTTCACAGAAAGAAAAAATATCAGAGTTATAAGTTCTGCGGTAGAACTGAATCCTCTGATCCAATTTGTCATGACCCGTCCTCGGGGCCCATGCCGTGACTACCCCAATCCCACCTTCCATAAGCCAGGGGTGGCAACTTGCACCAAAGGCGTAAAACCCAAAAAAAACTGGGAAGGAATTGCCTTTATAAAAGTAAACAAAACACCATAGAGTACATGCGGAAGTAAAACACTAAGTACAAAAGAAAGTGCTGAAAAGTAAATGGCCCAGAATACAAACCCAACTGAAAATACAGCTACAACTGAACAAAATTACACAGAAAAAGACAAAACCTGGAAGAACGGAAGCGGATCTTGGGTCGTCCTCCTCAAATCCTACCTGAATTGTAGTTACAGATAGCCTCTGCAATGCTCTCGCCCGTCAACCTCCTCCGAGTATCATCTCGTCGTGAATTCCACCTCCGGATACTGTCTCGTCATGTGGTCATCCTCCGGGTACTGTCTCGTCGTGTGGTCCACCTCCAGGTACTGACTCGTCGTGTGGTCCACCTCCAGGTATCGTCCAGTCCTCGAACACTCGGACTCCGTCAGTACTACCCGTCGTCTGCAACCAACACAACGAGGTGCGGGCATAGCCCGTGCAGGGGAGAGTATAACGATACTCAGCAGGGACCCCGAGACCCTAAAGGTCTCACTAAAACCAACAAGAATAACCACAAAGAAGATCTCAACAGATAACCTCTACTTAGGTATATTCCCAAACATATACCTATGTTTCCAAGTAACACATCTCAATCATGAAGAAACAAAAAGATGATGAAATCAATGGATAACCACTACCCAAGTATATGACCATACATATACCTAAGTTATCAAGTGACTCATCTCAATCATGAGGTAAACACAAAGGTCATAGACTCAGCTCAAACCAGGATTTTCATTATCGAAATTGTAACTGCTGAAGAGCCTCATCTCTGGAGTGTAGAGTGCTCCTGTCACAACTCCGAGGTACTGCTCACTAACCTAAGACTACTGAGGTACTCCACCTTTCGAGTACCGCGGGCCAGCCACCCAAACACAGTAGTGCTTCCCGCCGGGGTATGCCACCCAAACACAGTAGTACACACCCCCTAGTAGCCTGCAGAGGTACTCTCCGGACGAGTTCTGTAGGTCTGCACTGTCACACATGTAGTGCTCAGTCCGCCATGGGTCTGCACCCAAACAAAGTAGTGCTCCGTCCACTGGGCTAGTCGACTCACTTCAAGTTGAGTCGGTCAAGAAGTCGTCAGGTCTTAGCCGGCTACACGGTCTCCGTACTCTAAATGCTCGACTCCGGGAGGGTCCGCTCCAAAAGTTACAAGTCGATACTCCAAGTATCTCAAGGTCCCACAAAGAAGTATCTCAAAGAACCTCCTCGTCATAGGGGTCTCAACGCAACAGACAACACGTCAATCAGTAGCCCGGTCTGTGAGTTACTAGCCTTTTCGTCCCAGGGGACCGGTTGGTTTCGTGTGCGAACCAACCCAGCTGTATCTCAACTATACCCTTAACTTTCATAGGGTATGCTCATAGGGACGGTTTCTCAATGTTATCACCAACGCCGCTGACGGTTCGTCAAACAAACGTCCAGTCTGAAAGTTACTAGCCCTTTTCGTTTCAGGGTCCCGATTGGATTCATGTGCAATCCAACCCGGCCACTATCCAACTGCATCCAAACCTCAGGAGAAGTATGAAAAATGTTCCGTATCATCAAGAAGAATTCAACAAGACAGATGGCGTGTCAATCAGACGCCCGGTATGTGAGTTATTGGTTTTTTTGTTCCAGGGGCCCGGTTGGTTTCGTGAGCGAACCAACCTGACCTCACTCCGATGGGATCTAATCCTCAAGCGGAGTAAGCCAAAAGTTCCTTCTCATCAAGAGGAATTCAATAATGTCGACGGTACGTCAATTGGATGTCCGGAACTCATGTTATAAGCGTTTTCGCTCCGAGGGCCCGATTGGTTTCGTGTACGAACCAACCCAGCAGAACTCGATGTATTCCAAAAACTTGAGTGTAGAATACCAAAAACGACCATTTCGATCCATGAATCGCTACACAACTGACGGTGCATCGATCGGAGGTCTGCAGCTCATGTTATGGGCAATGGACCGAAAGAGGTTCGGTATTAAGGGGTTCGGGCCCGGTCCGACCCGGCCCGATACCCCCAGGGTCGGCCCGAACCGGTTCGACCCGAACTAGGTCTGGGTCCAGCCCGCTTGGGCACGACCCAACACAGTCAGCGCGCCCTGGCCCAAACTGGGTGGCTCGGCCCGGTGCGCTGGGCGCACTGGCGCTGGCCGGGTGGTCAGGCGGCCGGCTTGCCCGTTACGGCCGAGCGAAGCGGGCGGGGGGCACGCTGCCCCTGCATGGAGAAACTGCGGACCCTTTATGGGGCCGCTTAGTTGGCCGGCCAGGGGTTTGTAACCCCCGGCTTTTCCCGTGTCCGGCCCGCCCCGGCCGGCCGACTGTTGCCGCCTCGGGAATGGCAAGCCCGGTCCCCCCTGCTCCGACGCCGGCGACACGGTACCGGCCGCCAGTTCCCTAGCTCCGCCGCGGCCCGGAACCGACCGCGACTTTGGTTCTTCCGGCGCAGCGCAACGGCGCCGCGGCCCTGCTCCGGCCGCGGTGCTTTAGTAGTCCTCTGGCGGGGCGCGACGTCGCCGCATCTTTTTTTTGTCTCCTACGGTGCGGCACAACGGCACCGTGGATTAGTTTGTTTCAAACGGCGCGGTGCGACGGTGTCGCGCTTCTCCGCACTCCCTTTAACAATTTTCCGCACAGTGCTTCGGCACCGCGTTTCCATGCTCGTGCCGCATAAATATCAACAACCAAAAAATGGGAGGAGTGTCGGCCGTTTTCGTGTGGACCGACCTCCTCCCGTTATCATGATAACCGGCGGTTCAATTTGAAAGGAAGAAAATGATGGATGTAATCACGAAATAGAAATGCATAAAACCCCTACCTCGTGATGTGATCCCTCAATGGATCGGTGGGGAGGTAGAATCGTTCATTGACGTCGGAAGGTGACGTCGTCATTTGCGATTTTCCCACGATGGTGTCTCCTCCTTTGATGGAGATCGGGAAGCGTTCTTCGTCGAAGGTCTTGGAAGGCCCGACATAGCCCAAGTGTACTCAAGATGTGACGTATCCCCTCTTGTCGTACAGAAGGAAGAAGGGGGGGGGGGGGGGTACTTCGCTGATCTTTGGTGTCAGCATTCTTTGTTGGAGAGTTGCGTTCTTCGCATTCTTCAAGAAGGAAGAAGTTCTTCAAAGCTTAGAGCTTTCTCTTCAAATACTTTCACACCATCAACTATTCTCCCACGAAATAGGACTTAGTATTATTTAATTAACACACAAGCCAAAGTAATTCTTTTAAAATTCAAAAGAATCCAAGAATTAATTACTTGAAAAACCTTCACAATTAAGGAGTTGACTTTATTTAAAAAGGGGGGAATCTTTTTGAGAGTTACAAAATTTAAGAGGGGAAAAGTTATGGGATGTTAAGGGGGTTATGGGAAGATCAAGGGGGGTTAGGGTCTCGTGTGGGCCCCACCTACCACATATCCACACATGGGAAGTTGGGTGGTAGTGGGTCCCACCAACAACTTCTCATGGTATAATTTAACTCCCTTGGTTAAGAAAAATAAAATTGTTCACAATTTTATTTATTTATTCCTTAAACCCAAAAAAAATTAAAAACCACATCCAAGAAAACGCAACTCTGGAAAAGGTGTTTCTAAGCAATTACCGGCGCTGCGAGTTCATCAGTTCCCTCATATTTCAATTCTGAGCACCGGTTCAAAAGATAGAAAAACCCGCTCATACGTTCACTGAACATACACGAGCTAAATTTCAGAAATTGATTCCGGGCACACCTGGCATCGTAATCATGTGTCGTCAGAAACTGCATTCTTGTAATATCCCAAAGAAAATTAAGAAAAAATTTCCCTTGAATTTTACGGGTCTTTACAGTTTTGGCCAAACTATTGTTATAGTCCATAAAAGAGACCCTATACCAACGAATTTAGAAAATAAGCTGGTATAGGTCCACCCTTTACCAACAATTTTTCAATAACCATTGTTATAGGTCCCAAAATCAAAGAATATATACCAACGGTTTTGAGAACTGTTGGTATAGATACAAGTAATTTTTATGGAATATTATTACAGAGAACATTAAATAAATCAAAATTTAAAATATTTATGTTAGTTCATATATATATTTATGAAATTATTTTCACAAAAGTCATGTTAGCTTAGTGGTTAGGTCGTTCAATCATAAACTGGAGGAACTTGGTCAAAACCCACTGAAGTATTCTTTATTGAAATACATATACAACCAGTTTAATGGAACTGTTGGTATAGATTTTTCATATTACTAATACCAATGGTTTTGAAAACCATTTGTATAGGTCTATACCAATGGTTCTTCCAAAAACATTGGTATATACTTATCCCCATGCCTTACTAGCCAACGGTTCTCCATACCATTGGTATAGGATTTACCAACGGTTTCAAGGCCTATACCAATAGTTTCAAACTGTTTGTATCAGTTATATTTCTATTAGGGAATAATGAAACTGTTAGTATCCATACCCCCAATTAATTCATGATCTCTAAAATCTCCATTTGTGACGTCGTATAAGGGGAAATGTTAAGCCCAAAAATAACTCTACCCCTCGAACTAGAGGTATACAAGGGAATTCATTAGGTAAGAATTCATTGAATCTCACCACTATATGAGGAATGAAAATGGTTTTTAACCCTAGGTGATCCTAGAAATGTTCGGTGATATAATATGTAACACTTCTCATCCTCTGCACTCCACTAGATCCTGCTAGCATTGTGGATTCTTATGTCTAGTTATTCTGCACCAGTGAAAAATCATGAAGCCTACAATGTGATAAGCCTAGATATTCCTACCCCCATGTGAAAACTCAAATTGAATCATGATCCTAGTAGAAGAAACATTTCATTCTTTTGGGGAGAACCACCCTGACTCACACCATCAACACCCCTCCAACTTATCTTTGGGATAAGTACATTGATGATTATTTCAAAAATGGTCATCAACCTAAATACGAAGACTTATGACCGGATCACATAAACCATCCCATCATCATATCTCTTTTAGGTTATATGATCATTACATATTAGAGAAGGAGAGAACCTCAGAAACTCTATGAAATGAGAAGAATAATCCTTGACTGACATTTTCCCATACTACAAAGTCGTTAATTCTCTATCTTGGTCATCACTCAAGGTCTAGGTAGGGAACCAATTTTAAAAAATCATATAAAAGATCTAAAATGATATATATCTGTTTCAAACAACCTAGGTGATTACATCCCACCATAGCTTTGCTATGTCACATAGCATATAAGCTTCATGCAACAGTCTCTACTCTACATGTTTCATTAGATGCTCAAATATATATAGAATTTATTTGATCCATGAATCTATAACATGGGGTATTTCATCCCTTGAAATGGTTGGAGGATACTACATCTGAAACATGTGAGTGAACTCATCAACACTCAGGGATAGTAAAAATAAACACTAAATTTATTGAATCATATGCACAAAACATTCTTGGGACTTGTTTCTAGTTCCCATACGTAGAACATGTAAAGGAGATAAATGTGGATTTATGGTGGGAGTTACTATGGCCTTATAGTAAGCCACCCCCATAGAAATGTCATCACATCCTTCAGGCCCATTGCATGGAGGAAATTGTGGTGGAATTGCTGATATAGTTTCAAACATATAACCTATAAGAGATTTAAGCAACTGATTAGATTACATTTTTGATACTATGAAAAGAATAAGTCATATGTAAATATACATTCTTCTATTCATACTTTAATAGATAGGTCTAGATGATAAAATATACAATGCTCGGCCATATGAACACTATAGATTCCCAAAACCCACTACTAAGTATGGGTTTGTGTCTATCTCTATTTATCATATTTATATGATAATCAATTTCAAATTATAAATATTATTTGTTTTGAAACTATTCTTGTTAAATTATGTAAATTACATAAAATGGTTTATGTTTATGTTATTCCAATATCAATCCATAAGGTCTCATATGCCTTATAAACCAAAATATGATATCCACTCAACTCACACCATTACACATTCCAACCAATGATTTGGATGGTCCATCGCTCAATGTTCCATAATTCATAGGTTATGGTTTCTTATCTAACCTATTAATGAAAATAGTTTAAGTGAAAGACATTAAAGTTTTGTATATATTATGTTTTCCAATAACTGTAAGACGTGTCAACACAATTTAATACATATTCAATGTAATATCAATATGAAATAGTAAAATACAAATTTTAAATAGAAATTCCATGGGAAAATGTATAGAATATTATACTAGTATGACTAAAAATGTTGCATGTAGCAACTCTATATTCGCCCATATAATTTGGCCATGAATTAAATAAATCACAATTATAACATTAATAATAACACTAATACAATACGCATGTCAACTGATGATGAAATTATATCAACACAAATAAAAATAATGATAATAATTATAATTTAGGAACATAGTATTTACCCCCACATGGATTTATGATGCCAAAAATAGCTTATGGACTTTTTCCACGAGTTCTCAATATCCCAAAAATTGTCTCCAAATAGTTACATAATAAATTAATGGATTTGATACAACATTTTAACATCCCTACCTAGGTTCCACATAACATGTTCCTCATGCCACTGGGTCATATAGAATTTATCACCCCTCCCCAAAGGCCATAGTCTATCATATTGAAGAGGGGTTGTAATGGTTGTACATTGTGGGAACTATACCCTCGTTTCAATGAAGTACATCAGATACAATAAATAATAAAATATAGTTTAAGAAAAAATAAATTGACATTATCATTAATATATTTTATGAATAAATAGATAAATAAATAACTGGATAAATAATCAAGAGCCAATAAAGCTCTGTATGATACATGGATGAATCTAATTTTGACAATAAAAAGGAAACAAGAATATATATGCCTGGTACACAATCGTAAAAAATAAGAAAAGAATAAAATATGGTCTATAAGGATGTTGAGGTAATGACAGGTCCCCTTATCCAATGATCCATCTATGAAAAATAATATCAAAAAACTGTAGATGGGAACATTCCCTATGTAACGTCCTTGACCCAAAAAACCACCCAATCAGTGTTAAATGAGTCGTGTGTTACTACCATATGAACACATCTCTGAATGCCAAATGTTTTCGACTAGTATCAAGGGTCTAATAGGTATAGTGGGGAAGTTATACCCTCTCAAAGATAATAATTGTACTGGTCTGAGTATATTAATAAAGATTAAGCTGAATGAATGACCCAATAGACTCGAACCAGACCTGCAGAGCAGAAGCCCATTAAATAATGATAAACACTGGAAACAATAAATACAAAAACTTCTGTAGAAAGTAACACAACATATTGTTGATCACTAGTAAATACTACAAAACAAAAATCATGCATCCAAATAAGGTCATATATATTCATATATATAAAGGGAACCAAAGGCTATCCAACTATAGCTACAAGACAAGTAAGAATGTTGATACAAGATAGAAATAAAAACAAAGTAAACTAAAGCTAGGCCAGACCTCAAGGTCCATCCCATCTCCATGAAATAGCTAATGCAACCCAGCTTTTAAAGCTGACCTATTTCCCTCACGTAAATCCGTAAAGTATGCATGCGTCCTGAAGGGCCCGTGTAGGGTGTGAGACGAATATCAGTAAGATACCACCCAATGGTGCGTACCTAATATAAGTGTTTAATAAGTCATATAGATATAAGGAAAATATTAAACAGTTTGATTCATGAATAAACACAAACTCCACTGGTGCTTAGGAGCCACCATGAAGTACCACCTGCTTCGGCCAATTCTGAAAACTCTGTCATGTAACCTGACACCATGTGCCCCCTAACATCGCGTGTCTCAAGTACCCACATCCCGATGGAATGCCCCTGAAATTGTAACCAGGAGGATTAGTGATTACTATCTCACATTATTAAAGAACATTTTATTAACTTATATGGGTTGTTTTAAAAAAATGAAAATTATATTTTACTATAAATAACATCATGTGTTTTTCAAAAATTATAATCTATATTCTATTTTTGGTTGAAATTGTATCAATTAATTATTTCTTTATAAAAACCCACAATAAATCCTTAATATTATTTTTGTCAAAATGTGTTCTATATTAAACACATATTTCAATAATATGAAATAATTTTTTTATTCGGAGAATATTATATTTTTTTGTATGATATTGGAAATAGAGGATTTAATGTCTTATGATGCTGTGATGGTTCTAAGGAATTTTTTATGTTGATGGTTGGTCCTTATAAATTTCATAAATATGGGTTATAATTATAATTATCTTTATTATGGGTGAGAAAAATATAATTATCTGATGAATTACTTAACGTTATATTATTGTCTAGTAAGGATATTCCAATGGGATGACAATAACTCACAAGATAGGTTATTCCATTTGTAAATGTGATTTTAATAGTGATATATTTGATAGTGTCATAATTTAAATAGGATATCATTGTAAAATCACAGAAAGACAATAATTTCATAAGGTTTTCTAATGATATTATGATTTTAGATATTTTTATCTTATTTGTCGATGGTGAAACATATAACATTTTGAAATTGATTTTATGAGTTTTTCATTATCTAAAATATACCTCAATTATTTTATTTTATAAATAATATTTTATATGAAATGTTTTATAAAAATATTTGGATTTAAATTTTCATTTTTATTTATGAATATTTTCATTTTCAGAAAAATGTATATTTTTTAAAAATAATATTTGTATTCCAAGAATAATGGGTTTCTTTATCTTTTTTACTATTTAAATTACTATAAATTTTTGTTTATAATGGGTTTCAAAATTATTTTCAATGTGTTTTAATGATTTTTAGTTATATATATAATATAAAGATGAAAATTGTGATGATATATCTTGAAAATAGAACATGAAATATATAAATATAATTTTATTGTTCTAAAAATATATAATGAATGTAATTTTGTCACATTTGATATAATATAGACTTATATATGGTTGATAACCTATTTGTCTAAAACAATAAAAAAATTCCCAATAAGGTAATATTGTGAATTATTATATAAGGAATAAATATTATATATTATTTATTTTATTTCCTTATTGTTGTTATTAGAGTAATGTATTTTATAATTACTGATACTAAAATAAATATACTATATAAAATTAATTAATTATAATTTTTTTATATAAATATAATATTTGATTATTTCAATGATTATTCATCTAAACAAAATATTTTAATAACAATATTATTTAGAGGAAAAATCTAATTTGATGAAGGATGATACATAGAGGAAAATGTCCTTCCAAATCTGTGATAGGGAATTGTTTGAATATGAGTTGACATGTTTATTACTATGGGGTCATAGTTGACTTAAGAAAAAATTGTGACAGGATCAATTAAAGATAGTGACAAGATATTCTATATATGAACATGTTGATAGTCTTGGTAATGTGCATTTTTGATTTGTAATAGTATAATCATGAATATATTGTGAAGATACATGTTTGGGTTGTTTTAGATATAAAATGATTTTTAAAATGGGAGTTATATAATTTTAAAACATACATAAACATCAGATGGGTTGATTTGTATAATTTTTAATTAAATCATGTAGTTCATCCTTAGTCAATTTGACTATGATTTCCGTATGAACTATGCTTCATAGAGATGATAGTCCTAAGATTCATATAGAAAATGAATTTTATTTATACTTAAAAGTCATATCATACAAAGATATTTTTGAAATTATTATGGTTATTCTTGACTTAAATTAACTATTATAATATCATTCATATTAAAATATCTCATGACACATGCTACTTTCAATGGAGGATTAAATAAAATTTAAATTTTTTTATGATTTCAACTAGATAGAAGAAACCAAAATGATGTTTTTTGTATTGTATTTTGTGAGAAGAGAATATGATGTATTGGATGTCATGAGAGTAAGACATTATGCACATTATTAGGGTAATTGAGCACACTATGTTGCAGTAAAAACCAATTTCAATAAGTTCTCTATAGGTACATGTTCGGCAATGAAGTGTTATCTATAAATATTTTGTGAAAAAATTTAATTATAGGAAATTGTTTTGTATACCAAGGGTAGATACTATATAATTTAATTAAACATGAACCATTATATGATCACTATAATTATTATTGGTCATATTATAATTAAAAAACCATCAATGTTGTTAATGGTTGTTTAATTTTTTATAATTACTATCTGATGAACATGTGTGATGTCATTTTGATAATATTTTTTAGAATTCTTGAATATATAGTTTTATTGAACTCATTTTATATTTTTTAATTATGTTCACTAATATGTAAATTGTGTTTCTAAGAAATGGATGATGTGTTCTGATACAATAAGTTATTTAGTGGATGTGTCTTGTGAATTTTCTCTAAAATTTTCCTTCCATGTTATGCATGAAAATATGATAGTGTTTACTTTTTGAGATAAATTTCTATGATGTATCATACGATTAATTTCTATTATTAATTTATATATATTTTATGATTTCATGAAACGTTTATAAATGTATCAAGTTTAATGAGGCTCCACAGATCGAACAATTTTCAAAACATTATAGATGAAATATCAATTAATATATTTATAGTATAAGAAAATATTCTGATTAAATTTGAATCATGTTCATAAAATATGATCCAAAATTATTGGTTGTATCTGTTAAGTCAATGGATTATGATTTTATATGCATGATGTGGGAAATACGAGGTGGGGACTTTGAATTAAGAATATGAGTTTCACAAAATCCATAGATGAACCATTCCTATATGATCAGAGTTGGATTGATGTGGTATAACTGTGTAATTTTATAATTAGATTAATATAAATAAGGAATTGTATTATTTTTCATACATATATTATAATGAATCATGAATTTGATAAATATCATTCAATTTCTAGACATACATTGGTATCTGATGAATGATTAACAAAAGTGAATGAAAAAATATGTTAATGGAAGTGGATATAGAAGTCCATGGGGCTATGTCTTATCCTCTACTATCATGAAGGTTAAGAAGGTGATCTATTTGTGTTAATTGAAAATGTAAAAAATTTATATTAATGACATTGATATAATACTAGAAACATTTAGTGAACGATTATTATTGTTTTTGAAAAAAATTATATTTTTTATAAGATCTTCAACTATTGATTATATATAATTATTTACTTGTGTACATTGATTATGGCTATATATAGCAACATAAAATGGATAGTTTTATAATTTTTTAGGTATTATTCTCATTAGAAGTAATTCCAATAATTAGAATCTCATATTGATTAGTTAACCTATTAAATTCTATCATTCATGTGGTTTCTAATATTTTACTACATTATATAATATTAATATGTCACTTATAGTATGCCATCATTATTTCAAAATAATGAATCAATGAAGAGAAAAGTATCAGAGTTTTACTACTACACCTCTCAGTGAACATACAAATTTATATTTTTTAGATATGATGGTATTGGATCCATCATCCCATCATTAAATCATTTCTAAATATTTAGGAAACAATGTGATTCCATGGATGTTTATAACTCATTCAACAATAAGACTATTCATATCATCAATGGGAAGACAAAATATGTTTTGAAAGATAGAATTTGTCCTTTCATATATCATTTATAATTTAGTTCTTAATATTTTTATGTATATAAATCCTCATTTTCATGATGGTTTTTTATATGATTGTTACTAATAAAAATTACATAATGACCGTTGATCGAAAAATAATATTAATTCCCCAATCTATGAATGTTAAATTCATAGAGATAATGTATTTTTAATATTGAAAAGAATAATGGTTTATTGTTAGAATATCTATAAAAGATATAATTATTTTAAGTGAATTAATTAATAGAACAGGAAGATGATGTGCGAAGATAATAAGAAACATTACAATGATTCTTCTATTTAGTTCATTAATATGGTCAATGGTATTGTAATGAACATATAATATCATTTTTTGAAAATGTGATATCCAAATATAGTTGAGAATATCCTAAAAATTCATCCAAATACATTTTATTCTAATGTTACATGTTTAGAAAATATATATGTTGAAAATATTTAACATTGTGATATACAAAGAAATCTCAACACATATGAAATAATAATAGAAATTTTTATCTACATGAAATATAAAATTGATCATGATATATCATTCAAGGAATCCATGAAACAAAAATATATGAATTTTGCACTTGAGGTGGATGCTAGTGACCCTGACAGTGAAGATGAAATTAAAAAAATTTATTAAAAAATGATCTTTTTTATTTGGTGAAAATAAGAACATGATTATACAATATAAAATTTCATTTTAAGTGAATTACCAATGGATCTATTATAGTATTTATATAAAATATCCAAAGAAATAAGAAATAGGATTATAGTGAAAATGATAAACTAATTTTAATGAAGATCCCATAATAAGAAGGTTGTCCAATCAATGTCATATTCTAAAGGAATGAATTACATGTTCTCTATGTTCAAAAGTAGAAAAAAAAATTATATGTATGTGGATTATGATGAAAGTGAATAAAAAGATTTAAATTCAATTGGCATCACTGTTGAATAATTTATTATAAAAAATTTATTAATAAAAATTTCACCATATATGGAATTAGTATCTTTGAATAATAATAATAATTAGAGACTTATATATATATTATTCATAGGACCTGAGATGTTGAATTTGATGTTGTAGAAATAAAATAATCCAAAAAATAATTATATATATATTAATATAGTAAAATTCATTTTTCAAATCATACTAATTATTCTACAAAATTTAAATTTTAAAATAAAAACCACAATATCATGTTGGAAGAACATATGATTGTTAAGAATGAATAATTAAGACATATTAGAAAAATCAATTATGATAATAGAATTATAAAATATAAAAATGTTGTTATTGTATTCAGTGAGTGTTTTATAATGACTAAACAACCTAATTGTCAAAATATAATATCCTAAAAGGATATTATTATGGATGAAGGTGTGAGAAAGATAAATCCAGTTAAGAAGACCGTATATTTAAACAAAACATGTAGAGTAGAAATATGTGAAGTTCATATGATTTGAATGTATAAACTAAAAGTTAAAATTACTAAATATTAATTTAATTATTAGATAAAATATTATATAAAGTATAAAATTATAATAGGTAACCCTATAATTGGTGTAAAATGTGTGATAATGTTAGAAATAATAATATTTATGAAAATATGGTTAATAAATCGAAACATTGTTATTGTTTACATGAGAAATTTTCATTCTATGGTAACTTTATGTATGTTCAATATTATGGGTAAATAGAAAAATAAATCTAGTGTAATCATAGACAAAAAAATTAGTCGTTGACAAACTGTTCGAACATTTTTAGGAGGTTTAAGATACGCAAAATTAATTAATAATTTAAATTCAATTTAATGATTGAAAATAGATTCAAAACTATAGAAATATGTTTTCAATGTTTTTATAATCGTTAAAATATTACAAACAAATATCCTACAATGATACCGAAACAATTTTGTTTCTTTAACAAATATGAATATCAACATGAGTATGAATAAGATATAAAATAATCATTATTTATTATTGAAATATATATCAAATCTAAAATACAAGAATTAAATTAGCAAATAAATAGTGGTTCTTCTTCACATATGATAAGAGTTTACATTTTTTGGGAGAATTAAATAAATTATAAGGATGTTATTGTGACCTCAAGATATGATGACTCACCCAAAATCATAGGAAATGGACATGCAATAATAATGGATAATACATTGAAATAAAGAAATTCAATTTTCTTATGCGATGAACCAAAATTTATTTATTATTTCACAAATTTGTGATGAAGGAAACAATATTATTATTAAAATTTATTTTTTAAATAGATTCATGATGATATTGTTATTACAAAATGAAAACAAAATATGAGATGATTTTTCCATGTTCAAGATGCACAATTTTAATTTTATCTATGAAATATGAATCTAATCCATCTATAGAATAAATATAAGAAATTTTGTGTCAGATTTATATTATAAAGATGTATAATAGGGAATGTATTGAATATATTTCTAATAGAAATATACTACTATATTAGTGTTGTGTTATACACTATAACATTTTGATTAAAAACTCAACAATAATGAATGTTTTAATTTATTCAACGATTACCTTATAGATGATACATTTTGTCATTTATTGGACCATGTGAAAGCAATGAAATTAGTGGAGTTAACTAAATTACATTTATTAATTGATTCCTTCTGTTTAATTAGTTATATAATCATTTTATAACTGAAATCATATTTAATTAAAATTATTAATATTTTTAGGTTATATATTGAAAAATGATGTTGGTATTAAATGATAAATTATCTTACTGATAATGATAGACAATATAAAAATGAAATGTTTATATATTATATAAAACATTAAATTTATCATTAATGAAGTGAAAAAAACCACATTAAAATGGTATTTCCAAAAAAATAAATATATAATTGATTGAAATGGAATAAAAATTATTGATTAAACATGATACAACTTGATATTTTTGGAATGAATATATTATGGAAAATTAAATAAAATAAAAACAATTATTCATTATTATAAAACATTTATATATTTCACTAGGGGATATACTGTAGATAAACCAAATGTTTATAATACCCAAGAGTGTTTAGTAGTCATTAAATTATTAATATAAATGTGAATATCGATGGAATTTTGATCAGAAATGTGTTGATGGAATATTTTTATCTACTCACCAAATGGTACAATATAATAGTGTTATAATAAAGTGACATGAAGGAATTTTGAAACAATAGATAAAATTTATAATGATTCCAATGATATGAAATGTTCCAAAATAATTTATGTTACTGAAGAAAGGGCTGATGAAGTGGTTGATGTTGAACAATGTTACATGATTCTTAATGATATTTATAATGTTTATGCAACATTATATAATTATTATCAATCATGTATATCTTTTAATTTTTAACAGGTATGTTCATCTTATCCAATGAATCAAATTAATGTGGATGTCCAAAACATCGATTTATTATAGGAAAATAATATAATAATAATAATAATGATTTTTTTTGAATCACATACATCCTTCAATTCTTATGTTGAGATCTGTGATGCTGATGAAGTAATAATGAATAGATAATTTATTATATATATGATTAATTATATGGATCATATTGAGATGAATGATACCTGATTACCTATACCGAAATATAACAATATAAAAATCATTGGTTCAATATGTGGGTTCAAAATAATATTTAATGAAAATGGTGAAGTAATAATAATTATGAAATAAAATGTTAATAATTATTTATATAAAATTTATGGATATGAAATTGATGATATAACATCTCCCGTAGTAATAATTGAAACTATAAACATATTTCATTTTTTTCCTAAAAAACAGAATGTATTATTCTATGTCAATATTTCATGTAATAATTTATTATGATAAATTTGGATAATTTAATAAAAATTAAAAAAAATTTGTGATATAATTGGGAATGAATATTTCAATTTTCCATGTTAAATAATAAATTATATCTTTTGAAAAATAAATAATAACATTATATTCTTAATTAAATACATGCTCATGGATTTTTAATTTCATCGATGGATGAGGTGGTATTTTTCTCTACATAAAATAAAATCACATGGACTCAACAATTATGTTATTTTATATTGATGATTTAGTATTAATAGTTATATTTAAAGATACACGTGCAATGTTTTCTTAATAATAGAAAAAATATTTTTTATATTTGATTTATTTGATAAATGAAACAATTTTATGACTAAAAAATATACTAAAAGATGATGATTAATTTACTATATCTAGATAAATATGATAAAAAATATGTGTGTGAATTTTTAAAATTGGATACAAATCAAATTTAAACATGTATTTGTGTGAGAATTAATTTATCAAAATAAGGAGACTATGAGAAAGTTGATCCTAAGGACTGTTTGAGGTTAAATGGAATCCTTCTCTATCTAATGAAATCAAGAATCGTTATATAGTATTCTATTATATTGTGTTTGATATATCAAAGTGATATAAAATATTCACATCAAACTGAAGGAAAAAAATAATTCTCCAATATTTCAAAGTCATGACTAAGATAGGAATATGAAATAAAAAATCATGAATGATTGATCTGTTGGTTTATGTTAATATAGATTGGAAAATTTTTTTTGATGATAAAATATAATCATCCAGAATTGCTTGTTTTTTGGGTTATTTATTTATATATTTCAGTCTAAATGATATTTTTTTAACTCTCTGAACATCAAAATCTTAGAATGTTGATGTCACACACCCTATACCACACCGTTTGTGGATAATGATACAATTATTTTATTTTTTTGGATCTGATGATCCCCCTTATCTTACTTAATGATAATCATAGTTAAATTAGTCAAATAAGAATCATGTGATATAATAAAATTCCCATAAAAGTATTTTAAAATATCACTTCTTAAAATTTAATGGGAAAATAAATGAACTAAATATGTAGTTTATTCCTATATTTGAGAAAGATGATGATATTTACACAAAATCATTTTATAAGTAAAATTTTAATAAGATGAGGTTTTTCATGGGTCTATAATCTTACCCTATATATCGATATATTATTTTATTTTATCCTTTCACCAATAATTTATTTATATATTATTGTCAAAGGGGAAAGATATTGTTTAATATATATCAATAAATTTCTATTTGTTTTACCTTTTGATACAGATAAAAATTTTTGGGGGAGTTTCAAAAATATGATAGTTAAGATTTCACAGTGGGTGAATTGTTATTATAATTTTTTGAATTATATTCAAGAAATTATTCTATTTTTGTATGAATTTTTTTATGTTTCTTCTGGAATAATAAATAAAAAATTATTCATTGAATTTTTTTATAAGAAGTATAAAAACGTTTTTGAATTCATTGATTATTGAAATCATGATATTTTGTCTAAAAATTCTTGAATCTAACACTGATTACACCCATATTTGTATATAATTATTTGATAAAAAACCCTCTAAATGTGATACATAGTTTATAAAATTATGTTTCATTATAGACAAAAAATCTAAAGGGGGGTATTATTATAATGATGAGGATTGGATGAGTTTTTAAGACATTAGAGTGGGTTTGGTATATGTCAGTTGCGATTTTCCTGGATGATAATGGTTTTTAAAATATGGATTTCTATTTTTTCAATCATAAATCACAATAATTTTATACCCATACCAGCAGTGGAAATTGAATTGAGAATATTATGTTTTGCCTATGGGACCTTATTCTCTAAACATATTATACCAGGTGGGGATGACCTACCATATAATTTCGTGAATAACATATCTTATAGTTCAATGGTTATTAATTTAATAAATTTGTATTTGAATTACTTTTGTGATACATCATTATTCTTAATGATTCTTGCATCATGAGAATATAAACCCCTCGTGATCAAAGTAATGAAAAAATGGAGAAAAAAATAATTAGATTTTTGATTTTTTTAGGATGTTTACCATTCGTATTATTTCATATATGGTTTTGAAAAAATTAGATATTCTAGATGAAGTTTATGATGGTTTTGATGTTTTATAATATGATGTTACTTTCTATATATGGGTAGTTCGATACTATGAATAAGGGTAACACCCATTTTTTATATACTCAATATGTGTACAAGAATATAATTATAGTTTTATTAGATTAAATATTATTGAAAAAAATATTTGAGGAAATTTTATAAACTAAAAAAGTATTTTATAGTGAAATTTACTCAATCAATGACCATTTAACACAATCATACAATATTATATACCTAAGTCAAATGTAAAATCTGTTATTATTGCGTAAATGTTTTCAAATATTCAAAATTACTATCTAATAAACTTGTACAATTTGATGATGAATATATTTTATGAATTATGGGATATATGGTTTTAGATTAATGATAATACTGATAATTTTTATTTAATACCATCATCATATGATGTTTTGTGAAAAAAGGAGTTTTGATGAATGGAATAAAATGTGGGAAGTGTCTAGTAGACTATATTTGAATTGTTCCAATAATATTATGTGGTATAATTATAAGTAGCTTCATATGATGAAATTATTTCTATAAATATTCATTATATGATGTTTTTTATAATTTATTAGAAATCTCAATGAAAATACAAAAAATTTGTAAAGGTATTGAATGTGATTATTCAATGATGATTGATAAATATTCCCAAAACCATAGAGGAATGACTAGTTATTCTCATAGAGGAAACGTTTTACAAATCTAATTGATGATATGTAATAAGGTATTCTCCTACATTATATGAGGTATGATTTCATTAAAGGGATGAAAATTTACCAAAAAGGATGCTAGAAATATTATGTATGATGTTTGAATAATCATTCATATTTCTATAATTTATTCATACAATGATATCTATATAAGGGTGGTTGATATGATGAGGAAATTGTTTTATATTTATGAAACATAGTGAAAACAATATTTAATTAAAAAATTTGATTAAAAAATCATTAAAATGATTCATCAGTTTGAAAAATAAGGGATGGTATCATACCATCAGTTATAATTAGACACAACCTATATATAAGTTACCAGAATATGATGAAAAAATGTAGTGTATATAATTTAGAAAATGTATCAGTTGAAACATACTCGAAAATATTTTTTATAACTTTATATCGAAAAAATATATAATAACATGCTAAAATAGAGAGACTGTAAGAATTTGTAGAAATCGTTATAAGGAATTAAATAGAGTTTACATAAAAGGGGAAAAATCATAGCCTTACAACAGAATAGGTGATCATCATGAACTTTCTATAAATAGTTATTGTAACGACCCAAAGTTTCATTAATGGAAAATCCCTCTTGATCCAGTTAAATGTTTCTCTATGAAAAATGTTTTTATAAGATGTCAACTTCTTTAAGTTTTACGTTAAGATTTGTGACCGTTACTTTTATAGCCGTTGAACAGTGATCATCTGGGTAGTTTAAATATAAGTCTTTAACGAACCAATTTTCTACTCAGACAAAGGAAGCGATAGCCTCATCCAGTAGAATTGCCCCTTACGAAGCCCATTTGTCGGAGCTCGGAAAGGAGGTGGAGTCTTTGGGCTTTGCCCTTGACCAAGCCCAAGCTGAGCTTCATCAAGTCAAGCTCGAACGTGATCGTCTACGGGAAAAATGGAAGTTGATAGAGATTACCACTCGAGCGATGTTATCCGAGCAACCCCAAGAGTCTGTCACAATCGCACACCTTACCCTTAGGTCTTATGCGGCTATTTTAAGGGGTTATGTAACAAATAAGTAGCACCATGTTCATGTACATTATTTTTGTATATAATAATGAATATAATTTCTAGTCATTTTTGATGCATTGTAATTAGTTTTTTAAGTACAAATGATGTTTTTAGTTATTATTTAATTAAGAATTATATTTTATTAAATTAAAGGATTTTTGAATTAAATAATATATTAATAAAATATTATTATTAATATTAAATTAATTTTTATTAAATATAAATGATCTTATAATTTTATGAATGCAATTAAAATTTTTATTAAGGTTTGAAAGCCATTTCTGTCAAAACCCGTGAATTTTTTATAAATGTCGGTTTTTATTTTAAAAGTGAAAATTCACATATTTAGAAAGTTATTTAGATAAAATAAATATTATTTTTGGAATCAGGACGTCGAAATTATCCAACGGTGAATTTTTCATAATTTTCTGAGACAGTCAAATTTTTGGGTAAAAATTAAATACCATTTAAATATATAATGTGTTTTATGACATCATAATGACCCAATGGTGATGTAATAAAATACCATAATCCTTATGTTCGGCCAATATGTGTTTTATCAATAAAATAATGAGGTTTTGGGTTTGTTTGACTCACTTTTCAAAGCATTAATGGAGCCCTCAAGACTTATTCAACACTTTGCCTTTTTAAATTAATTTCCATGGGAGTGTGACTCACCTCCACATAAGCAACCCTAATTTTTTAATAAGTTCGGACCTTGTCCTTGTAAAATATTGTTTTCCTCTTCACTTTTCCAGAAACCATGGGCAAATACCATGGGATGGTTTGTGGTTTGGATTATTTTAATATAAGGGGTCCCAAACCTAAATAATAAAGAATTCTCTCACCTTTCCTATATAAACCCACCCAAGCTCCCACTTCCTCCTCACCCAAAGCCCTTTAAGTTCGTCCAAACTCTGCCCTACTCTCTCTATAATCCTCTCAAGGTGCCCCAAGCTCCCAAGAAGCCTCTCACAAGCCTCTCTCTAGCCTTTGGAAGCACACTTCCAAGTAAGGGTTTTTTTCTTCCTTTCTCATTTTTGTCAATTTTCTTTAAGTTGTATTGCCCTTTTAATTTCATTTATGAATGTTGGGGTATGGTTTCGAACCTCTCACATACTGCCCTTTTATAGTTTGAATGATGGGAGACCCCTTTCTCTCTCATTAAATGCCTCCCATGTACACCCGTTACTATGCCGAAATTCCAAAAGGAACCTTTTTCTCCTCTTTTATATTCAAGCAATACTTTTGTATCATGAATCTAAATTCCATTTCTATTGTTGGGACATGTATATATAATCTCCTTACTGTCCATTACATGTAAATATGATGAGGAACCCCTTTCTCTCTCATCAACCTTTTTTATGAATTCTTATGTCAAGCCGTTATGCTGCCGAAATCGCACCAATTTTCTAAGCCAATGTCTTTGTGTAGTGAATACCATGCCCATTTCTCCATCAAGGGTATTCACCTTTATGCACATATACGTATTGATTGTAATGTTTCATGTTTGAATTCCACATTCCTTTATCGTGGAAGAAATGATTATGTTTTATGAATCCATGTTTTGTGATCCATGTGGCACACTTATGCATGAAATGAAATGTTTAAGAAGGGTGCGCCCTGAAAGCGCTCCAATGCATTGGGTAAAGTATAGTATCATGATACGTCATGTGCAATGAGTGTTGACTCATGCTAATTCAAGTGCAACGAGGGTTTACTCGTGCTTCAAGTGCAATGAGGGTTTACTCATGCTCCATGTGCAATGAGCCTTGGCTCATGCTAATTCAATGTTAAGTGTTATTGCCACATTTCCATGTTATGATTATCATGCTTTATCATGCCTTTATGTTCATGTCTCTCTTATGATCTATTGATATTCCTATTGCCTAACATGTATTGTACTCCTCATGTTATTCATTATGTACTCCCTTACTGGGCTTTATAGCTCACCCTTTTCTTATGCATGTCCTCAAGTTATCCCATGCAATGCTAAGTACGAAGGAATGTAGTGGTCATGTAAAGGAAGTTTTCAATAAGGATGTTGTATTTCAAGTTTAAAGTTTTTATGTAATGATCCTAAGCCCCAATGACACTAAACCTCTCGATCTTCTTTGTTGTATCAAGTGAAGTTTTATGTAATAAAGCATGTTTAAGTTGAAATAAAAAGCAGGGTTGTCATAGTTGGTATCAGAGGATAGGTTTAGTTATTTTTGGGATTAGGAAACCCTAGTAAAGCCTTAGATACAAGACTAAGCATAATAAAAACATCCCTAAATTTTGGTAAATACTAAGTAAGTGGTTTATCAAACAAATACATCCCTGTCTGGATACGAGCAGGTAGAGGCGGCTCTGGCACAGATGTATCCTAGGGGTAAAACCCGAAAACACCGCTTTGAGCTAGACTCGAACGGGAACTGGTGCACGACAACGGGCCTTGCTGCACTCTTGGTTACGACACTCCCGGGGGATATGTTTTGATAAATTCACAATCTTAGTATGAACCCTTATTAAGGGAAAAATGCCCCTAAGAATATATGTTAGAAGGAAGACCATGAAAATCCTGGATTGAATCCTATAGACTCATGAGTTAAAGAGATTAAAGTTTATTTATAAGTCATCAACTTTTGTCTTTGGATTACCCTCTATGTGTTACCCCTAACTTTCCTTTTATTCCAGCCAATGGCCGGTAATAGGAGAACTCGGGCTAACAACCGTTGTGAAGATCAGTGTGATGATTGTACCAATGAGATGCCCAATCCAATGGGAGCGGGAATCGCGAACTTTGTCACGCTTCTCTCTCAGCTAACTCAAGTTTTGAATAGAAACACTGGTCAAGAGGAACGTTCAACCCCCCCCCCCCCCTAAGAAAGAACAAGTCGCTATTGAAAGCTTCATGAGACAAAGGCCTCCTACTTTTAGTGGATCATCTGATCCCACGATTGCTGAACAATGGATCAACTCCATTGAAAAGATATTCTCCATCCTCCAATGCTCTGAAAAAGAGAAGGTTCTCCTGGCGGCTTATCGTATGGAGGGTGAAGCTGATCAATGGTGGACGTTGATCAAAAATACGAAGCCTGAGGAGGAGATCGAGGCTTTGTAATGGAAGGTATTCCGGAAGATGTTTTTCGATAAATATTTTCCACGCACCCTCCGTCATAAGATGGAAAGGGACTTCCTTTCCCTCAAGCAGAAAGATGAGGAATCTGTGGGAGCGTACGAGGCAAACTTCACAAGGCTTGCACGATACGCTTCCGGCTTTGTCGTTACCCCCGAATGCAAGGTTGACCGCTTCTTTGGTGGGCTGAAGCCTAGCTTGCGGAAAGCATTAGCGATCCGTGACTTCGACAGCTATGAGGAAATTGTCTGATGTGCCCTCAAGGTTGAAATGGAGATCGGAGAATCACAGGGGTATCATGGGGACAAGAAGCGGAAGGTGGACTTCAATGCTGGTGGTCCGATGGATAAATCCAACGGCGCTAAGAAATTCCAGCACCCCACTTGCCAAAAGTGTGGAAAGAAGCACCCTGGAAATTGCCTTAGGAGGACAAGAAAATGCTTCAAGTGTGGAAGAGAAGGGCACCTAGCTGTTAACTGTCAGCAAGAAGGACCCGCAGCTGCAACTGAGGGGAGGAACGCTCCGTTCGAACCTCAACGCGTTGTTCAATGCTTTAAATGCAAAGAACCGGGTCATTTTGCGAATCAGTGCCCTAATCCAAGGGTTATCGGAGGCAATCAACAACCTCCAAGACAGCAAGGAAGAGCTTTTTCCATCACTTCTGCCGAAGTGAACCCCGACAACGAAGTGGTGACAGGTACGCTAGTTATTCATTCAAGAATAGCGAACGTACTTTTTGATTCAGGTTCTATGCATTCTTTTATATCTCAAAAGTTTAGTAGAACAATCCCTGCACCACCACAAATTCTGGAAGTAAAGATGTCGGTGAGTACGGCAAATGGGGCAATCATTGCTTCCCATGAGTATAAGTCCTCCCCTATTATAATCTGTGGATTGAATTTCCCGGTGAACCTCGTCATACTCCCTTTGGTGGAATTTGATGCAATTCTTGGCATGGATTGGCTTTCCTTATATAGAGCCAACATAAATTGTCGGGAGAGGGAAATCACACTCCATATAGAGAATCGACCCCCGATTATTTACAAGTGTCAGGAGGAAGATGAATCTCCTTTAGCTCCATCATCTCAAGCATGGATATTACTGCCTTATGAGCACGCATATCTGGCTCAGATGATTGAGTCCAAGGAAGAAACCACCCTTGAAGAAATGCCTATTGTGAGGGAATTCGCTGAAGTATTTCCCGAGGAACTTCCTGGTCTTCCTCCAAGAAGAGATGTTGAGTTCTCAATTGAACTTATACCTGGGGCGCTACCAATATCCAAGACTCCATATAGAATGGCTGTTGTTGAGCTTGAAGAGCTGAAGAAACAACTACAGGAGAATCTGGATAAAGGGTTTATACGCCCAAGTGCATCACCATGGGGTGCACCAGCCCTCTTCGTCAAGAAGAAGGATGGGTCAATGCGGCTTTGCATCGATTATCGTGAATTTAACAAAATCACGATAAAGAACAAGTATCCTCTCCCAAGAATCGATGACTTGTTTGATCAGCTGCGTGGAGCTCAATACTTCTCCAAGGTCGACTTGCGGTCGGGATATTATCAAGTAAGGGTGAAGAAGGAAGATATCCCCAAGACTGCTTTTCGTACAAGGTACGGGCACTATGAATTCATAGTAATGCCTTTCGGACTCACCAATGCTCCAGCAATATTCATGGACTTGATGAATAGAGTCTTTAGAGATTACCTAGACAAATTTGTGGTAGTCTTTATAGATGATATTCTAATATACTCCAAAACCAAGGAGGACCATGAGGAGCATTTAAGAACTGTATTGGAGACTTTGCGCAAGGAGAAGCTCTATGCCAAGTACAGAAAGTGTGAGTTCTGGTTGAAGGAGGTCTCATTCTTGGGCCATATCATCACAAGCAATGGGATATCTGTGGACCCCTCCAAAACAGATGCAATTGAGGGATGGCCGAGGCCAACATCGGTAACTGATATCCGTAGCTTCTTGGGGTTAGCTGGATATTATCGACGATTTGTGAGAAACTTCTCACGATTGTCCAACCCTCTTACCAAGCTAACTCGAAAGGGAGTAAAGTTTGCTTGGAGTGATGAATGCGAAGAAAGCTTCAAGGAGTTGAAAATGAGGCTTATCACTGCACCCGTGCTCACTTTACCCACAAGTGGGGAGCTTTTTATGGTATTCAGTGATGCTTCGAAGAAGGGCTTAGGATGTGTGCTGATGCAGAATGATAAAGTGATATCCTATGCCTCAAGGTAGTTGAAAATCCATGAGCGAAACTATCCAACGCATGATCTGGAGTTGGCGGCGGTGATCTTTGCCTTGAAAATCTGGCGGCATTATCTCTATGGAGAGAAATGTGAGATATATACTGACCACAAGAGTCTTAAATATATATTCACACAGAAAGATCTTAATATGCGCCAAAGAAGATGGATAGAGCTCATAAAGTATTATGACTGTTCAATACATTACCACCCTGGGAAGGCGAACAAGGTGGCAGATTCCCTAAGTAGAAAGGATCCAGCAATTCTATCAGTGATGAGAATTGAGAAGGATCCAATCTTCTTAGACTTGATGAAGATGGACGTGGGAATCATAAAGAAGGGAACATCATCAATCCTTTCACAAATGATTGCTCAACCATCTCTTTTGGAAAGGTTAGCGGATGCTCAAAAGGATGATGCGAGAATCCAAGAAAAAGTGGAAGCTATCAAAAAGGGAAAATCCTCAGAGTTTAATGTTAATGAAGAAGGAATTGTGCGGTTTGGGAAAAGACTATGTGTCCCATCAAGTTCGGAGATGAAGAAGGAACTTTTGGATGATGCACATAGTTCAAATTTCTCTATTCACCCAGGGAGCACAAAGATGTATCGAGATCTCCGAGAAAACTTTTGGTGGGATAATATGAAGAAGGAGATCGCCGAATATACATCAAAGTGCCTGGTGTGTCAGCAAGTGAAGGCAGAGAGGCAGAAGTCTAAGGGGATGATGCAACCATTGCCCATACCAGAATGGAAATGGGAGAACATCACCATGGACTTCGTCACTGGACTTCCAAGGACATCCAAAAGCAACAATGCAATCTGGGTTATTGTGGATCGTCTTACAAAGACTGCACACTTCATTGCTATTCGAGAGGATTTCTCTTTGGATCAACTGGCACGTATATATATCAGGGAAGTGGTACGGTTGCATGGAGTACCACTATCTATTGTGTCGGACCGAGATCCAAGATTTACCTCTAAATTTTGGAAGAGTCTTCAACATGCTCTGAATACTGAACTGAACTTCAGTACGGCCTATCATCCTCAAACTGATGGCCAATCCGAGCGGACTATCCAAACACTTGAGGATATGTTGAGAGCGTGCTCAATGGACTTTAAAGGAGGATGGGATCAACATCTTCCTCTAGTTGAGTTCTCTTATAATAATAGTTTCCACTCGAGCATCCAAATGGCACCATATGAAGCCCTATATGGGAAAAGGTGCAGAACACCGGCATGTTGGGATGAGGTCGGTGAACGTAAGCTGCTTGGACCAGAAATGGTCGAAGAAATGGTAGAGAAGGTGAAAACCATTCAGTAGCATATCAAGGCAGCCCAAAGTCGACAGAAGAGTTATGCAGATAATCGTCGACGAGACCTTGAGTTTAAAGTCGGAGACATGGTGTTTTTACGCATATCTCCGTGGAAGAAGGTCATGAGGTTTGGAAAGAAAGGGAAGTTAAGTCCATGGTACATCGGCCCATTCGAGATTCTTGATCGTGTTGGGGTTGTGGCCTATCGACTAGCACTTCCACCTACTATGGCCAAGGTGCATGATGTCTTCCTTGTATCCCTCTTAAGGAAGTACATACCAGACCCTTCACATGTACTCTCTTCCGAGGTGGTACAATTAGAAGACGATCTTTCTTATGAGGAGCAACCAGTGAAGATCTTAGATCGTAGAGAAAAAGTTCTACGAAATAAGACAATGCCCCTCGTCAAGGTGTTGTGGAGAAACCACAAGTTTGAAGAAGCAACATGGGAGTCGGAGGATATGATGAAGCTAAGTTACCCACATTTGTTTTAGTGTGGGAAAAGGAAAATTTCGAGGGCGAAATTTCTTAAGTGGGGAATGTTGTAACGACCCAAAGTTTCATTAATGGAAAATCCCTCTTAATCCAGTTAAATGTTTCTCTATGAAAAATGTTTTTATAAGATGTCAACTTCTTTAAGTTTTACGTTAAGATTTGTGACCGTTACTTTTATAGCCGTCGAACAGTGATCATCTGGGTAGTTTAAATATAAGTCTTTAACGAACCAATTTTCTACTCAGACAAAGGAAGCGATGGCCTCATCTAGTAGAATTGCCCCTTACGAAGCCCATTTGTCGGAGCTCGGAAAGGAGGTGGCGTCTTTGGGCTTTGCCCTTGACCAAGCCCAAGCTGAGCTTCATCAAGTCAAGCTCGAACGTGATCGTCTACGGGAAAAATGGAATTTGATAGAGATTACCACTCGAGCGATGTTATCCGAGCAACCCCAAGAGTCTGTCACCATCGCACACCTTACCCTTAGGTCTTATGCGGCTATTTTAAGGGGTTATGTAACAAATAAGTAGCACCATGTTCATGTACATTATTTTTGTATATAATAATGAATATAATTTCTAGTCATTTTTGATGCATTGTAATTAGTTTTTAAAGTACAAATGATGTTTTTAGTTATTATTTAATTAAGAATTATATTTTATTAAATTAAAGGATTTTTGAATTAAATAATATTTTAATAAAATATTATTATTAATATTAAATTAATTTTTATTAAATATAAATGATCTTATAATTTTATGAATGCAATTAAAATTTTTATTAATGTTTGAAAGCCATTTCTGTCAAAACCCGTGAATTTTTTGTAAATGTCGGTTTTTATATTAAAAGTAAAAATTCACATATTTAGAAAATTATTTAGATAAAATAAATATTATTTTTGGAATCAGGACGTCGAAATTATCCAACGGTGACTTTTTCATAATTTTCTGAGACAGTCAAATTTTTGGGTAAAAATTAAATACCATTTAAATATATAATGTGTTTTATGACATCATAATGACCCAATGGTGATGTAATAAAATACCATAATCCTTATGTTCGGCCAATATGTGTTTTATCAATAAAATAATGAGGTTTTGGGTTTGTTTGACTCACTTTTCAAAGCATTAATGGAGCCCTCAAGACTTATTCAACACTTTGCCTTTTTAAATTAATTTCCATGGGAGTGTGACTCACTTCCACATAAGCAACCCTATTTTTTTAATATGTTCGGAACTTGTCCTTGTAAAATATTGTTTTCCTCTTCACTTTTCCAGAAACCATGGGCAAATACCATGGTATGGTTTGTGGTTTGGATTATTTTAATATAAGGGGTCCCAAACCTAAATAATAAAGAATTCTCTCACCTTTCCTATATAAACCCACCCAAGCTCCCACTTCCTCCTCACCCAAAGCCCTTGAAGTTCGTCCAAACTATGCCCTACTCTCTCTAGAATCCTCTCAAGGTGCCCCAAGCTCCCAAGAAGCCTCTCAAAAGCCTCTCTCTAGCCTTTGGAAGCACACTTCCAAGTAAGGGGTTTTTTCTTCCTTTCTCATTTTTGTCAATTTTCTTTAAGTTGTATTGCCCTATTAATTTCATTTATGAATGTTGGGGTATGGTTTTGCACCTCTCCCATACTGCCCTTTTATAGTTTGAATGATGGGAGACCCCTTTCTCTCTCATTAAATGCCTCCCATGTACACCCGTTAATATGCTGAAATTCCGAAAGGAACCTTTTTCTCCTCTTTTATATTCAAGCAATACTTTTGTATCATGAATCTAAATTCCATTTCTATTGTTGGGACATGTATATATAATCTCCTTACTGTCCATTACATGTAAATATGATGAGGAACCCCTTTCTCTCTCATCAACCTTTTTTATGAATTCTTATGTCACGCCGTTATACTGCCGAAATCGCACCAATTTTCTAAGCCAATGTCTTTGTGTAGTGAATACCATGCCCATTTCTCCATCAAGGGTATTCACCTTTATGCACATATACGTATTGATTGTAAAGTTTCATGTTTGAATTCCACATTCCTTTATCGTGGAAGAAATGATTATGTTTTATGAATCCATGTTTTATGATCCATGTGGCACACTTATGCATGAAATGAAATGTTTAAGAAGGGTGCGCCCTGACAGCGCTCCAATGCATTGGGTAAAGTATAGTATCATGATACGTCATGTGCAATGAGTGTTGACTCATGCTAATTCAAGTGCAACGAGGGTTTACTCGTGCTTCAAGTGCAATGAGGGTTTACTCATTCTCCATGTGCAATGAGCCTTGGCTCATGCTAATTCAATGTTAAGTGTTGTTGCCACATTTCCATGTTATGATTATCATGCTTTATCATGCCTTTATGTTCATGTCTCTATTATGCTCTATTGATATGCCTATTGCCTAACATGTATTGTACTCCTCATGTTATTCATTATGTACTCCCTTACTGGGCTTTATAGCTCACCCTTTTCTTATGCATGTCCTCAGGTTATCCCATGCAATGCTAAGTACGAAGGAATGTAGTGGTCATGTAAAGGAAGTTTTCAATAAGGATGTTGTATTTCAAGTTTAAAGTTTTTATTTAATGATCCTAAGCCCCAATGACACTAAACCTCTCGATCTTCTTTGTTGTATCAAGTGAAGTTTTATGTAATAAATCATGTTTAAGTTGAAATAAAAAGCAGGGTTGTCATAGTTATAAGGAGAATTTTTGTGTGCAGTACTCTAAAATAATTCAAGAAACATGATTTATTTGAATGAAAATCATATAGAATCAAAATTTAAATAGTATTGTGATAAAAATCTAAATTCGGTTGGTGAATGATTTAAATTATACCTCCAGAGCGATGATATATATTCTTTTTTGAAAGGGGAGAGAAAAAACTTTTTACTTCTTATATTGAATTTAAAGTGTTATTATATTCCATAGATTCATTAACCACACATAAAATAACACTCATTTAGTGGTTATTATATTATTCTATTATTACCAAACCATTTAATGGAATCCTAAAACATATTGTGTAATTGAACATATATATAATTGAGTAATAATGTTTTCTATTATTTTCATAATTTTCATAAGTTGAATATCTCAATAACAGGAATGAAAAGTTGTTTATTAACAACGAAAGGATAAAAGGGACGATTTGTTTTCACACCATCCACATATCATAGATCATAAAGATTATATTTAGTTATTATTTATTATGGATCATTTGTATGATACAACGCCCTCTAGAATTTATGAAAACCTTAATCTTAGTGGTAGTTGACATATTTATTAATCTTCTGGAAAGGATTTTTGAATTCATTGTATATTTTCATAATGAAGTGAAAACTCTAGTTATTTATTATTTTTATTCTTAATAATATCGATATTGAAAAATGTATAAAAAATATCGAAAAATTATAGATAATTGTTCGATAGAATGATGTTATTTTAACAATTCATTACTTGTGAAATATTTTCCCATAGGTTTTGAACAGAGGATGGAAAATCAATGATTAGAATTTAAGAAGAATGAATAAGATTAATGATCTGTATGTGTGGAAATCATCACCCAATTAGTGATGAATAAACAAATTTATTATCAGTACATTTTTAGTAAAAAAAATCCAATTTACTCTTTAAAAAATTTATTATAGAAAATGCCCATTTATTCTCATGAATATAAAAATAATGGTAAACCTGATCACATTGCTATTAATAATGAATTGGAGATTGTAAATGACCATATATTTCAGGAAAAAATTGTTAAAAATATATATGTTGTGGAAAAATCAAAATCATAAATCAATTTAATATAATGGTTAAGAAAACATGTTTTTAGTATGTTATAAGAATAGAATAAATCACTATCGTGCTACCTTATAAAGGAATTTAGCTACATTTTATGCGGTATGTTTGGTGGTATGTCTCATGAATTCAATGAAAAATATCTTATAATTATTATTAAAAATTATAAGAAAAATGTAATATAGATCAATAAATGAAATGATATTTGAAAAAGTACATATTCTTATCTAAAGAAGAGTTTGAATAATGAGTATCGGAAAGACTATACCCAGAGGGGTGTGGTGAAATTTTTTTCTATAACAATTGTAAATGTTAGGCCGGTGAATAAAATGTTAACCATTATATTAATTTTTTTTTTCAGTTTATGAAAATTAATAGTTTTATATAGGATTTAAAAATTCATTCATTTTAGAGAAATACTTATAAATAATAAAAATTATCCCCATGGATTGAATTCATTACTTTTGGTAAAAACCCTTCGGGTTAGTATCAAGATAATATTAATTTTAAATTTCATCTTAAAATCATATATGGAAGATTATTCCATAAAATATATATTATATTTCTAATTATAGAATTTTATTTTATTTATTGTGTAGATTGTATTTCATTTTTCATGATTTAATGGAATAAAGGAAGAAATAAGTTATACTGAAACAATCATTTTCTATTAAATAATTATTTCACACCTTTGATAAAAAATATAGATACTTAAACTATATTAAGATATTGAAATTAATTAAATAATTATCATATTATTAATAATTATTAGTCTTTTTATATTGATATAGTTGTAGTAACAAAATAAAGTTAGAATGGTTTTTCTGATGCATTACATTGCATTCCTCCTCATTTGTTTTTTGAGATTATTGATGATTTAGTTGGTAATGTGAAGAAAATTTCAAAAGAAGATTATCATATAACTAATGAAAAACGTGAAGAATTGGAAAAGAATTTTTAATGACTTTACTGATATGGTAACAGTATTCTTAGATCATCACCATGTATCCTACAATTTTTTTGCTAAAAATAATGATGGCTTGACGATAATTTTCATTTGTTTTAGATCATTGAATAATGTCGCTATTATGAATAAATATTTTGTTCCTCATATCAATAATTATTTAAATCCACTTAATAGAGTCCATTATTATTTTACGGCCGAACTAATATACATGTACCATCAAATTAATGTTAGGGGTGATGAAATCACTATGATATAATTTTATTCTAGGTATGCGAATTATGATTTTGTTGTAATTGTTTATTAGGTTTAATAATTATCTAGTTGTCTTTAGGTGTATTATTAATATAGTTTCCAATGAATATTTAGATAAGTTTTCAAATGTATTTATAGAGGAATTTTTTTTTGAAAATTTTGTTATGATAATTGAAAATGTACAACTTGTTTATAAAATCCCTAATACAAATGATATTATATGAATATTTAGATATTTTGTGTTTCCAAAACAATAGATTTCATTTCGTGGATATTTCATCAATAAATATGGAATAAATATTGATCCTCCAAAAGATAATGTGGCTAATGAATGGATAATACCCATAAATACTAATGATATTAATAATTTTCAAGGATTATTGTAGTTTTAACATAAATTTTTAGAAGACTATTCCTTGTTATATTTATAAGTACAAATGTGAATAATAAAAGGAGTTATGTTCAAATAGAAAAAGGAATGTGATGAGTTTTTCAATGAATTTTTAATAAAATTATTGAATACTCATGTTTTTTAATCACCATCTAGAAATAATGAATTTTTTATTTATAATGATTCATCATTAATGAGAGTCATTTGTTTATTAATGTCAAAATAATGGTTAATTGCTTATGGGTCATGTTAATTAACACCCCAGGAGAAATTATTTCCTATACCTAACCTTGATGAGGAAGTCGAATTTTGTTAAATAATTTGATGAAATTATTAACATGGGGACATGATTTAATTATATATAATCATAAAATTACAAAATATAAATTCACTCAACATTTTTTGAAAATTATATAGAGGATATGGCTGGTATTTGAAAAGTTCAAGGACTACACAGTTTATTATTATCCAAGAACCTCATCTTTTTTATCTTTTAGTACAATAATTAATGTCAGATAACACTTTCAAATATAATATTGGTGGAATTAATTTACTCGAGAAACATGGAATTGGTTTCAAAATGTGGGATTCCAGAATTTCAATTTGAAATAATTTTGGTTATTGAGAGTCAAAAATATATTCTAGGGTACTTGCGACAATAATAAAAACTAACTATTAATTGATTCTTATAGATATACATTTTCAATTCATCCTAGCAAAAAAATATTTATAGAAACATTTATAATCATTTATCATGGGAATGGATGAGGACAGATGTTGAATATTTTACAATGAAATGATACAATTATAAAAAGTTTAATTCAAAATTAAAATTACCATAGGAGATGATTCATTTATTATGAAATATAAAATGGAAATTATAGAATATAGAGATGGAATTAATGGGGTAATTTCCAATGGAGTATCAAATTAGTAATGTAATTTGATTAATTTTTGTTATACTAATAAAATCTATTCATATTTATCACATTATATATAATATATCATCCGGACATGTTTTAGAACACAATGTAAAATATATAATTAGTTAACATGGAGTATATCCCTCCATAGTGTTTAACCTTAATCAGAATATTACCTCTAATTTTTATTACACTTTTGATATGTTGGTGGGTAATGAATTAAATTTTATTACAGAACATCATCTATAATTAGATTTATAGTTAAAGGGAACAATTCAAACTTTGGAGTATATGATTCATGTTTTTTTTCAAGGGATTAGATGTTCTTATTTGATCAATATTTATCATTAGTTGTGTGTTAATATAATTAAATATCTCATTCCATTATACATATGACACATTTAGAGGCATTGTAGGAATAATAGTATTGGATAATATATTTTTGTAACAATGTTATGGAATAAATATTTCACAGCCTGAAAAAGTGGAGTAAATAGTTTATAAGGAAAAATTATTTATTATAGAATTTGGATGTCTTAGATTATTAAGAATTGTGATGTAGATACCCAGATTATATATCATTTTTCTATGTATAGAAATCATGTTTTTATTAATGAATATCTGGAAATTTTTTATATTTTATTGTGAAATGGGATGGTTTAGTCTATTAGTCATTGTAAAATAATTATGTCATTTAATGTATGGGATAATTATTTTCTGATTGGTCTTACATTTTATCTTATTTCATTTTTGGGGTATATTTTAGGATTTATTATTAAGAAAAAATTTCTCTAATGATTCTCATGTTTTGATCCTTGAAGAAGATCCATTTTAATAAAAAACAATATAAGAAACAAATAATACACCGTCTTAATTATATAGAGGTACCATTTCTGTAAAAAAAAATTTAAGAAGTTAATTTTTTTTGTTTTGATAAAAATTTATCATTGAAGAAGCTATGTGATAATCTGAAATTGATATGATTGAAAAATATCTCCAATTTTTTATGAGTGATTAATATTTTAATGAAGGAATTTACAAAGGGGTGAGGAATGTATCATCCCATATAAGTTTAATTTAATTATTTTTTTTTCTCATGAATATTAACTAAATTAATTTAATATAATAATATTTATTATAAAAATATTTTCTAATATTTCTATCAAAGGGAATGATCTTTATTTCTAATCAATTTTTGTTTTCTGGATATATTTATTTATAAGTTTTTTTAAAAAAATATATTAATATTTTTAAAAAATTGTGTTATTTTATGGATTAATAATGACAAAATTTTCATTTTATTAATTTTTTAGAATTTTATTAAAATATAGATTTTTCAATGAGTAGTGAAAATATTACTTGTTATTTAAAATCATCATTGTGTATCATGAATTTATAAATATTCATTTCCTTATAAAATGTTTACAATGTAATATTAGTTCGTTTATATCATTAGAACCCCATGATAGTTTATATTAATCAATTTTATACATAAATTAGATATAAAAATTTTATTACTAATTTGATATTTTTATGAGAAATTGTTCATCGACTTATATTGCAAGATTTTTTTTTAAAAAAATATTTACTTTCCTAAAAATAAAATAATGATAATTGTATCCATATTTTAAATAATATTTATTGATATTTTGGAGTAAATAAAAAATTATTTTCGGTCAATATTATTAGTAAAAAAATAGTAAAAAATTGTTATAAATGTTATTGATAAAACAAGATTACATAGTGGATACATTAATGATAATAGGATTATGATTGCCTCATAACATATATAAATTATATTTTAATATATTTTTTAAACTGTATGGAATCTCAATTTTGCAATTGATCCATTTTTTGAGCCTTTTCTATTTAGTATGTAACTAATATATTTTAATCATTTCAAAAAATCCAATTGTGTCTTCTACCCCATTTAAAAACGGATGTACCTCTCTGTCCTCTCTAAACACCATGAATTTATTGGATTAGAAATACCCTAAAAAAATTAATTTATCATATCAAAATCCATTAACTAGGAGCCTTTTTTGGATCGTGAAACCCTCCTCGGAGGGATTAAAATAATAACCTAAAAAATCTTGTCTGAAGAAGAAGAAGAGTTCATTACTATGAGTTTTCATTTTATTTCTTATTATGCCACCATTAATAATTCATAATAAATGATAAAATAATAAGAAAATTATATTATATATACTTATTTATTTTTATGTTTGTATAATAACATTTAATTATATTAACGTCCTTAATGTGATATGTGAATCAATAGTTTATGTGTGTGGAGGACTAACACTTCACAAACCGATGTAATTCATTTTCTATAATTGCCTCTCATGTACGGTCATAATTATGAATTAAATTTATTAATACATCATTCATTACATAATTATCATTATTTAATGATAAATTAATATATTTATTCCTATGTTTCTATCCATTGAAAAAGGATATAGTGGTTCTTCTATAGTTATGGATTACCACATCTATGATGCGATGTTATTGGTTTCTCAGTAACATATCTCATAGATTGAATAAAAATATTCATTTACAAATATTATAATATATTTATTATATAATAACAATTATTTATTTCTATAATAATATTTACCTTCTTTCCCTCACGCTCCATGAAAAATGAAATCTTTTCTCAAGTGTATGTATGACATGTCGTCTCCATGATTATTTCATAATTAATTTATTGTATATATTATTCACTTTTTTCATAAAATTATAAATTTTGGATAAAAATATAAATATTTAAATATTTATATTCATGTGATGATGTAAGATTGGTCAATTTTACCATAGTCGACAAGAAAATTTCAATTTTTTACATATGAGTCAAATAACTTCAAAAAACATAGCATAAACATAATTTATTAGGAAATTTTTTAAAAATTGGACATTACTAAAAAAAGATATGTAAAAAAATATTAAATAAAATCATATGATATAAAATAATAAATATGTTAACTTTTTTTGTGGATGATAAATAACGTACCTAACCACTCAGACAGAATGTAAGAGACATGTTTCCTCTAAAATATAGTTTTTAATTTTTTAACTAATTATCATATAAATAATATACATCCATTTAGGTAGTAATAAAATTATTTTATAGAAATTTTTAAATGTTAATAAATTATTTATAATGTAAATTTTATATAACTTTTTCATTCATTTAAATTTATTCAAAATGAATTTTTATTCACAATTTATGCAGATCATTTTTACAACAACATGTTAATGAAATGTTTTTTCACATTTATGGAATGAATATTATTTACCATAGATACAAACATCATTTAATGTTTGATTTGATTTAAAATACATGATTTTTTCTTCAATAAAAAACAAATCTTCTTATTTTATTTAATGGATATTAAATGGAAATAATATGTCAATATCCTAAAATGTTTTCACAATGGGTGAAATTAATTTATTATTTGACTATAATGATGTAATTTTTTTATTTCATGTGATAATATTATGTTATGGTTCATGGATGTTAATTATGATGATGGGTGATCCCAATATATCTCATGATGATGGTTAAGCCCAGTAGTACCTCCGGTTTCTGGTATGTAACAATTTCATGATGTTTTTCATTGTTTTAATGTTAAGGGTGATGAATGGGGGAGTTGGTAGACCATGTAATGATGTTTTGAGGCAAAGGGGTAGTCGCACGGGTGGCGCACAGGTTGTCTAAACCGTGCGACCAAACCGAGTGTAGTGGGTCTTGGAGGAAGTATCTTCTGTACGGGCAGTGCAGGGTTTGTCAAACCATGCGGCCAAACCATGCATGAAGGGTCTGTCGAGGTAGTGGCTAACACACAGTTAGCGCATGGTTTGTCTAACTGTCCGGCCATATAATGAGATCCTATAAAAGTATATCTCACTCGTTTTTTCCTCTAAGAGCCTTGTTTTTCCTCATAAGTGGCCCTAACTCGGGATTTTTCTTCTCCTAAGGTCAACGAGGTTTCTCCCATAGATCTAGAGGTGATCTGTAGGATTCTATTGGTGAATCGAAGCCAGATTCATGATGTATATTATCGTTCTTCTTCGTTCTCGATTGGTTTCTTAGATCTACTAAGATCTTATTCTCCTCTTCTCTCGGTTTCTTAGATCTACGCCCGATTTGGGTAGATATAAGTATGTGGATGCGAAATATGATTATATTTGGTCTTGGTCATGCTAGGAGAAGAGATCTAAGGCGGGTTTTTGGAGAATAGACCCGGGTTTCTTGAGCTTTCTTCAACAGTTGTGGTCTTCATCAAATCCATTTAAGTAGGAGGCTTAACTCTTGACTCATCTTGCTATAATTGATTGGATTAGATTTACATTGGTTTATTTGAATGGGTTTGATTCTAAAAAGCATAGAATACATATTTTTTAGTGATGATTTATGGTTTTGATGAGATTGTGAAATCTTGGTTAATTATTGTGCTATGAGATTTGGCTTGTAGAATTTAAAATGTTGATATTAAATTGTGGATTTTCTAAAACTGTAAATGGTTTGATGAAAAAATGGTTTTCAATAAAAAGGGTGTTTTATTGAAATGTTTTTAGATTGAAATGACTTTGATTGGATTGGTTTTCAATAAAATGGAGTTTTATTGAAATGGTTTGGCATTGAAATGGTTTTTATGGAAATGGATTCCAATAAAAAGGTGTTTTTATTGAAACAATGTTTTGGCATGAATGATGGGAATATGTAGTGTGTTTCATATTGCATGTATGGGGATTGGTTGAAATATGACCTTGTGCGCGGTTCCAAACAGATAATGGCACATGGGGAATAAAGGGCTTCGTTGAAATATGACCTTTTGCTCAGTGCCAAAGGGATAATGGAACATGGGAACCATTACCTTGTGACGACTTGGAAGATCGACGAGAAACCGCTCATGAGTTTGGATCTATCATAACATAGCATGCATGGTTGGTTTCATGGGTTGTGGAGTGGTTGGGTATGCCAATAAGGGATATTGTGAAATGGTTCTAAAGCATGTTTGGTAATTTTTCTCGAAATATAACTTGCTGGAAAATTGGTTTCAAATGCTCTTGGAATGCCATGGTAATTAATGGTTTTGGTAACTTGTTTATATTTAGTTATAAACCGCTTTTGAGAAAAAAATTTATAAAAACTATTTTATATATAAATGTGGCTCACTCTTCTGTCCTAGTGGAGAGAGTCGGGAAGTTATTGGGGAAAACCTACCAAGTTTTATACTCACCCCTGCTTTGGAACGTTGGTGCTTTTGCAAATGTTGTTTTCTGAGACACAGGTAAAGGTAATGAATATTTTTACTAGTGGCTTGTGGAGATGCTTGGGAGATATTTAAAAGCTTGGAGCCTGTGGAGCACAAAGTCGTGGTGTCTTTTGAGAGTCTTGATTTGTTCATCCGCTATGTACTTTGATGCATGGCTTAGTCTTCTGCTATTTTGTACTTGATGTGGTTTGACATAAATGAATCTATTTAGTTGTCACTCTGTTTTTCATGCATAATATTGTTAATGTTTGGTTATACTTGGGTGGTTTATGGGTTATTTTTCAGAAGGTTAAATCATTCCCTAAAAAGTATATGAAACCCTTCGGCATTTATTCCCATCCTTTGGCATCTTGGGGATGTTGCTTGAGGCCTAGTAATGACTTGTTGAGCTCACAATCCAATGATAATTGGCGGGTCATTTCAAATGGCATCAACTTGTTCAGTCCTTGCTTAACAAGTGGTCATCGATGTTCTTGGTCTTGGCATTGAAATTCATTCTTATCTATTCCTTTGGTCAAAATCATAATCTGGAGTAGGATTTTTGGAACATGAAATGTATAGGAAAAAAAGAAGTAGCTAACACATTAATGCTTAACTTTAAGTTACCAGGTTTTTGGGAATATAAGTGTTTTGGATACACTTCTAGAATGTTGGGAAATGTCATTGTCATGGGTATAGCCAATGAGAAGATAATGAAATTCACTTTAGAGGAATGGATTCTCAATAGGATTGTATACCCCATTACGAGGAATGATTTTTGATTTTGTGCAAGGTATGAATTTTTGGAAAAAAATACGGAAATTGTTTTCAAGAGAATGATTTTGAAAACAAGGTATTTGGTGTATTTTGAAAATGGGTTGATTTTCAAAAATCATGCTGAAGGTTTTAAAAAATGGTTGAACAAGGAAAAAGATTGTTTTTGGAAAAAAATGATGTGATAGATGATGTGATAGAATTTGAATGCTAAGACATCAGTTGGTAGAGAGTGAGATTGACATAGTTTATTGTTGGTTTAGAAAATGGAACCTCGTAGACATCATCAAAACTAACCCGAAGAAGCTGTGGATAATGTGGTTGCACCTGAACATGTGAACCAAGAGTTGGTTCAGAGTATTTTCCATGCTTTTCATGTTGTGGATATGGAGAATCAGTGGAATGAACCAAAGCATGTGGATCATACCATCCAGTTCATGAAGAAGAATCCACCAAACTTTCAGGGTGATGCAGAACCTAAAAATATGGGGGGGGGGGGTGGCTAAGTAGGATGAATCGTATCTTCGATTTCATTGTCACACCAGTAGTACTGATAGTATAGTTGGAAACATATATGTTTGAGGATCCTGTACATCAGTGGTGGGATTTAGCGGTGCAAGATAAATTGGATGAAGGCCTTATATGAGAGGATTTTGAAGAATTGTTCAACAAATAATAATATCTGCACATATTCAAGATCAAGAAAATGATGGACGTATTCATCCTGAAACAATATAGTCTCTATGTCACAGAGTATGCGGCTAAATTCATGAATTTAGTGTGTTTTTCACCCGAGGATGCATCAAGTGCATCATTGAAGGCATGCATCTTTGAATCCGGGCTAAGGTAAGAGATTCGATCGAAAATTGTAGTGATCTATGTTTACGGATTATATAGAGATGGTGAACCGAGCGAATGTGGCTGAACGTGATATCTCATGAACTATAGGAGGATGAATGATGATTCCTATGGGAAATTGTGGGAACTTTTCCATTGGGAATAAGAGGAAAAGGGACACATATTTCACGGTGCAAGTGGAAATCATAACCAGATGGCGGGAAAAGTGAACCTTCCTCCACGACCCTAGAGCAAAGCAGGTTTCTTTCAATGTGGTTCAACTGACCACATAAAGTGAGAGTGTACAATGCAACCTGGAGCATGTTATAATTACAACAAGATGGGACATCTTCAGTGCTATTGTCACATTGCTCCTAGGTGGGGTGCTCAGAACACTTCTCAGGCGTCGCAAGCATTGTATGCTTCAATAGGAAGAGGACAACAGAGTCAGTCCCGTCTGTATAACAGAGCTATCCATGGTGATTCTCAGAATACCATGACTCCACAACCATGGAAATTTCAACAAGGAAACAAAGAGAGTAGTGCAGTGATGGGTCAATTTTATGGAGCTGAGAAGATGATGGTCGATGATCAGGCTGGACCATCTAAAGTGAGTGGTACAATTCTTTTTAATTCTACCCATCTTTAAGTGATCTTATATAATGGTGCATAACATTCTTTCATTGTTTCTCGTGCTATTGATTTTCTGTGTTTAATGATGGAAATGATGTCTTTTGTTTTGAAACTAAAATCTCCGCTTGGTGGAAGATAATTTTAATCCTTTGTGTGTAGATCATGTTTTATAATTGTTGATGGAGTTGAGTTAAAATGTGACTTCTCGATGTTGGACATGGATGTCTATGACGTAATCATGGGTATGGATTGGTTGACAATGTTTAAGGCTCAAATCGACTATTATAGGAGAACAGTTATTTTCATGATTGAGGATCGCATCGACCATCTCTTCAGAGGAGAGAGGATGGTAAAGAAAGGTTCAAAGTGCTTGTTGGCTCCAATGGTGGGAAGAATCTCTTAACAACTAGTAGTGTTGACTGTGGAATCAATGGAAGAGATTGAGAGAGATAGTTTTGTAGCTTCGGTGGATCAATTTCTAGATTTCATTCCAAAAAACATGTCAGGGTTACCACCTCTAAAAGATGTGGAGTTTATGATTGATCTCCATCATAGGACTAGTCCAATTTCCCTTCTATCTTATAGGATGGAACCAATAGAGTTACAGGATTTGAAAGTGCTGTTAGAGGATATGGAAAGCAAGGGTTTCATTTGACCAGGTAATTCTCCATGGGCTGCACCAGTGTTTTTTTGAACAAGGCATATGGAACTCTTCGATCGTGTTTTGATTATCGTAAGCTTAACGAAGTTACGATAAATAATAGATATCCACTTCCATGCATTGGTGATTTGTTCGATCAATTAATGGGATCTTAGTGGTTCTCCAAGATTGAATTGTGATCAACGTATCACCAATTGCGAGTTCAGAAGGAGGATATTCCAAAGACAACATTCATAAGAAAATATGACCACAAAAATATGTAGTCATGACTTTCGGTCTGATGAATGCACCAGAGGACTTCATGGCATTGATGAATCAGATATTTCAACGATATCTGGATTCTTTTGTTGTGGTGTTTGTGGACGATATTTTGGTTTATTCAAAGACAAGGGCTGATCATGAGGTGCACCTAGAAACATTGATACAAATCTTGAGAGATCATCTTTTGAATTCCAAATTATTAAAGTGTGATTTTTGGATATAGGAAGTACGTTTCCTTTTCCATTTCATTTCTTAGAAAGTCATTTCTTTTGATACTGAAAAGATAGAAGCCGTTATCTATTCGAAACCACCGAAGGATGTGTTCGGGATACATAATTTTATTGGCCTAGCTGGTTACTACTGATGCTTTGTGTGTGATTTATCATGAATAGATTCACCAATGACTGCTCTGACAATGAATGAAGCTCCATTTAAATGGACAATAGAGTGTAAGAAGTCTTTCCAGTAACTGAATGTTGGAAATATATCGGCACCTGTCTGGATCCTTTCAGAATTCGGACAAGGGTATGTGGTGTATTGTGATGCTTAAGAATCAGGGCTAGGTTGTGTTTTCGTGCAAACAGATCATATGGTTACTTATGAATCAAGGCGGCTAAGGGTGCATGAGAAGAATCACCCAAAACCTTTTTTGGAGTTGGTTAAAGTCATACATTCTTTGAAAACATGGAAAGATTATCGCTTTGGTGAGAAATTTACTGTTTTTACGGATCACAAAAGCTTAAAAAAATTTCTCACAGTGATACTTGAATCTGAGGCAAAGGATATGGATGGAATAACTCCAAATGTTTGCCTTTGACTTGATGTACACACTAGGAAATGAGAATTTGGTGGCATATTCATTGAGTATAATGTCATATGCATAGTTAGCGAAAGTAACTTCAAATGAATGGTAGTTGATGTCGGTATTTGCCGACATGCATGTGGAATGTGATGAATGAGGTGATATTGCAGTTTTCCTTTCACCTAAACTTGTTCCTGATTTAGTAATGATGATCAATGAAGCACAAACATATGATGCAGAATGTCTAGTTGTAAGGTCAAAACTCATTGTTTGGGAGACTATTAATGGATGTAAACTTGATGGTGGTTCTGTTTTGTGTTTCAGATATCGGATGGTTGTACATTTTGTTTTTCATGAACAAATTCTTCATTCATACCACCATTGAAGATGGTCCATAAAACCAGGTACACAGAATGTGTATAAGGCATTGAAGGCATAGTTTTGGTGGAGCGGCATGAAAAGGAATGTAGTGAAGTTCGTCTTGTGGTGGTTAACTTGTCAGCATGTTAAAGCAGAGCATCAGAGACCAGCAGGTATGTTGCAATCATTACCTATCCTAGTGTGGAAATGGGATCATATATCAATGGATTTGTTACAGGTCTTCCAAGAATGGTCCAGAAACATGATGCCATTTGGGTGATACTGGATCGTCTAACCAAGTCTTCCCATTTCATCCCTATTCGTGAAACCCATACGATGGATGATCTTTCAAAAATTTATATCCGAGAAGTGTTAAAGAGGCATGGTTTAATAGTGTCTATTGTATCAGAAAGATATTAGAGGATCACATCTCATTTCTAGAAATCATTACAGCAAGCCATTAGAACTCAGTTGACTATGAACACAGCGTATCATCCTAGATGGATGGGAATCCCAAGAGGAAGATAAAAACTTTTGATTCTATGTTTTTGGGTTGTGTAATTTATTTTGGTGGCTCATGGGAGGATCATATACCTTTATTGGAGTTCTCCTTCAATAATAGCTATCAACCATCGATACACATGGCTTTGTTTGAAGCATTGTATGGGTGTCCTTGTCATTCTCCACTATACTAGGAGGAAACTGGTGAAACATCACTAGTTGGGCCGAGCTTTGTCCGAGAAACAACAGAGAAGATTCATTTGATTAGAAAGAGGATGGAGACAGTTCAGAGTCATTATAAATCTTATGTAGATCACCGTCGAAGACCATTGTCTTTCATTGTGGGTGATCATGTCTTCTTGAGGATCTCTCCAAAGGTTGGACATCATCATTTAGGGAAGAAGGGAAAGTAATCTCCTAGATAAATAGGACCTTTTGAGATACTGGAACGGGTTGTAGAGGTGGCATATCAGTTATCATTACAACAACGGTTTAGTTAAGTGCATAATGTGTTCCATGTATCTCAGTTGAAAAAGTGTCATCATGATCCTGACCATGTGATCAGATAGGATCACATTGACCTAGATTCAGATTCTTCATTGAAACATATCCCAATATAGATTTTGGATTGGCAAGATAATGTCATCCGTGGAAAATTCATCGGTCTGGTGTGGGTTTTATGGTAGCATGATCAGATTCAGGAAGAGACTTGGGAATGCGAAAAGCAAATGAAAGAGCAGTGTCCTGAACACTTTCAGTTGGCTGAAGGTTTTCTACATTACAAGGATGGAAAGACCAATTGTGGGGAGAATGTAGTACCCTTAGTTTTCAGTATGTAACCTATTTTTTATTATTTTCATGGTTTTAATGTTAATGGTGGTGAATGGGAGAGTCAGGAGAACATGGAATGATGTTTTGAGGCAAAGGGGATGTTGCACGGGCAACGCACGGGTTGCCTAAACCATGCAGCCAAACCATACGTACTTGGACTTGGAGGCAGTAGCATCCTCATGGGTGGTTCACGGTTTGCCGAACCATGCGGCCAAACCATGCATTATTGGTCTGTCGAGGTAGTGGCAAACGCACGGTTAGCGCACGGTTTGTCTAACTGTGCGAGTAAACTGTGCGTCCACTTAAATGAGATCCTATAAAAGTGGATCTCACTAATTTTTTCCTCTAAGTGCCTCATTATTCTTACTAAGTGGCCCTAACTCAGTATTTTGGTTCTTCTAAGGTCAAATAGGATTCTTCCAACATTCTGGCGGTGATCGGAAGGCTTGTCTTGGTGAATCGAAGCCGAATTCTTGAGGTATGTGATCAATTTTCTTCGTTCATGATCAGTTTCTTAGATATACATAGATATACTTATCCTCTTTAATCAGTTTCTTATATCTACACTAGTTATGGGTAGATCTAAGCGTGTGGATGCCAAATATGGTGATATTTGGACTTGTTCATGCTAGGAGAAGAGATCTAAGGCTGGTTTTTGGATAATCGACTTGGGTTTTTGAGCATTCTTCTACCGTTGTGGTTTTATTCAAAACCTTTGAGGTAGGAGGCTTCACTCTTGACTCATATTGCTAGAATTTATTGGAATTTATTCAAATTGGTTTATTTGAATGGATTTGATTCTTAAAATCATAGAATATATATTTTTTATTGAAGATTTATGGTTTTGATGAGATTGGAAAATCTTAGTGAATTACTGGGAAAAGTGATTTGTCTTGTTGAATTTAAAATGTTGATTTTAAATTATGGATTTTCTAAAACTATAGATGGTTTGATGAAAAGTGGGTTTTCAATAAAAAGTATGTTTTATTGAAATGGTTTGGATTTTAATTGGTTTGGAATTGAAATGGTTTTGAATAAAAATGTGTTTTTATTGAAAGGGTGTTTTGGAATGATTGATGGGAATATGTGTTGTGTGTTCGTATTTCATGTACAGGGCTTTGTTGAAATACGACATTGTGCATGGTTTCATAGTGATAATGGAACATGGGAAATATGGGGCTTGGTTGAAATATGACCTTGTGCTCGGTGCCAAAGGGATAATAGAACATGGGAATAATTACCTTGTGACGACTTGGGAGATCGACGAGAAACCACTCATGAGTATGAAACTATCATAACGTAGCATGTGTGTATTGTTGCATGGGTTGTGGAATGGTCATTTATGCCAAAAAGGGATATTGTGAAATGGTTCTAAATCATGTTTGGTTATTTTTTCTGAAAAATAACTTGCTGGAAAATTGTTTTCAAATGCTCTTGTTTTTCTTTGGTTATGAATGGTTTTGGAAACTTGTTTATATTTAGTTATAAACTAATTTTGAGAAAATGTTATATATAAACTATTTTTATATAAATGTGTCTCACACTTCTATTCTTGTGGTGTGAGTAGGGATTTCATTCGGGATAACCTATTGAGTTTTATACTCACCCCTGCTTTGGCACGTTGGTTCTTTTGAATATGTAGTTTTCTGAGACATAGGTCAAGGTAATGCATCTTTTTGCTAGTGGCTCGTGGGGATTGTTGGGAGATGTTGGGAATCATGGAGCACTTGGAACATGAATTAAAGGTGTCTTCTGATAGTCTTGAGTTGTTCATCTGTTGTGTACTTTGATGCTTGGCTTGGTCATCTGTGGATACGTAGTTGATGTGGTTTGACATAAATGAAGTTGTTTAGTTGTCATCCTCTTTTTCATGCATCGTATAGTGAATGTTTGGTTATTCATCGTTTGTTTATGGGTTATTTTCATAAACGGTAAATCATAGACAAACATTTATTTGAAACCCTCTTGCATTTATTGCCAGCCGTTGGTATCTTGGGGATGTCACTTAAGGCCTAGTAATGACTCGTTGAGCTCTCAAGCCAATGAGAATTGGATGGTCTTTACAAATGGTATCAGCTTGTTCGGTCATTTCCTAACAAGTGGTCATTGATGTTCTTAGTCTGGGAGTTTAAATTAATTCTTGTCTATTCCTTTGGTCGAAATATTAGACCAGAGTAGGATTTTCAGAACATGAAATGTATAGCATAAAAGGAAGTATCTAACCGGTTAATTCTTACCTTCATGTAACCATGGTGTTGGGTACCAATGTGTTTTAGATACAATTCTAGAATGTTAGGAAATATCATTGTCATGGGTTTCTCCAATGAGATGAGCATGACATGAATTATAGAGGAATGACTTCCCACAAGTATTGCATACCTCATTGTGAGGAATGATTTGTGATATTATGCAAGGTGAGAATTTTCGGATAAAAATGTAGAATATTTTTTCAAGTGTACGATTTTGAAAACAAGGTATTTGGTGTATTTTTAAAATTGGTTGATTTTCAGCAATCAATCTGAATGCTTTCAAAAATGGTTGAACATGGTAACAGATTGTTTTTGAAAAAATAATGTTGTGTTAGATGATGTGATAGAATTTGAATGCTAAGCCATCAGTTGCTAGAGATTGAGATTAACAGAGTTTTTGTTGGTTTAGAAAATGGCACCTGGTAGACGTCGTCAGAACCAACCCGAAGAAGATGTGGAGAATGTGGTTCCCCTAAATCATGTGTGACCCAGGAGCTGGTTCAGAGTATCATCCAAGATTTTCATGTCTTGGATATGGAGAACCGATGGAATGAACCAAGGCATGCAGATTATACCATCCAGTTCATGAAGCATAATCCACCAAACATTCAGGGCGATGCCGAACCCGAAAAGGCAGATGTGTGGCTAAGTAGGATGAATCGTATCTTCGATTTCATCGGCACACCAGTAGAACTGAATGTAATGTTGGTGACATATATGTTCAATGATCTTGAACATTAGTTGTGGGATTTAGCGGTGCAGGCTAAATTGGATGAAGGCCTAACATGGGAGGATTTTGTATAATTTTTCTACAAACAATTCCATCCTCACTTGTTCAAGATCCATAAAACGACAGACTTCTTCAGCTTGAAACAAGAGAGTCTCTCTGTCATAGAGTATGCAGCTAAATTCATGAATATAGTCTTTTTTTCACCAGAGGTTGTGGAAAGTGTGTCGTTGAAGGAACGCATCTTCGAAACGGGGCTACGTTAAGATATTTTATCGAAGAATGTGGTGCTCTGTATTATGGATTATACAGAGACGGTGAACAAAACGATTGTTTTTGAACGTTATATCTCATGATCGATAGGAGGTGGAATAATAATTCCTACAGGAAATGGTGGGAAATAAACCATTGGGAACAAGAGGAAAAGGGACACCTATTTCCACGGTGCAAGTGGAAATCAGAACCAGACGGCGGGATCATTGAACCTTCATCCATGACCCCAGAGAAAAGATGGTTTCTTTTAATGTGGTCCAATTGACCACATAAAGTGGGAGTTTACAGTGAAACCTAGAGCATGTAATAATTTCTATAATATGGTACATGTTCAGTGCTATTTTCATAGTGCTCCAAGGTCTGGGGCTCGAGACACTTCTCAGGCATTACAAGTATCTGATGCATCGACAAGAAGAGTACAACAGAGTCAGTCTCATCAGCCTAATATAGCTATCCATGTTGATTCTCGGAATACCATGACTCCTCAACTAGGGTAATTTCATCAAGGTAACTTGGAGAGCAGTGCAGTGACGAAGCAATTGTATGGAGCTGAGAAGATGATGGTCGATGATCTGGTTGAACCATCTATGGTGATAGGAATGATTCTTTTAAATTATACCCTTGTACAAGTACTCTTCGATACTGGTTCATCGCATTCTTTCATTGATTCTCGTGCCATTTATTTTCTATGTTTAAAGATGGAAATGATGTCTTCTATTTTGAAACTGAAAACTCATCATGGTGAAAGATAATTTCATGCCTTTGTGTGTAGAGCATGTGCTATAACTATTAATGGAGCTGAGTTAAAATGGGACATCTCGATGTTGTACATGGATGTCTATGACGTAATCTTGGGTTTGGATTGGTTGAAAATGTTTAGGGATCACATCGATTTTTATATGAGAACGGTTAGTTTCACGACCGAGGACGATACCAACCATCTCTTCAGAGGAGTGAGGATGGTAATGAAAGGTTCAAAGAGCATGTTAGGACCAATGGTGATAACTATATCTTAACAACTAGCATCATTGATATTGGAATCAATGGAAGAGATCAGAAAGATAGTTTTCTAACTGTGGTGGATCAATTTCCAGATTTCTTTCCCAAAAACAACTTAGGGTTACCACCTCTAAGAGAAGTGGAGTTTACGATTGATCTCTTTCCGTGGACCAGTCTTATTTCCCTCCCATCTTATACGAGGTCACCATCAGAGTTACGAGAATTGAATGTGCAGTTAGTAGAGCTGGAAATCATGGGATTCATTCAACCAAGTACTTCTACATGGGTAGCACCAGTGTTTTTTGTGAATAAGGTATATGGAATACATCGGTTTTGTGTTGATTATCATAAGATTAACCAAGATATAATAAAAATTATATATCAATTTCCACTCATTGATGATCAGTTCGATCAATTTAGGGGTGCTCAGTGGTTCTCAATGATTGAATTGCAATCAAGATATCAAAAATTGCGAGTTCATAAGGAGGATATACCAAAGACAGATTTCAGAAGCAGATATGGCCACTACGAAGATTTAGTCATGACTTTTAGTATAATTAATGCATTAGTAGTCTTCATGGCTATGATGAATTAGATATTTCAGTGATATCTAGATTCTATTGTTGTGGTGTTTGTGGAAGATATTTTGGTTTATTCAAACAAAATGGTTGACCATGAGGTACACCTGGAAACCGTGTAACAATTCTTAATAGATCATCGTTTGTATGCCAAATTATCAAAGTGTGATTTATGGATACAAGAAGAGTGTTTCCTTGTCCTTGTCATTTCTGAGAATGGCGTTTTTATCGATCCTGAAAAGATAGATGCTATTATCTCTTGGAAACCACCGATGAATGTGTTCGAGATACACAATTTTCTTGGTCTAGATTTTTACTACAGATGCTTTGTGCGTCATTTTATCACAACTAGCTTCACCAATGACAGCTCTGAGAGAGAAGAATACTCCATTAAAATGGATAGAAGAATTTCCGAAATCATTCGAGGATCTGAATGTTTGGCTTACATCAGTACCTATTTGGATCTTTCCAAAATCAGGACAAGGGTATGTGGTGTATTGTGAAGCTTCAGGATCAATGCTGGATTGTTTTCTCATGAAAAAAGACCATGTGATTACTTATGGTTCATGGATGTTGAGGGTGCATGAGAATAATTACCCAACAATTGTTTTGGAGTTGGCTAAAGTCATCCATGCTTTGAAAACAAGGAGACATTATCCCTTTGGTGGTAAATTTGCATTGTTTACGGATAACAAAAGCTTGAAAAACAGTTTCTCACAGTGATATTTAAATCTGAGGAAAAGGATATGGATGGATTATCTTTGGATGGTTGACTTTTACTTGATGTACTGACCAGGAAAGGGGAATACAATGGCGGATGCAGTGATTAGAAATTCATATGATCAGTTAGAAAAAGTAGCTTCAGAAAAATGGATTTTGATGTTGGTCTTAGCCGACTTGCATGTGGAATGTAAAGACCGAGGTGATGCTGTTGTTTTATTTTTAGATACAATAGTTCCTGATTTATTAAAGATTATCAAATAAGAAGAAACATATGATGCATAATGTCTAGTTGTAAGTTCATAACTCAATGGTGGGGAGACCACTGATGGCTGGAAACATGATGGAGGTTAAGTTTTGTGTTTTAGAGATCAGATGGTTGTACCTATGGTTTGTTAAGAAAAACTCCTTCATGTGTACCACCATTGAAGATGGGTCATACACCGAGGTACACAGAAGATGTATAAGGTGTTGATGGGGCATTTTGGTGGAGAAGCATGAAATGGAAGTTATCTAAGTTAGTCTCACAGTGCATAACTTGTCAGAAGGTTAAAGAATAGCATTAGAGACCTGCTGATATGTTATAATATTTACCTATACCTGTGTCAAAATGGGATCATATAACAATTGATTTTGTAACAGGTCTTCCACGAACAGCCCAGAAACACAATGCCATTTGGGTGATAGCAGATCATCTAACCAAGTCGGCCCATTTACATACCTATTCGTGAAACCCATTCGGTGGAAGATATTTCGAAAATCTATATCCGAGAAGTGGTAAAGAGGCACGTTGTAACAATGTATATAGTCACAGATAGAGATCCTAGGATCACATCTCATTTCTGGAAATCATTATAGAAAGCCCTTATAACTCAGTTGACTATGAGCACGGCTTATCATCCTCAGACGGATGGGAAGTCCGAGCGGACGATACAAACTTTTGAGGATATGTTGCGGTCTTCTGTAATGGCTTTTTGTGGCTAATGGGAGGATAATATACCCTTACTGGAGTTCTCAGACAATAATAGCTATCAATCCTCGATATTAATGGCTTCGTTTGAAGCATTGTATGGGCGTCCTTGTTGTTCTCCACTATGCTGGGTGGAAATTGGTGAAACTTCACTACTTGGTTCGAGCCTTGTCCAAAAAAAATGGAGAATATTCAGTTGATTAGAAATAGGATGGAGATGGCTCAGAGTTGTCAAAAATCTTATGAATATCACCATCTTAGACCATTTAAATTCATTGTGGGTGATCATGCCTTCTTAAGGATCTCTCTAAGGCTTGGACATTGTCGTTTCATGAAGCATGTCATGTTATATCCTAGATATATTGGCCCTTTTGAGATACTGGAATGGGTTGGAGAGGTGGCCTATCAGTTATAATTAACACCATGGTTTTGTTCAGTGCAATATATGATTCATGTATCACAGTTTAAAAAGTATCAACCTGATCCTGACCATTTGATCAGATGGGATCATGTCAACCTAGAGTCGGATGCTTCATTGATACATATCTCGGTATGGAATGTGTATTGGAAAGAGAGTGTCTTGAGTGGAAAAAGAATCGGTCTAGTGCGGGTTTTATAACAGCATGGTCAGATTCAGGAAGAGACTTTGGAACGTGAAAAGGAATTGAAAGAGTAGTGGTCGTAAATCATTCATTTGGATGAAGTTTTTCTACTTTATGAAGATGGAAAGACCAATGGTGGGGAGAATTTAGTACCCATGGTTTCTGGTATGTAACCATTTCTTGATGATTTTCATGGTTTTAATTTTAATGGTGATGAAAGGGAGAGTCGAGATAACGTGGAATAATGTTTTGAGTCCAACAGGAAGTCACATGGGCGGTGCATGGGTTGTCTACACTGTGCATCCAAACCATGCGTAGTTGGACTTAGTGGTAGTATCTTCCGCAGGGGCAATGCAAAATTTGTCTAACCATGCGGCCAAACCATGCATTACGGGTCTATCGAGGTAGTGGCTAACGCATGGTTAGAGAACAGTTTGTCTATGCTTTCAAGAAAACTATGTAGCCACTTAAATGAGATCATATAAAATGGATCTCACTCGTTTTTGCCTCTAAGTGCCTCGTTTTTTTCTCATTGGAAGCCCTAAATCGGTATTTTTCTTCTCCTAAAGCATCTTTTTGCTAGTGGCTCGTTGTGATTCTTGGGAGATGTTGTGGTGTTTGGAGCTTGTGGAGCATGAAATCGTTGTATCTTTTGAGATTCTTGAGTTTTTCATCCGCTCTGTACTTTGATGCTTGGCTTGGTCTTCCGCTACAGTGTACTTTATGTGGTTTGACATAAATAAAGTTGTTTAGTTGTCATCCTTTTGTACGTGCATCATATAGTGAGTGTTTGGTTATGCTTGGTTGGTTTATGGGTTATTTTACTAAAGGTTAAATCATCCCCCAACATTTATTTGAAACCCTTTTACATTTATTACCAGGCTTTGGCATCTTGGGGATGTCACTTAATGCCTAGTAATGACTCGTTGAACTGTCAAGCCAATGAGAATTGGAAGGTCATTACAAGCCGAATATATCTCGTGATTATTGGTGATGAGAAAAAAAACTCCAATGAATTTGTTAAGTGAATGGATTTAACATATTATTATTCATCAAATATTTTATTGGATGTTACTGGGATGGTTTTTCAATTTGTTTGATTGATTTTATGAGTTGTAAAAATATCATCTCCCATGTTATCATGATGATTTATCTATGATTTATATAGTTTTTCTAGAAAAAATTTATGTTTTCAAAAGTTAAGATTGGGCATTCATTTTAATTTGAATGCTATATACATTTATATATATTCATAGAGAGATAAATATAATTTAGAGAATAATTCATGACTTTTAAAATAATATATTTAATTTTTTATACATGTTCTGTTTTTATTTAAATTCATATGAAATATTTTATGAAATTATTTTTGTAGTAATGTTTTTTTGTTAGTATGAATATGTATAGTTTTTTTAATATATATATATATATATAGGATGAAATATGTTTCATTGGTTAATGTGTTACTTTCATTCTATTTATTAGTCCCTTACTGGGAAAATCTATACACATCTCATATTTTAAAATAAATTTCACTTGGATATGAGAATGAGTTATGTAAAATTTGAATTAATGCTGATAATTTTGAATACATTTCATGAAAATGAAATATGTTATATCATATGAGTTTTCTATTGTAGAAAAAATAAACTCTGTGGGGAAGTGTCGACCATTAGATGTAAAATTTATTTAAAAAAGAGGATGAATGATTAATTTAATACATTAAACACAAAAACATCCATGAATGATATAAAATTAACTATTATGAAAATAATTAAATATATTGATTTTTTATGGTGGGTTCCTAATAGAATATATCAAATTAATGAAATATATATTTCTACAAAAAGATTTCTCAGCGCTAGAAGAGGAAACAAACCTAGGTACACATAATTGAGTGATCTTCCTATTTTTGGTAAACCGCATTTTTCATTCACATTGAGAATATATTGGGTTTTAATATTAGATAGACCAGGACCTCAATAAAATTTGTAAGGATGTTGGGAGGTTATTTATTGGGCATTCATGAGCCAGATTTGTCATTATATAAGAATGTGATTTTTGAGGAGGAACCATTTTATTCGCGAGGGTTGTGACACTCTTGTAATTATTCAAGACTATTAAATATTATATATATCATAATCATTGGAATGTAGAACTAAATCAATACATTTTTACTCTATCTTTATAAGGGTCTAAAAAATATCATAAATAATATTTGATATTATATTTTATGACATTAAAACAAATTTTGACCCCTGAATAACATGTTTTCTCATTTACTATGGGGATAAAATTATACCATGTTTAATATTTAATAGTATCAAAAAATTTAATTATGCTCCTATATAAATATTATGCAATTGATTTTACATATGAAAATATTTTTTCTTAATTAAATAAATTAAGTTGGAGGAATTAATTTTTATTTTTTTTAATGAAATTGAATGAAATATGGCATTTAAAAAAATTAATTCCCTAAACTGATTAATTAAAATATATATATATATATATATTAAATTTTTTCTGGCATAAATATGGATTATTAATTGTTGAAAATGGAAATTTTAACATTAAAACATATAAAAATAGACATATAATTTTTAATTAATTCAAATTACATGATAGTTTATTTTTAAAATCATTATTTATCAATTTTCAAAAAAATTGAATAATTCCATATATATAAAATAATCAACACTATGTTAATAATTATTTGATTGTGAAATAAAAAATAAATTTTTTACAATTAAATTCTAAAAAATTATAAATTTATATTGAATTTAAAAAAATTCTATTCATGATAAATAGTTATGTAATAAAGTTATACATAATTTTTTTAATAACGAAATACCTAAAACAAGTATAATGATTCAGACTATAAAATACAATCGTTAATAATACTATTAAACAATCATTAATTGGTAATTACATTACCAATGTAATAAAATTCTTCTATCATTATGAAATTTACTCCTTAAAATTTTAATCATTAAATTAATGGGTGAGGTTATTTTTCCCATATAAATTTTTCCAATTCCAATGAAACCAATTATACCATATTTTTTACTGTTAATATTTTACTTGATGAGAATCATTATTCAATTTTAATTGCACCATATGATTAATATTTTGAAAATTCATTTCCTCATAATAATTTTTATCTTCCAAATAAACTTCATCGTGGCTATTGAAATTTTATTTATTTAGAAAATATTTTATTTACATAAAATCATGAAACATAACAAATAACATATTCATAAATAGAATTTAGTATGAATCATATCCCACTATTTTAAGAATTTGATATCGTCTTATTTATTGTGGAAAAAATATTCCTATCCAACTATAGCAAATTACACTATTCGAAGGATATATTTTAAGAATGATGTGATCACCTATATCATTTGAGATACACTTTTTCTCTAGTTTTCTATTTTTTTCATCTTATAATATTACCACATATGATGCTAACTAATAATTTATGACCAATAAATCTCTTCTACCACTATTTATTTTGATAACTTCCATTCCCCGATATTTTCCCAACATTCTTGATTTTGACAGTAAATTCATTATAATGAATTTAATGGTGAAATATATATACTATAATGAAAACATAACTTATTGGAAAATTGTGTCAATGAATTATATTGATCTACGACTCCTGGTTACTTTAACCAGAATACTTGAAGGATATATTCCAATATCTGAATTATTTACTCCCAATATATATCATATATTGGAGGAAAAACTACACAGAAATTTAATATAGTACACACTGAATTGAGTATTATATTTATAAAATATATGTTCAATATGAGATAAAAATAATATTTAGTTGATATGGTAAATAAATGTCAAATAACTAAATATTTTATATAAATTCTAAATCATTGATGCAATGAAATAATTTTTCTAATTTTTAAATTATCCTAATATTTTTTCAAAAGAACTATATAAATTCAAATCACATTACTACATTAATATGAAGTAAAAAATTCATCAGATAAATACTTTCATATATTCACCCAATTCAATTCATGTAACATAAAATTTCGATTCATCAGCTTTAGCCATTTCCATTGATCAATTACTAGTTGATATATATAATGATCCATCATCAAATCCTGAATAATATTCTTTATTAAATCGCACCAATAATATTTTTGAAGGTCTCAATAGTTTGTTGTTTTGTAGAAATGAGTTGAAAATATATACATATCAGTCTCCAATAAATATTTCTTTTAAAAATGATACTTTCATGGAATAGAAAACCCATATAAAAATAACATTAAACATTATTTTTTAAATGACATATTATTCAATATTACCCTTCTTATGTTCTTCAATATGTTCTCTCAAATCACTATCTTCTTTTTTATCATGATAAATTCATTATAATAATTAATTCTATTCTTACAAAAAAAATATAGTGTTCATCTGTTATAAAAAAACAGATAACATTAATTAATTCCAAGAACATGGGTCGAGTTTTAAATATATCATTATTATAGATGCATTAACTTTCCATCTTATGGCATCAAATTAATTTTTTTTTCTTTTTCTTCTTGATAATGAATCAATTAAATCATAATATATTATCACCTATAACCATATTTTATTCTTAATATTCATTTAATTTTATGTGAACATATACAATAAATTTTATTTGTTAGTATATACTTCTCATTTTAACCCAAATAATTGATTCCTAAAAATATTTGTTCAAAATACATCTCTATTATATCAAAATAATGTGTAAGGTACTTTTAAACAGTAATTTTTTTATTGTTATGGTGAACATAAAATTAACAAATCATTATGAATAATGAAAAATAAATGTTAATCTACAGATCCATCATCATATATAATATATTCAACGTTTCATAACAGAAAGACTAACACAATATAAATAAAAAATAAAAAATTTATTTTATATATAAATTATTAAATTATATGGTGATGATGAATTTAAATCATTCCTCTGTTGACATTGATAGTGGGTTAGATAAAAGAGAAATATTTTAAACGAAACGTTATTATTAATAAAATATTAAATGATAACATTTAATGTTATCAACATATTATGATCTTAGAGAATTTTTTACAACATTATATGTAATTTCATCATTATTTATTGAATATTTCTAAATATAATACACAACGAATTAAATCTCCTCTCAAAAAATATAATATTTTCAAAATATTGAAAATAACATATTTATTATTTTTTAAAACAATTAATAGCTTCATATTAGGTTCTACATAAAATATATATTAATACAAAATGATTTGATTGACAACGACATCAATTTTTTTCAAATAATCACATAAAATTATTTTTATCATCTCGATATACACAGTGTATCCATTCATCAACCAAAATCGAATTATAAGAAACACATTATAGTTATAACTAGTACATATGTTAATCATCTATATATATTCCTACTTCACATTCATAATTTTAATCATACACCTGATATCAATCTATATGAAATGAAAACAAACAGATAGTAGATCAAGCATGTCATTGATATGATAAATAATATACCTCTTCATAATAGTGATTTTATTTATTTCCCAATAGTTTATTACATGTATAATGAAAAAATAATTCATTTTTATAGACAACAAATGAGCATACCAAGGTTATTTTCATGGATTAATACATATTCTATCATTGAAATTTAATTATTGAATTTCAAACATTCTAATAGAGGTATTCTGTAATGTTTTATTGATATTGGAATTGGATCAAGCATCGGTTAAATATTAAATTTTACCTATTAATTAATAATTACACTAAGAAAAATATTATGAAAAACATCAATATCTTCAATTTTAATTGGATAATCATTAATTTCAACTTTATGAGTATTTTCAAAAAAAATGTGAATAATAAAATTCACCCCCTACATTAATGAGATTATCGTAATTTTATTTTAATATAAAAGTACAGAATGCATTCATATGTCAACATTGAAACTCACTCTAATAAAGAATATGGAATATTTAAATCTAAAATATATCTTATATATATCTAAAATAAGATCTAACACATACAGTGATGTAAATTAAAGTCCAATAAATGTTAGACATGACTATTTTTAGGAAAATACATCTCGTATATATTGATAAAAATCTTACAAAAAGTTTATATTTCCTTAATACAAACAATATGAGTCTTTAGTAATATTATTACTTCTTTTTTGGTGTTTTATTTTCTTTCTACTATAAAATTTCCTTTCAATAATCATTTAATTAATATATAGATAATTGATTCAGTCAAATATTATGAACAATCATGAAATGCCCCAAAAAAGAAAAAAATTGTTATATAAAATCTACCATGGTGGTTATGGAATAATTTTTCATATATTTTATCATTAAAGGATTATTATTCCCACCATTAACAAGTTACATAATATATATGTTTTAATAATAATATTACTCATTATCATTTAATCATTTCATTGATGGAGGGATATCTATTTTCCCTTTTCAATCCTGATCAAAAACTATTTCTTAGAAGAAAGATAGATGATGAAAAATCTTATAAAATTGGTTAAATTATTCGTACTTAATGAAATGTTTATTAAAAAACATGATCACCCATTTGGATCATTTTCAGGTTATACCTATTAAATTTATATTTCAGTACATATTTATTTCGTACCACATGGATGACTTCATAACATTGTATTGTGATGTACAGTAGTGTCACAAAGATCAAATAAAAATTTTCATAAAAGTAAAAACATGGAATATATCAATTAATTTTAATAGTGATCAATTATATTTGACAACAACCTCCAAGACCTCTATAAATCAAAAAATATTTATCGCTCATTAAAAAATAAAATCTACTACATGCTTGGAATTTATAAAAATTATTTATCAAAAAAGGCTACTAGGTCATTAATTTGTTTTTAAATTCATGATGTTTCATATATATCAAATTTTAATGAATATTATAAAAATTCTTCTCATGAACCGAATCACTAAAAAATGTCAAACAACAATTAAACTCATATTTCCCTATATTATTTTTAATAAAATCCAAAAATATCTCCATGTGACCATTAAAAATGTGGAGTAATTTTTTATTTTATTCATTTCAGAACATCAAATATCATCTCTAATAGAGGATTCAATCCACCATAATTCAACATGTCAGATGAAGCCCCCAAAACTATATAGTGTTGTTTAATGAAACAACCCACTATGGGAAGGATCCACAATAGAATCAATTGTCACCCTCACAAATGGAAGACACAATTAATATCATGAAACAATTTATTTTACACATTCATGATCCTCTAAGTTACATCCATTCAAGTAAGGAGATTGAAAATATCAGTATGCATATAATTCCATCTTAAATAACATCACCAATTCATCTTTGAACACTCTTGGCAATTTTCATATATTTCAGTATTAGAAAAGAAAATACACAATATATATCTAATAAAAATATAAAAATTAATTGGAATATATTAACTGTTTCTTTTGAAACCACTCCATCATCTATTTTAATCTATACCATTAACTTTTTATATTTCCATAAAACATTAATTCATTAATATAATCAACCATAAAATACAATTTAACCTCCAGACACAGCCCTCTATGACCTATTAGGAGTCTATGTTACCTAATATGTGCCTCCTTTTACATATGAGGCCAATGACTGGATAAGAGAGTCTGAGTTTTGTTGTGGTGAGATTGTACACAGTGTATTGGGTTATAGGATTAATATTGAGTGGAAAATATAATAGGCAATCTAAGTAAACATACAGAAATATAATGATGGAGTGCATGTCATAGAAATAAATAAACACCCAAAATGGTAAGAAAAAAAGGAAAATAATTAGTTAAAAAAAGATATATAGATGATCCTCTAGTGTCTATCCTGGTCTGATACTAGGAAAATTCATCAATACATAACAGCTCATGACAGGTGCATTACCATTCTCTATTCCCTTATAAAGTCAACAAACACATCAAAATTTCTATTAAGGGTGTGACTACAAAAATTGTTAGGTCACAAAAAATGAATCTTAATACCGATTTTCTCAATTATAAATGAATATTTTATTATTATAATAATTATGTAACCAATATTGTATAATAAAATCCAATAATGAGAGTCTATGTGCTATCCAAGTAGCCACAATCCCTTATATTTTCCTACATTAGCTCACTACTAGAAACATACTGTATTTCAAAATGCATCGAAAACTAACCACTGTGATATTGGATAGTCACTATTAACATACAAGGCCCTGAGTGAATCAACCTAACAAGAATCCACAAGGAATTGGGTAATAATTGTAATCCAAAATTCATTGAGTATATATAACCTACCGAGAATCCAATAGGTTTAGGGTAACTCATGGAATCCGCAAGGCATCATTTATTGGACATCTTCATAGAATCCAAAATTCATCATGTAGATGGAAGGTTGAAATATTATCATGTTGCACCATCATCAACACTACTCTTCATGATCCACCCTTGAATGAGTAATAATACCATGACACCCCTTTCAATTAAACACTTACCAATCATAAAAATGTCAAATTGACAAGAAATAACATAAAAACCCTCCACACACATCCTTAGAAATATATCGTCATAATATACAACCAAATGAGAATAAAATATCATCCTATAATCAATATATCACATCAATTCCATGGGAACAAATCATATAATATCATTGGATACTCACAAACATCCACATGTGAACATAATTCAAGAATTGTAACAACTAATCCAACACATAAATCACAGATGGAAACCAATGTAAGAAAATGGTCAATAAGGTATGTAAATTTTTACATCAAATAGTATCAATGAAAAAGTGAGAAACAAACCAGTCAACAACACCTCCTCTTGTCCTTACTATCAAAATATCATCACATGAGGTTCCCAATGGGGATATAAAACAAAAACCAACTATATTATTTAATAATCAAATAAAATATCACATGCAATATGTTTTTCTACCTCCTAGAAAATTTCTAAATTAACATTGAGGTCAATGCATGTGCTCACAATATTCCAATATAGATTTTTTTTTATTTTATGATATATCATAAGTAAACCTTTATATTTATCTTTTGATAATTTATCCCAAATTTTTTATTATAATTATAATTTGATAATTATTTATAAATTATCCTTTTTAATTATATTTTAGTAATTTATTCTAAATTGTATTTTATAATTATATTTTAATAATTTATTTTAATTATAAATTATAACTATCTTTGTATAATTATTAATAATTAACAATTAATAATTATCTTATGATAAATTTTCATGATTTTTCAATGATATTTTCTATTTTATAAAAAAAATATAGATGATAATTTAGAGACCATGGTTAAATTTTTGTTATTAATATCCTTGATTATTTTATAATAATTATTTTATAATTTAAATAATTATACTTCAATGTGCATCAAATTTTTATTTGATAATTATCATATTTCTCTGTTGACAATAAACATAATTATCCTATAAAAATTTCTATAATATTTTTCATATGATAATTACCATATAATAACCTTTAATAATTTCTATAAAATTATATTAAATTATTTCATGCATTAATTCATTGATTATTTGAGGAAATTATCACCGAGTAATTCTTCATCATTATCTTTTAATATTTGTATGATTATTTTCTATAATTTCTTCTAATTATTAATTAATAATTAATTATAATTATACAATGATATTTCTCACCATTATCATAAGATACTATGTTTAAAATTATATTTTATAATTTCATTCATTTATTATTTGATAATTCATTTCAAATTTATCTTGATAATTCTCCATCGTTATACTTTAATAGATTTCGTAAATTATCATTTCTAATTAAATAAAATTATTCTTTAGTAATTTATAGATATTATCATTTCATAAAACTTTCTATATATCGTTTTATAATTTAATGAAATTATAACCTAATAATTGATAATAATTATAATTTGTTAATTTCAAAAAATTATCCATATTTGATTGTATATATATTATCCTTTGACACTATTATATATATCATTTGAAGATATTTGTGGGATTGTTCCACGATAAAATTTTGTTTTATAGTTTTCTTAATAAACCTTTTTCATTACATATTTTTTTTGATATTTCATAAATTAGAAATATATTTAAATTAAAATAATATTTAAATAATATTTTCAACATAGGTACGACATAGAAGAACATGAAATGGATTCATCCTGCATGGTTGCGAAGAGCAGCTGTACCTGGTTCTGAATCGATCCAGAAAAAAACCCCGAGTCACATTCCTGAGTGATTTTTGGTCTGTAAGACTCAAAAAAATGAAAAAAAATCAAACTCATGAATGGTTAAGCTATTTCACGATACCATATCCAAGACAAATCTGCAAAAATATGTTTCCAAAACCTATTTTATTTTTTGATTTACTCAATAAATGAAAATAGAGGCTTCAATTACATCCCATCAAGGGGTTTTAAAGGAAATCATTTCAAACTATATGATGAATATATGGATTAAATGCCTAGGGTGTTTTAAATTGTGGTTGAAATTTAATTTTTATGATCACAATGTGGAAATCACGTCAAAATGTAAATTAATAAAATTTATTATGTAATATAAATTTAATTTAACATTAATTAACTATTGTAATGAAAAAAATGACCATTTCAAAATAAAAGTTGTGCACAAGCATGGGTAAACCAAAAAACATATAAATAACAGTTGATTCAAATATATAATATAACACAACATTTAAGAGATATTTCATTTTTTAAAAAAATAATTTAAAAATATAAAATTACATATCCTCATGTGGCATCTGACCAACTAAATAATGATAAAACATGTTATACCCAGGATATAGTTAAAATTGCATCTGGAACCTAATGGGGGTCTTAGATATTTTATATGATTCACCATTTGAGTGATATTCAATTATTTTGGATAAATCGTGTATAGATAATATAATATATTTAATATTTTTACTCCATATATTTCGAGGCCCATTAGGCCTTTTAATATCACAGTCTCTCAATTCCCAACTCCAAAAACATATTTCAATGAATATAAGACATGGTAACTAGAATTTCCCCTTACTCTAATCCTTTGGATCATTCATTATGTTATTCAAAATGAAAATTTTCATTACAAAATAAAAAATAATTTAAATTGATAAAAAAAATTCACTTTTAAATTTTAAGATATTAAACATCCCCATATTTATCTACTTACCTTTACTAAGAAGTATTTCTATTAATCAAACTCAAACTAATCCAGCCATAAAACAAAATAATGATAATTATTCTCTCAGAACTCATCCTATATAATTCCATACTACCACCAAATCTAGATGGTCCTCAAAAGATGTTCTTTACTAGATGGTCCTCAAAATATGCTTCAATCTCCAGCTCAATGTCTTTGAAATCATTATTATTCATACGAACAAGTAAATACCGATAAATCAGTGAAACAAGGAAAAATTATGAATTCCCATATCTTGTTGGCTGTATCAATGGGTCTAAAAACAAATTTCTAGATTTTCCATAATCCAAGAGTTTGGTTCCATAATAGAGGAGCCACTCTCAATAAAACCTATGTCCCCACATTAAACTCTAATGGTATACTCCATGGGTCAACAAAATATCTATTTAATATCTATGTGGTGATCAATATCTTCCATATTATCTAAATATCTCAAAGGACTTGTGATCCTTACTAGGGCCAAAAACAATTTCTTTGGCTACATCATTTCAATAGATTAGAGGGTAAAATGACCTACCAGATAGAACTTCATATAGTGACATCTGAATTGAAGAAGGATAACTATTATTTTAGGAAAAATTAGTCAATAGTGTGTGTTTATCCCATTCTTCCCCAATTTCTACTACACTAACATCAAACATAAACACCAATATGAATATAGTCCCCTAAAACTCTCCATCGGTCGGAGGATGGTACTCTGTGCTCAATCATAGATGACTCCCTGGGATTTCTGTAAGAAATGAAAAAATAACGAAGTAAAATGTCAATCTCGATAAGATAAAATAATCATGGGAAATCCATGAAGGCGTGAGATCACACAGAGATATAAATGTCCCATATCCTTCACTTAATTAGCCCTATTGATCTCTATGAAATGACAAAACATCATAAACTGATTGAAAATCACGTGGACTGCAAGAAAAATGTATTTTTCATATTGTAACCCCTTCACAAATTCCATTTTCACATCATCCCTCATCCAAATATCTATCAACAGTGGCTATAAAAAGTAACCAGATTTTATTCCATGTCCTCCACCATCTTAATGATAAGGAATCTAGAGACAAAATGGAAAATGTATCTCCTTATCCCTTTCCACCGAAACGACCTCTTAATTTCATGATATATCTCTGTCACACCATGATTCACTTCCCATTTATATTTATGGTACTCTCTCATCAACATGAACCTAATGGAAGTGGGAACATAAACTCTCTAATGTATACTGGCCACAATTTCATCGCATATCGACCATCCAAACATTGATTCATTACTAGCTAGTAGATCCCTCATTTAAGAACATTTGAATCAAACAAATTCTCTTTATTAACATGGTCCATTTGTGAAGATGTTTATATAATTGTATAACATTTCCATAAACTCCAATATTCTGAAGAATTAATGCTTTAGTCAAATGATAAGCTCATGAAGTTCCATTGTTACTCTAAGGACCACACACTAGATTCCTACATAGCCTAAGTTTTACAGTTAAGAAAATATATATTGGAATTTTCCTTCCCAACAACAAACTCCATTTCAACTTAACGAATTGGTAGATACCCCACTTGGGCCCTCTATCTCATGTTTTGGAACCTCTTCCTGAAAATATATTGAAGGATGTTGTGGTTAATATAAACAATAAATAAATTACTAAATAGATAGTGTATTCACCAGTTCAAAAATGAAATACATATCTATTTTTCATGGAGAATCACCAATATATTCGTAGATTATCAAAAATCACTTACATCCCAGGAAATAGATATCGATTCTTCACCATCAACTTATTCAACATCTAGTAATCAATATATAGACAAAGACTATCATATTTCCTCTTGCAAGAAAATTTCGGTTTACCCATGGTGACGTAATAGGCTTGAAAAATCCCTTACGCTATGTGCCTTCAATAAATACCTTGAGATACTTCATATCAGTTACATAAAAATGGAATATGGGTATCAAAATGGTTTTTATACATGGTATGAATTTATCTCAAAGGAAACTTCTATATTAGGTGGGTGATATAAGAACACTTCTGTAAAGTGATCCTAAGAGAGATTCAGAATTTAAAATAAATATGGGTGTTTTCCACTGATGTATTTGAATATGTCATTAATTCAATATGTTCTCGGATAATCCTGATTTGAATCATTTCAGGTCCAAATCTAACTTCTCTATGTTTCTACTCTCTAAAAATAATAATCTTATCTCCCTTTAGTGAGGTATAAGTTACATGTCGATAATTACAATCAATGTGAGCTCAAACTTTTTTTAATCTCATCCATGTCTATATTCACATGAAAATTGTTCATATCTAGAATAAATAATTCCTGCATATTTTTATAGACATGGATGACCAATGGACTTGATAAGAATCATTGAAGATTACATAAACTCTTATGTAATGGTATATCAACGTAAAATAACTCTTATTATAAAAATTGGTATGTATAGTCCAAAAAAACATCTATATATATGAATGAATAAGAATAAAAATTATAAAATAAGTAATTAGATAAATTATATGTGATCAAGAATGTACCTAAAATATTATATAGTCCCTCTCTACTATCTACTATTTTTTGATCCACAATGTAATTTCATCCTAACTCAAATCCACTTCCCTGTCACTAGGGTGCATGAGATTTTTGAGTCTAATGTTCATAACATAGGTCTGATCAATGTTTTATACCAATACCTCTAGGATATTTAGACTTCATTATCATGGAGCAAAAAAATTAAAATGTTTCCCCTTCTACCCAGACTGAAAACATTTGGTCCTAGGTGTAAAACATAAACTATGAAAATGTTCAACATTTCTAATATATGAAATATTACGACACTCCTACCAAAAGTGATGATGAATCCATATTCAATTATTCATACATGATGGCATGTCTGTGAACATATTTGGCCTTCCAATTCCTATATACGAGATAAAATACAATAGTAGTCAGAGGATTCTCTATCATTTCACCTCCATATGTTGGGAGTATGCCTTACACCCTATACTCCTCCAGTCCCTTCATAAAGGATACGTCCATAAAAATAACTATATATACGTCATCATGTAAATCCCATGACATGGATCTTGTTCACTGGCTGGAGGACTATATCATTCAACCGATCCTTCTTTTCATCATACCCTAATAAAAACTATTAAAAGAAAACAAATTTTATAAGTCATGAATAATATTCTTAGATAGTTATTAACACCAATATTATTTCAATAAACCTCAGGGCATGGACTATATTTATCATTTAGATAAAATAGTACTCATGAAAAATATCCCAAATGGTTTCCCATGTACAGAACTCTATCTCAAAAAATAGATCAATACAACCCACCAACACCAGGAATGTCTCATAAATATGTAGGGATCTAGGATCACACACCATTCATTAGGAGTCAGGAGCATTTCAATGATGATCTCAATAAATTCAGGACAAATCCAACACACACACACACAAATATATATATATATATTAACACAACAATAGGATCAGTTCAACTTATAAATTCTAATAAATGTATATCAAAATATAATGCATCAATAATATATCACGTAAATAGAAACTATCCCTAAAAGATATAAAAATAATCAATTTTTATTAGTGAACTATTATTAATCACAAAAATAGGTATATATATTTTATGTGAACCTACATGCCTTTAAATGATGCATGAACATGAATGAAATCTCATAAATGACAAATAAACCTCATTTTCTTCACCCAATGTTATTTTAATCAATGATAAGTTAAAATAAATAATTACCCCAACATTATTGAAACTCATAGGTCCACTATGTGGTGATGTCCCCACACTGACGTGGTTCCCCTATCAGAGTTCAAATGTAGTGCCTCTTATTTATCCTTCCATAAACCAAAACCGGACAAGAAACAAGTTAGCGTGTTCGAATCCTCCAATACCATTCATTGTCATCCCAAACCAGACCACTAGGTCCCATACACATTCATGGTGACCTAATATTTTCATCACCAAATGCATGAGGAATATGACTACCGATGATGGTCTGAGACCATCCATTGGGAGGCTATACATTCAACATTAGGTCATAGGATATGTAATCCATAAATAAATAATATATAATCAGAGTAAACATTTGTAAAATAATTTTTAGAATAAATTTCATATTAAAATTCATATCTCAATCTTTTAATATAAAAAGGATAATAATTAGTAAATAAAAATATATTGAAAACAAATCCTTCAGAGTCTGTACCAAGATGCTTAAGCTCTGCGCTAAACAACTAAGCTATCCATCAGAGGTACCTTTAACATCTTTGGATCCCTCGTAAAATCTAAAAGTGCTTTAGAATATTTGAGTAGGGTGTGATTAGAAGACTCAGTAAAGAACCCAGAATGCATTAGAGGTCCCATTAAAATCATTGGATCCCTCATATAATCTAAAAGCACATCAGAATATTTGAGTAGTGTGTGATTAGAAGACTCAGTAGGAAAGCCCCAATGCATACTTAACTAGATGTGCTAATTTATACAGGTTTATTCCATAATGATGATAAATTTTTAACTAGAATAGTTACCAACATTCCAAAATTGAGAAATCATACACTAACCATGAAACAACAAAACCTATGTTGTACTTACTCCCGGTCCGTGCATGAAATGAACATTATTTCTACATGACTCCAAAACCATCCTCAATTTTGTTGTAGAGTGTCTCAAAATCGAAAAGGAATCAACTGAAAAAAATAGCCATGAATCGACAATCTATCATTTATTTCAGAAAATACAAATGTAATGTTGTAAATATAACCTACCTAGAATCCACAAGAAATTGGGTAACACTTAAAATGAACAATGCATCATTTTTCAGATATATACTCAAAATATATAAGGTTACAATTAGATTCCAAGTTATATTTTTATGATGTTTCACTACCTTCATCTTCTCCCATCATGTGGGAAACCCTCATGGAGTAATCATACCAGAATCACAAATAGTCATGTATAAACACCCCAATTCATCAATGGTAAACATGAAAAATCATAGCATTATAACAACCATGGAAGATAGGATAAGAAATATAGAATCATTATATACATAAATATATTAATAAAACCTCATCATGTAATCAATCTATCATATCTATCTAATAGAAACATTTCATAATATACAATGGGATACACAGACACCCCCACATGTGATCACAAGTCCATCTTGTTATAAATTAATTAAATCCATAAATCATGTATAGAAACATGTGTAAACAAGTCCCCAAAATCATATGGATCTTCATACTTCATAATTAAACTATGTAAAAATGATGGGGGAAACCAGTAAATAACTCCTTTTTATGACCTTATTATCAATACATTATCACACAAGGTTCACCATGGGTCCCTAAATCATAAAAAACAATATTATTTCAAATATAAAAAAATATTCCAATTAAGGATACATTATAACTCATTAATAATTTCCAAATCAAAATTTAGGTCATCCTACAAAATCAAAATATTCTCCTCAAGTATATTTTTAATTTATAATTTCTATGAAATTATCCTTTATAATTTTCTACCGATAATTTATTCCCAATTATCTTTTATAATTATCTATTGATAATTTTTTTCTAAACTATCCATTATAATTATATTTTGATAATTTATCTTAATATCACTAAAATATTTTTTAAAATTAAAATATTTATCCATTAATATTCTCATGACATTAATTTGATATTTAAAATACGTATCTTATGATTCTACCTTTAATTACCATATGAATATTTGGAAAATAATTTTCATGTGAAAATTTCCTCACTATTATCCATTAACAAATTATGAAAAATTATTTTCATTAATTTAATGGAATTGGTTCTTGATAATTCATTTCAATTACTTCTTGAAAATTCTGAATCATTATCCTTCCATTATATGTGTAAAATACTCTTAAAAATTTCATTTTTTTAATATTTGATAATTCATTATAATTAACACCTGATAATAATTTACTGTTACCCTTTTATCATTTTTGAATAATTATATTCATTAATATCATGAAATTATACATTGATATTTCATTGCAATTATAACTAGATAATAATTAATCCCATCCATTTGATTATTTATGTGAACATACCATAGATAATTTCATGATATTATTCCTTAACAATTTTGTTCAACTATCATGTGAAAATTAATGATATTTTTCTTCATATAATTTTATGAAATTAATTGCAAAAAATTCTTCATAATTATATTTTGATGGTTTCAAATTACTATTCATTCTTAATTATTTATAAAATATCCACTATTTATTTTTTAAAAATGTTACATTGGATTATATTTGGAGATTTTTTCTTAATAAATACTAGCTTTTATTATTTCCTTTTGGAGTGATTTTCTTTTCAAATAATTTTATTTTAAAAATAAAATATAAAACTAGTAAAATAAAAAAATTCAAACAATTTTTCCCAACATATGTTCCTTAAATATAAAAATGAATTTCTATGTGCCACATAGATGGGAAGAGAAGTCATGATTGGTTTCAAACCAATCCACGTTGACTCTACCAATAGTGTGTAAGAGAGATATGAGGTTTATAAGACTCATAAGTAATGGACAACATCAAATTAGAGGCATTCGATTATTTCAATAACACAGTGGAACTCCCAATAAGATTACCCCAATTCAAATTCCCTTTTTAATTTATGATTTACTTGTTAAATAATTCTATTGTCCTTAATTTCATCTTATTACGGGGGTGTAAATTATTATAGGTCAATCTGTGTCTTGAAAACAGGAATAAAATTCAGTTGAGCACTTAGATGTTGTTGTAATTTTTTTTATGATGCTGTATAATAAATCAGGTAAAAAATGTAATTTATGAAATCATTTATTTAATATAAATAATAAATAAGATAAATTAACTATCGACCCGGACAAGCGCATGTTGCACATAAATTTTTTTTCTTTCTGAGGGAAAACCACACATCATAGACCAAAAGGAAGTGTAAAATATCATATACAACAAACCGTTTGAGATATATTCAAATATAAATAAAAAAATATAAATTAATAATAATAAATAAATTACACCATAATAATATTTTACCTAAATATTGATCCTCAAATGTTATTCACTGACTTGGGTAAAGACTATGTCTATGGCCTCATTATTGTATAATATTTCTCATGAAAAACATAGTTAGAGATATATTAAATTATTTAGGATAAATCCCATGAACATAATATAATATTTTAAATATTTTTATAAGGTCTATTTTGAGGCTCTACGTGCCTTGGAATCTCATAAAATCATTGTGACTAAATCCAAAAATTTCCTCTGAATATTATAATGTGATAATTGTTCTTTGACCCATACGCAAAGCCTTTAGAAACCGAAATAAGTAATTTTAATTAATAACTCACATTTCATCCTAAATCAACATAAAATTTATAATTCATAGGGTTTTTTAGTATTATATAATCATGATATCACATATATGATATATAACAAGGGTTTCACATTAAATAATTACAGGGTTATTTTAAGATGTGTGATTAAATAAAATTATGAATAAAAATAAATAATGAATCACCCTAATGAATTTTCATTAGTTTAATAACATTTAAAATATTATATTTTGCATGAAACTTTGAACATTAGTGGAATTGTGATATTCAATCAAGCATTTATTATATTCATGTGACCATTATAAACATGACATTTATTTAGTATATAAGAATAAGTATAACCACATTATGATATATATATGTATACACATTTGTGTTTTTAATTGTTTTTACCCTTCTCCTGAAAAAACTATTTATAATTTAATGGGAAATAATAGCTCAATTTTTATGCAATGTCATATTATACTTCAAAAACAAGTTACCATTAAAAAATGGTTTTTATTTAATTATTGAGTTAATATCATTATTTATTTCAAATTTTTTTAGAAATTTTTTTTTAAAAATTATAGAATTTTGAAAATAATTATATCAAAATTATTATACGGTGGAATTTTTGGAATCTTCAGAAATGATAGATATTTCATTGAATAGTAATAAATAGAATTTGAAAAAATTACTTTATGTTAATAAATAAGTCCAAGTATGATTTTAATTTCCTATTATACTAAAATAATACTCCTTAAACTTTATATAATCTATTAAATTTCTAATTATTGATTATTATATCATATTTTCTTATAAGTCCATTTTGGGGCATAAAACTACAATTTTCTATAAATGTTATTTTTTGTTTCAATTTATGCATTTATTTTAAAAATGATTTCAATGATATATATAAGTTGAATCACGACAAAAATTATTCCACATATAGAATCATGATTTTGAATTTTTTTAAATATGAAACATTATTTTTTCACTATATATTGTAATAGTTGTAAATATTTTTCACGTCATTAATGTTAACTCTATTAATTAATTACATACATCATGTGATAAGGGCATAAATTTTCAAAAAAATGTTTCATTGTATAAATGGATAAATAAATTTCAAAAAGATCCGATCAAATGTTATTAATGGGGAAATTTCCTTACTCATTTATAATGACATTATGATGGTATCAAATAACTAATATAAACATAATGTCCCTCACTTTTTGTAACAAAATTGATAATTTTTAAAATGGATAAATATTATTTATATTATTTTATAAATGATTATTTAAATTATTGTTGAATTTTTTTCATGATAATTTTTCTTGGGATGAATTTATAATGACATGGACTTAAACAGTACTTATTATTGAATTAAATCAATAATTCACAAAGATGATCTTTTTAGGTTTAGGGTTTTAGAGAATATGATCATAAATCATGCATTAAATTCCACATTTAAACATAGTGGTTATATAAAAGATAGTATTCATTTTTTCCCAGTGACAGAAACATATTTAAAACAAAACATGGATTCATTCATGACACTTCCTTGACCCTATAATCACATCATGTACCTTTCCCTTGACCTGTTAAAATAATTTCAAAATCTTGGGTTGAGCATAATAAGCTCAATAAGGGATATAAAAGTATGAAATGAAAACATTAGTCCATGTATGAAATCATAATTTACTCATAAAACACAATAACTTTAACATACATCATCAAATCATGAATAAATCATAGAAATCATAAGACATAAAGGTAACTTGAGGCATTCATAACATTCTTACGTAGGGAGTAACCCTCTCGGTTACGTTCGGAATACCCATCACAGTATATTCCCTCAATCTCTTCAAAGAAACCTTAATGATTAACTCCTTCATGTTACCCAAGAGATTAGAGAGATATATCGATCTCACATGCCCTTAGTAAATCATGGAACCACCCGTCTTCATAACAATGCCCAAGAACCATTACATAATCGTATCACATAAAACATGCTTAAAGGAAACATAACATTTACACTTTTCAATCACAAGATATCAATACAACACACTGATATAAAAACATTATGAAAACCATTTTCAATACCAAAATATAATAAAAGTAAAATAGGGTATTTATTTTTCTTTTTTAAAAAAATTTATGGCTTGTAGAGGAAGCCGAAACTCAAATAATGGTCACGGGGGTGGAGAAGTCATTGTCGCCGTATACGTATGACAAAAACATTCCCTTTTGTCGTTTAGTAAAACGCTTCGTATAAAAAAAGATTCATCTTGGATAAACATAAAATTAAATGGGGTTTTTACAATTTATAAAATAAGGTTGCGTATAAAACAAAATATTCCTCAATGAATGGAGATTGAGACGAAGTCCCTTACAAAGATGGTATCCTTGGATTAATGATAAATCAATTACACAATTAAGTGTGACTAACAAATACACCAAATATAAGTGGATATTAAGTTTAAAACAATCATATATCATTCACACATATTCATATAATTACATATTCAAGGAGTACAAGTTTATCCCAATGAATCAAAATAGGGTTAAGAAGTTCCCATGCAAAAATTCGACAGCCTAACATCGTCACTTCAAACTTCAAAAAATGAGTTGATGAAAGATAAAAAGGGTATCACATCATTTGGACATAAAATTTAAATGAATAAGGATATAGAAGAACATATCCCAACATTACGATATGTAAATTAGAAGACCCAACAAAATAAGTCTTTTAAAAAGAGGAGGGTGAAAAGTTCCCTAACCGACTTGGGTATCTTTCGAAACATACACCCCATGAAAGAAGGACAATACAACATTGATGTAAATACTCATAAATGAAATTATATTACACAAAGAGTTTAATAATGGGAAGTTCATATACCACTCAAAGGAAATGGTTTCAAATGTAGCATAAAACTCACGGGAATAAAAATGAGATGAAAAATCCCATACGAAAACTCGGCAGCCTAACGGCGCCACATAAAACTTCCAAAAATGGATTGATGAGATCAAATAGGGTCTATCATAATATTAACTTAAAATTTAAAGCAATAGTAATATAAAATAACATCCCCTAACATAACAAAGAGGATATTATAAGAAGTGACATAAAGGAGAGTACTTAAAAAGAAAAATAGAGGTTGGATCTCTTACGAAAATTCGGCAGCCTAACGTCGCCAATCAAATCTTCCAAAATGGATTGATGAGAGAAAATAGGGTCCCTGATCATATGTAAATAAAAATTACAGTAAGTTTAATATAAAATAACATCCCAATTATATGAAATATGAGATTAAAAGAAATGACATAAAAGAGTGTACTTAAAATGAAAGATAGGGGTAGGTTTCCTTACCTCAAGTACGAATTGACTTGTTCGTTTCTTTGTATTCCGGAATAATAAACTTTGGTCAATTTATAATTTCTTAATGAACTCCTTTAAGGATTATTATTCAGTTCATATCACATATTATAATGTTATAATAATTCTATAACAATGTTAGTTAATATTAGTCGTTTTTGCTGATGTTTGGTACATGAGTAAAAAATGAACTTGTTTGGAAGTGATTGACCATGTAGTTATAGGTAAATAATTTACAGAATATTATTAATGATTAAAATATCATATATATCCATTACATATTCATTTAATACTATTCCATAACATTTGGAGATAAAAAATGAAAAGCACCTTTCATGGAGTCGGTAGGCCGTTCGTACGCATGATGCTACTTTCATTTTTTTGTCATATTAATGGAATTAATAATAAATGAGATATATATATTATAATTCTAGTATAATATATATGTTATATAGGTCACATAGTTTCAGTAATTTCATTCTTTATACATTCCATGTATTGCCTGAACGAGTCAAATCACTTGAGGGGGCGGTAGTCCACACTTCCTCATATGAAATTATCGCATTTTCACAACATGAAAAGAATAAAGGTATATTTTAAAAATAAAATACAGAAGCATATAGTAAACATAAATACCATATATATCATATATATAATACAGTGACGTCATAATGGCCACCTTTAAAGGTGTTAAAGAATATTGAACAATCATCGTTTCGTGAGGCAGAAAATCGCCAACCACAGAAATAGTATGTTCGTTAACCATTAGACGACGGTGTGTGTAGGTGTAGCTCTAATACATCTCATGGAAACATCCTAGTATATTGAATATAATGGTGTTGTTACAAAAGAACGGAATAAAGATAATTTAGGGGGTTGGATTAGAAAAATAAAACATAAGAACATAAGAGAAGACATTACCTTTAAATCGGGTAACTCTTTTTGATTTGAGCTCAAAGGCTTCCATGGAAAGCCTTCTGCCCAAAGTGAGGCTTCTAGGAGTAATAGAGGGATTAGGAGATACAATATTGGCAGGGGTTGGCTGAGACAAAGGCTTGAGAGGTGTCGGTAAAGTGGTAGAGGTGGGGCCTTTTATAAAAGGAGAGGAGGGGCACTCTTGGAAAGTCTTGAAATGTAACATTATTATAAAATTATTTTCCGTTTTTAAAGTGCCAAAAATTATATATTTCGAGGATAAGGTGATAATAGTTCGAAATACACACATACAATAGGTTTTTGAAAAGTGTAGGTCTTATATTTTACATTATCTCTTCATTTTATTTAAATCATTAAATAATGAGCTAATCACTCCATCATTATGGTGTCATAAATATTTTAATTTATTTAATGTATAAAAAATATAAAAAAAATATCATGATATTTTAAATCCTCTTAACATTATAATCAATATTTATAGTCGAAAATAGGAATTGTATAACCCCATTTAAAAATTGTATTAGTAAAACAACACATGTTTGTGACATTTTTATTTTTACATTAAATAAAATGTTTTTAATGTAATTTTCCTACCAAAGTGGCTCCATGGGGTCCACAAGATAACCCATGGATTGTATTGGTCGGCCATGACACATCCAATAAGGGTAGGACATGTGTAAATATAAGGCCCCAGCCTTAAACCTTATTTAATCTTGAAATATTTCAAGAATACACCTTCAGGATCTTTTTAGGTTTAGAGTTTTAGAGAATTAGATCATAAAACATGCATTACATTCCACATTTAAACAAATTGGTTACATAAAATAATAGTATTCATTTTTCCCATCAATGTAAACATATTTAAAATAAAACATGGATTCTTTCTCGACACTTCCTTGAAACTATCATCACATCATGTACCTTTCCCTTGACCTGTGAAAATAATTTCAAAAACTTGGGATGAGCATAAAAATATCAGTAAGGGATATAAAAATATGGAAATGAAACATTAGTACGTGTATAAATAAGAATCAATGAAATCATAATCTACTCATAAAACACAAGCACTTAAACATACCTCATCAAATCATGAATAAATCATAGAAATCATAAGACATAAAGGTAACTTGAGGCATTCATAACATTCTTACGTAGGGAGAAAGCTTATTGGTTACGTTTGGAATACCCATCACAGTATATTACCTAAATCACTTCGGAGAAACCTTAACATTTAACTTCTTCACGTTACCCAATGCATTGGAGACCTATATCGGGCTCACCCGGCCTTAGTTTATCACAGAACCACTCGTCTTCATAATAATTCCGAAGAACCATAACATAATCGTATCACATAAAACATGCATAAAGGAAACATAAAATTTCCAATTTTCAATCACCAGATATCAATACAACACATTGATATAAAAACATTATGAAAACCATTTTCAATACCAAAATAAAAGAAAAGTAAAACAGGGTATTTTTTTAAAATATTTGGCTTGTAGAGGATGCTGAAACTCAAATAATGGTCACTGTGGTAGAGAAGTCATTGTCGCCACATACGTACAACAAAAACATTCCCTTTTGTTATTTATTAAATGGATTCATATAAAAAAAGATTCATTTTCGATAAACGTAAAAGTCCAAGGGGTTTATACACCATATAAAAGAAGGTCGTGTAGAAAACAAAATATGCCTCAATGAAAGGAGATTGAGACGAAGTCCCATACCTCGGGTCCGACTTGACTCGATCATTCTTTAACTCCCTGAATAATAAACTTGAGTTAATTTATACTTTCTTAAGAACCTTTTTCATGTTCATTATTCCTTTTTTATCACTTATTACCATGACATGAACACTATGTAATTATTTAAGTTAATAACGGTCGTTTTAATGATCATTGATACTTGAGTCAAATATAAACTCTTTATAATTACAAGTTGTTAATATATCCATTATATACAGAGTTATATTCACGATTTAGATATCATATATATCATATAAATCCAGTAAATACATGAATTTATAATATTACATAACAATTAGAGGTAATAAATGAAATGCATCGTTCATGGAGACGGTAAGCCGTACATACACATGAATGCTAAATTCATTTCTATTTCATATTTTATGGAATAGAATCATAATGATATAAAGGTATATAATAATTCCAGTATATTATCATATTTAATATCATTAATTACATCCTTTATACATCCCACATATGTCATTAATGAATCAAATCACTTTCAGGGGGCGGTAGTCCGCACTTCATAAAAAAATGATATCGTGTTTACCCATAATGGAAACCATAAAGGTATTCCATAAATGAAAAATACAGAAGCTAAAGTAAAACATTAACATATTATATATCATATATAAATATAGTTTCATATTAATGGCCAACTTTAAAGGTGTTAAATGAATATTGAACAATCATCGTTTCGTGAGGCAGAAATTCACCATCCACAGAAATAGTATGTTCTTTAACCATTAGATGTATGTGTGTGTATGTGTAGCTCTAATACTTCTTTTAACAACATCATAGTATAATTATGATACTTGTTTTGTTACAAAATAAAGGAATAAAAGGAGTTTAGAGGGTCGTAGAAGCAAAATAAAACATAAGAACACAAGAGAAGACACTACCTTTAAATCGGGTAACTCTTTTTGATTTGAGCTCAAAGGCTTCCTTGTGAAGACTTCTGCCAAAATTGAGGCTTCTAAGAGTTATATAGAGATGTGGAGAGGCAAAATGGAAAGGGTTTGGCTGAGCCAAAGGCTTTGGAATTGTGGGTAAGGTGGTAGAGGTGGGGGCCTTTTATAAGAGGAGAGGAGGGGCACTCTTGGAAAGTTAAGAAAAGATACTTAGTTATAAATTGGTTTTAAGATAAAAAAGGTCCCAAAATTATATCTTTACAGCATAAGGAGATAAGGGTACGAAATAAACCAATCCAAAAGGTTTTTTACAAGTGTAGGTATTATATTTTACATTATATTTTCATTTTATTTAAATCGTTAAATAATGTGGTAATCGCTGCATCATCATGGTGTCATAAATAATTTAATATATTTAATGTCTAAAAATTATAAAAAAAATACTATTATGTAGGAAATACTTTTTTATTTTAATTTAATATTTATAGTCAAAAATCTGACTTGTATATCCCCATTTAAAAATTGTTTTACTAAAACAACTCATGTTTGTGTCATTTTTACTTTTACATTAAATAAAAATAATTAATGTCTTTATCTTACCCAAGTGGCTCCATGGGGTCCCAAAAATATACCCATGGGTTTTCTTGGTCGTCCATGACACATCCAATAAGGGTAGGACATATTTCTAGGTCATTTCATATTATTAAAACATAATTTTACCTTAAACTACACTAATTACCTTTAATCGCGATTAAAAACTTAAAAGTTACTATTCACCAAAAAATTATTTTAATCCCATTGAACCACATTTTACTTCTTAATGACAACCATGTATGTCGGATTTTTGAAATTCAAAACACAGAGATGGTAAAATTTAATTTAAACGAAAAATCAGTTTTTTAAGTACCACTTAGTGTTTTCACTATTCATAAAAAATTGATGTTTTTCAGAAAAATACCAAAACTCCACCCTAATATATATTTGATATCCCGAATTAAAAAATGATGTCTATTTCAAAAAAATTCACAACATATAAGTTACATTAATTAATTTAATAATTAATTCTCGCTGTCAGAACAAATAGCGAGTTTTTATGAAATAATAAGTACGAAAACCTTGACAGTAGTTTAAGTCCAATTTCAAAGTGAAATTAATTTCAATGACCACTATTGGATTAAATGGTAAAAATATATTCAAATTACAATTTAAGACCAATTAAAAATATAATCTAACCATATAATTAAATTATATGAAAAGCAGTTTTAATGTAAAATGCATTATTTTTCACTATTCATTAAAAAAAATGAACATTGTCAGAAAAATACCAAAAATTTATACAATGTAAATTTCAATGTCCCAATCATAAATAATATGTTTATATTGACAAATAAATATTATAAAATTGTCAAAATTTTGATTTAAAAATTATTTTCCATTAAAAGGCAGTAAAAAAATCTTTTAAAAATATTAGTGTATTCCATGCATAAGATTGGATTTGTTCTCATTTTAATCCTCTAAAACACTATCTAATTCATAAATAGTCATAGATAAAAATATCTATTATTCATTACTTACATGGGATGTTACATCCTTCCCCCCTTTAGAAAATTGCATCCCTGCAATTTATTTACATATCGAATAAGTTGGGGTGTTTAGCCCTCATTGCATTTTCAGATTCCCATGTTTCCTCTTAAACCATATGGTTTTTACAAAAAAACCTTTTCCTGATAAATAACCTTATTCCGTAACACTTTCTCCCTGTGGTCAAGAATCTGGACCGGTTGTTCCTCATAAGATAGGTTCTCTTCCAGCTGAACTACCTCTGGACTCAAAACATGAGATAGATCTGGCATATACTTTCTCAACATCGAAACACGAAAAAAAAATATGTACCTAAGATAAAATCGGAGGTAAAGCCACTCGATATGAACCGGATCCAACTCTCTCCAGAATTTCATTTGGTCCAATGATCCTTGGACTCAGATTCCCTTTCTTACCAAATAGCATCACACTTTTCCATGGTGATACTTTGAGAAAAACAAGATCGCCTACCTCAAAAGAGAGATCATTCCTCCTATTGTCCGCATAACTCTTCTAACTACTCTGAGCTGTTCTGATGTATTTTTGTATCAGTTGAACTTTTTCTGCCATCTCTTCTACCAATTATGATCCCATCAACTTCCTCTCACCCACTTCATCTCAGAAAGATGGAGTTTGACACCGCATCCCATATAATGCCTCAAATGGTGCCACCTGTATACTGGAATGAAAACTGTTATTATATGAAAATTCAACCAAAGAAAGATGTTGGTCCCAACTTCCATGATAATCAATCGAAAAATCACGTAGCATATCCTCCAGACTCTGAATTGTTCTTTCTGACTGATCATCTGTTTGAGGATGAAAAGCTGTACTAAAATTTAATTCAGTACCTAACGACCTCTGAAGGCCTTTCCAAAAGGTAGAAGTAATCATGGGATCATGATCAGATACAATGGAGAGAGGAACTCCATGTAACCTAACTATCTCTTTAAGATACAAAAGGGAAAGTTGATCTAAGGAAAAAGTATCTCGTATAGCTAGGAAATGAGCAGATTTAGTCAAGCGATCAACAATAACCCAGATTACATTATTACCTCGAGATGTCTTCGGTAATCCCACAAAAAAGTCCATGGATATATTCTCCCATTTACACTCTGGCACTGGTAAAGGCTGAAGCATCCCATTCGGTAACTTCCGCTCTTCTTTAACCTGGTGACATGTCAAACACTTCATAGTAAAATCAGCAATATTTCTTTTCATTCCAACCCACCAGTAATACTCCCACAGATCTCTGTACATCTTAGTACTGCCAAGATGAACTGAAAACAGAGAACTATGAGTTTAACATAACAACTCTCTCTTCAATTATGAATCACAAGTCACACACAATCTCTTCCCAAATCTCAAAACACAATCATTATCAATGTTCAATTCAGGCAACTTACCTTTCTGAACCAGCTCAACCTTTTTCTACAACTCAATGTCTTGCTTCTGTGCTTGCTTGATTCTGTCTGATAGAGAAGATATCACTGATACCTGAAACAAAACAGAAGGACATCCCGCACCAACAACTTCTATGCCAAAGTTCATCAAATACTTAACCAAATGATCACATTCCAAACTCAACATTGTTAATTAAGCATTACTTTTTTGACTCAAAGCATCATCCACTTTATTTGCTTTTCTCGGATGGTAAAGAATTGTACAATAATAATCCTTGATTAATTCTAGCCATCTCCTCTGTCTCATGTTCAATTATTTCTGATTGAATATATACTTAAAACTTTTGTGATCGGTATATATTTCACACTTTACTCCATAAAAATGATACCTCCAAATTTTTAGATAGAAAACAACAGCAGATAATTCCTAATCATGTGTAGGATAATTTACCTCATGAGTTTTCAACTGACGTGAAGCATAAGAAATTACCTGATCATTCTGCATTAGGACACAACCAAGTCCTTTCAATGAAGCATCACTGTTGATAACAAACTCACCATTCCTAGATGGTAGTGCCAAAACTGGAGCATTCGCCAATATTCTTTTCAGTTCCTGAAAACAATCATCACAATTTTTTTGTCTAGATAAACATAACAGCCTTCCGAGCTAGCATAGTCATTGGACAAGATAACCATGAAAAATTTATAACAAACCTTAGGTAATAGCCTGCCAGACCATGGAAGCTACGAATCTCAGTTACATTTGTGGGTCTTGGCCATTATTCCCCAACCATTGTTTTTGCAGGATCAACAGTTATCCCATCTTTAGAAAAAATATGAACAAGGAAAGAAATTTGTTACAACCAAAACTCACACTTTCTGAATTTCCCATACAATTTTTTTTAAGGTTTGCAAAATCACCATTAAATTTCTATCATGCTCGACTTTACTATTAGAAAACACCAAAATATCATCAATGAAAACCCCCACACACTTATCCAAGAACTCATGGAAAATTCTATTCATTAAGTCCATGAATATAGCAGGTGCATTGGTTATCCCAAAAGGAATTACTAAAAATTCATAATGGCCATATCTTGTACGAAACGCAGCCTTCAGAACATCTTCTTCCTTTACCTTAAGCTGATGGTACCCCAATCTCAGGTCAATATTTGAAAAATACTGAGCTCCCTGGAGCTGATCAAACAAATCATCGATATGAGGCAAAGGATATTTGTTCATAAAAGTGATGTTATCCAAGGCTCTATAATCAATACAAAGTCTCATAGAACCATCATTCTTTTTAACAAATAAAATATGAGCACCCCATGGTGATGTGCTTGGTCGAATGAAACCTTTCTCTAATAAATCTTTCAATTTCTCCTTCAACTCTAAAAGTTAAATTTGAGCCATTCAATAAGGGGGTTTTGAAATTTTCTTAGCATCAGGAACTAAGTCAACAGTAAATTCAACTTCTCGATATGGTATTATTCCAGGCAACTCTTCATGAAAAACATCAGGATACTCATTTACCACTGACACATCATTAATCTGAACAGTTCCTTTGTTTTCAACGATGTGTGCAAGGTAACATTCATTTCCATCTTTTACAAGTTTCTCGGTCTCGTGATAAGTTATCAACAGTAAGGGTTCATTCATGTACAAAAACTGAAACTCTTTCTTAAAAGAAACTTCTTTAGCTCTACAGTCAGTCTTATCAGGGTAAATAGAGAGCCAATCCATACCCAGGATAACATCAAACTCTACTAGAGGTAAAACAATTAGGTTTTATAGTAGGTTCTTTCCACGGATAAGGATAGGATGATTCTTATAAATTCATTTTGCCTCAATATTTTCCCCAGGTGATTTTACCACTAGTTCTGGAGTCATTTCTTGAGATGGTATTCCCATTTTACTAGAAAAGGTTTCAGATATGAAAGAATGTGTAGACCCCGAATCAAACAACACACTGGTATAATATGAAAAACAAACAAAGTACCTGATATAACTTCATTTGATGGCCTGACATCTACAGAAGTAGCTAAAAAGGATTTCACCACCCCTTTCTGCTTGTAGTCTAATTGCTTCCCATCACTCGAGCTCTTTGTTGACACTCGTTTACATAGTGACCCATCTCATTGCACTTAAACCATTTCACTAACTGTAAATAAAATTTGGTCTTACCTTCACCCTGATATTTTTCAGTGCAATCATGAGCCTTATGTCCCATCTTACCGCATCAGTAGCACTTTCCAGAATTCAAAATACATTCCCCAGCATGCCTTTTACCACAATGGTCACAAACTGGAAACTTAGTTTTCTTACCATCAGACCTTTTTGAACAATTCTTTCATTTCTCCTGCCACCTCGGTCTCTTCTTCTACTGGTTGTTATAGAACACTTGATCATCGGCAAACTCCATTTCCACCATCTCAGCACATCGAACAAGCTTTTCATAACTTTTGAACTCACGAGAAGCTAATGCCCTTCGATATTTTGGATTTAATCCTGAGTAAAAACGATTGATTTTACTATCAAGGTCTCAGATAAAATTCGGAGCATACCTTGCCAATTGAGTGAACCTTTCTTCATATGAAGCCACTGAGTCCTCCTCTTTCCTCAACTCCAAGAATTGTTTTTCCATCCTAAGTCGAACAACCTTAGGAAAATACTTCTCAAGAAACATACCTTTGAATTCATCCCAGTCGAGAGCATCAATCTCATCAGCATCCCTGATATTTTTAACCATCAACCACCACTGATCTGCTTCACCCTCCAAACGGTAAATAGAAAGACTAACCTTTTGATTGTGGGAACACCCCATGACATCGAAAATATTCTCCAGTGCTTTAATCCACCCTTCAGCTAGTACAGGGTCAGATAATCCTCTAAATGATGGGGGATGTTGCCTCATGAAATGTTCCACCACTAACATGTTCCTCTGCAGGTGATCTGGTTGATCTCGTGCATGGATACCACCACCATTTATTGCTTGATTCAATTGTTCCATTACTGCAACAAACTGTTCAGTTCCAATTCCAACCATCTCAGGATGCTGATTCGGAAGGTTATTTCCTCTGGTATGCCTTACTAGGAATGCTTCCCTGTTTCCTCTGCGGAAAACCATTCTAAACAAACATGTCTTAGTTGAAGGAACATGGTAATCTTCAAATGTTATATCATTTCAAAAAAAATATTTTTGGATAATCATTTAATAGAATTATAACTCCTAAAGTTATCTAAACCGACCTTTGATACCAACTATAAGACCCCAGCCTTTAACCTTACTTAATCTTGAGATATTTCAAGAATACACCTTGAGGATCTTTTTAGGTTTAGAGTTTTAGAAAATTAGATCATAAAACTTGCATTACATTCCATATTTAAACAAGGTGGTTACATAAAAGAATAGTATTCATTTTTCCCATCAATGGAAAAAAATTTAAAATAAATCATGGATTCTTTCTTGGCACTTCTTTGACACTATCATCACATCATGTACCTTTCCCTTGACCTGTGAAAATCATCTCAAAAACATGGGATGAGCATAAAAAGCTCAGTAAGGGATATAAAAATATGGAAAGGATACATGAGTACATGTATAGATAAGAATAAATGAAATCATACTCTACTAATAAAACATAAGCACTTAAACATACCTCATAAAATCATGAATAGATCATAGAAATCACAAGACATAAAGGTAACTTGAAGCAATAATAACATTCTTACGTAGGGAGTAACCCACTTGGTTACGTTTTGAATACCCATCATAGTATATTACCTAAATATCTTCAGAGAAACCTTAACGTTTAACTCCTTCGCGTTACCCAATGCATTGGAGAGCTATATCGGGCTCACCCTCCCTTAGTTTATCACGGAACCACCCGTCTTCATAATAATTTCCAAGAACCATAACATAATTGTATCACATAAAACATGAATTAAAGAAAAATAACATTTCCACATTTAAATCACAAGATATCAATAAAAATCATTGATATAAAAACATTATGAAAACCATTTTCAATACCAAAATAAACAAAAAGTAAAACAGGGTATTTATTTTTCTTTTTTAAAATAAATTTATGGCTTGTAGAGGAAGCCGAAACTCAAATAATGGTCACGACGGCGGAGAAGTCGTTGTCGCCGCATACATACGACAAAAACATTCCCTTATGTCGTTTAGTAAATCGCTTTGTATAAAAAAAGATTCCTTTTGGATAAACGTAAAATTCAAAGGGGTTTATACACTGTATAAAAGAAGGTTGTGTATAAAACAAAATATGCCACAATGAACGGAGATTGAGATGAAGTCCCATACCTCAGGTCCGACTTGACTCGATCATTCTTTAACGTCATGAATAATAAAATTGAGTTAATTACTACTTGTTTAAGAACCTTTTTCAAGTTCATTATTCTTTTTTTATCACTTATTACCATGACATGAACACTATGTAATTATTTATGTTAATAACGGTCGTTTTAACGATCATTGGTACTTGAGTCAAAAATAAACTCTTTATAATTACAAGTTGTTCATGTATCCATTATATCCAGAGTTATATTCATGATTTAGATATCATATATATCATATATATCCAGTATATACATGCATTTATAATATTACATAACATTTAGAGGTAAGAAATGAAATGCACCGTTCATGGAGATAGTAAGTCGTACGTATGGATGAACGCTAATTTCATTTCTATTTCGTATTTTATGGAATGGAATAATAATGATATAAAGGTATATTATAATTCCAGTATAATATCATATATAATATCATTAATTACATCCTTTATACGTCCCACATATGGCATTAATGAATCAAATCACTTTGAGGGGGCGGTAGTTCGCACTTCCTAAAATGAAGATATCGCATTTACCCATAATGGAAACCATAAAGGTATGCCATAAATGAAAAATACAGAAGATTAAGTAAAAAAAATTAAAATATATCATATATAAATATAGTGTCATCTTAATGGAAACCTTTGAAGGTGTAAAAAGAATATTGAACAATCATCATTTCGTGAGGCAGAAATTTTCCATCCACGGAAACAGTATGTTCTTTAAACCATAGATGTAGGTTTGTGTAAGTGTAGATCTAATACTTCTTATAACAACATCCTAGTATATTGAATATACTTGTGTTGTTACAAAAGAAAGTAATAAAATGAGTTTATAGGGTTGGAGAATCAAAATAAAACATAAGAACACAAGAGAAGACACTACCTTTAAATCGGGTAACTCTTTTTTATTTGAGCTCAAAGGCTTCCTTGGGAAGAATTCGTCCAAAATTGAGGATTCTTAGAGTTATAGAGGGATGTGGAGAGACACAATTGGCAGGGGTTGGCTGAGCCAAAGGATTTGGAAGTGTGTGTAAGGTGGTAGAGGTGGGGGCCATTTATAAGAGGAGTGGAGGGGCACTCTTGGAAAGTTAAGAAAAGGTACTTTGTTATAAAATTATTTCCAGATACAAAAGGTCCCACCATTATAAATTTCTAGGATAAATATATAAGGGTTCTAAATCCACCCATCCAATAGGGTTTTTACAAGTGTAGGTCTTATCTTTTACATTTTATTTTCATTTTATTTAAATCGTTAAATAATGTGGTAATTGCTGCATCATCATGGTGTCATACCTAATTTAATTTATATAATGTCTAAAAATTATAAAAAAACTACTATGATGTAGGAAATCTTTTTATCATTCCAATGAATATTTATAGTAAAAAATATGACTTGTATATCCCCATTTAATTTTTTTTACTAAAACAACTCATGTTTGTGTCATTTTTACTTTTACATTAAATAAAAAGCATTAATGTCTTTATCTTACACAAGTGGCTCCATGGGGTCCAAAAAATCTACCCATTGGTTGTCTAGGTCGGCTATGGCACATCCAATATGGCTAGGACATGTGTCTAGGTCATTTCATATTATTAAAACATTATTTTTACCTTAAACTACACTAATTACCTCTAATTGCGATTAAATACTTAAAAGTTACTATTTACCAAAAAAATTATTTTAATCCCTTTTAACCACATTTTACTTCTTAATGACAACCATGTATGTCGGATTTTTGAAATTCAAAACCCAGAGATGGTAAAATTTCATTTAAACGAAAAATCGATTTTTTAAGTACCACTTAGTGGTTTCACTATTCATCAAAAATTGATGTTTTTCAGAAAAATACCAAAACTTCACCCTAAGCTATATTTGATCTTACGAATTCAAAAATGATGTCTATTTCACAAAATTCAAAACATATATGTTACATTAATTATTTTAATAATTAATTCTCGCTGTCAGAACAAATAGCGTGTTTTTATGAAACAATAAGTACCAAAAGATTGCCGCTAGTTTAAGTCCAATTTCAAACTGAAATTAATTACAACTACCACTATTGGATCAAATGGTAATAATATATTCAAATTACACTTTAATACCAATTAAAAAGATAATCAAACCATATAATTAAATTAGATGAAAAGGTAGTTTTAATGTAAAATGCAGTATTTTCACTATTCATTAAAAAATGAACATTGTCAGAAAAATACCAAAAATTTATCCAATGTAAATTTCAATGTCCCAATCATAAATAATATTTTTATTTTGACAAATAAATATTATAAAATTTTCAAAAGTTTGATTTAAAAATGGTTTTCCATCAAAAGGCAGTAAAAGAATCTTCTAAAAATATTAGTGTATTCCATGCTTAAGATTGGATTTATTCTCATTTTAAGCATCTAAAACACTATCTAATTTATAAATATACATAGATAAAAATATCTATTATTCATTACTTTCTTGGGATGTTACATTCAAGGTCATTTAATATTATTAAAACACTATTTTTACCTTAAATTACATTAATTACCTCTAATCGTGATTAAAAACATAAAAGTTAGTATTCACCAAAAAATTATTTTAATCCCATTGAACCATATTTTAAATCCTACTAACAACCATATATGTCGGATTTTTGAAATTCAAATCACAGAAGTGGTAAAGTTTCATTTAAATGAAAAATCAGTTCTTAAACTACAACTTAGTTGTTTACCTATTCATCAAAAATTGAAATTATTCTGAAAAATAGCAAAAATTCACCCTAAGATATATTTGATATTCAGAATAAAAAAACTGATTTCTATTTTAAAAAACTTCAAAACATATAATTTGCATTAATTAATTTAATAATTAATTCCCACTATCCAAACAAATAGCGTGTTTTAAAAAAAACAATATCTATTAAAATATTGACACTAGTTAAAGTCCAATTTCAAATTGAAATTAATTCCAATGACCACCATTGGATTAAATGGTAAGAATATATTCTAATTTCACTTTAAAAACAATTCAAAAGGTAATCTAATCATATAAATATATTATATTAAAAAGAGGTTTGAATAAAAATACAACTTTTTTCACTATTCATTAAAAAATTAACTTTTTCGGAAAAATACCAAAACTTTACACAAAGTAAATTTTGATGTCCCGATTCTAAAGAAGAATTTTATTTTTTCAAATATAACACGTAAAATTGTCAAAAAGTGGATTTGAAAGAGGTTTGCCATCAAAAGGCGGTTAATCGACCTTTAAAACAAATATTAGAATGTTTATGCTTAAAATTGGATTCATTCGCATTTTTAATCCTCTATCATTTATTGTAAAAAGATAAAATATTTGAAAAACATATATAATCATTTTGTAGTTAGTTCTGTTCATTCCCGTCATTACAATGGCTAGTTGTTAACTACCATTTAAAATAAAATTATTTTATTATTAGAGTGCAACATAAGATTTCAAAGGAACTCGTTGTTGCGTATTGGGTACGCCATCGAGCATAGCGTTCCATATAATTAATATTAACTTTTTATTCATAAATATGGATAAATATAAAAATATCATATTCTTTATTTACTTGTGGTGTTACATCCTTCTCCCCTTTAGGGAATTACGTCCTCGCAATTTTAAAATTGGGCTCAGAAACATCATTGATAGTCCCACATCGGAACAAGAGTCGGTAAAAAAATCACTTTAAAAGAATGAAAGAGAAGTATAGAGGTCACCCAAGTTAACCCATACTAGGATTCCATGTAGGAAAACATGTATATGGAAGAAAAGGCAAAGGGTCACGTAGTGAGGGAGAGTGATAGAAAATTTGTTTAGGAGAAATTTAACAACAAGAAAATCACAAACTTGTGGTGGGTTAAACAGTATTCGATTCCCTAGTAGGAAAAGTTAATAGAAAAAAAAAATTTGTTTTAAGTTAAATTTCATTGAGGAATTTATTTTTGATCTTAAGGAAACATACTTACTTGTCATGTTGACTTTCAACTTTTACTAGATTTCTTACACAAACTCATACTTTCCCCAAATAATGTGTATTTTGGAAGATGTGTTCACATTAAGTATACTATAATCAACTTCTTGAGAATCACCTAATCCACAAAAGAGAACTATATATATCCCATTTCTTTAGAACCTTACAAAAACAAAAATTGTTATAACAAGATCAGATAATCAAGAAAAGGATAACCCTTTATAAAAAGAAAATTTATTCTTAATCTCCAAAATTTGTCCAAAAAAACCCAATGTTCAACGAAGACCATTCAATAAACAACTTGTCCATATAATTCTTCAAATTAAACCAAAATAAGATTGAAACCCAAATGTTTGAATGATTTAATCACATAGTCTTCCAAGGTATAAATTAAAACTTATCTCCAAATAACATCAGTTTCTCTAAAAGTCTCATATTGAAAAGTAATTAACCTAATCACATATCCTCCACGATAGGTTAATAATTTCCATAGATAACCAAAAATCAAATTACTCTTAATTCATAAAAACATATAACTAAAAAGAATAAGTCATACTAACCAGGGATTTCACGTAGTCCCATGGTAGGCGATAAATACCAGTCATACTTTGGTTGTGGGTTCAATTCCCGCAGCTTTGTCTAACGCGACGGGTTGTCACACGGTCTGCATGTTGTTCTTTTTATAAAACTCCACAAATAACCCTAACATGTTTTAACCTCAATAGTTTCCTTATACCTCTCATTTTCATCCAAATTCATTACTATCTCAACTTCATAATTCTTGAAGTCATATTTCACCACCATAAAATAAAACGATTCCCAAAATGAATAACATCATACCTTGATCATGGTGTCCACTCGGTTTAATCATCATCTTGTTCACATAGGTAAAAGTCCCATGCATTACAACAATGATTTAGAGATCCTTCAAAATTATTTGCTTCCTCCATCCAAAAACACCTTGTACAACATGGGTCATATGGGTGTTCATAGAAAAATGGTTTTGGAAAATAATCATGTATGACATATAATTCCAAAACATCTGATAAAACGTGATTTCTATAAAATAGTCGGACATAATTTGAGTTGAAACATTCTATTTTTGGTCCTTTTAAAATACCATAAGTATGTGCAGAGAGACTATATTTTAAAAGAAAATATAAATAGGTTTCTCAAGGGTCTCCTTCCTCAGCACCATTTTTAAAATCTTAATATGATTCAAATTCTTTTCATATGGTAAAATATTTGAAAATACCTTGATAATATTCAATTTCTTGAAAATATGAGAATATTGTGAAAATAGTATTTTCCTAAATACAACCCATGATCCACGATGATAACGAGGTTTAGTGTAGGTGTTTGATATCTCAAACGTCTGCTTGCAAGTGAGTTTTATGCTAGAAAAAGATTCACAATCATCCTAACATGAATTTGCAATAATTATTGCAAGAATTTAATCAAGAAGAGATAGGAATTGCATTTGAGATCCTCCTCCTTCCATTCGTAACTGACTTTACTTGATCTGAAAAAATTTTATAAAACAAGGATTTAACTGAAATAATAGATATAGGGACTAACCATGTGTCTAAAAAAACTCATAATCCCTAAAGTTGTCTAAACCGACCTATGATACCAACTATAAGGACCCGGCCTTAAACATTACTTATTATTTAAATAAATGAATAATTCACATAGGGGATATTTTCGGGTTTAGAGTTTTAGAGAATTAGATCATAAATCATGCATTACATTACACATTTAAAAAAAGTTGTTACATAAAAGATAGTATTCATTTTTTCCCATTGACGGAAACATATTTAAAAAAAACATGGATTCTTTCATGACACTTCCTTGACCCTATCATCACATCATGTACCTTTCCCTTGACCTATGAAAAACATTTCAAAAACATGGGGTGAGCATAAAAATCTCAGTAAGGGATATAAAAGTACTAAATGAAAACATTAGTCCATGTATGAAATCATACTTTACTCATAAAACACAATAACTGTAACATACCTCAGAAAATCATGAATAAATCATAGAAATCATAATACATAAAGCTAACTTGAGGCATTCATAACATTCTTACGTAGGGAGTAACCCTCTTGGTTACGTTTGGAATACCCATCATAGTATATTCTCTAAATCTCTTCGGAGAAAACTTAACGTTTAACTCCTTCATGTTACCCAATGCATTGTAGAGATATATCAGGCTCACCCGCCCTTAGTTTATCATAGAACCACCCTTCTTCATAAAAATTCCCAAGAAACATAACATAATTTTATCACATAAAACATGCATAAAGGAAGCATAACATTTCCACTTTTCAATCACAAGATATCAATACAACACATTGATATAAAAACATTATGAAAAACATTTCAATACCAAAATAAAAGACAAGTAAAACATGGTATTTATTTTTCATTCAAAAAAAGTTATGGCTTGTAGAGGAAGTCAAAACTCAAATAATGGTCACGGTGGTGGAGAAGCTGTTGTCACCGCATACGTATGAAAAAAAACATTCACTTTTTTCGTTTATTAAATGCATCATATAAAAAGATTACTTTTGAATAAATGTAAAAGTCAAAGGTTTTTAAACACCGTATAATAGAAATTTGTGTATAAAACAAAATATGCCTCAATTAAAGGAGATTGAGACGAAGTCCCTTACAAAGACGGTATACTTGGATTAAGGATAAATCAATTACATAATTGTGTGTGACAAACGAATACACCAAATATAAGTGGATATTATGTGTAATACAAATAGATATCATTCACACATATTCATAAAATGACATATTCAAGGAGTACAAGTTTATCCCAAAGAATCAAAATTGGGTTAAGAAGCTCCCTTGCAAAAATTCGACAGCCTAACGTCGTCACTTCAAACTTCATAAAATGAGTTGATGAGAGATAAAAAGGGTATCTCATCACTTGGAAATAAAATTTACATCAATAAGGATGTAGAATAACATATACCAACATTAAAATATGTAAATTAAAAGACCCAACAAAATAAGTCTTTTAAAAAGAGGAGGGTGAAAAGTTCCCTTACCGAATTGGGTATATTTCGAAACATACACCCCATGAAAGAAGGAAAATACAACATTCATGTAAATACTCATAAACTAAATTATATTACACAAAGATTAGAATAATGGGATTTTCATATACCACTAAAAGGAAATTGTGTCAAATTTAGCATAAATCTCATGGGAATAAAAGTGAGATGAAAAATCCCTTATGAAAACTCGGAAGCCTAACAGCGCCACTTAAAACATCCAAAAATGGATTGATTAGATCAAATAGGGTCTCTCAACATATTAAAATAAAAATTCTATCAATATTAATATAAAATAACATCCTCATACATAACAAAGAGGAGCTTAAAATAAGTTACATAAAGGAGAGTACTTAAAAATAAAGAGAGAGGTTGGATCTCTTAAGAAAATTCGGCAGCCAAACGGTGCTAATCAAATATTCCAAAATGGATTGATGAGAGAAAATAGGGTCTCTCATAATTTGAACATAAAAAATTACAGTAATAGTAAAATAAAATAACATCCCAATCACAAGAAATATGAGCTTAAAAAGAATGACATAAATGAGTGTACTTAAAAAGAAAGAGAGGGGTAGGTTCCCTTACCTCAAGTCCAACTTGATTTGTTCGTTTGTTTATATTCCTTAATAATAATCATTGGTCAATTTATAATTGCTTAATTACCTCCTTTAAGGATTATTATTAATTTCATATAACATATTATAATGTTATAATAGTTGTTTAATAACGTTAGTTCATATCAGACATTTTTGCTGATGTTTGGCATAAGAGTAAAAAATGAACTTGTTTGGAAGTGATTGCCCATGTAGTTATAAGTAAATCATTTACTGAATATTATTAATGATTAAAATATAATATATATCCAGTAAATATTCATTTTATACTATTCCATAAAATTTGGAGATAAAAAATGAAAAGCAGAGTTCATGGAGACGGTAGGCCGAACGTACGCGTGAACGCTACTTTCAATTTTTTTGTCATATTAATGGAATTAAAAATAAATGAGAGATATATATAAATAAATATATATATATATATATTAATTCCAGTATAATATATATGTTATATAGGTCACATATGATCATTAATTTCATTCTTTATATATTCCATGTATTGCATGAACGAGTCACATCACTTGAGGGGGTGGTAGTCCACACTTCCTCATATGAAATCATCGCATTTGCACAACATGAAAAGAATAAATGTATGTCTTAAATATAAAATACAGAAGCATAGAGAAAACATAAATACCATATATATTATATATAAAATTCATTTACATCGCAATTTCCACCTTTAATGGTGTTAAAAGAATATTGAACAATCATCGTTTCGTGAGGCAGAAAATCCCCAACCACAGAATCATTATGTTCTTTAACTATTAGACGAAGGTGTGTGGGGGTGTAGCTCTAATAACTCTCATAACAACATCATAGTATATTTAAGATACTTGTTTGGATACAAAATAAAAGAATAGAAAGATTTTAGGGGGTTGGATAAGAAAAATAAAACATAAGAACACACGAGAACACACTACCTTTAAATCAGGTAACTCTTTTTGATTTGAACTCAAAGGATTCCATGGAAAGAATTCTGCCCAATGTGAGGATTCTAGGAGTAATAGTGGGATGTGGAGATACAAAATGTGCAGGTGTTGGCCAAGAAAAATTCTTGAGAGGTGTGGGTAAAGTGGTAGAGGTGGGTGCCTTTTATAAGAGGAGAGGAGGGGCACTCTTGGAATGTATGGAAAAGTAACATTATTATGAAATGCTTTTCGGATTTTAAAGGGCAAAAAATTTTATATTTCTAGGATAAGGTTATAATAGTTTTAAATCCACACATCCAATAGGATTTTTACAAATGTAGGTCTTAGATGTTACATTATCGTTTCATTTTATTTAAATCGTTAAATAATGAGGTAATCACTGCATCATTATGGTGTCATAAATAATTTAATTTATTTAATGTCTAAAAATTATAAAAAAATATCATGATGTAGGAAATATTTTTTTATTTCTAATTAATATTTATAGTCAAAATTATCACTTGTATAACCCCATTTAAAAATTGTTTTATTAAAACAACACATGTTTGTGACATTTTTATTTTAACATTAAATAAAAAGTTTTTAATGTCATTTTCCTACCAAAGTGGCTCCATGGGGTCCCCAAGTTGACCCATGGATTTTCATGGTCGGCCATGACACACCCAATAAGGGTAGGACATTTTTCATGGACATTTCATATTATTAAAACATTATTTTTACCATAAATTACACTAATTACCACTAATCGCGATTAAAAACTTAAAAGTTAGTATTCACCAAAAAATTACTTTTATCCCATTGAACCAAATTTTACATCCTAATGAAAACCATGTATTTTGGAATTTTGAAATTCAAATCACAGAAGTGGTAAAGATTCTGTTAAATGAAATATCAGTTTTTAAACTACCACATAGTGGTTTCACTATTCATCAAAAATTGATATTTTTCAGAAAAATTCCAAAAATTCACCATAAGATATATTTGATATTCCTAATTCAAAAAATGATTTCTATTTTGAAAAATTCAAAACATATATGTTGCATTAATTAATTTAATAATTAATTCCCGCTGTCAAAACAAATAGCTTGTTTTTAAGTAACAATATCTATTAAAAGATTGACACCAGTTTAAGTCCAATTTCAAATTGAAATTAATTCAAATGACCACCATTGGATTAAATGGTAAAAATATAATCTAATTTTACTTTAATATCAATTCAAAATATAATCTTATCATTTAAATAAATTATAATAAAAAGAGGTTTTGAATTAAAATACAACATTTTTCACTATTCATTAAAAAATGAACTTTATCGGAAAAATACCAAAACTTTACACAAAGTAAATTTTGATGCCTCGATTATAATGAATAATTTTATTTTGTCAAATAAAAGACATAAAATTTTCAGAAAGTGGATTTAAAAGAGGTTCTTCATCAAAAGGCGGTTAATCGACCTTTTAAAGAATATTAGAATGTTTACGCTTAAAATTGGATTCATTCGCATTTTTAATCCTCTAACATTTATTGTAAAAAGAAAAAATATTTGACAAACATATATAATCATTATTTAGTTAGTTATATTCATTCACGTCATGACAATGACTAGGTGTTACCTACCATTTAAAATAAAATTATTTTATTATTAGAGTGCAACGTAATATTTTAGAGGAACTCATTATTACTTATTGGGGTAAAACATCGAGCATAGCGTTACCTTTAAATTGATGTTAACATTTTATTCACAAATATGGATAAATACAAAAAATGTCATATTCTTTATTTACCTAGGGTGTTACAGAATTTGTTACACTACTGCTTACTCAACACAGTCATAATTTTTTTGAAAGTTGTAGGAATATTTTGAGATGGAATTTATAAAACTCTAAAAGTGAATTTTTTTTGAGTTATAGGGTCAATGTATTTTTTAGATTAATATTACATATTAAGAATCTATTATGGTCTGTATTTTATTTCCTTTATTGTCATGATGTCATTAATGAAGAACTATGTGAATCATCTTAAAATGATTATATTGTTATATTATAATAAATTATATTTTATTAAATTATTTAAAATTAATAAAATTAATTCATAATATAATTGAATTGATACGGTGTCTAATATCAATAGTTATTAATTTATGGATCACTATTTATTATGATGAAATTTTTCATACCCCCATGTGTAGAATAATTAATATCACGGTAATCATCAAATGTAGAAATAGATGGTAAAAACTAAGAGATAAATGATAAAAATCCACCTAAAATGACTAATGCTTTTAGGATAATGTTATGTCATCTCATCAAAATCAATTCAATAGAATATATAAATTTTATTTCACATTTCTGCGAAAATTAGTTATTATTATTTTAATATTTTTTAACTTCACATAACACCACTCCCCTCATCTAATCAAGGTTACCTCATCTCCCCTCGAGATAAAAAATTTACAAAACATTATTAATTCTAAAATATTTTTAATTATCTCCCCAAATAAAATCTGTCGTCCAATTGGAAATTGTTTCGTTGAAATCCCAATCCTAGAAGGACAAAAGTTTAATCCGATGTTTTTACCCAATGAGATGTTATAAGATCAAAAATACTTTGTTCATGTTTATTTCCATTTGAATATTTAAATATTCATATACCATGCAAATAATACAATATAAATATCTCCACTATATTAATTATTGTTATAATTTTACATTCACAACCATTATTCATCTATATTAACATCATATTTTGAGAAAACATCATTGTTTCTGATGATGGGTGGAAAACCATCAGAATAAAGAAATGTGTGTACTTTTTCATCGCCACCTCAGATTTATAGTTATAAAAATTTTAAAAAATATTATATATTTTGTAAATGAAATTAATATAACGATTTTTACAAAATATATCATATATTTTCTTACTATTCCATCGATTAAACAAATATAATTTCATTCGTGTGTATTCATTACCATTACCACAAAGTGATGTGTTTGATTTTCCATTACCTATATTCTTGGGTGATTCTAAAAAATTATTTAGTGTTTAAAATTGATAAATATTTAGGGATTAATGTTCAAGGTATTATGGAATAATAACACATTTGATAATGGTCATCCATCCTAATTGGGTTTGTGATATCAAATTGAATGTCCTCAAAATGCCTGATATAAAAATAAATTATTAAATAAATTAATAAAATGAGGTCATAAAAGACCTAAAAATGGATGATGATAGTGGAAAAAAATTATCAAGGTTTATATTCATTAATAGACTAATTTTTTTATTCAAATGATAATGTACTGACACCGTGAGTTAGAATCTATGTAAGGGATATTTCTTAAATACTATTTTTAATAGTTTTATGTATTCCATAAAAAAATTGATCATACACCATTTTTTAATAATCATGATTATAAATGTCATAAAAATTAATAATGGTAAATAAAATAATTTTGTATAAAATAGTACAATGACAAAAAAAATTATTAAATGGGTAATGTTGTTTTTAATTTTAAAACAAGTTTCATTTTTCCAATAGAGTGAAAATAATTTTTTTGAAAAATATGAATGAATAAATATTCCATAAATCATTAACATTATAATTTATGAGTCATCCTAATAAAATTCTATATTTATTCTAAAAAAATTATTTCCAAATTAATTTTCATATATTAATTAAATAAATTATAAATTAATGATTAGTTTCTATATAATATAAGATAAATGAAAGGGAATTTTATAATGGATTCAAATGAATATATTATGTTAATGTATTTCATGGAGTTACATGTGGATGGTTTTTATTCTCTCATAATACAACATTATTATATATTATAATTTCTCGCATGTCATGATATTTTTATTCCCACAATGAGAGTTTCCAATCAAAGGCGGACATGGGGTAGGTCTGAGGGGTTATTATCTCTCACACCTCATTGTGATTTCGTAGGTTTGAGGGGGACATACATGTTGTGTTACTATTTTTTGTTTTTTTGAAGGATAAATTGTATTCTGTGGAAATAAATGAATCTAGATAAACTTTTATATAATTTGGATTAGGAAATTCTTATTTTACATTAATATTTTTCGCATGAAAATAATCATTATGTGGAACTTGAAGTTGTTATTTAACATCTTGGTCTGGATTATCATAGTAGGGTTTATTAGGAAGAAGAGGGTGAGCCTTGGTTGAGGGTGTTGCACACTTTTTAGAAGAAGGATTTATGGATGAATGATAGTAGTTCATTAAATGTCGAGAAAATGAGCTATATTGAGGAGATAAAGATCACTTTTAGTTTGATCCAAACCATGAAAGGATACTGGGTCTCATTTACTATTATCTAGATGAGGGTTTTTGTGTAGTATTGGTGTATTTTCATAGGGGTGATTTTATAGAAGAAAATATTTCATAGTTTGACTATTAGGATGTGTTTGTTGAAAAGTAACAATAATTTACCATGAATGAGGTGAAGGGGAAGGATACAATCTATTAAAAATTCCATTAGAGGACATACCATCTTTTAGGATGTGTCCTAGTGGGGTAGAATGATGATCTAGCCACATTATTCCAAAGGAGATCATTTCGTGCTTCATATAAAACCCTATGATGTCATTATAGGAATATATTTTTGTTTCTCAAAAATTAAATTATTTGATTATTTCAGGTGATAAGTATGCTCTCAAATGTGGATGTTTGTCATTTTCATTACCTTTTAGGGATTTTATTTTGGTAGAGATTTTGTAGTTACCATTCAGTAAATAATGTCTGAGTATTAGGAGGAATAGCTGGATTTTGGGATATTGGGGGTCCCTGGTTTGTTGTGGGTGTAAATGTTTTCCTCAATGAGGTTTTGATGATACCCCACTTATATGAGGTTGAGTTTGGGAGACATTGGAAGTCATGTGTTTCTCCATTTTCAATGAATCATCATTGGATGTAACATGTAATGTTGTGGTAGTTAAGGATTCACCTATATAATGATATTTAGATGGATTTTATCATTTATAGTGTGTCTCTCTGGGGTGATATAGTGTTTTTTCTAGGTGGGATTGTATTACGAGGTTCTGAATAGAATACTAAAGGTTAAATCAGGTTCAAGTAACAAATTGATACCCACATCCAAGGATATGAAATATTTTTTACTAGATGATATGGGGGAGATAATTTTCAAAGATTGATATGTGCTCTTCATATCACCATTTGACGAAGAAAGAGGACGGTATATCAAATAATTCCATCAAATTCAGGTATGGGAAATTAGATTTTGTAGTCCTATCATTTAGAGGTACAAATAAAATAGATTTTTTCATGGGGATTATGAACTATATTATCTATTCATAAGTGGTCCACCTATTCGTTGTATTCAGCGTTGATATTTCTGACTAAAAAATGATTGAGGATTACAATTTAGAACATCCTTCAGAAGGCTTACAGGTCCTTTTAAACAACCAGTTTTATAAAATATTTTACGTGTTTGAGTTTTGGTAGAATGATGAGTGTTTAAATGTAAATTTGTCGGCTTAATAGGGTTGGTAGTATACTAGTTGAATGAAAAGGTAGTGTTTTCTTGTGGAACACCTATGATCATTGAAAATGGTCGTAGTTTTATTGGTCATATAGGCTTTTATTAGAGGTTCCTTCATGATTTATCTTGAGTTGTAGCCCCATTTATTGGATTTAATTGGGACAACTATCAAATTGATGACAAATTAGTTCCTTGAAACATTTAGTTACCTAATGGTTATGTTGTTCAGTGCTTCATTTTCATGAGGAGTGTGTAATGTTGGAGGGGTTACATGATGCATTCATTATATGATTGAGATTCATATTTATTTAGTATAATTAAGTGATATATTATGTTTCTAGGTAGATACATTCCCACGAGGATAACTATTCCACTCATCCTCTAGAATTCGTAGTGGTTTTTATTGATCGGATGTTGTGGTGTACTAACCGTATCGGGGAGCACATTATGATCTACATGGATTAGAAGTGGTCAAGGTATATCATTTCTCCATATGATATGAAAATTCAGTAGTGGATGTGGATATATATTCCTCAAAATTATTATTTTGGTATCTTTTACACATTAGGGATGGGGGATAGTGTGGTCTATTAATTTAGTGGAATGTTATTGAAGGATGACTTTGAGTAGTCAATGGATTATAGGAAAGGAATGAAGGATTTTGAATACATTCCCATAAATGAAATTTTGGATGATGTTAAATGTTTTTTTGTCTTATATGAATGTTTAGTATTAATTAATGTCATAGGTTAAAGAGTCATACTGGGGAAACTCATATTTAGAGGTGATGTGTGATTGTGTTTTCCATTGTGATGCTTCAATGTGATGGTCGAATTAGATGATGTTCTAAAATAGACTATATGTTACATTTGAGATATTAGAGGCATTCTATCTTGAGATCCATGAATTACCTTCGATGGTAGTCCTGAGGTTATCAATAATATAACATCTATTGAGGATATTTCATTAGTACCCTATTAAGAATCTAGTGATGTAAGATTTTACAGTAATGTATTTTGTTTTCTAGCAGGAAAAAGATAAGCATCGTGTTACTAAAAATTCTTATAGCCTTTGATGTTTCTACGTTGATGTGGGTTGATATCTCCGTGGATTACGTCATAAGGTGACCCCAATATCAGTGAGGTTGTGATTAATTCATGGTTTTTAATGATAAGTTGACGAATATGGCCCACATCTTAGGTACATGGAGTTATGAACATTGAATTCTTTTACAAAGATCCTTTTTGATGAGTTGTTGCAGATTCATGGAGATATGTGGACCATATTATTTGACCATGATATAATATGTACATCATGATCCAGGAGGGGATTTATTTATTTTCTTTTTCAAAAATTAAAACATTAACATATATCTCAGCCCATATTAAGATGGGATAATATATCCAAGTATTTAAAAATTGGTGTATATATCGTTGGAATGAATCATAGACATATATGGATTCTTAGAACAAGACTTGAAAGTTTTTTCAAAATATAAAAACATAACTCATTTAGAGAAATGACCCTTTTTGATAATTTCTATGTTTGAATATATCATTATTTTGGATGTTGGACAATGGTTGTGGAGTCACTAGATCATGATCATTATTTGTTGTAAGGAACAAAAATAACTTTTCATTTTGTTCAAGAGAGGTTGGATGAATCACCAGGTCAAATGAAGTCTTATTCTTATATTAATTGGATGGTATTGGAGTTTTAGGATGGGTACCACATGTTCTGGAAGGTTTCCCATAGATATTGTAAGTTGAGGTTAAATAAGGGATTTAGCATTCTATGATACTTTTTGAGCCCATTGAGTTGTTGGTGGTAATTTTTCGAGGTAGCATAATGGTTCTAATTTCAACCAATGTTTATGAGGATCCATAACATTATCCTTGAATTTTGGTTTATTCTGTATCATCATATTGACTCACATTACATTGATTGTGTAATGATAGATACCAAGGATTATGTGATGTTCATTAAAAACTAAGTAGAGATATATTTTCATCTAGATCACATGATTCGAGGATTAACTATCCCTATTTTCCCTGTGTTATGGAGACAAGGAGGCCTAGAGGATATTATATAGGAACAAAATATGAAGATGATTTCCCAGAACAAATATTATTTTTAGTTATACCATACTAAATATATATTGATTTTTGATGTTTAGGTATCTTTTATTATTAGGTGTTTTGTTTCCCTGGATGTGTGATATTTAATATAAACTGGAATGATATGAATATGGGGGTAAATTATTAAAATTCCAGACAAATTATAATACAATGTGATTTAACACATACTAGTGAGTCACTACATCCTATAGTTTTCATAATCATGACATGGATTATTGAAATCCCTTATTTGTGTGTTTAGGGAGGTTTTGAATATTTTTGGAAGAAATAAATGATGTTTTATGATGTTAAATGTGGGTTTTGTTAAATAATTCAATGAAGGAGTGTGATAATGGTATTGATTTATGGTTCTTGATATGGATTGAGGATTGTGGTGTGTTGTGAATTTAGATGCAGTAGCTAAAGTGGGTATTTCATAGGTTGGTTGGTGTTTTGAACAAAACCCATAGTATGTGCTTGTGTGTCGATATATCTATATATTTTTATATTCCCTAGGAATTCTATATACACCTCACCCACGATGAAAAATATGTGCTGAGACATATATTTTTATATAGATGTTATCTTCCATAATATCTCGGTGATGAGGAGGGATGATTGGCTATCCTCTCTCTTGTGTTCTCACTTCCTTGCATGTAGATACATTGATGTTGTGAGGTATGGATGTCTTTTGGAAAACTAGGTGATGTTTTATGTTTTTTAGGTGAGTTTTTATATGCACATGTTGTGGGATATTTGATGAAATTTTTTCATTTATTATCTAAAATGAAGGTGTTGTGGGGTGGTGGACTAATTGTTTTTTGGAGAGATATTATATGTTAGTGTTGTGGGATGATTTTAGTAGGGGTAATACCTCAAATTAGGAGCAAAAGAGGTCTATGTCGTGTATGTTCATAATTCCCTAATACAATTGTTAGGGTTGTGATTGGATATCCCAAATGTGTGTTTACTTGATTAGATCTAATGGTGACATTTGTAAATGATATATGTAATTCAGATGAGGTGGGAGTAAAAATACATAATAAATTTGTGTGTGAGAGCATCAAATTGATGGAAAAGTGTTTCGGGGTACACTATATCGATATTCATTTTTAAAGTTATTATATTGTCCTTTCTTTGTTTGTTGAGCATGCCATGGTGAGGTTGGGAAGGATAGTAGAACACTTTAGGTGATTTTAGTCAAGATATTTTCTCCCTGGTGAATTTGCATCCTTCATTCAGATGTGAACAAGAGATGTTGGTCCCAAATTAGTATACATTTACAAACACCCTACTTATCTAAATTGATTTTCATTTATTTAAGAGGATTACATAGATTTTTATGGATAGTAAAAAATCATATCATTTTTTGTATAGTGGAAATTTCTCTTCTTTATATTTTCATTAGGTTATTTACTTTTAGAGACATTTATATGTATTAGTTTTATTTACTAATATATTTTTGGATGGTTTTGATTCTTTTTAAATATTATGTCTTGAAGTTTCTTGTGAATATTTTATCTTATCTACAAATCCTATATAATTTATAGGGTAAGTACTCATATTTATTAATATTTTTATACAACTTGTTCTAGTTGCTAACCCAGGGCCCACTGAATGTGGGACTTGGGTTCCATTATCTCTCTCCAGTCTTTGTAGTATCTTTGGTATGAATGGTATTTTACAATTTCCATATCAAACAAGTTATATAACAATTAATTACATCCCCAATTAATTGATGAAAATAAAATTTATCGTTACACCTAAAAATGATAATTATATAATTATTATTATAGTATATATGTTGAAACTATTACACATTTGATGACTTACATCTTCTAAATATGTTTTTGATTATTAAACAATCATCCTCAATTTTTATACAGTTAATATTTCTAATTACATAATTAAATATATCATGTTACTAATTTACATAAAATAGTATAATGATATTATAATCACTATTAAATGATTTAATTATAAAGGTAAATGATTAATATATTTATATTACACATGAGTTAATGCACATACATTTTTTGTCAGAGAAGTGGGAAGGGATAATCATTAAAAAATTATTCATTTTTATGAACACAATATTTCTAAATTTCTCTAATATCATAATTTTCTATAAAAATAATACACATAATATAATTTATTAACTAATTGTTTTTAAAAAAATATTTTCTATTGTAATTAACTTTATTTAAGGAAGTGAAAAAGTTGGAAATATTTCTTCCATCATCTAAATGTGACACTATATATGGAAGTTAGAAAAAAAAATGTTTTCTAACACATATGACATGAATTTATTTTGTAGAGTTCATATAAATATTTCATTTAGAATCATCATCTATATGATAACATTTTTATATTCAAATAAAATATTTTTCCCAATGTTTTGAACTTATCTATTATATATTATAATGAGAATATATTTTTTATGTGATGACTGAATATGATATTGAATATGGATTCAATATAATATTATTGGTATTTTAATGAAGGAAAATAATTATTATACTTTAAATATATATTTTATAATAATTGGAATTTGTTCATGGTGATTTGTGATCCATGTTTTACTATCTAATTCATTGTGTTATTATTATAACATATGAGAAACTATATTGGAATTAAATAATTATTTTCTTCCATTTTTAAGATTTCATTTATAGATGATAATAAGAGTGTTGATATATGGAGATCCAAGGCACCTATATGATAATTGTTTTCTTGAAAATGAGTTTTTGTGAAAATAAAATTTCAATGTTCATGACACTGAGCTTATGGTTAAAAGAATTTCTATTCCCTTATTAAGATTTAAAAAAAATCAATAAAATTATTTCATGAGTACCCATTTTTTTTAAAAACATCAAGTTTTTTCCATTAATATAACTTTTAAATGATTCATTAAAATAATTATGAAATCATTCTTTTTTTAATGAGTATAAAAATGAATATTAATTTTCATTGTTCATTATGATAATGTTAATTTATCTAACATGATCTATTGGTTTGAAGTGGGATAATGATATTATCTTCCTTAATGTACTTGTAACATACTAAAAATTAATATTTCATCATTTATTTTAAAATGATATATCATAGGGATTATGTTTGAGAAGATATAGTAATAATTCAAGATATCCAGATATGAAAGTTACCTTAACTTGAGGATGTATATATATACTAATAAAATTTTTATTTGTAAAATACCTTAGTTAAAGTCAAGTTTATTTTTTATAGGAGTCTATAATAATTATATAAATCATTAAACATTAATTATCATTAATAATATTATTATTTAACATTATTATTTTCTAGATGTATGTTATGGATGGTTAAAATTAAGTCCCGTCTATCATTATAAAATATAAGATTTTATATAATGTTATTTTCCACTAGATCCTATAGTGTAGGTTCATCATTGTTATACTTTTGAACATTGTGACATTGAAATAGTGGTAATTTATTCATTTAAATGCATTACTCATTATGAACCATTGTTTCATTTTGGGAATTTTTTCATATAGTACGATGTGTCACTATAAATGAATCATTTACCACCTAATATTTCATAAATAAAATTATGTATTTCAAAAAAATAATAAAAATGATATATGTGAAAAAAACAGCATTAATTCATATAGAAATAATGTAAAAATTATAGTATAAAGAAAAATGTAGAAACTCTTAAATTTTCATTACATTTGGAACAATAAACCATTATGCTTCTAAATTAAACATATACACATCAAAAAATATACCTCTTCATAATGAAATACATCAAATAACATTAGATCGGATAATAAGTACATGAATTAAGGATGAGGATCATAGAAAATAAGGACAATATTTCTTTAAAAATATACTTTAATAATTAAATATTCATAAAAATTATTGATGTGATTAAATAAAAATCTATATCCTCAAAATCCTTTTAAATTTATTAAATATAAATTATATGAAATAATATTTATAACTTTGTTTCACTTTTTTTAAAAATATATCAAATATAAAACGTATAAGTTAGTTCCAAAGGTTTTTCCTACCTCGATATCACCCAATTTTACTACCATTAAACAAAAAAAATAAAAATAATTTGGAAACATATATTGAAAACTCTGATAATCAATAGCATTATCAGGACCACTTAAAATTATAAACCATTATTAAGTAGTATATCTTCATAGAAAAATAATTTTTTATTTCCCTTATGAAATTCACTAAAAAACATTTTCACACATGAATAAAAGGATATTCCATTTTCACAAAAAAATCATTGAAAAGTACCAATAATTTTATATAAATTTGATGATAGATACACCAAAATGAAAAAAATAGGTATTTTTTCAAAATAAATTAAAAGAATTAATGAAACACTCAATTTGAATAATGGATACATTATAAGTTAAATGAAAAATATATATATAATATAAATAATTTTTTTCGATATGTTAGAAAAATCAATAATACTGATATTCATAATATTAAAAATTAATATTTTTAATTTCATTTAGTGAATAAAAAAATTATTAAAATATAAAATTAAACAAAATTTTATGTAGAAATTATATATTTCAATTATTATTTTTTTAAAATTTATATAAATTAAATATAGTCACATAGAATTTTAAAAAACAACTTTTTAAATGAAAAATACCTTACCTTATATCCTTTCCCACTGTATATATAATCTAAATAGATATTAATGAAGATAAATTAGTTATTTACATCATAATAAACTCGTTTCATATTTATTAATTTACAATTTTCAATAAATTTATTTTACTATAATGATTTATTTAGTTAAAAAATATTTATGTTCAAATTGGCTGTTTTAGTGTTGTTTGGTTTTTAAACATAATAGAAAACTAGTCCATTAAACATGGTAAAATAGTTATTTTTCAAATATTCACCAGAATCATGAAAATTTTATAATTATTGATTTTATACAGAAAATATAATTTTATTGGATTTTAGGAATGGTGGTCCTACAAAACGAAGCACGTAATTTCATAGATCTGATAGTCCGTTCATATGCATGAATGGTTATTCCATATTTTATAGATGGGAATAAAAAATAGATAATATTTTACTATTATTATTATTGAATTTATATTTGGTTATAAATTTCATTTATACTCACCTCAATAATTATATTGACCATGCATATTAGTTGTTAATGAAATATGAAAACACATTGTTTTATGTGTTATGTAGTCTGCCAGTATGTTTGAGGAATTTTTTCATAAAAATTTTGATTTAAAAATAGGAAAACATTATAAAATGGAAACAATAAAATTATATTATATGTAATATAATAATTTTATTATATCATCATAGGTATATATTATTTAAAAAATATATAGGAATTGAACAAATAAGATCACACAATTGATAAATCTACCACATATTTGGAAATTATAATTTTTCATAGACCATAATTCTTCTAGGATTGTTGATTTGGGGATTGAAGGTCTCCTTGAATATGGAAATGATTTTTGGGTACGTATTTATTTACTATTTGTTTGAGATAATTTCTCAATGAATGAGAATAAGAGTGGATATGTGGTCCCTCTTTAAAAGTGATGGTAGGGAAACTCTTATAAATATTCCGAACATTTATATATTATAAATGATTTAATTTAGGGAATTTAGAATATAATAAATTTATTTTAGTAAATAATTTTTAAATTTTTTAAATACAATCAACCAATAATATATACGATGATATTTTGGGACCATATAGTAATGTTTTACAATAATTAGTATATCTTAGGCAATTATGGTGAGATAATACATTACAATGGTTACAATTTATATTGTTGAAATTTTAAATTGAATATATTACTAAATAAAATCCTAGTAATTAAATATATAAAATCCTTTTTTCTTGATTCAATCTATATATTTTTTATATATGACATTTAATATAATATATATAAATACAATGAAAAACGTGTTTTTGTGAATTCATGTTTGTTAGCCTAAAATTTATTTTATACCAAAATAATGAATAATTTTGAAACCTATTGATATAATTTTATATTTTTTGTTACAAGGTAAATAATTTTACTTTATATAAAGATAAATATAATTACTCTTTAAAAAAATGATATAAAAACACAATTTCTAAAAAAATCTATATTTTTAATCTATCGTTGGAAAAAGAAACCACATCCAAAAAGTATAAAAAAATTTCCATTCCATTATATAGTTATTCTAATTTGAAAAATTATGTACATTTTTTAAAAATATTGTCATAAATTTTTTAAAATAATCATTTAAATAAAAATATTTATTTTAATAATAATTTTTTTTGATAGATTTTTCTATTTATATTTGAAAGGAAAAGTTGGTTAAAATATTTATAGTGAATATGTCCCGTGAAACTATAATAATAAATAATAATATTAAAAAAATTATATTTACTTTTAAAATTATATGTATTTTCTTAACAAAATATACATGAATAGTCTCCCAAATCATTTTAATTGTTATTTAGAATTTATCTGCATTTTCTTTCAATAATGATTGGGATCCTCCACACGTACAAAATGAAATGTGTCTTCCACCAGAAATAGATTACCCTATATAGTGCAGTAACAATTATTTCACCAAATTAAAAAATTAATCTTCTGAAGTGTTCCACATGAATGAACACTAGGACAGAGTTATAAATGGAATACCGTTGAAAAACACTTCTTCTCTAAAAAACATTATAAACCATCTCGATAGAAAATGGAACTATATTTATGAAATATTAAAAATACTCCTTTATCATTAAACGAATTTACTAATGATTGATATATTCAAAAAAAAATAAATCAATATTTATTTATGGATTTTCCATTAACTGAATATATCCTAGGAAATTCAAAAATAAAAATATCTTATAACACGGTTTTAATGATGGTCACCCTCCATTCAGGACAGAAGCCTTCATACAAATAAATGATGACCATTATATAATATATTAAATGGTATTATATGATATAATGGTATTATCAACATTCCTATGACACTCTGTGGCCTCATGATGACCTTGATTACAATAGAAAATTTGGAGTTATTATGAAGTATTCGTGTCTACCAATTCTGCACTAGTATTTGTATAGTGGATATCATGAAATAAAATATATAAACACTAAGTGATATCAATCAATTAATTAATCCACGATACATATATCTCACTTTCCCATAGCTTGTTTCGATAATTATAAAACTTTATATATAAGAAAAATCAATCATTTCTCAAAAGATCATGTTTTCATAAAAAGAAAACAAATATCAATTAAAAAGGGAAATTGATTTTATAATATTTTTTAAATAAATCATGAAATTTGTTTTATAAAAAATGATATCTTTGTTTAAAACCATTAAAAAATAATGAAATATTGTTTTTAATCCTTTCTACAGGAATTTAAAATGATTTTAAAACAATACATTGTTTTAAAAAACATATTTATTAAATAGAAAATATTGAATATTTTTCCTATAATTTTTTGTAGCACATATATGGATATGTATGTAAAACATAATAAATTATTCAATAATGAAAAATAATTGGTATATATCTATATAATATGAAAAATCCAATATAACCCATTTAGATTTTACCAAACAAAATAAATTTATATCCTTATGAAATTTTGAATTAAATTTGTTGAAAAAAATGTAACAGTATTAGTGATTCCATGATGATTATAAAAAAATAGAATATCTTACACCAAATGTGAAACTGCTACTAGAGGCCATGATAAAGCCATTAACATAGGATGATAATAGTTCACTATAATAATATAAATATTTATTATCCATCATTTCTACTCTTATTATCACAAAAATCCTTTTAAACCCCTTTAATATCCCATACAATACATATTTATTTTCAAATAACATCATTCTAGATATTATTATTTTACATTTTATTGAATAATTCTAAATATTCATGTCATAGAAATTAAAATAATGTTTTTAATAAAATCAATGAACTAATAAGATGAATCAAGGTTATTTTTCAACTACATATAGGATTTAATATCCATATATCTAATATATAGTTTCTATCCATGTGAAATAGATTTCATTGCTACTTTTTTTCTAGAGATTACGTTTTTTACCCATTAACATCCAACCCATTCCATCCCATAAGAAGTATCAGAGGACAGTCTTGCTACCCTTTAACTTGTCAAAAATTCAAATGAATCTGGATATATACAATGGGAATGATTTTTTCCTAGGAAATATGATTTAATATAGAGTGAATTTACTTAAAAAAGTTAGTATTGTTTGTACATACAATTTGAATCAATGCGTAAACATATAAAAAAATTTTAAATAAAAATCATATTTAATGAATCGTGACTAGGGAAAATAATGAACTAATGATAAATGTTAAAAAACTGAAATAATATTTTATAATAAAAAGTATATTTACAAATATAAAATTATATTTATCTTCTAGTAAAACAATATATAATACTAAAAAACCCCAATTATCTCATCAGGTTAAAAGTTCATCCACCACTATCGATAAAAAACACTCCATTATAATCATAGAAATAATAACCGTAATTGATAAATATACCACTAACAGAAAACAAAATATGATATCTATTCTAAAAACATGTAATGAAATAGGTTGGTTATGAACATAAATATACTTGTGTGGTTTTATAAATAGTACTTTAATATTCATTAAAATTCATTAAATAGATGCTACATTGTAATAAAGTAACTAAAATATGGTTTTAAAATAATATGTTATACAGAAATATAATCACTAACTATTTTTTTTTATAAAAACACAAATATATTCAAAATAAATAAGTTGTAACATTCACCAGAAAATTCATTTTAAATAAGGTTTTGATATCAAGTTTCTATTTACACTTTCGAAAACTACACTGTAATTAATGTAGAAAAACTAAAATATGTATCAAATAAAATAATGTATTTGTTCAATTAGATATATAATTTAAATAATTAGAAAATATCCACACATAATGATAAAAATATTTTTAGATCCAGAAATTTATTACACAAAAATAAATATAAATTATAATCCTAGGAGACAACTAAGCATGGATAATATGCAATAATGGAATAGTTAAAATTAAAATAAAACATTACTAAAAATATAAAAATTGAAAATTTGTTTCAAAAACAAAATAAAGGATGGTTCCAAATATTCTCGAGAAGCATTCTTATAAATACCTAGATAATACCATCCACCAAACTATCAATGATGTACACATTCTAAAATGACACGAAAAATTTTAACCAAAACTCTATAATTGAAATCTACATAGTGAAGGTGTATCATATTCTATAGAAGAAAATATAAATCATCCGGATTAATAGAATAGTCTCTCAAAATATCACTATGTTATGTAGAGACATAATCACTAATTTTTTTTAAAAAAAATATCTCTATTTATTCTAAATAAAATACAACATTCACCAAACAATTCTGTTAAAAAATGTTTTGAGATCACAATTCTACATACAATTTAGAAAAAAACAATACAAGGAATGTAGAAAAACTTAAATACTTATCCGAAAATTAATCATTTTGTCAATTAGATATAGAATTTAAATTATTTAAATAATATTCATACATAAATAAAAAATCATTGCTGCTTTAGAAATGAATAACTAAAAAATATATATATATATTATAATCTTATAAGAAATTAAATTTAGAGAATATGAAACATTTGAATAATTAAAATGAAAATAAAACATAACTAAAAAATTATACAAAAAACAGAAAATTTGTAATGTAAACTAAATCAACGATGATTATTAATAATCTTGAGAAATATTTTTATAAATATTCATATAGTACCATGGAAAAATATTTTAGTGATGTTCATACTCTACAATGAAAAAAAATAATAACCAAACATTAATAATTGAAATCATCATATTCAGGGTGTACAATATACTATTCATGATAACTCAAACCCTCATGATTAGTATACTAGTCTCTAAATATCTCACTATGATGTCTGTTATGTTGCTAATGTTGACAATACGTGGTGGGAAAATATTTATATTTTATCAATAAAAAAATAAACACAAAAAAATCAAATTTAATGAAACAATTACTATACACGTTATTACTAATATCCAAATATTATGAAACCTAACATCATTATAATTTAAATAAATTCTATTTTTAGTGTATAATATTTCATAATTGGGAATCAATTAGCGTAGTAGATGAATTTTCAAAACCATATTCCAATGGTTTTAACTTTGCCTTTGGTTTTTATGTATTATTGATGTTTCTGAAATTTAATCTATTAAAATTTCAAATAATTTTTTATTAAATAGTTTCTATAAAATATTTAAAAATTTCTATTAAATTATAATTTACAAAACTAATTTAAAACAAACATTTTAATCCTTTGTATTTCTATAAACCATTATTGAATTCTAAAGATATATATTCAATTTTAGGATTTCACATAATGGAATAGTTATATTAAGAAATCATCATAGAAATACATATGTAAATTGAAAAATCATATATGGGGGATTGATAAAAACCCAAATAATGAAAAATCAGAAAAATCAATGTCAAACAATAACCAAATAAATATTCAAATCAAACATAGTACACATAAGTATGTTATCTATTAATATTATAATACATAATTACATTAATATTTTTTTATGAATGTCCAATTATAAACCATAAAAACACATTTCATCTTAATTCATTCTTTAAAATCCAACAATAATAATAGTTTGTGTAATTTTTTTAAAATTACACATTAATCCTATATAATTCGGATAATTAGTTATTGAATTTTAATATCAATATTGGTTCTATAAATTCTTGCTTATGTAAACCAATATGATTCCTTTTTTGAAATAAAAAGAAACCTAATATAGAAACATTCTCTAAGAATCATTAAATTTGAACAAAACCCTCAAATACGGACAATGTAACACTAATGAAACACTATATACAACCTAATGAAAATAAAACCCATAATATATATATATAAACCGTAATATATAAATCATACAGTATAGTTATTTCGGGATGAGATGATGAGTCAAACAAATGAAGGGATAAAATATCAATACAATCATGAAATCTATTCATATCACAGTGGAGGTTTCCAAATATCTGAGCAGATTCCTAGGGGGAGACAAAAATTTCTACCATTTACTACTTAACATTAATGGTTTGGAGGTATGACATTATATTGTGTTTAACATGATTGAAAAAAAATATTCTATTTATTAAAAATTAGTAACATAGAAGATGAATATTTTATAAATCATGAACACACAATATTCTCTAAACCGGAACTATATGGAATCAATACACAAATTGTTTTCATAGTTTTCCAAACCATTACCCAACTATGTGGATAGAATATGAACAACCAAGGTGGCTACATGGTTTTGAAACATAGTTTGACAATTCTTGTTTAGACAAATAATACACCACTTTAATGTTTTATTATTCATTCACATGAATTTCTCACAGTTTTCACTTCTATGTGAAAACCATGGAATCACCACTAAAACCCCACTTCTTTTTGAATGGAATGAATTTTATATAATTATATACGATATTTATGAAAAAGTATCAATAAATAATATAATATATACAAATATACTTCGGTGGGATATGTGTCAACCCTTTCACATTCTTGGAATGCATAAGTATCCAATGAAATCATATGTGAGTTCTATTCAACAGTTAAATTTTAAAATAACATTTATTAGATTAAATTATATTTATAAAATATATAATTCTTTCTAATATGGAAATAATATATAGAATAACCATTATTACGTCAGATAAAATAATATGAAGTCTCACTGTATATTCATGGGATGGAATAAATTTTTAATGGAATTTTCAATACATAAACAAAAATCAATTTCTACCATTGTCATTTTCACCATATTGATGTTCTGATATCTATATACAAACATTTAATGTTTTTATGAAGTATCTAAAAAATATATTAAATATAAATCAATGTCACATATAGAAAAATAAATTCAATTATGTGATTATGAAACTGATCATTTTATCATTTTCATCATATACCCATTTATCATCCCTATTTCTCATACATTAATTATATTAAAAAAATGAATTTAGTGGAAATGAAAATAGTTGAAACAGATAATTTTGGAACCATATGGAAATATATTACTAGATAAATAGATTAATGGTTATGGAATTTATCATTTTTAATATTTATTAATTAATTTTCTATTTTTATATTCTTTAATAATAATAAAAATCATCGAGAAATGATTGATTATGTTATATGTCATTAAATGAGAATTGGTGAAACCCATTGTACACTTGTTTCTCTATTACACATTGTGACCATATTTTATTCATGTAAATAAACACTAAGAACACAACATCAGTCACTATAGATCTTATTCCTTTTTTCCCACATTCTCCAACGTAGTGATTGCATCACTAAATATTCAACACATATGTGTGGTAGTTCAGGTGTGGTAGAATGATAAAATTGGTCACAATAGGATAATAAATCCTAAGGAGAACCATATTATAGAGGCCAAAACCATTCCAAATCACTGTAAATGTGAATCTATCCCCGTATATTAATTCTAATTGGTTTAGAAGTATTTAAACTGAGAGAGAGAAAACCTAAAACTCCAAACATTGAATAGTGATACAAGGATATATTGATGTTATTATCAATTGTATGAAATTCACCCACGAAAGTTGAAATTAATAATGAATGTCGTCAATATAATTAATCATAGAAACTTCCTATGTCAATGGGGAAATTTTTACCTATTTGATATTAAATGATATACCCTTAATTGGTTATTTGGAAAAAATCTATCCATTTCATTGAATTAGTGGTCAACACTATTATATCAATTATTATAAAAAAGGTATTCAAACCATTAAATTTAGGGACAATGAGATATTTAAAGATGATGTAAGGCATGTTAATTCGTGGGAATTTTTACTTATTCTTTTGTTGACCAAATTATTAATTCTTACAACTTGAAAAAGTCCAACTACAATGGATATTATATTCTTTAATTATTATCAATACCATATATATGTCCAAAACATTAAACTACATGAGTTCAATGTGGATTTTCAGATGTTGATTATGAAATCAAACAAAATAGAGGGAATCCATGTGATTTTACATCTACATGTAAAAATGGACCCAATATTTTAGATTATTTACTAGTCAAGGTGGATATCCTAATAAAATGGAAAACAAAACAAAATATATAGTTACATTCAATTTAGTAGATAAAGTTATATGTGAGTGTTTATATTATTCTAGATTATGTGGACTTAACACATTAAATCCCTCTAATACCAAAATTAATAGATGATATAGTTTGAATCCATGTGTTATAGAATATAAGGATAATGGAGATCCACCATATAGTATAACCAATATCATTTATAGAGGTCCTCCCCACAATTCCATCATCACTAAATAATAACTATGTCCAACCAATGTGAACTAATACCTTGAAGGTAATTTATTCATGTTGGCATCATTATAGTGGTCATAAGGGTCCCCCCTAATATTCCTAAGAAGAGACTGGATAATTATAATTTTTTATGATTTATGTTTATTATCATTGGTTCCTTGTTTTTTTATATCTGTGGTGGATAATGAAAACATCCAAAAGATCATCAACATGGATTTGTGGATAACAAAATGAATTCCAATATTCAACACATATCCCTTTCATCTAATTTTTAACAATATATGTTATTATAAAAAAAACAAAAAATCATTATAGGAAATCCAAAACACTTAAAAAATACTTTCATATTGGTACATTCTCTTGACAGTAGAAATATATCTAGAAGATTCAATAATAATAACATTAACTTTTTAATATTTTAATATAGTCATTCCATGATTACAATAAATACTCACCCTTCCACTATAAAATTTAAATGTGGACGAGTTTGAAAATTACAAAAGATAAAATACTTTTCATTGAAAAATCAGTGATAATTGACCCATGAGGTTAAAAAAATAGTATTTTGTATAATAAATATTCATTTAATATATGTTATTAGACCTGTAAGGTTGGAAAAATCCGTGTTTTGTATTTTCCCCAGACCATACAATGATATTCAATTCCTGACATATATATGACTTATCACATATAACACCATTATTATAATTTATAGAAAAAATATTTAATTTTTATCTATATTATTGAATTATATGTTTCGTATATAATGAACACATAAACACACACATTGATAAATTTAAATATGTCAATCTCAATTCTCTTTTTCCCCATTAAATACCGTAGTATGTTACAAAATACAATGTACTCTAACTTAATTAAAAACATTTCATCATTGAAATCAAAACAATAAGTAAATAATCTTTTTTTTGAATGAAATTTGGTGGTAAAAATATCTCCATGCACATTACTCCTATGTTCAATCATTAAAAATTTCATGGGAACTGGTTCAACATACCATCTCAAATTTTCCTTTCAATACTAATGATATATATATATATATAATGGTATTCCATCAATGTTAACAATATTAAACTAGGATAATGGTACCATATCAATTTGATAATTTTTAAAAACTTCATTTAAGATCTTTTTTTTTATAAAAATTGTGGGTGATTAAATTAAATTCCAAAGTAATTTGTAGGATATCATTTCATGTCGTTAGATATATTATTATTATTATTATATGTAATACCATATGAGTGTGAAGTAAGTGGAATCTCTAATAAGTCCTTTACAAGGGTGAATATTGATGAATACCATTATTGGAATTCAATATTGAAAATATATACATAGATAATAATTATATAGGACCATTATTCATCTAGTGTGCGTGGAGATGTGAATTTAATCCCAACTAATTTTTTGAGCCACAAAAATAATAGCTCTATAAAAGAAAAAAAAATAATAAAATATAATGGGAGACTAAAAAATTGAATGTCACGTATGATTAATTAATAAAAATAAGGAAATAGTCTAGTTACCTATTTCGAAGACATAGAATCATTCGGGGAAACCCTTAATATGAGAGGTTTGGTAGGGCCAGATGGTTCAATGTGTGGTGTGTGTCTTTTGAAAAATCATTAAAATCATACCATTTTAATTGTTATTGTAAACTATACATTATTCCCTCATCATTAACTGGTTATGTTCCTACATTCCAAAGGTAGGTGTTCAGCTAGGATTTCAAACCCATTAACACATTGAGAATCGCATTGCTTGAGAAGATGGGAGGTTAGGCTCATCACCCCCTTATGGGGAAATTATTTCCTTCTTCGTGACACTCTTATAGTTTTATGATATGATATCAGATATCTTCCAAATACCAATATAGTACTAGTTACACAAAAATGATTATAGGTTATTTATCCTTTTATAAAAAATAATCATAATATCAAAAATGGTCACCAGAAAGGGAATATAAATATTGAATTGATTTGTATGTATATTAGTTTCTTCATCAATTCATTTAAAGATGGGGAGCCAAAATATATTATAACGTTTTATAACAAGATTCTTCAAAATGTACTATATAATAGGGATTATATATGAAATTTTGAGTATTACATTGATCCATTATGAGTAATCCTACATATCTTGGTTATTAAAGGAATAAAACCCAGGTAGTTCATCAAACATGTATAGTTTTCCATTATATAGAGATAACATGTCTCTGGGAACTGAGGTAATAAATTATTGACCTCAAGTCACACAAAGATGCTCTATTTATCTTGGTTACGGTATGAATTAGTGTTATCATGCTTTGATCATTCCCATGGGACTGGCCCCAAGGTAGGAACCAGTAGTTTAGGGGTGTTCATATCAATCTACTCATCAGGGACTACATACTTGGATTACATGGGATGGTGGATATTACTGATGTTAATGAGGTGTTTATTTTGGCTCACTAATCCCATGTGAGATATGATCAGTTTGATAAATAGGGGATGATAAGTGTTCATCCTCACACATATGGTTATAGAGACTTATGTACTGGGACTATATCTCAGATATTTATAATACAGCTCAGGAATCTTGGGGGTATCCTACAAATATTTCTGTAGATGGAATCAAAGTCATCATGGTTAGTGGATTTTTCAGTCTGTTGAGGTATTAGGTACAATGATTATCTCGGGGGAATTATTGGTTCATAATGGATGAAATTTCAGAGAAATGGTTGGGCTTACACATATATGGATGCCAATATGTGTATGTGATCAAGCATTATAATGGCATCCAATGTATCCTATTTATTGAATGAATCAGATTCCCCATAGTTGTTTTGATTGGGCTTATACATTGTGGTTACCATTATGATCAGGAAATAGACGCTAATGTTTCCCATTCCTTTTCAGAGTTTTTAGTAAAAATTATATGATCATTACAACACCCTATGAGCACATGAGATATGATCATTTTGAGAAAAAAAAACGATGAGAAATAACCAATTTCAACACTCATAGATGTGGTGCATATGTTTGGGAACTGTCTTTAGAATGGTTAATATGGAGCTCATGCCTTAGAGATTCATCTATCACATCCGGGTTATTAATGGAATTAGAGTTCACAGAATTCATTGGATATGGCTTAAACTATTACATTTACCTTGTATTTAAGGAATATAATATTATGTATCTATTCAAGGGATATACACTGATGATGACCTATGGTTGGGGATTACATATTGAGGTGGGGCAATGTTATCAATCACACAGTTTCCCTTTAGTTAGGTATTAAACATTGAGGGTAAAAAAATATATCGTTCATACGGATTTCTTTTTTTCTATAGTACTTTCATACCTTTAAATAATTGATTGTTCACTTGAAATTCCACGGTTGTCTTCATGTCATGTCATAATACATTCTCCAGACATGTTAAAATGAAATCATGGGATATAGATTACATTTCAATGAAAAATCATGTATCCTGGATGGAATTTATAACGGTTGTCCCATTTTTAGTAAGACTTTTCGAAGAACAAATCATGACTCAGAGGGTTTTTCTCGAAAGCCATCCCATGACCTGGATTTATTATTTAAAGCGTGTTTCATGATCATGATAAAATTAAATGGATTAATCATGATATATAGATAAAAAATATTCTTTGTGTCATTATAATATGTGTGAAAATTTTTAGAGGGATTCACATGCCTTTGTTGACATGCTTAGAGGGCATCACAAAACATTGATGGTGTGTATGGAGAACATCATGTGATCAAGTTCACATGATGGAATACTATGTTGATACTCAACTAATAAAGAATTATTCTATTATATGTTTTAGGTTATATGTCATAAATGTAAAAAATGGATTTATTGGTGATCCTAGAGGGCATTGAATGACTACGGTGATAATGGGGGAGCATATGTAATTCTTTGAAAATTCCACAGGACGTCACATGATCCATATTTTCTTCACATTTGGTGTAATACAACCTACATGACATAACCTAGTTCCATCAAATGACTTGGGTGTTTCATGAAACACGCACGATGTTCATCATGTGTGTCAGTAATTTAATACTATCATTTATTTTTCTTAGTTTGTGAATATATATTGAAAATACCATAGATCCATTCAATTTAAGATTTTTTTATGTCTCACATGATCTACCATGTGTGTTGGATATCCTTTATGCGTCTTTTCCAAGATCCATCAAGTAATATTTGATGATCACATTAGGTGTTTTTGAATGTATCAAGACTACTCTAAAATTTCACAATACCTTTACCACATGAGCAACATGTCAGTCGTGTGATCCACTGGTCTATGATATCATCTCTAGCATAGGTGTGAGGTGTCGAGGATTCATCCATATACATAGAGTATATGTTCTTCATAGTATGTAATTATGATTTTATCTTGAAGGGGTAGGAAATTTATAGGCCCCACCACCATGATTGTTCACAAGTTTTCTTGGAGTTTATTCTGCTCATTCAAGAAGGATTTGGTGAAGGTCTTTATCACCACACATCTTCACAAGTCTCTTCTATGGGAATAAACATATTTTTAGTGACTATGTTTCCCTCTGACCCCCATCCAATTTATTGGATTACATCTAATTAATGGTGAATTTATTTATCTTTTGTTAATTCCAAGTGACCTCATTGTTTTTAAATATAAATGTCTGAGGATGTTTGTGATAACTAGGTGACTATTAAATAGGTATTAATGTGATTTTGGTTGACTTGTTTGGGACATTACAAAAGAAAATGATTGTTCTTCTGGGGGCCTTCGTAGGATCAGACATTATTTTCCAAGAGTCCCATGAGAACGTCTCGTAGACATCCTTAATGCATCACATGGGTTTTATGATCGAGTGAGGCTTCTACATCCTCCCTCTTTTATTTCGATTATTTTTATTTCTAAATTTAAATGTTCAGGCGTGATTACATGATTATTGGAAAATACATTTACTAAACAACATAGTGGTATGTGGCATTACCCCACAAATTACAATGGTGATTTACTATAAATTTATGGATAAATCCATCCATTTTCACTTAGAGAGCCAAAGGATGAGTGTTAGATCAAAAAACATAACTGATGCTCTTTTTGTGATGAAGATGAAATAACGATTGCCTTTTCTGCGATGTGGATAACATGTTGTTTTAGTCTCATGATGTCTTTTAGACCACCAGGGGCACTTCTCTTTACTTTTCCTACCACAAGAGACTTCGGTATCCTCCATTTTGATTTAAATTGACTTATCCATAAATGGATTAGGGTGATTTTGAGTTTGTTTGTATAATGATAAGTATAATTACCATTCCCATCAGTGATGTGTCTCCTGATATTTAAGAATTTAGAAGACCTCCAAATTCAATCATTCTCATCATATATTAGAATTAAATTTAAAATGGGATTTCTAGTACTCAATTATGAATAGTAATATTTCCTTTGTGATCTTTTCGGGCTAACACCACACAACCATAGGTTGTCTAAATAGCCTTTTCAAGAGCACAATGACATGTTGAAAGATGCTATTTGGTATCCTTTACATGTTATGTGCTGCACATGGTTATTTTTTTATTACATTTATATTTGTCACATGACCATGACTCCCTTCAGTGATCATGCGAGCCATAGATCTCGACCACATTATACATTATTTTATTTTTCATGGAAAATAATTCCTATATCTATATATTTCATCAATTGATAATTTTTTATGATCAATTGGAAGGCCCCAAAAAATGACCCCACCCCTCAAGAGTAACATATGTGGGGATAAGGTCTCCGATATGAGTAATGTAAATGAACTCTTGAGTATTTAGTGGTTTTGTGAACCAATATATTGGGAAACATTCTATCTAATAGGTGATTCTATGTATTGTTTGAAATTTTTGATACAAATGTGGAGGATAATCATTTCTATCAAAAGCTACCACTTCCCTATAACACTCTTACCTTTACTTCATAGATTTCATCCATTGAAAGAACATTATCAGAACCCTAATCATGAGTCTTGTTCATGAGACTTTTCCAAAAGTCCATTTCATATTATCTATTTTGAATGACCTATTTTTCTAAGGCACATTTTCAATTCGACTACAACCCATACTCTGATATTTTTATGAACTTCTTTCCGGAGCTCTAAGGCTGTATCATTCATCTTTTTTTTGATCCACTAGCTCGCACTTATGACTGACATATTATCCTGAAATTCATGTGACCATGTTCAGTTTACATGATCATGATTCTCAAAAGGGGTAATAAAATTGTTTGAAGACCTATGAGGTTATTCTACCAACATGAACTATAGGGTCCAACCGATTTATAAACTCCTTATGTGATTTACTAATACATTTTTGATTCATGTGATGTGCACGAAGATAATAATTAATGTATTTTCATGGAAAATATATTATTTCATATTTATGAAACATTCCAATCTCTCGTATTTAAATGGGTTTCAGTCTCAAAACACTTCACACATGCTTTTAAAGAAGGATAGAAATAAATTATAGATCGTTGTGACACTATAATGGAGGGCCTCGACCCTACATTCCATCAGGTCATTCAGTCATCTCATCCACATATGATATAGTAGAAGTTATTAAAATTCATGAACTATACCATTATCTAATTGTTTCCCATTTACTGTTTTTCTCTCACACATAATGTTTCCATTATTCCCCTTAAGTCATAATCAATACCCTGTTCTTGGATTCATAGGACCTAAATCACATTCTTTTAAACATCTCTAGGAGATACATTAATTTTATGGGGACTATGATGATTAGAATATACTAAAATTTATGGTTACATACATTGATGGTACTAAAAACATATACAATGAGGATCTTCATATGTATCGCTCAATAGTATTGACGTTTTCCCCGATCTGATGTTTTGGTTGATATCCTACTGGAAAATCCCATGAGGAAGTTTTTGTAAGCTAGAATGGTGATTTTACTTGTAGGTTCACTAATATATATATATATATGGTAAGGTTTTGAATAAAATATGAACATTTGAGGCCATATAGATATCAAATACATCTTTTTATTGAAATTATTTTCTGATAACATATCAACTCATTCTTTTGATCTCAGTTACAAACAATTTCAACCATACACACGGCATGGTTGGAACCAGTCATTGGGATGTAGAATTGATCTACGGTGAACATATACATGTTGGTAAGTATTATGAGTTCATTCCTCCATGTTCTTCTTTGGATGATTTGACAAAGTCACCTCCATTAACTCGAGAGCTGATTAAGATGGTCATGGATGCCCTTACAAAGGGGTTCTTCATGTAGAAAATATCCTTTTTATGAAATCTAATGTGTAATTCAGTAATAATAATGTCTCTAAGCCATTGGTGAAAAATCCAATGTTCAGGTTCATGAGGGATAATTGTAGCACACCGAGAACATGCTTTCCATTTGATGATCAAGGTAAATTTAGAGATTGTGTATTGTAAATTGTCCATGATGTTGAATGAATGATCTAAATGGATGTATTCCTTATGATATAAAAATTTGGATACATACATCCCATAAGATAAAATTTTAGAGATAAAGTTTCAACATTTAATATGTTTACTTCTTTGGAATGGGAGGAGAACCCTTGGATGGTTTCCCTGCAATTATCTAAATTCTATTGCCACCTACGCCATTTTATAAGGGAGAATCCCCTTACAAGATCATGTGAACCTTACATTTATTACTGTGTTATATATGATATCATATAGGGGGTTATGAATATATATTTATTTAGGATTCCATAATTCTCATTACATACAATACCTGCAATGTATTAACGTGGTAAGAAAAATTATATTGAATGATCAGGTTATAAGGTATTTTGTGATCCATTATTAAAAAATATCTATCGAAAAATATGGTCCAATGTCAATAGTGGATTTTTTTAAATAATGGTGACAATAGTCTCAAAGAATTAAATTTCATGATCAAACTTTGTGAGGGAGTTCATTCTACTCTCCTTTGTGGGGTCATAATTAACTATTGTTATGTTCCATGCATATTTATCCCCCAATTCTTAGGTATCCAATCAATTCTTCCAATATATTTTTATGTTATATTCAAAGAAAACATGATGGTAGCTCTCCAATTTTGTGTAATTTTTACTAGAGAATAATGTGTTGTAGATATTCAACATCCCCCTCATACTGAATCAATTGGCTTATCTCATGGTTATTTGATTTTTTGTATTCTCACATATCCTAGCAAAAAATTAACCAATTTGGTAAAAGAGGCTTACCAACCAATAGTTTCTGATCACAGTCCCATGCTGAGAAAGAAGCTAATTACCATAGGGATAAATTCCATAGAAGTACCTCGTAAGGTAGCCAAATGCGTACCATTTCTAAAAGAAGCTCCAACTGAAATGACTATAAGAAATGTATTGACATGGGGTGAGATTATTCAACTGTCATTATTCCTCCTTAAGTTTCAATAGTTTTTAGTTTGGAAGGTGTGTAGTTCATTGGCTAGTCATAGTTATTTATTGTGCTACTTATAGGATATTTTGATGGTTTTGGTTATATCACAACACCTTGTGTTGTCACATTTGAAGACAATCATGAGGAAGTCTGGGCCTTTCATCAATAAATTGATGCGGCTTTGGAAAGAATCAACGATCATTTATTTTTCTCTCCACTTGTCCACTAACTAATTTTTCTGTGAAAACATCTAATTTTATTGAATGAACAGGGAAATCGTATCACTGAGGAAACTGTATGTCCATTCATACAACTGTTTTTATGGTTTCATAGTGCCTTTAAAATTGAATAGACATCATTTCTATATGATGACGCAATGGGAGGATACTGAATCACTTTTGATGATCTCATGTACTGAATATACTCAACATGTTGTGGTCATGGGAGTGGAATTTAGTGGTGAAATGGAGCTGATAATGATGGGTCCCTAGTTCAACAAGATAAGAGAAGGACAAAAATTAAGAATATTAAGAAATAATTCTGGGTTCATCACCTTCTAGAAGGACTTCCATGTAATGGAATAATAATAAATTGATGAAATATGAATTATCATGTCATTATCCGATATTATTATCTAGTATGTGTTGAATTTCACTCTGCTATTATGTCAGACAATTGTAGTATCATTTTTTGATTATTTGAAAATTTTCATGTCCCCATCAGACTCACTTTGAAAAGATTTTTTCAACTATTATGGTTGTGGGAAATAATTCTGTTTATATGGGAGACCCTTCACTTCTAGTCCTAACCTGTTATAAAGTAGAGGTGGACACACTTACCATTTTATCAAGTATGTTTGATTCTATAGACATTTCAAGGATTTTAACATTCATTCAAGTTTAGGTGGATGTTGTTTAAGAGGATTATATAACTTGAATCAATTCTTATACTATGTTAGACTTATTGGACTTGAGTTTTCATAAACGATAATAGTTCTTCAAGACATGAAACTTTATTACCTATTTCATATATCATGATATTATAAATTACTCTCATAGTCCTCGTGAGTGGAAAATGAACCCCATATTTATAAAATTCACTGTTGGTTCCAGAAAGCAGCTCTTCAGATAAAGAAGTTGTTTCTCCTCCTAAGGAAGGGGTTTGTTAAATCGATGTAATTTGTGATTTGAACGAGAATGGTAGGTTTGTCACCTTGGTTATATACACTGCTCGTGGTTAGATATTGTATTATTGTTCTTATAATAGATATTCTCTTGTACCCCTTACCACGTGAGCTTCTCCCCAATGTTCTAAGTCTCTTTTTTTCTACTCCCATGGGGGTCCCTCAAATATGAACGTCCAATGTGTAGTCCTTATCTCTTCCTTCATCATCTTAGACTATGAGAACGACCCTATCTCTAATAGTATGTGCCTTAAAATATTTTCTCATTCAAATGAAAAACTAGGACACGGGCCCTGGGACTATATTAATTTATTAGTAAATGTGTAGAAAATGTGGATGTACTATTGACTGACTGAAAAATAATTTTTTTAGTAGCATAATCCCATTTTAATGTGTTAAGGGGAAAACAAACAGGACATCAATGACTTAAGGATATATAATTGTGACCTATCTACCCAAAAACCATCGACACCCATAACAATCCAACAGGAACAGCTCCTCCCCAGCATCAAGATCGTTACGTCCAACTTCAACCTGCTCATCAATGCTGGGCTAGTTGTCCCATGCAGAGTTGCATGGGCCTGGTACCGATGAAAAATGTCAAACCCTATCAAACATCCAAATTCAGATAGTAAGAGGCTGGTGAAAACTTTCTACTCTGAACCTCATCTGAATCAGCCCATTGAAGAAGGTAAAGATGTAAGACCCTTTAACGTAGACCACATGGCATGATGAACCACCACGAAAAACATTCACAAAGAGAAAGACAATCTTAAGAAAAAAAAATGCCACCAACGCAGATGCCAGAATCGTTGCCGAAAAACAACCCTGTTGCAACCACCCTTGAGGATACCAACAAAACATCACCCATAGAAGAGCCACCCAAAGAAGCCAGACACTGCAAGATACATGAGGCCAGGTCAATGCCACCTAGGGCTGGAATACCCAACATCCAATACAAAGGAATGTCACCGAAGAGGTAAATCATGCTGATCTGGACTAGATGTTCCACTCTGGGCATGAATACGGGAAGATCAGAGCCTGGATGGAACCTACAGCAGAGAAAAGAACAAGAAAACTCACAGGAACCAGGGGGCCCATAATGATCAAGACCAGGCCACCTCGGAAACGTCGACAACACAAAAAAAATCTCAAATCTTATTGTCCCCATCAGGACCACATGCATGGACCACAACCTACCATCAAAAGCACTCACCCCTACTAGAACAGGGATCAAAATACATGGATCTCAACATCGTTGCGGAAGACCGGAGCTCGACCATCCATTTCCACATAAGACCTGGATCCCACCGTGGAAGACCTGGATCCCGCCCCGGGCGACTGGAAACTGACCACCCTTCCTGAGCCCGATGGAGCCCGAACACAACGCCATGGAAGACACGCCCCACAATCCTGGAACACGACCATACTGCCCACCACGAAAGGAAGGAACACAGACTTCTATCGGAAGCCCTAATGTCCACCGCAGCAGACCAGAAAACCAACCTCCTTCCCAGAGTCGACGAGGAAGATGGAAGACCAGATCATGACCATTGAAGACCAAGACCTCAAATGCGAAACACTAAATCTGACCAGCATGCTGAAGCTAACGAGGAAGACAGGAACCCAAACGCAGAGGACTGAATCTCGACCGATGACCATCCATCGTAACGCCGCCAGACAGTCGAGCCCACTAATTTAAACCATGTCTCCACACTGAGATAGGCCACAATTTTGAGAACACTCCAAGAAAACGTTGGGGGAATGGTTGCACCCCAACCCGAGACAGAGGAAGAAAGCGACGATAAGGAAAATCCTGGAGCCTTTGCGCCCCTTATGGGATCATCCTGATGAAAATGAAATCATGGAGGGAGGGGAGGATATCATATTTATGAACCCCATTGGATGATTTGAAGCAATAATTGGGAGATACCCTATCCATGTTCCATGTCCTTGATTATGGAGTCTTTGAAAATTCTAATGCTCAATCCCATGCGAAGGAGGTAATTTTTGTGGGAGAACTGAAGATGGACCTCAAATTTACGATGAATGTTAAGAATAATTCTATCAATGTTGTAAATGAAGCTTCTTATCGAGCAGGGTATAATGATTCTCCACAAGCCACATTCAATGTTGAGAATATTGATACTAACCATCTCGAATATTAAATTAATCCCATTCAGAATAAAATCAACCATCTCCATGAAGAAGTAACCTAGTTCTAATATGCATATAATATATTGGGAGATAACATATTAGTGTAGCAATAACTCTACTATGTAGAAGAGAATTCCATAAAGGATTCAATCACAAAATTAGAGGACTTGTAACATTCCATGGAGGCGGAGACTAAATCTTCCCATCAACATTGCCAATTGGTGGATTCTATTAATTAAAGAGATGCAGATCATAAGGAATAAACCCATCATATTCTTTGTGGGAATCATAATGTTCGAATCATTCTTTTGTTCAAACATTCATTAGAGAGGATTCAGAATGTGTTGATTCCCCATTTTTCATTGTATCAATCAATATGTTTTCTAAAATTTATATATGTTTTACCCCTAGTTTCAGGTACATAACCCCTTTCCTTACGTTTTTTTAACTTGTTGTGTATAAAATAGAGAGTTTCCATTAAATAGGGAGTTTTCATAAAATAAAGAGTTTCCATAAAATATACAGTGTTGATAAAAATGGTAGTTTCCATAAAATAGAGAGTTTCCATAATATAAAGACTTTCCATTAAGATGTGTTGTTCCATAAAGTGGGATGTTTCCATAAAGAGGGGTGTTTCCATAATGTGGGTTGTTTCCATTTAGGGGTGTGTTTCCATAATGTGGGGTGTTTCCATAATGTTGGATGTATCCAGAAAAAACTATTTCCATAAAAAGAGTAATGGTGAAGTATGGGAGTGTGTGGTTGTTCTATGAGGTGTTTTGGGACCAAAAGGAAGGTCACATGATCCATACACGGTTGGCCTAAACCGTGTGTTCAAACCTTGCACAAAGGTCAAATCTGGATCCTATTTTCTAGGATCTTACTCATTTTTCCCTATATATTTCGTTTTGGAATAAAACACCCCTATATTGAGATTATTCTCCGTAGAAATCACTATAACCCTCCCCACACGATTTCACACCATCCCATATCCTTCCCTTGGTGATTTCGAGTCCGATTCTTGAGGTATGTCACCATTCTTTTCGAATTTGTCATGTTTTCCTATATATTCTTAGATCTACATCCCAAATCTCTATTATATCTAATATCTGAACCTATAGTGGGTAGATATACTTTTTTAGATGCTAAATAATTCAATGTAGAGTCATGATCTTGCTGGGATAAGAGAACATAGGATTTTCTTTGAGAATTGACCCGCTTTATTGTGTGTTCTTCTTTAGTTGTCAATGATCTATCAAAACCATCAAGGTAGGTGGCTTCTCTCTCAAATCCACTAGATAGAATTTATTTTAATAGATTAAAATTGTTTAATTGACTAGGAAATTCATGTTAAAATCTTCATTTGTGATGATTTATGGTTTTTTGTGAAATTTTGTGCTCTTGGGGACTAGTTGTGCAAAAGGGGGTTTAGCATCATGAATATAAAATGATGGTTTTAAATTATAAAATTTTTGGAATTGATAAATTGTTGATGAAAAATAGGGATTTTAATAGAAATGGGTTTCAATAATAATGTAGTTTTATTGAAATGGTTTTATATTGAAATTGATTGGCATTGAAATGGTTTTTACAGAAATGGTATTCAATAAAAATGTGTTTTTATAGAAATGGTTGTATTGGCATGATCTTTGGGAATATGTGGTCTGTTTTCATGTTTCATATATGAGTATTGGTTGAAATATTACCTTATTATCTGTGCCAAAGGATTAATGGATCATCAGAAATTTCATACACGGGGCATGGTTGAAATATGATCTTGTTCTTGATGAAAAAAGGGTTAACGACACATGGAACAGAATTACCTAGTGACAATGTGGTAGATCAACAAGAAACAACTCCTGAGTTTGGATCTATCATAACATAGGATGTATGGTTGGTTTCATGGGTTTGAGGAATGGTTGGGTATGCTGAAAATGGGATATTGTGAAATGGTTGTAAAGATTGATTATTTAATTTTTTTTTGAAAAATAACTTCCTATGAAAATTGGTGTCAATAAAACTTTTTTGCTTTTGGTAAAGAATGGTTTTTGAATCTTGTTTGTATTTAGTTATAAAATATTTTTGATAAGTTTTTTTATATAAACAATTTTATATAATTGTTGCTAACTCTTCTATCCTAGTGGCGTGAGTAGGAAAGTCATTGGGGAAATCCTATGGAGTTTTATACTCACCCATACCTTGGCACATTAGTGGTTTTGCAGATTAAACCTTCCAAGAAAATGGGTAAGGTAATTTTTCACAGATATTTATCACTTCATCATAATGTATGTGTTGTTCAATGATTTTGGAGCATGTAGCATGTGGAGAATTGAATCTTGAGGTCTTTAGACAGTTCAATGTGGTTTATCAGCTGTGTACCTTGATTAGTGGAAATTCTTCCACTGTTTCATACTTTAATGTGGTTATGAGATACATGAATTTTTTGAGTTATCTTCATTTTGTTCATGAATCATATAGTGGATGTTTGGTTATGGTTGGTAGGTTTAGTGGTTTATTTCTTAAAAAGTAAATCATCCCACATTCTTATTTGAAACGCTTCCGCATATATTTAAATCCTTGGGCATCTTGGGGATGTCACTTAAGGCCTAGTAATTACTCTTTGTACTCTCAATCCAATGAGAATTAGCAGGTTGTTACAAATGGAAATTACATGTTCGGTCCTCGCCTGACAAGTGGTCATCGATGTTCCTAGTTTTGGAGATGAAACCCATTCTTTTCTATTCCTTGGGTGGGAATCCTAAAAAGAAGTAGGATTGTTAGAACTATAAATGAATAACATAAAAGGAAATAAATAACTCTTTTATGCTGAACATCAAGTTACCATGTAGTTGGGTAAATAATTTTTTTCAGACACATCTAGAGTTTTGAAATCTCGTTGTCATGGTCTTAGCCAATGAAACCAGAATGACATGCATTTTTTATGAATTACATCCCATTAAGAGTTCATATATCATTTCATGGAATGATTCATGTTGTGAAAAAAATGTAAAATTTTGAAAACGAATGGAATTGTTATCTAAGTAAATGATTTTATAAAAGTTAATGCCTATCTTATTTTGAAAATGGGTTTCAAAAGGGTGTGATGTTTTTTCCTAAATGGTTGTACATGGGAAAAAGGTTGTTTTGGAAAACAATGTTGTGATAGTTTTTGTGATATAATTTGAAATGCTAAGAAAACAGTTTCTAGAGAGTTATATTAAGAGAGTTTGTTGTTAGGCTTAGAAAATTTCCCATGGTAAGTGTTGTCGAAACCAATCCAAAGAAGCTGCTGAGAATGTGGTTGCACATAAACCACGTGTGAACCAAGATCTGGTTCAGAGTATTTTCCACGATTTTCATGATGTGGACACAGGGAGCCGGAGGAATGATCCATGACATGTGGATCATACCATCCATTTCATGAAGTAGAATCCACCTAACTTCTGGGGTGATTCTGAAGTAGAGAAGGTGGAGGTGTGGTTATATAGGATGAATCGTGTCTTCAACTTCATCAACACATTAGTAGAGCTAAAGGTCAAATTGGAGACATATATGCTCTAGGATCTTCCATGTCAGTGGTGGGATTTCCCATTGTAGTGTAAATTGGATGATGGAAATAAATGGATAGATTTTGAGGAATTTTTCAACAAACAATTCAATCCTCACATGTTCAAGATCCAGAAAATGACAGACTTCTTCAGCTTGAAAAAAGAGAGTCTCTAAGCCCCAGAGAATACTGCTAAGTTCATGAATAGAGTACACTTTGCACCAGAAGTTGCGGAAGGTGCCTATTTGAAGGAACACATCTTTGAATTAGGGATATGACAGGAGATTCGACCAAATATATTAGTATTTTGTTTTATAGATTATATAGAGATGGTGACCAGAACTACTGTGGCTAAACATGATATTTCAGGATCTCTGGGAGGAGGCCTGATGATACCTACATGAAATTGTGGTAATTCAACCACTAGGAACATGTAGAAAAGGGATACCTATTTTTAAGGTGCAAGTGGAAATCATAACCAGATGGCTGGATCAATAAACCTTCCTCCATGACCCTAGAGCAAAGAAGGTTGTTTTCAATGTGGTTATCTTGACCACATAAATAAAAATCTAACGACACAACCCAGAGCATGTCATAATAGCAACAAGATGTATCATCTTTAGTGCTATTGTCGTATAACTCCATGGTTAGGTGATCGGGACACTTCTCAAGTGTCATAAGCATCATATTCTTTTACCGGACAAAGATAGAAGAATCAATCTCGTCAACACAGAAGAGATATCCTTGGTGATTGTAATAATACCGTGACTCTTCAACCAGGGCCACCTCAGCAAGGAAACATGGAGAACAATATAGTGATGAAACAATTGTATGGAGCAGAGAAGATGATTGTTGATGATTAGGCTGGACCATCTATAGTGAGAGTTATGATTCTTTTGAATTATTCCATTGTGAATGTGTTGTTTGATACTAGTGAATCACATTATTTCATTGCTTCTCGTGTTGTTGACTTTCTATGTTTTAAACTAGAAATAAAGCCTTCTGTTTTGAAACTGAAAGCTGATCTCATTGAAAGAGAATGTCAAGCCTTTGTTTGTAGAGAATGTGCTATAACTGTGGATGGAGCTGAGATAAAATTGGCCATCATGATGTTGGATGTGGATTTCTATGATGTAATCATGGGTATGGATTGGCTGACAACATTTATGGCTCAAATCAACTGTTATAGGAGAACAGATTATTCCATAACTGAGGACAGAATCGAGAATCTCTTTAAAGGAGAGAGGATTTTAATGAAGGGGGAAAAGAGATTGTTGACACCAATGGTGGGAATGATCTATTACCAATTGGAAGTATTGACATAGAAATCAATAGAAGAGATCAAGGAAAATAGTTTTCTAGCTATTGTCGATCAATTTCTATATGTCATTCCCAAGAACGTCCCCGAGTTAACACCTCTAATGGAAGTGGATTTTACGATTGATCTTCTTTTGGGGACCATTCATACTTCCCATAGGTCTTATAGGATGGAACCAATAGAATTATAGGAATTGAATTTCTAGTTAGAGGAGCTGGAAAGCAAGGGATTCATTCAACCAAGTATGTCTCCATGGGTAGCACTAGATTAGTTCATGAAGAAGGCAGAAGGAACACTTCGTTTGGGTGTTGATTATCATTAGCATAACCATGTTATGATAAAGAACAGATATCCACTTCCATGCATTGATGATCTATTCGATAAATTAAGGGGATCTCAGTGGTTCTCAATGATTGACTTGCGATCAAGATATCACCAATTGAGAGTTCAGAAAGAGGATATTCCAAAGAGATATTTCAGAAGTAATGGTATAACAAATGCATCATTGGTCTTCATGGAATTGATTAATCAGATATTTAAACAATATCGAGATTCTCTTTTTGTGGTGTTTGTGGATGAAATTTTAGTCTATTCAAAGACAAGGGATGATGATGACGTGCATCTGGGAACAATGTTACAAATCCTAAGAGGACATCGTTTGTATACCAAATTATCAAAGTGTGATATTTGGATCAAGAAGTACATTTTCTTGTCCATGAAAGTTCTGAGAAAGTCATTTATGTTGATCATGACAAGATGGAATCCGTTATCTCTTGGAAACCACTGAAAACTGTTTTTGAGATATGATGTTTTCTTGGTCTAGCTGGTTTCCACCGATTCATTGTGTGTAATTTCTCACGACTAACTTCATTAAGGAAATACCTGACAACGAAGAATGCTCCATACCAATGGACGGAGGAATGCCAGAAGTATTTCTAGGAACTGTAGGTTGGCTTATATCGCCACCTATCATGATCATGCTAGAATCATGATAGGGATTTGTGGTGTATTGAGATTCTTCAAGATCAGTGTTAGGATGTGTTCTCATGTAAAGAGAACATGTGGTTAATTGTGGTTCAAGGTAGTTGAGGGTGCATGAGAAGAATTACCCAATACATGATTTGGACTAAGCTGCAGTCATCCATTCTTTGAAAACATTGAGATATTATCTCATTGATGAGAAATTTATTTTGTTTCCAGATCGCCAAATCATGAATCACATTTTCTCATAACTATATTTTAATCTGAGGAAAGGGATATGGATGGAGTATCTCTAAATGTTTGTCTTTTACTTGATATACAAATCATGGAATGGATATTTGGTGGCAGAATCATTGAGTAGAATGTTGTACGCTCAGTTGGCGAATGTAGCTTCCGATGAATGGCAGTTGATGTTGGTATTAGACGATATGCATGTGGAATGTGAAGACTGAGAGGATGTTGCAGTTTTTTTAGGTACACTTGTTCCTGATTTTTTAAAAATTTCCAAAGAGGCACAAACATCTAATACGGAATGTCTGGTTGTAAGTTCAAAAATCAATGGTGGGGAGACAATTGAGGTATGTAAACATGATGGGGGTTCATTTTTGTGTTTTACAGATTGGATGGTTGTACTTATGGTTTGTTTATAACAACTCTTTAATTCTTACCACTATTAAAGATTGGTTATACATCTAGGTACGTAGAAGATGTATAAGGCGTTGATGGAACAATTATGATGGATGGACATGAAAAATGGTGGACAAGTTTGTCTCGCGATGCTTAACTTATCACTAGGTGAAAGAAGAGAATTAGAGACCAACTAGAATGTTACTATCATTTCCCATCTCGGTGTGGAAATGGGATCAGATTACAATGGGTTTGGTTATAGGTATTCCAATAATGGTCCAGAAACACTATTCCATTTGGGTGATAGTGGATCCTCTAACCAAGTCGGCCCATTTCATCTCTATTTTTGAAACTCATATAGTGGATGATATTTCAAGAATCTATATCCGATAATTGGTAATTAGGAATTTTTTACCATTGTCAAAAGTATTAGATAGTGATATGAGGTTCACTTCTCGTTTCTACAAATCTTTACCACAAGCCCTGGGGAATTAGTTGACTATGAGAACGGTGTATCATCCTCATATAGATGGGAAATTTGAGCAGATGATACAAATTTTGGAAGACATGTTTCAATCTTTTTAATGGATTTTTGTGGATCATTATAGGAACATATACCTAGAGTTGAGTTCTCATATAATAACCACTATCAATCATCGATACACATGGCTCCATTTGAATAATTGTATGGCTGTCCTTGTCATTCTCCACAATGCTCATGGGAAACTGGTTAATCTTCAATAGCCGGGCCAAGCATTGTCCATAAAAAAATTAGACGATACAATTGATTAGAATGAGGGTATAGATGGCTCAGAGTCATGAAAAATCTTTTGTAGATACCCGTCGAAGACAGTTGTCGTTCACTGTGGGTGATCATGTCTTCTTAAGGATCTCTCCATGGTTTGGACATCATCACTTTGGGATGAAGGGAAAGATATATCAAAGATACATTATCCCTTTTGGAATACTATAATGGGTTGGATATGTGGCATATCGGTTGGCATTTCCACCATTGGTTAGTTTGGTCCCTAATGTGTTCCATGTATCCCATTTGAAAAAGCATATCCCTGATCATGACCATCTAATCAGATGGGACATCATTGAGCTAGAACTAGATGCATCACTAATACATATCATTGTGTGGATCATTGACAGACAAGAGAAAGTCTTGCGTTAGAAAATCATCAGCCTAGTGTGGGTTTCATGGAAACATGGTCAGATTTTGGATGAGACTTGGGAACGCAAGAAGGAAATGAAAGAGCAGTGTACATAACTATTTTGGCTAGAAGGGTTTTCTAGATTTCAAGGATGGAAATACCACTCGTGGGAAAAAATTAGTACCCCCAGGATCGGTTACATAACCCCTTTCTTAATGTTATTTTTAATTTAGTGTATATAAAATATGGAGTTTCCAAAAAATTAGTAGGTTCTCATAAAATAGAGTGTTTCCATAAAATAAGGAGTTTCCATAAAATAGGGAGTATCCATAAAAATATATTTTCCATAATATAGTGTGTTTCATTTATGTTGGGTGTTTCTATAATGTGGGTTGTTTCCATAATGTTGTGAGTTTCCATGGTATTAACAAACATGAAGATGCCACGAACCCTAGGACGATGCGCAATCCTCGGTGAAGACGGTGGCGTCAATGCCGGTCCCTCCTCCCTCGGCAGAGGAGGGACCTCCGACGTCATCCAGAAGAGTAGGGCCCCATTTCCGACCCTTCACTAACCCTGACAGTCTTCTCCCTTTCCAAAAGCTTCTCTAAGCCCCAGGGTTGCAGATCTCCTCGACAGTCTCCCCAATCTCCAGATTTCATCTTTAGAGGTCGCGGAATCCGTAGCTTTACTAAATCTTACGATGGTAGCTCAGTTTAGGCAGAGGAGACCCTCGGCGGAATTCATTTGACATGTTTGTCTCTGGCGCCTGGGAACTTCCTGAGAGGGCGATAGTGGGTCTGCTTGACAATCAGCACTTCATGATTTGGTTTTCTTCTGAGACGGACCGCATCACAGCATGGTCAAGTGGCCCCCGTATCGTCGATGGTTTTCGTTTACTTCGTTTTCATTGGTCTTTTGATTTTCACAAGAAGTGAGATCCATCCTCTACTATGGTTTGGGTTAGTTTTCCTAACATACCTTTATCGTTTCAAAATCCAGCCATCATCCGGGCGATTGGCAATCTGGTCGGTAGGTTTTTGTGTTCTGATAGCCGAACTGATGCGGTCTGCCTCCCGGTCAATCCGTGAGTGTGTGTGGAACTGGATCCCTCAAGAACTCCATTTGAGTATGTCTGGATTACAATCGGTGAGGAATATCGGTGTAAACAGAGGGTGATTTATGAAAACTAGGTCGATTTTTGTTCTTCTTGCAAGCGATTGGGTCACTCCTATGATGTTTGTCGTCAGGGGGATGCGAATCAGAGAGAGCGCAAGAGGTCAGGTCATTCGATGGAGGCTTTCCATCGGGGTGCATCATCCAGGGGAAGGTTGGAGGATGGCTGCAAGGGAAATTCTCCAGATCGTGAGAAGTTTGGCCTGGGATTATTAACAGGGTGTATAGGCCGGGGAGGTCAGGGATACCATTTGCTCCAAGCAGTGCATGAGGTGCTTCCCGAAAACGATTTAGTGGAAGGAAAAACGTTTGTTGAGGGAATCTCTTGCATTGATCGAGTTAAGAAGGCTCTGGTTTCACATGACCTTCTGCTAGTGTCTGAGGTGTTCCGCAGGTTGAAGCGGGATTTAGCAGGTCCCTTCATTGAACTGCAAGACAAAGATCTAGTTTTGACCGAGGCTTCTCAACTGGAAAATTAGTGGAATGGGAGTACAAAAGCTATGGCATGCGGGGAGGAGGTCTCTCCAGCTGCTCCTGACACTGATGTGGTGTTGTCGGACAGTGGTGATGAGGGTAAGAGGAGGCAAGGAGCTTCTATGGATGCTGCGAATTCAAGCAGAACTGGGGAAGCAGGGGGGCCAGTGTTCCAGACCTCTATTCACTTGAGCAACTCATTCGGATTCCTCTCCGACATTGGTTTGAGATTGGACCCAAATACTCAGGTTCTTCATGACGGTGTTTCCGAGAAGGATCCTAATGGAAGTGAACATGAAATTATGGTCGATGGGGATTTAAGCATGGGAAGTAATATGAGTGTTAAGAGGATGAAAGGGAAGAATGACTACTCCTCTTTACCTCATCATATGGAGACTCGATCTGCGAAAAGGACAATGGTTTGAAAATGGCTACTGAGGTTCTGGGCAGTCAGATAATAGAGGACCATGGAGTTCAACCCTCAGAATTGCTTCTTAGCTCTGATGAATAGGTGATTGAGCAGGTTTTACTACTTAACGCTAATGAGGAGGAGGCGTCTAAAATGATGGGGAGGCCACTAAGAATGTCTCTAAATGAAGAGCAATACTCAAGTATTGACAAGAAAGATCTAATCCTGGTGGGAAGCTTCAATAAAGGGAAGATTTTCATCGAGGAGTACATTCAAGCATGGGATCAGTTGGCTTCAGAATTTGAAAAGCGAATGACTAAAGCCCCTGACACCCAGGTTTCCTACTTATCCTGGATGTTTTTTAGGGAAGCAGATCCTGGTAATATCAATTTCATTTTTAATGTATCTATTTAAGATGTTGTTTGGCGGGTTCTTTGGAGGGTTCGATTGTTAGGGCTATCTACTATTGACTATTTCCTATATTTGGTTTTTTTGGTGGAGTTTGGGGCTTTTCCAAATGGGGACTAGAGCATGAAGGCTTCACTAGCGCATGTCATTTGGATTGGGACGACTGAGAGGGTATGGCTTTTCCATCGGTAACGGGCCCACGCTTTTACAAGGGACGCTTGCCATTTGACATACTTTGGTGAAGGCTTATCATCATGATGCAATTGCTGGGGAGGGATAGCTACGAATTTTCAGGTTTTCTTAGTTTTGGGTTGTTTTGGTTGTTTTGTTGGACATTGGGGTTCTCAATTCCCCTAAAAGTGTTTGATAATAAAAATTAATTTTCAGCAGGTTGTGAGTTTCCATAAAGTTGGTAGTTTCCATAAAGATGGGTGTTTCCATAAATTGGGTTTTTTCCATAATGTGGGATGTTTCAATAAAAAATGTGTTTCCATAAAAATGGTAGATGTGAAGTATGAGAGAGTTTGGAGGTTTTATTACTATTGTTTTTAACAAAATGAATGTTGCACGATCCATACACGGTTGGCCCAAACCGTGTGGTCAAACCTTTCACTGAGGTCAAATTTTGATCCAATTTTCTAAGAGCTTAATCGTTCCGCCCTATATAATTCTTTCTGGCTTCAAAACGCACATATATTGAGATTAATATCTATATAAGTCTGGATAACCCTCCCCACTTGATTTAGAGCCATATCAGATCCTTCCCTTGGTGATTTTGTGTCTGATTCTTAAGGTATGTCACAATTCTTTTCGGATTGGTCATGTTTTCCTAGATCTGCTATGATCTACTTCTCCGATATCCATTCTTTCACAGATCTGAAACTATAGTGGGTAGATCTACGTTTTTCATGCCATATAATTCAATAAAGAGTCGGGATCATTCTAGGATAAGTGAACTGAGGCGATTCTTTTAGAATAGACCTGCTTTCTTGTGTGTTCTATGTCTATTGTCAATGTTTCATCAAAACCATCGAGGTAGTTCGCTCTTCTCTCAACTCCTCTTGATTTAATTGATATCCATAGATTCAAATATAATTTATTGTTAAATTCATGGAAAAATATTCATTTGTTTTGAATTATGGTTTTTGTGAAATTGTGTGATCTTAGTGAATAATTTGAAAAGGGGGGTTTGGTTTAATGGATTTAAAAGGATAGTTTTAAATTATGAAAATTCCGGAATTGATAATTTTTTGATGAAAAAGGGGCTCTCAATAGAAATAATTTTCAATTAAAATCTATTTTTATTTATTTTTTTTGAATTGAAGTGATTTTTCATTGAAATTATATTGACAGAAATGGTTTTCAATAAAAAGGGATTTTTATTGAATGGGTTTTTTGGCATGATATTGGGGAATATGTGGTCCTCATTCATGTTGTATATATGGGCATGGTGGAAATATTACCTTGTGCTCAGTGCCAATGTTTTAATGGCACAAGGGAATTTCATAAATAGGGCTTGGCAGAAATATGACCTTGTTCTTGGTGTGAAATGGTTAATGGCACATGGGAAACAATTGCCTTCTAACAACTTGGTATAACAACAAGAAACTGTTTATGATTATTGAACTGTCATAATGTAGAATGCATGTTTGGTAGAATGGGTTTGATAAATGGATCAGTATGCTAATAAAGTGATATTATTAAATGATTGTAATGATCGTTTATTTATTTTTTAGGAAAATGAACATGCTAGGAAAATTGGTTTCAATAGCACTTGTATGCTTTTTGTAATGAATGGTTTTGGAATCCTGCTTATATTTCGTTGGAAACTATTTTTGAGAAGGTGTATTATATAAACTGTTTTATGTAATTGTTGATAACTCTTTTATCCTAGTGGAGGGGGTTGGGAATTCATTTGGGAAAACCTATTGAGTTTTATACTCACCCCTGCATTGGCACTTTGGTACTTTTGTAGATGTTATATTCCGAGATAAGGGAAAAGGTAATGTTTCACATGTGTTTAACACTACATTGTGATGTATGGGATGTTTGTTAGTTTAGGATCTTGGACCTTGTGAATCAAGGAGACTTGAGGTCTTTGGAGTGTATAGTGTGGTTTATCTTCTGAGTACTTTGATTCATGGTTATTCTTCTGTTCTTTCTTACTTTGATGTGGTTGTGAGACACATGATGTTTTTTAGTTGTCTTTAGTTTGTGCATGGATCATATAGTGAATGTTTGATTATTATTTGTAGAGATATTGGATTATTTTTTTAGGGTAAATTGTCCTCCACCTATAATTGGAACAATTCAACATTTATTGTTAGCCTTGGGTGCCTTGGGGATGTCACTTAAGGTCTAGTAGTTACTAGTTGTAATCTCAAGCCGATGAGAATTTTCAAGACATTACTATATATGTTCTCTAGTTTACATTTTTTAATTATATTCATTAACATTAATTGTTTTAATATTATGTCGATTTCAAAATATGACCATTCCTTTTATTTTTCATGAAAATATTAATATCATGATCGTAATATTTAAATCATAATATATTTTCGTAGAAGTTCACATGAATGACCAAAAATAAGATATTTGATATTGAATTATATGTTCCAGTTTTCATTACATCACCCAATTTTATGAATTATATTCATCTAGTGTAAAAGTTTTAGAGGGATATTTCTCTATTGATTCACATAAATTTTATTCATGGAGATCATATATAGAATTTCAAGCAAGTATGATGGGCCTCATAGTATTTTATAGACTAAATCACTATTTTTCTTTAGTTTATGATTTTTAAACATCAAAATAATTTTTATTTAGTTTATGATATTTTATATGTGACCATATATTTACTTATTTTATGGTCTTTATATTTTACCTTATATTGCATTATTTTAGGGTCTTTTTTCTCAGACATGGTATTGTTTTTTAGGGTATTTAATCTCCGACAGGATATTTCATTACCTTTGGGTATTTCATCTTAGACCTGATATTACATTAGCATTGGGTTATTTAGAAACGATTTGATATTTCATTAGTATATTGTATATTATCTTAGAAAGGATATTGCATTAGTTTATGTTATTTTAGCTCAGACATGATATTATTTTAGTTTAGTTTATTTTACCTCAATCCTATTATTTATTTATTTATTTATTTTTCTTTTATCATGGGGATTATATTGAATTTTTTCATGGTTTTTCAAATGGGCCCTTCTATTTCATAATTTTAGGGTCATCTATGTTGGGCTTAATGTTGATTCAGTTATCGATGTTTTAGATTAGTACATAAATTTCATTATTTTAGGGACTTTTATATCATACAAAATCAATGATCATAGAGTGTGGTGTAGATGTTCTAGAATTTCCCAAAACTCACTGAGGTGATGGTTGTTGTTGTGGTGATTCTGAGTGTAACGAGGAACCAAGATCTATTTTTAGAGAGTGATGCATTTGGTCGATGACCATAAGAGCATATACAGGATCCCTATGCATGTATTCAGTGCCAATAAATTATTCCTTTAATTTGGGAATCCTTTATTGGTTCTATTTATAATATATATTAATAATATCAGTGTGAGGGTGAAATAGTAGGAATGTTAGGACATCATGTATATTTGGAATATGGGTGAATTCAATCACGACCCAATAGAATTTTCCCAAGTGTATGAGATGGGTAAGATATTCTAGGTATATTCCCAGAATGTTTGAGATTCAAGGTTCCACTATAATGTTTCTAGGGATAATATGGACCAATGCTTCTTTCTTGAAATGTGGAGATGCCTTTTTTCAAGATAAGTCCATTACCATCAGTAGAATGGTCTAGAAAAAGATGATATACAATTCATTTAAGGTTATATGAAGTATTTACAAAGACTCGAATGTCCAAATGATGTGGCTGGGTATAGGAAAAATGCTATTTGAGAAGGGTTTTGGAAACGTATGGAAATTTATCTTCTTACTATGATTCTCGGGCCCTACAACATGGGGTTTCGAAACATGAGGTGTTGTCTATATAATGCTTCAAAATTAATCCTTGCAGTATGACCTTGAGAAATGGTACAAAACACATTGATTATATATCAAGGATATCGAATCCACATGGATAGTTTATTAAGGGTTTTTTATGTAATGAACTTAAAGGATTGCGGCAGGATATTGTTATGGGATAATCTTACTAGGTGAGGTTAAAATAATAATATGGTGTTTAGTTTTGATGTTGCGGTGTTAGAGATCATATGTTTTTGAAAGCCTTTTTTTAGATTGACTCATTTGAATGGTGTTGATAACTTCATATGCTAGAGGCATGTTCTTGTATTCATAGTCAAGAAATGATTCATGGAAGATGGTTATCCATTCCATGGTCCATTTATGGTTCTGGTTCTCGAATGAATCCCAATAATGAAGTCTGATTTGTGAATAATTACATACAATAATTTATTGTATAAGTAAATAATTGAATTTTTTAGTCATGATGGAGTAATGTATTATTTAAGATACTATTTGTTAGAAATCACATAAACTAATTACTATATTTATTCAAAAGAAATCATTCTATTTATTGTCTTCCTAAAAATGATAATATGATTGATAAGGTAATTACAAAACACTCCTCTCGGCCACTTTTAATATAACACCTCACTGCCTCTTTTCTTCACACCTATAATGCATTGATCCATTTCCAAGATATACCCAAATCTATTCCCAAGACCCATCCCCATGACCAAGCTCCTTGGGCCTCAACAAATTTCCATAAGGAGGTTATCATGAAAAATAATTCTAATGGTAAAATCCTATTTCATTTAATTTAATTTCCCTTCTAGTTATTTTATTTTCTTATTATATCCTAACTTACCATCATCCAAATGTTATGTTAAATCCAACAATTTACATATACTAAAATTTTATTATTGTAATGAAATATTCGATTATCATTTCGTTCCACTCATCTTTTATACAAAAAATGAAAACATCATTCATAATGTATTAAGTTATCACATTCAAGGAAGAAGATGTTTTCAATTTACATTACCCCTTCAAGAATGGTCATATTAAAATTTTTATGCTTAAAAATGATTATAATATTTGGATGATGTCCTATTTATTTTTCAGGAACCATTTTATTTACATAATTTAAATTTATAATACCAAACTACTTTGTGACAATTGAAATCCCGCCAATCATAACCTAAACGATTATCATTATTTAATTATCAATTGATTAATCCTCGTACCATATAACCAAATAATTTATAGGATAATTAATTATTTTTTACTTTCATTTCTAACATATTATTTAATTGTGCAATAATATCCTCATTTATCAAGGTTTTCCCCAGACGTATATATGTAACTGATCATGAAAACCCCAGAAAGAAATGATTCAAAATGATGAAATTGTACCTTCTAACATACCATGAAGGACATGGATGATATTAATAAAAATATAGAGTATAAAATAAATTTCTAAAATTTTATTAATTAATTTATTAATGGATTCCATTGTATTATCAAGTACATTATGATCAAGTGAATTTTTATTTTCAGACATAAGGTAAGGGATTCTACCCAAACCACTATTTTTTACATTATGTTACCCATTCACTCCATTTACCCCACTATAATTATTAATTATTTTAATATAAATATTCTAAATTCTATGTATATGTTCCAAAATAATTTATCTAGATCATTAAATCCTTCCTTTATTGGGAAATTCATTTTTTAAAACGGATCCCTTCTCAATTCATCCGAAAAGAAATCCAGATTAAAAGGAAACACCCATTTTCATACCAATTTTTATGTCCTATCCAAAATCTATTTTAATCCACCATTATTTTTCAATAATCACTCATTTAATCATAAATTACTATATTTTATTTTTCATGGTTTTATGGAAACAAATATTTTTGTTCCACTTTATACTTTATGTATTATTTTACCTAAAGGACACTAAAATGTTTCATTTCTAATGTCTCTTAAAAAACATTTAATTAGTATTCAATTCAGTTTTAAATAAATTATAATGATCTATGCCTAATTTTACTAATAAATTTACAGTTTTTATTTAATCTATTCTTTTGTGGACTAAACTATGATATTCCTTTTTATTAGGACATATGACATGATTATGATACCCAATTCCGTCCTTGGGAAACCCTTATACCTGATTCTTCATGTCGAACACATATGCTTTAAAATGATTTAATGGATGCACCCAGATAGAATTGCAATGTTTTAGGTAGAGTTAAGTATCAGGAGATGTAATTTTGGTATACGGAGTGAACCTGAATCCATTATAGGACATTTTTAACTATGTGATATAGTATTGGGGATTACCCATGACTCATGATTATGTCATGTTGTGCATTGTTTCCACATTCCTATGATTCTGGATTATATGTTTCAATGATATACAAGTAATTATTTCTTATCTTTATTCATATTTAATTCCATTTTGTTTTCATTTAAGGGAATCAAACCCATTTCCAATTTTTTAATATTAAGTGAATTCCAATTCTAGTATTTTTATCTCATACATTTTGTTCATGTTTTACCCATGTTATCCTACGCATATGTATGATATCAATGGATTTTAGGAGCCCAGTATAAACTTTAAATAATCTATTTTTTGGAGTCCTTGTTTTCTTATTATGTACCACATCATACAAATACACTATACATTATGATATGTCATTTTATTTGATGGTGAATTATATTTAAAATCAATTAATAATATTTCTTTAGTTATAGGAACTCAATAGCTTGTAGGATAAGAAGATATAGTTATTTTTTGATAATAGGTATATATAAATTCAGTTAGAACCATATGGATAATTATACAAACATGGAGAATGAAGATTGAATCCTAGTGTACCAACAGTTTGTATATGCTGTCCCAATACAAGTTTATCCTTCTATGTATAATATTTTCATTTTATATGGTTATTAGCTATGTATTTAAGACCACTAATTGTATATTATTTATATTATTTAATTGAAATATATAGAAGAAAACTATAAAAAATCAATGTGATAGTAAATGTGTTGAATTTCCTAATTAAATTCCTATTATGATGGGAATGGGTTATCAAAACAATATGACAATACTTTCCCAACTAGGTCGCATTATGGATAATGACATTATTTCTAAAGAACTCCATCATTTTCCAAATAAAGTGAAATTCATTGTCAAATACTACATATAAAAAGGCCTCCTATACATAGTGGATCTTATGATACCATCATCACAAAACAATTGATTATCTCTATTGAGAATACATTCATTGTACTCCGACGCTCAAAAGAAAATAATGTTGTGCTAGTAGTTTAGAATTTTGAAGGGGAAACTGAACAATGGTGGACACTATACAAGAACAAATGTACAAAGAGAAAGTTCAATCTATGGAATGTAAATATTTTATGACAATATTTTTCAATATATATTTTCCCTAAACCCTCCTTCTTAATATGGAATGGAAGTTCTTCATTCTAATTAAATATGATGAAATTACAAATAGTATTTATGAGGAAAAATTCACAAGGCTCTCAAGAAATGCGTTTTGATTTATTTGGAAACTGATGGAATGGTTTCTCTCTTATATATGGTACTAAATCAATTTCTATGAATATTTTTGGATGTTAGAAACATTTATAACTATTATAATATATTATACAGTGACCGTAAGGCTAAATGGAGAATTAATACTCTCTCTGATCTCTTGGTCTGAAGAAAAAAAAGGCTAAAAATAAAGTTGAATATGGATAGATGAACACATAAATCACACGACGAAAAGAAGACCCAACACCCCTGTGTCATTTTTTGTGGTAATATGTGTCTTGGAAACTACATAATGTGAACCAAGATATGATTCAAATTTTTATCAGATGGGTGTATAAGAAATAACTAATGATGGGATTTGAAGAGTATCACTAATGTGTAATAACAAAGGAAGGATCAGATCAACACATAGCCTATATTTCAGTGTTTTCTCTACAAGGAATAATTGAATTATGCAATCCAATACTATAATCCAAGTGTTGTTTGAGGAAATCAACAAAAATAACCTCTAAGGAAATAAGGATTGTCATATGATATCACTAATACTGAGGGTGGACCTAACAATGATGTTGTGATATGTATTGTTGTTATTCATTCATTAATAGTGAACATAATACATTATTCAATTTCTACATAGTGTTTCATATCATGAATGTGTAGTACAACTATTAAAACACCAAAAAATTTAGATGGTGAGTTATCTTTGGGAACATAAAATGAATAAATTATTGCATCAAATGTATATATCCCCTCCCCAGTTAATGTTTTTCAACTGATCCACCTAGAAAATCTTTCAATACACCCTTAGGTTTATAATGTTTCTATATTGGTAATATATACTCTAACATAATATAAATACAAGTTCATCTTTCAAGCATGGGTGATCACTCATCACATCCCTATGAATCCATAAATTCAATACAAATTTAAGGAGAAAGAATAATCTCCTTCATATACTTTATCTTAATTGTGGATATTTACCACCCAATTGTCAGGCACATCTAACTAGAATTTCTATGAGAAAAGATAGAATCATTATCAAGGAAATTCACATTGTGAGAGATAACAATAATCTATTTCTTATGAATTTCTCAGCCATTACCCTGATCGTGAGGTTTTGTTCTCAATTGAACATTTTCTAGGATCTCTTCCTATATCATAGAAATCATATAGAATAAACCCCATTGATCTAGAATAACTAAATAATAATTTAAATGAAATTTTGGAAAATGGTTTTTTATTCTAGAGTGGGTCACCATGGGGTGAACCAATCGTCTTCCCAAAGAAGAATGATGTATCAACCCACCTCTACATTGATTATCATTCCCTCAAAAATCAAAATAATTTATAAGTATCCCATTCCAAATATTCCTGACATGTTTGATCAACCACATCGGTAATGTTATTTCTCTAACGTCAACTTACGGTCAGGATATCACCATATAAAGGTGAGGGTTGAAAATATTTCCAAGACAACCATTATAATGAGGTACATACACATTAAGTTCATTGTGATTTCTTTGTGACTTACAGATTCTCCATATATATTTGTGGACATAATTAATAGATTCCTTTATGATTACTTAATGAAAAATATGGTTGTTTTATTGACAATATTTTGATATACTCCATAATCATGGTGGATCATTTTGTGTATTTTAATACAATTATAAAGAACATGTGAATGGTGAAATATTATCAAATAAATTGTAAAATTGAGTTTTCTATTGATGTATTACCATTCATAAGGAATTTAATCACCCTAAAGGGGATTTTTATTGACTATTCAAAGAGAACGGAAGTCATGGAATAGCCCAAACCAACATCTGTAATGGTGATACATAGCTTCCTTGCTAAAGATGGGTATTACAAAGTATTTTTAAAGAACATAAAAAAATTATTAAACACACGAACCATGCTGGAATGAATAGGGAAAATGGGTTTTCCACCGTAATAAATGCTATGAAAACATTAAATAGTTGATAATACAGGATTAACACCACACCAATTCTCATTGTACATATATGTGGTTAACTCTCTATGGCCTGCATCGATACATAAATGAAAGGATTAGGTTAGTCACTATTAAAAATCATATTAGGATAGACTACCCCTCTTGTATGTTGAATATTCTAGAGATAAACTATCCTACACCTAGTAATGTATTTGTAGCAGTGATATTTATTTTAAAAATGTAATGGAATTTTATTAATGGGAAGAAGTGGGAAATATATATTGATAATAAGAACCTAAAATCTATATTCATAAAATAGGAAAATAAAATTAACAATTAAATATAGTTAGATCTCACTAATCTTTAGGACTACCCAATCCATTACCATCCGCGTAATTAAAATATTTTGCAGATTCTCAATGTAGAAAGGATCATAAATATTTATTAATGATGATAATTTAGAAGGGTCCAATAGTCTATGACATTGAAAGGATAAAAATTGGAATCTTTTATAAAAACCTTCATTAATCCTATCTCAAATTATTTCTCAATAATCTCAAATGGAGAATATAATGGATTCCCAAATAAATGAAGTGGAAATACAGAAAATGATGTATGTTATTATAAATTTTAAATCCCATGAGATTGCATTCGATAAGGATTGATACATTTTATTGGGGACCTGATTATGTGATCCATATGTTCCTGAAATAAAGAATGATACTATGAATAATGTACATATCTCAACCATCAATATTCACCCTGGGAGTGCAACGAGGTATTAGGATCTCCAAGAAAACTGTTGTTGGGATAATATAAAAAAGAATATCGTTGAATATATATCGATGTTCTTGGAATTATTGAATGTAAAATAAAGAGAGAAATTCTATGGGGTTGATGAAACCATTACCCAAAAAATGTTACAATGGGAAAACATCACCCTACACTTTGAGACCGGACATCAGAATACATCCATAGGATACAATGTTATATTGTTTTTTATGGATTTTCCCATAGCGATAAATCACTTTATCACAATTCAAGAGGAATTATTACTGGATCAACTTGAAAATATATACATTAGAGAAATAGTAAATATACACGGAGTTACAATATCTATTATATCCAAATGGAATTTGATATTCACCTCCATGTTTTGGAAAAGCCTATAATATAATATAAAAAATGGAATTTATTATCAGTATATGTGATTGTAACACACTAAGAATTTACAAATATATTTTTAATAGAATGTATGGATTATTGAGTCTCTAAAAACACCCCTTTTTTATAACCTAGTTGTAACTATCAGACCCCAGAATCCCAGATCTGATTCATTATTTTAATACATTGGCATGATTACAAGGAATCTAGTCCCAAAGGATTTATTAGTTTCGCAATCATGAAAAATAGTTTACAAAAATGATAGTTACATTACTCATTAGAAAAATAATTCCCAACATAAATGATCCTTTGATAATGCCATTAATCCCTTAGAATAACCCCGATTATCAATCATAATACACTTCATGGAATCCTGGGAAAATAAAACATAAGAAATGGGTGATATCAAATGGTCAGTAAGGGTAAGCATTAAAACAATAAAATAACATTAACATTATACAGGATGAATAATGGAAAACACATTCCTTTACAAAAAAATACAATGTACAAATTGTGGAAGAAATAGGAACTGAGTAAAAAATGCCATAATATTATATAGTCATCAGTATTCTACTAGTATAATAACCATATGAACCATCAATATTGTTTTCATTGTGAGGGAATGTATAATGTCGGGCATTCTGAAACATTTTGTAAAGTCCTTGGCCTTGACATCTAAAAATTATTAAGGCCTTAGCCAAAACCATATATCAAATTGGTAAAGGCCTCAACCAATTCAACTTCTAATTGTATCATGAGACCTACCGATGCACCGGGGTGCTATAGAGGTCTCCACCCCTCAATTACTAAGTCCAATACATTCCTCAAAAGAAAAGGTTGAAACATAACATAAACATTCGTTTAAAAACTACCATACGGAATGTCAATACTTTAACCATAAACAAAAAATTGTATAAAAACCAAACATCCCATGTAAAAAATATCAAAAACCTTAAATACAATATGGAAGATTTGTATCATAAGAAATCATCTTCAAACAAGAATAAAATTTATCAAAATATGTTGACATTGATGAAATCAAAACTATTTGAGAGAAATATAATTTTTTTAAATCATTTTAGAGTCAAATAATTATAAAAGAAAACATTTATTTTGCAAAAAACCTTGTAATGGAAGATTCAAAGGTGATATAATGGTGGAGAGTAACCACACCTGCTGAATAAGTTAAAAAATATTCTTTCCATAATTTGTCAAAAAAGGCATAATGTACAATGTTTGGAAAATGATGAAAATATTCCATTCAATCCATTTTATAAAAATTAAAACAATGGTAAAAATTAATTTAAACAATAGTCTAGTAAATAGTAAAAAAATTCAAATACAATTTTAATAAACATGGGTATGGATGCTAAAGAGTTCCGAGTAGATACATACATAAAAACAGCCTCACATAATAAATACATTGTGAAATTAACCATTAACTTGCACATTACTTTGGTTTAGAGTAAATTCAACCTCCTGTATATTGACCATTGTACATAATTAAATTATACCAGACCCATATTAATATTTATTATATCATAAATCAGTCATTTACAAATTTATACTACCCATTTAATAATGATTTCGATGTTAAAATAACATATCAGGTGATAATCATTTTCATTATCATACATGTTTTAACTTGTTATTCTAGATCGTGTCATTTATATCATGATTTACATAAATATTGAATATAACACAAGATTTATAATATAAATATGTATAGTAGATAGATATATGAAATGTAGAACACTTTTTATGGAGAAGGTAGGTCATAGATATGCATAAAAATTGTTTCTGTTTTCATATTTTATTGAATGGAACTATGTGAATAGTATATATGTAAGTAATTTCATACATATATATATATATATATATTCAGTAAATTATTATGTCATATATTACATAATTATTAATAATTTATATTTTTATAATAAATGTTGAATGGTGAATAAGGAAATGAATCTGATCACATCATGGAGACGGTAAGCCGTATGTACACACGAGCGACGATGTCATTTCCTTAATGATTAAAAGGTGTGGAGTTGGATGGAATATTAATTTTATAGATATGTTATCATGTTATTTTAATTACTTTTATACATATTACTCATCATAATATCAATACCAATAACATATTTATGAATAAAAAATTACACCACGACGTTAAGACGGTAAGTTGTATGTACGCACGCATGGTGACATTATCATGCATAGGATGGATAAAATAATAAATAAGTTTGTACCATATATATAATAACATAATTGTATGTAGAAGGTACTGTATATATTATTTTGTTATGGAAACAACAAATAAAGAGGATGTGGAAGAAGAAAAGAACAAGAAAGTGGCTGGTCAAATTATAACCTCTTCTTCGGGTGATTCCTATTGAATTTATCAAAAGGGCTCCTTAGGATGTCTTTATGATAAAAGTAAGGACTCTAGGTTGACTTTATGGATGTTGGGAGGATATTTGGGCCATTTTTGGCCAAGAACAATGGATTTGGATGTTGGATTTAGAGAGAAGGGGATGTTCCATTTTTTTGAAAGGTGCGGGTCACATTAAGAAATGTTTGAAATATTATTTTATAATAAAACAATTTTCGTTTTCTAATGTCTAAAAAATGATTTATTTCTAGGATAATGTGGTAATTGGTCTAAAACCACTCAACCAATATGTTTTAGATAGGTTATGTAGCCTTGATAACCGCATCATTTAGAGATAACTCTTAGAAAAATAGTTTACCTTTTATCATGTCTTCTTGTATTCTTACACTATATGGATAATAAACATACTCTAAACGTCCAAGAGAAATTAAAGTGGTTCATTAATGAAATATATAATATTATTTAATCCATTTGGAAGAAACTTATATTTTTAGGAATATTATAAAATTTAATAATATAATATTTTTTTAAAAACACATTTATGTCAATTTAGAAACTATTTAGTATTTGGTTTATATAAAAATCATCACAACATGATTACTTCGAAAACGGCACATTTAATCAATAATAACAACTCATATTCACATATAAAATTCTTGAAAAGAAAATAAACTTTGAAATTATATTTATTTTAATATTTATAATAGCATTTATTTGGTTCAATCATTAATAATGTAATTACCACATCATCATTCTGTCATAAATAAATAAAATTATACAATATATAAAAATTTTAAATAAAATAACATTATATATGAAATATTTTTATCTTTTTATTTATTATTTATAGTCGAATGATAACTTATATATCACCTTGTAAATTTTTTTTTCTGAAAGATATATGTTTATGTCATTTTTTCATTACATTACATTAATTAATATAAAGTCTCATTATCATTATCAAATGGCTCCATGTGGTCCCAAAATCTACCCAAAGATGACCATGGTCAAAAATTTATCATTAAAGTGGTATAGGACACATTTTAGGTTAATTTAATTTTATTACAATAACATTGTTTTACCCTTATTTATTAGATTTACCCTTTAACAATGGTAAAAGAAATATTTACTGAAGTAAATCATAATAATGGATAAAAATAGAAGTTTTCTATTTACAAAACTTGGAAGTCATGATTATAAATATGGAACATATTTTTTTCAAATCCAAAACACCTATGTGGTATAAATTATTTCAAAATTATTTCCCATTTTCAGTGGAAAAAAGTAGGTTTTCAAAAACTAAAAAATATCAAAATATTGACATGTGACTATGTCAAATTTAAATGTGAAATTATTTATAACGACCTAAAATATTTTAATGTTAATCATATAATCTAATTTTGTTGAAAAAAAATTCAAATTAATTACTTAACACTATAAATTATTTTGATTAAAAAAGATGTTTTCAATTAAAACATAGCAATTTTCACTACACATCAAAAAATGAATATTATCAAGAAAAGTACTAAAATATAATCCAAACTAAATTTTAATGTAACTATTATAAATAAGAATTCAATTTCATTAAATTTAATATATAAAAGATTCAAATATTGGTTTTAAAAAGGGATTTCCATTAAAAGTTAGTGGAATTTCATTTTTTAAAAATACTACTTTTATCTGAAAAAATGAATTTGTTCTTATATTATGTCTAAGAAACACATGATAAGGATGTGAAAATTTTATAGAGTATATAAGAATCATAATTCAGTTAATATTATTCATAACTGCTTTTTGAATGACAAGTTCGGTAAGTTGTGTTTCACTCGATCTCTGTGTTGTGTGTAGTGAAAACTATTCAATTAATTTAATGATATAGCATAATATGATATCTTTTAGTGTTACATTCTCCCATCCTTCTAAAAATGGAATCCTCTCAATTTTAAATTTTTCTTCGAAAATAGAATTTTAAAAATAGAAAACTACCATTGTGGAAAACCCAAATCAGAAATTGGGTTAATAAAATATAGTCTTAATAAAAGGGAAAGGGAAAAGAAAAGGTAATCACCAAATTATAATCTCGATTTGGAAAACATTGATTGAAGTTAGAGACTAATAACTGGATGAAAAATGTAAATATTTATAGGGAGTGATTGAGGTCATCAGTCACAAACAAGTGAAAAATTGAGGGCTTCATAGCCATCAATCTATGATGATTTAAAATATAACTGGTTCGACAAAACATAATGTATTAGTATAACACATTTTTTGTTTTACTATCCCCTACCTAATGGTTAAGAAATAATTTCATCATAGAATATGTTAAAAAAATAATACTTGACATGTAATGATCCATCTGTTAACTAATTTATACCCCAATCTCATATTTCACAACAAAAGATAATTGAACTAAAAATACTCAATTTATCCTTATCATATGGGGTTCCAAAAAATGAATTTATAATTTATCCTTCATCCCATTATAAAAAAATACATTATACAAAACACGACATCACTTTCCCTAATGGTGGGTGATGCACCCTTATCGTCCTTCGGTTGCATGTTCATGTCTTGCGGCCTTACCAGGCGCAATGGGTTGTTGCCCGACCTCTGGGATTCCATTTTTATAACAATTAAAAAAAATTATGATGAATTTTTATAAACCTTAAACAATAGTATAAATTGTTTAACTAATTCCATTCCAACATTTAGACATATCCAAAATAATTCTGTCCAAACTCACAGTTCAAAATTTATAATGAAGGTAAACACAATGAAGATATTTTTTCCACGTAATCACATATTAACAACTTCTTCATGTATTATTTTCAAACACTTTAACTCCCCAGAATTACCATGAAACCTTATTGATTACATTCATTCTCTCTTATTACATTTAGAATAATGGATATACTCTTTCTATCTAAAAATTATGTAATCTCCCACAATGATGGAATATACAAATCATTAATCAGATTCAAGGAAGTCAAGAATATCCGACATAATTTATCCATATAAATCATATATTATTCTAAAACCACTACCTTAGTATTAGAACCATATTATGGTTTATCTATATCTTAACCATATATTTTACAAATCATTTACCTTTCTATTGACTAAATCTTCAAGGTTCCACACAATCTCCAGTCCTTAATGAAATAATACTGCAGTACAATCCTTATATACTCTATAATTCTTATAAAATGTACATCATTAATAAAATACTAAAAGTACACAATACATTAATAACGACATAATAAATCTAATCACTCCTCTACTTATTCTATAGTATCAAAACTTTATTCTTATCCAATAGCAGCATTTGGGGTATACTCTGATTCTTTAGACATTGATTCGCGTAGTGTCCCAACTCTATGAAGATAAAGCATTGTACATTTGAAACAATTTTCTTACCCTTGAAATCATGTATTTTGTGTCCTTTTTCTCCAAACTTATAAACAACACCCATTTACTTCAAGAATATACCAAGGTGATTCTTTCCACAGTAATCTCATATGGGAAAATCCTTCTTTCCCCTCTTCCCTTTATCCATCATTTTCTCTTCCGTAATTTTTTTCACCTGTTTCCCTTCAAATCCATAGGACTTAGATAATTCACTACTTTTATTATTAATGAATGATACTATTTCATTATATGATGAGAATACATGAGATAAAATTACCCTTTATAAATGATGGCTTAATACCATGAAAGATATGATCCTTCTTAATATTTCAATCACGTGTATTGCCGGAATTCTCATCCCTTCTACTAGGTTCCATTTATAAAAAATAAAAGACACTAGGTTTGTTTATTAATCACAATACATAATTCCAAACTTGTAAAATACATAACATATATTGAAAAGGTTATGAATTTAATATATAATCATAAAATGTTTTATTTGAGGAAGTATTTACTCTTAAATCCATAATAATGGGTTGTAATGAAAATGCGAATTATCCTATGTATATCCCCTGGGAGTGTCATAACCAAGAGTACAACAGGGCCTGTTTTCATGTTTCAGGATACCCAAGGTCTTGTTCTCAACTCATTGTCAGAGTTTTCACTCCTAGGTACATTTTTGCCAGAGCCTCTTCTACCTACTTGTTTCCATAAAGAGATGTATTACATGAAAATAAACAAAACCTCTACATTACGAACATTATATTATGTTATTCTATAATAATACTCAAATTAAATATTATGTTAATGTTCTATAATCACATTTTATCTATGTCTATTTCTATGGTTGTTTCTAAACTTCCTTTGATACCAACAACAACACCCCGACCCCGGAATCCCAAAGCCTTTTCATTATTTTAATACATTGTCATTATTACAAGGAATCAAGTCCTTATTGAACGATTTGTCTAGCATTATTTGAAAATAGAGTACATACATGAATGATGCATTACACATTAGAAAAAATAATACACAACAAAAATTATCCATTGAAAACACCATTAATCCCCATGCTTAACCATAAATGTCAATCCGAATACACTTTTTGGAATCTTGGGAAAATAAAAAATAATAAAGGGCTTACCTCAAACACCTATTCAGGGTAATCAAAACAATGTATGATTACATAAATATTATGCATGATGAATAATTTAAAACAAATGCCTTTAAACATAATAATCATGTACACTTTACGGAAGGAATATGAGATTAGTAAATAATTCCAAAATAAAACATAGTCATGGGTATTATACTAGTCAAATAACCACATGAACGAACAATATTAATTTAATAATTAAGAAATGTATAATTTCAAACATTTTGAAACATTTTATCAGGGCCTCGGCCAAAATATATAAAAATTATTAAGGCCTCAGCCAAAACCATATATCAAATTGGGAAAGGCCTCAGAAAATTCTCATCTAATTGTCTCATGAGACCTACCAATGCACTGAGGAGCTATAGCGGGCTCCACCCATTAGGTACAAAGTCCAATAAATTCTTCATATGTAATGGTTGAATCGTAACATAAATATTCCTATTAAAACTAGCATATGAAATGTCAATACATTAACTATAAACCATTAATGGTATAAAAATAATGTATCCATAGTCAAACATAATACAAAACCTTTAATACAATATAGAAGATTTGTATCATAATAAAACAACATCAAACAAGTTAAAAATATATCAAATTATATTGACATAGATGAAATCAAAACACTTTGAGAGAAATATCTCTTTCAATTTTCAAATAATTTAAGAGTCAAATAATTATAAAAGAAAAAATATATTTTGAAATTAATCTTGTAATGGAATCTTGAAGTGTGATATAACAATGGTGAATAACAACACCCAACATATAACATTAAAAACATTCTTAGCTTAATTAGTCGAAAAGGTCATAAATTACAATGTTTGGAAAACATCTAAATGATTCTTCTCAAACCATTTTATAAAAAGTAAAACAGGGGTATAAATTACATTAAACCATAGACTAGTAAATAGTAAAAAAATGTTTTGAAATACATTTTTATAAAACATGGATGGGGTTGATAAAGAGGTCCATGTAGATACTTACATAAAAACAACCTCGGATAATAATGAGATTTTGAAATTAACAATTACCTTACACTTTCCGTTGGTCAGGGGTACGTATAACCTCATGTATAATGACCAAAGTATGATATTAAATTATACCGGAAACATATTCATATTTATTATATCATGCATTATTCATTTATAACATTATACTTCCAATTTAATAATGATTTCCATGTTAAATTAACATTTCGGTTAATAATAACTTTCTTCATGGTACTGGTATTAACTTGATATTCTAGATCGTGTCATTTAGATCTAGATTTACATACTTGTAGAATATAAAAAAGTATTTATATATCATATATATTTAGAATATAAATATGTATATTATGGAGATATATGAAATGTAAATCAGTGTTTATGTAGACAGAAGGTCGTACGTACACATAAATGTTGTTTCATTTTTCATATCGTATTGAATAGAAGTAAGCGAATAAGATATATGTAATTTCATACATATATATATAAATTAATTCAGAAGAATTATTATTTTATATATTAAATAATTATTAATAATATATATATTTAATCATAGTTGAATGTAGAATGTGGAAATGAATCTCATTGCGTCGTGGTGAAGGTAAGTCGTACATACACACGAGCGACGATGTCATTTGTTTAATGATTAAAAGATGAGGAATGGGATGGTATATTATTTATAAAAAGAAATTAACATGTTATTTTATTTATTTATATACATATTACTCATCATTATATCCATCCAAATAACATAGTGTTGAATAACTAATTAGACCACTGAATAAAGATTGTAATCCGTACGTACGCACACACATTGACATTAACATTCATAAGATGGATAGAGTAATTAATATGTTTTTAACATATTCATAATAACATAATAGTATGTAGAAGGTACTGGAGTTATTATTTTGGTATGAAAACAACAAAGAAAGTGGTATTGGAAGAAGAAAATTAATCGAAAGATGGTGTTAAAATTATTACCCCTTCTTTGAGTGTTTCCTTTTGATTTGATCAAAACGGCACAATAGGATGATTTCATGATAAATTTAAGGACTCTAGGAAGATTTAATGGAAGTCGGAAGGATATTTGGGCTAGGATTTTCTAAGCCAAATGGATTTGGTGGTGACATTTTGAGAGAAAGGTAAGTACCCTATTATACGAGAGGTGGCGGTTAGTTTAAGAAAAGTTTGAAATATTATATTAAAATAAAATCATTTTTTGTTTATGAAGGCTCCAAAATGTTTAATTTCAATTTTAAGGTCGTTATGGGTCAAAATACACTATACCAATAGGTTTTAGATAGGTTTAGGTCACCATATTAACATTATCTTTTAGATGTAACTCTTAGTTAAATAGTTTAACTTTTATAGTGTCTTCTTGTATTCATACACTCTATGTTTAATAAAATTAGTCTAAAAATTCAAGGGAGCATCAAGTTGTTAATTAATAACATATATAATATTATTTAAACCCTTTTACCGAAAATTATATTGTTATTAATTTTATATAATTTAATAATATAATATTTTTTGTAAAAACTCGTATTTGTCAATTTTGACACTATTTAATATTTGGAATATTTGATAGTCATAACAACTTTATTACTTTAATCAAGATACATTTAATCAATCCTAACATGTGATATTAAAATATAAAATTATTGTATGTCCAATTAACAATGATATTATATTTATTTTAATATTTATAATACTATTTATTTGATTATTTTAATAAGAAGGTAATTAATGCATCATCATTGTGTCATGAGTAAATTTAATTATTTAATGTCTAAAAATTATAATTAAAATTAAATTATTGTAGAAAATAATTTCATATTTCTAATTAATATTTATAGTAAAAAATATAACATATATAACACCTTATATAATTGTTTTACTAAAAGATATATGTTTATGTCATTTTTTACATTAAATTTAATTAATTAATATAAAGTGTCATTATCACTCTCTTGTCGCTCCAAGTGGTCCCAAAATTGACCCAAGGATGCCCCTAGTCAATCATGTATCAAAATATATGTATAAGAAACATGTTTGGGTAATTTAATATTATAATAATAATATATGTTTACCCTTATTTACCAGATTTACCAATTAACCATGGTTAAAAAAATATTTACTGAAGTAAATACTGATAATGTTTCAAAATAAAAGTTACATACTTACACAATTTAGACCTCTTTATTCCAAATATTGTATACATTTTGGAAAATTCAAAACCTCTAAGTGGAAGAAATTAATTTAACAATAATTCCTGTTGTCCAAGCCAAAAGCAGATTTTTTAAAAGTAAAAACATTCAAATGATTGACATGTGTTCATGTCAAAATTGAATTTAAAATTACATATAATGAAATAAATTGTATTAAATTATAAATATATAATATAATTATACTTCAAAACAACTTATACACATAACATAACACTATACATTTTTTTGATTAAATTTTTGTTTTTCAATTAATACATAATATTTTTTAGTATTCCTCATAATATGAAAGTTAACAAAGTGCAAAAAATTTATCCAATCAAAAGTTTTAGGTCCCTTTTATAATTAATAATTTAGTTTCATTATATTTATTATATAAAAATTTCAAATATCGTGTTTAAAAATGGGTTTCAATTAAAAGGTTGTAAAATTGATTTTTTTTAAAATAATTATTTTATCTGAATAAAATGAATTCGTTCTTATATTATGTATAATAAACACATTATATGGATGTTAAAATTATATAGAGTATATAATATTCAAAATAATGTTAATATTATTCATAACTGCATTTTGAAAGGCTACTTGGTAAGTCATGTTGTGCTCAAAATTGGTGTTGCGTGTAGCACAAGATATTGAATTACATTAATGAGATAACGTACTATGAAATCTTGCGGTGTTACAAAAGCCAAGTGAGAAAATGTTTTTCACTTATGTAATTAAAATTTTTAAAATCTAACATACACAGTTGCTATCATCTAGTTTTTGGAGTCTGATAAGAAGAACTTATTTTTTGTGCATAGTAACCTACCCTTGTGAATAGTAATATAACCTTATGAATAGTTATATAAGCTAATAAATATTTACCTTACCTATGATAGTATATAAATAATATTTATTTTTAAGTATTATATAACACATTTTTTGAAAAACTAAATAAATGATTTAAAACTATTATTTAGAATAAATGATGATTTTAATTAAATATTAAATTTATCGTATTTAGAAAACTGTTCATAAAAAATGGAAATAATTTTTGGATTCTAATTTTTTAGAAATTTATTTTGTTAATTTCTTGGAATTATCGAAAAAAACATTATTTTTTGAGGAATAGTATAACACGATAATTCACAACAAATGTTAAAACCTGAATTTCTGCATCATGCTTGACTCATAGATGATGTAAGTCTGGTTGGTTCAAACTCAAATGAATTGATTACTATTCTTGTTCATATAATCATTATTATTATTGGTCATTATGGAAATTAGTAAACTAATGATTAAAAAATTATGATAAACCTCCTCTCCTCCACTATAAACTTCCACTCACTCCCATTTCCATTCACTTCATAAGGCTTGTAGCTCCTCAATGTTCTTCCAATTTACCCTTCCCTAGTCACAACCCACATCCAGGTAGCTCTTGGTCTTCACAAAAGAACAAGTCCCCTTCCCATAATGAGGTTCTCAAGGTGTTTATTTCAATAGGTAAAGCACTCATCGTTTTCATTTAGTTCCATTTCAATTTATCTTCCCTTTTTATCATCTCCTCATCTTCATTATACATGTGAACTTGAAATATCCAATATCATCTATATATTGGAATTTTATCATGTTAATGGATGAACCATAATTAATATCCTTACTCACTCTCCCTTTTATTTTATAAACGATATCAACATCCATGATGTTCCAATTTACAACCTTCGTGGACGATGAAGTTTCGTTCTTCAATTTCTCATTCATTATAGGTCATGAAACCCTTTAGATGGTTGAACCAGACTATTATATATGTATTATAACCTAATATATATTCTGGAACCTGTATACATACATATTTTTAAATTTTATGAAACAACTATTTTTTAATAATCAATATACCACAAAAATAATCTATGTGGATGTCATTAATATTTCATCTAATGATTCATCCTATTTCTGTGTAACCAAATTATAATAATGACCATAAAAAATTATGTAGGGTCATATATAATACATTATTTTAATTCTATCGATTTACATCCATTCCACATGAACTTCATTACATAAGAACATATGAATAGATTACAAAAATTAAGAAAACTAACACGCTGGAATAACGAAATTGAAAACAATTGCTTGTCAATAAGGGATAAATAAACTAAAAAGAACTATGATAAACTAAATACATGTGTAATAGGTTATGAAAAAAGTTATTAATATGTCTAATTTCATATTCCATGACCATTATTTCAAGATCTGAACACATTCAGACTTATTGTAAGGGTTTCTTCATCTCAATCCCATTTTTTAGAGATTTTCATTATTCACTAATAATACATGTGTATGGTTTATGTATACTTAAAATTGAAGTAAAATATTATAAATATATTTATTTTAATGATTTTAAATTTATAATATGTATACTATTAATTTTGGGGAATACAAATCGATTTATTACAAAGTGATATGGGGTTCTCCACTAGAACCTCAATTTTCATTTTGGGTTACATTTATTGTCTAAGTACCTCAATAAAACTCTAGTGAATTATTATGTATTCCTCATAAATTAGGATTTAGTGTTATATATATGTTGTAAAACCATAATACTTCCTCATTTTATGGTTATTTACATGTTTTAAGAGGAACATTCAAAATTCATTCTGGAATACAAACCCGATTGAAAGGATATTTTCAAATTATTACTCATTTTCAAGTATATACCAGAATCTATTATAAGAAAACATTAGTTATATAAAAAATAATTTTATAATTAAAAGGATCTTGTATCTTTTCTGGATTTTAGAGAACAACTATTTCATCCAACTTTATGATTATCCTTAATGCTTTCCTTACAAGACTCTAAAATGTTTTATTTATAAAGAATCTTAAGAACTCTTTTTACATTATTTCACTTCAACGAGACATAATTTATTCATAAAATATAATTTTAATGTCATAGTATTTTATTTAATGGTTTATTACTGTATAAAATTTGATTTCATGGGTAATATAAATGATATTCCAAAAGATTCTTTTTTCAGAACTACACATTATTTTTCTCATCTCACATTAACGTTTATGACATATATTCCTTATTAACTAGTTTTTTTGTGGTGTATGTAATGACCATTGGTATATCATATAAATAGTCTCCTTATTCTCATTATTTCTTGAGGGATTATGATTTTAATGATTTAAGTTGGTTTGGGACACTTCAAAATGTTTATGGATTATTTCGTCAAGAAATTTTCAATAGTTTCATTTAAAAATATATTTTCCTATATCAACATCCATTTATGAAGCTTGTACCTAATTGAGGATTATATATGATGGTATCATATAAAATATATTGTTTAGGTGCTTCTAGTAATTTGGACTAGGGATGTTCTATTTTGATTCCATTCACCATAGTATTCCTAACGGTTAGTGCATATGTTCTATGATTGGAGAAATTTATTTACATATCATATGTCAGTTTCAATATGAATTTATATGTTGATTAGGTTCACCAATTTCATATGAGGAATGAATTGGATTTAGTTTGCGACTGGTGGGGCCCTCTATTTCCCTATGGTTCATCGATAGGTCTCATTACACAAATAGATGTGGAATTGGACACGACATTTCTTAATTTTATATATGGTTTTGGCCGAGGCCTTAATAATTTTTATACATCATTGATGAGGCCTTGAAAATTTAATTATAACTTTCAACATATTAACTTCTCTAATTATGATCCTGGTAATTGAAATTTCATGTGGTCATTTGACTAGTAGAATACCCATGATTATGTTTTATTATGAAATTATTTACTCACCAAATATTCTCCGATAATTTCTTAATGATTAATATTTATAATGACTTGTGATTTCAATTATTCACCTTGACTAATGGTTATGTTTATGTTATCTTTTTTTGTATTTCTTATCCTTACTAAGTGTTTGATCTCACCCATTTATTATGTTTCATTTTACCATGATATGAAGAAGTAAATTATGAATGAATTGAAATCATAATGTACGAGGCATTTATGTTTCTTTTCGAATAAATTAGTTTTGTTTTCCTATCAATATGTAAAGTTAATATTATTTATGTATCTTGTTTCCAAAATCTACTAAACTAAATGGTCCTTCTAGATTGGATTCTATGTTATCATTCCAATGTGTTAAAATAATGCACCGGCTATAGGCTATCAGGGTCGGGGTGTTATATTTGTTATCAAAGGATGGTTAGTAGAAACTTTGTGAACTAGATTTAGAAAAAATAGGTTAGGGAAAAAATTCCTACTATAGTGTTTGTAGATAAAAAATAAGAATATCCTATAATTTTTTTTAAGGAATATATTATGTAGATTATTGTAGAGTATAAATATATGTCGGGATACAAAGAAGTAGCGGTGTATCTCGAACAGATGTTCTAAGGAGTGAAAACTCCAACAAGGAGTTTCGAGCTTGACCTAGGGTATACTCTTACCCGACAACATGCCTTTTAGTACTCTTGGATTGACACTACTGGGGGATATGCATAGAATAATTCACATTTTACTTACCCACCATTATTAAGGATTTAAGACAACATTGTAACCAAATTATATAGTTTTAGAGTTAATAATGCATAAATTTATTCTATGTGATATGCCATGTTTAGAGTTATAGAGAGTTCATTATTTTTTGTGCTATTATATAATATAGAGTTGATTATAAATGGAACCTAGAAGAAGGAATTGGAACTTCAACAATGCATGAGATTTGAAGAGTAATAAGGTTCGTATCTCTGATGATCTTAAGCCATAATTTCTATTGAAGATCATCACCCACAAATACACATCATATGAGGAAATAAAATGATATGTTGACATGTTATATAAAGTATTCTATGAGTCCTATGAAATCTAAAGGGAGAAAAATAAGAGTAGGATGGCAGGGAAAAACCGTTATAAAGGGAAGAAGGGAAAGATCAATTTTTAACATGTGATAATTGTGTATGGAAACACCTTACTATATTATTTAGAGTAAAAGTTGTTTGCATAATGTGTGGAAAAAGGCCATCATGATCATAATTGTAGTTAAAAGAAAGGATTATCCTATATTATATGCTTAAACTGTAGAGTGATGGGAAACTATGCGAATCAATGTCCCAATCATCAATGGAATATACCCAAAATGATGATTCTAGATATTTATCATGTAATGATTCTACCATAGATGACGTATAATGACTATTATGCCTAGTCAAGAATCATTTCAATTGAATATTTTTTTAGTAGTGTACTGGTTGTAATAATAAGGGGATATATACAGATTTTACTATGGTACTATTAAATTAAGGATTTGAGGTCAAATTGTGAATGGTACAATGGAAAAGTGATTTAGTATAAAGTTACAAAATTTAGAAAACACATAATTGAGGGAAAGGAAATCATAATAAATATCTCATGTTGAGGTAATGATGATGATATTATTTATTTGAATATTTAATGACTACCTTGGAACTTAATATAGGCTTTTTGAGAAGTGATTTATGGTATCATGGATTGACTTTACAACAGTTTAGGATTTGAGTAATATATCTAATAACATATATTTTACTAAATGAAAATAGGTGAAAGCATGTTTCAAATATGGTTTTTATGGTAATTCAATTTATTACCATATTTATAAAGCAAACATGTTGATGTTATTCACATGTTTGGAATGAGAAATTTAGAGTTGCTTCATGTTAATTAACAGTTAATTATAATTTCATCTTGGAAATTTGGAGGACTTCATAATAATGTGTTGAATCATTATTTATTGGAAATTTTATCCATTTATGAAATGGTTTATGATGATCATTTTATGAGATTTTATTGGTTAATTCATTTCTTTACCAAATGGTGTAACCTATTCTATGTGATGAGGTATAGATAGTTCAAGTGAAATAAAATGATGAGTCTGTTAGTAGAATTATATATTTATACTCTTATAGTGTGGGATAATTCCCTGAATCGGGGAAAGTATCATTTAATAAAATATGTCCACATTATCATTGTCATTGATAATATAGATGATTTTTGTACTTTATTGTTTCTTTGCAATCTGCTTTCATCTGAACATGTCCTCTATCATGTTCGATCAGAACATAATAGTTATATTTTTCTTCATGACCATGTTTTTACTTCCATCTAATTTCACCTCATTTGAATTCATACTTTTTGGGGTTACCACCACCTCTATTTTAACCTTTTTATGAGGATATTGTATTAACCCAATTTCTAATGTGTCTTTTCATAAGAAATTCTCAAGTATCTACCATTAACTGGCGATGTTTAATTTCAAATTTTGAGGATGATATTTCTGTAAAGAGGGGATAATGTAACACCCCAAGAAATTAAAAATATATTTATTATAGAATGAATGGATCACTATGATTATTAAAACTTCATTTTTTATAACCTATCCCAGTAAACATATGTTTTTCACTTCTATGATGTGAATTTTGAAAATCTAACATACACAGCTTCCATCAATATGTTTTTTGGAGTCTGATAAAGAAAAATTAATTTTTCTTGATTAGTAACCTTCCCTTATGAATAATAACATAACCATATGAATAGTGATATACACCAATAAATATTGACCTTAACTATGATAGTATATAAATAATGTTCATGTGTATGTACGATATAGCTATGTTTTGGAATAAGTAACTAAAAGTTTTAAAACTGTTTTAGAGTAAATTTGGATTTTAATTAAATATTAAATTAATGAAAATTATAAAATAATTTTTGAAAAAAATAATTCAGTTTTTAATCCACATGTCGAAAAATGGTTTTTCTGAATACTTGGAGTTTTCATAAAAAGAATTATTTTTTATGTATAATAAAATACGATAATTAACAATAAATTCTAAAACCTGAATTTCATCATCATGGTTGAGTCATATATGATGTTAGCCGACATGGTTCGAATTCACATTTATTTTTTACTATTATTTTTTATTGAATCATTATTATTTCTGGTCCTGAGGGAAATTAATAAACTATGGATTAAAAATTATGAAAACACTCCTCTCCTCCACTATATCCCCACCCCCTAACTCAGTCTTCTCTTCACTCCATTAAGCTTTGAAAACCATCAAATTTCTTCCGAAATACCCTTAACTAGTCACTCCCCACATCAATGAATCTATTGACCTTTACAAAAGACTGAATCTCTTTCCTATAAGGGGGTTCTCAAGGAGGTTATTTGAAGAGGTTAAGAACCTTTATTTTTTATTTAGTTCCATTTCAATTTATCTAATTTTATTTTCCTCTTTTCACCTCCTTAGTCCAAATGATAATGAAATATCTAATATCATTTATATATTGTAATTATTTCATGTGAAGTGATGAATCATTGTTAATATCATTACTCTCTCTCTTTAATTTTATAAGCGAAATCATCTTCCTTGAGGTTCTAATTTATAACCTTTGTGGATGATGATGTTTCTTTCATCTATTTCTCCTTCATTACTAGTCATTAAACCATTTATATTGTTGAAAAATACAATAATATATGTATTATAACTAAAATAATTTTTAGATATTAGTATACATGTATATTATTAAATTATATGACCATACTAGTTCATAATAATCAAAATACTACTAAAATAATCTACGTGAATGTAATTGATATTTTATTTAATGACTCATTCTCTTTCCATATAAAAAATTATTTTAATGATCATTAACACATATTTATATTCATAAATAATACTTTATGTTATTTTTTTATATTTACACCCATCCCACCTCAAAATCATTACATACGAACAAGTGAACCGATTATGAAAATAATTAAATTGAACACTACAGAACGACAAAATTCAATATATTAACTTATCAATAATGGAATAAATGAACTAAAAAGAATTATTATAAACTAAATAATTGTCTAATAGGTTCTGAAATAATTTATTAATTAGCATAATTTCATATTCTAGGATATTAAGTGCATGATCATAACACATTCGGACTTCAGGTATGGGTTTCTTCATCTCACTCCTATTTTTGTGAGATTTTCCGTATTCATTACTAATACTTGTTTATGGTTTTTGTATACTGACAATTGATTTAACATTTAATTAATATCATAATTTTCATAGTATTCAATGTATCATTTAAATATTATTAATTTTGGGGTAAACAAATCGATTGATTAAAAATTGGTATGGGTCTTCCCACCCAAACAACCATTTTCATTCGAGTTACTATTATTGTTTATTTACCACACTAAAAATATTTTTTATTATTATAAACTCCTAATAAATTCTGTTTGAGTGTCACATATATGCTCACTAAACAGAATACTTCCTTATTTTATTGATGTTTACATGTTTGAAAAGGAACATTCAAAATTGTTTCTAGTATACAAACCTGATTCAAGGGATATTTTCAAATTTTTACCCATTTTCAAGTGTACTGCGGAATCTGTTTTAAGCCACCATTTGTTTCATAAATACATTAATTTTTTCACTAAAAGGATCTAGGATCATTTCAGTAATTTGGAGAAAAAAATTTCCTTTCAACATTTTTATTCTCTATATTACATTACTTAAAATACTCTTAAATGATTTATTTATAAAGAATCATAACAATTCTTTTTACCTTATTTCAATTCATCATGACATAATTTATGAATATGATATAATTTTAATGTACTAGCCTTTTATTTAATTGATTATTAATTTTTTGAAATAGGATTTTATAGAAAAAATACTTTTTTTTCAAAAAGGAATCTTTTTTTAAAAAGTAAAAATGATTTTTCTCATCTCTATTTAACATTTAGGAGATATATTCCTTGTTCACCACTTATTTCTTACCAGTAGAGTATGTACCACCCTTTGGTATATCATATCAAGAGTCTCCTTGTTCTTGTGATATTCTAAGGGATTATTATTTGAATGTTTCACGGAGTTATGGAACACTTTTGAGTGATTATGGATTATTTTCCAAATGAATTTGTCAATGGTATCATTTAAAAATATAATCATCTATATCAATGTCATTTATTGATTATATTACATAATTGAGGTTTATCTATTATGATATTACATACAATATGTTGTTGAAGTGTTTCTGTTAATTATTATTGTGGATGTTATATTTTTATACCATTCGCCATATTATTCCAAATGGTTAGTGTTTATGTTAAATGATTGGTTAATGTTATTTACATTTCATTTTTTAGTTTCGATATGTATGTATATGTTTATTATATTCACCTCATTCATACAATAATTCATTGGACCTAGTTTGTGATGGGTGGGGCCCTCTATAATACCTCGGTGAATCTGTAGGTCTAACGAGACTAATAGAAGTTGAATTGGTTGAGGCCTTTCCCAATTTGATATATGGTTTGGGATGAGGTCTTAATCATTTTTAGATATCTTGGTCGAGGCCTTGAAAAAATGTTTCTGAATTTCAGTAATACACACTTCCCTCATTAAGAATAGAGTATTTGATAGTTCATGTGGTTTTTTTACTAGTAGACTACACATTATTATGTCTTACTATGGAATTTTTTACTCGTCTCATATTCTTTCCGTAATGTGTTTATGTTTATTATTTATAAAGTCAAGCATTTTCAATTATTCATTTTTCCTATTGTTTACGTTTATGTTATCTTTCATTGTATTTGTTACCCTTACTAGGTGTTTGATCTCTTCCAATTCTTATGATCTATTTTCCTTGGATATGAAGAAATAAAATGTGAATGAATTACAAGAATTATATAGTAGGAATGGATGTTTTCAAAGGAATAAAATATTGTTATTCTCCTATCAATATGTAATGTTGAACTTATTTATGTATCATGTTCCCAAAATCTACTAATCTACTTGGAACATCATGAATTTATTCCTTGTAATAATGGAACTGTATTAAAATCATGCTTTTTCACATAGATACCTGGGTCTGGGTGTTTTAGAGATCATCATCAAACTGATGAAAAATCTGAATAGACAACATAGACACATAAATACAGGTTGAATGAATTTTTATGGACTTCATGGAACGATGGTAACAACATCGTCCTATGTTTGAGTTCTATTATAAATTTTTTTCCATTATAGCATGAAAATTTCTCAATATGAATCCCTTTATGGGAATTGACAGAAAAAAGGAAGATGAGATGATGTCTATGAATTTAATATTATTGGACATGAAATAGTCAATAAAATAGTAAAAACGTAGAAAATCATTCTGCAGGATATTTGGGAGGTCAATAGTTGATGGATGATTTAGGAATAAAATAGCTAATGAGACATATATTTTATGATTGGAGACATGATTATACTCCTCATATCTCCAAGGAAGAGGATCATTATATATGGGAGGAAAGGTCAGACAAGTATAATGTAAATCAGTCCCTTCGAGATTCATGATTGTTTTTGATTTGAGGACCATCGAATAGCTCTTAAAACTACAATGTCTCATGTTCACAATGTATTGCACATGTCCCTATTGATAAAGTACATTCCATGTAACACCCCAGGTAAATAATGAATATGAAATCTTTATATTTATCCATATTTTTGAATAAAATATTAATATTACTATAAGGGGGATGCTATGCTCGATGGCGTACCCAATACGCAACAACGAGTTTCTTGGGAATCTTACGTTGAAATCTATTAATAAAATTATATTATTTTAAATGGTAGTTAACTCCTAGCCATTGTAATGGTGGGAATGAACAGAACTAGCTAAAAAATGATTATATTTGTTTGTCAAATATTTTTACTCTTTACAATAAATGTTAGAGGATTAAAAATGCAAATGAATCCAGTTTTTAAGCGTAAACATTGTAATATTCTTTAAAAGGTTGATTAACCGCCTTTTGATAGAGAACCCCTTTTAAATCCACTTTTTGAAAATTTTATAAGCTCTATTTTTCAAAATAAACATATTATTTATGATTGGGACATTGAAATTTACCTTGGGTTAATTTTTGGTATTTTTCTGACAATGATCATTTTCAATGAATAGTGAAAAAAACTGCATTTTACATCAAAACTGTTTTTTCATATATTTTAATTATATGGTCATATTATCTTCTTAATTTGTTTTAAAGTGTAATTAGAATATATTTTTTCCATGTAATTCAATGATGGTCATTGGAATTAATTTCCCTTTGGAATTAGGCATAAACAAGTTCTAAACTTTTCATAAATATTTTTTCTAAAAAACCCGCTATTTGTTTTGACAACGGAGAGTTTTTTTAAATTACTTATTACAATTTATGTGTTTTTAATTTGGTAAAATGAATTACATATTTGGAATCAGGAGGTCCAAATTATGTAATTAAGACTCATTTGTTTTTTGGACATTATGAATAGTAACGACGGTAATTATCTTTAATTATCATGATTAATGAGTAATCGGGTAGTTAAGGATAATAAGATAATTACATAATAATACAAAATGACCACAAAATGTGTCCTAAGGCTACTGGTTGTCTCATGGCCGACCATTAGATTCCTTGTGCCAAACCTGGGGCCCCGTGGAATCACTTTTGTGAGAAAGTGACTTTTTATCTTTTTATTTTTAAAGAATGTTAAATGTAACAAAGAATGTATCCCCTAAGTAAAATATTTTTAATTTTGTCTACATAAATGATCTTTTGGACTATAAATATTCATTGGAAATATAAAAATATTTCCTACATAATAGTATTTTTTTATAAATTTTTGGACATTAAATAAATTAAATTATTTATGACATCATGATGATGCAGCAATGACCTCATTATTTAACGATTTAAATAAAATGGAATGATAATGCAAAATATAAGACCTAAACAAGTCCAAAACATATTGGATGGGTGTATTTCTAACCCTTATCACATTATCCTAGAAACACAATAATGTGGGACCATTAAAATCCGGAACTCATTTGAAAATAAAGTTACATTTTACACCCTTCCAAGAGTGCCCCTCCTCTCCTCTTATAAAAGGCCCCCACCTCTACCTCCTTACCCACACTTCCAAAGCCTTTGGATCGGCCAAACCATGCCCATTTTGTCTCTCCACATCCCTATCTAACTCCGTGAAGCCTCACATTGGGCATAATCCTTTCCAATGAAGCCTTTGAGCTCAAATCAAAGGAAGTTACCCGATTTAAAGGTAATGTCTTCACTTGTGTCCTTTTGTTTTATTTTTCTTCTCCAAAACCCTAAAATCTTTTTATTCATTTATTTTGTAACAAATACAGTATCTTCAATATACTAGGATGTAGTTATAAGAAGGATTAGAGCTACACTTACACACACCTACATCTAATGGTTAAAGAACATACTCTTTCCGTGGATGGCGAATTTCTGCCTGTCGAAATGACGATTGTTCAACATTCTTCTAACACCTTCAAAGGTGGACATTAAGATGACAATATATTTATATATAATATCTAATATGATTATTATTTACATAAGCTTCTTAATTTTTCATTTATGGCATACCTTTATGGTTTCCATTATGGGTAAACGTGATATCTTCATTTAAGGAAGTGCAGACTACCGCCCCCTCAAAGTGATTTTGATTCATTAATACCATAAGTGGTACGTATAAAGGATATATTTAATGATATTATATATGATAACATACTGGAATTAAAATACTATTATGTATCATTATGTTTTAGTTCCATTAAATATGAAATAGAAATGGAAGTAGCGTTCATGCGTACGTACGGCTTACCGTCTCCATGAACGGTAAATTTCATTTCTTATCTCCAAATGTTATGTACTATTATAAGTACATATATATAATGGATATATATGTAATATATTACATCTAAATTATGGGTATCATTCTATAATTATAATATATATATCTCACATTTTGTTTTAATTCCTTTAATATGGAAAAAAAATGAATGTAGCGTTCATGCGTACGTACGGCCTACCATCTCCATGAATGGTGCTTTTAATATTTTTATCTCCAAATTATATGGAATAGTATAAAATGAATATATGCTGGATATATATGAAATATAAAACATAAATACTATTCTGGAGATGATCTACCTATATCTACATGGAAATTTTTTTTCTAACAAGTTCAATTTTTACTAATGTACTGAACATCAACAAAAACATATGATACGAACTCACTTTATTAACCAATTATTATAAAATTACAATATGTTATATGAACTGAATAATAATATTTAAAGTAGGTCCTTAATAAATTATAAATTGACCAAATTTTATTATTCATGAGATTAAAGAACGATCGAGTCATGTCGGACACGAGGTAAGGGATCCTACTCCTCTCTTTCTTTTTAAGTACACTCTTTTATGTCATTGCTTTTAAGCTCATCTTTCATGTGATTGGTATGTTCTTTTTTATTACTCTTACTGTAATTTTTATGTTCATATGATGAGAGACCCTATTCTCTCTCATCAATCCATTTTGGAAGTTTTGAGTGGCGCCGTTAGGCTGCTGAATTTTCGTAAGAGATCTAACCTCTCTCTTTCTTTTCAAGTACTCTCCTTTATGTCACTTATTTTAAGCTCCTATTTGTTATGTTTGGGGATGTTATTTTATATTCCTATTTATGTAAACTTTATGTTAATATGATGAGAGACCCTATTTGATCTCATCAATCCATTGTTGTAAGTTTTATGTGGCGCTGTTAGGCTGCTGAGTTTTCGTAAGGGATTTTTCATCTCACTTTTATTCCCGTGATATTTATGCTACATTTGCCACAATTTCCTTTGAGTGGTGTATGTAATACCTATTATTTTACTCATTGTGTAATATACTCTCATTTATGAGTATTTACATCAATGTTGTATTATCCTTCTTTCACGGGGTGCATTTCTCGAAAGACACCCATGTCGGTAAGGGAACCTTTCACCCTCCTCTTTTTAAAAGACTTCATTTTTTGGGTCTTTTAATTTACATATTTTTATGTTGGGATATGTTCTCATATATCCTTATTGATTTAAATTGTATTTCCAAGTGATGAGATACCCTTTTTATCTCTCATCAACTAATTTTCTGAATTTTGTAGTGACGTCGTTAGGCTGTCATATTTTTGCAAGGGAACTTCTTAACCGAAATTCGATTCATTGGGATAATCTTGTACTCCTTGAATATTTCATTCTATGAATATGTGTGAATTAACTATGATTTTTTTACACTTACTATCCACTTATATTGGGTGTATTAATTTGTCACACATAATTATGTAATAGATTTATCCTTAAACCAAGGATATCGTCTTTGGAAGGGACTTCGTCTCAATCTCCATTCATTGAGGCATATTTTGTTTTATACAAAACCTTCTTTTATACTGTGTATAAACCCCTTTGACTTTTACATTTATTCAAAAAGAATCTTTTATCTACGAAGTGTTTTACTAAACGACAAAAAGGACTGTTTATTTTTACGTACGCGGTGACAATGACCTTTTCCGCCGCTGCGAGTATTATTTGATCTTTGGCTTCCTCAACAAGCCGTAATGTTTTTAAAATAAAATAAATACCATATTCATTTTTTTGTATTTTGGTATTGAAAATGGCTTTGATAAAGGATTCTATTATGTCAATATATTTAAATGATATATTGTGATTGAAATGTGGAAATGTTATCATTCCTTTATGTTGGTTTTATGTGTTATAATATTATAATGGTACTTGGACATTTTACGGGTGGTTACGTGATAAACCATATGATGGGTGGTGCCGTGAATACCAGGACGGGTGGTTACATTATAACCTCCAATGCATTTGGTATGGAATTCGGCCGTATGACTATTCCATTAAGTATGTATGAATGTTGGCCGAATGGCTATTCCATTAATTGATATGTGTGGAAGTCGACCTTATGGTTATTCCACTTAAGTATGTTTGTGTCCTAAGTTTCCTTTATATGTTATGTGAACTTTATATGGGTTTTATGGTAATATTTTGGTTACAGAAGGGTAAGTAATGAAATTTTAATCAGTGAAGAATTTTTACTACTTTGAAAAGGTGAAAAGTATTACTTTGATAAAGTATACATGGTTTACATGTTGTTTTGAAAAACTAACAGTTTTCATTCTTTGTGTATCCCTTACTGAGCTTTTTATGCTGATCCCATGTTTTTGAAATGTTTTTCACATGACTTAATGTGGGATAGGGTCAAGGATGGGATCAAGGGAAAGTCATGATACCTAAAACATGGAACTAGACATGTTTCTTTTTAAGAGTTTTTATTTTATTGAAACTTAGTAGAAGTTTCTACTTTGTAATCTTTTGAGATGTAATAGTTATGTCCTGATTCTCTAAAACTCTAATCCTAAAATTATCCTCAATGTGAATTATTCATTTAATTCAATATTAAGTAAGGTTTATGACTGGGGTCTTATAGTTGATATCAGAGGTCGGTTTAGATAACTTTAGAGTTTAGGGTATCCTCTAAGCATAAGTGACATTACCATAATGGTTAGGATTTCAGAAAGAGTCCTAATTTTAGATAAAGTGAATGAGTAAGTATATATTAGTGTTTATCTTCCTCATTAGTACATGATGGTTTTGTTGATATACTCACACTGACCTTTCTGTTTTTAGTGAATGGATGGATCTAGCAGGCACCAAAGAGACAACATGTTTGAAGGAAACTGTGGTGGTTATCTGTTTAAGATACTAGATGAAATATGGGATTCAATGAGGAAACTCGTGGTTGTTCAAAACCAACTATCAAGGAGTCATGATCAAGCACTTGAACCATGGTATGTTCTATAATGCATCTTGTACGAGATGACCAATCGATGTGGAAGTTTAGGTAATAATTATAAAGGTAACCATTAGAGTTTATATGATCCTTACTTTTGAGGTAATTATGGTTTATTATATGATATGCTGGAAAATAAAAGGCATTAGATAAACATGAGGTTAAAATATGTTATGATCATTTTTGAAGATTTTATCTCGTTTTTGGGAATGTTTTAAAATTATATAGTTTTGGAAAAAGGACAACACGCAGACCGTGTGACAACCTGTCGCGTCAGACAAAGCTGCAGGAATCAAACCCACAACCAAAGTGCGACTGGTATTTATCACCTACCACTGGACTACGTGATGTCCGTGGTTAGTTTGACTGATTATTTTTAGTTATATGTTTTTATGAATTAAGAGTAAATTGATTTTGGGTTATCTATGGAAATTTGTTAACCTATCATGGAGGATATGTGATTAGGTTAATTACTTTTCAATACGAGACATTAAGAGCAACTGATGTTGTTTGGAGATAAATGTTACGATTTAACTTGGAATACTATGTGACTAAATCCTTCAAATATTTGGGTTTCAATCTTAGTTTGGTTTACTTTGAAGAATTTTATGGACAAATTGTTTATCGAATGGTCCCCGTTGAACTTTGGGTTTTGTTGGACAAATTTTAGAGATTAAGAATAAATTTTCTTTTTATAAAGGGTTATCCTTTTCTGGATTATCTGATCTTGTACTAACCTTTTTTGTTTTGGTTTTGGTTAATGTCTAAAGACATGGGAAGTATATAGTTCTATTCTGTTGATTGGGTGGTTCTCTAGAAGTTGATTATAGTACTCTTAATATGAACAAGTCTTCCTAAATACTCGTCTTTTGGAGAAAATATGAGTTTGTGTAAGGAATCTAATAAATTTTGAAAGTCAACATGATAAGTTATTATGTTTCCTTATGAATAAATTCCTCAATAAAAAGTAACTTAAAACAAAAATGTTGTCTATTAACTTTTCCTACTGGGGAATCGAATATCGTTTAACCCATCACATGTTTGTGATTTTCTTATGGTTAACTTTCTCCTAAACATGTTTTTTATCACTCTCCATCAGAACATGACCCTTTGTTTTTTTCCTCCATGTCCATATTTTCAAACTTGGAATCCTAGTATGGGTTAACTCGAGTGACCTTTGTACTTATCTTTCTTTATTTTAAAGTGATTGTTTTACCGACTCTTGTTCCAATGTGGGACTCTCAAGGATGTTTCCAAGCTCAATTTTAAAATTGCGAGGACGCAATTCCCAAAAGGGGGGAAGGATGTAACAACCCAGGTAAATAAAGAATATGAAATCTTTATTTTTATCCATATTTGTGAATAAAATATTAATATAACTTTAAAGGGGATTCTATGCTCGATGGCCTACCCAATACGCAACAACGAGTTTCTTGGGAATCTTACATTGCACTCTAATAATAAAATAATATTATTTTAAATGGTAGTTAATTCCTAGCCATTGTAATGGTGGGAATGAACGGAACTAGCTACAAAATGATTATATATGTTTGTCAAATATTTTTACTCTTTACAATAAATTTTATAGGATTAAAAATGCAAATGAAACCAGTTTTTAAGCATAAACATTCTAATATTATTTAAATGGTTGATTAAACGCCTTTGGATGGAGAAACCATTTTAAATCCACTTTTTGAAAATTTTATAAGCTATATTTTTAAAAATAAACATATTATTTATGATTGGGACATTGAAATTTACCTTAGGTTAATTTTTGGTATTTTTCTGACAATGTTCATTTTTCAATGAATAGTGAAAAATACTGCATTTTACATCAAAACTGCTTTTTCATATAATTTAATTATATGGTTATCTTATCTTCATAAATTGTTTTAAAGTGTAATTAGAATATATTTTTACCATGTAATTCAATTATGGTCATTGGGATTAATTTCACTTTGTAATTAGGCATAAACAAGTGCCAAACTTTTCATAAATATTGTTTCTAAAAAACCCGCTATTTGTTTTGACAATGGGAAGTTTTTTTAAAATAATTATTGCAATTTATGTCTTTGGAATTTGGTAAAATGAATTACATATTTGGAATCAGACGGTCCAAATTATGTAATTATGACTTTTTTGTTTCTGGATATTATGAATAATAACGACGGTAATTATCTTTAATTATCTTGATCAATGAGTAATCGGGTAGTTAAGGATAATAAGATAATATCATAATAATACAAAATGACCACAAAATTTCCTAAGGATACTGGTTGTCTCATGTCCGACCATGGGAATTCTTGTGCCAATCTTGGGGGCCCCATGGAATCACTTTTGTGAGGAAGTGACTTTTTATCTTTTTATTTTTAAAGAATGTTAAATGTAACAAAGAATGTATCCCCTAAGTAAAATATTTTTAATTTTGTCTAAATAAATGATCGTTTGGACTATAAATATTCCTTGGAAAGCTACAAATATTTCCTACATCATAGTATTTGTTTTATAATTTTTTAGACATTAAATAAATTAAATTATTTATGACATCATGATAATGCATCGATGACCTCATTATTTAACGATTTAAATAAAATGGAATGATAATGAAAAATATAAGACCTAAACACGTACAAAACCTATTATATGGGTGGATTTAGAACCCTTATCACCTTATACTCGAAACACATAATTTTGGGACCATTAAAATCCGAAACTCATTTGAAAATAAAGTTACATTTTATACTATTCAAGAGTGCCCCTCCTCTCCTCTTATAAAAGGCCCCCACCTCTACCTCCTTACCCACACTTCCAAAGCCTTTGGCTCGGCCAACCCCTGCCCATTTTGTCTCTCCACATCCCTCTCTAACTCCTTGAAGCCTCACTTTGGTCATAATCCTTTCCAATGAATCCTTTGAGCTCAAATCAAAGAAAGTTACCTGATTTAAAGGTAATGTCTTCACATGTGTCCTTTTGTTTTATTTTGCTTCTCCAAACACCTAAAATCTTTTTATTCATTTATTTTGTAAAAAATATAGTATCTTAAATATACTAGGATTTTGATATAAGAAGGATTCGAGAATCACTTACACACACCTACATCTAATGGTTAAAGAACATACTGTTTCCGTGGATGGAGAATTTCTGCCTCCCGAAATGATGATTGTTCAACATTATTCTAACACCTTAAAAGGTGGACATTAAGATGAAACTATATTATATATAAAATATAATATGTTTATGTTTTACTTAAGCTTCTGTATTTTTAATTTATGGTATACCTTTATGGTTTCTATTATGGGTAAATGCGATATCTTCATTTAAGGAAGTGCAGACAACCTCCCCCTCAAAGTGATTTGATTTGTTAATACCATATGTGGTACGTATAAAGGATATATTTAATGATATTATATATGATACCATACTGGAATTAAAATACTATTATTTATAATTATGTTTTAATTCCATTAAATATGAAATAGAAATGGAAGTAGCATGAATGCGTACGTACGGCTTACCGTCTCCATGAACTGTACATTTCATTTCTTATCTCCAAATGTTATGTACTATTATAATTACATATATATATAAGGGATATATATGTAATATATTACATCTAAATTATGGGTATCATTCGGGAATTATAATATATATATCACTCATTTTGTTTTAATTCCATTAATATGGCAAAAAAATGAAAGTAGCGTTCAGGCATACGTACGACCTACCATCTCCATGAACGGTGCTTTTAATTTTTTTTATCTCAAAATGCTATGGAATAGTATAAAATGAATATATACTGGATATATATGATATTTACAACATAAATACTATTTTGGAGATTATGTACCAATAACTACATGGAAAATTCTTTTCCGACAAGTTCAATTTTTACTCATGTAATGAACATCAACAAAAATGTCTGATACGAACTCACTTTATTAACCAATTATTATAACATTACAATATTTTATATGAACTGAATAATAATATTTAAAGGAGGTCCTTAATAAATTATAAATTGACCAAATTTTATAATTCATGAGATTAAAGAACGATCGAGTCATGTCGGACACAAGGTAAGGGATCCTACTCTTCTCTTTCTTTTTAAGTACACTATTTTATGTCATTCCTTTTAAGATAATATTTCATGTGATTGGGATGTTCTTTTATATTAAACTTACTGTAATGTTTATGTTCATATGATGAGAGACCCTATTCTCTCTCATCAATCGATTTTGGATGTTTTGAGTGGCGCCGTTAGGCTGCTGAATTTTCGTAAGAGATCTAACCTCTCTCTTTCTTTTCAAGTACTCTCCTTTATGTCACTTCTTTTAAGCTCCTATTTGTTATGTTGGGGGATGTTATTTTATATTACTCTTTATTTAAACTTTATGTTAATAAGATTAGAGACCCTATTTGATCTCATCAATCCATTTTTGTAAGTTTTATGTGGCGTCGTTAGGCTGCCGAGTTTTCATAAGGGATTTTTCATATCACTTTTATTCCCATGAGATTTATGCTACATTTGCCACAATTCCCTTTTAGTGGTGTATGTACTGCCCATTATTTTAATCATTGTGTCATATACTCTCATTTATGAGTATTTAAATCAATGTAGTATTGTCATTCTTTCACGGGGTGCATGTCTCGAATGATACCCATTATGGTAAGGGAACCTTTCACCATCCTCTTTTTAAAAGGCTTCATTTGTTGGGTCTTTTAATTTACATATTGTTATGTTGGGATATTTTATAATATATCCTTATTGATGTAAATTTTATGTCCAAGTGATGAAATACCCTTTTTATCTCTCATCAACTCATTTTCTGAATTTTGTAGTGACGCCGTTAGGCTGTCATGTTTTTGCAAGGGAACTTCTTAACCCAAATTTGATTCTTTGGGATAATCTTGTACTCCTTGAATATTTCATTCTATGAATATGTGTGAATAAACTCTGATTTTTTACACTTAATATCCACTTATATTGGGTGTATTTGTTTGTCACACATAATTATGTAATTGATTTATCCTTAAACCAAGGATACCGTCTTTGTAATGGACTTCGTCTCAATCTCCATTCATTGAGGTATATTTTGTTTTATACACAACCTTCTATTATACGGTGTATAAAAACCTTTGACTTTTACGTTTATTCAAAAGGAATATTTTATCTACAAAGCATTTTACTAATGACAAAAAGGAATTTTTCTTTTTATGTACGCGGTGACAATGACCTTTTCCGCCGCTGTGAGTATTATTTGATCTTTGGCTTCCTCAACAAGCCGTAATGTTTTTAAAATAAAATAAATACCATATTTTTTTTATATTTTGGTATTGAAAATGGTTTTGATAAAGGATTCTATTATGTCAATATATTTAAATGATATATTGTCATTGAAATGTGGAAATGTTATCATTCCATTATGTTGGTTATATGTGTTATAATTTTATAATGGTACTTGGACATTTTACGGGTGGTTACGTGATAAACCATATGACAGGTGGTGCCGTGAATACCAGGACGGGTGGTTATGTTATAACATCCAATTCATTGGGTATGGAAGTCGGCCTTATGTCTATTCCATTAAGTATGTATGGAAGTTGGCTGAATGGATATTCCATTAACTGATATGTGTGGAAGTCGACCTTATGGTTATTCAACATAAGTATGTTTATATCCCAAGATACCTTTATATGTTATGTGATCTTTATATGGGTGTTATGGTAATATTTTGGTTACAGAAGGGTATGTAATGAACTTTTATTCAGTGAAGTGTTTTTACTACTTTGAAAAGGTGAAAAGTATTACTTTGATAAAGTATACTTGTTTTACTTGTTGTTTTGAAAAACTAAAAGTTTTCATTCTTTGTGTATCCCTTACTGAGAATTTTATTCTCATCCCATGTTTTTGAAATGTTTTTCACATGACTTAATGTGTAATAGGGTCAAGGATGGGATCAAGGGAAAGTCATGCTACCTAAAACATGGAACTAGACATGTTTCTTTTTAAGAGTTTTTATTTTATTGAAACTTAGTAGAAGTTTATACTTTGTAATCTTTTGAGATGTAATAGTTATGTCCTAATTCTCTAAAACTCTAAACCTGAAAAGATCCTAAATGTTAATTATTCATTTAATTCAATATTAAGTAAGGTTTAAGACTAGGGTCTTATATTCCAAATCCATCAAATATTTTGGATTCAGAGGTGGTAAATTTGGAAACTGATCACTCTTACGAGAATCACCCGGTAAAGATCCTGGATCTTAGAGATAAAGTTTTATGATACAAGACTAGTCACCCTGTTAATGTAAAAGGGTAGCAACATATATACAAATAAAAAATATAGAAATTGGAGGACACAATGAAGGAGTAGTACCATCAACTGTTTTTGACATCGAATGCAAAACAAATCTTCGTGGGTGATGTTCTACAAGGGGGGGTGGGAGAATGCCACACCCCAAAAATTTATCCTTTGAAATCCATTCATATAATTACATAATATAGTTTAAACCACATAAAATGAATTAGATAACATAGTTGAATTATTAAAAATGATTATTTAATTAAATAATATGTATTTATAGATGTTATGAAACATATACCAATGAAATAATATGTTGATATTTGAAATAGTAATACGAACCTAATGAATAATGAACTAGAAAAAAGAATTGAATCCTCACCAATGAATGTATAAATAAAACTAATGTATCTTATAAAGGAAAAAATGATATAATTATATCTAGTATATTTTGATAAATATTTTCAATATTTTTATTCAGGTGTTGATATTTTAAAAAATAGTTTAATTTAATAATTAATATATTGATATCCAATAAAAATTATTTTCAATAATTGTATTCAAAAATTAAAATTTTTATATATTATTATTATAAGATTATATTATGATATCCAAATTATTTTTTCAAAGTGATTTGAAATCAGTAATAATTTTAAAATTTGTATTTTCCAAATAATTTATGATTAAATTTTAAATTTAACATATTTGAAATATTATTTTCATAAAATGGACTAAATTTTTTAATTTTAAATTTGTAATATGCTTTGTGTGAATATTTATGATTTTTATAAAATAGATGAATTTTTGGAAAAATTTGAACGACAATACTTAATAGATTAAGAAAATAAATTTATTTTTTGAGACATTATTGAGTCACAGATGATATGAGTGACCACTGTTTCAAAATCAACTGAACTAATAAAATTGTTCAGTCACAAGAATAGAAACTATTTCTTTTGTTGAGAAAAATAATATCCTAATGATTAAAATAATAAGAAAACACCTCACTCATCCACTATAAAATTTACCCCTCACCACCAATTATCCTCTCACATCAAATGCTTTTATCCTTTCCCAAATTTTACTCAAATTTCATCCCATGCCCCTACCCAAAATCAATGATATGTATTTCTCATGAAAACCCAAAAAAATACATAAGGATGTTCCGAATGAATATATTTCAAGTGGTAAAACCCTATTTCTTTTAATTTAATTTCTTTTCATTTTTTTCTTCTATTATTATCTCCTTAGGTCCCTTATCCAAATTTTATGATAACTCCAATAGCATAAATGTAATATAATATTAATATTATAATTGAATAATTAATTTTCATTTATTTCCCCTCTAATTTAGTACTAAAAATGAAAACATCATTTCTTGTTAATTTATAACATTCAATTATGACATTTTCAATTACAATTCCCTCCTTCATGACTTCCCAAAAAACCATTACTGTGATAAAAAATAATAACAATATATGAATTAATTTCAATTTAATGTTTTGTAATGATATTATTTTCAAAATATTAATATATCAAACAAAATAAGTGTGTGATGATCAAAAAACATCCAAATGTAACATAAGATTTCACCATTAAGTAATTATCTAACGATTAATTCTAATTCTTTGTAAAAAATGATTAACATGTTCAAAAAATATTATTTCATTTATTTAATAACATTTAACGTAAATTATGGAAAACCATTCTAATTTTACATGATTTTCCATTCATGTTTACTAGTAACCAATCACAAAAACCATTGAAATTACTGCATCCCAAAAAATAAATTGTATCTTATATCTCGTCAAAAGGCCATGAATGAACTTAATAAAATTATAATATATGAATTTTTTTATTAAAGGCAATGAATTAATTTTTTAAAGGATTTTTTGATTATTCAATATGTTGATTTCTAGTGCATACCAAATTCTTACATATGTTAAGGGATTCCACCCGAAGATCGATAGTTTATATGGGATACTAATTATATCACATTAACTCAATGTAATTATTATTTAATTTTATATAAATTTAATAAATTATTTTTATATTTTCAAAAATAATTTTCTAGATCTATACATCTCTCTTTTATGGGGATGTACATGTTTTAAAAAGGTTCTCTTATCAATTCTTCTCGAAAACAAAGCCCGATTAAAGGAAACTCCCCATTTTATTACACATTTTTTAGTGCAGTACATAACAATTTCAAGTTACCATAATTTTTCTAAAATTTCTCAATTTATCAAGAAAACCTATCTTGGTCCACTTTTGGTTTATCTAAAACCACTATTCATTTTCCACATAGGACCCTCATTAATATTTTCCTTAAACAACACTAAAACGAATCATCGCAAATGTCTCTTAAACACTCTTTTTAAGACTTTCACTTCATTTTACCGAAAATTATCATGGCCTATTCCTATTCTCCATTATTCATATACATGTATGATATAAATCCATTGTTTTATGGACAAAATTATGATATTCCATTTTATTATTCTCTATGTCAAGATTATTATACAAAATTCTTTCTATGGGAAACCCTTATGATTTATTCTTCATGTGGAACACATATGCATGAACATATTATGATGGGTTTTCCATGATATTTCAACAATTAGTTGGGTAATTATTAGTCTTACAAGAAGTCATGTTGGGATAGGTAGTGAACCAAATTCCATTTTTGGACTTTGTCCTCAATGTGATATTGTAATAGTGGTTATCCATTAATCATTCTTATTCCATGTTGAATGATATTTTAATATTACTATAATCCCATTATTATAAGTTCTCATGTTATACATGTTTTTAATTATTTTGTTTATTCATGTAACATTCCTTTAGGTCATCATTTTATTCCATCAAACCCATGTTGTGTGTTAAATTTCTATACGTATTCCCTTACTAGACTTTTTATCACATACCATTTGTTTTTTTATTCCCCAGATTATCCTATGCAGATGTAATATCCCAGTGGAATTTATGATGACATTATATAGTTTAAAGAGAATATGATTTTAGTTTGTAATTAATTTCATCAAATTATCTACATACTATTCAAAATACACCATACGTTGTGATCCATGGTTGTATATAATTGTATATATTACTGAAAATCATGTCATAATATGGGTAAAAGTCTTGTTCTACTCTATGAACTTCTTCATTTCATATATATCACAATTAATGACTTTCGAGACCATTCATTGATGTGTAATACAGAATATTTCATCTTCCAGATTTGATTCGGTTAAGATAGTGGAGGTGTTGGCCAATGAAACAGTGAAAGAATTATATTTTAAGAGAATATGATGAAATGTGGGCTCAAAATTGAACTCTTCAATAAATCCCCATACTTATCATGTGAGGGGGACCAAATCTCCTTTCAAGATGTCATATTCACAAGTAATCAACATAGTCACCAATTTTGAGTTTCTTTTGATATTCATTTATTATATTTTCATTTATATGGATAATTCCAAGCAATAAATGATGGATTTGTGTCCTTCCTCGTTATTGGTGTAGCATTTGAATAGATTGAAAGTGTAGGGTAAAACTACATTTCCTGGAGAGAAAAATAAAACCCTGAAGTCAATAAAACTGTTCTTTTGTTTCTTGATCCTTTTACCAATATTAATTTGGGATGATCCATAAAAATAAATCTCCAATGTATTGGGAGTGTCATGGGAATATTATACCTCCTCATAGAGAAGATTAGTGCCCATTGATGTATTTCCCAGGGCAGGGTGTGATGTAAGGAAATCAATATGTGTTTTCCCTTTCACATATTTTAGTAGTAAGAAATGAATGTTTTATATTTTGATTAATGGCCAACCATCATGCCCTGAAAACAACCAATATAGGTTGTCCAAGAATGTAATTGAAAAGTTTGATATTAGAGAATAGTTGGAATTTGTTGATCTATATGTATTGCATCATCTTTTTCACAGTGAGGAGGACTGAAATGGAGGTCTTCATAACATTAGGGCACCTAGACTCAATCCATAAAATATTTTGGCTGAGGTAGTAGAGGCTGTTCTCTATACCCTATTTTTTCTGGCCTAGGATAGATCATTGTGGTAGATCTACAGTGGAAAAATATTAGTTGAGTATCCTACCTTCAAAAAGAAGAATTTGGAAATGTGGTTGTACCATGCAATGCATGAGATTTTTGAAGGCTTTTTAGTAGTCAACATCCAATTGATAGGTGATTTCATTTCTAATTAACCAACTATTGGGGTGATGTTTTCCTCCCATGTTGGAAATTAATCACAGAATATATGTGATTTTAACTAGGAACCCACTCATTTATTTTATATTTATGTGTGGAGACATTTCTACCATAGTCCTAGTCTTCTCTCAGTCGACCTCAATGCTACGTTGGAGTGCTATAACCTCGTGAAACAAACATGATGATTCCCAAAATGAGAATTTAAGTAGATTCATCTTCAAATTATGTTTTCATAGCATTTCAACAACGAATTGAAGGATTGTGATGTGATAACATCACTTTCCTGATTTTACCAAAAGTTTGTGACATAACATTTTAATTTCTTTCCTATGAATGTTTTAAAGGTATGATGTATGCATACATAGTAACTAGATCCATTTTTATTCAATCAAATGGACATCAAAATAATGACAAAGATCACTATATGAACTTTAATAGAAGTGGACACTTTACCATTGGGGGAATATTTATCTAATTCTACCCTAAGTAACCATCCATTAATAAAAGGGGATGTAAGCCAGTGGTTTCATTGATCACGAATTTTATGATCAACAATTGGAATTATTCCATTGAGAAGTGCTAATTACGATCACTAAATTTGATGAAGAACCCAATATTACCATTCATCATCATGACAAAGGAAATGATGGAAATCAATCTTTTCTATTGCATATCCCAAAAAATTGTATTTGATCTAGTTTTCATCTTATGCCTCTAAATTGCTGGAATTATAGGGGAGAAACCTTTTTGTTACCTACATTAATCTTTTATTTTCATAAGGTAACCTAAGATATTTCAAAGCCACATATGGATTTTATTGGGGAATTGTTCTGTATTTCCAAAAAACCCAAATTAGTGATGCTTTAAAAATGTCAAATGCATCCCTTGATAGTTGAAGGGAATGTAAACACTATTCAAAGTTTCCCATAGGTTTTATTCTCTTTCCAGTTGTATTTTATAGAATTCATCAATGGTGGTGGAGACACCAACCCCAATTTTCAATGGGGAATTCATAAGGTAATCTGCATCTTCATCCATATTTGATTCAGTGGATAAATATCTAATTCATGATAGAAGACTAGGGGAATCTCTATCACAATCATGGTGAGAGAGGCCATGAGAAGAGACATTATCATACATTTCGACATGAGTCATTGTAGTGAGATGATAGATATGATTGTCTTTTAGGTCATCCCTGGTGATATATGGGGGTTAGACCTCTTGTTTCCAGACTATCACCTCAACCAGATTTATGTAAAGCACATATTCAATGTTTTCCATACTCCAAAGATTCACAGGATCATTGCCTAGTCCAATGTGGGATAAAACCAATATATCATCATCTTCCAATGTTACATTCCTCCATGATAATAGAAATATTCTTCCGCATATCTTGCTCTTCACATATCGAAGTGGGAACCATGTAGTATGCCAAATTTTAAATCAAATGGGTACTTCAGTCACTAATGTAATGTTGAGGGTTCCTCTTGGTGGCTATGGATCTGGTTCACTCTGAGCTAGAAATTATTTTCCATGTTGTTATAAAATACCATAAACATTGTTTTAGATATCATTTCCCCAAATTATGCTTCTTTATTTATTTTCTTTAGAGATACATTCTCCCTCTTATCCCACACTTGAATTATGATATTGGGGGAGACAAGTACCCTTCTATATATCCCAACTGTTATAGTGCTCGTTGCATGATGAGGTTGACCCCCCAAAAAAATATCACATATCCACCTTTAAACATTGAAATTATTGACTATCCTCAAAACATATAGGTTACTGATGATCTCTTGGATGAATTATTCATTATCCTAGTCAATGAACTTGATGGGGACATCAAATTATGATGACATTGTCCCGATGTGATACTTCTCGGCTACATGGACATCTATCTTGGTCACCTATGGGTTCTTGAGGGCTTCAAAAACTTCATCCCATAGTTATGTTGAATGATAAAGAATATTGAGTACTGAGATCACAGCTAGGATCACCACCATCAGTTTTAGAATGATTCACTTTTGGACCATAGGATGGTGCTTCTAAATTTAGGGTTTCTTCAGGATATATAGCACATCAGCTTATGAATTTGAGGTTTATGGGACTAATAGTTGTGAAATGTTTGAGGGCGGTATCTTTTGTCGTTGGGGCAACTTGTTCTGGCCTTCCTCATTTCCCGAACTGAATAGATAATTGATCACCTTTTAGGCAGTCATGCAAGAAAATTGGATTCGGGAAACTGCAAAATGGTTTTGTGACTCCTCATATCCTCTTATAGGACATTAAGAGAATAGTCATTTGGGTCTCATCTATATGTATTCTTGTTGGGGATATGACTAAAATATTGGGTCTGAACTCGTCAGTATTATCCAATGAATGCTTAGTTTCATCACATGCAACCTCCCATTAAATATTTATGTATGGTGAAATCATACTCTACAATATATCTATCATTATTGAAGGGGTCTTCCAAGAGCATTACATTAAAATGGAATAATATGATCTCCTCATATGAAGTGGATTATTTTTGGTGTGGTGGTTCCTGTGTTGAAGATGTCTCAAGGATGATGTCTATGAGAGTACGATCGTTATTTGGACTAGAATACAAGTCTTCGTCATTAGTTTATTCCTTCTTATAGTAGCCACATCAAAAATTGGAACGTTTATTTGATGTCTCCTCCTCAAGTGTTGGAGTTATTGTGGGTTAGTGAAGCTGATCTCTAGGGGTGGCATGATATAAATCAACTGTGTTTTTTTTCTTATTTTTGTCAAACTTTCTCATAATCTTAAACTGGACTATAATTCAATAGAAAAATAAAAATTGAAGAGGTAATTGATATTATATCCACATATTCTGAGGATTTATCTGGCACTGATTTTTTAGAATAGAACATTCCTTGTTGGATGTCATTGAATATGAATAATTCCTTGATATTATTACCCATCCTTCAATTAAAATGGTAGTAGTCATGACGACCAGAGAGGATAACCACATTGGGCCTCCTAGGATGCGGTAGAATGAGAATGTTATTGTTCATGGATTCCATGAAAAAACTAGGGACATATTCATATCATAATGAGTATTCTTTAGTCATGAATCCTCTATATCCAGAGTGACCGTAGATTTATTTTGTTTCATGGAAATAGTGATTTTGAGGTTGTTTCCACTTGATAGGTGGTGTTGGGTTGTTTGTTACATCCCTCGGTACAAGGATAGGTACTGCTACTAGCATGAGTGTGATATCAATAACTTCTATATTTCCTATACATTTTCCATGTATTGTTTGAATGAGTCCTTATTTGGATCTTGTTATCAATATGGTTTCTTTGAGATTTTTTTCCATATCTAAAATCCCAAAGAAGACATGAGCATACTACATTAATATCAGAGTTGTATAAAACTCAAATGAGATATTTAGCATGGATTTAATACAGTTTTTTTGTGAGAGATGGATAATGAAAGAATAGGTCAAACCCTTTAATATTACTATATTGTCTGAAAGCCAATCATATTCATGTTTCTTGCAGGTTTTCAGGTTGATGATCCTTGTTTTGATCAGTGTGGAAATTTATTTATAAAAGAACTCATGAAAGTGCACATCCCATGCTACAAAAAATCTTGCTGGAAGATAGAAATACTAAACATAGGATGACCCTATTATATTTTATAAAAAACACCCCATATTTTTTAACACCATTTGATCTTGAGGGCCCAACATCATTCTATATCATGATAAGATGTTTTTGCTTTGTTTTTTGGCTTAACCCACACAATCCATGGTATTAATGTTAGGAATGGAGAAATTAGATAAAATTATAGTATCATCCAACTATTAAAAATATATATTTGTCATAGACTTGATATTTTAGTGTCACCCATACATGGATTCCATTTGAATATATAAGGACTCAATGACATTATAGATCTCTGGGGGGGACTGTGGTCTGAACATTCTTCTATCATCCAGGTGAATTTGGGGTTAATGAGGTGGACACAACTTTATCTCCCACTACTTTTTTATTCATCAAAATTCAATATTATTTCCATGATGAAGGACACACAGTATCCACAATGGATGGATGCCAAGATCATGTTTGACATCAAAATTTATAAAGACTGTAATTCTTGTTTCTAAAGCTAGAATGGCACTCATATACTACTATTGATGGATTATTGGTTATTGGAGGGATAATAATTATCACTATATGAAAATAATAAATAGTGTGAATATTCAACTGAGTTACTCGTCATTGAGTTTTATTAGAGCTTGTACCTCACCCTCTTAGTGTGAAAACACTTCCTTCATGGATGAAACCTCATATCTTCTGGTTGGTGATCAGGATGTTTCCATACCATTCCCTTTGGCAATGTACCATTGTGGATGTGGAAAATAATAATCCGAGGTACAATTTTTGGACCCTTTTTTGCTTCTGGATGTGGGTAACCCTATTTGGTGCATCCAAATCACCATCCTCTTGGGATTTACATTCCATTCTGTGAACCTATGAATTTTTTTAATTTATCCAAAATGTCTTCCATGTTTATAGTGATAATATTCACTGAAGAATATTGATAATTTGGGGTCGTTAGACAACATGGAAATTTAATGAGGAATATTGATCATTGGATTTTTTTTCATATCATTATCCATTATTTGATTCGAATCCATAGCAGTATTTGGAATTTTTGACTTATGACCTCAACCTATTGTGATCTTCTTTTCTTATATGCTCCAAATGTCATGGTTTATGAATAATTCCCGTGAGAGAGTTTCCATTTGAGATTTTCAAATGGCCCCGAACCTATACGATTTTTCTTTTGGTGGGATTAATAGTTTGGATTACAATCATTTATATTTTCTTCCAAATATGTAAAAGTAAAATTACCTCTATGGTGAGTAGGAAGATGAAAATTACACTAACCTGGAAAGGTGGGGGTTATTTGATGCCACATTTGGCATCAGTTTGTCTTATTATTGAGGATCCAATTTCTCTAGTGGGAAATTTGAGGAATCTAGGGATAGAAATGAAGATATAAATGCCCCCATCCCAATGATATCGGGTTGATTTAGAATCACCCTTGATGTGTCTATATTCCTTTAAATAGACAATGATCATTGGGGTGGGGATTGAGATATAAATCCTCTAGACCCAGTAGGTGGGGTTTTTTTCATAGCATCGACCAATTATTCCAAAATCCTCTCGAGAATAATTTGTTTGAGAGGTGGATGAAGTGGTATATATTAACCTAAACTGGTGATATGGCTTATCTCCTAGATGACTGTTATGGAAACAATTAATTCTACCTATTTTTTGCAATATAGTTGTGCTCATGTAGGAGTTGGGTTCGATGACATCCCTTGATGAGAACCATTATTCATAAAATGTTCTCATGATGATAAAAAAATCCCTCTCAGGGATTGAAAATAATTACAATGTTTCAAGGGTAAAAATTTGATATCTTGTTGGTTATCCTCTCTACCTCTCTGTTCATGATGTTCAATCATCATTAATGTGAGTGCATTTCAATTTAGTAACCAACTAGACCGACTGTTACATGGTCCCCTAAATTTTCTATTGAAAATAACATTACATGATGTAATATTTAGGTTTTATATTTTCTAGGGATGAAAAATAGAGTAACACCACATAATATACCCATCCTAAAATAGATATGCATGATGTTTCTTCATAGATCAGCTTCCGTGGAGTATTAAATAAATGGTGAAAATATTGTTGTTGATTCTTGATGTGCTTCCCCATGTTTTCAATTAATGGGAAGGTATATAGTATCCAGATCTATCTGACACCACATTATCATGATTGTTTGAATTTGACCATTAAATCCTTGATATGGGAGGTTTTTGGACATTACACACTTATGAGTATCCAAATTATTTTATCAAGGAGAAGGCATGTACTTTTTCTCTAGATCATGTGGCATCTCATAGATAAAGTGTTGAGGGGCCAAAAAATGATGAGGATGTTTTTTCTATATAACACTCTCCATATGTTAATGTCATCCTCCTTTTCATCAAACATATACTAATATATATTATCAGGCAATTGAAGATGTTTCTGAGGGTTCCCTAGTGACGATAGTGGGGTGCTCTTGAATGTTGATGGGGGAACCACATACAGTTGACCCTGATGTTTGGATCACATCTCTATACGAAGGTGTCAATTTTTTGGACACACCTATATATAAAGGTGTATGGGAATGGGTATGATTTCTTTATCTATGATTGATACCATCATGGGGAGGTTATACCTTATGGATGTCCGGAGTAGAGTCCCAATGATCCATATACAAACTACCACAAAGATGATAATTGAGGTAATGAATATCTTCTACTTTGGATGAAGATTCGATAGACCCTTGTGTCATTGAGAATATGTGTTGAACTATCTCAAGGACATTGTACATGAGCTAATTAGGAATACATACCTTCTTATATGTTGCGGTAAAATTATTCTTCTTTTCCTTTTGGGATTGTTAGGGGATATGAGCCTTTTATATGATGATTACATGAACATTTTTATAATAGTTTGATTTTGTTGGGATATGTGACCATGTATGAGATTATAATGGAATATGATGATAATTTTTCTTATTATTGATATGAATATGATCATATCTTGAGGCTAGTGCCATTCTCACGTGGTGTGCCTCGTCCAGGATGGGATTATGCGGTCGATCTAGATCATTTGGTATAAGCCACTAGTATTTCTTGAATTGGGATATGATCATCTCCCGATGCATATTTCACACTAAATTGGTGATCCCTAGTTAGACATGAAATATGATCGTGGTCTGAAAAATCATTCCCTGATAGAATATTTTAATGGAGTTCTAGAATGGGAGAAGGGATATGATCCTCTTCCAGTGTTTCCTGAGAATGATTTTGTTGTTTTACTTCGTTGGAAATTGTAGGAATATGATAGAATGATTTACTAATACAAATTTAAGCATGTATCTTGGATTGTACAATTCTCTATTTGTCATCCCCAACTAGAAAAGGGATATATTCCTGATCATGGGCCTTTGAGTATGTTACTGGAATTTTTTTATTAGAATATGAGAAAGTCCAATGAATTTTTACACAGTCACATGGTGATACCCAACTAGAATTGTGGTATGATCCTTTGGAATAAGTTTCATGAAGTATTTTATAGGCATTTAACCATATCCTAAGGCATTTTCCAATCTCACCTATTAAGCCCCATTCAGAAAGAGAATATGAGCCTGGTCTGATTCCTCGTCCTTTTTCAAAATATAACGATATTAATCCTTGAAAAGTGTAAGAATGTGTGATTGGTCCATAGTAGTTTCTTGTTCAAAATGATTATATTTTTAGAAGTCTTGTCTGTAGGGATGGGAATATGAGCCTACCCCTTTATCTGCAATAATGCAAGAATATGTAAGTGGATTTCAACAGCTATTGCAAAAAATATATGTAGGTTTTATAAAAATTTTATAGGGGTATAAGAAATAAAATATTCTATATCCATCATATACTATTATATATCTTTTATTGAGGTTTTAATATTCACAAACATAGGTCATACTACTGTCAATAAAAGATGTCAGTGGACTTTACACACTAGGGTAGTGATATGTGACTCCCCCATGCCTGCTTCCGGTGTATGCCATTGATTTATTTTGAGAGAGAAGTGATAAATTTCTTACTAATACCTATCAGGATATGATAATCGAAATTGTCAGTAGCAGTGGGTTTATAATCATTATTTTAGTTATCATGTGCCTTCCTCCTACGATGATCCTTCCTTGTTTCCCATGAAAGGGCATCAGAGGAGGTAGTGCATCAGCTGTTACACAATGAAAGTGACACGTGGGTACCAGTGGGACGATGCAGGTAACAATGGTTGATAGTAACTGTCATCAGTGGAACCTACATCAATAGATAACCCTATTCGGATTCCTTGTCCTGTTTATTATATATTGAAGGTGGAAGATATCACACTCTAAGAATAATCTCTCGAATCTGTGGGATGTGGAAACAAGGAACACAAACATAACTATATATTTCTGTAGGTGATTCAGAGTCACTAGTTTCCATGATTTGGGAACCTAAAAAATGATTCTAGGTTTAGTATTGTACCACATCATTGTTATTCCCAGACTATAGTGTTCCCTTCAAGACATTGGAATTATTTAGAAGGTGACACGTTGATTTTCAACTAGTAGGGTGTTGTAGCCATATGTTTTTTTATCAAAGTTATAAATGGATGACGAATATATTGTATAATATATAGATGTAGTTGATGAGAGAATTATATTCAATAAAATTGTTTTTAAAGAACAAGGTCATGAATTGGTTATGTGGGGTTCACCATTTCAGATTCAACGGGAAATAGAAATCCAAAAAAACCCTCATTGTTATGGGTTTAGTTGGGTATGATTGTTCATTGTGGGGTGTTTTTCTATTTCACAAACATTGACATCAAGCCATTTTCCTTATTAGTGAACATTTTCTATGGTTATATCATTTATAAATAAGTACATACCTAAATTATAATGGCATGTGTTCGCCTAGGGATTCAGACCCTGTGACATTTGGGGACTCACATTAGCCAAGAGGATGAGATTTTGGGCACATAACAACATTTTGGGGGGAACAATTACCTACTCTAAGACTCTATTATATATATTATTATATGTTTTTTAATCTATTCCTAATCTTGATATGAGACTAAATACCCTAAATATGGTTATATGAATTTTATCCTTATAATGAATATAAAGGGAATCTCATCCATGATTAGTGGAAAGAGAATCTCATTAATAAATCAATCTATATGTTTGTATGGTTCTTCATCCATTTTCTAAATGTATGGAATATACTTTAAATGTAGTGGTTTTATAACTAGATGCTTCAGAATGTAAATCCTAAAAGAGAGGTGGTCTAGTTTTTTGAGGAGAGGATTGATCCATAATTATGTGTCCTATAATAAAAAATTATTTAAGGAATTTAGACCAACATAGTTCTCCAAACCCAGGAAGTTTAATAACATACATAGACTACATATGTCTTGTAAATGAGGAACATAATTCTTAATATTGACTCTATAGGAGCCGTCTTACATATCCAGGTTATGATAGGAATCAGAGATATCATTGTTCTATAATTCCCTTGGGACTATCCATAATGTAGATACCCTTATAAGAGCAGTGTTCAATCCGTTTATACTCACCCATTTATTAGGTTCTATGGTAGGTTTGAAAAAAATTTATATCAAAAAAGTAAACAAAATGTATCCCATATCATTAGAATTTATTTTTTTGATAACATGTGATGTTAATGTGTATTTGGATCTTGTAGATGATTTGGAGTTTCTTTTTTCTATCTTTCGTGTCTGTGGTTTTATTATCATTTGGCTACTTTGTTAATGTCATGTAGATTTATTTTTTACTCATATATTGTCTTATTGTATGGATATGTATTGAATTTCATTTCTATAATAATTCACCATATTAATGGTTTTTTGTTTATGGATATATCATCTAGGTAGTTTTATCTTTAAAGTAAAAATTATCCCACAATTTTTTATTATTCCCTTGATATTTACTTCTATAATCTGGTTTCGTGTAGATGTCACCATCGATGAGAATAACCTCTACCGATTCTGAATATAATTTGTGAGGGGAAGGATATAACAAATATATGTTTAGACTATCATAAATGAAAAAGTCCATGAAGTGGGTTCCCAAATAATATCTTCCTTTTTATAAGATCCTCCCAAGTGGATAACTTCTTTATCGTCCATAAAATAATAATGAAAATCTATATGAGGAAAATATTTTTTCAATGTTCCAATGAATAGAATTACATCATATAATGAGACAGATAAAAAATAATCACATGGTTATTTGATTTAAAATCATAGAATAAAATTTTACGTCAAGAATGAAATATTTCCCTTATATATTTTGACTAAATCCCCAACATTAAAAATTAATAGCCCAATCATTTCAATACATATAGGTACATGACATTTCTATAGGATCTTCCGCCACATTTTTAATAATCTGTCTAGATATATGGATGTATTAATATATTTAATAATATAATTCAAGTATGTTTTATTAAAAAACTACATTTTGAAACATTTATTAGAAATGTATCCTAGAATCATGGTCTTTTACATGCATGGGAAATCTTTTTAAACAATTATTCTACCAATAAATCTCAACAAAAAATAATTGTTTTGTTATTATCATTTCCTATAACTAATATTGAGAGCATTATAAATATTTCAATATAATTTTTCTATGAAAGGTCATAGAATATTTAAAGAGTTAAATTAAATCTAGGATAAAATATTTTAAATATAAATAGAAAATATTTATTATGAATTAGATACAACACTAATGTAATAGTGATACCTTGTAGGACATTTATCAATCCTCAAAATGGATTATATTATTGAGGATTAAATTTATTTTTACATTAAAATACATAAATAAAAAACTTCATCATTAATTAGGTGGCCTAGGTGTAACACCCCAAACTTCCATGGTACGCTTCTCTTTGAATAATACAGTAGCATGTGTTGTATGGAACTTCGAGTTCTAACACACACCACAACCAATCAAACTAGCCATTATGAATAGTAATTCCCACATTTTGAAATTTTATAAATTTTATATTTCAAAATGGATTTCAATTTTGGATTCGGAATATCGAAATTATCCTAGGGTGAAATTTTGTTATTTTTCTGAAAACTTTCAATTTTTTGATAAATAATTAATAAACACTGAATTATAGTTTAAAACTAAATTTTTATTTAAATAATTATTTATTTTATTTAAATTTAATTAAGGTAAAAATAGATACATAATTCCAATATAAGTTCAATGTAATTCATTGGAGTTACTTTAGAATAATTTTAAATATATAAAAATTTTATTGAACTTTTCACCGTCTTTTATCCATCTCCTAGGAGAATTTGAAAATTAATATAAAACTTAATTTTACCTCTTGTGTGAGTGGAATTTCTAAAATAAGAGAGACACGGTTAATATCAAGTAGTAAAATGTGGTTCAATAAGATAAAAATAGTTTTTGGTGGATAATAACTTTTTACTTTTATTTACCATGGTTAAAAATAAATAGGGTAATTATGGATAAAAATGATATTAATATTACCCTAACACATGGCCTAATTCTATTGGACAAGTGTATCTCGACCAAAAAACAATATTAGGAGTAAAATATTATCATTTAGGTCCACTTGGATTATATTAGGACATTTTTTTTATTTAATTCAAAGAAGAGTTAAAAGTGTTAAAATCAAGGTTTAATTACTAAAACTTTTTTAATACGGGGTTATACATAAGATAAAATATATTAAAATATTCATTAAAATATAAATAAATTTCATATATAATAGTATTTTATATATAATTTTTAGACATTAAATAATTTAATTTATTTATGTCCCAATGGTGATGCAGTAATTACCTAATTATTGAAATATTAAAATAATTGATATTATAAATATCAAAATAAATATAATTTGAGAAGTTTTATGAATTACACAAATTTTATAGGTTAATATGAAATGTTAGTATTTATTTAGTTATGTTTTTTTGAAGTAATCATGCTGTTATTATTTTCACAAAAATCAAATACCAAATAGTTTCAATATTGACATAAAAGTGTTTTTAAAACAAAAATTATATTATTAATTTATATTATATTCCTAAAAATCTAATGTTCATTCAATAGACTTAAATAATAATAGTTGTATCATTAATTTACCACTTGGGGGTCGCATGGAAGTTTATAGTATGTTTATTGACTATATAATATAAAAATACAAACAGACATGGTAAGTGTCAAACTAATTAACTAAGAGTTAAAACAAAAAGATAAGGTTAATAATGTCACCCAAACCTGTCTAAAACCTATTGTTTGAGTGGTTTTAGACCTATACCCACCATTAAATTTAAATAATACACTTTTTATCCATTAGAAACCGAATATTAATTTATTATAAAATAATATTTCTATCTTTTCCAAAGGTTCCCCTCGCCCCTCTTATAAAAGGGAACTCCCCCATTTAACTAATTCACACATTCAAAGCCTTTTAAATTGGCCAAAACCTGCCCAAATACTCTATAAACAACCCTCACTTCAACTTAGAGGCCTCAGTTTGATCATAAAGCCAACTTATTTAGCTCATTTGACCAAATGAAAAGGAAGAACCCGAAGAAGAGGTAATGTTTTCACCACCCTCTTTCAAGTTCCTTTCTTCTTCAACTTCTTCATTATTTGTTATTTCCATTCTAAAATCGTGACTCCAGTATATTATACATACTGTGATGTTATTATAAATATGGTACAACCTTATTCATTATTCTATTCATCCTTTAAATGACATGTCACCATACGTGCGTATGTACGACTTACCGTCTCCACGTCGTGGTGTAATTGATATTCAATATATTATTATTCTGATGGCTATAATAATGATGTATAATTCATGTAAATAATAAATATAACATGATAAAGATTTTGTATATATGATATAACATCCCATTATATATTATTTTAATATCAAAATAATGATATAATCGCTCGTGCGTACGTACGGACTACCGTCTCCACGAACGTGATGAGATTCATTTCCATCATATCAATTCGAGACTAATTCTAATTTGATGATTACAAGTATTTTTTTATGAATATTATATAATTCTATATATGAATAAGATACTACCTATTATATCATAATTATGAAAATGAGTATGTTAACACCCGAAACGATGATAATACTAAGATATTATTAACAAAGCATTAATTGAAGATCATATATGATATCATAATTATGTATATGGTTCTTGCATAACTTAATCACAATTTTTTAACTATTATAAATTATATTATCATACCATCGACTAAGTAAAAGTACAAGGTAAGCATTTATTTCACAATCTCTTCATTATCTGAGGTTGTTTATACGTGATTATCTACTGGGACCTCTTTATTATCCACATCCATGTTCCTTAAAAATGTATTTCAAATCATTCATACTATTTTAAATAATATGGGATAAAGTCATTTATACCCTTGCTGACATTTTATATGAAGTTTATAAAGGAATATTTCTGTCATTTTCCAAAAAATGTGTTTTTAAACCTTTTTGACAGAATTAAGGTAAGAATGTCTTTTTTAACATATACAGGAGGTGTGGCTATTTTCTACCATTACAAAATCGTCAAAGCTTACCTTACAAGATTATATGAATATTTTCAAAGTAAATGTTTTATTTTATAATTATGTGACTTTTAATTGATTTCAAAAAAGGGATATTTCTCTCAAATAGTTTTGATTTCATTTATGTCAACATCCATTGATGGGTTTTATGCTTATTTGATGTTTTTTATTATGATACAAAACTTCCATATTGTATTGAAGGTTTGGTGATATGTTTGACTATGGATGTGTTATTTTTATACCATTCATGGTTTATGGAGAGTGAATTGACATTTTGTAAGCTAGTTTTTATACGGATGTTTATGTTATGTTTAAACATGTTCATATGAGGAATGAATTGGATTTAATATGTGACAGGTGGATCCCGCTAAAGCTCCTCGATGCATCGGTATGTCTCATGAGACAAAATAGTGTCTTGGAATAAGGTCTTGACAAAAGCCTATTTGTAGTCTTCGCACAAGGCCTGGACTATGTGGTTATGATAGTATGGCATTATGCATTCCATCAATTTGAAAGTGGTTATTTATATTGCATGTGATTATTCGACTAGTAGAATATCCATCTGAATAAGTAAATCGCATTATTTCTTTCTATCATTTCCATATTATGCTGATGTTCTAGTTTAAAATGATTTTGTTTTACTTATACATTGAATTAAACGTTTATGTCTATTTATGAATGTTTATGCTATATTGTTATCCTTACTGAGCATCTGAGCTCACCCCTTTCAATGTTTTATTTTTCTCAAGATGTGAAGAAGTAATTTATGTATGACCAATAGGGATAGTATGAGGGGATATGAAGACAAGATGTTGTTGTAGTAGTTTTCATTTTATGATGTAATTTAACCTTTATGAATGTATCTAGTAATTCCAAGGCTACTAAACTGATCGGTATTTCGATACATGATCTTTTGTGATCATGCCAATGATATGTAATAATGCACCGATTTTGGGTAACTGGCATTAGGGCATTACAGTTGGTATCAGAGGAAGTTTAGTACAAAACATGAAAGATATATTTAGATAAACTCTGATTAGAGCACATAGACCTAAGATGGACTTTGAGGATTAGTATAGAATAACTTCCTAGAATTTTGGTATTGTAGAGATTTTGAGAGTTTTCCAAGAAATATATCCCTATCTGGATACGATATGGTAGAGACGGTTCTGGAACATATGTACCTAGGGGTAATACCTGAAAACACCGCTTTGAGCTATACTGGAATGGGAACTGCTGCACGACAATGTGTCATGCTGCACTCATGGTTACGACACTCCCATGGGATATGCTTAGTATAATTATCATTTTCTTTACAAACCATTATGAAGGGTTTATGAGTATATACTTCCCCAAAGAAAACATTTTTATGATTATGGATTATATCCATAAATAATTAAATTTATGTTAAGTGTTTTACAAGTATAGAATTATGTATTTTGATTCATAAACCGATCTAGTTTATGACATTGTTTAGAAATGGAGCCTAGTGGATGAAATTGAAATTGTATAAATGAATGCACTCCATGTAGGGATTTCCCTCCTGCTCAAGATAATTATAGTGTAGCTGGTGATACAACTGGTACTGATCAGCTAATCACCATACTCGGACAACTCACTCAGGTTATAAATGATAACATTACCCATATAAAGCAACCTAATACGCAGCGTGGAGGATCAATGTTAGATCTATTTAGGAGGAAACAACCACCAACTTTCAATGGGAGTACAAATCCATTGGTAGCTGATTAATGGATAAGTTCCCGTTAGAAAATATTTCAGGCTTTGGGGATTAGTGAATGAGAAAAAGTTAGCATGGAAGTTTACCGCCTCACTAGAGATGTTAATCAATGGTGGTCATTGATTCAAAATACAAAGAAAGAGGATGAAGTGTCAAATGTAACACCCTGAGCTTCCACGATACGCTTCTCTTTCAATAATTCCATAGATTGCATTGTACGCAAGTTCGAGATTATAACACACCGTGACCAATCAAAATAGCCATTATGAATAGTAATACCCACTTTTTCAAATTATATATATTTTATATTTCAAAATGGACTTCATTTTTCGATTCGGAATATCAAAATTAGCCTATGTTGAAGTTTTGGTTTTTTCCTGAGAACTTCCAATTTTTAATGAATAGTGAAAAATACTTAAAAACAACTTTTTTAATCAAAATAAATTATAATGATAAATTATTGTATTGAGTGGTTTTAAAGTATAATTAGAATATATTTCTACCATTTTATCCAATGGTGGTCATTAGAATTAATTTCACTTTGAAATTGGACATAAAAAATTGTCAATCTTTTGATATATATTGTTTCTTAAAAACACGCTATTTGTTGTGACAGTGGGAATTGGTTATAAAATTAATTAATTCAACTTATATGTTTGGAATTTTGTAAAATACAAACCTTTTTTGAATTCAGAATATCAAATATAGCTTAGGGTGAAATTTTGGTATTTTTCTGAAATACATAGATTTTTTTATGAATAGTGAAACCACTAAGTGGTAGTTAAAAAACTGATTTTTCGTTTAAATGAAACATTACAACTTCTGTGATTTGATTTTCAAAAATTAGACATACATGGTCTTCATTAGGAAGTAAATTGTGGTTTAAAGGGATTAAAATAATTTTTTGTGAATAGTAACTTTTAAGTTTAATTAATCACAATTAAAGGCAATTAGTGTAATTTAATGTAAAGATAATGTTATAATAATATTAAATGACCTTTACACTTGTCCTACCCCTATTGGATGAGTAATGGACGACCAATTCAATCCATGGGTAAAATTAGGGACCCCATGGAGCCACTTTGGTAGGAAAATGATACTAAAAACTTTTTATTTAATGTTAAAATAAAAATGTCACAAACATGAGTTGTTTTACTTAAACAATTTTCCAATGGGGTAATAAAAGTCAAATTTTTGACTATAAATATTCCTTAGAAATATAAAAATATTTCCTACATCATGATATTTTTTTTTTAATTTTTATACATTAAATAAATTAAATTATTTATGACACCATGATGATGAAGCGATTATCTCATTAATTAATGATTTAAATAAAATGAAAATAAAATGTAAAATATAAGACATATACTTGTCAAAAACCTATTGGATGAGTATATTTAGAACCCTTATCACCTTATCCTCGAAATATATAAGTGTGGGACCTTTAAAATCCAAAAATCATTATATAATAATGTAACATTTCATGACTTTCCAAGAGTGCCCCGCCTCTCCTCTTATAAAAGGCCCCCACCACTACCACCTTATTCACACCATCAAAGCCTTTTGGCTAGTCCAACCTATGCCCAAATACTCTATCAACTTCCTTCTCTTACTCTTAGAAGCCTCACTTTGGGAAGAATGCTTCCCAAGGAAGCCTTGAGCTCAAATCAAAAAAGAGTTACCCGATTTTAAGGTAATGTCTTCTCTTAGGTTATTTTGTTTTATTTTGCTTCTCCAACCCTATAAAAATTTTTTATTCATTTATTTTTTAACAACAACAGTATCCTAAATATACTAGGGTGTTTTTATAAGAAGGATTCTAGCTACACTTACACACAACTACATCTAATAGTTAAAGAACATACTGTTTCTGTGGATGGCAAATTTATGCATCACGAAATGATGACAGTAAAACACTCATATAACACCTTAAAAGGTGGCCATTAAGATGTCATTATATTTATATATGATATATAATATGATTATATTTTACTTAAGATTCTGTATTTTTCATTTATGGCATACATTTATGGTTTCCATTATGGGTAAACGCGATATTTTCATTTTAAGAAGTGTGGACTACTGCCCCCTCAAAGTGATTTGAATCATTAATGACATATGTGGGATGTATAAATGATGGAGTAAATGATATTATATATGATATTATACTGGAATTATAATATACCTTTATATCATTATGTTTTCATTCCATGAAATACAAAATATAAATGAAAGTAGCATTCATGCGTACGTATGGGATTACTGTCTCCATGAACGGTGAATTTCATTTCGTACCTCTACATGTTACATAATATTATGAATGAATGTATATACTAGATATATATGATTTATATGATATATATGACATCTATATCATGAATATAATGCTGGATATAATGTATATTTCACCACATGAACAACTTTTAATTATAAGAAGTTTATTTTTTACTCAAGTACCAATGATCGACAAAATGACCGCTATTAACTTATATAATTACATAATGTTCATAACATGGTAATAAGTGATATAAAAGGAATAATGTACATCTAAAAGGTTCTTAAGAAAATATAAATTAACTCTAGTTTATTATTCATGAGTGTAAAGAACAATCGAGTCACGTCGGACACGAGGTAAGGGTTAATTCTACAACCTCTTCATTATCCATGGTTGTTTATATGTAGTTATCTACTGGGGCCTCTTTATCCGCCACATCCATGTTTCTTAAAAATTTATTTCAAAACATTTTTACTATATATTAGACAATGGTTTAAAGACATTAATACCCTTATTTTAACTTATACTTTTTTGAAATGAATCTTTCCGTCATTTTCAAAACAAATCAGAATAGATGAGTGTAAGGGAACTTCTTAACCCAATTTATGTTATTTGGGTTAATCTCCTACTTTAAAATTAAGTCATGATAGTATTATTTACTATCTTTTATTTTTAATTTTTTATGTGTACTTATAGTGAATGCACATAATAGATATATTTTATTTAAAAAATATTCTTTGTAACGGACTTCGTCTCAATCTCCTTTCATTGAGGCACATATGGTTTTATACAAAACTTTCCTTTATATGGTGTATAAACCCATTTTACTTTAACTTTTATTCAAAAGGAATATATTTATACTATGCGTTTTTACTAAATTACAAAAGGAATGTTTTTTCTTACGTATGCGGTGACAACGACTTCTCCGCCGTCGTGACCATTATTTGAGTTTCGGTTTCCTCTACCAGCCATAACTTTTTTTAAAATGAAAAATAAATACCATGTTTTACTTTTCATTTATTTTGGTATTGAAAATGGTTTTTATAATGTTTTATTATATCAATGTGTTGTATTGATATCTTGTTATTGAAATGTGTAAATGTTATGTTTCCTTTATGCATGTTTTATGTGATACGATTATGTTATGGTTTATGATAATTTTAAACCTTTTCATATAAGGAATGCATTGGACTTAATAAGTGATGGGTGGGGCCCACTATAGCTCCTCGATGCATCGGTAGGTCTCATGAGCAAACTAGTATCTTTGCATGAGGCCTTGACAAAATCTTATTTGTAGTCTTGGCAGGAGGCCTTGGCTACGTGGTTATGATAGTCTGGCATTATGCATTCCATCATTATGAAAGTGGTTATTGATATTTCATGTGATTATTCGACCAGTACAATATCCATGTGAATAAGTAAATGGAATTATTTCATTTTACGTTTTCCATATTATGTTGAAGTTCATGTTTAAACGGCTTTTGTTTTAGTTATACATTTCTTTAAATGTTTTTGATTATTTATGAAAGCTTCTGCTATATTTTTATCCTTAGTGAGCATCTGAGCTCACCCCTTTCAATGTTTTAATTTTTCCAGGATGTGAAGAAGTATTTTAAGGATGACCTGCATGGATAGTATGAAGGGGATATGAGTGTGGAAAATGAAGACTATGTTGTTGTAGTTTTGTATTAATTTATGATGTAATGTAAAACTTAAGAATGTATCTAGTGTTTCCCAGGATACTAAACTAATCATTCTTTCAAGACTTGATCTTTTTTTGTCAGGACAATGTTACGAAATAATGCACTGACTTTGGGTTACTGGGGTCAGGGCGTTACATAAAATAAGGAATGGAGGGAGTTCAAAGATCTGTTTTTAGAAAAATACATTCCTCGTGACCATCGAGCAGATATGGAAAGGCAATTTCTGAGATTGATAAAAAAGGGGGATGATAATGTCGCAAAGTATGAAGCTAACATTACAAGGTTAGAATGGTATGTGGGAGATTATATACATAACCCAAGATGTAATATTTACCATTTCTTTTATGGGTTAAAATCATTTCTCCATCAAGCATTAGTCTCACAATCCTTCTCATCGTATGAAGACATTGTCTCATGTGCTATCAAGACAGAAAGGTAATTCCATAAGTCTTATGACTTTAAAGAAAAGAAATAGAAGAAGAGATCTTCTGATCAATCTGGGAATGAAAGTAAGGTGAAGAAGTGAAATGTTGAATATCCATTCTACAGTAAATTTGGGAATAAACACCCTGGTACTTGCTTGAAGGGAATGGGAGTCTATTACATGTGTGGTGAAAAAGGCCACCAAGTTCTTGATTGAATGGGGAAGAAGGAAGAAACTGATGTCCAATGATATAATTGCAGGGAGGTGGGACATTATACAAATTAATTTCCAAAGAATCAGGGGAACTTACCTCATAAAATGCCCGGGGATCAAGGCCAAGCTTATGCTATCAGTACTTCTGAGTTAGAAGCTTCTAAAGATGCTTTGGCAGGTAATTTAATGGTTTCCTCATGTTTAGAAAATGCATTATTTGATTCTGGATCATCACATTGTTTCATCTCATCCCAGTTTCCTTAGAAAATTAGATATTTCCAATTTGATTTAAAAAGGTAGTTGTTAGTTAAAAAACTTAAGGGAAGTATCATTGCAACAATGTTTTGTGAATCATTCCCTATTAGAGCACATAAATGTTTTTTATCCACTAATCTCATCGTCATACATATGATTGAATTTGATATAATCCTCGGTATGGATTGGATTTTGGACCATGATGCGATGATTTACTATAAGAATAAGGAGGTTACTATTTTTGATGATGATGATAAGGAACATCTTATCATTAGACCACAATCGGCACCACCTAATTCTTATCCAGATCCACCCCCAGTAGCTCAACGAAATGCAATTATTGGGGAGGAAGAGAATGAAATGACTGTGGGTGAGGAAAGGAACGTTCAAATAGAGGATAAAACTATTGTGAAAGAATATGTAGATGTGTTTCCGGATGATTTACCCGGACATCCTATAGAACAAGAAGTTGAGATTTTCATTGATTTAATTCCTAGATCAAGGCCTATATCGAAGATCCCGTATAGAATGGCCACTGTAGAATTATTGGATCTAAAGAAAAAACTAGTAGAATTGAGTAATAAGGGATTTATTCACCCCAGTGTTTCTCTATGGGATCCCCAGTTCTTTTTGTTAAAAAGAAAGATGGATCTATGAGGTTATGTGTCGACTACAGGGAGATCAATGCTATAACAATAAAGAACAAATATCCCCTACATCGCATTTCTGATTTATTTTACCGATTGCATGGATCTTAATAATAGTCAAAGATTGACCTTCGATCTGGATACCATTAGTTGCGTGTGAATAAGGAAGACATTCCAAAGAAATCATTTGAACCAGGTATGGGCATTATGAGTTCATAGTAATGCCTTTTTGATTGACAAATTCACCCTCCGTATTCATGGATCAAATGAAAAGTGTTTTCAAGGAATACCTCGATGATTTTGTGGTGGTTTTTATTGATGATATCTTGTTATACTCCAAAAGCTATGGAGATCATGAAAATCACATGCGCATTATCCTAAATACTCATAGAAGACATGAATTATATGGGAAGTTTAGAAAGGATGAATTATGGATTCATGAGATTTCATTTCATGGCCATATTTTCTATAAATATGGAATCTATGTTGATACTTCTAAGACCAAGGAAATCCAAGAATGTCCTGCACTGAAGATTATAACTGAGGTACACAGTTTTATTAGTTTAGCAGGTTATTGACGATGTTTCGTCTAGAATTTTTCCCAGTTGGCTAACCCATTAACAATGATCACACGTAAATGGGTAAAATTTGTTTGGAGAAAAGAGTGTTAAGAATATTTCGGAGAACTGATGATAAGATTAGTCAATTATCCTATATTTACTCTACCATCGGGGAATTATTGGTTTGTTATTTATAGTTATGCATCGAAGAAAGGACTTGGTTGTGTCTTTATGCAGAATGACAGTGTTATTTCCTATGCATCATGATAATTAAAAATTCATGAAGAAAACTATCATACTCATGATCTCGAGTTAGCAGCTATGATCTTTTCATTGAAGATAAGGATACACTACCTCTATAGTGAAAAATGTGAGATTTATACTGATCACAAGAGATTGAAGTATATTTTCTCACTAAAAGAAATCAACATGAGGCAAAGGAGATGGATTTAACTACTCAAGGATTATGATTTCATGATAGACTACCACCCGAGGAAGGAAAATAAGGTGGAAGATGCATTGTACAGAAAAGATCATGGAGTTTTGAACATGATGAGAATAGAAATGAATCCTATTTTCATGGATCTAGTAATGTTGGATATGATAATCACCATGGAATATGAAACATAAATTCTTTTTCAAATGGTTTCCAAACCATATTTAGTATAAAGTATTAAGAGTTCTCAGACCAATGATTAAGAATTCCAAAAGAAGATTAACACAGTGAATGATGGGAGATTGAGTGACATTGTGTATGAAGATGGAATTTTGAAATTCATGTAGAGACTTTGTGTTCCCGATATTCCTGATTTAAAAAGGGAATTGTTGGAGGATTCTCATAGTTAAAATTTCTCTATACACCCTGGGAGCACCAAAATATATAGAGATTTGAAGGAACATTTTTGGTGGGACATCATGAAGAGGGAGATTTCTGATTTTTTGTCGAGATGTGTAGTTTGAGAACATGTGAATGCTGGAAGGCAACAACCTGGAGGAGTAATGAAACCTCTTACCATACCTGAGTGGAAATGGGATAATATCACGATGGAATTTTTCATGGGACTACCCAAGACTCCTAGAAGGAATAATGAAATATGGGTTATTGTTGATCGTCTTACCAAGTCAGCACATTTTCATACTATAAGAGAAGATCTACCCCTGGAACATCTATAAAGACTATATATTAATGAAGTTTTGAGACTTCTTGGAGTACCTCTATCGATTTTTTCTGATCATGATCCCAGTTTTACTACAAGATTCTAGAAAAGTATTCTGAAATCCCTGGATACTTAACTTCATTTCAGCACTGCCTACCATCCCCAAACTGATGGAAAATCATAATGAACTATTAAAACCTTATAATACTTGTTGAGATCATTCTCACATGACTTTCAGGGTATGTGGGTTCAATATTTTCCTCTGGTGGAATTTTCCTATAACAATAACTTCCATTCAAGTATTCGGATAGCACCATTTTAAGCATTATACCGAAATAGATGTCGCACACCAACTTGTGGGGATGACATTGGTGAAAGAAAAATCGTAGGCCCAGAACTGGTAGAGGAAACGATGGAAAAGCTAATGGTAATCCAAAACCACATCAAAGAAGCGCATAGTAGGCAGAAGAGCTATACTGATAACCGAAGGAAGGATTCTGAGTTTCTAGTAGGAGATCGATTTTTCATGATGTTATCTCCATGGAAGGGAGTTATACGTTTCAGTAAGAAGGGTAAATTGTGTCCCATGTACATCAGACATTTTGAAATTCTAGAATGAATTGGTGTTGTAGATTACCATTTGGAAATGCCTCCAAGTCTCTCCAAACTTCATGATGTGTTCCATGAATCATTGTTGAGGAAATGCATGCCTGACCCAACGCATGTACTCGCCTATGAGGAATTAGAATTGGGACCCGATATGGCTTATTGCGAAGAGCCCGTCAGGAATCTTGATATGAGAGAACAAGTGCTGAAGAAACCAGATGACTCATCTGGTAAAAGTTCTATGGAGAAACCATAAGATGGAAGTGGCAACGTGGGAACCTGAGGAACTCATGATGAAGAACCACAAAAGTCTTTTCATGCGGTAGTATTCTATAAATTTCGAGGACGAAATTATTTGAAGTAGGGTAGAATGTAACACACCATTCTTCGATGGTATGGTTCTCTTTGAATAATAATGTAGCGTGTGTTGTACGCAACTTCGAGTTCTAACACACACCACAACCAATAAAATTGGTCGTTATGAATAGTAATACCCACTTTTTGAAATTTTATAAATTTTATCTTTCAAAATGGACTTAATTTTTGGATTTGGGATATCGAAATTATCCTACGGTGAAATTTTGGTATTTTTCTGAAAACTTTCAATTTTTGACGAATAGTGAAGAAACACTGAGTTATAGTTTAAAACCGAATTTTTAATTAAATAATTATTTATTTTATCTAGATTTAATTAAGGTCAAAATAGATACATAATACCAATATAAGTTCAATGTAATTCATTGGAGTTACTTTTGAATAATTTTAAATATATAAAAATTATATTGAACTTTTCACCGTCTTTTACCTATCTCCTAGGAGAATTTGCAAATTCACATACAACATAATTTTCTACTTCTGTGAGTGAAATTTTGAAAATATGAGAGACACAAATAATATCAAGGAGTAAAATGTGTTTCAATAAGATATAAATAATTTTTGGTGAATAGTAACTTTTTATGTTTGTTTACCACGGTTAAAATTAAATAGGGTAATTAAGGGTAAAATGATATTAATATTACCCTAACACATGTCCTAATTCTATTGTACAAGTTTATCTCGACCAGAAACAACCTTATGAATAAAATATTATCATTCAGGTCCACTTGGATTTGATTAGGACATTTATTATTATTTAATTCAATGGAGTATTAAAAGAGTTAAAATCAAGGTTTAATTACAAAAACATTTTTAATATATGGTTATACATAAAATAAATTATATTTTAAATATTAATTATAAATCTAAAACGATTTCCTTCATAATGGTCTTTTATTTATAATTTTTAGACATTAAATAATTTAATATGTTTATGACACAATGGTGATGCAGTAATTACCTAATTAATGAAATATTAAAATAATTGATATTATAAATATCCAAATAAATTTAATTTCAGTATATTTATTAATTACACTAATTTAATTGGATAATATGATATGTTAGTATTGATTTAATTGTGTTTTTTCGAAGTAATCATGCTGTTATGATTTTCACAAAAATCAAATACCAAATAGTGTCAAAATTGACATAAAAGAGTTTTTAAAACAAATATTATATTATTAATTTATATTCTATTCCTAAAAATCTATGGTTCGGCCAAAAGACTTAAATAATGATATATTTATCATTATTGGACCACTTGGGGGTCTCTTAGAAGTTTATAGTATGTTTATTGACTATATAATTTGAAAATACAAAGAGACATGGTATGTGTCAAACTAAATAAGCAAGAGTTAAAACAAATTGATAAGTTTAATAAAGTGACCCAAACATGTCTAAAAACAATTAGTTGAGAGGTTTGAGACCTATACCCGCCATAAAATTTATATAATCCACTTTGGAGGCATTATAAACCAAATATGAATTTATTATAAAATAATATTTCTAACTTTTCCAAAAGGTGCCCCTCACCCCTCTTATAAAAGGGAACTCCCCTTCTCACTAATTCACACATTCAAAGCCTTTTGGATCGGCCGACCCCTGCCCAAATACTCTCTCGACTTCCCTCAAGTCAACCTAGAGGCCTTATTTTGATCAGAATTCCAACATAAGGTGCCCTTTTGACCAAATCAAAAGGAAGAACCTGAAGAAGAGGTAATGTTTTCACCACCATCTTTCAAGTTCCTTTCTTATTCAACTTCTTCTTTCTTTGTTATTTCTATTATAAAATAATGACTCCAGTATCATCTATACATTGTGATGTATTATAAATATGTTACAACCATATTCAGTATTCTATCCATCCTTTGAATGACATGTCATCATATGTGCGTACGTACGACTTACCGTCTCCACGTCGTGGTGTAATTGTTATTCAATAATTTATTATTTGGATGGGTATAACAATGATGTGTAATTCATGTAAATAAAAAATATAACATGATAATTATTCTTTATATATTATATACCATCCAATTATATATTATTTCAATATCAAAAGAATGATATTGTCGCTCGTGCATACGTACGGACTACCGTCTCCACGAACACGATGAGATTCATTCCCCATCGTATCCATTCAAGACTAATTCTAATTTTATGATTAAAAGTAATGTTTAAGAACATTATATCATTATGTATATGAATAATATATGACCTATCCATATAAAACACGCCTTATGTAACAAAACATATAAAATATAACGAGTAAGTTAACACCTGAAACGATGATAATACTAACATATTATTAACAAAGCATTAATAGAAGATCATATATGACATCATAATTATGTATATGGTTCTTGTATAACTTAATAAAAATGTTTTAACTATTATACAGGAGTTCAAAATACCATCGACTAAGGAAAAGTACAAGTGAAGTGTTTATTTCACAATCTCTTAATTATCCAAGGTTGTTTATACGTGATTATCTACTGGGACCTCTTTATCATCAACATCCATGTTTCTTAAAAAAGTATTTCAAATCATTCTTAATATTTTAATTACCATGAGATAAATTAATATATACCCTTGTTGACATTTTATAATAATTTTATAACGGAATCTTTCTGTGGTTTTCCAAACATGGTCATTTTTATCTTTTTTGATAGAATTAAGGTAAGAATGTCTTTTTTAACTTATAAGGCGGGTGCGGCTATTTTCCTCCGTTATAAAATTATCAAATCTCCCCTTAAAATCTTATAAGAATATTTTCAAATTAATTGTTTTATTTTATAATTATGTTATTATAAATATGGTACAACCATATTTATTATTCTATCCATCCTTTGAATGACATGTCACCATACATGCGTACGTACGGCTTACCGTCTCCACGTCGCGGTGTGATTGATATTCAATATATTATTATTTTGATGGGTATAATAATTATGTTTAATTCATTTAAATAATAAATATAACATGATAATGATTTTCTATATATGATATACCATCCAATTATATATTATTTTAATAACAAAAGAATGGTATTGTCGCTCGTGCGTACGTACGAACTACCGTCTCCACGAACGTGATGAGATTCATTTCCCATCATATTGATTCGAGACTAATTATAATTTGATGATTAAAAGTAATTTTTAAGAACTTTATATAATTCTGGAAATGAATAAGATACAACCTATTATATCATAATTATGAAAACGAGTAAGTTAACACCCAAAACGACGATAATACTAAAATATTATTAACAATGCATTAATAGAAGATCATATATGATATAATAATTATGTATATGGTTCTTGTATAACTTAATAATAATTTTTTAACTATTATACATTAGATTAACATACCATCGACTAAGGAAAATTACAAGATAAGTGTTTATTTCACAATCTCTTCATTATCCAAGGTTGTTTATACGTGATTATCTACTGGGACATCTTTATTATCCACATCCATGTTTCTTAAAAATGTATTTCAAATAATTCATAATATTTTAAATACTATGGGATAATTTAATTTATACCCTTTTTGACATTTTATAAGAAGTTTATAAAGGAATCATTCAATCATTTTCAAAAAAAGGTCTTTTTAAACCTTTTCGACAGAATTAAGGTAAGAACGTATTTTTAACATATACACCGAGTGCGGATATTTTATGACATTATAAAATTTTCAAATATTACCTTACACGATTATAAGAATATTTTCAAAGTAAATGTTTTATATCATAATTATATGACTTTTAAATGATTAAAAAAATGATATTTCTCTCAAATAGTTTTGATTTCATCTATGTCAACGTCCTTTGATGGATTTTATGCTTATTTTAAGTTTTTTATTATGATACAAAACTTCCATATTGTATTGAAGGTTTCGTGATATGTTTGACTATGGATGTGTTATTTTTATACCATTCATGGTTTATAGAGAGGGTATTTACATTTCGTATGCTAGTTTTTATACGAATGTTTATGTTATATTTAAACATGTTCATATGAGTAATGAATTGGACTTGATATGTGATAGGTGGAGCCCGCTATAGATCCTCGATGCATCGGTTGGTCTCATAAGACAAACTAGTGTCTTGGAACAAGGCCTTGAAAAAATATTATTTATAGTCTTGTCACAAGGCCCTGACTATGTTGTTATGATAGTCTGGAATTATGCATTCCATCATTATGAATGTGGTTATTTATATTGCATGTGATTATTTGAATAGTAGAATATCCATCTAAATAAGTAAATGGAATTATTTCATTTTATCATTTACATATTGTGCTGAAGTTCTAGTTTAAAAGGCTTTTGTTTTTATTATACATTGCCTTAAATGTTTATACTTATTTATGAATGTTTCTGCTATATTGTTATCCTTACTAAGCATCTGAGCTCACCCATTTCAATGTTTAATTTTTCTCAGGATGTGATGAATTAATTTATGAATGACCTATTGGGATAGTATGACGGGATATAAAGAAAAGATTTTGTTATAGTATTTTCCATTTTATGATGTAATTTAAAAAATATGAATGTATCTAGTCATTCCAAGGCTACTAAACTAATCGGTATTTCGAGACATGATCTATTGTGATCATGCCAATGTTATGTAATAATGCACCGACTCTGGGCAACTGGCGTCAGGGTGTTATAGTTGGTATCAGAGAACGTTTAGTACAAACCTTGGAAGATATATTTAAATAAACTCTTATTAGAGCACATATACCTAAGATTGACTTTGAGGATTACTATAGAAGAACTTCCTAAAATTTTGGTATTGAAGAGATTTTGTGAGTTTTACAAGAAATACATCACTATCTAGATACGAGAAGGTAGAGATGGCTCTGGAAAATATGTACCTATGGGTAAAACTCGAAAACACGGCTGTGAGCTAGACTTGAACAGGAACTACTGCAGGACAACGGGCCTTACTGCACTCTTGGTTACGACACTCCTGGGGATATGCTTATGATAATTCTCATTTTCTTTACAAACCATTATGAAGGGTTTATGAGTATATACTTCTCCAAAGAAAACATTATTATAATTATGGATTATATCCATAAATAGTTCAATTTTTGTTAAGTGTTTTACAAGTATGGAATTATGTATTTTGATTCATAAACTGATCTAGTTTATGATATTGTTTAGAAATGGAGCCTAGTGGATGAAATGGAAACTGTATAAATGAACGCACTCCATGTAGGGATTTCTCTCCTGCTAAATATAATTATAGTGTCGATAGTGATACAACTAGTGATGATCAGCTAATCACCATACTGGGACAACTCACTCAGGTTATGATTAATAACCTTACATGTATGGAGAACCCTGATACGCAGTGTGGATGATCAATGTTAGATCGCTTTATGAGGAAACAACCACCAACATTCAATGGGAGTACAAATACATTCGTAGCTGAGCAATGGATAAGTTCCCAATAGAAAATATTTCAGTCTTTGGGGATTAGTGAAATGGAAAAAGTTAGCATGGCTGTTTACCGCCTCACTAGAGATGTTGATCAATGGTGGTCATTGATTCAAAACACGAATAAAGATGATGAAGTATCAAATATGGAATGGAGGGAGTTCAAAGATCTGTTTTTAGAAATATACTTTCCTCCTGAACATCGGGCAGATATGGAATGGCAATTTCTGAGTCTGAGAAAAAAGGAGGATGAGAGTGTCACAATGTATGAATCTAACATTACATGGTTAGAAAGGTATGTGGGAGATTATATACATAACCCAATAAGTAAGATTTATCATTTATTTTATGGTTTAAAACCATTTCACCATCGAGCATTAGTCTCACAATCCTTCTCATCGTACGAAGACATTGTCTCATGTGCTATCAAGACAGAAAAGTAATTCCATAAGTCTTATGACATTAAAGAAAAGCAATAGAAGAAGAGATATTCTGATCAATCTGGGAATGGAAGTAAGGGGAATAAGGGAAAAGTTTAATATCCATCCTACAGTAAATGTGGGAAGAAACACCCTAGTACTTTCTTGAAGGGAATGGGAGTCTATTACAAGTGTGGTGAAAAAGGCCACCAATATCATTATTTAATGGGGAAGAAGGAAGCTAATAATGTCCAATGCTACAATTTCTGGGAGATGGGACATTACAAAAATTAATGCCCTAGGCATCAGGGGAGCTTACTTCAAAAAAGGCCAAGGGATCAAGGCCAAGATTATGCTATCAGTACTGCTGAGGTAGAAGCTCCTAAAGATGTGGTGGCAGGTAATTTAATGGTTTCCTCAAGTTTAAAAAATGCATTATTTGATTCTAGATCATCACATTGTTTCATCTCATCCCAGTTTCCTAAGAAAATTAGATATTTCAAATTTTATTTTACAAGGGAGTTGTCAGTTAAAACTCCTAAGGGAAGTATCATTGCAATAATGTTTTGTGAATCATTTCCGATTGGAGCACATAAATATTCTTTATCCACTGATCTCATCATCATACCTATGACGAGTTTGATATAATCCTCAGTATGGATTGGATTTCGGACCATGATGTGAAGATTTATTGTAAGAAGAAGGAGGTTACAATTTTTGATGATAATGATAAGGAACACCTTATCATTAGAGAAGATTCGACACCACCTAATTTTTATCTAGATATACCCCTAGTAGCTCAACTAAATTCAATTATTGGCGAGGAAGAGAATGAAATGACTGTGGGTGAGGAAAGGAATGTTCAAATAGAGGATGTACCAATTGTGAAAGAATATGTCGATGATTTTTCGGAAGATTTACTTGAACATCATATAGAACGTGAAGTTGAGTTTTCCATTGATTTAATTCCTAGATCAAGGCCTATATCTATGACCCCTTATAGAATGGCCACTGTAGAATTACTGGATCTAAAGAAAAAACAAGAGAAACTGATTAATAAGGGATTTATTCACCCTAGTGTTTCTCTATGGGGATCCCCAATTCTTTTTGTTAAAAAGAAAGATGGATCTCTGAGGTTATGTGTCGACTACAGGGAGATCAATGCTATAACAATAAAGAACAAGTATCCCCTACCTCACATTGCTGATTTATTTGACCAATTGCATGGAGCTCAATACTTTTCAAAGATTGAACTTTGATCTAGATACCATCAGTTGTGTGTGATGAAGGGAGACATTCCGAAGACATCATTTTGAACTAGGTACGGGCATTACGAGTTTACAGTAATGCCTTTTGGATTGACTAATTCACCCTCTGTATTCATGGATCTAATTAAAAGATTTTTCAAGGAATAACTCGATGATTTTGTAGTGGTTTGTATTGATGATATCTTGGTATACTCCAAAAGCGATGAAGATCATGAAAATCACATGGGCATTATCCTAAAAACTCATAGAAGACATGAATTATATGGGAAGTTTAGAAATGGTGAATTATGGATTACTGAGATTTTTTTTCTTGACCATATTTTTTCTAAAGAGGGAATCTATGTTGATCTTTCTAAGACCAAGTAAATCTAAGAATGTCCTGCACCGACGAGTATAACTGAGGTACGCAGTTTTATTAGTTTAGTAGGTTATTATTGAAGTTTCATCCAGAATTTTTCCCGATTGGATAACCCATTAACAAAGATCACACGTAAAGGGGATAAATTTGTTTGGACAAAAGATTGTTAAGAATGTTTCGAAAAACTGATGAGAAGATTAGTCAATGATCGTATATTGACTCTACCATCGGGGAATGATGGGTTCGCTATTTATAGTGATGCATCGAAGAAAGGACTTGGTTGATCCCTTATGCAGAATGATAGGGTTATTTCCTATGCATCATGAAAATTGTAAATTCCTGAGGAAAACTATCCTACTCATGATCTCGAGTTAGCAGCTGTGATATAAGCTTTGAAGATATGGAGACACTACCTATATGGTGAAAAATGTGAGATTTATAATGATCACAAGAGTTTGAAGTATATCTTCTCACTAAAAGAACTCAACATGGTGAAAAGGAGATGGCTTGAACTACTCCAGGATTATGATTTCATGATATACTACCACCCGAGGAAGGAAAATAAGGTGGCAGATGCTTTGAACAGAAAAGATAATGGAGTTTCGAACATGATGAGAATTGAAAGGGATCCTATTTTCATGGATCTAGTAAATATGGATATGGGAATCACCATGGAATATGAAACATCAATTATTTTTCAAATGGTCTCCAACACATCTTTATTATAAAGTATTAAGAGTTCTCAGACCAATGATGATGAATTCCAAAAGAAGATTAACGCAGTGAATGATAGGAGATTGAGTGAAATTGTGTTTGAAGATGGAATTTTGAAATTCAGGAAGAGACTTGTGTTCCCAATATTCCTGATCTTAAAAGGGAATTGTTGGACGATGCTCATAGTTTCAATTTCCCTATACACCCTGGGAGAACCAAAATGTATAGATATTTGAACGAACATTTTTGGTGGGACAATATGAAGAGGGAGATTTTTGATTTTGTGTCAAGGTGTATATTTTGTCAACATGAGAATGTTAGAAAGCAACAACCTGAAGAATTCATGAAACCTCTTCCCATACCTATGTGGAAATGGGATAATATCATGATGGACTTTGTCATGGGACTACCCAAGACTCCTAGAAGGAACGATGAAATATGCGTTATTGTTGATCGTCTTACCAAGTTAGCACATTTTCATACTACAAGAGAAGATATACCACTGGAACATCTATAAAGACTATATATTAATGAAGTTGTGAGACTTCATGAAGTACCCCTTTCGATTGTTTCTAATCGTGATCCCTGTTTTAATACATGATTCTAGAAAAGTCATTAGAAACCCCTGGATACTGATCTTCGTTTGAGCATTGCCTACCATCCCTAAACTGATGGACAATCAGAACAAACTATTCAAACCTTAGAAGACATGTTGAGATCATGCTCACTGGACTTTCAGGGTATGTGTGATCAATATTTACCTATGGTAGAATTTTCCTATAACAATAGCTTCCATTCAAGTATTTAGATGGCACCATATTAAGCATTGTACATAAATAGTATTCGCACACCAACCTTTTGGGATGATGTTGGTGAATGAAAACTCGTAGGCCCATAACTAGTGGAGGAAACGATTGAAATGGTAAAGGTAATCCAAAACCACATCGAAGCAGCTCATAGTAGGCAGAAGAGCTATGCCGATAACCGAAAGAAGGATTTGGAATTTCAGGAATGAGATCCAATTTTCTTGAAGTTATTTCTATGGAAGGGAGTTATACGTTTCATTAAGAAGGGTAAATTGTGTCCCAGGTACATCAAAAATTTTGAAATTTTAGAACGAATTGGTGTTGTAGCTTACCGTTTGGCAATGCCACCAAGTCTCTCCAAACATCACGATGTGTTCCATGTATCACTATTGAGGAAATGCATGCCAGAACCAACGCATGTACTCACATATGAGGAATTAGAACTGGAACCCGATCTGTCTTTTTGCGAAGAGCCCGTCAGGATTCTTGATATGAGAGAACAAGTGCTAAAAAAACCAGACGACTCGTCTGGTAAAAGTTCTTTGGAGAAACCATAAGATGGAAGTGGCAACGTGGGAACCTGAGGAACTCATGATGAAGAACCACCCAAGTATTTTCATGTGGTATTATTCTAGAAATTTCTAGGATGAAATTATTTGAAGGAGGGGATAATGTAACACCCCAAACTTCCACGGTACGCTTCTCTTTAAATAATATTGTAGCGTGTGTTGTACACAGCTTCAAGTTCTATCACACATCACAACCAATCAAATTAGCGGTTATGAATAGTAATACCCACTTTTTGAAAGTTTAAAAATTTTATCGTTCAAAATGGACTTCATTTTTGGATTTGGAATATTGAAATTGGCCTAGGGTGAAATTTTGGTATTTTTCTGATAACCTTCAATTTTTGATGAATAGTGAAATAACACTAAGTTATAGTTTAAAACAGAATTTTTATTTAAATAAATATTTATTTTATTTATATTTAATTAAGGTCAAAATAGATACATAATACCAATATAAGTTCAATGTAATTCATTGGAGTTACTTTTGAATAATTTTATATATATAAAAATTTTATTGAACTTTTCAACGTCTTTTACCCATCTCCTAGGAGAACTTGCAAATTCACATAAAAAATAATTTTACCACTTCTGTGAGTGAAATTTCGAAAATTCCAGAGACACAGTTAATATCAAGGAGTAAAATGTGGTTCAATAAGATAAAATTAATTTTTGGTGAATAGTATCTGTTGACTTTTATTTACCACGGTTAAAAGTAAATAGGGTAATTAAAGGTAAAAATGATATTAATATTACACTAAAACATGTCCTAATTCAATTGTACAAGTGTATCTTGACCAAAAACAACCTTATAAATAAAATATTATCATTCAGGTCCACTTGGATTATATTAGAACATTTATTATTATTTAATTAAAAGAAGAGTTAAAAGAGTTAAAATCAAGGTTTAATTACTAAAACATTTTTAATATATTGTTATACATAAAATAAATTCTATTTTAAGTAGTATTTCTAAATCTAAAAATATTTCATACATAAGAGTATTTTATTTATAATTTTTAGACATTATATAATTTAATATATTTATGACACAATGGTGATGCAGTAATTACATAATTAATGAAATATTAAAATAATTTATATTATAAATATCCAAATAAATGGAATTTGAGTCTTTATATGAATTAAACTATTTTTTTGGTTAATATGACATGTTATTAATGATTTAATTATTTTTTTTCGAATTAATCATGCAGTTATCATTTTCACAAAAATTAAATACCAAATAGTGTCAAAATTGACATAAAAGAGTTTTTAAAAAAAATATTATATTATTAATTAATATTTTATTCCTAAAAATCTAAGGTTCGGCCAAGAGACTTAAATAATGATATTTTTATCATTAATGGACAACTTGGGGGTCTCTTGGAATTTTATAGTATGTTTATGGACTATATAATATGAAAATACAAAGAGACATGGTAAGTGTCAAACTAAGTAAGTAAGAGCTAAAACAAATTGATAAGGTTAATAAAGTGACCCAAACCTGTCTAAAACCCACTGTTTGAGTGTTTTGAGACCTATAACCACCATAAACGTTATATAATCCCCTTTTGAGCCATTATAAACCGAATATGAATTTATTATAAAATAATATTTCTAGATTTTCCAAAGGATCCCCTCACCCCTCTTATAAAATGGCACCCCCTCCTCACTAATTCACACATTAAATACCTTTTTGATAAGCCAACCCCTACCCAAATACTCTCTAAACTTCCCTGAATTCACCCTAGAGGCCTTAGTTAGATCAGAAAGCGGAATTAAGGTGCCCTTTTGACCAAATCAAATGGAAGAACCAGAAGAAGATGTAGTGTTTTCACCACCCTCTTTCAAGTTCCTTTCTTCTTCAACTTATTCTTTCATTGTTATTTACATTCTAAAATAATGAATCTAGTATATTCTATACACTATGATGTTATTATAAATATGTAACAACCATATTAAGTATTCTATCCATCCTTTGAATGACATGTCACCATACGTGCATATGTACGACTTACCGTTTCCACGTCGTGGTGTAATTGTTATTCAATATATTATTATTTGGATGGGTATAAAAATGATGTGTAATTAATGTAAACAAAAAATATAACATGATAATTATTCTGTATATATGATATACCATACACATATATATTATTTCAATATCAAAATAATGATATTGTCGCTAATGCGTACGTACGGACTACCGTCTCCACGAACACGATGAGATTCATTCCACATTGTATCCATTCAAGACTAATTCTAATTTGATGATTAAAATTAATTTTTAAGAAAATTATTTCAATATGTATTTGAATAAGATACAACCTATCCATATCAAACACGCCTTATGTAACAAAACATATAAAAGCAAACGTGTAAGTTAACACCCGAAACAACGATAATACTAATATATTATTAACAAAGCATTAATAGAAGATCATATATGATATCATAATTATTTATCTGAATATTTTATAACTTAATAACAATGTTATAACTATTATAAAGTACTTTAAAATAACATCGACTAATGAAAAGTACAAGTTAAGGGTTTATTTCACAATCTCTTCATTATCTGAGGTTATTTATACGTGATTATCTACTGGGACCTCTTTATAATCAACATCAATGTTTCTTAAAAATATATTTCAAATCATTCTTACTATTTTAAATACCTTGGGATAAGTTAGTTTATACCCTTTTTGACATTTTATAAGAATTTTATAAAGGTATCTTTCTGTAGTTTTCCAAACAAGGTCATTTTTACCCTTTTCGATGGAATTAAGGTAAGAATGTCATTTTTAACTTATAAGGCAGGTACGACTGTTTTCCATCGTTATAAAATTGTCGAATCAACCCATACAAGTTTATAAGAATATTTTCAAATTAAATGTTTCATTTTATAATTACGTTACTTTTAAATGATTTAAAAAAAATAGATATTTCCCTCAAATAGTTTTGATTTCATCTATGTCAACATCTTTTGATGGATTTTAAGATCATTTGATGTTTATTTAATATGATACAAAAATTCCATATTATATTGAAGGTTTTTTGATATGGTTGACTATAAATGTGTTATTTTTATACAATTCATTGTTTATGGAGAAAGTATTGATATTTCATATGCTAGTTTTAATACGAATGTTTATGTTATGTTTAAACCTGTTCATATGAGGAATGAATTGGACTTAATATGTGATGGGTGGAGCCCTCTATAGCTCTTTTATTCATCAGTAGGTCTCATTAGAAAAACTAGTGTCTTGGGATAAGGCCTTGACAAAATCTTATTTGTATTATTGGCAAAAGGAATTGACTATTTGGTTATGATAGTCTAGTATTATGCATTCCATTATTATGAAAGTGGTTATTTATATTTCATGTGATTATTCGACTAGTAGAATATCCATGTCAATAAGTAAATGGCATTATTTCATTTTATCTCTTCCTTATTATAATTAATTTCAAGTTCAAAAGGATTTTGTTTTAGTTATACATTGCCTTAAATGTTTATGCTTATTTATGAAAGTTTCCACTATATTGTTATCCTTACTGAGCATCTGAGCTCACCCCTTCCAATGTTTTATTTTTTCCAGGATGTCAAGAAGTAATTTATGAATGACCAGTAGGGATAGTATTAGGGGATATGAATACATGATGTTGTAGTAGTAGTTTTCATTTTATGATATAATGTAAACTTTATGAATGTATCTATTTATTCCAAGCCTACTAAACTAATCAGTTTTTCGAGACATGATCTTTTCTGATCAAGCCAATGTTATGTAATAATGCACCGACTCTGGGTAACTAGGGTCGGGGCATTACACTAGGGAGGAAAAAACATCAATTATAACTTTCAAGGAAATAATAGTTTCACCCCAACAATAAATTAAATTATCTCTATTAATTCAATAATGAAAATATTATGTGTAATTTAATTTAAAACTGTAATATTAGTTCAATGAGAATATGAACTATGATATCAAGGCAAGTGGAATCAACCCCAAAGCATTAATATATATACATAACATAGGGAATTTAATTTATACACAATGTCGTATAATGGTTGAGATATCAAAGGATGTAAATTTTAAAAATATATGTCTTCATAATATCACTAATTATAACTCTTATCAATAGTTACTAGTACATACCATATATGATTAAATTTTCTTCAAAAAATAAAATTGTAGAAGAGTTGTAGATGGTTGTGTAATATGTAAAAATCCATAGGACCTTTAGAAAAAAATTAAAATTCCCATATTTCCAATAAAATGATAATGGAATCGAATCCTAAATTATAATTTATCAAATATGAGAACCATATTACCTATAATTCAATCATATGCAAATACATAGTTAACATTTTGTGTTTGAATCATCCAATTTCATCATCAATTACCATGCATTCCTAATTGGTGAAAAACCAATAGTATATCATAGTAATACATAATTTATCTAATTCTCTATTATTATAGAGTATGATAATAATAACTCATAGTTTTTATAATAGTTAATGATTAATTAATACACCACACATATATCATTTTCATCCACATAAATACCCAAACCAATGGAACCCTCTTAAAAATGAATTTGGGTATCCTCTATAAATTAATATTTTCCTTAGATATATATAATGATCTAGATTAATTTTATAAACCATGATATACCAAATAGTATTTTGATTATTTTTGAGGCAGTGGAAATATTCCAAGGTTTAAAAATAATTTATGGATCATTTCAATGATAAATTATTCATTCCACAAAAATTAAAAAATATTGAATAAAATAGGCTTAAAATATTTTATATTCTAATTGAATACTTTTATATTCACTTGTTTAAATGATTATTTTTTCATTTTGGAAATATAAAATTAAATATTTTGTAATTTGAAGTTGTTTAATACGAAAAAAATTATATAGTGTACATGATATTTGTGTATGATTAATGTAGTCTTAAGATCTTTCAAGATCGTTGTCATATTCTATAGAAATAATTTATTTTCATATATAGAGATTATGTATTTTGATATTAATATTAACTATATTTCATAGAAACATGACCAAATACTATAACGATTAAGTTTCAATGAAGACTAGCAAGACAATAATATAATTTGGAAAAATATCATAAATGATTGCCACAAACATCATCTCATTTAGTACTCCAAATTGATATTCCTTTTATAAAACATTTCTTCATGTCATATATAAAATAAATGTAAAATAAATTTTTATGTTAGATTCTCATATATGATGAAAAATGGAGATATATTAGCATCAAATTAAAAAAATATTACTAAAATATGAGCATTATATATTAAAATCATAAACACTACATAAAATATAAAAATCTTGAATAATTGAATGAATATTTCCATTTCATAAGACATAAATCATATGTAATATCTTAAAATATAGTTCTTGATATCATAAAAAATGAATACCATATCCCTCATATCAAAGATCATATTCCCAAATCATGAAATAAATATTGGTAGTTTATAAAACCTGAAAAATAAGTAAATCAGAGAACATGAGAGATGAGAGTATAAAATTTGATTAAAACATATATTTATAGAGATAACATGGTAATATAAAATATTATGTCCATGAAACCCCAAAAAACATTTATAGCATATTAGGCTTTGTATAACTGCCCGGGTTCCTTCTTCGAGATTGGGTTGTCATCCCATCTACCCTCATTTAACATGAGGATAACTACTCTTGAACCCTATTTATTGGGCATGGGTTAACCACCCATGTACTATTCGTGATCATATACAATTTATCAACAACTGATGTGTGGAGGGAGAAATAGTTCCCATACTTGGAATAATTAAAATCATATATATATATATATATATATATTCTCTATGTTCATAGTATATCTATCCTTTAATAACACATATAATGAAATGGGTTTTATAATCATTTCATTTGTGAATAATAAATAGGTTTCATAATAATTTCATCATTTCACTATAGAATGTATCATGGAAATATAAAAGGATTTCATCAGAAATTTATCATGGAATAAACCGTGCTAGAGAAATGAGTTTTGATGTCATAATTTTATTATCTAAAAAAATCATTAATAAAAATAATAATAATGGTATCCATGGATCATATATATAGTAACACATAGAAAACATCAATGGATTTCATTTCAAATAAAAATTATTTTGTAGGATCATTTAAAACATTTCTTGAAGAAAACAATCATTGAACATTGGAAAAAATATTTATGATAATAGAAATCAATTTTTAAATATGTTTTTTGAAAATAAGATTGAATTTTTATAAAGGAATATTTAGAAATCATTTAAAACAATTGATCAGAAAAAATCTTTTCCACTATAAAATAACTTTTCAAAACAAAAAACACATTTAAAATTCACTAAAATCTAAAATAATTTATTGAAACACTAAAAAAATTAATATTATTAATGAAATATTTTAATAAAATGATATTTTTAAACATGTAAGAGAATATTTAAATAAATGTTTACTAACAAAAGTGGGAGATAATATTCCTATCGTGGATGTTTGAAACATATATTCTTCTAATATTTCTGATAAATGCCAAATTTATTTTTTTAAGAAAAAATGAATATTGATATAAAAATTGTTGTAAAAATTAAATAATGAGTTAAAATTTCATTTATAAATCATTGGATAAAATTAAAACTATTTTTAAAAATATTGTTTTTGATTAAGATGTTTTACAAACCTCGAGAGAAATAATTTCAAATATTACTAAACAAATTCACGATTATTTTATGTATCAAGCATGTAAAAATGGAAATATTACATTATAAGATCCAAAATATTAATATTAAAATAAAAGTAACTTTTTTCAAGATATATACATTATAAAATATTATCTCTAAAAATATTATCATTAAAATGTCTCTTCAATGGTGAGATTGAAACATAAAATCATCACCACTTTGGTTACATTGAATCATAATAGAAATGAAGGAATAATATAAAAATTGAACATAATGATTAATAATGATAAATATGAACATTATATTACCTATTATATGGGCTTTATATACACCTAGTGAATCAATATAAGTGTATAACATGACAAACGTCTCAAATATAGAAAATTGAGAAAAAATTACCCACCACGTATTAATAATTTTAATCATAATCTCAAATATAGTAAAAAAATAAAATTTATTATTAAATTCCATATAAATAATAGTATTAATTATATAACATGTCAAAGGGTTAGTATGTACCCCATTAAAAAGAAAAGAGTTGTCAATTTGCATATGTCTCCCAAAAACAAAAGAGAGACTAGAAATCCCTTTCTGTAAGTCTTGTCTTCCTTACTATATTTTCAAATTAATGGTATAATAACTTTTTTTATATTATAAATAGATTAATTAATAATATAAATATATATCATACCATGTTTCAGTTAATTATTTCCATTTATTACCCATTTATTAACAATTTCATTTTAATTTTTTTTTGGTAATTAACTCTTTGTTTTCACATATGTTTTTATTTTTTATATTTAGTATGATAATGATGATTATTTTTAAATAATATGAAAAATATTTACCAATATATAACATAATCAGTATATATTTATTTATAAAAATATTTATCAAATAGAGAAAGAATTAAAATTCAAAGTTTATTGAGAGGATGACCCTATAAACATATGAATACTTTTTTTCATTTAATAAACCTTTTGAAATAATGAAACAGAATGGAAATATTATTTATCAAAAATATTTTTTATTTAATAAATATAAAATATGTTAATTAAACACTTCATTATTACAGTCCATGTATTGCGTGACTGAAGAACATCACTTCACGTGGCGGTATCCCACTATATAGACAAACAATGTTATCATGTTCCAAATAAAAGGAAATCATATAGGTTTCTGTGTCATAAAAATTAAATAGAATCTATAATATCATAAATAACACATATAAATAATAAATCCATCATTATTTCAAACCGCAACATGTATAAATAGACAAAAAAATAAATCAGGATTCATGGTGGTACTCCATTGAAGATAAATATAATGATTTCGTAACATATTTCATAGAAGTGGATATAGTTTATGTCATGTCCATATCATTACTTCACAAAAACATATTTAAGGTATTTATGATAATAAGTCATCATTTTATAATAATAATTAACGATGTTGGAGGAATAAATAAAACAAAAACACTAATTAATGATCATTTTCACTTCTTCGAGTATCCTAAATGAATTTTTACAAAAAAGAATTCCTCGGATGGATTATTGTTAACACTATGGAATAAAATATTGGAATAGATATTTCATTAATTTATTTGGTGAGATATTGGATTAACCTAGAGGGATTTAAGTTGTTAGGAAGTGTTGATAAGTGGTGTCATTTTATTAGTGTGGTGAGTGGCACCCATCTAAATTTTGGAAAACATAGATTCATACCCACATTTTTCAAGATAAAATTGTATAAAAATGGATTAATAGATATTACATATGGAGTATGGTCAATATACGGAAATACAATGGATATTTTACATTCTTCTAGTCATTTATCACTTATACCATTTTATTTTAACTGAAGATAAATCTATTATTCTCATATACATGGTAAGCAATTTTTAGTATTTTACTATTCATTTTGGAAAAAAATTATATAATACAAATTAAAATGATACCAAAAATGGAATAAAATTATACAAATTTTTTCACATATTTTAATAAAATATTTAAAATGGTTCACACATAAACGATGAGAAAGTGTATTTTTTAAGATAAACTATCAAAACACCACAATGATTTAATATCAAAATTCGATATTATAATTATTAAAATAATATTTTATAAAGGGATGTAAAATGGATCTAATTTTAAATAAAAAATAATTTAAATTAATATTTAACACTATTAATACATTAATTGGAAATGTTATTTTCAATTTTAATATTGTATTATTCACAAGTCATCAAAATATTGAACCTTTCAGTAATATCTAATAAATATCACCCAAAGATAAAATTTATATTAAAATTTGAAATATTAATTTCATTTTATCAAAAAAAAAATTAATAGTAAAAAAATAATATATTTAGTAAAATTGTTTCAATGATTATGAACATGTTTTCCTGAAAATTTAGTTTTAAGAGTAAAATTTTATTTATTTTTATCTCTTGTATAAGTAACACATAATATGAATATAAAAAATCTTATTACAAAAATAATATATAAATTTCATTAATATCAATAAAAAAAATTAATTGATGTAAAAAACATTTCTATGAATAATAATAGTTATGCAGCAAATTTTTTCTATTATTTTCACAAGTTTTCTGTTTTTGTTTCTAATAAATTAGTTACTAGAGAAATAATTATATTAAAATATATAAAAATTATATTTTCATAATTTAGATGATCTTATTCATTCCCACCATTAAAATTTCTAGGTGACAACTATCATATTAAATATTAATATTTCACATTTGGATTAAACACAACACACAATGAAATTGAAGCCCAACACAGTTTTTTCAAGTAAGATAAGATATCCTCAGTGTACTGTGTAAAATGAGAGAAATAAAGTTTTATTATTAATGGAATCCAAAATCAACATTTAATGTAAAATGAGATAAATTTATTTTTCCATGTAATACATAATATAGAAATGATTAATTTTATTTGAAAATAAATTTCATAAAATCATGGGGTGTTAAATTCCCCTCAACCATTAATATGAATTTCTCCCTAAAAATTGATAAATTGGTTAAAATAAATAAGAATATTCTTCCTCATTATGCCCTCAGTTTCCCATATAACATACATAATATGGTTGTTGCAACATAAAAAATTGACCAGGTGAGTGGTTTAATATCACATAACCCTCTATATTCAATCCATAATATCTAAAATATATTGGACAAATGAAATTTCATTAACTAATTTTAAAAACTATTATTTCTATGCATTAGTTGGATTTGGCACAAAAATACTCTGGAGTCATACATAGAACACATCCTGAACTTAAGAGTTGTTTAGAGAAGCATCAAATGATATAATAATGTCCCATTATAATATTTTATTTTATTGGGACTAATATTTCAATGGATTAGTTTTTCCTTCTTTCTTCCATAGTGAAATTAAATAGAAATACCTTGTCAACAATATTATATTCTATATCTGTATAACAATTTTTTGGACACTATGATTTGTTGATGTTTTACGGAATTTCATTAACCTTCACATCCATTTCATTATCATTCTTAGATTCTAAAATATTTATTTACCAAATATTATTCTACAACGTATAATGGACTTGATAAGTATACATATAAATGATTGTTGAATATATATTGTTATAAAGACAATCATTTATATGAATTTGTGGTCCCACCAACCTTATAAATCCATTAAACAATCTATTAGCATATTATAGTGTTTAAATTATTCATTTACTGGTGAAACTCTACTATATATAAATATATTGCTGAATATACCACAAAAAAATTAGGGTAAAATTCATATCTTCATCAGATACAATTGAATATTGTGCTACATGAAACCTTACCACCAAATTAATGAATATCCTATAGAACATATCCCATGTGAAATATTATTTGATATACAAGAAGTGTGGGGAATTTTGGTGATGAATGACTACAACCAATATATAGTTATTCCATTTATAAGATTTAGATAGTATGGTGATGACACCCCTAGTGATGTATTCAGATTTTATTTTGTAATGAATAATGTAAATATCATTATTTTATTCCTTATTTTCTTATCCTTGGATTTATATCTTACTAATCATACAAACACAAAAATATTTACCTTTATGTTGACACAACATAACTAATCCTTCAAATAAGATAGAGGTATAGGATATAAATTTCTATCCCTTCAGTTATGGATGATACACCTTTTCACAATTTGGATACAATAGGTCATCACCTACCTTGTAAGTTATCATTTTCTAAATATGTATTTTAATAAAAACAATTCTGAAAATTTTATAACCCATAATTAAAATAAAAATTGAGATATGATAAAACCATTAGATTACCAATACCATTAATCATATGTCCGTAAAAATGAATTCTTCTTCAATTCCAATGGGTTGTATTTCATGATATGTATCCTAAAATAATGTTACTCTTCCTAAACTCATTTCACCTAAAACCTCATGAGGGGTGTATATTAAATTGAAAATATGATCAGCTTGAAATTTATAATCCCATGAGTGAATCCATACCTCTTAAGATAATCATACATGGATACATATATACTTCCATAGAAACATTATCCTTATATGAATCATGATTCCTACCAACCAAATACCACTGGGAAAACAGTTCTACAAAATAATCTATAAGTTCTAATAAAAAAATTAATCCACAATAATTAATGATTTACATGGATTCGGACCATCCATGGTCTATGTGATAATTATTATGACTAGTAATTGTGATGGAAAGTTACCTTGTTCCCTACATTGAAGAAATTAAAATCCTATATTATTTTCCAATAAATTACCATTATTAAAAAATAGATAAAATATTCTAATCCATTTTAGATATTACACAGAGTCTATATTCCAACATCCAGACATGTAGGATGTCTATCTATGGTGTTGTGTCGATGTTTTGTGATTTGCGATGAGGTGAGCTTAATCTTCTTTGGTGGATTTATTTCTTCGTGTTCGTTGGGAATAATGATTGTTTGTTGCGAATTTCTACGGTGTATTCGATGCACTCTGATGTCTTCGACAATAGGTGTGGTTTCTAGAAAGTGATGAGGATTTCGGTAATAGGTCTAAATTGAGGATAGTGGTGACTCATGTTGATGGCTGAATACATGACCATTGATGGTTGGCAGATTTGTTTTTTCTGATGCAGGTGATCTTTGATTGTAATATGTAACCTTTGAATTTCAAATTTTTATTGTGATTTTTTTATGGTATCACCTGTAGGTTACTGCTCACCCAAAAAAAGGCTTTTGAAATTCAAATATAAATTGAATTTTTAGTCAGTCAATTGGATAAATCCAAAAAACCTAGTGTACGATACCATAATCATGGTGGGGAATAAAATATACATTAAAAATAATTTATAGTATATCTAAATCATGAAACAATATTTTACCCATTATTTTTACTATAGGTTATACATTTTCATAATTTATTGAAATCATTTATGGTGGTTTTAAATAATTTTAGAACATCCCAATCATATCCCCTTGGATTTTCATAATAGGTTTTCGTCATGGAAAATTGTATTGAATCATGTGATGGTTGAGTATAGATCAATATATCATTTTTAGAGTTATAACCCCTATGCACATCTTTAAAAATTCACATAGACTTATAGTGTCTAGTTGGGGATGCAATTTCATGGAAACTACTCACTTGATAATTTAAAAAAAATTTAGGAAAGTATCATATACTTCAACTCATTATTAGACTTATCCATATATAAGGCCCCGACCGTAAAAATTACTTAATATTGAATTAAATGAATAATTCACATAGAGGATATTTTCAGGTTTAGTGTTTTAGAGAATTAGATAATAACTATTACATCTCAAAGATTACAAAGTAGACACATCTACTCGGCTTCCTTTTTTTTCCACAAAAAAATAAACTCTTGAACAAAAGAGTCATGTCTAGTTCCTTGTTTTAGACAACATGTCATTTCCTAGACCCTATTCCACTTTATGTCCTATGAAAAACATTTCAAAAAAAATTGGGATGAGCATAAAAAAGCTCAGTAAGGGATACAAAGAAGGAAAATTGTTAGTTTTCAAAAGAAATCAGGTTAACCATGAATACTTTATCATAAGTACTAATTTTCACCTTTATGAAGTAGTAAATACTCTTCACTGAATAAAAGATCATTACTTGCCATTTTTTAAACCAATAGATTACCATAAAACCCATATAAAGAGCACATATCATATAAGGTAACTTGGGACATAAACATACTTAAATGGAATAACCATATGGTCGACTTCCACATATTTCACTAAATGGAATAGCCATACGACTGACTTCCATACCCAATGCATTGGAGGTTATAATGTAACCACCCATCCTGGTATTCACGGAACCACCCTTCATATGGTTTATCACCTAACCACCCGTCAAATGTCTAAGTACCATTATAAAATCATAACACATAAAACAATTATAAAAGAAAGAAAAAACATCCACATTTCAATAACAATATATCACTTAAATATTTTGACATAAAAAATCCATTATCAAAATCATTTTCAATACCAAAATACATAAAAGAGTATATGGTATTTATTTACTTTTAAAAATACAATGGCTTGTTGAGGAAGCCAAAGATCAAAAAAATACTCACGGCAGCGGAAACGTCTTTGTCACCATGTACGTTAAAAAGGAAAATTATTTTTGTCGTTTTGTAAAACTCTTCATATAGAAAAGTTTCATTTTGAATAAAAGTAGATGTAAAAGGGGTTTATACACCGTATAAAATAATTTTGCGTATAAAACAAAATATTCCTCAATGAAAGGAGACTGGGACGAAGTCCCTTACAAAGTCAGTATCCTTAGATTAAGGATAAATTAATTACATGATTCTTTGTGAAAAATATAAATACACCAAATATAAGTGAATATTAAGTGTAAAACAATCATAGTTCATTCACACATACACTTGAAAAAACAAAACCAATGACATAGATATTTAACACAATGAATTGAGATAGAGTTATGATTTCCCATACAAGTTCGTATAAATGACGTAAGAATTTATCAATGAGATGATTATGTGTAGAAATATTATATCCACACAAAGGATTGTGGAGATTCCACACATAATCATGGCATAATAAAATCAAGAAGTAGAGGTTTAACCCAAGGAATTGAAATTGGGTTAAGAAGTTACCTTATAGAAATCCGATAGCCTAAAGGCGTCACTTTAGAATTCAGAAAATGAGTTGATGAGAGAGAAAAATTGTATCATATTACTTGGACATAAAATTTACATCAATAAGGATATAGAAGAACATATCCCAACATAATATTATGTGAATAAAAAGACATAACAATAGAAGTCTTTTAAAAAGCGGAGGGTGAAAGGTTCCCTTACCGATTTGGGTACTTTCGAATCATACACCCCATGAAAGAAGAACTATACAAAATTGATGTAAATACCCCTAAAAGAAAGTATATTACACAAAGAGTAGAATAATGGGCTGTACATACACCACTCAAAATAAATGGTGGAAAATGTAGCATAAATATCACGGGAATAAAAGTGAGATGCAAAATCCCTTAAGAAAACTCGGTAGCCTAACAGTGCCACTTAATACATCCAAAAATTGATTTATGAGATCAAATAGGGTCTCTCGTAATATGGACATAAAAATTACAGAACGATGAATATAAAAGAACAACCCCAAACATAATAAATATGAGCTTAAAAGAAATGACATAAATGGTAGTACTTAAAAAGAAAGAGAGAGGTAGGATCCCTTACCTCAAGTCCGACTTGCCTTTTTCATTTATTTACATTCTTGAATAATAACCTTTGGTAAATTTATAATTTCTTAAGGACCTAATTTAAAGATTATTATTCAGTTCATATCACATTTTATAGTGTTATAATAATTGGTTAATAATGTTATTTCATATCAAACGTTTTTGTCGATGTTCGGTACATGAGTAAAAATTGAACTTGTTGGAAAAGAATTTTGCATGTAGTTATAAGTAAATCGTCTCCAGAATAGTATTAATGATTTAAATATCATATTTATCCAGTTTATATTCATTTTATACTATTACATAACATTTTGAGATAATAAAAATGAAATGCACCGTTCATGGAGACGGTAGGCCGTACGTACGCATGAACGCTGCATTCATTTTTTTGTCATATTAATGGAATTAAAACTAAATGAGGGATATATATATTATAATTCCAGAATGATATCCATAATTTAGATGTGATATATGACATATATATCCATTATATATATTTACTTATAATAGTACATAACATTTGGAGATAAGAAATGAAATGTACCGTTCATGGAGACGGTAAGTCGTACGTACGCATGAACGCTACTTTCATTTCTTTGGCACACTGATGGAATTAAAACTAGATGAGAGAGATATATATATTATAACTACATTATAATATATATGTTATATATATCACATAATTTCATCAATTTCATTCTTTATACATTCAATGTATTGCATGAATGAGTCACATAACTTGAGTGGGCGGTAGTCCACACTTCCTCAAATGAAATTATCACATTTTCACAACATGAAAAGCATAAAGGTATGCATTAAATATAAAATACATAAGCATAGACTGGAAATAAATATAATATATATCATAAATAAATATAGTTCCATCATAATGTCCCCCATGATAGGTGGTATGCAAAGATAGAACAATCATCATTTCATGAGGCAATAATTCGCCATCCACGGAAACAGTACGTTCTTTAAACATTATATGGATGTGTTTGTTTGTGTAGCTCTAATACTCCTCATAAAAACATACTAGAATATTTAAGATACTGGTTTTGTTACAATAGAAATAAATAAAAATAGTTTAGGGGGTTTTAGAAGCAAAATAATACAAAAGAACACTAGGGAAGACATTACCTTTAAATCGGGCAACTCTTTTTGATTTTAGCTCAAAGGATTCCTTGGAAAATAATCTTCCCAAATTGAGGCTTATAAGAGTAAGAGAGGTATGTGGAGAGACAAAATGAGCAGTGTTTTTCCAATACAATGGCTTGAGATGTGTGGGTAAGGAGGTAGAGGTGGGGGCCTTTTATAAGAGGGAGGAGGGGCACTCTTTGAAAGTAAAGAAATGGTACTTTATATTAAATTGGGTTTCTGATTTTAAAGGTCCCACATTGATATATTTAGAGGATAAGGTGATAAGGGTTTGAAAGATACTCATCAAATAGTTTTTGGACAAGTTTAAGTCTTCGATTTTACATTATCATTTCATTTTATTTAAATCAGTTATTAATGATGTAATAACTTCATCATCATGGTGTCATAAATAAATAAATTTATGTAATGTCTAAAAATAATAATAAAAAATACTATGATGTATGAAATATTTTTACCTTTCTAATGGATATTTATAGTCAAAAATATGACTTTTATATCCCCATGTAAAAATTGTTTTAGTAAAATAATACATGTTTGTGCCATTTTTATTTTAACTTTAAATAAAAAGTTATTAATGCCATTTTCCTACCAAAGTGGCTCCATGGGGTCCCAAGTTGACCCATGGTTTCTCATGGTCGGCCATGACTCATCCAATAAGTGTAGGATATGTTTGAAGGTCATTTCATATTATTATAACATTATATTTACCTTAAATTAAACTAATTACTTTTAATTGCGATTAATAAAACATAAAAGTTACTATCCACAAAAACATTATTTTGATCTCATTGAACCAAATTTTAAGTCTTAATGACAACCAAGTATAGCTTATTGTTTTAATTAAAATCACAGAAGTGGTAATGATTCATTTAAATGAAAAATCAGTTTTTTAACTACCACTTAGTGGGTTCACTATTCATCAAAAATTGACGTTTTTGCAGAAAAATACCAAAGATTCACCCTAAGCTATATTTGATATTCAGAATTCAAAAATGATGTCTATTTTACCAAATTAAAAACATAAAAGTTTCATTAATTAATTTAATAATTAATTCTCGCTGTCAAAACATATAGCGTATTTTTTAGAAATAATATCTATTAATAGATTGACACTAGTTTATGTCCAATATCAAATTGAAATTAATTCCAATGACCACCATTGGATTAAATTGTAAAAATATATTCTAATTTCACTTTATAAACAATTAAAAATATTATCTAATCATATAAATAAATTATATTAAAAAGAGGTTTTGAATTAAAATACAACATTTTCACTAAAACTGATCTTTATCGGAAAGATAACAAAAATTTACAAAAAGTTATTTTTCATGTCCAGATTATAAAGATGGATTTTATTTTTTCAAATATAATTTATAAAATCTTCAAAAGTATATTTAAAAAGGGTTCTCCATCAAAAGTCGGTTAATCGACCTTTTAAATAATATTTGAATATTTACGCTTAAAATTACATTCATTCACATTTTAACATTTATTTTAAAAAGCTAAAATATTTGACAAACATATATAATCATTTTGTAGTTATTACTGTTCATTACCGCCATTAAAACGGCTAGGATTTAACTACCATTTAAAATAATGTTATTTTATTATTAGAGTGCAATGTAAGATTCCCAAGAAACTCATTGTTTCATATTGGGTACGCCATCGAGCATAGCATCCCCATTAAAGTAATATTAATATTTTATTCACAAATATGGATAAATATGAAAATGTCATATTCTTTATTTACCTGGGGTGTTACATCCTTCCCCCCTTTTGGTAATTGCATCATCGCAATTTTAAAATTGAACTTGGAAACTTAATTGAAAATCCCACATCGGAACAAGAGTCAGTAAAAATATCACTTTAAAATAATGAAAGAGAAGTACAATGGTCACCCGAGTTAACCCATACTAGGATTCCATGAAAACATGGATATGGAGGAGAAAACAAACGGTCATGTTCTGAGGGAGAGTGATAGAAAATATGTTCAGGAGAAATTTAACCACCAGAAAATCACAAAGTGGTGATGGGTTAAACGGTATTTGATTCCCCAGTAGGAAAAGTTAACATACAACATTTTTGTTTTTAAGATACTTTTCATTGAGTAATTTATTTATGAGCTTAACTAAATCATAAGGAAACATACTTACTTGTCGTTTAGACTCTCATCTCCTACTAGATTTCTTACACAAACTCGTATTTTCTCCAAATGACAAGAATTTAGGATGACTTGTTCACATAAAGAGTGCTATAATCAACTTCAAGAGAATAATCTAATGCACAAAAGATAACTATATATTTCCCCTGTCTTTAGACCTTAACCCAAACCAAAATTGTTAGAAAAATATTAGATAATCCACAAAAGGATAATCCTTTATAAAAAGATAATCTATTCTTAATCTCTAAAATTTGTCCAACAAAACCCAAATATCAACGAAGACCATTCGATAAACAATTTTTCTATAAAATTATTCAATGTAATACAAACTAATATTGAATCTCAAATATTTTAAGGATTTAATAACATAGTCTTCCAAGGTACAAATTAACATTTATCTCCAAAAAACATCAGTTTCTCTTAAAGACTCATATTGAAAAGTAATTAACCTGATCACATATCCTCCATGATAGGTTAATAATTTCCATAGATAACCCAAAATCAACTTACTCTTGATTAATGAAATAATCTAACTAAAAAGAATTAGTTAAACTATAATATTCTCAAAACATTCCCCAAAAGAGATAAAATATTCAAAAATAATTATAACATAATTTTACCTCAATTTTATCTCATGCATTTCATTTTCCATCATAACATATAGTAATCCATAATTACCTCAAATGTGAGGATCATATAAACCAAAATGGTTCTTTATAACTATGTCCACAAAATAACAAATAACTATTCATTGAATAAAATTTTCATATATCAAGCATCAGGGTGACACATACTATAAAAAGTCTTCTAATGTAACACCATCATCAAATGAGAATTAATACTTTTAAAAATTTCACCATAACTATTGAATCTCTTATATGTTGACTTCTTACTCATTAAACATTCTTCATGATCCATTAACCATTCTTCTCCATCTTATTCGGAAATACTTCTTTCCTACAAACAAAATCATGAATCATATCCTAATATTCCAAAATAGTAAAACAAATTCTAAGAAGTAATCCATACCATTGACTGGTCATTTTCAGTTTCTTCATCCTCAATCAGAATGGCATTAGGTATTGGTAAACGAATATTTGTACGATCTTGGTGATCCCATTCCTGAAACTTCTTCATAGGACATGTGGTTGCATAATGACCATGCACACCAAATTTAAAACATTCAATTGATCCCTCAGAAAGAACTTCTTTCCCTTTCCTCGAGTCAACTGGATGCTTCCTTTTTCTATGACAGGTTCTTGCTTTATGACTGTCATTTACACATCTATAGAATATTTATATGCCTTTGAAACATTTTCCTAGGTGTTTCTTTCAACATATTTGACACATAGGTTTTTGAACACAGTTACCTTTATGATTATTACCTGAAGTTCCTTAGGGATTTGTTTCTCGCATATATGATGCCTTATAAAAATCTCTAAGGGATAGGTGGTCAATCCTGACTCCAGATAGTTGGTTGAGGATAAACACAAGTGTTCTCATTGTAGCTCCAATATCATTCAGTTTCTCTCTCATAAAATTGTCACATTTTCTTTCACATCCACTGTTACTTTGGTGCCTGCTAGATCCAGCCATTTACTAAAACCAAAAAGGTCAGTGTGAGCATATCAGTAAAATCATAATATAATAATGAGGAAGATAAACACTAAGATATAGTTATCCAAGTTATCTTAAACTAACTCTAACTTTCAAAAAAACAATGACTCCATTTAATATACTACACATTGTGGTTATACACAACTTGTCACTTATTCTTAAGCAACACTCTAACCTCTAAAGTTATCTAAACCGGCCTTTGATACCAACTATAAGGCCCTGACCATAAACATTACTTAATATTGAATTAAATGAATAATTCACATAGATGATCTTTTTGAGGTTTAGATTTTTAGAGAATTAGATCACTACTATTACATCTCAAAGATTACAAAGTAGACACATCTACTCAGCCTCCATTTTTTCCACAAAAAAAATAAACTCCTGAAAAAAAGAGTCATGTCCAGTTCCTTGTTTTAGAAAGCATGACATTTCCATGATCCCATCCTTGACCCTATTCCACTTTATGTCCTGTAAAAAACATTTGAAATAAACCTTGGGATGAGCATAAAAATCTCAGTAAGGGATACAAAGAAGGAAAATTGTTAGTTTTCAAACACATAAAGTAAACCATGAATACTTTATCATAAGTAATACATTTATCCTTTATGAAGTATTAAATACTCTTTATTGAATAAAAGATCATTACATACAATTTTTGTAACAAATAGATTACCATAAAACACATATAAATAGCACATATCATATAAGGTAACTTGGGACATAAACATACTTAAATGTAATAACCATATGGTCGACTTCCGCACATTTCACTAAATGGAATAGCCATATGGCCAACTTCCATACCCAATGCATTGGATGTTATAACGTAACCACCTATCCTAGTATTCACGGCACCACCCGTTATATGGTTTATCATGTAACCACTCGTCAAATGTCTAAGTACCATTATAAAATCATAACACATAAAACAATTATAATGGAAAGAAAACATTTCCACATTTCATGCACAATATATCATTTAAATATATTGACATAACAAATCCATTATCAAAACCATTTTCAATAACAAAATACATAAAAGAGTATATGTTATTTATTTACCATTAAAAATATAACTGCTTGATGAGGATGCCAAAGATCAAAAAAATACTCGCGGTGGTGGAAAGGTCGTTGTCATCACGTACGTTAAAAATAAACATACTTTTTGTCGATTAGTAAAACGCTTCTTATATAAAATATTCCTTTTGAATAAAAGTAGAAGTCAATGGGGTTTATACACAGTATAAAAGAAAGTTTTGTATAAAAAAAATATGCCTCAATGAAAGAAGATTGAGACGAAGTCCCTTAAAAAGTCTGTATCCTTTGATTGAGGATAAATTAATTACATGATTATGTGTGACAAATATAAATACACCAAAAATAAGTGAATATTAAGTGTAAAAAAATCATAGTTCTTTCACACATACACTTGAAAAAACAAAACCAATTACATAGATATTTAACTCAATGAATTGAGATTGAGTTATGATTTCCGATACAAGTTTGTATAAATGATGTAAGAATTTATCAATGAGATGATTATGTGTAGAAATATTATATCCACACGAAGGTTTTTGGAGATTCCACACTTAATAATGGAATAATAAACTAAAGAAGTAGATGTTTAACCTAAAGAATTGAATGTGGGTTAAGAAGTTCCCTTACAGAAATCCGACAGCCTAACGGCGTCACATTAGAATTCAGAAAATTTGTTGATGAGAGAGAAAATGGTATCTCATCACTTGGAAATAAAATTTATGTCAATAAGGATATAGAACATATCCCAACATAATATTATGTGAATTAAAAGACATAACAAAAGAATTATTTTAAAAAGAGGAGGGTGAAAGTTTCCCTTACCGATTTGGGTAACTTTCGAATCGTACACCCTATGAAAGAAGGACTATACAACATTGATGTCAATTCCCATAAAACAAATTATATTACAAAAAGAGTAGAATAATGGGTAGTACGTACACTAGTCAAAATAAATGGTGGAAAATTTATCATAAATCTCAAGGGAATAAATGTGAGATGCAAAATCCCTTATGAAAACTCGGCAGCCTAACGACGCCACATAAAACATCCAAAAATGGATTTATGAGATCAAATAGGGTCTCTCATAATATGGACATAAAATGTAAAGAATGATGAATATAAAATAACATCCAAAAAAATAATAATGATGAGATTAATATAAATGACATAAAAGGGAGTACTTAAAAAGAAATAGAGAGGTAGGATCCCTTACCTCAAGTCCGAGTTGCCTTGTTCTTTTCTTGATATTCCCGAATAATAAACTTTGGTCAATTTATAATTGATTAAGGAAATCATTTAAATATTATTATTCAGTTTATATAAAATATTATAGTTTTATAATAATTGGTTATTAATGTGAGTTGATATCAAACATTTTTGTCGATGTTCGGTACATGAGTAAAAATTGGACTTGTTGGAAAAGAATTTTCCTGGTAGTTATAAGTACATCATCTCCCGAATAGTATTAATGATTTAAATAACATATATATCCCGTATATATTAATTTTATACTATTAAATAACATTTTGAGATAATGAAAATGAAATACACAATTCATGGAGACGGTAGGCCGTACGTACGCATGAACGCTACTTTCATTTTTTTGTGATATTAATGGAATTAAAACTAAATGAGAGATATATATATTATAAATCCCGATTGATATCCATAATTTAGATGTAATATATGAAATATATATCTATTATATATATGTACTTATAATAGTACATAACATTTGGAGATAAGAAATGAAATGTACCGTTCATGGAGACGGTAAGCCGTACGTACGCATGAACGCTACATTCATTTATTTGGAACATTAATGGAATTAAAACTAGATGATATATATATATATATATATATATTATAATTCCAGTATAATATATATGTTATATAGATCACATAATTTCATCAATTTAATTATTTATCCATTCCATGTATTACATGAATGAGTCACATCACTTGAGGGGGCGGTAGTCTTCACTTCCTCAAATGAAATTATCGCATTTGCACAAAATGAAAAGCATATAGGTATGTATTAAATATAAAAAACATAATAATATAGAGGAAATAAATATAATATATATCATAAATAAATATAGTTCCATAATAATGGCCACCATGAGAGGTGGTATGAGAAGATAGAACAATCATCGTTTCGTGAGGTAGTAATTCGCCACCCACAGAAACAGTATGTTCTTTAACCATTAGACAGAGGTTTGTGTTAGTCTAGCTCGAATACTCTTCATAAAAACATACTATAATATTTAATATACTTGGGTTGTTAAAATAGAAATAAATAAAAATATTTTAGGGGGTTGGAGAAGCAAAATAATACAAAAGAACACTAGGGAAGACATTACCTTTAAATCGGGTAACTCTTTATAATTTGAGCTCAAAGGCTTCCTTGGAAAGGATAATTCCAAAAGTGAGTCTTATAGGAGTAAGATAGGAATGTGGAGAGGCAAAATGTGCATTGTTTGTCCAAGACAATGGCTTGAGATGTGTGGGTAAGGTGGTAGTGTTGGGGGCATTTTATAAAATGGAGGAGGGGCACTCTTGGAATGTAAATAAATGTTACTTTATATTAAATTGAGATTGAGATTTTAGAGGTCCCAAATTGATATATTTCTAGGATAAGGTGATAAGGGTTTGAAATATACTCATCCAATAGTTTTTGGACAAGTTTAAGTCTTATATTTTAAATTATCGTTTAAATTTATTTAAATCGTTTATTAATGAGGTAATAGATGCATCATCATGGTGTCATAAATAAATTAATTTATGTAATGTCTAAAAAATATAAAAAAAATAATATGATTTAGGAAATCGTTTTACCTTTCTAATGGATATTTATAGTCAAAAATATGACTTTTATAACCCCATGTAAAAATTGTTTTTAAAAACAATACATGTTTGTGACATTTTTATTTTTACTTTAAATAAAAAGTTATTAATGTCATTTCCTACCAATGTGGCTCCATGGGGTCCCCAAGTTGACCCATGGATTTTCTTAGTCTGCCATGATTCATCCAATAAGGGTAGGAAAAGTTTCAAGGTCATTACATATTATTATAACATTATCATTACCTTAAATTACACTAATTACATTTAATCGCGATTAATAAAACTTAAAAGTTACTATTCACCAAAAATTATTTTAATCTCATTGAAATAAATTTTACATATTAATGAAATCCATGTATATTGGATTTTTGAAATTAAAATAACAGAAGTGTTAAATGTTTCATTTCAACAAAAAATCAGTTTTTTATCCACCACTTAGTGGCTTCACTATTCATCAAAAATTGAAGTTTTTCAGAAAAAATACCAAAAATTCACCCTAAGATATATTTGATATTCCGAATTCAAAAATGATGTCTATTTTAAATAATTCAATACATAAATGTTTAAATAATTAATTTAATAATTAATTCCCGCTGTCAAAACAAATAGCATATTTTTAAGAAATAATATCTATTAAAAGATTGACACTAGGTTAAGTCCAATTTCAAAGTGAAATTAAATCCAATGAACACCATTGGATTAAATTGAAAAAATATATTGTAATTGATCTTTAAAACCTATTCAAAATATGATATAATCATATAAATAAATTAGATTAAAAGGAGGTTTTGAATTAAAATACAACATTTTCACTAAAACTGATCTTTATCGAAAAGATAACAAAAATTTACACAAAGTAAATTTTGATGTACAGATTCTAAAGAAGGATTCTATTTTGACAAATATAACATATAAAATCTTCAAAAGTATATTTAAAAAGGGTTCGCCATCAAAAGGTGGTTAATCGACCTTTTAAAGAATATTAGAATATTTACGCTTAAAATTAGATTCATTCACATTTTAACATTTTTTTTCAAAAGTAAAAATATTTGAAAAACATATATAATCATTTTGTAGTTAGTTCTGTTCATTCCCTCCACTACAACGACTAGACTTTAACTGCCATTTAAAATAATGTTATTTTATTATTAGAGTGCAATGTACGATTCCCAAGAAACTCGTTGTTGCGTATTGGGTACACCATCGAGCATAGCGTCCCCTTTAAAGTAATATTAATATTTTATTCACAAATATGGATAAATACTAAAATGTCATATTCTATATTTACCTAGGGTGTTACACCATAGGCATTTAATTAATTATACAATTATTTTTTTTTCATCTTAGGATCTAACGGATTATTAACCCTACGCTCTTATAAATTCTATATCGTCCTATAAATTTAATATAGATATTACACATTTTTATAAGAATATTCAAAACATTACACAAACTCATGCCTAAGGTCCATAATAGTCTAGTTTCATTCGATACTAGATATATAATCTTTTAATTCAGTAAAATATCTTCAATGTTTCCCACATTTATATTCAAATTTAGTACTCCTGATATACCTACCATACATATCCTTTGAAAATGGAACATAAAAAGGGTGATCATATGTGCTCAGTAAGGACAAAAAACATAGATAAGTGAGGATAAACTAAACATTGTTGTATTAGAATATGAGAATATCATTTGGAAACCATTACATAAAAAACAATATTTGAATTTGATTCATGAAATAATTATTGGTAGTTCATAAGAAATAAATTATTAAGAAATCAGATAAAAAAATACATGGGGGACAACATTACAAAACCATTCCCAGCATATCAAATATCATGGATTGGATTCATGGTATAAATAAAATTAGATCCGGATATATGAATTTCAAAGAAATAATAGAAAATTATTTATGATTTCATTACATTGTAATATGTTATATATTTTTTGAATACATATAAACGTTGATAATCTTATTTCAATGTTTCCCATGATCACATACAATGCATTTTAGGCTTGGTATAACAATAATTGCACCTACTTCAAGCTTGGGAAGACCTCCAATAGGCCCACTTTAAGGCTTGGAAAAACCACTCATGTACCCTCCTTTTTATTTATGGATGACAACCCGTATACCCTATTTGATCATAAACAATATTTCATTACCTATAAAATTGGTGAGAGATACAGGTCCCAACTATCACATAATAAAAATCATGAATGTTTATGGAAGAAGATCATAAAATAGCAATATTTTGAAAAAACATAAAATAAAATGCTTTTCATAAATATTCCATCATATCAAAACTTGTGATGAAGTTAAATGTTTTATAATATTTTCATCATTTAACCATATCATACCCATGTCCAATAAAAGTAGGATTCATAAGAATTCAATCGTGGTATGAACTGTGGGTGAGATTTGGGTTTTATAACTATATTTTCATCATAATCATATAACGTTAATAGAATAAATAATAATATTATACTTTGATCATATATCTTCTAATGCATAGGTAACATCCATATATTTAATCGTAGATGTATAATGATATTTCAAGATCATTTAAAAACATTTTATGAGGGGAAAAATCAAAAACACAATGTAAATAATTATTTAATACATTATAAATTTTGGACAACATTTTCCTTGAAAACAACCTAGAAATATTGTAAAGGAATCATTAGAAATAATTTAATCATTACATGAGGAATATAACTTTTTTTATTTGAAAATATTTCTTTAAAAAATAAAATACTTTATAAAATTTAATTATTTTTTTCAAAAACTTATAATATAATAATTTTCAAGAAAATATTTTCATTGAAAATTTGTTTGAAAACATTTAAGGGAATCCATAATAATTTAGTGGTCATTATAGTGTGAAATACATTTTAGTTCGTCTAGGTTTTTAAAAAAAGATTACTTTCCCATTTTCCATAAAATACCAAAGAGAATAGTTTTTTATAATAACCAAAATATTACATTGATTTTTTTAAATATAAATCATGTATGAGAAATTTCTTTTTATAATAATGGGATAAATTGGAAAAATTTGAAAATATTATTTTGAAATCATTTTTGTGGAAGAACATAGTTTATTGATAGAGGAGTGAAATAATGACATATTTTCATTAACAAAATTATAATATTTCAAAGTAAAAATTTGAGTAAAATGGTATTATTAATTAAAATCATCATAAATAACTATAGGAGAAGAAAAATAATGTGTTTATTGAAATATTGATCTAATTATTTTATCCTCATAATCATAATAATTTTCAATCCAAATAAACCATGAGATTGTGACATAAAAATAATATCACCTTGGTAACAAATAATCAAAATGCTAGTGAAGGGAAAAATATAATTGGACTTTAAATAACATGAGTATAAATAAATCCATGATATTATATTTACAAGTAGTTAAATACATAACTAATGATTGAATATAGGTTCATATAGCATTGTGGATCTCAAAGAAAGAAAATTGAGACCGAAATCCCTGCCTTTTTAGTAATTTATTGAATCATATTCCATTACAACAAATAACTTTAAATAAATAACTAAATATCATTAATATAATTATCGTAAATATATTATACTTTTGAGGTGATTAATATATAGAACCCAAAAGAAACCATTACTGTATTTGCATATGAATCATAGAAATAAAAGAGAGGTTATAAATCTATAATCATAAGTCTTGACTTACATTTTAGATTTTTGAATGTATTGTATTACAAATATATGATTATTATAAATTTTTTAAGAGACATTAATTAAACATATAATTCCATATATTATTTATATAGGTATATTTACTACTCTTTAATTATTAATTCAATGTTACAGATAATTTTCGGGTAGAAACAGCTTTGTTTATCGTATATGTTTTAATTTTTTTAAACTTATTCATATAACATTGATCATGGATCTATGATCCAACTAATTTTAACCATTATATAAATTTCATATATAATTAGTATATATATGTTTGATGTAGACTATGAATGATAGTGATAGAAATTTAAATACATTATTCATGGTGATAGTAAGTCGTTTGTACATATGAATGATGTTTCCATATATTCAAAATCGTGAAAGAAATAAAGGTAGTTGAAATATAAAAATTAAAAAATAAATAAATAAAATATACATCACATATTTTCATTAAACATATCTGTATTACCTTCCATCTATTGAATGAACAAATAACATCACTTTGTGAGTGAGTAGTTGACCGTATACACAAGTGATGTTATCATACTCTGAAAAAAAGGAATGCATTTTGGGGTGAGTGATATAATAATTAAATAAGAATAATAATATCATAAATATAATATATAATCCATAAATATATCATTATGTACAATCATGAGAGCTGTCAATAGAAAAATAAAAAACATTGGTTGTGGATAAAATAATCCACCTTACACACAATCAATGACTCCATAACTCATATAATGAATGTAGAGAGGATTTTAGGTCATTAAATTATAATCAATAATAAAATTATATTTAATAAAATGAATATATTATATCATATTTTCATAATAATAATAATAATAATAGAGTAGGTTGAAGATTATATTAAACCAAAACATTATTTGATAAATGTTACCCCTTCTAGAGGTATCATCCTTATATTTGTAGCAAAATCCTTTCGGGGAATGATTTTTATAAAAAATATAAATTCATGAATGATAGGAGAGATGTTGGGAAAATATAGACATTGAAGATAATTATAACTATCATGTTCTGATAGTGAATAACTTATATCATGGTAATGAAAATTTTACCGGCTACAAAATCATTGCACCATTAGGTCTTAAAAATGTCATCGATGTCTTAAAAATTTATGATAATAGGATAAAATTTTATTTGAAAATTATTTCAGAATATATAATTACTTGATTTCATCTCATAATTACAATATCACTATTATTTTCTTCCTTGATCAAGTTGCACCTCATTTCTTACTCCAAGAAATGAAATTGAAATTATAATATCTGTAGAGCTTCTCAGTCATATGATCAATAATGGGATGAGAAAATATTTCTTATATATATAGTTATAATAACAAAATTGTTATCATAGATTATCCAATTTGAAGAATTATTCATATGGTAATGTAATACATTAATATCTATAACCTCATCCAATGTTCAAGGTAAACTATTTCATTAATAAAAACCCTTTTAGACCTTCGAGAAAAAATTTATATTTAAATCATTATAATGATCATCACTAAATTTTCAAAATTAGTTATTTATTAATCCGCCAAAATCTTTTATTTATGTATTAATTATCACAGACCATAAATGATAAAATAATTATCATGAATTGTCTTGAAAAATGTATATAACGTGAATTACCATAAAATTTTATTTAATACAAGCTTGCTTTCAAATGTTAACTTTTTCCTTGTACCATTAATCCTTAAATTTAATAATCCCAATCCATATTCCACCATTTTATAATATTAATAATCCGATCCATGGTAATTATTACTATTTTTTTATCATTAATAAACATATATTTATTTCATTATTATCCTATTATCTATCACATATTCAGTTTATCATTTCCTTGATTTTTTGTTCTTAAAAAATATCATCATACCCACTAAAAACATTTCATGGTTTATAATACAATTCATCGTACACTTTAAAATAATTCAGTACATTCTATAGTGGAATAATATTTATATGATTAATTATTCCCTAATATAATAATACTCATTCTACAATATTATTCTTCAATTCAAATACATAAACTCTTGATAATTACACTCTATTCTTATTAATTTAACGAGACTTCACCTTTTTATTTTTTAACAGTTCTTTAATCTCATATATTACCATTAATAATATAACCATAAAATGTAAAACATTTCCAATTATTATTATGGATTTCCCCCTAGAAAAATGAATTGTATAATTCTAATATATTACACACTTATAAGTATCAACTATTAATCATGGGTTATTAATTTCATTATAATCAAATATTGTGTCAAATAAACAATTAAATTTCCATTTTTAAATAATTTTAATGATTCAATCGTTTCTCAAATAAAAATAATCATCATGTTCATTAGAACATTCTCCTTAATTCCTCTCCACAAATGGTTTACACGAGGGAATATGAACATTCAATCATATATGGTCACCATGAAAAATTATATACCTCTTGTTACATGGGTCAAATATTCCCCAAATATTATATTTTTGATAATATTATGATTTTTAATATATTTGTTAATAACATATTTTTTCTTCAACTACCATTTCATTTGGTTCTAAATAAGTATTATTATTCCTCAATTTATCATATTCATCATTAACATGTGTCCCCGTGGTTCCAACCATTGTCTAAAACCCAAATAGAATAGTTTATTAAAAACTAAAAGTATTTATAAAACTACATTATCAAGGAAATTTGAAGATAAAATATATATCTATAACACCTTATGGTTATTCATATGTTATTCATGAATTTTACCAAAAGTATACAATATTGATATATACTTAGACTCATCCTACAGGATCTAACACAATGATTTCTTATCCAAATTTCAAAAGGATAACTAAACATTACTCTAATACAAACCAATTTGACACATAAATTTCATAAATATATATATCATATAAATATATGGCTATTGATTGTATAAAATCAAAAAAAAAATTTCCCAATTCAATATGAGTTTTTTTCTTCAAATGTATGCAATCATAGAAAACTAGTTCATTAAACAACAACCACCTCTCCTACTTATTCTTTACTAACTATAACCCTTTTTTACATATAATACTAAATAAATATATTCATATCCAAGGGAAAATAAACATATGAATAAGGTGATATCAGATGCTTAGTAAAGTTGAAAATGGGGAATAACCATAATAACATGTGAATAATGGATTGTGTAAATGAGCTTATCATTTTTAAATTATACCCAACATATAAACGATCATTATAATGAGTCATGAAATAAATCACAGATTTTCATAAGATAAGAATCATATGATCACAAGAATCATTACAGGATAACAATATCATCATACAAAGAATTTTGGAATACACATAGGAAAATTTAATCATTTCCTTTGTAGTCAAGGCTCTTTTACAAGACAATCATAGTGGAATAGTTCACTAACTACACAATAATAGTGGTCAAGGTTCTCACACAAGCCCATGACAGAATTATTTTAATTATCTTTTTCAACTCTAGTTCATACCCAATAACACCAAATTGAGTTCACTACCCTTTATATTCATTTCTCAATTGAAAAATTTCAATCCCCATTCAATTCATGTATTACTAAGCCAAGTTCACCTCCCCTTTTAGTATTATATGGATATTGTTATACAAATCACAAATCAATGCATTGGGCTGAATGATAAGACCCACCAATTATTTTGTAAAATTTTTCCATCATCTTTATTTATAATTTAACAACCATAATATAATAAAAATCATATACATGTGTGGCATTAGAACTAAAGACATTCATCGTAGACAGACATATGAAATCAAAATAGTTTCAAAAAAAATCCCATCATAACATAACTCATGAAAAATAAATGGGATTAATAATTATCCTACAATTATAATAATAGAACCACCATAAAATTAATAAGGGTGATATCCTTGAAAAAAATAATTGTTAAAAAATATGTAAAATAAAATAATTTTTTTACAGATGAAATATAACATTGAATGTTCTCTTGTTATAATTCATGATATATATATTTTTCATTTTTAAAAAATTTCTTATTAAAGAGCCAATAAATTATAAGAGAATGAGTTTTAATTGATGATAACTTTGTAATATACTATATGAAAAATAAAATCATCAAAGCATCATAAAAGTGGTAAAATTCACTCATGATGTATATGTTAAAAATACAATACTTGAGGATTTTATTTCAGAAAATAAATAAAAATCATTTTGAAAATTAAAAAAGATAATATATTTAAAACAATCAATAAAAATACACACATGATAATAATGAATTTAATAATCAACAAATAATAGTAAATTCTTTTCCAGAATCAATTTTTTGGAATTGAAAAATAGAAGAAAAAGAGAGTTATAAGGGAAAAAATTGAAAAATGACTTTTTAAGGAATGTCCTATATAAATATCATATCATTAATGTAATTATTAATAAAATTCAAATATTATGAATATTATATGTAAATATAAATAAAGAATTGGGATTTAAATCATAAAATAATAAAATTCCATTCAATTAATATTTTTATCATGACATAATCAATGAAGTATATGTTTAACCCAAAGAATTGGAATTTTTTTTAGAATTACGTTGACTCTTTTTAGAAGTCGAATAATGTTCCAAATAAATTTAATAAATATAAATTTTAATATTTAATAACATTAAGTTATTTATCCTCCTGATATTACATAACAAATGGATGTATATACAGCACATTTAATAAATAATTGTTGAATAAGGCATATATCTGACAACAATAAATGTGACATGAGAACCCCTTATATCATGCTTCCCTTTAGTACTGTGAACATTATACACCTATATAATGAAATAATAATGTTATCAATTCATTTAAATACTATATTCAACTATTTAATTACTTATATGATACTTTTATAAAATCTTACCATCCATTAATTTATAATATTTCAATCTTTTAATTTTATTAGCCACATTCATTAAATGGTTTCATAATTGGTTAATTTCTTCATAATTATGGATTTTTATTTAAAATTGATACAGAAAACAATACGTTAATTAAAACTTATTATAGCACTTAAATAATTTTATATGGTCTCTTATTTCTTTTTTAATTTTTACATTAGAATGACTCATTTGATAAGATAATAGCAATAATTTTTTTGTTTATTTTTGACAGATTTTCTATCCATCATGATGTAGATTTGTTTTATTTAATTTTATATATTTATTTGTTAAGAAACATAAAAAGGTTATAATATACCCTTTTGAATATTATTTAATCAGAATAGTTCTTTTTTGACCTAGCTTGAAGTAGGTAATGGAATACAAAACATAATTATTCATGAAGTTGGTTAACTTCTAAAATTTATAAAATGGTTTTGTTTCATAGAATATGATAGATCTTAGATTCCTATTATGGTATGTTATTTATTAAGTATTAGTTTAAGTCATTAATTTAAGTCAAATATGTGTTTCCCACTTCTATATGTAGGCTCATGGGTGTTCTATTGGTTTGGGACACAAAAGGGGGAAATATAGTTTTCTGGGCAAGCTGCATGGTTTGCACAAGGTCAGTCCTGACTATGCGAAAATCCTAGGAAAATTGTGCAAAAGAAAAATTTTTGGACTGTATCATCTACATAGTTTCCGCAAGGATTGGTAAACCAAGCGGATAGACTATGTGAGGGGGGAATTTTTGGATACTGTCATACGAATTTTTTGCGCACTATTTGGATAACTGTGTAGGTAAAACATGTGTCCCAAAAACCATTAAAAATTAAAAAAATGCCATTATGAGATTTTTTTACCCAACTAGGGATTTTCCTCATCCTCATCCATTTCAATCATGGGAACTAACAAAATCTTCCTAGAGTTTTAAAGGATTGATCTACCTCATCTTAGGGTTCTTTGGAGTGTTGTTGGTTGCAGATTTATGATCCAGGTTAGGATAATCTCCTTTTTTCATATCTTATTGTTTTAGGGTTCCCATTTTTTTATATCACTATTTGAAGCACTCAAACATCACTTTTACAGAGTTCTTTATGTTTAGGCTTCATGAGTGTTTTGTATTGGGATCAAAGGCTTCTATTGAGAGTCTGTTTGGCCATAGATCCATGCTAGGTGGTCTACACGTTGTATCCCTTGGGTTTTAAGTGTATTTGTGTATGTAGGGTTATGTTGTTAATTTTCCATTTCATTATTATTGGTTACCTTGATTTATTTAGATATAGTGGCTATCTAAATAGTTAATTTAACTTATCATGATCCCCGCATGATTCATGGAGTATAGCCAAATCCAATTAGGGCCACCCATGGGGTGTGGTGAAATTTCCCAGACAGAGATTTAGCAATATAAGAAAAGGATGTTGTGAGAGAACATAGATACCATGATGAATATGTTAATATTATTTAATTATATTAAATTGGGATTTATTTATACACCATGGTAGGGTAATGGTTTTTGTGGTTATTTGGTTGGCATGAAAAGGGGTTAAATAGAGAAATGGGAAAATTCTAGGGGATTATCTTGTTACATCAATATACATAGTGAAATATAAATAGTAAATAGGAAATGGGTATAAAGGGTTAAGTAATATAAATGATTATTGTGTTAATAGATTGAGGTAAAATGATAATTTCCCATTTTTTTATACTTTTGTTATGTGTAAATGATATTGGATATTCTTGTTGTGATCTGGTTAATTAATGTGAAGGATAAATAAGAATTAGTACAATGCTTGGTATTATGGGGTGTGAGTATGATTTTCTATAGCCACAGGTTGAGTTGGACTGAGGATCTATATCCAAAAATAAATGCATGGGTTAGGGAAGGGGTTGAAGTTCTATTTCCCTAGTGGTTCCATTCCACCCAGACTAAGACATTGAGTTGCGGAATATGATGATTTTATAATGTGATGGATAGAGATAAATGACTTGACATTTATTCCCATATTCATGAGAATATTGAACATGCCTAATCCATTGAACACATGAAAATGGTATATTAATCTATTAAATGTCTATGTGGTGAATCTGGATTCAATGGTAGTATAATTAAAATGGATCATATTTTAGATTGTACTATTGAACTGCTATCTTTGCATGAATTTATTTATCACTAACAAGTACTATCTACTTTTTTCGGATACTTTGAAGACACCATTGGTGGTGACCATTTGAGTTATAATCACACACTTCATGGGATACCATTGGGTACCCCAAAAGATTCCATTCTTGCTGGTTAGTACAAGGTCAAGGTCCCTATGATAGAGAGTAAAATTGGTCCTGGGAAAAGTATGGATGAGGTCCCAAACATAGAGTTCAGACCATTTTCGGGAACCTGATTTTTTATCTTGGCACTATAACATACAATAAAATAGTTATGTTGGTTTATGATTGTACCTAGATTTCGAAATTAGTTATTTATAAATGTTTTCTACTTTTTCTTTTTCATTATGATATTTAAATTATTATCTACTAGGTATTATTCTATTAAGGTGGGTATAGTCTCACAACGTGACCTATTAGACCCTCACAGCTAGTCGGAAGGCTCTGTTGTATGGGGAAGCCCGCTTGAGGTAATGTGGTGACCCAGATCGGGGCACTAGATTAGTGGCTCCTAGGACACAGATATTACAAACTGGTATCAACGGATTTTTTTCCCATTCCAACTATTTGGGGATGGTTTACAAGAAGGTAGGAATCTATCGAGCCATGTTAATGATATTGTTCTTGGGAGAATATATCCCATGAATAGAGGAAAACCTAAGTCACTTTGGGAGGTTATTGTTGTTCATGTAGTATGTTGTAATATTTGATGATATTTCACAATTGGGTGATGCACCTATTGTGTGATTTGACGATTTTAGGATAATTATCTCAAGGACAGAATGGTACGAGGTTGTGAATTCATGCATCGTTCTAGTAAAAATTTTAGGTAAGTGATATGTATTTTGATTTTCAAACACATGGGATTGATGTTTGGGATATAATGTTTAGGATGAATATTTTTTCTTAAATGTAATGAAATCGTCCCAAATGGAATGATGTGAATTGGTAAAAAGGGATGCCAAAAGGGTAGGTAGTAATTCAAAAATACTTATTAACAAATAGAAAAGTGTGCGTTAAATTGTGATATGAGTACTTTGGAATAGAGAAATTGTTATGAATCGGGTAAAAGTTTCAGAATTTGACCATGCGAATTTGATATCGTGTTATACATGGCCTATGGGGAGATGGAAAAGGGTATTGATCTGGGTGTGAGTGGGATCTTTTGTGATGTGTATGAGAACTGGATCAGTTATGGAATGTGATGATCCTACCTATAACTATTTTAGTCTCATAAAAGCGATATGGTTGCAATTAAATCTCAAGTATGACATAGTAGAAGAATTCCCCCTCTATGAAATTTTTTGGTTGGGTGACATGAGGATGTTTCCATGAAAACTACTCTAGTAGTGGATCAGGAGAATGTAGTGATCTACGAAAATAGGGAAGATCATTTCTGTGATAACTTAACTCATTTTAGGCATATGATGGAACACGACCTAGGGAGGGTTGCACCAATTATGTTTGAGTTGACTAGAGAGTTTTAGCTGTATCACCCTCTTACCATTATTAGAGAGGGTGGGCCAGAAGCAGTAGAGTTTTCTATTGAGTCCATAAAATCTATTCTTGAACATCTAGAGAATCATATTGTGAAGAGAGTCAGGTAAGTGGCCAATATTATGAGAGGACAAGCAATGCATTAGTGGGACAACATTGTCCAAAAAGAGTAGGATGAAAGAATGATGTGGATTGAGTTTCAGGAGAAGATTCTCAAGAACATCACCCCATAAACCTTGAGGTAGGATAAGTATGAAGATTTTATGAGATTGACTTAGGGGAATATGTCGATAATGGACTATTATAGTCGTTGACCCGATTTGAGATGCTTCATTCTAACATAAATAGGAGAAGAGGTAGCCGTTGTGAAATGCTTCTAGGACATGCTCAGTCACGAGATCCAATCTCAGGTGAATATCCTTCATCTAGAAAGGATTGCTAACATGGTGGATAAAGACATCATCTTATATGGGAAAATGTAGGGATCTTCTGGTAGAAATATTTTGGCTAGTTGTGTGAGAATGTGGTGTTTCATCTGATACGATGAAGAACCATTTTGGAATCTTTTAGAAATGTTGAAGAGTAAAGAGCAGTCACATGAGGGGAAAAAATTCTCAGGACGGTAACCATGAATTCTATTATTAGTGTTGAAAATCATGGGACATGCGTGGCCAATCTCTACACCCACCGGTCATGTTCCATGAATAAGGTATGTTAGGCCATGTATAGATGTTCTGTATGGTCTTGCCACTATCAAGGAATGATGGTGGACAAAGGTAGGTGCCAGGTGTAGGTAGGGGGTTGGTTACCCCAAACCCGGAAGGTTTTTGTAGATCCACAGGTCGTATTAGACGAGGTATCGGACATGGAACCATAGAGAGAGATCGTCCCCACCAATTGATTAGTTCACTATAGGAAACGATGGATTGATCCCATTGTAAAGGATTAGGTAATCGCTATGCATTTTAGGATACACCTGAAGGTGGTGAGGCATAATCATCTATTATTCAAGGTGTTATTCTTGATGATTATATGCTTTCTAGTGATTTATTTGATACATGTGATATGGATTCCATTTTTTGTTCTAAGTTCGTACTTATATTTTTCATAACTATAGAGAATTTATGTTGTGTAATGTATCTTGATACTCCTCTAGGGGTACCGTTTGAGGACACTGTGCAGTGTAATGGTTGTCCTCTATAGGTTGTGGGGTATAGGTTTTTGTGGGATCTAATTTTCCTAGAGATGTTATGGTTTTAAATAATCTTGGGAATGGACTGGTTAGTCTTATATCAAACTCAGATTTTCTTTTATTGACATTGGTTAATGTTATCATCTCTCTATGGGGGTACATATTTACTTCCTGTGGAGTGGGATTCATGATCAAGTAGCGTAGGGACGCTAGGAATAACTCATAGCCCATGTGGCATGAAATAACCTATATAAATGGGTGAAAGTGGATCCATTCTTCCCTTTCATTGTGGACCAATACTAGGATGTGTTTCCTAAGTAATTCATTGGGTTACCATCCAAAGTAGATGTTTATTTTATGAAAAAATTGTTTTCAAGAGAAGATCCAGTTTCCATTCCACCTTATTGAATGAAACCAGCAAAGCTCCATTAACAAAAGGTTTAGTTAATGGAATTGGAGACTAAAGGGTTTATACACCCTATTACATCACCTTGGGGATATCCAGTGTTGTTTTCTATGATGGATGCTAGATCAATGAGGCAAGGTGTTGATTATAGGATGATAAACTAGATGATGGTTATGAACTAATACCCTCATCCTAAAATAAATAAACTGTTTGATCGGCTTAGAGGGGCCTTGGTGTTTTCTAATATCGATTTAAGATTAGGGTACCATCGTTTTTTGGTGAAACCTTCATAGATACCTTAGACTGATTTTTGAAGGAGGTATGAGATGTAATAGTTTATGGTGATCTAGTTTGGAGTAACCAATGCACCGACTATGTTCATGGACTTGATGAACTACATATTTCCACTATATTTGGATTAATTTTTAGTTGTCTTAATTGATGGCATCTTGGTGTACTCCAGAACTCGAGACGATCATGAAAAACATCATGACATCGTCTTGAGTAAGTTAAGAGTAAATAATCCCTACGCCAAGCTGTCAAAATATCAGTTTTGTATTGATTAGTTTCACTTTATGGGACAAATAATATCTGAGATAGGTGTATATGTGGATCAATAAAAGGTGCAGGTTGTGGTGCCTTGGGAGAATCCCAAGAACAACAATGATATTTGGAGTTTTTTTTGGGATTGGTTGATTATTCCCGATGGTTAATTGAAGATTTATCTCATTTTCTAGTGCCTCTCTCAGGCCTAACCAATAATTTAATTATTATTCATTGGTAAGAGGATTGTGTAAATTCTTTTGAGGAGGTAAATAAGAGGTTGACTACCACAATGATTTAGATCTTACAAGAAATAGGTAGGAATTAAACCTTGTTCGGTGATGCATCTGGTGTTGGACATGGAGCAATGTTAATGCAAGATGACCGGGTTGTAGCTTATGGGTTGAGACATTTGAGGAAGCATGAATTAAATAATCCTAATCATAACCTAGAGAAACATGTTGCAATTCATTCCAATATGTTATGAAGTCATTACATGTTGGGAGATCCCATTACAGTGTTTACAAAACATAAAAGACACAAATAAATATTTTATCTATGTGAATTTAATCTTCAATAGTGATGGTGGGTTGAATACCCATGGTCATTAGATTTTGAGTCAGTTCACATACTAGGGAAATGAAATAGTGTCATAAATGCTCTGAGATGGAAGATGCATAACATGGTTGATCAAGAATACAGTTCAGAGTGGGTGATAATGTCCTTATTTGTTGTATTTCATTTTGAGGTCCTGGATGTGAACAATAAATTCAACCATGCATCTATAGAAATTTAGTATGTTCTTTTTATCCATGTTAATGGGAGTATAAAGGTGGATATTGAGTGTTTGTATATGAAAAAAAGTCAAAATGCTGGGGAGTGACCTTCTTGTTCATCTTTCAGTGATGATGAAGTTTCATTTGTTCATGGTTTCTTTGCAGTGATGAGAAATGTTTGGAAGGATTTGAAGCATGTGATTGAAATGTCAAAGTGGAAATTAAATTTTCTATTTACTAAGATGTATAGTTATCATTGTAGGAAGTTTTGGGGGACAATATTTAATAATTAACTTGTGAGTTTTGAGGCGTAATGCCTCACTTTTAAGTAGGTAAATTGTAACGTCTCCATTTTATAAGCTTCCCAGAGGTGCTGAGTACCCGGTTGGTCAAATGGACTTATCCGCATTTCCCCAAACACTTGATATTGCCGACTATCAGTGAGGGAGTTTGGTGTGATGGTGAGGAAACAATACCCTCATTTGAAGAGTAACATAGTGGAAACAAAAAAATATTACATCAGGAGCAATAATATTACCATACAATAGTAGACAACAGAATACTTAAGTGAAAAAATAATTGTAGCTCATTTATAAATGATGCATGATACATATGTCTATGAAATCATCCTAACAACCCACAATGTAAGAATACATTATTAAACCAAAGTACAAATAAAACGAATAATCTCCAACATCATCGCAGGACATAGGTTGGTCCCACCATCCCCAGCTCCACGACAATCATGTACTTGAGGTAGAAGGGCAATTTACTTTATCAATACATTCAACAATATAATTTGTTTGGGAACAAAAGAATGACCAAAAATGGGTGTGAGACAAATATCAGTAGGAAACCAAGAAAATAATATTCCCTAATAGTCAGTGAATATATATGGTGGGAAATAAAAAAATGAATTAATAAACAAGGATGTACTCAAAGTATAGATTCCTATAGTTTCATTTGATAACATTGACTTCTAATAATTAAACCAACCAGAAAAAATAAAATAATCCCTCTAGAAAATTTCTCCCAAACTATTCAATATGGTTCAGAAACAATAGAATATATAATGAATACTCTCTAAGGAAGCAATCACCATCCATTCCCCCTATAATCAAAGACTCTTAGAGAATGAATTCACCATCAATTCCTCTTATTGTATGTTAATGGTATAAGAAAGACACTCTGAGGAAGCACCCAATTTCAATTCCTCCGATGGTTTTCTAACATAACTATTGATACTCTGAATGTGCACTCAATGTTATTAGACCCTATGGTCTCACTACACCAGGTTTCTATAGCCCTATTTGATGTAGTTCTGCACAAAAAATAATCATTATTCAATGTAATCCTCAAGGTACTACATGGATAAAATAGCTACAACACATGGAACAACATTTCAGATAAATAGTCACTCCATCCAAACAACACTACGAATGGAAAACAATATCCAAGTTGGAAAGGCTATACCAAACAGTAAAAATCAAACAAGAATGGGATAACATATCCATATCATGGGAATTATCCCTAAACACAATCATAAGTACTCCACTCAACCATACAAGTAAATAAGTGGAAAAATCAGTATGAATATCATAAACAGGAAATACCCTGAACAAGGGTATTGGGAACTTTTGCATATATAACTCAATGACTAACTAAGGAATGGCACCAAACTCCTACATAGACATTGTACAAATGATATACATGAACCTTAGGCCTTGAATCACCCTATAACATCATGTATCTACAAAGTTTCTTAAAACATTCCCCTAAGGATATATTTTGAAAGAGGTGAAATCAAGAGATGATGTTCATGATGAATTAATAACTCACTGATACAATTCCAATGCTACTGACAGAAGTTGAATCAGATAACAGAAGGTGAGTTGGGGGCTCGGTGAAGATTCATGGTTGTATAGATGCTCCTGGTCAAGATAGGTCAAGAAGAAGAAGGTTCTATCCATTATATGAGACCGCGGTCTGCTTAATTAAATAAAATTAAATAACATGATGTGTAATTTTGAAGTACACAAAGTATACTTTCTTTAGTCGGGCCTCTCTTTAGGTGGTCCCTTGGTCACCACATACGGACGTGTGCTCAGCTGTTACACTGACAGCACATGGCATCCCGCGTTAACCTTGAACACAACATGTAAATATATGTACACCATGTGTACTCTTGAAATTTTCTGAAACTCCTATTTTTCTAAAAAAACAACTATAAAGGATTTATATACCATGAAAGAATATCTTGGTTCTTAATGACTTCCCACTTAATGAAATAATTCCCCGAATTTCCTTATCAAGGTGGAGTAGAACACGATACCTCGACCAACTTCGGTCACTGTGATCGTACATCAGCCTCCCTCTCCCAGGTCTCATCCTACACTGAAACGTGCTGCCATAACACTCGCACCAAAGGAAAAAACTAGCAACGAGGAACCCTCTCAATTCAATCATCAATCAGGATAGTATTTTCCATGAATGAGGCTTCCACCTCTATCTCATCCTCCTCAGTTTGGAAAACATGAGATAGGTCTGATATGTAACGTCAAATATGAGAAAACTGGAGGACATCATACATTGAGTGGTACATCAGAGGTTACTACAACAGATATGAAACTGGACCGACTCTCTCCAACACCTCAAATGACCTGATGTAACTCGGTGAAATCTTATCGTGTCTCATAATCCTCATGTGTCCCAACCTTGGCGTGACACATATGAAAACCTGATCTCTGTCCTCGAAATCTAGAGGTAATCACTATCGATAAACATAAGTCTTCTGACGTGACGATGTAGTATCCATCCTCTTTTGAATCAACTCTATCTGCATCTTGGTCTATTGAACAAGAAATGGTCCCAACATAACTGCCTCTCCTTCCACCAGCCAACATGTGGGTGTTCAGCCTGGAATATAGTACAAAGCCTCATTAGGTGCCATCTAAATAGTTTCTTGAAAAGTATTATTTTCGGTAAACTCTACCAGAGTTATGTGATTCTCCTATGAACCTCAAAAATCTAGGATGTATGCTCGAGGATTATCCTCTAGTACCTGAATCGTACACTTGGACTGGCCATCTGTCTAGCGGTGGTAAACAGTACTTAGAAGAACAGGGGTAACCAAATCCTTCTATATTCCATTGCAAACTCAAGAAGTAAAATGTTCATCCCTATTTGAAACAATGGATTGTGTAACTCCATGTAAACATAAAAAATTTCATATGTAGAACCTTCCAATCTCATCAACACTGAATGTATACTTGATCGACATGAATTGAGAAACCTTTATGAGTATGTCAATATCAACCCAAAATGCATCATTCCAATTAGGAATCCTAGGTAACCCTGTCACGAAGATCGTGGAAACATATTTCCACTTCCACTCAGGAATGTGTAAATGCTACAAAATCCCTCCTCATCACCGATGCTACTCCTTCACCAGCTTATAGTTTGAAAACCTCATGAAAAAACTAACAACACATCTATTCATACCTGGCAACCAATACTGATGGTGAAGATCTCAATACATCGTTGTGAATCAAGGATGAACTACCCCAACAATGGAATGAATGTCCGTCAATAGTTCCTCATTCATGTCTGTTGACACCCATACGTGCCCCTGGAATCGTAAGATCTCATCCTCGTATAAGGTATATACTGGAATTGGGTCCTCTCCAATAATACTCTCTTGTAAGACTAGGCCTTCAAGAATATAATATCTACCTCATTTGTACTCGATATAGTAGAGTTGAGGTAACAAAAATAGAAGAAAAGAAGGTTTTACCATGTCTGTTGTGAACCTCCAAATGCATCTTGGAAAAAAGATCCATAACTTTCCACTCACTACAGGCCTCCTGAGAAGCTTGTATATGATTCCTTATGCTCAATGAATCAGCCATTGTGATGCCTTTCCTAGGTGGGTAGGCATGCTCAATGTCAATATACTAAAGGTACTTGACCCACATTTGTTTCCACATATTCTTAGCGCTCTTCATAATGATATTATGGATAAATTTATGGTTGGTGAAAACAACAAAATACTCTCCAAACTGATAATGTCTCCAACAACATAAAGAATGAATAATGACAACCAACTCAAGATCCTACATCATGTAGTTCCTCCCATGTGGCCTCAAATACAGAGACTTGTACAAAATGACCCATTCTTCCGACATTAGAACTACTCCGAGCCTGATACATGATGCATCAAAATACATGTTATAGCTCTTTCCTGGCACTATAAATACTAGTATCGTTGCGGAATTCACCCACTTGTACATCTCCAGAAAGGATGAATCACAAGAGTATGACCACATGTACTTCACACCCTTCTTTGTTAGGCTGGATAGTGGATCTCCAAAATGTGATAAATCTTGTATAAAATGCTTGTAGTATCCCTATATCCCTAGAAAACCTCATAATTCAATGATGTTCTCCCGCTGCTCCTACGAATGTACTGCTCCCATTTTCTTTGGGTTTATTGATATTCATGTCTGTAAGATAACATGAACCAAGAAGTGAATTTGGTCCATCCAAAATTGGTATTTTGAGAGTTTAGGATATAACTGATGCTCTCTTAGTGTACGCAAAATGATCACATGATGTGTGGCAAGGTCCTGTCGATGGTGAGAGCACACCAAGATATCATACATGAAATCCACCACAAAATAATACATGTATGGATGGAACACTTGGTTCATCAGTTCCATGAAAACTGCATTCATTGTCATTGGACCGAACTACAAAACAATATAGTCGTATAGACCATACATTCCCTAAAAGGTTGTATAAGGTAAATCATATGGTCAAATGCACAAATGATGGTAACCCGATCTCAAGTCAATATTCGAGAAGTCCCTGGCTCATATAATCTGATAAAATAGATAATCAATCACTAGAAAGCGATATCTGTTAATTACCCACAACTGGTTCAACTTCTGATAATCCACACAAAGACGAAAGGTATCATCTTTTTTTCACAAATGGGACATGTGATCCCCAAGGATAAGTATTGTGTTGGATGAATCTCTTTTCCTACAACTCCCATAACTACATCTTGAGATCCTATAACTATGGTGTATCCATTCTCTAAGGAGGAATGGACACCTGTTCTTCACCTAGAACATGATCGATAGAAAATTCCACATCTCGCTATGGAGGGAAACCTAAAAATTATTCTAGAATCACATACCTAAAACAATCAACCATTGAATGAAATACCAACTATGAAGTCCCCTGGTCATCCAGATATAGACTGGTAGTTTGGGATGTAACTGCTCCCAAACCCTATTGTTTGGGTCCTGCTCAGCTCACCTGGACATCCCATTCGCACTTCTAAAGAAACGATCCACCCTCTAGTGATGGGAAACTCACCCTACGATGATTGAAGTCGGAAACATCCTATAAGGGATCAAACCAAACAATTCCAATAATAACATCATAACCTATCATCTCAAGGACATGATGGTTCCATAAGAAGTGACACCCACCAAGATCGAGTGGGAACTCCTTGCACGGACATACACTAGTCATTCCATTCCCCAACAGGGTGTCTAGTATCAAGATATCAGTAGAAGAAAATATACAGATCCCAAGCTCTCCACAAGAGCAACATATATAAAGATATGTGAATCCCTTATATCGAAAAGTACATAATCTAAAACTAAGGCAACTAGGATCATTTCACGAACTGTAGATGGTCCTTGAACCTTCTCCTGCTAGGACTACTCCACTATAAAATCTTGACCCGCACAGTGGCCTTGTGAAGCTGACTGAGATACCAGAGATGATCCAACCTATGGGTATTGAATACCCTGTTTATGGCCACTGCACCCACAACCTCCACCTCTTCATAAATGGCTGAAAGAACAAGAGTTCTCAGACTGATGAGAAACTGGTGGTGTTTCTCTTGAATGAGGAGTCATAGAAGAACTCTTATCACCCACTTTTGGTGAGAAGAACTGACAGAAGCGTTGAAGATGGCCCGTCTTTCAGAAAGATCGGCACACGACTGAGTATCCCGGGTAATGAGGCCTTTTATGCCTTACCTTCCCACACTGGTAGCATACCACAAGGATACCTAAAGGTGTATCTCCCCTACTCATATCTCTATGTGTAGACTTCCTATTGTGCTTCCTACTATCAGAAGGAGAAGTACTAACTCTAGATGTTGAACCGCCCTGGCCCACAGCTCTAGAATCCCTTAAGTTGCGCTCTGTGATCAGCACATGGTTGACTATAGAAGTGATGGAAGTCAATCTTAAGATGTTCACTTCAGCCCGAATGTCTTTCCTGATACCATCCTCAAACATCCATGCCAGGAATAACTCATATCCCTCTATAAATGGTGTAAATCACTGCAACTTTGTGAAGTGAGAAGAATACTCTATAACTAAAAGAGTACCCTACTCCAAACTCCTGAAATATCGAGGTCGATTGGCCCACAATGTCACTAGGTATAAGTAATTATTTACGGTATGATGAAAATACACCCACGTCATATCCTTATTGCGTCCTTTATATGAGATCACATCCCTCAATCTCTTGGTGGAATCCCAAATCATAAACGTAGTGAGCTTGACACTTCAATCCGGAGACATCTCTAAATGCTAGAAAATCATTATCATGGCTTCTATATATGACTATACATCATTGGGTCCTCTTTCCTTGAGAATGTGTGAGGGTTCAATAGCTGAATGTCCCACATCAATTCTTTCATTGACAGGGTAGGATGCGATGCTCCCTAGAAGGTCTGCATAAAACTCATAATTCCCTCTTGGAACTGTGTGTTATCACCTGTGTTTGGAATGACGGTTGGGGCCAAGACGGGTACTATAGGAGGATCTACTAGTTTTCCCTAATCTGCCATGTCATGTTTCTGATCAATTCATTGTATCTGGCATTCAACCAGAGGATGTCTTGGGGTCATGACTGTACAAGGTCAAGAGCACAACTAAGGATCAATATTTATCAATTATTGAAACTTATAATTACAATAAATGAACATTATAAATACTAAATTCATGTTTTTTAAAACATGGATACACTACATGTATAACTCTTACACGGCGTGTTCTTTCAAGCCTCCACATGGGCATGTACATCTGCCAAAACTGGTCATGTAACACCCCATATACATGGCTTGATTCTCCATGACATGGCATGTACTTGAATCATGTTCCCCTGCCTAAGTTCTTCTATACGACTAACACAAATGGTTCTCCTAGGATAGGACTACTTGGAATGTTTATGCTAGACACAACATGTACTGCATCAACTACCTGTGTTGTTAGTCACATGGTTGGACACATGGTTGACTCTACATGACCTGTTTTTCCCAAAAAAGTCGTGTACTAGAAGGATTTACACCGCCTCATATTGTTTTGTTACATCAAAAAATAAAAGGGTTATAATTCATGTCCTATTCAAGAATGACACAACGTATATACCCTATGTTTTATACATTGTAGTCGTTAGTCACACAGGTGAACAAATGTTCCACACAACACGATGTGTACATCCAGTACACAACATGCCCCACCAAATATTTCCCTACCCTATGTCTCTTCCCACACATTCAGTGACATGGTTAGAGACTACATGGCATGTACATACAGTACACGACATGTTCTTAAGAAAAACCATTCCTTCCTGAATAGAAGGACACATGGGGTGTATTTATCACTAAAACCCACGCCATGTTTTTACACGAGAAGGTCAAGATTATTGATATTAAAACCCACGCCATGTTTTTAGAACCACCATACAATAATGTCACTATATTACACCCTACACATAGTGAATAAACTTTTGTAACAAGGTGTTATGTTCCAAGACCTTAATAGATATATATTTTATATTTTTATTTAAATTCTTTCTTGAATATATTTATTCATTTGTATTACTGCATTATAATTGATTTTATGATGAGTGTGACAATACATTTATATTGATAATGAAAATTAAAACTCAATATTATGGAAATATAATAACTTAATTATGAAATTCATTTTATTTTGAAAAAATAATGAAATATATTCTTTTTTAGTAAAATTTAATTCTCATGTAATAATTATTGAAATAAAAAAAAGAAATTAATTTTATGATGACCAATATGATTTTTGTAACGGATATATTGTGGATAATATCATAAAAACATGTATTTTCATTATATTTGAATTATTATTTAAAATTAATAATTATTATATTAATAAATTTAATTTTGAAAAATATTTATACTTATTTAAATCAGAATATCCAAATTTTATATTTTTATATTTTTATATTTTTCTATGAAAATCGAATTTTTTTTAAAAATATATTACGTTGAAAATATTTTATATATATTAGTACATAATAATAAAACATAAGTTATTAATTATATTGAAATTTCTTAATCGAAATACAAATTTATATTATCCCATTTAAAAAATACAATTTTATGATATTTAAATAATTTTATAGAATAGTAATGGTGCCTCCAAGACCTATATTAAATTTTATGGTTCTGAAATCTATTAATTATAAAAAAACTAACAACATCATCACAAATGGTATATTTTTATTGAGTTTGGTTCATTGAAATATAATACGTTAGCAATATATACTATTTGTTAGAGTATGTGGGATAGAACCAATGGATGGTCTATGGTTTTTATTGTTTTATCAAATACAATCAAAAATAGTTATTTAGAAATTGATAAATAATTATTTTATATTTTACTCTAAGAAACCAATCATACTCTCTATAATATACATAAAACCCATTTATCATAAATTTACCATAAATATATCTCTCCTTTCGCCTCATAATTTCTTCTATATATTAGAAGATACTCCTCACAAGAATTTAGAATATTTCTAACAAGTTAAGGGAACTTCTCTTCTTGATTTTTTATTTCATTAACTAATGAGGTACTATTACATTATATTTCATTTTTCCATACTGTATTTTTCTTATACACATCTATTTAACAATACATACGATTAAAATGTAATTACTTGAATAATTTAATTCTCGTTGACACAATCCATGAACTATTATATACACCCATTATGATGCTAAATGTTTTCCATTTTTTTCTTGGATTACTTTAATATTTTGAATACTAATCCCCATATCCAATCATGTGTATTCCTGTAGAAAAAACTATCAATCATTGATTGAAGATATACATTTATATTATCAACAATCAATAATTATGGTATTAAAAGTGATTAATTACATTAATATGATTTATGATATACGAGGACCACAAATGTATATAACTGATGTGAATGTTATTGGTAGGTCTAAAATTTTTTAAATCAACTAATGATTTGGGTAACACTTTGACCTCACGAGATACAATTTACGGTTCTCAGAATATCATCCTTAGAAAAAAAAAATATAATGCCCTCTGAATAGAATTTACATATACTTATGAGGTCATGACTTCTATAATTACCGCATTAGAATACTTCCTAGGTGTTATTATATTATACAATATATTAATGTTAATTTTTTTGATTCTCACATTTTCATGTCATCATGTTATATATTTTTATTCACATGCTCTAATTTTCCCTTTTCTATGAATTTATTATTTCCCTACATGTATTTTAATCTCACCCCTTTAAATTTTTAATCACTAGGGTATCCTGTGTTGTTCTATCAAATCAATGGACATTTTTGAAATGTTGTTTATTTTTTAAATTATTACTTTATAACATTATTTCATGTTATGATGTTATGTATCTTATTTCCAACATTAAATAGGCAATTCAATTGTCACATTTTGTATTAAGTTGTAATTTTATGTTATATTTCACGAAATAAATTATAAAAATGTAATGTGTTTTTATAGATGGTATAAGAGTATAGTTTACCTATTTTGGGGAAAAGAATTTGAAAAATCTTTCGAAATCACCATGGATGATAAAAATGATGTAAATATTACTTAGGTTTCTTTAAAGTAGTTATTATGACGTTTCCAGGAAAATACGTCGATGTTTGGACACTACAAGTGGATATGTCTAATGGATTATTTTACCATGTGATAATATCTCAAGAAAGAAAACATTGGGATCTGACTCAATCATAATCTATTGCATGGCAAATAGCCTTGTTATACGCATTGATTAAAACTCATGGGTTGTATGATTTGATATATTTATATGTATCTTATAAACAATTATGAATGGAAGAAAATATAATTTAAGAGGTCATATTAGGATATTAAAATTTTTTATATTATAATGAACTATATAAATTCTTATGCTAACAAATTTATTTCATTTATTATTTATCGACACCACCGACGCGGCGCAACAGCACCGCGACCCCGCTCTTTTGCGATGGTGCAGCCTGGCCATGGCCCCCTGGCCCTCTGTGGGGTGAGATGGTGCGACACCTCCACCTCTATGGATCGGTTTCCCTGTACCACGATGGTGTTGTACCTTTTCGGCAACCCAGCGGTCTTGCGCCACCAGTTTCCTTCATGACCATCCCAACACCGGCCGCCGCTGCTCTACTCCATTGACGTCAATCAAACGAGATAGAACAAAGGGGTAGGGATGCCCATTTTTGTACGGTCTGGTCCCTCCTTGTTATTGAGGTATCAATCAGCATATCTCAATCCATACATTCAATGATGTTGAATGAGAAAAATATAACTACTCAAAACCCCCTACCTCGAAAGATGATCATTGATGGATTCGCGGGAAGGCAGCGTCGTTTCATCAACGTCAGAAGAAGAAGAGTTCGGAAAAGATGAGTCGAAGATGACGTTGTTGGTGTTATTTTTGGGCGGTGGTGCTTCCACTTCTTAGCCTGGTTTAAGAGGGAAGAATATGTCTGAGGAGGAGTCCAAGGAATAAGTCGAAGATGGGAGGACGTCGCCGGTGTTCTTCTCATTCTTCATTGGAGTGGATATGTTCTTCTAAGAGCCCGTCCTATCCAATGTTTCAACCAACCAAAAAGAAAATATTCCAACCCAAAATGAATTAATATATCGCCTATTGTTTCATTTTTTGGCATGAATTCAAATGGTGCCAATTAATTATATGAAGAGTTCAATTAATTAATTGTGTGGGTTGGCACACATAACTAGTGGGAGAAGTTCAAGGTTTTTCCCCACTTTATGGAGAGTTACAAGGGGTTAAATATAGTGTGTTCACCACATTAAATATCCTTCCAAGGGAGGTTAAGTGCGGGTGGGCCACACCACCCTATGGTGGTCCCCAACCCCAACCTCCACTTGGAGGTTTTAACCACCACAATAAACATAAAGCAACACCTTTATTTTTATTTAATTTAGTTAAAAACCCCAAAAACTAACTTCCATTCTCGTTAAAATGAAACTGCGTGGAAGGTCTCACTAATCAATCATCAATGCTACGAGTTAATCATTTACCCAATATTTTAGTTCTGAGCACCGGTTAAAATGATATTAAATCCCACTCGTACGTTTACTGAATGTACCAAAACAAGAACTTTAGAAATTGATTCCGTGCACACCAGGCCTCAGAATCAAGCACCGTCAGAAATTGCGGGCTCGTAAAATTCCCATGTTTTTATGAAAAAAATCCACATAATTTCTAGGTCTTTATAGTAACACATGTAAAAAAACTCATGACCTCATCATAATCCCCAAAACTTTTTTTAAATTCGGACATGTATAGTATCATCAAATCACGTAACACTTCACAGTGAGATGTTTTCTATCAAATTCTTCCAACAACACTTACACATCATGTGACCTAGTTTCAGGGCATGATATCCTCCAATGATCCATAAAAAATTATTTACACCTAAGTGGTCTAAAAATTTCAGGCATCACCATTATAGGTCCTCCCAAATCATTCTCGAACTTATATTAATAGTGAAAAAGATAAAACCATGATAATGTTAAGAAAATACATGATATATTGGAAACATTATATTACAAACACCACACCATAATTACTTTACTTCATTGGGATGTCATTTGTTTGATGTAATCCCTAGAAAAATATGAGGCAGATACTCCCACATTAACGAATCACATTCTGATGTCCAATGAGAATCAGATCCTATTTTCATAGTACTATGTCTAATTGATCTAACATCCTATACATTAATTTCACTTGAGTGTCAACGATATCATGTGGTTTCCCTAATACAGAATCATCTGACTCTATGTCAATTTCATCCTAACACATAATGTTAACTATATCATTATGACACTTCCTTCATTGAGATATGCAGAAAAAATATTGTATAAATTTTATATTAACTATAAATTCTAACCCATAAGAATCATTCATGAGTCTCTTAGTCAAATAAAACAATCAAGCATATATCAAATTCAACATTTCAAACATTAAAAGATTATGATAACACAAATGAGGAGAAAATTTCATGAATACCCATCCACAAATTGACAAATGTGTAGGATTATACCCTTGATATGCATGTGACTTTTTTCGATTCAAGCCTATAACATGGAATCAATGCATAATCTAATTTTTTTCTTACATCTACCAGAAAAAACATTTTAAACTAAATACCCTTCATCCACCACCACCAAATAATGTGGTTATATTTACTGGTTATCATACAACACATAAATGGGAACCATTATTTTTGAAAAATGTTAAATATTATTGTAAAAAAATCAACTACTACTAGATGGCTAGCCCATGATCCACTAAAAATTTAAGAAACCGACATGTAGGATATCCTCTAAGATTTGAATCACACATCTCACATGACCGTATATATGTGGATGGTTATATCATTTCTACATGACATAATATCACATTTCCTCTTGGTGAATCCTCCAGAAAAATGATATAGACCAAGGATCCAAATCCAAATTCAATAGAAAACGGACTCCCACGTAACCACACAATCCCTTACACATAAATCATACCAAGAACATAAGACATAGTAATATCCTTGATTGTAAAGAAATGAGTTGAATTCATCAAATGATCAACGATTACCCATATAGAATTATTTCCCCATTGGGTTTGAGGTATCAGACAACAAAATATATGTATTCCCCTTCCCATTTCTATACCAGCACTAGAAAAGGGACAAGAAAACTAGTCGGTTTCATGTTATATCCCTTTATCAGTTGGCAAGAGTAACAATGGGACACATAATCATGAATTTCATGCTTCATACTCAGCCACCAGAATCATCGTCTTGTGTCATAATAAATCTTCATTGTGTTAGGATGGACACCCCACGATGATTTATGGAAATTAAACAGGACCATAATCTTCATATATGCATGGATGAATTCCTTCTTACCGAATCAGACCATATCATATTAAGATAGATAGAAACTAAAAATTATATATATACTATAAAAGAATTTATCAAATTTTTCTAAACTCATCATACTACTATTTTCCCGACTTAATATACTCATGAAGAGATGATGATAATCGAACAATTCTCAATACCATGTCTGAAACATCCTCTTATACATCTAGGTAAAACTAAGAGAAAAGTCCCAAGAACATCACATTATAAATATAGAAAGAAAATTTCCAACTATTCCCGTATAAATGGGGAATTATCTTAATTTAAAAAACCAAACTGAAATAGTGCTTGTTCTCCTGTTCAAATTTTGATTAAACTAGTATATCATCCATGAACTCATCCAAAATAATGTCATGTTACTAATGAAATATCTGATTTTGAAAATCCATAAAAATAATTGGTGTTATAGTTATAACTACATGAATCCCATGATATTCATCATGGATATCCCTAATCCATATATCCATATTTAGAATAAAAGACACACGAACATTGAGTTGTTTATAACTAGAATAAATATTAATCCTTCAAAACTACATTCCACCATTAAATAATGATACAAAAAAGATATTTATGATGAAAATGAAATTTATTCATAACTGTTAACTAGTTTAACTTATAAAAGTCATAAAAAACGGAATTGAAACTTATTCTTTCTTCGAAACCCGAATTTGAGATGCCCAAGTACAAACACTAATGAAAACAAAATAATTTTCCAATAGGACGCCCCACTAAATATTGATCTGTTTAAACTATTTTGGTGCCATAAGATATGAAGGTGTCTGTATTGACCACATACCAAGAACCATGTCAACTGTAAACTCTCCCTCTACATATGGAGGAATTCTAGAGAAGTCATCATGGAAAATAACAAGAATGTCCTCAAAAAAATTGGAATGCCAATAGAAGGATAATTTTATCAAGATGATATGAAATTGAAGAGAACAAAATCATGGGCTCTGGGAGAGAAGGACTAGTATAACAATATCTCACGTGCCACTACCCTTGATTCACATTAGTTCTCCCATTGGAAGAATGAAATGAGGCACACCAATAATAACAAGAAACTGCATCCTGATTAGTGATATACCAATCCATGTCGATGATGATTTCAAACAAATCAAGATCATTAATGAGAAAAACCAAGACTGACTCATATTGCTTGAACCAACAAGAATGACCCTGAAACCCCTTCTCTTTCATGATATCAGGAGGTGTCTCTAAATCCATTTCAAATTATATAAGTTCCAATGAAATATTAAGAATATAAAAAAATATAAACATATAAATGAGTGGGAGGAACAAGAAAAAATTTAATTTTCATAGAATATGATTTATGGATTATAACTCTCAATGTCATTAGACCTGCATCGTCATTCGCTGGAAACTCATCTAATTTGTGAAATTGATTCACTCCCAAAGCCAATGCTATAATCCATTAGTCTTGTATGCTATTTAATACACCACAGTAGCATTTAGAGCCAATGAACATTGGTCATTATGAGGCACAGTCAAGGATTGATAGAAACACTGTAAAATGAAAAATTATTCCACAACTATTGCTCATCTTAATAGATATATGATAAATATTACTTTAGTGTCCAACATTTTCACACTAAGATTATGTTAGAGATACACGTCAAGCTATAGCAGATTGTGCGGAAGAGGCTTTCTACTATGGACCACCTCCACCACTCATGCAATGAACCTACCACTTCCTCTTCTTCTAATGTGTGCTACTGAAGCATCCACTGAATGGAATATAAGATGTTAAAAAGGAATCATTGGCGACCATATCCATCTATTCCATCATATCTCTATATATCATCTCTAAATATGTAGAATAATTTACGATAAAAGCCTATAATTTGATATCCAATTTCAAACCCTGTAGGTACATCCGAGCCGTCAACTATTTATTATTCACCATAATTGGAGAAATATAGGCAACATTATAAAATCGATTGGTGTAAAATGACACTAAACACACTCCCTACACTAGGAACAAAAGATCTTTATCCATAATTAGGTACTATATAAAAAAAATTATTGGAAGGATAGTGTCTTGAAACACTTCAATTCTAAGTCAACATGTGTGTCATCCTATCCCATTGAATCCCACCACCACTTACTGGAAACCTTGTTCCTGGACATTTCACACTTTAGCATGATATTATTAAGTGACACTAGGTAGTAAAATATTTGATGGATCCTATCTAGATAATCCAATCCCTATCCAAGTTAATTATTTCCTCTAATGGATGGTGGCATCTCACCCAATAATTCCTAAGACCTATCTATCTCTCACTCTCTCTCTCTCTCTTATCTAGCTTCTGGATGTATGTCAACCACTGCATTCTGAACTGATAGTGCATCTTGATAAACAATATGAATTGTCCATATAATAGTCTCGATGAGATTCTTATCCACTATAGGATTACCTTCATGGGAATTAGCTACACCTTCCCGAGGACTCATGGAAGATGTTTAGCAGGCATACTATAACACATATAAATAGAAGAAATGATCATAAAATATATTAAATCTCATTTTAGACAACAAAACCCTTCTGTAAAAACATAGATAAAAAAATAGTTAGTGTAAAATATCAAAATATCGCATCGAATATAAGCCTTTTGACAAAAAGATACGGCCATGAAAATATCAGACAAACCTCTTAATTTCCTACAACACTATATCCAGTATAACATATAAACCATGAAAAGCAATCTTGAACAGAAACATACACTCCAATAATATTTTTTATCAAACCGGTCTGGGTTTACCTTAATCCTAGAACCCACCACGATCCATCACATACCTGTAGGGAAGTCCTAATCTCCACAGTGTAAAGACAAGCAACTCATCATCAAATTTAAACATAGAGGGAAGTATTTTTACAAACTTCTTCAAACAAATGGAACACACACACACACACATAAATATATATAATTTCATTGAAATGAATTATATAAAAAAAGTTAAAAAAATAAATTCCATAATGGTAAGAATGCAGAAGAAGTAAAAAAATATAAATTTTTCCAAAATCTCCAAACAGAAGTCCAACTTCAGTGGCCCAAAACCCAAAAGCAAATGAATGATATGTTGTATATGAATACCCACCATCTCACTACCAGCTCAAAAACACTGCTTAAATGAAACCTCACTACCTCACTATGGAACCTTGTATTTCCCTTCAGTGTAAGACTTACAATGGTCTATAAACCATCGAAGGGGTACACAGGGTGTGAGATAACATGCATCATATGATCCCACCAATGTGTTCCATAATAATTCTCAGTATAACAGTTCATGAATGGTCTATATTAAATAAATTATGACATGATAATAAGTAAATACTATTTATATAAATCATAGAAAACATTGACCATTTTTCAAAAATATATTACAATATTAGGTAATTAATTTTCAATGAACATTTTCAATATCTCATTCATATTATTTATAAACAATAATGCCATGAAAATTGAAATACATAAATAGGTATCAACAACAAAGATCACAATAGTTCAGACCTATAGAAGTCTTATACCATAATCAATTTGATACATAATCAGGTTCATAGAACGAAAGGCTTGGAAGAATAGTTATACCCAACAAGTCCCCCTCAATGTCAATATCAGTCCCCTAGTATAACATCTCTATGAAACAGAGAATGTCCCCATAAGAAAAACTCTTGATAATCCAAAAAAACAAGGATAATGAAATAAATCTAAACCATCCACCTATGTATCCAAGTTTACCTCATGTGCTCATTTTCACAATTTAATCCATTTCATTGAAAATTGTTTCAAAACCATTTCACAAATCAATTCCAAGGATATTAAAATTATTCGTTTCAATCCATTTATCGACAACTAGGGAAAAACAATTCCTTAAAATATATTTTCAATAGACCCAAAATAATAAAAAAATTATTTTAATTAATTATTTCATAAATCATTAGAAATATGGTTCATAAATATAGGATAGAGAGGGAACCACCGACCCCACAACTCGGGTTGCACATGCCCACAATGGGATCCTTTGACAACAAAATCTCACTAACGATAATGATGGCCCTATAATCCAACACACTTCAAAAGATTAATCCAATATAAAAAATGGTCTATTGGTGTAATGGAGGAAATAAAAATACATCTAGAATGAATTCTGGTTGGAGAATGTCCTATAATTGAATGTCATCCAGAACGAGATCACACAATAGATCTTGTAGAAGAGACGAGGAAGCACCAACATAAACCAACAAAATCCTTAACACAACCCAGGTGCACTACCATGATCAATGGAAATGAGGATATGGATTGATTTCATAACCAGAGAGATTCAAAACAATAGAAAAGGACATTAAACATTGATCGGATCGATCTAGAAAGAGAGTAGTCTCAAAAAAAATTCATTGCTTTTCCCTTTGTTGAGGGAATGGGAATAATAGAGAAATAAGTGATTCAAAGCAACCTCACACGTATTTTAAAATTAATACTCAGTCCATTACATGATGTGTAACCCTGTTAAATGACATGTTTCCACCAATGTCCAACATATGTTTTAAAAACCATATTTGTCTTTTTAAAACCGAAGGTTTTACTCACTCATGATATGTAAGGTATCTTGTCGTCATTTACCCTTTCATATCGTGAAGTATTTCAGTAATTTCTTCTAATGAATCATACATATCGTGTAACGATTAGACACTATGGTAAATCCACTTATACCCTAAAAATAATCTTATAGCTAGTATTCCATCAAATCAATAACATCAAAAAATAGGTATCATGACATTTCATTCTTAGGCTTACATCGATACCGATGTAGAGAAATCTTTAATGAGGATAAGGGAATATCTAAGAAATCGGCAATGGGTTATTAAAATAGAATAGTTTTTTGAACATATAAGCCCCCCACTATATCTACATCATGGGATTATACAATATTATTGGGATCTATGGTGACACCTAATACAATCTATACCCAAATTCAACATAATAGCTCATGGTTAGTCAATATCGAGGCACTCAGTAGGTATATCATGTCAAAACACAAGAGTGGTTTCCTAATCAAGATCTTATTGGTCTAAACAAATATAAAGGTAAGAAATACATGATCCTCATCCTTGTAGGTATAATGATGAAACCTATAAGAGATCATTGATTATAAGTAAGTAGAGGAATCCCATAGGGGATCCTAAAAATATTTCATAAGAAATGGAATTCTTCATGGGACCCTCAAAAAAGCATAATAATCAGATCCATAATATATGGGATCGATGTCAAATTATACATTTAATGTTATTCTACATAGAAATAACCTATTCAACATATATTTAATGTTATCTAACATTGGACCCTTAGTAAGATTAATAAGATAGGTGCATCCTATATGAGATACTCTAGGTCAAATTAAAAGTAGAGGCAACACAAAAAGAATCCCCTCTGAAAAAAAATCCCATGGACACCTAGGTCAGAAATTTATATCAATAAAAAATCCTCTCCTGAGAAAAATGTAGTAGATTACAGTTCTCCCACTATGTATACAACATGGTACAATTTCCTATGAAATAACTACCCAAATAGAAAATGTAGGAAACAACACTTATGAGTTCGTGAGTTACCTGAAGAGTTTTTCCATCCTGATCCATATAGGATGATACTAATAATGGATTTCACATGGGTCTAATAATAACATTTTATTGTAAAGAAATATAAAACATAGAAACCCAATAACAATGGAGGCCTATGTGGGGTATAAAACATGTCATACTTATCACATTGTTTATACAATAATATCCAAACTGATGTGTTTTCGTTAGCCATAAATTTTGTGTAAGCCCACATACATGGAGAATAAAACAAGTGTGTGGGGTGTACGCAACAAGGGGTACCTTCCTGTGTACCTCACATGGACTGGATGTGTACCTAGCCTACCCATGAATCTCTACACTGTGTGAGACCCACACGAGAACTATTCGTGAATTCTACACATACATGTTCCCATACACATTCTATATAGTCAAGTGTGTAGCTACATGAATATGTCCCTGTAAATGGTGTGTGGGTCCAATAAATTGTTTTACATATAAAAGATTATATTCCCCTAATAATATGAATATATGTTCTATGTTCCTAGACAAGACATAGTGTGATCAAAATTTCTAATGGGGGAACCCATCAAACTTTCTGAAACCCCCATTCCCCCCCCAAATCAACCAAACCACCAACAATGGGGCATCCGAAACAATATTATGGTATTAATATGTGAAAATAGAAAATCTACCAAGATATATAGAATAACAATTTTAGAAAAATTTCATCGGAATCTTCCAAATAATTTCCTATTTACAGACTCCATGGAAACCACAAGATGATCTGGCGTATCTCTATATTCACATTTGTACCTGTATTACCTTCTACATATTTATCTCTCTCTCTCTATAAATTTTTTTACTCTAGTTTCATAATGAATGAAAAAAGAAGTGTCCCACTATATATTCGTGGAGAGATGTAAGAAAATACAAATTTATAATAATTAAAAAAGAAAAAATGATAAGAAAATAAAAGGGGGCATAGACCCCATCCGTTGCCCACATGTGTTTATTACACACCAAAAACAAATCATTGGTCCAGACATAATAGTAGAGAATAAATCCCAATCCAACACTCTAAACAATATAAATTTTCAATAAAATATGTGGGAATAAATTAGTATAAAATTAATTAAAAATAGATTATAAATTATTCCACTAAAATTTGAATGGTTTAAAAATCCAATGAACTCCTATCTGAAGGTAATAAATACTATAGTAGAACCAATATAAAGGGAAGTAATATTATTCAATATCATCTTCGAGGGTAAAAAAACCTTTTTACCTCTTAAGATAATATGGTTTGAAGATATAAAATTTATCCAGTCAATTAAAAACATTGGTCGTTACAATAGCCCCATCATAAAAATTTTTTTCCCTGAGAATTAATTTTGATAAAACATTCTATCATGATATCATCTTCTGAAATTTTAAACCACTCTATATTTACTATCCAACAACAAGTCTCATGACATTAAAAAAATTATCTTATAAGGGAGACCATCAACTATGATTGATACAATACTCCCCACCTTATGAATTGCTTTATTGTAATCACAAAGAAAATTTTCATGACTAATGGACCATAGAAAATGAATCATTTTACTTTCTTATGAGCACCATCCACCCAAACAGATAAATTTTCTCTCCCCACCATTAGACTTTTATTATACAGTATCTCAAGATCAACCTCAATATGATTCCCTCCCAACCACATGTCTCCCACAGAAACATATTATATTAAAAAAAATACATTTCCATATACGAAAAAATTAAAATTTAATGATTCATATTTTTTACACCATTTAAGAGAGTTAAATTTATAAATATATTATATTCAACTTTTATAAGAGAATATAAAATATATATATTAATCATTTTTTATAAAAAATTTATTCAGAATCATTACATGTTCATGATTTTATATAATTTAAAATTTGAATATATATTAAAATATATGTTTACAAAAATTAAAACATTCATTTTATATAAATAATTAATTATTTATTAAAAATTAACACAACATGTGGAAAAAATACTATTTTTTCCAGAATAATAATTTTTACATAATAAATTCTCAATCAGATCTTTTAAAATATTAACTATTAACGTTTCACGTATTTTTACTAATCCATTAATATTAAATTAATTAATTTAATATTATATTTCAATAACACAATTCTTTGAAATATATAATAATAATAATATAGACTGAATATAAATACATACTTTTATAATAATATGTGTTATTTAATTTTTTTCTTATTATATAATTGTTTAATAAATAATTATATGAGAATTTTATTATTCATAATTTGTTACAAATAGTTACATAACATCTATGAACCTATAGCTTCCAAGTATAAAAAACCATATATTCAATGTCCATATATACTATGAAAATATTTCATACTACCAAATATTTAATAGATATAATTTTAATTTTTATGTTTAATTCATATATATTCTTTACATAAATCTCTAATATCATTCATCCCATTAGTTTATTTTTTTCATGATTTTTATTATTTATCCATTTTTTCTTTATATTTATATTTCTCATTTTTGATATCATATTCATAGTAAATAATTGTATTTAGAATTTTAACCATTTATTATTTTAATACTAAAATTAATTATTTACACTATTAAAATATCTAATTATGTTTCAATAATAAATATTGAATTTCTTTCATTTTGTATATTAATATTTTAACATAATGTAAAAAATAATTCTTCTTTTTTGTTTTTTACTTTCAATATGACAACATATCAAACACTCATGATTTATTCATATGAAAAAAATTTATAAACACAATTAATGATAGATTATACCACCCTTAAAATCAGTTTCACTATTTTAATTTAATTAATCTTATGAAAAAGATATATGACTTTTGATTTATTACATCATATGATTCTATGTCTCCTACTAAAACATGTGAATTCTTTATAAAACATTTTCAATATTAGTGGTCATATTTTATACTATTGTATATCAATTATTGATAATTTATATAATAAATTCTTTATATTGGAAAACATCTTCCATTTTTACTACATTTGAAATATTTTCAAATGAAGGGTTAATTATATGATGTAACAAATTTATACATGAGATAAATATTAATTTTTCAATACATTTTACGGTATTTAATATCGACAAGGTACCATGACCACAAAATAGTTGTTTTTGAAATGGCTAATGTTTATTGGGATCAAAAAGTTCCTATATTTAATTACCTTAATAATTATTCATGATGAAGTTATACTGAATTATATTTAATTAAATTCAAATTTCAAATAAATAGATTATTATAAATGAAAAATAGAAATTGATAATATAAAAATTTATGTTATCACTATACTATTTAAATATTATATTAAATTTAATGACCAAGGTTTATTCCCATTTCATCAACCATCTTGGTTGCCCTGATATACAGATACTTGAGAAGGCATAGACATTGGAAAAAGGGAATTCTTGATCCATACATGTTTTCAACTGGCACAATACATCTTATTAGGAAAATAGACGGAACACTTTTTCCAAAAAAGTGATACAACTAGTGAATATAAATCAATACATAATCAATATTCCAAAAATACACAAGGATAATATAAGATAAATAGATATATAGTCATCCAAAATTGTAAAATAATCCAGGATACCACACAACATCCATCGGGAATTTTTTTCCAAACTATACGAAATTGGTGGACCATAGCCTACCTTTATCCATTATCAATCTAAAGACATATGGATCTAGAATACCAACTACTTCTAAGTGGTTCATTCCTATTCCATTTATTTGGTATACCAGAATCATCAAAAACCTTATGGAAAAGGTAAGGCATTAGACATGTATCCTAGAAAGGTCTCACCAAATTTTCCATAATAAATTCCATAAAAAATTTAAATATATATTCATTCAATTTAAATAAAAAGTACATTTTGTGTCCACTTCATATATTATATCAAAAACATGATTCAAAAAATAGACATTAGGTACATCCAGAATAGTTTAAAATGATCGTTTTATATTTAAAATATATATAAAATAGGGGTCATAAATAAAAAGGTTCTACAAACAATGTAATGTATAATAAATTAAATAACGAAATAAATTTTGGTCAAATACCCTGAAAATTATTATTTCATAAATCATGGATCTTTGAGATACTGAATCATCATTCATGGCTAATGTTTTTTGTCTCAAATATCTCATCTCTAGCCAATATGACTAATATATCTTCATCTCATCAGTGGAAAACATTCTAATCAATGTTATGTTAGAGTTTTCTTCATCAACTAAATTTTAAAGACTCAATTTCATTTCAGGTTTTAATAAAAACACACTAATTACATGATATCACATATTATTTAATAAATCCTCCAATCTTGAATAAATAAATCATTTTAACTTAAAAACGTTATCATATTTCATTTTACCTATTTCATGTTCAATATTACATTTCAATATCAAAAATAAAATCATCCTACTTCATGAAAATAATGTCTTCCAAATATATATGTATTTAATTAATTTTATATAAATCAACATTGGATAATTTTATAAAAAATAATATCTCATTTCAATCCAATTTTTATTCCATAATCCTTTAACAATATCAATCTGATTGTTGTTGGGAGGGTGTCACAATTTCTCTATGCCATTGTAATTCAAACTTCAGGACTACTAAAATGATGGTTTCATAAATCAATTGGGAGATTATTTCAATTCAATCATGATATTTATGATTTAAATGATAGTGTAACTATATGTGATGTATTCTATATCTAATCATGCAATCCAAAATAAACTAAATCAATAATGGGAAACAACAATTGGGAGATGAAGGTGAAAAAGATAACAAATCAAACCTACTGTCAAGATCCATTAAAACATGATCCCTTAAAAAATGATTCTAAATAATCATCAATGTGGTGACCCACTTAACACAGTAGTGAAAAATCAAAGGTAGTGAAAAATCCCAAATCTATGGAGATAAAACATATTTGAGAGTGATCAAGATCATTAATCTACACATTTATTTGTAAGAGAAGATGTTGATGATGTTTTGAAAACCTCATAAGGGATTCAAAATAAATCGAATCCTTCAATTGTTGAGTTTTTTACATATGAATAATAAACATGGAGTTTAAGATATCAATGAAAATTATTATTTTTTTAAAATATAAGATAAACCCCCTTTTAGGGGTAAAGGGGATCCCAAACGACTACAAAAACATAAAGACAATCAAGATCCACATACCAATGTCCGATATCCAAAAACCATGCGATTGAAATCTGCAAAGATAGTCCCCTCCACAGCATCATAATCATCGTGATGATCCTCCACCTTCACATCGCTGCTCGACAAGCAGTCCCATGCATAAATGCACGGGCATGGAACCAATGGAAAATTGCATAACCTCTCAAACAAACAATTCTAAAAAGCCATGATCCATGAAAGCACCTTTCTCTGAACCTCTTCTGATGCCATGATATTAAAAATAATATTCAGGAGATTAAAAACCCATTGAATGAATTTTATGTTTAAAAAACTATGTTAGTACCGACCTTGTGCCGACTGTGTACCCCAATTTGGATTTTGGTTGGGGTACAAAATTTGTTGACATAATTAGCTTTACACGCACCAATATTAAAAAAACATTCAGTCATGGTTTCCTTAGTATATGAGAGGTGGTGAGACATTTTGGAAAAATAATGTGTCCAATTAATGTGGATTGTCGTAGGGAACATTGGTTATTGAACCAAACTGCATGGTTTACCCTAAAAATGTCCCAACCATGCATAGCCCCAAGAGAATAATAATATTTTCAAAAATATCTCAGTGTAAATAATGACAATAAATAGTCAAAGTAATATAAAAAAGGATTAATATGTATGTGAACTCATGTGTCTGGATGCAACAACATACCCTCTAAATACCATTTCGTCTCTAGAATTTTTATAACGAAAATTCCATATCAATGTGGCGATGAAACTTACCTCCCAATAGTGAGTCACACATCTATGGTTTTGGAGAATCATAATGGTGATTCCATAGAATATAGAACAATTGATTAGTATTCCATTAAGTTATCCTTTTCTCAAAATCAACAATCCAAATCAGATAGTCACTGAAAAATAAATCAGATTCCATATCATGGAAAAACCATTCATAATTTGAGAATGTAAATACATATACCACTTGTGTTGTAATGCAATAAAAATATTATGGATCTATTTTAGAGGGGTTGGAATTGAAAATTTTATTTCTTTATTCCCATGAAATCCAAAATCTCTAAAGGATGCACTAACTATGCTTGCATGATGTCCCAATTTTCTATGTTGATAGTTCCCTAACTGAGGAGAAACTCTAAAATTTTCACGGTCACTAACCTAAAACTCCAAAGGACTATGTTGATAATAATCTTATTATTTATACAATAGATGTGATTTCAATATTTTAAAATGAATAAAATAAAATTATAATATTGTCTTTGGGACCGAAAATGGCCCCACCAAGGAAGTAACACCATTGTATCATCATGTTATAGATGCTTCTAAATCAGTTCTACATGTCATTTCATTATGAGGGATCATGCACAGCTCAAACACTAGAGTATTCCAAATAAAATAAGTACAAAATTTGTGTTTTTGGAGAGACTATTAACTCATATAATAGTAAAAAATAATAAAAAATAACTATATATCCTCCTGGATGTAAATATTCAAAGTGGAGAAGAAGTGAATTTCTTAAAAAGACCATGATTTAATAAAAAATGAAATTTTATATTTTTTCTAAACATTCATGTCAAATATACAACACAAGTCTCCCACAAGGACAACAATACACCCAATAGTATTTGAAGGAATAAAAAATAAAATTTTGGGGATCAACTTCTAAATACAATCCATACCACATACCATGTCTCTAGAAACTTTTAGACAACATCATCATAATCATAAAAATGATCATGAGTAACTCTGGTTTATTATATAAGACTAGGCCGCATCCCACACCAATATTAATCCGTTATCAACTTAAAAAGTAGACATTAGATATGTAGGTAGAATGAGGTGCACGGATAGGGCTGATAATAAAGTCTCACTAGGCCTCCCAAAAATATGAATATATAAATATACTATTATAAGGTCATGCTCATGAAACATGATAATCCTAGATAAGACATTACTGAACAAAACAATTAGATAACATGGAACCATATTTGAACCCTCTATCCAAGATCTCGGTCATCTGGGAAGTGTTCCATCTTGTATAATAATATTTATATGTGTACTTATTTATATTCCCATAGATATTCATATATACATAAATAAGAATATAAAATAGTAATTTGAATGTAATAACATACACAAATGGTAGTGAATCTTGGGGTATGTAATCCCAATCACAAGGACATCCAATTCTGGCGAATGGATTTGGATAACATAAAAATCAATCAATGTATAATTAAATTAATATGTGGCTATGTAATCCAAATAAATGTTACTATATATGGACAACACTAGAATATCTATAAGAAAACTATTTCACCACATAGGTATAATGGTCAAAAAAACAATGTTCGTCTGTACTCATGTGTAACTACTTCAATAATGGTTCCTCGGTAAGTAAATATGAACAACATATAAATTGACGAATGATGGATTCCATGTCACTCATGTAATTAAAACCTATTCCAATGTCATATCTTGAGTTCCATGTCCATTGTCACTCAAAACAATTAATCATAGAGAAAAACTATGTGTTCAAAACGTATGATAATTGTATATAGAAATCATTGGGGAGGCATCCTTCCTACACCACATGGTCTCTAATAAGTGTGATGGAAATCATACCTATCAGACATGAGAGAAAGAATAATCCATCAGTCAACACTGATGTGAAATAACTTATCCAAAATCCTGATCTAGTAATTGATTAGGGATAGAGAAATCACACATATCTCTCGATATAGCATAATAATCCAAGATAATAAAGGACCTATAATCCATCCCACCTCAAAATATTGATCCAATTTGGAAATCAAGGCATCAGTATAATTGAAGAAACACATATATATCAAGAAAGAATGACCAACACACCATGAAGAATAATGGAAAGGCCTCCAAAACAGGATCTTATAATTGATATAGTAAAAAGCATGATGAAGAAACAATGTAGAGTAATATAATCGATAATGCAACCCAAGAAAAGTGCCACAATCAATGGAAATTATGAAATATAATGGTCTCTTTCTTAGAGAGATTCACCAAAATGGTAATAGGGATCAAATGTATATCAGATCGATATAGTTGGAGTGGAGTCCCCCAGAATCTCATGGAAGTTACCCTGGAATGAGAGAAGGGGATAATTGGATAATGAAAGGAAACGAAGTAGATGAATAACTATTTTTAAAACTGTAAGATGTTTCTTATCTATCATTTAACCCAGTTACATAATGTATACCAAACATGGTTCCACATAAGATGAAAACAATGTGTCCCCTCACCATAAAAACCCAACATATTATTAACTCACAATGTGTAAGGTATCATCACATCATGTCATCCTTTATAGTGTATTGTTTTTCAATACATCCATCTATGGAATGTTACACATCATGTAACTCATATACACAGAGTGAAATACTCATACATATAACAAAAAAAATCTGGTTAAAGCTATGATCAATCAAATATCTGACTTCACCATTATAGGTCATCCCAATTCATTTTCATCCTTTTACGGATAGTGAAAATGGAAAACCATGATGAGGGTAAGGGAAAATGATATATTGGAAACAAGATATTTAGAACTCACCATCATAACGACTTTTGGCCTCTTAGATGTCATGTGGAAGATGTAATCCCCAGAAAAAATGAGGTAACTTCTCCCACATCACGGAATCACATTCCAAAATCTCAGGAAAATATTATCCATATTTTAATATTAGTATAAAATGGAAAATTGATATCCATTTAATTACATTCACTGGAGTTTCAATGACCTCAAATGGTTTCTCCAAAAAAGAAAATTCTGACTCTAACTCAGGTTTATCAAAATACAGAATGTGAGTGCGATGAAGATGAAACATCTGGATATGAGATATTTAGAATAAATCATGAATACATATTATCAAAACTATAAATTCTAGCCAATAAAAAATATTCCAATGACAATTTGTGACCTAAAATGATCAAACATATATCAGAGTAAATTTTACCAACATTCCAATACGACAATGACTGAACTGAAGAGAAAATTTGAATAATAAATAGATACCAATGAAAAAATACATTGGAAGCCACGTATAATGTGTATAGTTTTTTTCTCAAATCTATGTTATAACCAGGTGTCGATGCACATCCTGAATTATTATTGACGTCCCCTAGAACATACCTTGTCAAAGTAAATATAATTCACCCACCTATTACCAACAATGTGATGGTTTTCACGGGTGACCATACAAAACAACAAAGGGATCCATTTTTTATGAAGATTGATAACTATTATTGTAAACAATCTCAACCTGTCCTCGATGGCTAACCCATGTACCACTAGAATCAAAGACATAGGCATAATGCATAAACTCCCAGATCTGAATCACTCGTTCTACTTGACCATATCTCTGTGGATGGTAATCTCATATAAACTTTACATGAGTTACCATTTCCTCAAGGACAATCCTACAAAACCTCTAAGTAAAATATGGATCCCATTCCAAAAAATGCCATGAAGACCCCATTAATGTTGAAAATCTCATTCATATAAAGCATACATAGATCATCCAACATAGTGGTATCATTGATTGGAATGAAATGAAAAAAATTTCAACTGATCCTTGATTACCCGTACAGTATTGGGGGTCCATGGTAATTGTAATAAGCTGAAAATTCACATTGGATAGTGTAAAAAAAGTTATTACATGTCCTTAAGCGACATCCCCAAGATTCCAAAGGCTAGAAATAAATGCTGAATGGTTTCAAATACAAGTGGGGGACGATTTACCCTTTCCAAAATAAACCAATAAACCTACCCACCATTACCAACATCCACTATATGGTTCATTAGAAAGAGAAAGACAACTCAACAACATCATGTATCTCAAAACCACATCAAAGTAAGAAATAATGAAATAAGTGCTAAGTATCAAAGTACACAGCGGAAAAACTACACATGAATCTCTCAAGACACCATGCTGCACAAGCTCCAATCTCCAATATCCCCGAATAGCCTAAAAATCAAAAGATGGTGCTAAACACATGTGAGACATTACCTTAACCCTTGTCCCAGAAAATAGAATCTTCAAAATCACCAAAGTGCCAAAGCAGGGGTGAGTATAAAAATCATTAGGTTTTCCCAACAACTTCCCTACTCATGCCACTAGAATAGAAGAGTTAGAAAAAATTATATAAAATAGTTGATCTAAAACAATTTCCCAAAAATGGTTTATAACTATATATAATCATGTTTCCAAAACAAATCATTACCAATGCAAACAAGTGAAAATGAAACAAATTTTTTCCATCAAGATATATTTACAGAAAAATAACTAATAAATCTTTACAACCATTTAGAAACATCCCTTTATAGAAATACCCAACCATTCCTCAAACCCATGAAACCAACCATGCGTTCTATATGATGACCATTCCTTTCTCATGAGTAGTTTCTTGTTATTCTACCAATTCCTCAGAAGGTAATTGTTTCCCATGCGCCATTAACCCTTTGGCTCTGAGAAAAAGGTCATATTTCAACCAAGCCCCATGTATGATATTCCCATGTGCCAATAAACCATTGGCACCATGAACAAGGCCATATTCCAACCAAGCCCCTTTTATGCAACTTGAACAGACACCGCATATTCCAAACAATAGTTCCAAAACCACCATTTCAATAAAAAAACCTTTTTATTGAAAAATATGTCCGTCAAAACCATTTGAATGCCAAACCATTTCAAATACAAACCATTTAAATAAATATCCATTTTATTGAAAACGATTTCTATTTAAAATATCTTTTCCATCAACCATTTAGCAATTACAGAAAATCCATAATTTAAAATCATCATTTTAAATTCATGAAACTAAACACCCTTTTGACAAATTATTCAAAAATATCACAAAATTTCACAAAACCAAAAAACATCACAAATGAAATATTTTCCATGCATTTAGAAATCAATAAACCAATTTTAATATATGCTAAACAATTCTATAAAAAGGATTTGAGAGAAAAGACTCCTAATGTGAATGTATTGATGAATCTTTGACACCTGACGAAAAACAAACAAGAAAGCTTGTCGATTCTCTTAGAACTGCCTTAGTTCTCTTATCCTAGAAAAATCATGACTAATAATTGAATTTTTGGGCATCAAAATCATATATCTAACTAATTGAGATTCAGATCTGAGAAATAATAGTGTTCGGAGAAGTAGATCTAAATGATCTATGAAAACATGACAAATTAGGAAAGAATGGGGACAAACCCCATGAATCAGACTCAAAATCTCCATGGAATGGCTCTAGGTTGGCTCAAAATCATGTGGGAAGGGTTATCCAGACATCTAGGGAATGTAATCTCAAAATATGGCAGTTATGATTCCAAACCGAAAAATATAGAGCCCAAACATGTAAGCTCTTAGAAAATAGAATCTATATTTGACCTTTGAACAAGGTTTGACCACACGGTTTTGGCCAACCATGTTTGGATCATGTGACATTAATTTTGGTCCCAAAACTCCTTATAAAATTCCCAAACTCTCCCATTCACCACCTTTACCCTTTTTATGGGAACACATTTTTTATGGAAACAACCCACTTTATGGAAACACCCCACTTTATAGAAACAACCTACTTTATGGAAACACTCCACTTTATGGAAACAACAAACTTTATGTAAACAACCAACATTATGGAAACACCAAACATAATGGAAACTATCTATATTATATAAACTACCTATTTTTGGAAACACCCAATTTTCTGGAAAATATCTATTTTATGGAAACACTCTATTTTATAGAAACTCTTTATTTTATGGAAACTCTCTATTTTATAAAAACACTATATTGTAAACACACCAATTAAAAAAACATGATGAAATTAGTTATGTACCCGAAACTAGGGGTACTAGATTCTCTTCAGTATTGGTCTTTACATCCCCAGAATGTATAAAAACTTCGCTGACCAAAAATTATTTGGCCACTGCTCTTTCAATTCTTTCTAACGTTCCAATGTCTCTTCCAGAATTTGACCCTGTTTCCATAAAACCCATAGTAGGTGGATGTTTTTTCCATGCAATACATAATCTTTTCTATCCATGATCCGCATTGGGATATGTACTAGTGATGCATCCATTTCTAGCTCAATGTGTTCCCATATAATCAAATGGTCAGGATCAGGGTGATACTTTTTTAGTCGGGATACATGGAACACATTATGCATCGAACTAAATTGTTCTTGTAATGATAGTCGTTATGTCACCTCTCCAACCTGATCAAGTATCTCAAAAGGGAAAATGTATATAGGAGATAACATTTCCTACATCCAGATGTGACGATGTCCATGTATTTGAGAGATCCTCAAGAAGACTTGATCACCAAAAGCAAAAGACAATGGTCTTTGATGATTATCTGGTTATTATTTTTGATGACTCTGAGTTGTATCCATAGATTTTATAATAAATTGGATCATCTACATTGTTTGTTGGACAATTCATGTCTCGAGTAGTGACGTTTCATCTGTTTCCACTCAACATAGTGGAGAACGATAAGGAAGCCCAAACAATGCTTCAAACAGGGCCATGTGTATCAAGTATTGATGGTTGTTATTGTATTATTACCATACTATGGGTATATTCTCCTCACATGGGCCAATAAAATCCCTTACCCAATCCCGCAACATGTCTTCCAACGTTTGAATTGTCTGCTCAGATTGACCATCTATCTGAGGATGATATGCCATGCTCATAGTCAACTAACTCCCAAGGGTTTCTGTAAGGATTTTTGGAAATGAGATGTGAACCTTGGATCTCTATCTGAGACTATTGACACTAGTACAACATTACTTTTTACCAATTCTCGAATATAGAATTTTGATAGATCCTCCACCGTATGAGTTTCAAGGTTATGGATGAATTGGGCTAACTTGGATTCACAATCCACTATCACCAAAATGGCATAGTGTTTCTCAACCATTTTGGGTAGAGCTGTAACAAAATACATTTCTATCTGATCCCATTTCCACACTGGGATGGGAAATGATTGTATCATACCAGATGGTCTCTGAGGCTCTTCATTAACCTACAGACAAGTTATGCACTGCGAGATGAACTCAACCACCTTCATTTTCATGTCTCTCCACCAAAAATGTGACTCCAATGCCTTATACATCTTCTTCATGTCTAGATGTAAAACCCATCTCGAATAGTGGTTATAATGGAGCAGTTGTTCATGAAAAACCATAGGTACAACCATCCGATCTCTGGAACACAAAACTGAACCCCCATCAAGTTTCCATCCCTCAAATGTCACCCCACCATTATTGTTTGATCTTACAACCAGACATTCTTCATCAAGAGTTTGTGCCTCTTTCATTATTTTTAAAAAATCATGAACAATAATAGATAATAATAAAAACACATCACCACCTCAGACTTCACATTCCACATGCATGTCGGCTAAGGCCGACATAAACTCCCATTCATCCGAAGATTCTTTCTCCAACTAATCATATGAATTTCTACTCAATGAATCCTCTAATGAATTTGATATCCCTGGTGTGTACATCAAGTAAAAGTCAAAAATTCGGAGATACTGCATCCATCTCCTTTTACTCAAATTCAAATATCGCTGTGAGAAAATGTATCCATGTTTTCAATGCATGGACGAATACAGCTAACTCCAAATCCAGTTTTGGGTAAATCATCTCATGCACCATCAACTGCCTTGAACCATATTCCACCACATGATCACTTTTCTTGTGAACATAGCCTAACATTGATATCAAAGTATCCCAATACACAACATACCCCAAGCCTGATTCTAGAAAGAACAAGATAGGTGCTGATGTAAACCGAACATTTAGTTCCTGGAAGGACTTCTAACATTCATGTATCCAATAGAATGGAGCAGTCTTCTTTGTAAGATCTATCATTGGTGAAGCATGTCATGAGAAATCCAGCACAAAGGGTTGGTAGTAACAAGCTAGACCAAGAAAACATTATATATTAAAGACATTATTTGGTGGTTTCCATGTGATAACAACTTATATCTTTTTATGATCTATAGAAACTCCTTTTTTCTGAAATGACATGGCCAGGAAAATGTAATTCATGTATCCAAAAATCACACTTTGATAATTTTTTATACAAACAATGATCTCCCAAGATTTCTAACACTTTTCCAGGCACATCTCGTGGTCAAACCATGCCTTTGAATAAACCATAATTTCATCAACAACCACCATAAAAAAGAATCCAAATATTTTTGATTTATCTAATTCATCAATTCCAAGAAGACCATTGTTTCATTCATTAGACCGAAAGGCATGAATACATATTCATAGTGGGCATATCTACATTTGATAGTTGCCTTTGGAATATCAACTTTCTAAACTCTCAATTGGTGATATCCTGATCGAAATTCAACCTTGGAGAACCACTGAGCTCCCCATAATTGATTGATTCGATCATCAATGTCTTTATGTCGAGATATGTTATTTATTGTAACTTGGTTAAGCTTATGATAATCAATACACAACCAAATAGTAATATCTTCATTCGTTTCTATCATAACTAGTGCTTCCTACAGAGATGTACATGGTCAAATGAAACCCTTGATTTATTGCTCCTTTAACTACACTTTAGATTCCCATTACTCTATTGGTTTCATCCTATATGATGTATGGGAAATAGTACTAGTCCCCAGAAGAAGATTTATAGTATACTACACCTCCATTTGAGGTGGTAACCATGAGATGTTCTTGGGAAATACATCTAGAAATTAATCCATAACAGTTAGAAAACTATTTTACTCAATCACTTATATTGATGCCAATGTCAACGTTGCCAATTGGTAAGAGATAGTTCGTACCATTGGTGAAAAAAATATCTTTGCACCCTTCATTAAAATCCTCTCTCCAATAAAGATATGCTTGATGTCGTCCTCAGTCATGACACTTATTTCCAACTATAACAGTCTACGTGAGACTGAACGATATCTGCCAATCCATAACATGGATTACATTGTATAAATCTATATCAAACATCGAGAAGTCCCATTTTATCCCCTCTATTACAATAGTTATAGTACATGATCTACACATAAAGGCTTGAAATTCTCTTTCACTGAGAGGATTTAGGCATCATTTCAAGTTTTAGACATAGAAAATAGGTTCCCCAATTAATTTTCATCTTAGTGCTAGAGTTCTCAACCCCTATGGTGAATAAAATTTTACATTCTCCACTTGGATTTTCAGCAGTGATAGATATTGTAAGCAGAGTATCCAACTGCATTCCTAACTCAACATTTTGAGTAGCATGTGTGATGCTTTTTAACATCTATGGTTCACCTATGGATCGTGTGAGACCAAATTCTCAACATCCTCTTTTAACTAGTTCATATGATGCATATCAGGTGCCACTTTCTAAAACCACAACAAACTCTATAAGTCTCACTCTCTAGCAACTGATGGATTAGCATTTCATATTCTATCACATCAACTATCACAACATTGTCTCCCCAAAAACAACCTTTTTCCATCATTACCAATTTTTTAAAACTTTCAACAAGCTTTTTAACAATCAAACCATTTTTAAAATCACAAAATCATTCCATTTTTCAAAATCATTCATTTGAAAATCACATCCATTATTTTTCAAAAATAAACACTTTTTCACAAAATGAATCAATTTTCAAAATGATGTATGCACTCATAGTGGGATGTCATTCCCCTATAGTTCATGTCATGGTTATCTCATTGGCTAAAACCATGACAATAAGATTTCAAAATCCTAGAAGTGTTCCCAAACCCTTATTTACCCAACCCCCTGGAAAATTGATGTTCAACAAAAAAGGTTTATCTATTTCCTTTCATATTATACATTTATAGTTTGGAAAATCCTTTCTTTTCTATGATTCCCACCCAAGGAATATACATGAATGGATCTAATCTCCAAAACTAGGAACCCCATTGACTTATTATTAGGAAAGGACCAAACATGCTGATAATATTTGTAATGACCCGCTAATTTTTTTTTGTCTTGAGAGTACAACGAGTCATTATTAGGCCTTATGTTACATCAACAAGATTCCCAAGGCTGGCAATAAATGCTGAAGGGTTTCAAATACGAGTGGGGGATGATTGACCCATTAAAAATAAACCAATAAACCTACCAACCATAATCATCATTCACTCTATGATGCATGAACAAACAAAAGACAACTCAACAACCTCATGTATCCCAAAACCACATAAATATAAGCAACAACAGAAGAATAACAATGTATCAAAGTACACAGTGGAAAAACTAAACAAGACTCTCTCAAGACTTCATTATCCACCAAATCCATGATCCAAAATCTCTGAAGAGCCCAATCATCTTGAGGTAGTTCTAAACACATGTGAAACATTACCTTTTCCCTTTTCCTAGAACATATCATCTTCAAAAGCACAAATGTTCCAATGCAGTGGTGAGTATAAAACATGGTAGGTTTTCCCCAATGACATTCCTACTCACGCCACTAGAATAGAAGAGTTAGCAAGTATTATATAGAATAATTTATATAAAATAATTTCTCCAAAAATGTTTATTACTAAATATAAACACGTTTCCAAAACTATTCCTTACTAATGCATACATGTGAAATAGAAACCAATTTATCCCATCATGATATTTTTCCAGAAAAATAACAAAACAATCTTTACAACCATTCCAAAATATCACTTTATTGGCATACCCAACCATCCCTCAAACCAATGCAACCAATATTGATTGCTACGTTAGGATAGTTATATACTAATGAGTGGCTTCTAGTCGATCTACAATGTCATCAGAAGGTAATTTTTTCCCATGTTCCATTAACCCTTTGGCACTGAGCACAAGGTCATATTTCAGCCAAGACCCGTGTATGAAATTTCCATGTGCCAATAAACCTTTGGCACCAAGCACAATGAAATATTTCAAACAAGCTCTGTATATAATACATGAACACTTACCACATATTCCCAAAAATCATGCCAAAACATCCCTTTCAATAAAAACACATTTTTATTGAAAACCTATGTACGTTAAAACCATTTCAATGCCAAACCATTTCAATTCCACACTGTTTCTATAAAACACTATTTTTATTGAAAATAACTTCTATTTAGAAAATCGGTTCCATAAATTATTTTGAAATTCCAAAAAATCCATAATTTAAAATCATCATTTTAATTTTATGAATCTAAACCCACTTTTCCACAACTATTCTCCAAGATCACGCAATATTACAAAAACCATAAATCATTACAAATGAATATTTTTCCATGCATTTAAAAATAAAAAAACCAATTTGAATCTATGACAAAGAATTTTATCAAGAGGTGTTAAGAGATAATCCTCCTACCTCAAAGGTTTTAACGAATCTTCGACAACAATAGAAAAACACAAAAGAAAGCGGGTCGATTCACCAAGAATGGCCTTAGTTCACTAATCCTGGTAAGATCACAACTCATTATTGAATTATTTGGAATAAAAAAACGTACATCTACCCACTATAGGTTCATATCTGAGAAATAACAGGGTTCAATGATGTATATCTATGAAGATCTAAGAAAACATGAAAAATCCAGAATGAATGGTGACATACATCAAGAATCGATCTCGAAATCAGCAAGGGAAGTCTCTAGGTTGGCTCCAAATACTATGGGGATGATTCTCCAGCTTTATAGGGAGAGTAATCTCTAAATATGGGCTTTTTGAATCCAATCCAAAATATATAGAGCCAACATGAGTAAGCTCCGAGAAAATAGGATCTAGATTTGACCTCTACACAAGGTTTGACCGCATCATCTGGGCCAACCGAGTATGGATCGTGTGACCTTCCTTTTGGTCTGAACACTCCTTCTAAAACCCCCAAAATCTACCATCCTTCACCTTTATCCTTTTTGTGGACACACATTTTTAATGGAAACAATCCACTTTGTGGAAATACCCTACATTATGGAAACAACCCACTTTTTGGAAACACAACACTTTATGGAATCAACCCACATTATGGAAACAACCAACATTAGGGAAACCCCCAACTTAATGGAAACTATTTATATTATGGAAAGTATCTATTTAATGGAAACATTATATTTTATGGAAACTCTATATTTTATAGAAAATCTCCTTTTTATGGAAACCCCCTATTTTATGGGAACACTCTATTCTGTGGAAACACTCTATTTTATACACACCAATTTAAAAATTGCGACAAAAGGGGTTTTGTACCCAGAATTGGGGGTAGTGCGGTAATACAAGAAAATCTAAAGATACCTCATCCCATTTTCAGACCCACACTGCTAGAGGAAGAAGAAAACCATAGGGCTACATGTTGTCTACTATTATCAGTTGGAAGGTGTAATAGTGGGACACATAATCTGCAATGTCACGGTTCAAAACCAAACACCTGAATCATTGTCTCATGTCACAATACATCTTATTAGGTCCTTTAGGGACATAACATTAATAGTTTTTAATATTAATAATGAAAATACTCTTCACATATGTTGTGATGAAAACTCCTTCCTGAATCCAAGCATATCGTCTGAACATCGTGACCAATTTGAATTGGTGTCCCTGTCATATAGACATTTTAACATTTTTCTAAACTGATCATAATACTATTTTTCCTATATAATAAACTCCATGTGATATTATTATAACCTAAAATATGCTAGAACCACACCAGAAACATCCTCCAAATCAACTAGGTGCATCTAAGTGAAAAGCCCCATTAACATCACTTTATTAATCTCTTATAAAAATTTCCAAATATATCCATAAAAATGATGAAGTCTCCGAATTTGAAAAACCAAACATAGGTAGTTCTTTTTCTCATGCTCAAAATTTTTTTAAAACATAATATCATCCCGAAACACTAAAACCAAAGTGTCAAGACATTGATAGAATAGTTGATTCATTAATTCGAAAAAATGTAAGAGTTATAGTAATTCCAAAAGGCATCACAATATATTCCAAATGGACATTCATAAACCTGAAAACCTTCTTCATCATATTATACTTCCTAATATTGAGTTGATAAAAACCCTACTGGAGAAAAATCTTTGAAAACTGCATCTCCACCATTAACTGATGAGACAAATCATATGCACAAGGAATGTGTTATTTATTATTTACTATTACCCAGTTCAACATTTAATTTTCCACACACAACATAATTGAACCATATTTCTTCATGGAAAAGTGAATTGGGGTTTACCACATAGAATCACTAGGGAAAACAAAACCAATTTAAAATAGGTTATCCAATTGATTCTTGAGCTCTTTCAGCTCTGCAGGTGACATATGATAACAAGGTATCAAAATTGACTGCATCCCAGGCACGAGGTCAACAATAAACTCCACATCTCTCTATAAAGGATTTTTGGAGATGTAATCTTGAAAAACCATAGTAATGTCTTGAATAACAATGGGATTATCAATAGATAGAAATTTTCATTAGGATCGACTACAATATCCAACAACAAACCTCTATGCTCTAGGCAAGAAGGCCCTACACAACCTATTCTCTGGTCCCACTCCCCCTAAAACACATGAGAGCTCCCATCCATAGAATTAAATGAGGGACACCTCCAATAAAAATAATTCATATCCTAATGATAGATAATAAAATCTATACTGATGATGATGTCAAAAAATCCCGGTCAAGAACGAGGAAACCTTAGACCAACTTTGTATGGGATAGAATTATGGAACATGAGGAAACTAAATCACCTGCTCTTTCCTATTTCTATTAGTTGTTTCTAATTCTATTAAAAATTAAATAATATCCATTTGAATCAATAGAATATAAAAAAATGAACAAATTTAAATGTGTTGGAGGAACTAGTACCAAATTATTCAATTTCTATAGAAGTTCCAATAAGGATAATAAACCTTACTATAACCTGACTTGCATTGTCTTTCATTGGAAACTTATATAATTCAAGAAGGTCCATCACTAAAGAGTCTATTTCTAGATCCATGTTGTCTTTAGGGATTCTGACATCACCATAATAGCCTTTGGAGCTAGAGAGCCTTGACGATTGCGAGGACTAGTCATAGCCTAGATGAATTGTTTAAAATGATCATTATGTCCACAACTGTTGAACATCTTCAAGGGAATATGATAAAAATTAATTTTTTGTATGAACATGACATACTGATAATAAGTCAGATGAAAAATATAAGTTGTAGTAGACATTGCAGAAGTGGATTGCTATAGAGACCGACCTCCACCACTCCTATGGTGATCCTTCCAATTCATCTTCTTCCAATGCGTGCTACTTAAGAATCAATTTTATAGAATATAAGAGGATGAAAGAAAACCATTACTACAACACCCATCAATTACATCATAACTCTGTATAACGTCTCCACATATGTTGAATGATTTAACAAAACCCGTTATGATTTGATATCTTGTTTGAAACCCTATAGTTAAATATGATCCTTAAACTATTCATTCATCACCACATCTGATGAAAAATAGAAGAGATCATCAAACTAATTGGGATAACCCGACACCGAACACTCTCCCTACTTCAATGATTTTAACTATAGTTATTTAGCCAACAAAAGAGGCTCTATGAAAAATTGATGGAATATTAGTGTCTTGAAACCCATCCATTCCAAGTGAATGTGTATATCTTACAAGAACATGGAATCCCAACATCACATACTCGAATCCTCACGCCTAAACATTTCACACATCATCATGATATTTTTAGGTTAATTTAGGACATATAATATTTGTAAGATACTATCTACCCAGACCACTGTCTCTTGTGGTTCATTCTCTGCTTTAATGTATGTGTCATATCAATCAATAATTATTGATATCAATTTATGTCTACTCCTTCTCCTGGATGTACCTCAACAATGCGTTCTAAACTCACAGTGCACCATGATGAACAGTATTAAATACCTATATTATATTCTCAATGATATTATGATCCACTATAAGATTACATTCTAGAGAATCATATACACCTTCCCGAGGAACTCTTGGAAGATTTCATAGAGGCAGAATACAGTCAATTGAAATAAAAGGAACGATCCGAAAACAGAGTAAATGTCAGTTCAAAGAAAAAACCCATATAGAGAAACTGAGAATAAAAATGAAATCCCACACATAAAGTCACATAACCCAATACCCAAATCAACCGGGTATCATTATGATATGATATGGACATGCACATATCAAAACATACCTATAAATTTCCTTCAACCCTATATAATTGATAACAGAAAAACCGAGCTAAGTTATCATTAGGAAACACTTAATCTATAATACCAATTTTTAATGAACCAATTTGGGATTCCCTCAAACCTAGAGACAGACCAATCCATCACATACCTGAAGGGAATTTCCAATCCCCACAGGCTGGAGACAAGCACCCAATCATCCAACCCCAATACATAGGGAATTATTTAGACCGACACCAAGGAACACATAACATATATATATATATATATTTATATATGATAAAGGAATAGATAGAGTAATTATAAAAAAATTCCATTACTGTAAGAATACTGTGTAAAAAAAACAACTGTAAAATTGGCTGAAATCTCTAAAGACAAGTCCAACTGCATAAGTACAATACCCAACAACAGCTCTTTGTGTTTTTTTGGATGAACTCCCAACTACTCTCCACCAACCACCGAAACTAGATTATATAAAACCAAACTTACTCACTGAAACACCTTCCCTTTACCATCATTTCAATACATAGAATGTTCAATAAACTGTCGAATATGGGCCTATGGTGGTAACTACCATGCTCTATAAGATCCCACCCTTGTGTTCTATAACAAATCTCTGTATAACAACAAATGTACATTCATTGTTAAATTTAACATCGAATTATAAGTAGTAATGAATATTAATGGGAATCATGGTACACATTCACCATCATTCTAATATCTTAAAAAAATTTGGTATATCAATTTCAATTAACATTTGCCATATCTATGTAATATCCATTATAAACAAAAAAATTCATGTTAGATAAAATAGATGGATGGGTATTAGAATTAAGGATCACCGTTGGTCAGACTAGTAAACAATTCATTCCACAATCAATCTGGTGCACCATAATGTTCATAGAATAGGAGACTATGAAGAAGATGAATTCCCCTTAGCAACCCCCCACCCCACTCCAAATGTCAACATCAGTCTTCTAGATCATTGGGTTTATGAAATATAACAAATCCAGCTAAGAAAAACACATGACAATCGAAAAAACAAGGATGATGGACTGATTAAAAACCATTAACCTTTGTACCCATGGTATCATTATGTGATCATTCTCACAATACAATCCAATACATTGAAAACCATTTCAAAAAAATTTCAGAAATTCATTCCAGTTGTTTTAAAATTATCATTTACATTCTATTTAGCAACAACTAGGGAAAAATTATTTTTATTTAAATTAAAATTTCATCACACCCAAAACATCAGGAAAATTCATTTCATAAATATGATCTGATATCTGGAAAAATAAGGTCATTCAATATAGGATTTATACAGAACAACCCACCTCAAAACATGGCTCAAACATGTCTAAAATTAGATCATCCAACAACTAAATCACATTGTCGATAACGAATCCCCTATAATCAAACCTACATCTCATGATTAATCCAATTAATAATACTAGGTTTCGACGGAGATGATGAAACACACATACTTGAATAATGATCAACTTTCATGGAATGACCTACAATGGACTGGCCTCCTGAATGGGATCACACAACAGATCTAGAAGAAGACATGAAGTTTCACCAACTTATACCAATGGATTCAATAATGAAACCCATGTGAACTACCACAATCAATGTAAATGATAAAATGGAATGGCTTTTTACCAGTAGTGTTTAACTAAAACGGAAATGGAGATCAAACATCGATTAGACCAATCAATAAGGAGAGGAGTCTGCCAAAATCTTTTTGGAATTTACCATGTTTGATTGAATGAGATAAAGAGATAAATGAGTGAAACGAAGTACTCAAAAACCTATTTTAAAAATAGAACATTGACCATTAAATGATATGTAACATGGTTATTGACATGTATCAATCAATTTCCCAAATATATTGAAACAACCTATCTCCTCTAATTAATAACCTGGACATTAATTAACTCATGATGTGTAAGGTATATTCAAATTGTATAAACATTCACAGAATAAAGTATTTCGTTACTTACATCCGAAAAACCATACAAATCTTGTGACCTAGTTACACTGTTTGAAATACACCAATAACCTACAAAAAAAACTAGTTAATGCTAGGAGTACAAAAAATCAATAGCATCAGCATTATAGGTATCATCCCAATTCATCATGGCCTTATACAGATACTAAAATTGGGAAATCAATGACGTGGTTAATGGAATATCTGATAAATAAGTAATAAGATATTAGAATAATGATAGTGGTTAGACATTTAAACCCACCACTACTTCTACATGATGGGCCATCACATTAATATTAGGATCTATGGTGACATCTACTACCATATATACACAAAACCAACATTATAGATCATGGTTAGTCAATATCACAGATCCCATTTTTTCCATTAATTTAAAACACAACAGAGGATTCCTTCTCAGGATCCTATATGTCTACACATATAAAAAGACATGAAGTACGTGATCCTAAGTTCAGTAGGTAAAATGAGGAATCATATACGGGATAATTGATTGTACGTAAGTATAGTCATCCCACTAGGGGTCCTCCAAATGTTACAAAGGAAAAGGAATCCTTAATGGGACCCTCAAAATAATTAATATGTAGAGACCTAATATATGGGATTCTTGGAATGGTGTACAATAAATGGGATTCTACAAGGAATTCCCAAGTTCAAAATATTTGTAATGTTATCCCACATGGGAGACTCGTTATTATAAATTTGATAGGATCATCCAATATGATATCATATATGATGAAAAAACGTAGAGGCATCCTATAATGAATCATCTATGAAAAAAATTTCACAGATCCATAGTTCAGAAAGGCATATCATTGAAAAAAACTCTATGGAGACAATTAGATTAGATTATAGATATCACTCATTGGAGACAATTGAATTCTATTTCCTATGAAATAACATCCCCATTAGACAATGCATGAAAGAATTCTTGGAGTCCTTGAGTCACCTCAAGGGTTTTACCATCCTAATCTATAGAGGAATGTAATCATAATGGACTAATATTGGGTCTGACAATAACACATGTGTGTAAAGATAAATAAATCTAAATAAAACCAAAAAAATTGTTGTATAGGAGAAGTACACGACATGTGAGGCCAATAAAATGGTGTGTACCATCTTATCCCCAATGAGGTGTTTTCATTATCTAGACATTGGGTGTAATCCAATGTACATGGTGTGTAAAAAATGTGAGTGGCATGTACCCTATAAGAGGTACATTTCTATGTACCTCAAATGGGATGGTTGTGTACCATGAAATTCCATGAATCTATATATAATGTGATACACACATGTGGTACGGTCGTGGACACTACACTTCCATGTGCCCCAACATAGGATTTTTTATTAGGTACTCAGATACGATCCAAATTCTCTATAATTGGTCTATGTATCTTATTATTTTTGTATACATATAAAATATAATATTCCCCTAATAGGATGATGAAATTATCATTATTCATAAACTACACATTTTTTGATCAGGATTTCCTATTAGAGAACCCCTCAAACTGCTTGAAATCCCAGTTTTCCCCCAAAAACAATATAAAAACCCCAAATATGTACTCGAAAACCACAATGGGGGTCTTGGACATGAAAACATAAAATATACAATGATAAACATAAAAAAAAGATAAAATTTATGGGTATCCTCCATAGCCTTTCCTATTTACATACTCCAAGTCTACCACATGATGACCGAGACACCTCGATATTCACATCATTACATCTATTACATTCTGCCTCTTTATCTAACCCCCTCTTGTAAAGACCCATAAATTCCGTGGAATTTTTTTTCTTAAATATATGTGAATTTTACGTGTCCGAAGTTTCTGACGGCGTTTGATTCCAATGCCCGATGTGCCTGAAATCAATTTATGAGGTTTTGTTCGGGTACGTTCAGTGAACGTATGTGGGGGATTTTATATATTTTGAATCGGTGATCAGAATTGAAATCTGAGGGCACCGTTGAACTCGAAACACCGGTAATATCTTAACGAGACCTTTACTGCAGTTGTGTTCTAACGTGAGTAGATGTTAATTTTTGGGGTTTCTAAATAAAATTAAATAAAAATATTTGTAGCATATTTTTATTTGAATGATAGTTAAACCCTCCAATGGGATTTTAGTGGTGGGGCCACCCACACATGACCACCCTTGGGAGGATGTTATAAGGTGGGGCCCACACGAGAATCAAACCCCCTTATCCACCCTTTAACTCTTGGAACTCCCCATAAATTTTGGGAGCCTCTTCACGTTCAACCTTCCCTCATTATGGTGACAACACACCTAAGAATTAATTGATTCCAATTAATTAATTAATTTAAAGTGGTTTGAATTCTTTTTGGAATGCATGGAAACTATAAACAAATAGAGTATCCATTATTTTGTTTTGGTAGGTGATTCTCTTTGGTGGAGGTTTGGGAGAACTCATGGAAGAACGACATCCTCCCAATAAAGAATGCTCATCATCTCCAAAGAACACTCCTCATATCCGAAGAACGTCGGACACCATGCTCGATCTTCGACGAAGCAAAAAGAGAAGGAGCAGCCCACGAAGAACGCTAACGACACTTCTTCCTTTGACTCCCCCTGACGCCTTTGAATTATTTTCCCATTCCATTGACAACATTCATCAAATCAATGTAGGAGTATTTGAATTATTATTAAATATGCGATTAAACCTCCGTTCTTCATCATACAATGTTCTTGTTTGGTAATCCAAATTATATCGCATGACGAGGAGGGTTCGGATAGCACGAACACGGTCCGAACCTCCCACCGTTGTTTGTTTCCGTTTGATGATGAAAGAGGTGGACCCCGAAATGGAGCTAATGGCGCAAGGTCGATGGGCCACCGCAAAGGTGAAACACCGCCATGCCACGCAGAGGAACTGAGCTGCGACGAGGTAGGCCGCGATGGTGATGATGTGGGGCAGTGTCGTCGCACCGCGCTGGGGAGGAACAGCGGCCGGCAGCACCACTATAGATGGAGAAGAGCGGCGCCATCGCGCCGTGGGGTGGAGCCGAAGGCGACGACCAAGTTGGGTCGTGGCGGTGGTGGCACGATGTCGTCGTGCAGCATGGTCGGCAGCAGGACCATGGAGTTTTCATGTCGTGGTGGAGGTGCGGAGGCGGCTGGCCGGGCCGGCCGCCGTGGAGCCAGACATGCGGAACCACCCAGGTCGCACGGCTCCTGAACCAGCACAAAGCGCCAGTTCCATTCGACAAACTGGGGGGGGGCATCCCCCTCCCATGTGTGGTTGTCTAGTCCGCCACAAGACATGCCGCCATGACTGGGCCACCTCTCGGCTGGGCCGCCACATGGCCAGGCCGCCCCTTCGGACAAGGATACATCATTGGGTCAGGCTGCTCCAGCAGTCCTGGTCATACCCTAGTTTGGATTAGGTCAGGCCAGGTTGGTCTGATTAGGTCCGACCGGTCCCAGACCCACTATGGCCTTTTGCACCTTTTAGCCCGCATCTTGGGCTACAAGTGTCTGGTCAATGAGCCTTCTTACGTTGATGGTATTCATGGAGTGAGAAGATTCTTTTGGAATACTCCAATTGAGATTCGGATGCATTTGGGGTGTGGTCGGGTTGGTTTGATCCTGAAAACAAATCAGGCCCCTAGAATGGAAATGCAAATATCTCCCAAACCGGGCGACCAATTAGAGTGACGTCTGTCGCGTTGAGTTCCTTAGGATGAGACAGAACTACGAGATTCCTCAAATAGAGATATTGTGGTAGTTTATGTATCGAAACATGGATCGAGGAGTGGACCCTCATGGAATCGAGTGTGCTATGTGCGAAAACCCTAGGTATGGTTGTGAATGAGATGACATGATTCTTTGTCAGTTCAACATCGATGATACGGTACGAGGATCCTCCGTGAGTTTGAAAATGATGACTTCTGTACCGGGACCCTCTATGGGTTCGACAGTGATGACTTCTATACCAGGATCCTCTGTGGGTTCTACAATGGTGACTTCTATAATGGGATCCTACATGGGTTCGACAGTGATGAAGTTTGTATCGGGATCCTACGTGGGTTCAACAGTGTTGATATTGTTCGAGGATCCTACAAGGGTTCGACAGAGTAGATTATTAAGAGACTAAATATAATCATCTCTATCCCTCTTCTTGTGTTGTATACATGTGTAAGATGAGTCTTGAATTTTAGTCGTTATCACCGAAGTGATCGACTATACTTCTTCTGTGGATAGGGTTGTGCTTGGGCAAGAGAGTTGGTGCTGGACTGTGACTAGTAACTTATGTATATGTATGGTTATATACCAATGTAAGGTTGGTTGATACTTTTTGATTGTATATTTCTTCATTGGTTTATCCTTAGTGGATTCTGGAAGACCTTCAGGGGTCTCGGGGTCCCCTACTGAGTATTATTATACTCACCTCTACATGGTCTTCGCCTGCACCTTGTTGTGTTCTATGCGGACGACGGTCAGCAGTGATAAAGTCTGAGGGTGACTGATGAGAGCCTGCTCGGATCTGGACTAGATGGGACATACTTCAGGGACGAGTTGTTCGAGTTCTGTACCTACGATTGAGTTTGGATTCCCTGGTGGACGATCTAGGAGCTGTTTTAGATTTTTTACTTGTGCTTGACCTTGTTGTTCCGTTGGGTTTGTATTCTGGCCTACTAACATTCATCACACTTCTCTTTTCTATATTAGTTCTTGTTTCGTCCACTGCTTGTGTTTAGACTGTGTGTGTTATAGGTTTAAAGTCAATGATTTCACTTTTTATTGGGTAGTCTCCTTTATTGCAAGTTGCCAGCCCCTGGCCTATGGAAGGCAGGCTTTGGGTAGTCACAGCACGGGCCCCGAAAATGGCTCGTGACAAATTGGTATCCGATGAGTTGGTTCTACTACAGAACATGGACTATAATTCTTTTAATGGAAATATTGTTATGTTTTTTTGGTGTGGTTATCAGTTTAGGAAAACAAATATTGCTGCGGCACGATGATGTATCTATACACTAGGACTCTATCTTCTGATTTCCGACTCAGTGCACGAAAACATTGATTGCGTGTGTGTTTCATTTGAAATTTTTTTTGATTACTTTGGGTCAGCTCACAAGGTATTATGTTTTGACCATGGAACACATATTTCTTTACAGGATGTCCCCAATAAGGCATTCGTCTAGGGTTTCATGTTTCATACGAGATGTTAACCCACAGAGCGACATGGCCTCGGTGCAGGGCCCCATCACAACGGAGGTACCAGCATTACCACTACCCACTGGGCCACCGATTCCCCCAACTCTAACAGTAGAGAGTTCACGACGTCAGAGTGCGTTACATGAGTTCTAGTGCCAGAGGCCGACCAGATTCCGAGGACAGATGGACCAACAGGTAGCTGAGGATTGGCTTGAGGATATCATGAGAGTTATCAGATTTGTAGGGACCCCAGCTGACCTCATGGTGATCCTTTCTGCGAGTCTCTTGCATGCTGCATCAAGAAGATGGTGGAGCTTGATGCTCCAGGTGCATGACAAGGAACCACTATAGGAAGTAATGGAATGTATTTTATGGTTAGAGTTTGTTCTAGCAACCCTTCAGGTGGTGCAGATTGAGGATTTACTACAACTACAGTAGTGTAATATAACAACAGCTCAGTAGTTAGGGAGGTTCACCGACCACTCGTGCTACTATATGAATATGGTGCAAGAACCATCCTTCAGGGCCTAGATCTTCGCGCAGGGACTTAGGCATGAGATCAGGGCTTCGATGATCCCTATCAACATCCCAACGCAGGTGGGGGTGCTAGAGTAAGCCCTTCTTGTGCAGTGTATTCGTTCATAGCAGGCACCAGTAGCAAGACCCCCCATAGGGTGACATGTAGTGGAGTCTTCTGTAGCCGGCAGTAGACAGATGTTGTAGATGACCAAGCGGACTAGGCCATCAGGTGGGCGACCCTAGGATACAGGTTCGATTGTGCGGGGGCACACGAGACAAATACATCCATACGAGGGGCAGGCAGTTTTATGCATGCGACGGGTAGGGTAACATGGGTCGAGACTACCTAACATGTCATGCATATGAGCAGTAGAAAATAGAGGGACCTCCTAGGTAGAGGTAGAGGTTCAACCGTGGTGGTCCTCTGGGAGCCGACAGATGTGGAAGAGGAGCTGGCCGAGCAGCAGGTGGTGGACAATGTTTTGAGGCCCCACCACCACCACCAACTACCGGTCCACCCCAACCACAGGGAGCTGGTGGAAAGAGGTGGGATCAGCTCCAGGCAGTCGAGGCCTAGCCCACGGTGCACCTAAGATGATTTGATGTATTATCTGTGTCTAATCCACCCTTGTCGTAGTACATATAGACACATGTTTGAGTCATTATTTTATTCCCGCTTCTCTTTTTTGGAGCTCAGAGATTTTGATAGAGCCATTGGCTCGATCATTACGACTAGAGACTCCTACGGGAGCAGACCCGATTATTATGCACTGGTGCCGGCAGTGTGACATTACTGTATGAGGTGAGAGCTTCTGCTGGGATCTCCTCATAGTGGCGTCGAGGCCTTATGATGTCATCATGGGTATGGACTGGTTATCCATAGTACATGATCAGATTGACTGTATTAGTATGAGAGTGCGGTGTGTTTAAGTGGATGGGATGAGGGTCACCTTCACCGATGATAAGGGAGATTTTTCGGCACATGATGGACATACCGAGAGGAGGGGGAAACCAATCACATATTGGTTGGCTAGTCTCATCCTTAGAGTGGTTGACGTGCAGAGTCCGTCTTTTCCTATTGTGGTGGATCAGTACAGATATGTTTTCTCTGATGATATTCCAGGACTATCTCCTCATAGAGAGGTGGACTTCTACATTGACATGTACCCCAGGATGGAACAAATATATTCTACAACATATCATATGGATCCCGCCATTTTTCATGAGCGGCGAGTACTGTAAGAGGACTTGCAAGGGGAGGGATTTATCCGACCCAGTGTTTCACCCTGGGCATCCCCGATTTTTTTCCCCATGAAGGCTTATGGGAGATTGCGACTGTGTGTTGACTACCGTCGCCTGAACCATCTGACCTTGAGGAACAAGTACCCACTCCCGATGGTTGATGAACTCTTTTATAAGCTCAAGGGAGCATGGTGGATCTTGATGATAGACCCTACTTCAGGCTATAACCAGCTCCAAGTTTGGGATGAGGATGTGCATAAGACAGCCTTCAGGTGTCGGTATAGCCACTACGACTTCATGGTTATACCCTTCGGCGTAGAGAACACTCCATTAGTGTTCATGAGTCTCATGAACATGATCTTCTAGCCTTACCTCGATTGCTTTGTCGTAGTCTTCATCGAAGACATACTGATATACTCAATAACTATGGAGGATCATGCCTACCATTTGTAGGCAGTACTGGACACACTCCTAGAGCACCGGCTTTATAGTAATCTCTTGAAGTGCCAGTTTTGGATTCGATAGGATCACTTCTTCGGACACGTCATTTCCGAGGTTGGAGTTGCAGTTGATCCAGAGAATATTGAGGTAGTGCTTGCATTGGAGCCGCCCAGGAGTGTGACGAAGGTACGACATTTTCTGGGACTGGCTGGGTACTATCAGAGATTTGTACCAGACATCTCCATTGTTGCAGCACTACTTTTAGCTTTGACAAAGAAGGGGAAACACTTCGTGTGGTGAGGGAGATGTCAGTAGTGCTTTCAGGAGTTGAGCAGAGATTGACTAGTGCACCCATCTTGAGGCTTCCAAAAGAGGGAGTATGGTACATAGATTACTGCGACGCATCAGGGACCGGACATAGGTGTGTCCTGATGCATGAGAAAGCAGTGATCGCGTATGTTACTCGGTAGGTGTGGCTTCTTGAGCAGAACTACGCTACCCATTACCTAGAGTTAGCAGCAGTGGTCTTCGCCTTGAAGATGTGGTGGCACTATCTTATGGGAGAACACATTACAGTCTACTCTGACAACATGAGTCTCAGGTAAGTCTTCTCAAAGAAGGACCTGAACCTGAAATAACGGCGATGGCTTGAGTTCCTCCAACACTATAACAATGATAAGTATATACTCATGGGAAGTGGAACTTTGTAGCAGATTCTCTCAGTAAGAAATCATGCATTTAGTTGCTAGGAGTGGCGATGAAGAAGCTAGACATGTTGTAGATATCTTTTATGGATATAGATGGATCTGACATTCTACATTCTCTCACAATCACTCATCCACATCTTCAGTGATTCAGGGACGCACAACATGGGGATGCTGTATGTGAGAAATTACGTGCTCAGATATCCCTAGGGTAGGCACTTAATGGATTTTCAGAAAGTGGGGAGCACATCCTTCTCATTAGAGGAGGTACAATGGTACCAGTTTCAATTGAAGAGGAAGTGTTTCGGGAGTTCCACAAATCTCTTTTAGTGGTACATCCATGGTTTGTGAAGAAGTATCAGAACATCTGACGACCGCACTGGTGGCTAGGTATGAAGAAGGAAGTATCAGAGTTCATCTCACGATGCCTCACTTGTTAGAAAGTGAAGGTGGAGCAACAGGTTCCAGTAGGCTTGGATTAGCTCTTAGAGGTCCCATAGTGGAAGAGGGACGAGATATCCATGGATTTCGTGATGGGACATCCACACACATCCTGAGGACATGACTATATCTGGGTGATTGTTGACTGACTCACCAAGTCAGATCACTTCCTAATGATCAGAGAGTAGGCTTCAATAGAGATACTGGGATGCCTATACATACGATAGATCGTGTGACCTCATGGTGTGCCATCGATGATCATCTCCGATCGAGATCCTCATTTCACTTCACATCTATGGAAGGGGTTGCATGCAGATTTTGGGATGTAGATTCACTTTAGCACCACCTTCCATTCTCATACAGATGGTTAGACGGAGAGGAACATTCAGACTCTCGAGGACATGCTTCGTACATGCGACCTTGACTTTGGTCGTAGTTGGGAGGATCACTTACCCTTGGTAGAGTTTGTGTATAAAAAACAGCTACCTCTCTACCATTGGGATGGAACCTTAAGAGGCATTGTATGGTCGACCTTGCAGATAACCTCTCTGTTGAACTGACCTCGGGGACTAAGCACTTATAGGACCAAAGACGGTGCAGGCTACGACGTAGAAGGTTCATATCATCCAGGAGTGGATGAAGACTTTATAGATAAGTCATAAGTCATAAGCTGATAGGAGACTGAGACAACTAGATTTCGAGGATGGTGACCATGTCTTTCTATGGGTCTCACCTCGATGAGTAATATGGATATTTGGCTACGGAAGAATGTTATCTCCACAATTCATCAGACCTTTTCAAGTCCCCAATAGAGTAGGAGAGGTGGCTTACGGCTTCGCTCTTCCACCTCAGTTGCACCGGGTGCACGACATCTTACACATATCTCAGCTGAGGAGATAAGTGCATGACCCATCACACATCATCGACCACATGGAGATAGAAATCAATGATGGGAAGAAATTCACAGAGCTTCCAGTGTAGATTGATGATTGAATGGAGTGGTTCCTACGTGGATGGTCGATACCTCTGGTACGTGTTCGCTGGCAGCACAGAAACCTCCAAGAGAGCACATGGGAGCGAGAGGCTCAGATGCTTTTTCAGTACCCCCATTTGTTTTTAGTGTGATTTTTAGATTATGGGGATGTAAATCCCTGATGTGGGTACAATGTAAAGACCTGGAAATTCCATGAGAATTTTTTTTCTTAAATACATTGAAATTTTACGAGTCTGTAGTTTTTGATGGTGTTCGATACCGAGGCCTGTTGTGCCCGTAATCAATTTCTGAAATTTTTTTCATGTACCTTCAGTGAACATATGTGTGGAATTATAAAACTTTTGAACCGATGCTTGGAATTGAAATCCTAGGGCACCGTTGAACTCACAACAACGGTAATCACTTAAGGATAACTTTATAGAAGTTGTGTTCTGACGTGAGTGGAGGTTAAATTTTGTGGTTTCTAAATAAAATTAAATAAAAATATGTGTATCATATTTTTATTTTAATGGTTGTTAAATCCTCCAAGGGGATGATGGTGTTGGGGCCACCCGCACATAACCTCTTATGGGAGTATCCAATAAGGTGGGGCCCACACGAGCATCAAACCCCTATAACCCCCTTTAACTCTTGGAAATACCCATAAATTTTTGGAGCCGCTTCAGTTTCCACCTTCCATCATTATGGTGCCAACACACCAAAGAATTAAATAATGCTGATTAATTAATTAATTTGAAATGGGTTGATTTCTTTTTGGAATGCATGGAAACAATAAAATAATATAGTAGCCATTATTTTATTTTGGTTGGTGATTCACTTTGGTGGAGATTTGGGAGAACTCTTGGAAGAATGACATCCTCCCAATGAAAAATGCTCCGTGTATCTGAATAACGCACCTCATCTCTGATGAAAGGTGAACAACATCCTCAATCTTCAACAAAGCAAAAATAGAAGGAGTCGCCTACGAAGAATGCCGAAGAAGCTTCTTTCTCGGATACTCCCCGACGTCTTCGAATTTTTCCCGCGCCATCGACAACGTTCATCGAATCGAGGTAGGGGGATTTGAATTATTTTTCAATATGAGATTAATCCTTCATTCTTCATCGTATAAATTTATGGTTCAGTAAACCAAATGATATCACATGATGAGGAGGGTTCGGACCGCACGAACATGGCCCGACCCTCCCCCCTTTGTTTGTTTCCGTTTGATGATGACAGAGGTGGACCGCAAAAAGGAGCCGATGGTGCAAGGCCACCGGGCCACTGCAAGGGTACAACACCGCCATTCCATGTAGAGGAACCGATCCACGCCCAGGAGGATCACGGCGGTGCCGAAGGGGCGCAGTGCTGTAGCACCGTGCCAGAGAGGAACTGTATCTGGGAGGGATACGACCGATGGAGAAGCACGGTGCTGTCGCGTCGCGCAGCGGAGCCGATGACCGCAGCATGGTCGGGCCGCAAAAGTGGTGGAATGGCACTGTCGCGCTGTGTGGAGGGCAGTAGGACCGCGGCGTCGTGGCTCCATGGTGGAGGTGCAGTGGCAGCAGGTCGGGCCGGCCGTCATGGAGCCGGACAAGCAGGATGACCCGTGTCCTGTTGCTCCCGAACCTGTGCAAAGCACCGGTTCCGTTTGAAAATCCATGGGGGGAGGCACCAACTGCCACACGTGGCTGGCTGGGCCGCCACTATTAGGGCGCCAATAGGCCATGCCGCCACGACCGGGCCGCCCCTCAGCAGGGCAGCCCCTCTGTCGGGACGCCCCTTGTTCGGGCTGCCATAGGTCATGATGCCCCTCATCCGGGCCGCCCCTCGTCTAGGCTGCCCCCCGGCCGGGCCACCCCTCATCTGGGACGCCCCTTGTCCGGGCCGCCACAGGCCCTGCCGCCCCTTGTCTAGGCCGCCCCTCGGCTGGGCCGCCCCTCGGCCGAGCCGACCCTCATCCGGGCTGCCCATCGGTCTGGCCGCTCCTTTGGTTTGGGCCGTCCCTAGGGGTTGGGTTGACAACTCGGGTCGGGGCGCACCAGTAGACTGGTTCAGACCCCGTTCGGATTGGTTCGGTGTGGGTCGGTCTGACGAGGTTGGACTGGACCCGGACTCGCTATGGCCTTTTGCACCTTTTAGCCCGTATCTTGGTCTGTCGATGTCTGATCTACAAACTGTCTAAGGCGACGAAATTCCTGGAGTGAGAAGATTATTTTCGCATAATCCACTTGTCATTCAGATGCAGTTGGGTTATGATCGGGTTGGTTTGAGCATAAAAACCAATCAAGCCCCTTGAACAGAAATGCCAATAACTGACAGACCGAGCGTCTTATTGACGTGATGTCTTTGGCATTGAGTTCCTTATGATGAGAAGAAACTACACGATACATCAACTCTATAATTCGTGGTAGATGATGTATCGACACTTCGCTCATGGAGAAGACCCTCCCGGAATCGATCATGATCTGTGCGGAAACCCTAGAGCTGGCTGCAACTGAAATGACAGGATCCTCCGTGGGTTCGACATCGACGATACTGTACCAGGATCCTCCATGGGTTTGACAGTTATGTCTTCTATACCGGGATCCTCGGTGGGTTCAACAGTGATTACTTCTATACCGGGATCCTCCATGGGTTCAATAGAGGTGACTTCTGTACCGGGATCCTAAGTGGGTTTGACAGTGATGAATTCTGTACCAGGAACCTATGTGGTTTCGACAACGTTGATATTTTTCTAGGATCCTATGTGGGTTCGACAGATTATATGATTCATAGGATACATCAAATCATCTATACCCCTCTTCTTGTGTTTTATACTTTTGTGAACTGTGTCTTGACTTTCAGTCGTTATCACCATGGTGATCGACTATACTAACTTTGTGGACTGGGTTGTGCTTCAGCTCGAGAGTTGGAGCCGGACTGTGACTGGTATCTTGGGTATATGAATGGGCATATACCTATGTAGAGTTGGTTGATACTTCGTTATTGTATCTTTATTCTTTGTTTTATCATCATTATATTCTAGGAGACCTTCGAGGGGCTTAGGGTCCCCTATTGAGAATTTTTATACTCACCCCTACACGGGTTTCTCCAGTACCTTGTTTTGTTCTGTACAGATGATGGTCAGCAGTGATCGAGGATGAGTGTGACCGACGGGAGGAAGCTCAGAGCTATACTAGACGAGATGTACTTTAGGGATGAGTTGTTCGTGTTCTGTACCTACCATTATGGTATGATTCCCCAGTGGACGATCCAGGATCTATTTTCCCTTTTTTACTTGTACTTGTACTTATTATTCGGTTGGGTTTGTATTCTGGCCCACTTACCTTCAACACACTTCTCTTTTCTATATTAGTACTTGTTGCTTCTACTTCTTATGTTTAGAATGTGTGTGATACAGTTTTAAAGGCAATGCCTTCCCATTTTATAGGGGATTCGCCTTTGGTGCTAGTCTCCAACCCCTGGGCTATGGAAGGCGGACTTGTGGTAGTCACGACACGGGCCCCAAGGACGGGTTATGACACCTCTTCCTTTTTATCATACTATATCTCAATGATGGAGTCTAGTAGTGGTCCTACGTTAGAATCCAACGGAGAATTAATAAATTAATATATTAAAAAAAATGTAATGAATGAAAAAGAAAAGAAAAGAAAAGTGGGTATAACAACGACCCATTTCCGAACATTTGTTTTTTCCCCACCAAGGAAAAACTCATTCATTAAGACTCGATTTTAGAAATTAAATATCAATACAACACTCAGTTAAAAATATGTTTCCTAAAAGAATACATGCATATAAAATAATATTTAATTAATTAAAAACTAATGACTCATTATTACACTTAAATTCAAATGGTTCAGAGATCCACCAAACCATTTTCCAAGGGTAAAAAACTATTCTTGAATGAATATAGTAGTAAAAAAAATTATTCAAGATCATATTATAGGGTGAAAACCAATTTTACCTCTTACAAGAATCAGAATGAATAAATTTATATTTATTGAGTCAAGTAAAAACACGGGTCATCACCATATCCCCAGCATAAACCTACTCATCCTTGATAAATCATTCAGGTTAAAAAAACAATTCATGTACACAACCTATGAGTCTGTAAAACCACTATATATTCGCTATCTAACCACCAATCACTCTACATGAATAACATAATCTTATATGTTATACTTTCAACAGTGGATGATATGTTACTATCCATCTTAATAATTCCATTACTGACCTTACTAAACAAAAATACAAGAGTAATGACCGATAAAAACTGAAAAAATATGAATTTAAAATCGGGGTCACCACCCCCAAGTAGACAATATTTATCTCCCCACTATGTGTCATAAAATATACCACTACTCGAGTGCAACCTCAATAGGTTCCTTAGTTAGACAAGGAATGATATTTAAAACCAAATAATCTCAGCATATTGTTGATACTATCTCAGTGTACTAAATACCATATAAATATTGATTGTGAATTTCATAATATAAGAGTTAAATAAGACTCCATTGAAAGGCATGGTGAAATCTCTCTATCTAAGGCACACTCATAAAAAAATGGCTACACATGTATTTTTCTGACGCCTTTCACCTTGTCCAGGAAAATGCGTGTCTATATACTTCCATGACTAAACCATTTCCCCGTACCAGATACATTTTTGACGTCACCTCTTCTATTGATGTTCATGTATCATTTATCCAAATATCATGAACAACCATTACAATTGAAATTATTGAAAATATCAGCCCTTAACTCACATAGAACCACTAATCAATTTAGGATTCAAATGATACCATTTTAAACTGAACTTTTCTTTTATCATCAGACTCACACTCACATGATTCGTCCAATGTGAGGTTATAATTTCCATGATACAACGAATGTGAGTTCCATTAATCATGAATCCCCGTTGGTGATCCAATTCAATATCGAAATCCTCACCTATTTTATTATATATTTTATAACTGTCTGTCACCTAGTCTTATCCCTATAACGAACATCTACCATCAATAAAAAGGAAAAAATATGAATATAACGATAAATTTAATAAAATACCATTCCATAATATCAAAACAAGTGTATATCCATAGTCACCAACTAAAAATACATTTTGAATCCCAGAACGACCTTGCTTATTTAGGTATTCCATGGGAAAAATAGACGTCGACCTATAATAGTTTGAGTCAATACTATGGGACTTTATTTATTCCACATAGCCCTACTGATCAAGTATCAAAATTTGGTCACAAATTCTAAAAACCTAGAACCAAAAATCAAACCACTAAAAGGGAGGTAATGATAAGACTAACCTTCAAGGCACAAATCTGTCAAAATTGAATATAAGAGATTGACCATCACTGAGCATATTCATAATAAACTGCACCATGGAGGACATTATACAGAGGTAGAAAATATACTAAACATACACTCACAGGTTTTATGCTTTTATTAGTACCCCAAGTTCCATTCCATGAGAAACATTTTGGTACTTATTTCCATCATACTCAGTAATATAACTAGACAAAAACAATTACCGTATCATTATGTTGAATGGGATTCCAATCATTGTATGAAAACAATTTATTGTTTTTCACTAAAAATTTATAAAATCATACTGATGAAAATACTCCCTAAAAGGGATATAACACATGGGAATCCAGTTCTCGATTGACCTACATGGGTCACTAAACCGCCGCTACATGAGGATTGAATCCTCATATTTCCCATGAAACACCACATAGTAGATCCATATTACCTTCCTTAAGAATTCAATTTGCACATAATTTATCAAACTTTAGTGGAATGAAATAAAAAACCTATACGAGAAAAAAATTAAGTGTTTTTGAAACTTTAAACAACTAGCCTCTATGATTAGTTCAATCATATACTCTACTGAATATAATTTATGAATCCTACGTAACAAATATGATTCAGGAGATAGCTATTTCCTTTCCAAGAAAAGGGTAAATATCAATAACTTCCATCATGGGAAAAGATAACTTCCAGAAGTAAATAGTACATCATAACATAAAAACAACATTTTTCCTCTCTGAGAGGAAATAATATGAAACTATAATAGCATAGATCTTAACAGTAATCCCATATCCTTAGAGACCATGTAATTTTAATAGAATAATTGTTCTCAAATCACTAGTTTGACACCATTCACATGTTCTAACATATTCATAATACATAATTTTGCAATATTTGATGATGAAATATAACTAGAAATGAAAGGTTCTGATACCACTTTGTAACATGCCAACTTGAATTCCACTAAATCGGTGATATAATCTGGTTCATTATGAAGCCTCAAGAAAACTATTCCATATTCTAGAAAATTCAGACTAGCATTGAGGAAATTGTTTGTATTAGTTGTGATAATATTCCCCCAAGTAGGAGTAAAAAATAGTTGAAATAACTAGATATCTACAAAGTTATAAATAAAAAGTTTCAATTTATAGTGAATTATATAAATAGAATATGATGTAATAATAATTAAATATAAATAAAAACCCCACACATAAATGTCAAACACACTTCACTAGATCCCCAAGGGGATGACCAAACATGTAAGGTTACACAAAGTAATCCGAAATAAACGTACCCAAATCTACTACTAAAACTATTGAAGACCACATACTCGGTAACTAAACACTATTAAAATATATAATCCTTAACATATGAATCAACACGAACAACAATATCCAATAATAAAACACAATGCCTCATAACTAGCCACAATTCATCTATGATCAAAATGAAAAGTAGAAATAAATTTTACAGACACACATAGGTGAATATATATTTGATAGAATATAACATTATTAGGAAACCCCAGTGATGAATCATTAAATATCATTCCATAAGGGCATGTTCATTCAATATTCTTATCTTAGCCAATACAGAACTGAATTGAATAAATTACATATCATGAAACCCCAATCTATCCATGTGTCTATGATCCCAATCAAATGGGATATGAATCCTAATTTAAACATTTTTTTGCATCAATATATATTAATATTATCATACATATATATATATATAATTCAATATAAATTATTATGGTCATAAAAATATCATAAACACATGGAAGTCAATCAAGGGGTGTGTAATCCCAAACGTTTGGACATATAAAGTATGGGAATTTAGATGGATGATGTACTAATAATGATGTGTAAAATAATTTAAATACACATGTCTATAATAAAAATTGACAAATCATACTTCAACCATCACCTCAATTAATCTGATAAAACATCATCAACAAAGGGGGAAACTCATCTTAACCTTGGGATCAATTGTAATTTCCCTGAATCACATTTGTAATTGATTATAGGGAAGTACGTATTGAAATCATATGAATATCATATTTTTGGATAAGGGAATTTGGAGTGATGTATGGATATATTAAATGTTGGAGGTCATTACCACCCCTAGATGTCACTGAAAAATAAGATAATAATAATTCCTATAACTCATGAGAGAATAATCATCCTTGAGTATCAAATCATGTGAAATTCCCTATCAAATACCATAGTCTAGTAATAAATCAAGGAGAAAATAATTTTCCATATTATATAGGAGAGTATAATAATGGATGAGTATAATCTAATTGAGGATATTCTAATCAACAAAATCCCATTTATATTAGGGAAGGGCATTATCGCCCTCAACATATACGAATTTTTAAAGAGAGAAAAATCATCCTCAAGCCTAGGGAGACCATAATCATCCACGACCATCATTACAAGGTATTCCATTATTATGTATCTAATTTTTGAAAAAAAAGAATGATCCTAGGAAGAGCCAATGAAAATAAAAAAAATATAATAGTCAAATTTATAGGCTCGACTACCAGGTATAATGTATAACCTTGAGTAATGCAAATAAATATGAGAAATAATACGGATCGAATGGTAGGAGCTATGAAAATATGTGTGGTCATCACAAAGATAAATGATTAGGAATCAATATAGGATAATTATCCAAGATTTAGAATGATATATTGGAACTCATGTCAAACACTCCACTTTTAAATTTTTTATTTTATTAACATTCTTGGCATCATGTAGTTTTTATTGACGCTCAGCTAATAATTTTTGATCATTCATTTTAAATAAGTTCATGTTCTAGGCATAGTGTCATTGGGTGCACATGTAGAGCAGGGTCTGGGAAGACTTCTTAGCATCACCCCGGTTTCTGTAAGGCTATCCAAATATTCAAAAATAAATAAATAAATATAATAAATGATAAAAAAATTATAATACTAAAAATTGTAATACTTGGAAATATAATAAAAATATTATTAAGTGGATTAGTATAATTGTGTATAGAGTATTTAGTTTGTTATTGTCATTAATTTTTTTAATTTTTATTTTTTTTGATTTTTAATTTCCTTGTTTTTCTTTTAGGGTGGTCCATCCCCCTTCCCATTCATGACGCTGATGCCCAGCCTCCTCCATGCACACTACTAGTCGGTGCCCCTACCCCCCCATGTTCGGCAGTCTCCCCTCAGTTTTTATACCCCTCCATCGATGGCCTCCCTCTCTCCCTGTGCACTGCCCTACATGTACACCAACCCCCCTTCTTAACACCAACGTATATACAACCTGACCTACTTCTCTAGTGACCTCATTGTTAGTACCCCACTCTCCTCCAATGTAGGCACCCCCCAGTAAGCCCCTCTCCCTTTTTCCCTAGGGGTTTGGTTCAATTTTAGGTGGTTATATTTTTCTAGTTTGTGAGATTTTGGATTTAAGTTTAATTATTTATAATTTTGGTTCTATTGATTGATTTAGGGTTCAATTTTATCTTTTAGTGTTGTGTTTGTGGTGTGATTGGAGTTTCAAACTTATTTGTTAGAAATTTGGAATCGAATATCGGTGATTCCATGATTTACCATTATTTTGACTAATAGTTGGATGCATAATTAATTTAATGCATTCTTGATGGAATTTCTATAGTGATAAATTGGTTTTCTATTGTGTTTTATATGTGTTTTATTTTTATGTTTCATATTTATATAAATGGGTTGTGGTTTGGGGTAAAACAATATGTTCATATATTGTTAATGTTTTATAATATATGCAATTGATTTATTAAATTTCCTATGTGCTTCATATTATTCTCTGGTGTGGCATTGGGGTGCACTTTATATAAATCATTTTTTCAAGTTGGTTTGTGGGTAAAGAAAAGTGTTAATTTATGAAAATTGTTTTATATACTTTTATTTATTTATTATAAAATTGTATGAAGGTACAAATGTTTTGTTGAAGAGAATTCATATGCAATATGTTTTAATGTGGACTTTATAGGGAAAAAATTTGTGTAATCTTGATTCAACCCCTTCATGGGTTCTTTCAAAATGAATTAATAATTGTTTCAATGATTTATTAAATTTATTTTGTTTTTTGAATCATGGAAGGAAACTGTTTTTCTATGAATTTGGTTTTAAAATTGACTTTTTAGTTAATTGGGTGTTTTTTGTGTATATTTTGTTGATCTAATTTGAAGTGTTTTATAAATTTTTTAATTGGATTTTTTAAAATATATGTGTATTTTTTGGTCAGTGCATTATGGTTTCGAGTCTCTCGGAGTAAAGTGACTCACATGCATGTGCAATAGTCTATATGTATATAAATTTGTGTCCCCCCATTACATGTATAGTCATTCATAGATGTGAAGGTACAATTATTGGGCTAGGTGTTCCAATGTATATATATGAAAATGATTATGTATGAGAGTGCATACTTATATATTCATATATATATATATATAAAGATCCCCTTTTATAGTATCATGTCCTACGGGTGAGATCCTAAGGGATAAGTTTCATTATATGTATGTGAATGTTCATATACATTGTAGGGGAGTATCCACTCTTAGTTAGAATGTTCCATGGGCTAGATGTTTGTTTTGGAACAACCATGATGTTAGTCCCCTATTCCTATACCGTTAAATTTAATTCCATAATTTCTTCAAATTTTTTAAGTGTTGTTCATATTAAATATTATTTGACTTCAATGCAATGTGATGGTGATGTTATATTTTGTTCTTTCATTAATTTTTCCAGTTCACTTTAAGTGTGGCCATCTGTATTTTTCATTAAAATATTATACCAAGATTGTTTTATAAATCATAACATATTTAATACTTAAATTAGTTTAATAAAAAGATTTTGGTTATGTAGAGGTTATTTCTAAAAACGAAGGTCTGTATATTAGTTGTAAATGTTGATTTAAATTAATATAGATTATTTTATGATATTAAAAGTGGAAATTCTTTGATTTCGTAATTTATGAAAAGTGAATTGCAATTTATGTGAAATTTTTATGTTGTTTTATAATGTGTGAGGCCATTATTTTTAATTTGAATTTTAAATGGCTATAGAACATAAACGTGTTGGGTGTGGAAAATTTATAATGTGATGTAATTCCTTGTGATGTAATGTGGACAATTTTTCACCATTAAAATGTATTGTAAATTTGAAATACCCTATCAATGCATGCCCCATTATTTTAGACACATGATGTGTAAGTTAAATGTGAGATTTTTTATATATTCCATGTGAAGAGGCTTTAACCTTATTGTGTGACTTATGAAGTTGATGTACTCAAGGAGTGTGTACAGTGGTGAGAGAATCGATGCATTTTTGAGAAAATAAAATGAGAAGTTCTAATATGATTTCAGGAAAAAATCACACCACCACATGAAATGGAGCATATGGGAACCCTGGGAATCTAGGTTAGTGGATTAAGACTAGTACATTAGATGATATGCAAGTGGTTGTCCCAATTTCATCAATATTGATTGATGCTTACAATACTAAATAAACATAATGATGATTGATTAGAGTCCACGAGGTTATGGATGCGTTCTACACTAGTGGAACATGAATGAGAACATATCTCATTGTGGGTTCTATACCATTTTTCTGCAGGGAATAAGGATCCTAAGTCCCCATCTAACACTAACTGCTTAGGAGTTTCCCAGGGTGCTTGTGATATAATTTTCAGTTTAGTTGTTTCATTCTTTTTCCCTATTTTCTAAGAGAAATATTTTTAATCTAAATAAGTCTTCCTTCATTTTGAAATGGTAATGCATACATAGATCCTTTTTTATAATTAAATTATAATAGAAATTCTTAAAATTCATTCTTATAACATGATTTTCGAAATATTGAAAAATATTATTTTATTACATCATATTGTCAAACTAACACATTTTGGTTTTCTTTATGGGGGTTTGGTAATAGGGAATTATTGAACTCTAGAATTACTACTGAGCTTCTCTTTTCTCACAAATCCAATGTTTTTTCAATTACAGCTTTCTCTTTTCTTTGTTCACTCGTTGTGAGAATGTGGTTTTTGTATTCCTTTGTGACCAAAAATGTCACATGAGGTTTTCTTATTTCATTTTTTACATATTTTGTTCATGAAAGTTTCTTTATTTAAATTTTGTTTTCATCTATAAATTTATGGATAAACAGTTTTGAAATGCATTATTTTAAGGCTTGACACTAGTTTCTATCCCATGGAGATCGGGAATTCCCCTTGGGCCTCTTCACGGACTAAATCGAGTGGACCTATTTAGTGTTGACAAGGATTGGTTCATGACAAAATGATATCAAAAGGGGGTTTCAATATACAATCACGTTCCTGAGGAATGAGTCCTAGTAGAACTGGGCTAGGATTTTTGGGGATGGATGTTCAATTTTCGAGTAAGGTTATTGGCTAGCACACCTCATGGTGGGATTTGAGTTACCTGGGGAAGTAAGTTACATGTGATTATTTTGGTATTTACAGTTCATTGATGTCTGGGAAATGTAATGAGTGTTGGTTCAATGGGATTCATGAGATTGTAGGGAATGTCCAGCTATATAGAGATGAGGACACTGTCTTAGAACACTCTTCATGGTGGTGGTGTGACCGATATATGGCTTCCAACAACATGTTTGAGTCCCGCATCAGCACTGGTTCCCACTAAAATCATCTTATGACTCATTTGGATCTAAATGTAATTAGAAACCCCTTGTTTAAATAGTGTGGGAAATGAATTTTAAAATAGAAATGGGTTTTTATGTTCTTGGGTCTACTCATCAACTAGTGTACACCCCCCATAATTAGATAGTGCCTGGTTGAAGTGCTGCCACTAGTGATACTCAATGGTTGGATCCTCCATTTTATTATTGCAATAACCTTCTTCTTCAAGAACATTGGAATATGAATCCTCCCATTTTGTTGGTCTAGTGGATCCGATCACATCGAGAGAGGCAATGGGATTAGTTATAGAATAAGCTTTGGTCTCTTGGGTTTCCTGGGTTGTTGATTATGGAGTTCAAAATTGATTATTATGTAGTTCCTTTTTAGAAGCCTTGAAAGAAATTCCAGGGGGAAAAATTGGAAGCAATGAAGAGATGATAGTGTTGGATTTTGTATAAAAGGGGCCTTTAGATAATAAATTGTTTTTTAAGAAAATTATCATGTTAGTCTAGGATAAACTAGTCACGAGAGGTTGTTATGTCTACTTACTACAATCTCATGCTATCTGGGACTCTATTCAAGGTCCCACTCCTTATAATATCTCTGCAAGAATTAGTGGTCATGTTTGGTGCCACATTGTAGTTATAATGCATGGGTGATTGTTGTGAAATATAACATGATAATCAATCTTAACAAGAAGGGTGTCTTTGTTCAAGAAACTCATAATTTCACTGTTTAGAGTGGAGTTTACATCCGTTCATTTTTTTCCTACTATTTATTATTCAGAGTGAAATGAATGGTTATTACGCACCTTCTAAGCCCATGTTTTGGTGAATGTGACATATCAGAGAAAGTGACTGTTAGAGTGTGCTGTTTCTATTGGTGCCTTCAAGATTTTGGTACGGATGTTTCTAGAACCAGTAGTATATGTATTTTTATGGGGGTTTCGAAGCCTGACATTGACGTAGGAGATACTTTAATCCTCAAAGCTCCATCCATAGGACTCATAGTGACCTCAGTGCATTGTCAGGAAAAACCCAATGGAGTGAATGGATTAAATTTATATTTTTTTCTTGGTATGGGAGTTGGATATAATTTAACACTCTAATGTAGTAATTTTGATTTAATTATTCATGTTTTATGGAAGGATGTATGAGGAACTCGTGACCAAGTTATAGAGGATTTATGTGTATGATCTTATCATTTGTTATAAGTAGGTATAATATTCTTATTTCCATAGAATACCGAATGTTATGTTACACTAAATGTGGATCTCATTTTAATGGCCCTTACGTTGTCCAAGCACTCAAATCATGAGTATCTGGATTTGTGTTAATTTTGGTGAATTTTTTTTTTGGAATGTTTTTATTGTAGACTTGGTTATCCATTGGATGGGTCCCTTACCTCCCCTCACCTAGTGGAGGGTGCTTCATGTTCTTTATAGATAATCACTCAAGTTGAATAATCTGGACATTTTTTTCGTAAGGACATCCACTATGGTTCTTTCTAAATTCTCAACTGAACTAAAATTGTGTTTGCCTATTCCTTGTAGTGGGAAGCCCTTTCGGGCCTCCCTATGTAAGTCTCATGGTTCCGACTTTGGTGCATGATTTTTATTATGGTATTGTGTCTGTTCGTGCCTCCCTTTATAAGGGATTATAATTAATTGTTCGTTTCATGTGGAATGATTGAGTTTCGTGAGAGTGTTCAATGTGTTTTCTCTTGGGACATCGAATTGTTCATTGTGAATGATTATGTCCATTTATCATCAATTGGAGGTGACATAAATTTAGGGGGATAAAGTCACTTGATGGATTTATATATACATGTGTCCCTTATCGAGGAGTCCATTTTCAGTCTCCCAAGTATATGTTCTAGCCAATTCATGTTTGTTCTATTTTGGCAATCACTATGGACTAGGAAGGGGGAATCAAATTCAACATCGGGTTTAGGCCTTATTGTGGCTTTCTGGTGGTATAAAGTATTATGGTGGGGAGAATTATCTCACTATCCACGTTTAAAATTATTTTTTAATAAAATTTTCATGGCATCAGGTAGTTTGTGATGAGCCTCAGATTTATTTTTTTCTTTTTTCTTTTTATTTAAAAAAATGAAGCTTCTAGTGTCCGTTGTAATGGGTGCACGAGTAGAGCATAATATCGGATGACCACTTGGATCCTCCTAGGATTTTGTAAGGATTTATTTATGACCAAAAATAAATAAATAAAATAAAAATGTAATGATTCAGATAATTAAATTCTAATATTAATATTAATGTGATTATTATTATTATTATTATTAAGTGGATTATTCGATTGTTAATTTTTTATTATGTTTATTATTATCCTTAATAATATCATTATTATATAATTATTATTATTTATTTTCCTTGATATTTATTTAGGGTTGGCCAGCGCCCCCCCTCCACCTTCCCCTTTGCGCCGGACAATCCCTCCCTCCACTCTGCACACAACGTGAAGGATCCCATGTCATACCAAATTTGGCGGTGTCCCCTCTCTCATGCCACCATGCTAGTTGAGGAATCCTCTACCCCTACACACCACCCAAAATGTTCATGTACACCCCCATGTCTTCTCCTCTCTGACGCACATGTAAACCGACCAACTCCTCTAGTGACCTCATTGTTAGTGCCCCACTTTCCTCTAGTGCACTCACCTTCCCCCAATAAGCCCATATCCCTATATACCAATGTTTTTTGTTAATTTGTTATGGGTTTTTAGATTTCATGTATGTAAGATGATATATATTAAGCAAATTCTTGATAAGGACGGTTCATCTGTTTCATTTTGGGTACAATTTGATTATTGGGTGGTGTGTTTGTTGTATTATTGGTTTTTTACAACAATTTATGGGAAATTATGCATCAAATCTATGGTATTACATGCATAAAAATTATTTTGATAAATTTATTTTTGTGGTTAACTATTTTAATGTGTTATAGATTTAATTTGTGTTGAGAAAAATTTGTTTTCAAATGAGTTTTATATGTGTTTGATTTTTAAGATTCATATTAATATAAATGTTGTTTTCATTTCTGTAATACCCTTTTTCAACTTATTTTATTGTTCTATAATATATGAAATTAATTTATTAAATTTCATAAGTGTTGTGTATTGTGTTCTGTTATGTCATTGGTGTCCGCTTTGTATAAAATATGTTTTAGTGGGTTTTGTGGGTAAATCCAAGTGTCACATTTTGAAAATTGATTTATAATCTATTATTAAGGGAATATTAAATTATATCAAGGAATGAAATTGTTTTCTAAATTAATTCATATGAAATATGTTTTAATGTAGATGTTACATGGAAAATATTTGTGTAATCTTAATGAAATCCCTTATAGTGTTCTTTTGAAATGATTTAATAAGCATGACTATGAATTATTAAATTGTTATCCTCTTTCAAATAGTGTTTAGAAAGGTTTTTTCTATGTGATTGTTTCTAATGTGGAATTTATATATGAAATTTGGAGTATTTTGGTGTAAATTTTTTGTTCTTATTTTAAGTTTTTATCTAAATTCATTAGTTGGATTTATTAAATTTTATGTGTAATGTGTGGTCCATTCTTTATGACTTCGAGTCACCAGGTCTAAGGTGACTCCCCTATGTTTTCATATTTATGTATGTTTATATATATATATATATGGGTTCCCTCATTACTTTTATATTCAACCATGCTAGTGAATATACTTGTATGGGGCTCAATGTGACCATGTATATATATGAAAATGAATATGTAGGTGAGAGGTGACTAGTATCTTTATTTAAACATATATATAATGATTCCCTTTCAAATGCTCATGGATATGATTGTATGTACATAGGGGATAGTTTTATTATGTATGTGAATGTTCATATACTTAGTGGGGGAGAAGCAGTTCTATGTTAGAATGCACCAGGGGCCGGATGTTCAGGTTGGTTCCACCCTGAGGTAGGTCCCATATGCTTATTCTTTTAAAATGAATTACATAATTTCATGAATGTAATAGAGTTCATTTGTTCTTATTATATAATATATGAATTCTATAAAAAGTGATTGTGATGTCTCATATTGTCCATTACTTCATTTTCAAGGTACGCTTTAAGAGTTAACATGTATATTTTCAATTAAAATATGATCCCAATGTTTTTTTCGAATTCATAACATTTTAAATTTTTAATATTTTTATATAAAATGGTTTTGTGTTTGTGGAGTGTATTTCTAAAAATATAGGTGTGCGTTATAGTTGTAAAAGTTGATTTAAATTAATATGGATTCTTTTATGATTTTAAAAAATTGGAAATTCCATGATTTGGTATGATAGAAAAAGGGTAACAGATTCAACATGAATTTTTCATGTTGTTTTAAAATGTTTGATTCCTTTTTTAAATTTTAATTTCAATTTGATCTAGAAGATAAATTTTTTGGAGGAGCATGTTTTTTATTGAGATTTTATAAATTGTGTAGAAAAGAGGCATGTTTGTAACAATAAAATTTGTTTGAAAATGTGAACTACCCTCTTGTGGAATTCTCCACTGTATTAGAAACACAATGTGTTTGTAAAATGAATGATTTGTGATATGTTCCTATTTAAGGGGCTTGTGCCTTGTTGTGTGACTTATGATGGGGGGTGCTCTCAAGTAGGGAGATTAGTGGTGAGTGGATGAATGTGTTTTCTATGTAAGGAAAATTTAATGTTCCTATATGTTTTCTTGATAAAAATTCACCACCACATGAATCGGAGAACATGGAAAACCTACATATCATGGTGGGAAGACTAGGACTGGTACACTGGATGATACAAAAGTGATCCATCTTGTTCTTTATAATATTATTGATGGTTAAAAAACTAACTAAAAATAATCATTATTTATTAGAGACCCCTAGGTTATGGGTGTGTTCAGTACTAGTGGCTCATCAATGTGAACAAAGATCATTGTTGTTTCTAAACCATGTCTCACTAAATTATAAGGACTTAGGTCCCCAAGTAACATTATCTTATTTGGGATTTACCATGGTTCTTGGGATATTATTTTCAATATAGTTGTTTCTTTCTTGTTCCTTCATCTCTGAAAACCATATTTATAATCTTAATTTCACACCTTTCATATTGAAATTTTATTTCATTCATGGAATAATTTTTAAAAAAATGTGGAATAATAAATTATTTAATGAAAATTAAATCATTTTAATTGAATTTGAAAAGAATGAAAATCATTATTTTAGTATGTATTATTTTCAATCTAGTAGATTTTGGGTTTTTTAAAGGATGGAAAAATGCATTGTTATACTCTGGCATTCCTACTGAGCATCCTAGTGCACATACCTAAATTGTTTTTCAAGTATATGGTTCTGGTTTGTGTTGACCTGGCTTAGTTCGTTAATAATCATTGTTTCATCTACAATAAACATGTGAGATCCTAAATAAAAGGGAGAGGGTGGACTATGTAATAATCCCAACACTACAACTACATCCTCATGGGATTACAATATCAATAAGTGTTCTAATGTGAACTGTGATTCCATATGTACCCTAAAAAATATAATATTTTTGGTTTCTCTAATATCGGGGAACCCATTGAATCATTCATGTCAAAACAGAAGAGTTGAATCATATTAGGGATCTCCAAGGTCTATACATAAGTGAATGCATCCTACACTAGATCCTCATATATGAAGGTAAAATAAGGAACACTAAATGTGATACTTGATAGTATATAATAAGACAAATTTCATAGGGTATCTTCATTATGATACATCTCAAATAGAGACATACATAAGAAACTGAAGAGTGGCATAATAAGTAGAGACATCCCACATGGGTTCCTAGGAATGATATAGAGGTAATGAGACACTACATAGGATTTCCTAGGTGTTATTATATGAACCATTATCCCATACTAGAACCATAGTATCAATGATATGATACAATTATCCTACAAAGGATCATCCAGGTCAAAAAATCACAGGAATCCCCCAAGGGAATCATCAGAGACAACAAATATTATGGCCAAAAATAACAAAAAAGAATATATCACAATAGAGATATCAGGGAGAGCAGACACACAATAATTAGTTTGAAATATGGTCGATGAACCATCATTTATCAATGGGTCTCACACCTAGGATTCAAGTAGAGTCAATTACATAAGGATGAACCTATCCCAATAGAAAATGAATGAATCATAACAATGGAGTCCATGCATCATCTCATGTGTTTTAACATCATGATTTATAAATGAGGTTACTCATAAATGATAGAAGATGGGGTCATATTCTATATCTTGGGAATAAGGACATTGAAAACAAATAATGCCTCAAAAATGGTAGAAAATGAGTAAAACATGATGTTTTATCCCAATCAAAGGTTGTGTTCCCCTCACTTCACAACCAAGTTATATAATTAACTGAGACATGGAAGGTATGACCATGTAAAATATATTTAAATAATATACATTTCCTTTATCTCATTCAATGTACAATCTCGTTCACCTCACATGGCCTAGAGATGTACTTTAACTAGCAGTGTAACTCTACCCATAATGTGACCCTCATGCGGTCAGGCCATTAAATAAATACGGTCATGTTACCTTACATGGGATTTATGTCTTGGAAATGGGATAAATGGATAATTCACATCACATAATGTGTATATTCCATACATGACCTGTACTTTTAAATGGCAATTTTCTCAAAAAAAATTAAGAACACATGGAGTGTGTTATTTGACTATATTCCCTATGATCTAGATTACCGAATGGGAAACCCCTCATACCACCAAAAACACTAGTTTTATCCCCAAAAATACGAATCAACCCACTAGGGTGCATTATAAATAATAATAGAGGATTGAAACATTATAACACCAAATCCATTGGGATATATTAAAAAAAATTAAAAAAACCTACCATTCAGAGTAATCTTCTATTGCTTCACCTTTTTCCTTAATCCACGACTATCAAAAAATGATTTGGAATGTCTCAGGCATCCCAGTGGTTCCTATATTCATTTATTACACATTTATACTCTGTCGTAGCCCTTTTATCTCTCTTTTTCATGAATAGATAAACTTTCACGGGTCATACATGACAATCCATTAGATATGGAAGAAAATAATAGAATAACAAATAAAAGAATAAAAATAAACGAAAATAAAGGGGATCTTAACACATCATCAACATCCTAAATGAGTTTATGTCCTTCCTAGAAGAAACTCCCCATTCTAGATTTCATTTAAATGACATAATATCAATATGAAACACCATTAAATTGAAATAGATAAATAAAACAACATGAATAAAATAATAATTATTTTTGAAAAATTATTATACTAATTAGTCAATGAAAATCTGAGCAACATAGAAATCGACCAAAATCATATCATTTGGTACAAAAAAATAAATAGAAAATAGTGTTGTCAAAAAATTATTTGTGATCATCTGCTCCGGAAAAATTATAATTTTACCACTTATTTGAATTTTAACGAAAAATTCATATTTCTAAATAAAACATCCTGTCAAGAAAAGCCAAGTGTTGTGACAACAAATATTTTACCAATATATTAGATATTTACATAGAAATCCAAAAAGGGTAAAAAAGTGTTCAATATGGAAGGAAATTAGAAAATGAAATTTATAGGAATACTAAACATGTAAAATGTTTGTATCCCAGGATCCACCAAAACTAATAATGTAGTCATGGTGCATATCTTCTAAGAAATATATATATTGTTATCTCTAGGGAATTTTTTGTGGATTATATGACATAATAACACTCATGTATGATCCAAGAGTCTAAAAGAACCCATATAAAAAATTGACATGTTAATTAATGATCCATATTAGAAACTATGACATATGGAAATCTAATAATTATGACATTCTCATAAAAATACATGATTCCAAAGTAAAATAATTTTGATGAATCAAAAATGGGATCAAATTTAAGAGAATTAGATGTTTGATTGACCAATACACATAAAACATTATAAATATAAGGGTTATACAAAATATGATCAATAAAATAAATATAAATTCCATACCACTTCCAGGTTAGAAATTGATGTGGATGATGCATCACTAAATTTTATGGTTACCCTCCATGATTTTCATATAGGAATAACATTATTAAACAATGCCAATGATTTATCATTTCACACATTGGTCACCACAATCATTTAAACATATCATAAAGAATACTTGTGATTTTCTTATACACTTCCCAAAAGTATTGATGGGAATCACTCATCACATCCTTTCAAACATGAGATAGGAAAAAAATCCACATTGAGAGTCATATGTTCTCTTCAGTGGTGAAAGAATAATAATTAATACACTATCCCACATGAGTAGACCCACTAATTCAAAATCCGTCGTTATCTTGATGATGTTTATGGAGATTCATATTTATAAGAGAGAATGTTAAATAATTTATTATTAAAACAATATCATTTATGTCCTCCCTAAAACCCAATTATAGTTGAGTAATGAAAACTACTAGATTGAATTCTAATGTTGAATCCTTTATTACCCAGGGAAAATGTTTCTATTTGAATTAATAATAAATGAAATTCCCCATTCTAATTGTGTATTAATTATCAAAATCCAATGAAATGGGGTACACCACAAAATGCCACTTATATAGATTCAAATAATTTTTATGGTGATATATATTTTATGAAATTTTTAAACATTATTCATTATGATGTTTTTTTTAAAAACAGAGTGTTATATTTTTCTAAAATATTTATTATATATATATTTTTTTATTTTATAAAATGGGAAATTTTTTAAAAAGTGTTCTATAGTTATTCAATGAAAATAAAATTTCATCTAGTATCAATGACCTATTATATTGAGATATTATGATCACCTAATATTTAAAATTATAATCATATGATTACTAGATGATTTGGAGGAGTTTTCATTATTTTATATAGCTATCTCAAGTGAATATGAATATTTGTTTTTATTTTTTTTGTAATTATGTAATATATTTTATTATTTTTCATAATACTCAAAAACCTGAAAAAATACATAGATGTATTAATAAATGTATATTTTTTAATTTAATTTTTTATAATAAAAAATATATTTTAATAACATATTTGAGAGGGAGGGTTTGGTATTCTCTCATTGATGATTTATATTAGTATATTTTATTAGTTTTATATACCAATATGGGTTATTAATAATTTTTATCATAATATCATTAAATAAATAGAGAGTCTTTTAATGTTTCATGTCGTGATAGTATATTAATTTCCATTATTGAATTTCAATAGTTTCCGTGTTATATATAACCCTTATGAATCAATTATATTTTAATGAAAATTATATTTCAATAAAAATGGTAGTGTATTATTTGATATAATTTAAAATTTATTGATTACCAATGCATATAATATTTTTATTTTTATATAGGTAATTATTGTAATCTAGGTTAAAATATTTATTATGATTTATGAATATATGTTATATAATATCGAAATCTATTGGGATGAGAAGACATTTGGTGAAATTGTGATTATTTTTATATTTGAATATGTTCCCTAAAATTGGAACATTAAATGATTTTGTTAAATGGAAATATTTTTTCCTCATATTAGGTTTTATTTGACAAATAACACCTAAGTTATATTTTAGAATCATATATTTTTTTTTTGAATTTTTTTGAATTAGAGTAATTAATGTAAAATAATATAATATTATTGAGATTATTTAAATTGGGAGTACTATTTTTTGTTATAAGAAATTATGAATGATTTATATTATTTATTGTCAAATTTTTTGTTGAATCGAGAAGAATATGCGATAAAATATTAATGTTTTTGGGATTTATTTTTAATTTGGAATATTTTAAATAAATTTAGGTTATGTATTCATTTAATTATTAATGTTGAATAGTGGGTGTCAATTTTGTTCCTTTTTAGAATAAATTAGTATTACATCATTTCATTGATAAATCATCATAGATATTATATTTACATATGAAATGATTATTTTGGACATTATTAATTGATAAAAGTATTAAAAATTACATGTCACCCCATCTTAGATGCTTTGATCCATTTGGTGTTGATTTTAGCGATATTGGTATGGAAAACTGCTCTTGAACATTCTTTCTTGGAGGAAGATAAGATAAAAATGTGGTAAAACATCTCATATATAGGTAAATGGTAAATTTTGATATATAATGAGAATAATCAAGTAAACAAATATCTTCTAATTCTCTATATTGATGATCAAATAATTATTAAACTCTAGAACAGCTTCAGGAAAATGATAACTTCACCCATTTATGATCATTTCAGGTGAATTTATGATAACCTATTTTCTCAAAAAACTATAATGGTATAACTTGAATAGATATTATTTCCAAAATCATATATTCACTATTATTAAATGTACCTATATTTGGGAATCCAATTACATGTTATTATATATCACAATAAAATTTCATTATTCATTTTTTAAAGGATATTTTTCCCTTTTAAGGATTTATTTTTAGAAAAAACATTTATATATTTAAAGGTTATTCCATTAACATAATATTTTTTTATTATATGTTCTTGAAATTTATTTTTCATAACATGTTTAAATTTTTTTTATGAGACAGAATTTTATGAATTTCTTTTCGTTAGAGGGGGTATATTATAACACTATGATATTTTAGAATAAAAGTATCATTATATTAATTTATTTTAATGAGAATATGATTTAAAAAATGTGATTTTAAAATTGATTTTTATATTTTTATTATGTTAGAATATTAAAATTCTATATTATAATTAATTCATAATTGGGATACTATAATATTCAAAATTATGATATATATAGTTGGAATAAATGTGAAAAAATATAAAATTTATTTTTTATATAATTTCTATCAATATGTCCCACCATGAAGATCATAATATATATAAAAACTATATATAAAGGTCTAATAATTAAATGAGTTTTTCTTCTGATTTTAGAGAATAATTTCTTCTGGAGATTCATTTGAGATTCTATAAGAAATTAATATGATCTTTATATAGTTATCAGGCTTATATATATCCATTGGCTATAGATGTAAATTTTTATATTATTTTCATTGTATATATGTGGTCATTTGGATTATTTTTCCATTTGGTATAATTATAGTTAATTTATAAAAAAATTAAGTATTTAGTTTGATAAAAATCTTATTTTTCAAGGATATGATTTAATTGTGTTTGTATTTTATCATAATAGAATAAAAAATTTAAAATTATTATTATAATAAGATTTTATATTTATAAGAATGAAAAGATATATTAATATTAACATAATTAGGGTCACTATATAGCGAATAGATATAATTTCATCAAATAATTGATAATGATTTTTATTCAGAAATTGTATTTATTTAATTTTTTCATTGATATTATAAATAATTTCATTATCATTAATAAATATTATATAAACACACACACACACACACATATATATATATATATATAATTCTATAAATATTTATTTCATTATATGTTTTTGAAGATTTATTGATAATTTTTAGAAAAGTATTCTTTTTTGAGTCAATAGTCAATGTAATTATTTTTATAAAAAAATAATTTATTTTAAATAAATTGAGTAATTTAAAATTTTTATTATGTGTTTAATTTAATTTTATAGTATCATTCGGTCATATTTTTAAAAAAAAATTATGTAAATAAATATTTAGGAATAAAATTTAATTTTGTTTACGTATATAATAAATTTTATTCTAAAATTCCAATCGTCAAAAAACATTCTATGCGATTTCATTTTGTTCACTAATATGTAATGTCACTGGTCACAATTATATAAAATAATCATACATCAATTTATTATATAGTTTATATAAAGTGGTTAATATTTATAAATATTGATAATTTCATTATCGTTCTATATATTCAGTAACCATTAAAAATATATGGTAACACGATAATATGTAAAAAAAGAAAATTAATAAACAAATATTATGATATGATCATAAAATTATATATTAATTCATAATGGATGATGTTATTTTGACCCTTATCAATTTATTTATTAAAATGGATAGTTTTGTCCTAAATATCCTTCTGTATAAAAATAAAAATTGTAAAATTTTAGAAAAAGTTCCATGCCGTCTACATTCCTCACATTTAAATATGTATCACATCTCCACAATTCCTAAAATCATATGACCACTCTAGATCATCCATTACCTGATTAAATTTCTCTCCAACATTTATCCCTAAAACCTAGTGGTTCATGTATCAATAAAATTCAATCCCAAATTGATTATGGGGTATTCAAAAGAAAATTTTTGGAATATAGGGTATTGTTCATAAAGAAGCGTTTCATGTTTATTTTTCTATCAATATTTTAAAAAATATACTACTAAAATATTAGAGTTATAATTCATATTGTATATGAAAATTTTTAATTTTTCATGGAGACAAATTATATTCTTATATAATCATTCTATAAATGTTTTATGCTTTTATAAATAAAATATAAAATTTCCAATTCATATAAGGATTTTTTTATAAAGTTAAAAAAAATATTTATCATTACCCTTATGTTTTCCATGAATCCCTAAACATCATTAGTATATGTTTCATAAGTATTAATTTAGGATATATGGAGGAGTTTTAGAATACATTGATCTATTTTATAATTGCCAAGTTATTATAAATTTTCATTATTGTGTGTGAGACTGATATATAACTCAAATTAATTGGTAAATAATTCCAATATTTGGTAAATTATATTTTTATTAATCGTGTTAGTTATAACATTTGTAATAGTCTATGTAATAGTTATTGTGAGAGTGATATAAATACTATTTCCCATTGAAATGACAAAAGCATTCTATTCATATTAAAAAATTTACATTGTATTATCTTGATTACATAAGTAAATAAAATAATATTTTGATAAAAGAAATTTTTGTACCACATTTAATATGGAAAATGATATTTTTTTAGAAAATGCAGTCTATGATGCTCATGTTTTATGAGAAACCATAATGATTTGGGACTTTCGTTTATTAAAACATATGACGTGTTTTTAAATATATTATCATTTTGATATGTATTTGTTGATATTTTAAGATATTACATGAGCACAATATTTTTAATAAGAACGAAAAATTAATTATAGGAATTCACAAATTTCAAAATCGACTAATAGGTTTCTGTAAGTTTTTATCATATTTTGATCTATTTTATAACATCTCGCGATTTAACATTCTATTTTTTGGTCCTATGGAAGAGTATAAACAATATAAATTTATATCCATCAACGTTTGAGACTCATATTAAAATAAATAAACATGTTTTCAATGAATCCATAGTTCTATTTCATAGAATCATGTTTTTAGGAAAAAATGTTACATTTAGTGGATTTGAACACATTGTATTATAAGGGTTTTATAAATAAATTTTATTCCTAATTCAATAATTTTTTTATAAAATAATTACAATAAAATTTTATAAAGTGAAATCATTTTTATAAATAATTTAATTATGGGGTTTTTATGTTATGGGGCATTATATAGGGATCATTATGATTGATCTATTATTAATGAATTCATTATTCATTCAATTAACTAATAAATAATCATAGATGTTGATATCTCTTCCATTTTATTGTAATAAGAAATTAATTCCCATGACTATATCCAATTTATATCGATGGGTTCATTTCATATAGTCAAAAAAGTCATATCATGAACATATATTGAAAACAAGTCTGTTCAACATGCGGTAATTTATTTCATGAAAAAGGTATTATACTAAAATGTGATTAATCAAAAATTGTTCATTTCATTTTATTATATCTTATTCCTATTTTATTTCCTTTACATAATTTTAGATTGTACTCATATAAAATTGGTCAGAATTCTTAATGGCATGTGGGAATCTTCTTAGAGGTTCACAGAAAAGGTGTTTCCATTTCACTATTTTAAATATAACATATTTAAAAAATAAAACATATACTAATATCTATAAATATATATATAATTTATTCAAAATTTATTAATTTATCTGAACTATTAAATAAATAATTATTCATTTATTAATTTCTTATATTCGTGAATATATAATATTTATTTTTTCAATTTTATTTTAATGGAAATAAATAGTTATGTATTCATTAACATATAATATAAATCATTAAACTAATATTAAATTAGTATTAATTCACAAAAAAAATATATACTTATTATATGAACAATAATTATTTATTTTATAGATCAATATATGTATATAAGTAAAGGTAAACCAGATAGTGTATTGGGATAAATTCTTATTTACAAGAATGTTGAATCATATTTTTCACCATGATGGGTTTTGAAAATCTTATGTTAATATAATAATATATTTATTTTATATAGAATGTGTTCCATTATGTGTAAATTTTATTATTAATGGATAATTCAAATTTTATTAATATTAAACAATTACCATATGTCTATAAATAGACAACAATGTCATTTGTGGTGAATTTAACCATTGAAAATGTTATTTTACTCAATATCCTACTCGCCTTTTCATCTGTTCAAGGATAAATTATTCATAATACATCAAGTCAAAAAATATGATGCAATCATGGAAGCAAATTTCTAATGAGAATTTGGCTATAATAGCACCCAATAATTCATTTGTATCTTATTATGATTGAAGTAGAAAGCGTGGATCAACCATAGTGGGTCATTTATATGGGCCATCATTGTGTAATAAATATTCTCAAAATATTCCTACAAATCAATAAAAATTATATAAAAAAATCACGACAAAGGTAATCCTTATTCTTTTGTTTAAAATAATTACAAATTATAATGATAAACTTCCTTTATTGTTTGCAGTGAATGAAATTATAACTATTCATTGAAAGTAATTAGATGTTTAGAGTGTTTATTATTTATTACCATGTAAATGATATATATAATAATATATAAGACTTTATAGTAATTTCCTATTTCGTGTTCCTTTTCTATTCTAAAATATTATTGGGGTATTCGAGTAGACAGGTATATTTTATTATAATTTTTGTAATTGTTGATTTTATATTTTTTAAGTATGATTTGTTTTCTGTAAATTCATTATAATATTCTTATATTTTAAATGTATTATTAAAAATTTAATATCAAATTATATATTCTATATATTTAAAATTATTAATGATGAAAATTATAAGAAGTCATACGGAGGTGATACCAATTGTGGCTAGATTGTATAGTAGGAGACAACATGTTTCCAATGTTACACATTTTGTATCATAGTACACTATAAAATCATGGACCATGGTTTTCATGCATTTTCATCCAAAAATTAATGTTTTTTCAATACAGATTACGTGTTTACTAGAAAAGGACAAATCATGACATATTTAACTAAATTCCTTATAACAACATTACACATAATGTGGTCCAGGTGTTTTCGTTGTTGAAATCACATTTCCAAATATGAATATTTTATTAATTACACAATAGATAATGACTGATATTTTAGTAACATGTTGGTTAAATTTCATATACTGGACATCAAAATATTATTTCACGGAGATATCAATGTATAACAATATACCTAGTCCCTGATGTGTATCATAGACACATGATAAAAATTTACATTGATTGTTGATCTTTGTATACATTCCACACAAATAATATTTACATGAAATATTAATGTATAATTTTCGGCTTTATAAGACACATAATTATTTATTCTTTATGTAAATTTTTAATAAAAACATTCCACATGATTTGATTTATTTGATAATAATGTGTTAATTATATTGTGTTTAAAAAATTCGTCCCCATTCCATAAAATGTTGTAATATATATACTTCACTATAAAAAATTAAATTAGTAAATACTATATTATTTAACATATACATTGTGTTTCAATTAATAACTACAACCCTAAATTAAATTAGTTTAAAAGATGTATACAATATACTCTACATGATTATAAAACATAAGTTCTGAATAAATTCCATGTAATTAAAACATGTACACTTTGAGTTGCATTCATATACATGATGTGAATTTATTTTAATAATTTTATAAAATCAAGTGTTAATTTGATTTGATTTAAATCAATGTGTAATGGAACATGTAGTTAATATTAGATAGAGAATAAGATATAATTAATTAATTAATCAAATAGGTAATCTGATTAATATATTATAGTGTTTTCATTATAAAAGATAAAATGATGACTAAATATATAAATTTATTATCTATTCATATTTTATGCACGTGTGGATGATCAAGATGTTGGAATTTCATTTAGAAGTAGTCAATTTCGATTTAATTTATTATTATTACATAAACATTTGTATGTACTACAATCAGTACATGTTTCCTTATTATATAAGAGTATTTATTCCCACAATATTTTCTATCTAGGCCATTTATCTAGTTCTCTATAATTTTGTGTCATATAAATGTATCATATGATTGGATCTCCCAAACACATGGATTTATTTCATGATAGAAAGGGGATGAAAACAAAATATTCTAATTCATATAAGACATGTGAAATAATAAAATGCTATCCCATAATAGATAATTGAGGTATTTACATATTATTAATAACCTCACTACTATCCTATAATTGATCATAATTATAATTAAATATCATTAACATGCCACCTTTTTTTCAATTTAAATATTTTTTATGAAGGAGTTTTTTTATGAAATCATGATTGTGATAAAATCTATATAATTGGAATAATATTAAATGATATAATTAAAATCAAATTATTTATTGTAAATTTTTTATCTGAAAAAGGTTACCCACTCATGAAAAATCCACAAAATATTAATAATACTTGAAATGAAAATATTAATTATATTTATTCATAATAAACATGAAATAACAGTCGTTAATGTTATTTCAAAAATGACACACATTTGTAGATTTACTTTCGATTTATTGAACTATATTTTTTGATGTAGCATTTATAGAACACATATATTCATCTTTATGTTAAAATGATTATTTTGGGATTGAACTATCCATGATTAAGTCAAGAGTTGTCGGAAATTATAAACTTATTGATTCGTCGTGTAATTGTTTGAGGAAACCCTTTTTTAATTTCATGATCTAGGAGACCAAACTATATATCATAGAGTCACAATAAATTATTTACAAAGAAAAAATACCTAAATAATTTTCAAGTATTTAATCATACCCTTTCATGTGTTATGAGAAAGAAAATACTGATCACTTTCACTAGAATTACTACATTATATGATATTAAATAATAAACAGTGATGGAAAATGAGGATTATTAAAATATTAAGGAAATTTTAAAAAATAATTTCCTCTCAAATAATATAAAATCAATATTATATTAATTATTTAATTTTTTTGATGTATATATATGATATGTTATTCCACCACATAATCCATGTGATCAATTATTTATAATGAACATATCCTATTGTGATTTACATTCCTGGATTGATCTATATGATTATGAGATTTAGTTTTCTACTAATAATAGTCATATAATCTATAATAATCATTACATGATCTAGAGTATAAAGAGTCATGTGTAGTGTACAATTTATTCAACTAAAAACACTTGAATATGTCTACTTATTTCTATTGGTGGATGTTATCGTCATTATCTACCAGAATTATTAACTCTATTGACTATATTAATGCATATATCCTAATAATTTATCTATATCCACGTTTTTAGAAGTGTTATGTATTAGAATATTAAAAAAAATTCAAGCCACTCTCCTTGCGAACCCATATAATAGGTGCACAATCTAGTCTATATATAATCTAAATTATTGGAAACATTGATCAGTTACGGGATCTAGGTATTATGTTATGTAATGAATTTCCCACATATTTCTTTCATTCATCACCCCCTCATTGATTAAAAATTTTTGATGAAATTTCTATTGATTGAAAATTTCTAAGGTCTCCCCTATATATTATTACAATTATTCTCCATGATTATAAGGATATAATTTAGGGAATGCCTTCAGCATTTTTGATGAATAAAAGTAAGTTATTTGATGACCTCAAATGCCAAATCCAATTATAATGATCCATTATAATCAATATCTTAATTAAGGGGGTAGGTAGAGAATGCAAGGTAACATTGAATTTTAAAAATCATATAGAGAAATAAGGGTCACTAGAATAAATGATTCACCTTGGAATAACAGACAAAAGATGATTTTTGAGTGACATTTGTAGATAGAAAATGTCTATTTCAAAATATTGGGTATTGGAAATAGGACGTGTTTCACAAAAATATATTCAATTATCGGATCCATGTATATTCTAGAGGATGTCCCAAGGTTGAAATTATCTACAAGATAATAATATAGATCCAATTATTGTTCTGGACATTAAAAACTAACACCTAATTATTTCGACTAAGATTATGATGGTTATGACAGATTGTTATTTTGGGTTTATAGTTTCCCAAAAACAATAATTATAGGCCAATATATTATATAAATTGTATTTTTTGAATTTAAAAACGAGTAATATATATATATTTGAAATGAATTTTTTTATGGTAACAAATATTCTAATAATTTAATACATGTGATGGATTACACAAATCATGTAATGGAAATTAATTACAAAAATATGATACATTAGTTATAGAACACCCAACTGTTGAATCAATATTAAGTATAGTTTAATGGTTTTTTACAAAACTACAATACAAAGTATATATGGATTAATTTTAATGAAAAATACATGGTATATAAAAAGTTTGTTTATAAGGAATAATTTCATGGGCCTCATTTGTGTGTAAATATTATAGGGTGATTAAGAACATCGAGTATGATTAGTACGATGTTTGTGGGCCATTTCATATTGATGAATGGTTAGTTACAAAAGTGTCAAAATATTTATAAATGAATTATTTAGATATATATAAATATTTCTATATAGTGACCTATGAGAATGATTCAATTGACATGTTCATTGTCTATTTGGGGACATACATTGTAGATAGACATACCAATACTAAATCCAGTCCCATCTAATGTGATATTTTGTTATAATTAAATAATTAATTGAAAACATATAAATATTGAAATATTTTTTCAAGCTGGATTGTGATGAATTTAGTAAGGATTATTTAATTGAAAATGGTGCACTTCATGCCTCAATTTTTAACATTATATAATTCCCTATGTAAACAATGGTATATTTCCAATATGAACTCTTAATGAAAATGGTCAATGTTCCATGATATTACATATTCCATGAGAGATATAATATATCTAAATGGTATTGTTGGATAAAGGAATAATTTTAAAATGTTATTCCTTGATATTAAAGAATATTTTTCATATGAAAAAATTCTGAAATTCCCCATTGAAGAGTGAGTTGAAGAGTCATAAGTACCCTATATGTGTAAAAGTGTGGTTGGAGAACTATAACGATGTGTTTTTATTTTCACTATCAATGGAAAGTCTTTATTAGTAGAAAATAATAATGCTTTATCATACAAGGATGATATATGATTGATAGAGGATTCTGAATAGAAACAGGCTATGAATTATAAAATTGATTCCCTGTACCAAAAGCCCATATTTATTTTTGTAGATTCTCAAGTGGTTGTGAATAAAAAATATTGGAAATGGATATTCAAGAAAAAAACCAGAATTGGGAAAACAATTCATTTACTTTAAGGAACAAATGGTTGAAGAAGGGTATAAATAACATCAATTTATATACTACGAAAATACCTTTAAACCATTTTCTATAAAAAAATACATTACAATTATACCTAGTATTGAATATTTACATTTCTATGGGAATTGGCATATAGAGGTTAAAACATGAACATATAATAAACATATTTAGAATTAAGCATATATGATAGCAATAGAATGGTTTGTCACATCAATGGATGTTAAAATGTTATGAATGATGCAATGAGAAAAATAAATTAATGAAATAATCTATGTAAATGAAGATTTATTTTTATTAGTAGTTTATTTGAATGAAATAGTAATTATCACAATAAATATTCCTTTAATAATTACTATTAATGTATGTTTAGACACATTGTTCTTCTGAAGGTACATAGGCCAAGAATTATAAATTATCTGTGTAAAGAACTGGAAAATAAAATAATTTTTTTTAAAAAAATTTACGATTATTAATTATGTAAAAATTGATGATGAATGTTTCTGAGGACAAGTGGTCTCAGAGTTGAATTATGAGCATCTTTTAATGGTGTGTTCTTAAACATGATGGTGTCTTTTTCAATAATTTTAACATGTTCTTGGATTAAAAATCTTTGGAACCATTGAATCTGTAGTGTCAGGATTTACTTATGGGAGGCTTAAATTTGACCACAATAGATATGATGAAAAACTTAGTTTTCTCCAATTTTAACAAAATATTAAAATAAAAAAATTGTTAATATTTTTCCTACAACATATTGAGCAGATTTGGTGGGATTCAAGGGTTATAAATCCATTTAACGGAATGAATCTTCTATTGTGTAACAACACAGTTGGGAATTAAGAGGTTCATTAGTTAATGAACATCAGTAATTCTATCGATGAGTTACTCACCCTACCCCTATATTTAAATAGAAGTCAGGTTTGGATTTTTGACACAAAATAATAATGAGAGGAACCTATATCAATGTAATGTGGAATCTTCCGCCAACGGAGGACAGAATCGTGCGAGGCAATGATCCGGGAATGAAGAACACCGACGAGTTCATCCAACAAAGAATCTTCTCCCGCAACAACTGTGACACCTCCAAAAATTTATGATGTAGGGGTTTTATTATTAAATTAATTTGCAATGATTCAAACCCTCATTATTAAAAATAATGATCAATAGATTATTAACTGCTTGTTATAATGCTAACACGGAGGGCACATGATAAACAAAAAAGGATTGGACCCTCCACTTCTTGAATTTTTCATTTTATTCTATGAGGGAGGTTTTATCTACCTAACATGACCTCGATACCGGGAGGTACTCAGTGACGGAAGCAACTCAAGAGGCATGTTGGAACCTTCAGATGTGAAAAAGGACCACTGGATCTCACCCAGTGGCCCAACGAAAACCCGTTTGCATGGTACCGGTGCAGTGGCACCGGCGACCAGCGCCGACAGGGGATCATCAGCTACAGAAGGAGGGGTTTCCACACAGCTCTGCGGTGGCCTGAAGGGGATGCCGCCTCTTGGTCTCCTGTGTTGGCAGAAGGGAGGCAATCCATCGCACACCACAAGTGGAGTCCACAACATTTAAGCCATGGTGGAAGAAGAGGTACCAAATAGGCTACCACCCATAGTGCCTAGATCAATCAATATCATGTTATATAAAATAAAATGTGTTCTAAAATAGGTTAGTTCAATCTGATAAAAATATAATGAAATAAAATATGGTTCGAGTTCCCAAATGGATTCTTGATATATTCTAGATACATCATCAATAGTTTTTGTCTAAAATATGGGAGTATGTAGTGGAAATATGTTATCATAAATTGATTAAATATAATTAGGATTACCACATCCTTATGATTTGACTAGGAACTCACACTAATAGAACATTATCATGTAATTTTGACACAGCTTATTAATCATAAGAGAAATGATTATATGGCACCACATATAAACATGAAATGAAACCACAAAACCCACCATTGGCATCCTAAGCCAATGCATTATTATCTGTAGTGGAATCTTATTTGTTGGAGCCATTGATATATCCAATACTTTCGAGCTCTTATGATGCCATCAACAAAAACATCACGAATATTACTCATGGTATTGTAAAATCGGAGTTCTTACCATGTATCTTACATAGGGGACCATGTATGACACGGGGCAAGGAACATACATCATGTCAATGAGTTCATACTTATTTTCTTTCCAATTAATATAGTGTCACTCATGTTTATAAATAAACTTTCCGAATATCCAGTCAAAGGAAATCCCGAGGATCACACAAGATGCATCAATTATTACAAAGACAAGCACAAAGAGTCCATCATCGATATCCTTATGTTAGCACCCTAGTTCAATAGCATCACGTAGTAGCTGAAGAATATCATTCACATTCATATCCTAAGATAAAGGCATGTAATAATTCATGATAAAAATTTATCCCAAGAATTTATTTAAATAAAAGAAACTATTTAATATAGAAAATATAATAGGAATTATTACTATGAATTTTATTCAAGACAAAAAATTATGGCATGATGCCTTATTATAAATTATCATAAATTCCATACAGCATTATGAATGGTAAAAAACCCATATGAAATAATCTAAAAATTATAGAGATTCCATATGAATATACACATCAGAAATGAAGCATGGTAAATAAAAATCAATCTATGATGGCGTAACACATAGCCAACAAATCATATTATTTAATTTTATAAAATAAAGGAATTTATTATTTATGCAACACAAATTAAGGGTGCTCAACAACATGACTTACGGGAATATTCAAGATGGATGTGAACTAACAATCATTCAAATATTTATTCAAATTCCATTTACCAATTAAAATCTTTCATGAAATTACATCACAAACCCAAAAGGTTATTTATCCCTATGCTATTGGTTATTAGGCTACAAGGTAGGGACCACACACAATAGTGGGTAAGAGTCATTGAGATCACCAAATGTGGATTCTCTGAAAATTATGGTTATATCATACATGAAACCATACTCATGCTTATTATTTTACAAAGAAGATGTGTCTTAAAAATATTCAGTTGAATGGGAAATGGAGTAACCAATTAGAAGCAACGAGACATGCCAGAAATAACTACACAACTTACTTTATTCTAAGGATGAATAACTAATTTGATATCATGTTTTTTTGTCTTGGATAATGAGAAATCAATGAAATGGATGAATGGATTTGGAATAGGTAGAATTCGGTTCCACCAATATAGTGCAATAGTGGATGGAATAAATGAATAATGGAATTAAGTAGAGTGTATATCATTCATCAAGCATTCCAATTCTTTTGATGGTGAATTATTAGGATGAATGCTGATGGAGAGATGATGAAACCAAGGTTGGACAGGAGGTGGAAGGAACAACAGAAGATTAGAAAGCTCATAATGTATGATAATAAAAAAGAATCCATGAAAATAGGTTTTATGATCATTAGGATAGAGAGGAGGTGGAAGGCCATACGATGCGCCAGCACTATGAATACCACTACATGGGAACCATTACACATTAAAGTTATCCTACACAGATTAATCAAACAGTGAACCAATCATGCACTAAATAGTGAACACCAACTGCCGATGTGTTATTAATAATGTGGGATAGGTACATGGTCTCCAAAACCTTTTTCATCCCATGCAGATCACTTCCTCTCACAAACATAAGACCTATAGTATTCACTTCGGGGATGCACATTTTTAGCTAAATTATTCCCCATACCTTTCAATAAAAACACTATGTCTTTAGAGATAAATTCTCTCAAAACAAAATGAACCACTAGTAACCTCTCATGGCATTATACCCACATCAACAAAATTAATTTTTTTGAACCATAATAAGGATTTACAAATCATATATTTTATTACAATATAGACCATCCAAAAAATGGAAAAATTATAACACCTCGTATAATTTAATCAAGTCAAAAAACCTAGGACACGACGATGGAACACTTATCCATAATGTTTATTGCAATAAATTAAATATATTCACATTAACGAATATGTATCTATACCCAAGAAAATATTTATTTGAAAATTTTAAATTGTAAAAGTTGTTCTCAATTATAAATAAATGTTCATGTAAGAACTATCTTATAATAAATGAATAAAAAATCATTAATTCCAACATTTAGAGATGGTATAAAGTTTTTTAATATCATTATAATCAATTTTTATAGCTAAATATTCTTCAATTTCTATGGCACAGATGACATGTAAATTACATGAGTATATCTGTTCATTCGTGGTGGTGCTTTCTAGATGATGTCATGGTGTACATTAAAATTGTGGAATATCATGTGTCTCATGTGGGAGTAGTTCTAATTAATTGGGTATGTTCAAAAAAGTATTTTAAATTACTGAAATGTAATTTATAGATTAACAGAAATAATGTATTGGGAAATGGGGTCAATATTTTTTATTTTAGTCAATAAAAATATGGTCAAAGCAGTTATTAATGGAGAAAACCATGAATTTATTATATTTTAATAGATCTTTGGGATTATTTTGATAATACCACAATTTCATCAATGATATGAAAAATTTGGATTCAATTATTATCGATATCATATGGAATTGACGTATGATTCTATGGGATTCAAAATACAAAAATTATTTTTGATATATTATTGTGACATTTGACTTCATAATAATTGTTATCTATTATTGAGTGTAGGGATACCAATGTGGTTTTTTGTGACATATCAGGATTGGTTTTGGGTAATATTGTCTTAATGGGTGATCATGTGGTATCATATTGTTATCGAGATATTTTTTCCCATGAACTGTAGTATCCTTACAATGACCATAAACTCATAAATATAATTCATACTATTAATAGTTGGAGTCATTTCCATTTAATAGATTATCTTACTATTTCTTCTAATGATAAAAGTATTCATAATAACTTCTCTAAAAAATATTAGATTCTTTATTATAAGAAATTAGACAATTCCTTGAAATATATTGATATCAACCTTTCATATAACCCTAATAATGGGATTGTTATTTTGGATTTATTGAGAATGAAACATTAGGAATAATTTAATATTTAATAATGAGAACAGTAAAATTGAATTACTTCATTTTCTAATTTACATTTGGGATATCAATATAATTAAACTTTGATCATTTTGGAATGCATGTAGGTGAAGCCATATCTTATTTAAATGATTCAATTTCAGGAACAAATTCATGATGAATTACTTGTATTTATGGAAACTATTAATTGTGTGCAGAACATTGATAATTTTACATTATTCAATGATAACACTCTATTCATCCATTATATAAATGTTACATCTTTTCCCATGAGAAATTCTCAGATTTCATATTTTAATATTTCCAAATTTTTGTTACACTCATAAACCATGGAGATGATCTATAATATATAGTGGTGATTTTTGGGACTATTCATGAGATGAGATATAAATTATTTCTTTTCTCATTAATTTACCTCTCTAAATATCCAATTTGAGCACCAAAACACCTTGATATTTTTTCAAATCCTTTAATTTTTGAAGTTGAGTCGTGATGTTATTTAGGTATATTTTGTGGTTAGATTTCACCATTCATATCAATAGAATTATGTGATATATGTATTGATTGATAAACTGAAATAACTATTTCCCTTAAACCCATTATTTATTCAACAAATATTTAATCCCTGGGTCACCGATATATATATATTATATTAAGATTATATAGGGTTTCATATTTTATACTTTCTAAAAGGGATCCACATTTCAATCATCATTTTGGGTCAGACATTAAAGGAAAATTGGATCCAATGATAATTTGAGTTTGGAATATCTTCCTCAAATGGATGGTATGACCAATAAAGTTATTCAAATTCATGGATACATATATAGTGATTTCGTTATTAATATTGGTATAGAATTGGATATCCACTTGGGACTGGTACACTATTCCTATAACAATAGTTACCAAATTTATATCTGGGTGACACCTTTTTCATTTTTTATGAATAACTATATAAATCTCTAGTGTGTGGGATATTAATATGTGAAGTCTCCCAAAACAATCATATTTTGTATCAAGAGTTAAAAATTATTATTCAAAACAGTATTCAAATAATTTTTATTGTTCAGGACTGGTATAAATCTTAAACAAATCATTGTATTTTACCAATCATGTATTCAACTGGGTACTAATAGTTTTGAAATTTTCACCATGACTAGGACACCAATGTATTCGAAAATAGTGAAATCTAGAACTACGATTTGAGACACACATATAACTTTTTTAATTTTTTTATGGGTCCTTATTTTTTGAAATTGAAACCTTAGTGAACATTGATTCGTAACATGTATCATTTTTTCCAACACAAATTTTATCATTCACAAAAATACCAAATATTATTTTCTTAAGTACCTATGAGGGAACATATTTATCCAGTATCAAGTAGCTATTTTCGATTGTGGATTATGAGGTAATTTTTATTTATGGGATTTTAAATCATTCGGTTTGTTTAATTTTGAAATATTTCTACAATTATAATGGCACATGGAAAAGTGATTCATTAATAAGGGAGGAAGAGACTCATTCCATTTATATTGAGTGATCCTAAAATGATTCATGGTGTTAGAATGACTTTACGGTGGATAGGTTGTAACATTTTATTTTCTCCATTCTAGTACATATAATACTTTTTTTGTTCATCTAAAATATCTTTCTTGTTTAGAGTCATTTCATGATTTTTTTATTAGATAATTTTGAATGTTTTTTATATTGTCAATAATTTCACTATATTTAGGAAAATCATGATTTTCATCCCCGCATAATGTGTTCCCTATCATGAGGAACAAGATGGGGTTCATGGTTATGAAAAACCTAGAGGCCAACCCTCTAAACTGTGAGGTGCAAGAATGTGGGTGTTCTCTTTATTAGGGGCACAATTTTTATAACAATGCATCCAAAAGGTTCAACCTTTCCCAAATCATAGTAAAAGGGAATGGATTTGTGCAATATTAATACTAACCATACATCACAACATCAAAAACTAATTAATGGTGTTTGAATTTCCATAAAGTGTTTATCAAAATATCATGACCCATGAAATTAACCCAAAACACCTCCCATCTAACCCTCACTCGTTCTTTATTTTTTTTCAAGATATCAATAGAGTATTTTTTTCTCCTCAACAATATTTACTCTAGGATCTAAGTGTCATTTGGTGTGTTTGATGTAATTCCAACAAGTTGATATTCTCTAATTTATAATTATACATTTTTCTTTTCACACTATCTTAGATAGCGAGGGATCAACATGTTGTTGATGAATATAGACCTTGATTTGAATAATTCTATTTCTAGAGATTACATGTTGTCCAACCTCACCTTTGATTCTCCATTTACATTTCTCATTTCTGGTGATTGATCAATTAAATATATAAACAAAATTTTTGTTGTTCCATAAGAATCATCCCATGACTGAACACATGATATATTAATTTATTTGAAACAAATATTTTATTTATTTAGTTTTTATTTGAAAATATTTGAAATTGTATTAAAAAAATAAAGGTATTTTTTATAAAAATACAAATTTTTAATGACTATAATAAATTACAAGAATTCATAAAATGGTGGTATAAAGAAGATTTTAATTGGGCATGGAATAACCCTTATGAAAACATATGATTTATTTTTTAAAATTTAAATAGAATATTGAATCTCAAATTATGAAATTGAACTTCAAATAAATAATTTATTTGAAATGAATTTATTCACTAATGATTGATTGTTTCAAATAATATTCAATCCTCAATAGTTAGTTTTAATTAGAATAAGAATAATCGGTTTTTGACTCCATATAAATGGATTTAGGATGAAAAATCCAAATAATATATGTTCATCATTGCATTCCCTGATATGGAGTTCATTTTTTCTGGCCTACAATCGTGATCCCTATGGAAATGTGCACACATTGATATGTGAACGGTATCTATGTTGTGTGGGAATCCTATTGACAAGAATAAATTAACCATAGTAATTATTACCATAACTCCTGTATTTTTTTTATTCTAGCTATTTTTTATTTCGTTTTTACCATTGTTAAATGAAAATGTTCATTTAAGAATATCTTGATAAATAATTCATAAATTTTAATTGAAAAAAAAAATTCTTAATAATTGTTTAAATGATCATCTGTGAATAATTTTATTATATATTCAATCATTAATTGAATATTTATTATGGATGTTATTGTGGAACATTAGGTTAAATATTACGTGGGTATTTTTTTTCTCTCACCCATCATTTTATAGGAAAATGGATTGTTCTACTATTAATTGGTCGTGGTTCTTGATTCATGGGACCCCTGAGTGATTGTGGTGACTAGTGGATATAGGGCCCACATTTTTCACATTTATTTCTGAAAATTATTTCTAATAGAATTTATGTCATACTAATTCAGGTTATTTATTTAATCGTGATTTTTAACTACTTATTTTTGTATCATTGTTCCATGATGAGTGTTTACAATAATTATATTGTATTGGTTTTCTCTTCTGTTGTTCAATCAAATGTTTTTGTTCACAAGAAAACAAAATTTCCATTGAGTTTCATTCTATGTCAGATGATTGTACACAACTCATGGGGATTTGGAATTTTGTTCAATCTATAACCGGACCGACTCAGTCACCATTTTACTCATGTATATTAGATTCTTAATGAGTCACACACATAGTGCAATATATATCCATTAAAATGAGTAGAATAATCTCCTACGTTAATAATATGTTTTCTAGATTTAGTTTTTAAATTCAAAAAAGTCTCTTAATACTCAAAAAATTCATGTAATTTCTCATATTACTTATAATTCCAAGTAAAATTCAATAGATAAATGACAATTATTTTTGTAAATATTATTCATGTTTTTTAAATGTAAATAACCTCTAGAATAATTCAATAATGAGATTTATCCAATATCTTATGTACCAAAATGTTTCAAAAAATATTTATAATATAATATATAATTTAGGGATATATTTACTCTAAATGTATAATAAGTAAAACATGTTTTCAATTTCAATTATAACATTACTATATTTAATATGTCAACAAATAAAAAAATTGATGTCAATGACAATTGAATAAAATATTCAAGAATATAATGAAAAAAAAATCTATTTTAAAAAAATCAATAATAATTTTGGTGCTTTGAAATGTGTTGAATTTAATGGAACATAAAAAATTTAATAAGAAAGGCACCTCAAGATCCATAAGATTTCGATCCATGAATAAATATTTGAACTAAAACCCTTCCAAGTGTTGAGCAAACCAAATTTTATCAAAGGAAATGATGTGTCGTAACCACATTGAATGAAACATGAACTATGAATAAATCTAGAGGAAATGAAAAATGGCCCAATAAGTTGAAATGTATAAAGTGTCTTCATGTATATGAATCATCCATGAACTATGAAAAAATTTGCACACAATGAAGATGGTAGAGGTGTCACAAGCAGGGTGGAGGTGCACAAGAATGGGGGGTTTATCCATGGGGTGGAATAATGTGACTTTAAGGGGATAAGAGAGTAAGGGAGGTAAACAAGATAATTGGTTGAAATATGTCAAAATAATAGAAAACTAATAAAATAATACAAAATATTGAAATTAATTTTTAAATAGAAGGACTTCTTCCTAGTGTACTCACTTTTTATACCATATTGTGGGCCAATTATCTGGATTCCAGAGCCAAAAACATTTCATTCACGACATTTTAACCATGACCCGTATTTGATAGAATAATATGGAATTACATTTTAAAATGGAACTAGACATGGATATATCTTAATTTCATAGTTTCCATAGGACATGATAATTATCCATGTTTACCATACCTAACTTTTAATAATTTAAAAATTCATAGTGATAAAATTAAAAAAACACGTACCATCCTATGACATACTAAAGGGGAAATCTACTCCCAATGTCATAATAATAAGTATTGGTTCATATTCTAAAAATATTTTATATAATTTATTAATGAAAATAGAGTTAGTAACAATAAAATTTATGCTAAATGTCTACAATAAACCATTTGTAGATGAGATGTATAAACAAGAATAAAATACTTGTTGAAAAACAAAACAAAAAAATAAAAAAGTATAGTTAATGTAGAACTAAATAAATTTTATCACACTATAAATTCCCTCCCCTAACCAATATACCTCTACTCATCCAATATGATATTTATTTCTTCTAAATATCCATAAATCACCCATTCTCCACTTAAATTAGTTAATCCATCAATAATCATAACTAAAATACATAATGAAATAATTTAATGGGAACACATGGAATTAAATTTTACAAAATTTAATATGATTTACTATAAAAAATAATGAGTTACATTGGATGAATGATATATATAAAACCCTCACCACCTAATCTAATTTAAATCAATTCTATAAAAAGAATCATTAGTTTTAAAAAATTTAAAATTAAAATATAACCGACTGGTGTGAGTAATAACCTCACTGAGCATTCCTGGAAAATGAACCCCACAAAAATTATTCAAATAAAGGGGGTATTTTATATGGTTTTTAAATAGATAATTAAAATATATTTTTATTAAATATGAAAATGAAAAATAAATAACAAATTCCCCATCATTTGATCAATCTCACTTCATACTTTCTCTTCATATATTGAAGTAACATGGAAACTAATCAAGGGTCATACACCAATTTTTTAAATAGATGTGACAGAATACAAGTTCTAAATTAATTTAAAATATAAATTACCATATATATAATAAAACAAATATAGAATAAATGGATAAATTAGTAATGAATTGTGTAATATAAAATGGTTTACCAAAACTGAAATGAATGTGGATGATTCATCCAAATTAAAAAGGGTAAACAATTTTAAAATAAAATAAATTTTAATAGAGGAAGCATGGAAAAACATAGGATGAAAGATAATTTATATTGTTATCCTAGAAATAAGGTCACTAATATGGGATACCATCAATTAATAGAATTATCTAGAAAAATTTCACTGTCCTGCCGAAGAAATTTCACATTATACAGGGAAAAACCAGTGGAATGAATACATTATTCAACTAGAATATCCCCCTGAATATCTCTAGAATCCCATGATAATAAAATTTACGTTAGAATTGTAATACAGATATATATAAATGAATATAATCATTATAGGATAAGGAAAATAATTAATCATTATTACCTTTATGTAGTGCTAATAGAATATCACCATGATCAATAAAAAAAGTTCCTAATTAACATAACCCAAAAAATATAATTTGCTTAATTAAGTGTAAAAAAAATTGTGGTGTGCCACCTGGTAAGGCCTTAATATTTGAAATTATACTAATAGGGTGAGAACATAGACTTATAACTTTTTTTTACGTATATCTTAATCGTATTATTATAATATTTTTAACCACTAAATTTAATACCCCATGATTTCCTCAATCATTATTCCCATATACACATAAAAATATGTATATATATATATATATGATTGTACGTATGAATATTCCTCATAGTGAAAATATTCACATATTTTATTATTATTATTTACATCCACATCCAAACACACAGATATATAAATATATATATTGGTGTATATCATCAGAACCATCTAACAAATCAAACAAAACAAAATATTTATATTCATAAATTAAAAAATAAATCATTTATTTTATTAATTTTTTTCATGTATTAATTTAATTGACATGAGATGTTCAATGGAAAATTAAATATTCATTTTAAAAAAATAATCACTTCCAAAATTATAAAACTCCTAGTAAAATTCACTCGTGAGGTTTATCGAACACACAGTGTGACAATTTTATTATATATATATATATATATATATATATATATATATATATATTTCTAATATGATTTAAAATTTTCAAAGCCATAATATCATGACCCCTACATCCAAAGATGCCCCTCCAGAGATCGAAATGAAGAATGATAGACAATGTCCCTTGAGACCCGCCTCCAGTTGGCCTCGAGGTGGTGACCAACATCAAGTGTATAGAATCACATGAAATTGGAGGCCTTTCACTTTTTGTTAGAGAAGAATATTTAAAATTAAGACGGTTCATCTCAAAACAACTCCAAATGGAATATATATTAATATATATAAGAAATACAAAACTATACCATATTCATGTTTAATATAAAACAACTACAAATATAAAAAAACTATAAAGTAAATACCAATAGTACAATGTTAAGCATCAATACAACAACCTTCAAATTTATAAGATACTATGGTCTAGTACGGACCTTGTAATCCTCTTAGAAACATAAAAACACTTTTACAACCTAGGGTGAGAATAGATTTAAACTCATTAGGAAAACCATTGTCCCTCATGCACTAGAGGGAGATGCATAATGATTAACTTGTGAGAATATAAATGAAACAACACCTAGTAGCTAGGTATTCTAGCCATACCTACCATAATAAGGTTCACATACCTTGGAAACCAATTGAAATAATGTTATGTAATAATAGTATCAATGTTTGTGTAAAACAAACCACCTCGCACTAGTTTAGTGCTAATAAAGAAATTGAAATTGTCATGTCACATCCCCATTATTCCATAAGTCCAACATCAAAACAGACCTTCACAGAACTAGTCCTCATAGTTGTTCCTAAAACCTAGGCATACGAAGTTGACCACATCTTTCATGCACACACCTAGTCCATAACCATACTACATCCTACACAAAGTCACTTTGTCCGCATCCATAACCCATTCCCACCCACAAAAATCTATTCCAAAACTATAACTCATCACTAAGTCACCAAGGAAGCACACTACAGTTCATCCCATAGACACCAAGGAATGCATACCTAACCCAAGACACATGGTCTTCACAACTGCACCACAACATGCCCGTGGATCATGGGGTACAAATTCATAAATTTGAGATCATAGAAAACCCAATAATCAACCATCCCTCCTCCCATTGTCATGTTATGAAAAGTCACCTCCCCTGTGATAATGGAGGTGTTCAGCACATAGTTCTCAACTAGGGTGGGGAGTGTATTGAAAACACAATTAAAATATTGGAATATTTATTTACTATTAAACATTTAAGACAAACCTATGGTTTTTTTCCGAACAAAAAACCTACCCACAAAATCACCATTCCTGGTACCTTTACACAACAATCCATAAACCCTACCATACACTAGTAAATTCATTCAAATAGATCCCATTCATCATTTATGGATTAATTGGTTCATTTCTCCCCTACACTGGATTCTACCAACCATTGTACGCAACAAGTCACACAACTTAAACCATAGAAAGGAAAAGAACCATAGTAAAGAAACTCACTACATATATACACTTTGTTTAACTCCCATACCAACACCATAAATCATCAGTCATCGAACTCATTCCACCGAATCCATTATCTGAATAATGAAAAACCACTAATTATTTCAATTCTCAAAAAACATCTCATCACAACCAAACCAAATAACCCATTGTAGAACAATACCACCCCCATCATTCCCTTCAATATAAACATTTTACAACCTGATCTTGTATCTCTACATCTCAGACACTACCCATCCATTCCACAATCAATCTATCTATCAACCTAAGATTGCATTATACAAATAGTATCACCCCACTTGACAGGCGGGCTATCATCCCAATCACTACAAAATGTAAAAGACACAAAAAACTACATACAACACACAAAAACAACAAACAAATCTGGGTGTATTCATATTTAGAAAACCCTCATTGTTTAATTAAAAATTAAAAATTTAGGGTTTGTCATAGAAAATGATTGATCCCAAGGCATCCATTAATTTAACTGGGTATATTTAGTATGTAATATTTTTCATATTTACAACCATTCAATTAAGGAAAATAAATATAAATTTACATGCTATCATAGGTGAAAATGATGAACCACGAATGACCATGATTTTCAGTAGGAATACATCCCTTAACACTCACAATATAAATATACTATAAGATATAATAGTGTTTCACTATTTTCATTCCAATTATTATTGGATAAATGTACAATAAATTATTTTTATTAAATTTAGATTCAACTTATTTCCCATGGAAAACATTTCTTACACCCACACAGAATGATTCACAAATTGAAGGGACGAAGGGATCCCTAACTCAAGATATAGATGATCATCACCATCTATTTATGCCAAATAGAGGGGGTTCTCAAGGATCTAAGGAAACATAATAGAAGTGTGCAATTCACACAAACGACGACTTGGAGAAGAAGAGTTCAGGGAAATGTTGGTAGAATGATAAAAGTGAAAACACACAAGATAGAAAGGATCTAGACTTTAGAAGGGACATATAATATATCAATTTGAGAAAAGGTTTCAAAATCCATAATGGAAAGATCATGATCAAAACCACACATTTTGAAAAATCTAACACTATTCCAATATTTAGGGATTTAAATATATATAATACTTTATTTGAAACAGCTTAAAAATGTAAACATGGTTTTAAAATAATTTTATGTAAATTAAATTGTTAAACGGGGGAAACTGGAAAAATAGGCTAAAACTTTACATTTGAAAAATTGTCAGATATGACTCCCATTAGGTGAGTCATCAATTAGAGTGTCACCATTCAACGATTCACCAATCTCCGAGTCACCATTCGGTGAGTCACCGTTCTGTGAGTCATTGTATTGTGATCTACTGTTTGGTGGGTCACCATTTAGTGAGTCACCATATAGTGAGCCCTCATTCTCCAAGTCACTATTTATTGAGACACTATTCAGTTCACCATATCAACTCACCATTAGCAACTCACTGTCAACAATTCACTTTTGTGAGTCACCATTACATGTCACAGACATGAATCGCCACCCTTGATTCACCATTTCATATCACCTTTACGAGTCCCCAATGTGAGCTACTATTGGGACGACCTAGTGTCACCACCTACCAATGGATGACTCACTATCAAGTGTGCTACACTAGGAAAAAATAGAATATTTTAGAAACTCTTGAAATGAGTAACCACTGCCTACCAAAACACCAAGAAATATTATTTTTTCAAAGTAATTGATCAGGGTTGTCATGTACATTATATTAAAAACATCTCAAACTACAATCATCATTTAGAATCCAAAACAAAACAAAGATGGAATGATGTTTTGATCAACCACCCCATGAGATACCTCTCATAAATCACAGTAAAGTTGAATCAATAATATTGTCATAAATGTTCAATGTTAAACCACATTTTTTTGTTCAAAACTATGAGTGAAACATCAGCATCAAAGAACATGTCCCCCGATATCTAATACCCAAAACAAACACAAGATACCCCACAAAAGAATTAAAATACACACTATTTGGAAATATAAATCAGGGAATTCTGTCCTCCATGTCAAGATACAATCTGCATTGGGTAGAACTCACTCTCCTACATGGGTTTAATCTCTTATCAATTAATGCATCATGATTACGAATGAAGTCACATCCTTTGTTCATGTTAAGACTTAACCTCACCTTCCACCATCGACAACAAAAAGTAAGGAGATCATTTCATCATATAAAATAATTTTCATGCATCAAATAATGTGGAAAAATAGGACAGGACAAATCTCAGAACAAATCTGGGTACTTGGAATGAAACATTGGCTCCCTTTCCCTTGTACTCTCCACCAGGATACCATGCATCCACTTCACAAGAACAAAGGGAATGGTCTTTCCTCAGACCAGATTCTCACTATGATCCATGATTACTAGTAACCATTCCCAGAACGTTTCATTTTCTTCGACATCCAACTCTCCCAAGTCAATGACATGGGAGTCTTTGTGAAGATACCAGTGATGATAATAGACATTAAAGATGTCATGGACCTTATCTAACATTGGTGGTAGCACCGACTAGTATTTCACCTCATTAAATCACCTAGACACTTCAATGTGTCATTAAACCATGGATAAATTTGTCTCCAACATTCGAACCTCCACTTTTCAAATCAAGGGGAAACCACGAAAAACATGTGGTCCCCATCTTGGAAAAATAAGGGCCTCCTCTTTTAATAAAAATTTATATTATGGATGTCCTGTCATTATCTCTTCCCCTCTAGGACATGCTAAAACATCTCAGTCATGTTATTCAAAACCTAATGCCCAAGAGATTTTGTCTCCCCAACCAGTATCTAGAAAAAAGGAGAACAAAACAGTCATACATACATGGATTCAAACGAAGCCATGTAAATAAAAGAGTGATAGAATGTATTGTAATAGAACACTACCAAGGGAAAGTGTATTAACCAATATCAACCAAATATTAGAATCATGCCTGAAACATGTCCTCTATTACATGGATGGTCTTATTTCTTTTCCAACATTTCTGAAAGTGGAAAGTAGTGTAGATGAATAACCGAGTTACAAAATCACACAACACCCCCTCCCCAATCTAGTGAGGTGAAACAAGTATCTCAATCCAAAAAATTGATTTTAGAACAAAGTGTAACCATACCATATCATCCAAATTCATCATGGACAAAGAATCCAATACAACTAACTCCTTAATTGATTTTATGTGGGATTATTTTTTCAACTGATATACTACTACCCTGATTGTATCACAGCCTCCCTAAGTCCAGTGTAACCCTGTGATGAAATCCATTGAGATGTAATCGAATTTCCCCACAAGGAAATATATGGGATACAATAAACCACTAGGAACATAGTGCTCATCCTTCAACATTTGGTATACTAATCACTCTCACACAAACTCCTCAACTACCATTAACATCATGGGCCACCAAAATATCTCTTTCATGTCTTGGTAAATCATGTAGACTCTTAAGTGAACCGCTAATTATGAGATGTGAAATTCGAAGAGAACTCCCATTCTCATAACCACTAGAACAAATGGCCTCCCATTGATTAACATCTAATTCTAACCATCCGTTGTCCATACCTCTAGAGCATCACCATATAAACAAGATCAGGCATCACCTCAACCACTATGTTTTCACACTAAGACTCCTCCACCTGTTTCAGAATATTAGACCACAACATTATCTAAAAAAATATAATCTTATTCAATGAACTCATGAATCATAGATCAAGTCATAAAAATATTCATTTCCTATCCAAGAGTTTGCAGATTCTTGAATTACCCCTTTGGCTGACTTCCTGCTCAAGGCATCAACCACAAAATCTCTCATTCGGATGGTGTAATATATTTTGATGTCGTAGTCCTTGGGAAACTCCATAAACCTCTATTTTCATTTTTTCAAATCACGATGCTAAAATATATAACTCAATATCTTGTGAGCCGTGAAGACCACAATGCACCCCCAAATGGGTTAATTGCACCAAAAATTCAATAAAAACTCAAAAAAAATACATGATCGAGATCATGTATAGCATAGTTACGTTCATGGGGATGTAACTGTCTGGACACAAAAGTGATCACTTCCTAGAGATTCATCAACACACATCCAATTATTAGGGGGAAGAATCACAAAACTCCTTGAAACTCGTCAAGTACACTGGAAAAGGAATCACCGGAGGATTGATCTACTTTTTCAATAGACATCTGAATGATACATGAGAATAGTAACTCCACAAAAAAATGCGTGAATTTATTAGTCAGAGTTTTCAATGGGCTGCAAATCAATAGAAATCTGGTTCTAACCTTAAGTAATATACTATTATACTGAGAAAATAATGAACCAATAAAAAATTATGAGGCGCTTCATAAGAAAAAAATACCACAACCTTCAACGATTCCACTACTAAACCAAACTATGACACCACATTTCCCTATAAATTCACCACTCACATATAGAACATACACCTAGGCAACATTCCATAGATCAAGATGCTTCATCGAACCTTCATGATTGTATTTAGATGCTCAGTATGCTCCTCCTCTGACTTCATGTAGAGTAGGATGCCATTGATGAATACAATCTAGAACCTTCCTACGAACTCTTGGAAAACAGAGTTCATGAGCCCCACGAACACTTTTGGTGTGTTCGTAACTATAAAAAACATAACCACGAACTCGAAGATCCAATACCATCACCTAAATGTTGTCTTCAATATATCACCCTAGTTCACCCTCATGTGGTGATATCCAAACCACAGATCAGTCATAGAAAACCAAATTTCTCCCCTCAGCAGATCTTCTGTCTTCAGTAGAGGATAACTATTTATTTTCGTTACCCAATTCAGCCTCCAGTTGTATATACATGACCTCATTAAACTATCCTCCTTTTTTGAGAAAAAAAATCGGAGCACCCCACTACGACACACTAGGATAGATAAAAACCTTATGCATCAGATCATCTATTTGAATCATAAAATCATATAGCTCTTAAGGTTCCATCCGATAAAGAACCATCAAGATCAATGAAGCACTAGGTTTTATGTCTATCCAAGATATAACATCATATCGAGGGTGTAGTGTCACAACCTATTTAGAAAAAAAATCTCAAAAAATCACCAAAATTTATAGGATCCTCCTCCACCTCCGCCTCCACTAATTTCACAAACAGCTCCGCCAATAATGATTGACGAGTCCCCACATGCCGAAAACACACCAAAAACCACTGTTCACTTATTAATTCTACATGTTGACCATATATGTATGAAAAAAAAACTCTTATTCATACTTTTTAAATTAAAAAAAATTAAAAAATATAAACATTCTATGATCTGGATGACATCATACAGTTTTATTTGTAATTGGAAAAGATTACCACAAGATTGGTTTGGTCCCATCCTCAGCCTATATACCCAGCACACATTAAACATGCTGGTATAAACTTCAAAAGTAATAATAAAAAAATTGGGGAATAGGAATCCACCCTACATCTATATCTGGATCATGGGAAATACCCGTTGAATCATTGGATTTTCAATCTCCTGAATCAAAAAATGAATAAGAAATAGTACTAAACAAAATGATTGTAACTCGAATGAACTCACGCCCTACAAGGGACGAAACATCTATGATGTGTAACTCAACGCACCAAGATCTTCTTCCTATCTTATAATTAACACCTCCTATACCAAGACTGGGGTCAAGTTCTATGATAAACACCATGAAATTGGACTATACCTATTCTATTTCCCCTTGGTGGAGTGTGATGATGATGTCCCTTCTACTGGAACTGCCTTGCAGATAATTGTTGTTGCGGAGGTCATTAAAACTTCCACCTCCACCATAATAAGCTTCAACAACCATTGTTATCTGAATCATAATATGAACATGGGAACTAGAAGAGAAATATCACAGAACTATGTTCATGGGAATAACAAGAGCACCTGAAGTCTGGTATGGGTACTGTTGATGTCGTCTCCCCACATGCCAAAAACCCAAAGGCCTTGATTCTTGAGACATTCTGTCAGTTCCCATAACACTCAAAGGTCTCTAATAGACCCCCTATAATGGTCTTCCTCATATTTTATCAGCTCAACTACCCATTCATTCTTCTAGAACTCTATGTTCGTCGGTAAAGTGAAGGGAGTAACCATGTACTGAAGATAATAGAAAATATCCTTCTATATATATATCATATTAGACTCCTCATCCAGAAAGTGATCTATAGAAAAAAATGGATATCCTAAAACATGATCCCTATCACATGCACTGACATACTCTTGCGCTATAAGGATTTTATGTCCTACCAATTCTCATCCATCAAAGTCGAATAATGGAATTCTACATAGAACTGCATGAAATTGACCCATAGATTGTCAAACTCTTCCCTCTCCCATTGGTACTGAGTCAACCACTGATGAAAATATCCCGTAATCTGACTCACATAAAAGTAAACCTAGTACTACATTGAATATCAGATCAACCTAAAGGTGGATTGAAGTTATTTATGACAAATCATCATCTCCATTTCTAAAAAGCTACCCTCATGCATTCCTGGGGAATGTTGTTGGAAAGAACATAATTGTTTCTTCCATATATAATCCTCCCCTTGTCAATAAACCCACAGTTGATTCACGAGATCATCCTTCGGATCCTACACTCTTAACACTACACACGGACGATGTATGTGTAACATAGTTGAAAAAGGCGAACAAATAATTCCAAATCCCAAGTAGTTTGGAATTTTATTTAATATTTATTTCAATTCATTTAACTCACTTATTTATATATATGAAATTTCCTATATACTACCCAAATATAAATTGGATGTAAATTCATTATTCTACTTTTTCATTTCCTAGGGTCATTACCATGAAAATGGTGTAGCCTTACCTAGCCATTCAGTAGGATCAGAGTCTATGCATTTGATCATTGAGAGCCCTATAATGCATTGTCTTATCAATTCATCACTAGTTTATGACATGTACCATGATCACCTAACATCGTTTCCCTACCAACCCAATCAATCCTTACTATTCATAACTCCAAAATCGATTCTACCTCTCAACCATCACCTCTGATACCATTCGGTCAAGGCCCCCTCCTTCTGACATTTCCCCTCTTATGATAGAAATGAATTAAGAGAGATAATGGCCCGAATACCAACTCTAGTAGGCCTCGACATGGCGACCAAACCCAAGGGTATAAGATCTCATGAAATTAGAGGCATTAGCTTTTTAATAAGTGAATAATATCGAATTTACCAAATGAAAAAAATATATGAAGTGACACAAGAACTATCCCCTTGTCCAATCTTGTAAAGTCCAATATGGTCTATTTAATCCACATAGAAACCTTTAATCCTTTTATATAATGTAGGGTGATTGTACTAGTATACTCAATAAGAGAACCAATGTATCTTGTCCATATCTTGGAGAAGAATAGTAATTCTCCTTTTAGAAAACAAAATAACAACACCTCATAATATGTCATTCAAGCCATTCCCACTTCACCAAGGCTTTACCAGCAAGTAACGCATGGCATATAACATAATATAATAGGAAAAAAATTAGGTACCCACAGAACATACCACTGGTTAAATACTCATAACATAATGAAAAATGTATTGGACATTTTAAACTCTTCCACAAGCCCCACCACACAACCAGCACACATACACCTAAGCCTCATATCTTGTCCCACAATGTTGTTATACAAAGATCACCACATCCCTCCTATAAATACTTGGGCCACAACCACAACACATCCCATCAACAACCACATAGTCTAAAAACATAACAAATCAATCCCATGTAGACATAGGCCACAACCGTAACACAATCGGAATACACTAGGGAAGAATACCACATCTCTTCCCATAGACACCTTGGAAAGCATACCTCATCTGATGTCATGAGGGCTTTAGAACCACACCAAAACCTGCATAAAGAATCTTAGAATACCAATGTCTAGAATAAAGAGTTGGGAAGATATGATAACCACCCATCCATCCTCTAACTAGGATGTTGGTAAAATTCACCCTCCCCAATGACAATTGGGGTGTTTGGCACATAATACTCAACTAGGATGAGTACATATAGGAAACAAAAGGAAAATAAAGGTATATATATTCTGTATGAAACACTAAAAAATCTTATTGGATTTTTCTAATCAAAAAACCATCCCAGCTAACCACCTTTGTCGTTACCTCTAAATCCATTACTACACAACAATCCATAAAACCAACCATTCCCTAACCAATTCGTTCAACCATTTAAAACTTTTTGTTAGTCAGTTAATTTATTAATTACATCCCTACCCAGGTAGATACAAACCACATCATCCCACAAGCCACAAAGAATAAACCACACATAGTAGAAGAACCAAAATAATGAAACTCAAATAATATTTCCACTATGTTTAACCCCTATACCAACCAATGATATCATCATTACTAAATGTTATTCCTACCAATCCAAATTATCAAAAAATCAAACCCAAGACTCAAATCCAAATACAGTTCCATGTCTCATCAGTACAAAACCCAAAAAACACTATATATAACAAAAAAAACCCATCATTTCCATAAAAATAAACATAGCATAATCCGAACATGTATCCCAGCTACTCCAACATGACCATCCATTCCAAAATAAATAAATCTCTCTATTTGAGATTCTATTACACCACTCGAATCACCCCACATTAAAGTCATTCTCTCTTCCCATGCTCCACATAACCACCCAAGGATGTATATTGAATAAAATAAACACAACAGAAAACCACACCAAATATGTAGGGGTGTATTCAAAATTATAAAACACTCATTATCTTATCGCTCTTGGAAAATTAAGGGGTTATCACATATCAAGTTTGATCTCGAGGCATCTATTTATTAGATTAGGTATATGTAGTTTGTCATATTATTCATATTTAGAACCATTAAACAGATGAACATAAACAGAAATCAACAAAACATCAAAGGAGTGAGAAAAATGACCACCAACATCCATGATTTTCAGTATCTTTACAACCCATATAACTCAACATATCAATAAAAATAATATATAATCATCTATCACATTTCTCCCACCCCTATTTATTTGATTCAATATGATTCAATTGCCTTTATTATATTTTGATTCCATACCCATCACATGTGAATAATTTTTATACCCACCACGCAAGATAAAAAATTAAGAGTGACAAATGTCTCCCAACATCAAGAATTAGATGATCAGAAACTTCTCTTTGCACAATACATGGTGTGAAAGTCTCTTAAGAAATGCAGTCCAAGGGTGCAACACAAACACACACCTCCTTGGTGATGAATGGTTCTGGTGATGCATGATAGAAAGTGTAAAGGTAAAATGAAAAATTGATAACTAATCTAGAATATAGAAATTCCAGAACTTATATCAATGGGGGAATCACTTTAAAAATCCATTAATGATGGATCACTATCAAAACCAAACTTTTAGATGATCTATGGGACTCCAAAGAGTTTGGGATGTAATAATAAATTTTTATTAATTTTAAATTTCATCATAAACACAAAAACATTGTTTAATAATCATTTTATGTAATGTTAAATGTTATGTTGAGAAACATGAGAAAATGTGAAAAACATGAAATTTGAAAAACTATTGGAAATATATCACTATTATGTGAGTCACCATTCAGTGAGCCATCATTCCATGTGTCACCATTTTGTATGTTACTATTTATTGATTAACTAATCTGCGACCTACCATTTGGATACTTACCATTCAGCGAGTCACCGTTCATTCTATCACCATTCAGTCAGTCAGTTTTCAGTTTACCAATTTGACTCACAATTAGCGAATCAAAATTTTTAGTCACATTTGTGAGTCACTCACATGATTCAACATCAGCAAGTCACTATTGGGATCCCCCAAAGTGACTGATCAATGGGATGACCTACCATTGCCACCTATAGGTGGACGACTCCCCGTGAGAGATGCTATAGTTGAAAAAACTAGAATTTGAAGAAACCATTGAAATGAGTCATTGATTCCTCCTAGAACACCTCAATCAGAAGACATTAACAATGTAATGGATCAGGGAGGTCTATCCCATTACAAAATTGAAATTGATAAATATAAAAATATTTATTCCATTTTAGACAAAAAATGATAATATTTGATTTTTCTATATAATATTTAATTTTGAGTTACAAAAACATGAAATCAATGTTCCAGGATATAATGAATTAAAAAGTGTTATCCTGCATTAAGAAGATGGTGGGTGGTTCAGAATTCACAATTATTATATAAGGATGCTTCAGAAAGATGAAAGTACCCACATATACATTAGGATCAATAATTATCAATAAAAATAATACCACTATTATACAAAGGGTTTTTAAATATATTTGTGAGAAAATGGATGATAAATCATTGGGATTATGATGGTGATACATGAGTAGTCATTACCTATATTTCTCAACCAATAATGATGATAAAATCCAACCAAAACATACAATGCGAGTGGTGTCTTACATATGGAATATGTGTATGAACATTTGCATTGGTTTTATGGATGTGAAACACGATAAGAAGGGGAGCGAACAGAGTAATGAAAAAATAAAAAATGGATGGTGGAAAAATTATTATAAAGTGAAAAATGATCTATATTAAAATTTAAAAATTATTAAATTAAAAATACTCGTAATAACTCATGGTTTGACATAATGGTTTCCTCTGAAGCATAGAGACCATGTGGAACCTATGGGTTAGGAAAATAATATAGACATGGTTTCCCTAAGGACTCTACTTATCATTCATGGAGGTGAACTGCGAATAAAAAATTCACTAGCTATGTAAATATTCAAACTGAATAGTAACCACACAATTTACATACATTGGAGCATAAAAAACTCACCTTATAAATGATTAATACTTTATAATTTTCATTATGTGGGAACCAAATTCAAAAATATCTCAAAATAACATACATTGGTATTAAAATACTTAAAAAGATAAAACATAGTTGGTTATTAAAATCATTCACTCTATTATCAAATTACATTAAATAAAATTTATCATAATTCCAATGAAATTGATTCATTATATTGTTATCATTGGTGGTTTGGTCATTATAAATGGTCATGTTGTATGGAATTTTAAATTTTTCATAATTTTTATTCATGTAATTTAATAAATAATATAATTTTTTTATTATGTTTTTTTAAAAATAAAGTATTTCTTTCATTTAAAATTCAAAAATTCACCCATAATAAATAATTATTATTTTAAATTTATATTGATGATATATGTATCTGATGATATTATAAAGCAATTATTTATTCAATGTATAATATATTATAATATATTAAAAATATAGGAATTTATTTCATTTGAAATTCAAATATATTTTCATTTTGTAAAACATATATGTGGTTGAATTATATTTTAAATTTGTTTTGAAGAAAAATAAGTAAAATTATAAATTCATTAATAAAATATAGTTCATTGGAATAATTTTTATGTTCAATTTTCATATGAAAACATAAAAAACATTTGAATACATTCAATTTAAAACACCCATTTCTCGACACCTCTACATGATTACATTTAAATGAATGTCCCGAGTTATGATAGTTCAATTTGGAAAATGGATTACATATTTTAATTCAGAATAATTTATATTGAATAATAAGTTGATTTTAATTTTGACCATAATAATTTGTGAATGAATTAAATGTTATTTACATTGAATAAGGTAAAAAAAATTAGATTGTGGTTACAATTATATTATATACTGTAAACACAATCCATCACAAAGAAAAAAACCATTTTGTTTCCATATTTAAATCATTAAACCTATAAAATATAATTATGTGAAATATGGAATCTAACTGAAAATTCAAAATAAGGGCACATATAACTTCTTTTAAAAAATTCTATATGTTTCATCTCTATCACTTATAAAATTCCACCCCTACCATTCACCAAAACTATCAATTTATGTTGATTCGGCTAACATATTCAAAAACCAATACCCAAATTCCATTAACTCCTTATATAATAATTTCAATTTACCTAAATCGATCATATGATGTTATTTTTGATAACCTAAGGTTAATACCCAAAGAAGATGATTTTTTTTTAAAAAAATTATTTATTTTATTTCTTTCTCCACCCCGATTTTTTTTTTAATAATATTATATAAAAACATATTCACCATAAATATAATAATATGTTTTTTGAATAGGGTTAGAAATTAAATATTTTCTCACTTCCAACATATGGTTTACTAAACTATAATTCATGTTTAAAGAAGAATAATGCCTCGTGAACCGATGCCATTCATTTTCCCATAACCATTTACCACTATTATGAGTAATAATGGAAATGAAATTAATATATTATATATATAATTTTTCATGATGTCATTAGGAATATAAATATATTTTACAAAACATACCCAAATGATATTCATTTTAGGGAATGGAGAAAACATTTTTCGTGTGAATGGTGGACTACCACCTCATGAAACAATGTGATTCATCCACACATTAATTGGAATTAATTAAGGATGATTAGAATAAATAAAATTATATGTATAAGAAAAAAATATGACACTAGTGTTATAATATATATATATACCATTATCTCCTCAATATTTAATATGAAAATAAAATCGATTCATTGCTCATTCCTACAAATGGTCTATAATCACCATGAATGGTGTTTTTTTCATAATTGATGAATCAAACAGGATACATATAAAATTCATATATATTTTATTGACATAATTATTTAAATTTTGGATATTATTAAATCTTTCACAATGAAGGTCTAAAAATAATAGTTCAAAACATACCAAAATCAATGCAATTAACACCTGAAACAATTAATGTAATAATGCATTATTAGAAAACAGGTGATAAGATGTTATAGAAGAATTTTTTTTGATATAGTGAATAATACTATGGCTTTTATAACTTAATAATTTTTTTACCCACTATATAATAATTAAATTATTATTTTAACTAGAAGAATGCATAGTGTAAGGGATTTTGTCTCAATTTATATTCCATTGAGGATTATTTTTTTTATGCACCAATTCACATTTATTTGTTGTATATATTAACCTTATGACATGTAATGTCATGAATAAATTAATATTCATGGTATTTTGGGTTTCAATTTAAGTAGATTTAATATAATAATTACTAAATGAGAAATGTTATTGTGAAATATTTCATGAATGTCATCATTCCATTTGAATAATAACTTTAATGTATTTTTTTTAATTTATATTTAATAATAAATTTCCTTTTTGGAAGATATTATTATTTCCAAAACATTATTCCATTTAATATACTTCATTTTATTTTAATGTTTTTTATTAACTGGGGAAATATTGGAATATTTGTATCCTTTAATCAATAGAAATTTTTAATAATGAAAATTTTTAGGGAATATAAAATTATTATTTGATATATATGGAAATATTATTCATGAAATGACTGGGTTGAGAACTATATAATGAAATCCCCTCAATGCATCAATTGTATCTTCAGACAAAATTAGTTCCACAAACCCTATGCATTTGTGATTAATATGTTTTAAAATGTCATTGGAATAATCATGATAGTAGAGATAAAGATAGAAAAACCATTTTAGATAGTACCAAGAATGATTTAAACCATATTAAGAATGGAATTTTTTTATAATGGATTGATTTACATAGAAATTATGATTTCCCATAACTAATCATTACGTAGATTTAAAATTATGTTATTATTCTCAAAGATATTTTCACAATGAAAAAATATGGATGCATTTCATTATCATCTTATTGATTAAATATAATTAATTTATAGATATTAAGATTTATATATTTATTCTGAAAAATAAATTTACCGAAATGTAATATGTGTTCATTTATAAACCCTAAAATATTGTTTTTAAATATTGATTAATGATATCTTCAACAATATTTTACCCTTTCTGATATTTTGAACTCACACTTATTTAGTATCATTTCCCCAGGATTCAACAACTACTAAATGAAAATGTGGCCATCCATGTGGATCTATATAAATAATTTACCATACTATGGGTATATATTGGATTGAATATATCAATAATCATAGTTTATATAAATTGTATTTATAGAGAGGATATGAAAATGATTTTTTAAAACTCTTAAGATATTATACCTTATATTTCCCCATCCTCCAAACATTCCACCCCTAACTCGATCCTTATATCACCCCAAATTGATTATGAAATACCATCCTCCTATAGTGTTATCCCTTAATTCAATGACTTTTTATCCATATTTTCATCGATATCAAACTAATGACTTTTGAATCCATTTTCTATTTTACTGACTACTATTTTCATTTTTATATATGAAAGAGAACCTAACCAAAATATATTTATGTAACAATTACATCGAATTATTTTAAATAATGTTATTTGTGGTTGATGTCTTTTTTGGATTTTGGATTAATGATTATAATTTGGTTGAGACTTTATTATTATATTTTTTATTATTTGGGATCTATTTGACGGTTATATTATGGGATGTTACGCTTCTTATATTTTCTTTCCACATTGGTTTTAATTATTGGTTATGATTGTAATTATTCTTCAATTTCTGGTATTTTTTGTTGTGATCAGTGAGAGTTGGGATTTAATTCCATCCTATTCTTTCTTCTCCATTCAACCAACTAAATACCAAATGTCTTCTCTAGTACTATATCATAATTCATCGATCATGTAATTATAATATTCTTTAAAATTATATTAGTGAGTTTTGAGTTAGTCTTCTCTTCTATTGGATGTTATTTTCATTCTAATCTATATGTGTGATTCTACTAGAGCATGTTGGAAACACATATCTAACTGTCTTTTTAATATTATAGTTTAATTTATACCAAATATAGTTAATTAAATTCCAATACATTTGGTTGTAATTAAAATTACTTAATTTTGATAACTATCATAAGAAATCATATAAATTTAACATAAATTTCAGATTCTTTTGGACAGATATTTTAGGTATAATGTTTTTTATAATTATAAATCATATTTAATTTAACTACAAGGGTTAATTTTGGTTTTCACAATCAATTACTTACCTGATTAAATTTTTGAAATATAATTTTCTATGTCATTATTCTTTTAAAGTTATTTATTTTATTTTTATATCCCTAAAATATATAATTGTACATTAATTTGTATTATTATACTATTAAAAGTAAATTTGGAGTATGGCTTAAATTATGAAGTATTGTTCTTAAGTATGTTAATGTTTTATTTACAATAAATTTCATGAATGTTTCATATAATTAATTATTATTATATAGACATGAATTAATTAAAAAATATTTTTTCCAATGGATAAATATTTATATTTCAATGTTTTATGTACTTTTTAACATTTATGATATATCAAAATTATGGGAGACTTTGTTAAATGTCTTTAAATTAGTATATAAGTTAGAATGAAATGTTTGTTATTTCATATTCATTTTATAAAACATGGGTTCCTTTGATAATGATTTTATAATAATTTAGTATTTTTATAAAAAATTAAATATATATACCTTAGTTTCACCTATTTTGATTAATTTTTGAGTATTACCAAGTAAGTTGTTATGAATTATTCCATAGTTCATTTATCAGAAATTGTTTATTAATCAATTAATATTAACTACATGTTAAATGAATTAAATACCATACAACCACAATATACATCAATTAAAATGTTTCATAATTTTTGGAGTAATGGATGGTTTTCAAAAAGATGGATAGAATGGATAGTTATTTAATCATGATTGATCTTCATAAAATTAAATACACCTTAAATTGAAATAGTGCATCATGTAAAATTATGGTTCAATATTTTTTAATAATATAGGAAAATTTAACATTAAATGAAATCCATGAATTGTTAAATATTTTGAAAAATTATGTTTTGAAAATGAGATGACCTCTCTAGGTATGAAATAATAATTTTTATACTTGAATACCTTAGTATTGATTTATCCCAACAAATACACCCATATTGGGATTTGTATGATTATGCACTTTTTTCATATGATATGACTTTTATCTATTTGAATGGCTAGAAACATAATATAATTGTTTTTTATCATTATTTTTATTCAATTTGTTAACCTATTGTTTTAATTTAATTTCTGCAACACTAATATTTTAATTTTTCTATGAATTTTAATATTAGTGTAGAATTATAGTTAGTGAGGATAACATATTATTTTTTCCAAACTATTAATCATACAAAAGGGGATATATTTCAGTGAAATATCCCTTAATATGGTATTAAAGATAATTATTAATATGTTTTGTAATAATGGAATTGTATTTGTATACCTGACTTGATATATTATAGAATCATGGTGCTCTAACTATGCCCAATTTCCCCTTTCCCAATATGATTTTTTAATGTTTTCATAATTATATATAAACATTCAAATTTAATATCGCATTCAACTTCCAAATTCAATATTTTCTATCAAATTATATAAATATATATATATATTTATATATTTATATATTTCTCATTTTAAAAATATTTGTTTCTGTGATAATAGTGTAGTATTATTATATGTATTTATATCAATTACGGTATAATTTACATTCATTTCGCATATCATATTTTTTTGGATTTGATGTTCTGTGACACATTATTGTTATTATTGAGTAATTATATTCCATATTAATGTCATATTTATTTAATTGGATTAATGTCTCATTCAAATCATAGTCGTTTTAAAAAAAATTAGAAATTAAAATTTATATAATTAAATTTTCTATTTCTTAATGATCATTCCATGTCTTATAGTCTATCTTGTACGTTATTTTTAGGAATCCCTTAATGAACATATTTTTTATCTTGATCATTGTTTTTATTCCTAATTTCATTATTTATGGACATTCATATATATAGTGGATACAATGACTTTTTTAATTATAGATTTGATTTTTTATTTGAATATAACTTTTTCCCTTGAAATATAATAGACAACAGATGGATTTATCATTCTGATCAAAAGTAAACCATGATTTAGGTTATTTGTATATTTTTTTATATCTTATATAAAAATTCTCCATATAGAGGTCACATATAGTACCAATGTTTTAATTTCATTGTATATCCATGGTTATGTTGATAATAATTTATTTAACATATACAAATATGGATTTGAAAGAAACTATAATGTTTTTTCTCACAATTGACATATTATAGGATCATCAACTATTCATAAATGTAAATATGTAAGTGGTTTAGAGAATTTTTTACCTGGTTGTCTTCCAATAAAACATCCTCATTAGATAGATATCTTAATCATAGATGAAAGAATTATAAAAATACATAAATAGAAAATACTAATGATAATGATATTGTGAGAGTGAAAAAATTAATATATAATGACAGAACTCCAATATATTAGGATTTTAAAAATGGAAATGGTAAATATTTAATTCATTGAAATCATAGAAAACCTTGAATGGAATTTCTAATACTTATATAGAATATATAATTACATTTTAGAAAGACTTCCATTCTTATGGTGTAGATATTCCCTCTTATAATTATATTGTCTAGAACCTAATTAACATAGCTCAATTTTTCAACAAATAATATTTTTTCTTGTCTGATATGTCATAGATTATTTTGGGATGAAAAAATTAACTTAATTACTCAAACTAATGTGGTACATATCAATTTAGGAAAAATTCATATAATAATCATCTCATGTTCCAAATAAATACTTGTGTTACATTCCACTTATTTTTTATGATTTTAAATATATTCAAGTCTGCAGAAATGTTAAAAAATATGAGATAGTGTGATGATTTGAGTAATAATGATAATGGGGGGTTGGTTAAATAAATATATGGATTAAAAAGAGAGTAATATGATTCACAACATCTAAATTTTTTGACTGAGGTTTGTAATGAAAGGTTTGGTCAATACTGTACTAGATATAATATTTTTGGTCAAATGCATACTGCTGACATCATGTGTACATTTTTTGTAAATGATTATAATGATTATCTATGGATGTGGATGAAATGACCTATCTCTTTCTTGATTCTAAAATAATTAGACGAAATAATCGCAGGAATAATATATATTTATAGTTTCAACTTTTAATAAGTTAGTGGATGAATATTTGGGATATGCACCTGTGTATAATCTACAATTATTTAGAAGAAATATTTAATATGTGTGATTCCATTCGATAGAAAATAAATGATTTTCCATTACATGAAATGATGTTTGGTTCAAGGAAAATGTGAAAACTACGGTTTCCAATTTTTATGAAAATTAAAACATCAAGAAGAGTGAAATAGCTTCCTAGTTTTAGTTTCATGGGGAATCAATAATTATTTTAAATGGATCATCAATATAAGACAAATTTTTGAAGATTTGATAATATAATTGGAATTGAATGATGACCTAAATATATTTCAATAGTTGATGTGCTTAATGAATTGAAATATATATATTTTCTCGTAAGGGTTGGTTGAAATCTAAAAAGTGAAATAATGTTGACCGTGAAACAAAATTACATTAAAAAAACTAAAAAATATTTTTTTAGTTTCCATATTATTCTACTTATTTCATTCATCATTTTTTTTCATTAATACACATTGAGTAAAAATGTGTAAAAAAATTCATTCATTTCTTCAAATTATCAATGTAATGACCAAATATGAATAATTATACCACTCGAAATTGTTGGATTGGGGTTTTCAAATTGAACTACATCCTATGTGTATCATTGAAAATTTTGAAACTTCCTTCTGATTATTATGTGATGAACCCTTTATATAAAATTGAATTTTTGGTTGTATTTTTGAATATCTAGGTTCCTAATGCATATTATGGTAACCAATCTAAATTACTCATTAGAATGGATTTGAAACTAAAAACAGTAGATTATCTCATTATATTTAATGATGTGTTTCCGATAAAAAATAGGATTTATAATAAAATAATACAAGTATGATAGTTATTATATAATTCTAATTTTTGATACCATTGTGCTAAATATATATCTCATTATTTCCGGGTATATAATTCCCCATGTGGAACCATTTTTTTGTGTGATTTAGAAGAATAGATTCTCCTTCATTTTTCACATGAATTCCACACAAAACAGTTCCTCTTGCAATTAAAATACTTCCTGGAGGATCCATTTTGTTTTAGGGAAATTGTATTCTAAATAAAATACGTGCACATTGAAATCATATTTCTAATACAAAATTCATCATGAATGTTCCATTTTGAGAGTATATTATTCTCAATAATATATTGATTCTATCAATTTTTTTTTCTTATTTGAGATGAAGATAATCAGACCATGAGAAATATATATAAGTAGTATGTGGAGATTGAGACATCATTTCCATATCTTCCCCAAAAGAGGAATTCCTATGTATATACAGTTGAAACCATTATAATTTTAGAGTGGGATATAGAACATCCAATTATCTTACTTAATTTTAGTATTTTTTACAGAAATTTCGGTTTTGAAATTAGAATATTTATGGGTCATATTATACTATAAAATTCAAAATTTACAATAAAAATTCATTAATATATTTTCCAGGAAAAAAAATAATATGTAGAGATCATCAATCTCTCCATTTATAAAGAGAGAGGCTCTTTATTGAAAAGAGTTTTCATGATTGTGGAAGTAAAAGATATAACCATTAAATTAGTTAAGATAATATACAAATACTCATTCAATTAAATTGTTCATATAAATTTAAGTTATTTATTTTATATGATTAATCGTTAATTCAATAATTATGATTGTTGTATTGTAGTCCTAGTTCATTGGTTCATTAATGAAAACAATTAATAATCAGTGTGTATAAATTTATAACATCTGATTGAGTGGTGATTGTGAGAAAACAACATAACAACATTAGTTTAAATACTACAATGGAATACTATTATACTAAATTAGATTGTAGTATAGAATATTAAAATGAGTCATATTATGTATTTTTTGGGAAAATATAGTGATTATACAACCACTGTCATGGACGATTCTATATGATTAAATGTAAATTATTTCTCTTAATGATTCTATATGGTACATTTTTTGATTAATACGGATACAGGGTGATCATCATGACTCAAATCTGGACCATCAATGAACCATATATTTTTCAATAAATGGAAAAAATATTTTTTATGGGAAATATCTTATGACATAATATTATATTGTCAATATTAATATAACTTGAAGATATATTTTTCATGGTAGTGGGGATGAAATTGGAAATATTTATTCCATCATTGGTGTTGATAAGATTAGTGTGTTTGATGATTCTAAATTTCCAATGGTGGGATTTGATGAAGAACCACAATTAGTGGTTTGGAATAAATATAAATAATTATATGTCAATTTATATTTAATTTTCATTTTCATTGGTATCTTAGTTTGATTATAACTATAATTAATTTAATTTATTTTCAATTTTTGTGGATATGTTTATTTTCATATTTTTTTTCATTGAATTTAAATAAATATATTTAAATTTAGAAATCCAAAATAAAAAAAATTAACAAAGTGTCAACATTGTTTTAAATAAATGTTTATATAATATCTTATTTCATTATTTATGACTTCATTGAATTCTACGGTTTATTAATTGTTTTTAAAAAAAATTTCTAAAAAATGGAAATTTTATTCCAATTGAAGTCTCCGGATCAGTGTGATCACTGAGAGGGGGAGGGGTGAATCAGTGATCCTTTAAAACATTTTACTAATTGATTCTTTATCAATTAAACCTATATGTCTTGTTAGGGCCTCGATCAACTCTTCTTGTATCTCTCAGCCTGTCCTCGAGTGATGCAGTAAATGTAAAGGCACATGACACAAGGATTTACAAGTTTCGGCTCCAAAGGCATGTGTCCTTGCCCAGTTGGTTAAACACCCCAACATGGTTTCTCAACTATAATTCGGTTAGTAATTACAATGGTCGTTACAGAGTCACACTGTATCTCTCCTGAGTCCCACATGAGGTTCTTTATACTGCATCCCATAGTGTTACCAGAGTCCCACTGGCCTGCTTCAGCTTCCACCAAAGACATCTCCACCCTGAGTCTCACAGGGGGTCTTCTACTGGCTCCTCGAGTCACATGAGTAGCTCTTCTTCTTTTGAAGCTCTTCAATAGTCTTCAACAGCCTCGGATAAGGTCTGCTGGCCTTGCTCACTTATTTTGATCATTTGTGTTGATCAGGACTCCTCTTCTTTTCCCGGGCTTTATCTCCTTCTTCTAAGGATGACCCGGCCACTTTCTTCAAGAATCTTGATTGGAAAATATGTTCCTGCACTTATTATGCCCAATCAATCTTCTTGGTCTTCTCAACTACTGAAAACTCATATGAATTATGTCTTTAACTTCAGTATGGCTTCAGTCTCTCTTCAATTCAACTTCATACACTAAATGCATGGCATCTCTAAATCTTCATGCACCGATTGCATGGCTTCTCAATCTTCATGCATGACTTTCATGGAATCTCAAATATCTTCAAGAACCTTTGTTCTCGGACTTCTCAAATGCACACACATTGATTTGAACATTATTTACATGTGCATGTGCATGAATGAATGCATGCACTCCCCTTTTCATCTTGGTGTGATAAACCCTTAAAAGGGTGTAAACTCTTTTAGCACACACACCTTCTTCTTTGAGTCACACTCTTATTCATTCTCACACACACCAAATTGTGTGTTGTTCTTTAGTGTGAATTTATACTTCTCTCTTTCTTCTCAATGTGTTTACTCAATTGTTCACTTATTCATACATTCATGAACATGCTTGTGTCTACTTCCTTCACTTGGGTACACACAAGAGGTATGGCCTCCTTTACTTGTGCACACACTAAGGCTTCGGCCTTCTTGTTTCTTTTCACACACTTTGTTCGTTTCTTCATCTTCAAAGTGTGGACACTCCACTTGTGCACACATGACCTTCCTTTCCAATTTGCACACATGGCATTCCTTCTTCAACCCATGCACACACACACACACCCAAATGTGTTATGGGCTTCCTCTCTACTTAGCACGCACACACCCAAACGTGTGGCCTTCCACTTCTCACCAAAGGAGAGTGCACAAGTTATGCAGCCACCTCCTGTCTTCAACCGGACAGGGTGCAGGAGGGGCTTCAACCGTGCGGGTGGTGCGACAACCTCTTCTACCGCGCAGGTGCAGAAGCTCCTAACGTGCAGGTGGCGTGACGACTTCCTCCTGCCGTGTGAGTTCACAGGAAGAGAAGGCGTGCAAGTGTGTGCAGCTCAGTTTCTTCTAACCGCACAAAGGGAAGGCGGTGTCTTCCTCTTGTCGCATGAGTTCGCGGGCACAGAGTGTGCGGCCACTTGCTACCGTGCAAGAATGCGGGCAGCGGGTGTGCAAGGCTCGGCTTCTTCCTTATCGCGCAAGGGAGCTCACAGGGAGGCTCGACTCGGCCTCTTCCTTCGGGCAAGGAATGCACGGTTCTCCTTCGCGCAAGAGGTTGCACGGTTCTCCTCTCCAACGATGCTCTGTTTTTTGAAACAGAAGCACTTGAATGTCCGGGAGGCAGCAGCCTCTTCTCGCCTTGGACTCTTCCTTTTATAGAAAAAGAATGCGTTCAAAATCCATCCATGAATCGTCTGAGATTCATTCCTCCGAATAACCGAGATATTCGGTTCTTTAAAAAAACATTCAACAAGTGTTAATGATTTTACGGATACCTTGGGTGTTTCCTTTTTACAAACGTGTGATCCAATCATCGTGTATGGATTCAAGATCATATACACGATTCTTGTGCATAAATCTCGCACGAATCCATGTGGCCTCGGAAACTCCGTTTGCCTCGGCCGTACCTTCTTCCTCGAGATTTCTCATGCATGCAAGACGTATATTGCATGCATGGTCTAGGTTCGATCAGACGATCACCATGCAGTTGTTTTGAGGTTCAATTGTGGTCCAGATTCAACCATGGTTGATCGGCAGTGGCGACGGCGAGCTGGTTCACATCAGGTGAAGCTCGGGTGTCTGGAGGTTGAAGACAACGCTCCCCCGGCAATCGGACGACTCACACTCTTTGCGGCTCGATTGAAGATCAGATGTGAAACCAGGATCTCACACGATGGAAAAAGCGGCTGAGATAGGAAGCGAGATCAGATGGACGGCCAGGATAAGATCCTCATCCAAAAATTTCGTCCCTCATCGAAACGTGCCGGGGTTTTTCTACGGTTTAACAACCATCGCCTCCCGATCAAAGCTCAGAATTCTCCTCTCCCCCCTCTGGTGTTGCCCCGCACCGGTTCTCCTGCGGGCGCGCTTTTTCGCCCACTATGCTCCTCCGGGCACGCACCTAGCACCCACTCAGCTCCATCGGGAATTCTCTAGCGCCCATGCTACACGGGTTTATCATCGAGTGGCACCTGCAGGCTTACACACGGCCCGCACCATGACTCGGGGAGGCCTTGGCCTTGAGGACTTCCCTTGAGCGCGGTCGACCCTCGGGTCCCGCAAGTGGTTGAGGCGAGGGACCTCAGCTGGCCTCCTTGGTTGGCTTATTTTTTGTTAAAGTACATAGTTGGTACATTGTATAAAAGAAAAGTAACCAAGTACAAAAATTTCAAACCATACTTCTTCTCCTCTTCATCTTCTTATGAACTCCATATATCTTCTCTAACATCACTTCTTCTTATTCTATAGAATTCTCAAGGATCTCTCAACTAGCTTCCTCAACAAATAATCAGAAATCACTTTGATCTTCAATTTTATTCTTCTATCCAATCAAAGATGAGGTTGGATCATCTTCAAATCGACATGCACTAAGAGATAGTCCATGGTCTTCTTCAAACCACTTCATCCACTTAGTAGTTGTGGATGGTTCATTTCTTCATTCCTCATCCACTTAGTGATAGTGGATGGCACTTCTTTATCTCCTCATGCATTGTGAAGACAATTCATGGACTTCTAACAATGTTGTGACATTGTATCTTCTTGATACAAGTTCTTTGAACTTAAGATCGGCCCTACAATCGTCTGAATTGTATGGAGAATGTTTCAACCATTACCTCCTATGCCACATAGTGATTCTCCTATGTGACATGCTTCTTAGTACCATGGTCATTCTCCAATCATAACCATCACTATTACCTCCTTTGTCATTCACATATCCATTCAATCCTTGAAACCTTCTTAAAAACATCACCATCACCATCACATGCTCTGTCATTCACATATTGACATTCCTTTTCATCCATTCAATCCTTGACACCGTATTGACAACAAATTCAACATAGTGCACAACAATCTCCCCCTTTGTATTTTTTGTCAATATTAGTAGAGCACATATGAATGGGTCAATATGTGTTCCAAGCATTTCTCCCCTTATTGGAAACCAAATGCAATGGTTTGGTATGGTTCTCTTCAAAATATAACTTCCTCCCTTTGAATATCATCTTCTTGAAAAACACTAAGAGAGGGATGATGTCACATGTTCACTTTAGCAAATAGCCATTAGTAAATAATCTCTAAGTCTACTTGGGATAACCCGATGTAGAAAACAAGAGTGATGTAACCAAAGAATTCAATGTTGTCCACAATTCACTATACATGTGAGATCATGCTTAGTCATCAAGGGGTTGAAATGTTTCAGATATATCAATGAATTGCTAAATCCTGCACATACATCACCAAACTCATTAGAAAGTCCAGGTGCAAAGATAAAGCTCCCCCTTTCATCCTTTTTTCTTCAATCAAACACTCCCCCTTAATTGACAAGTTAAATACAATTAAGAAACAAGGGATGAAAATGTGATTGAAATACCTTAATTCTTCACAAGATGATATGAATCTCAAAAAATCATCTTCTTCAGATTAGCTCCCCCTCAAGGGGTACACTCCATTCTGTCCGTACCATTATCAATTTGAGAATGATCATTATCTTAAATTACCAGAAATGTAATCACATTTATATACTACTGATTAGGGAATAAGATGGAACCTCCTTTGTTTATCAGTTTGAACAAAAATTTTGAGAACATTCTCTCAACTGAGATGTTCCACTTTCTCCATTATTCACACTTGCGCATTTGATCTTCAATGATGTTTGTGCTGGTGTGGATCTTAACACCTCTTCAACATTTTTGTGGGTTACTCCTCCCTTTCTAAGTGCCTTCTGAGCACTAGAATCTCCTTGTGCAATCTTCATTCTCTTGAAGAATTCTTTTTGAGCTGGAATGAGTGTCATGCATTTATTATTGATATGACCAGCTTTATTTCACCTCACACACAGAACAACATCTTCAGGTAAAATCTTTTGATTTCCTTTTGTACTAGCTTTGGCATGGGCATTTTCTTCCTTTCTCATTCTTTCCAAATCTTCTGGCCAGATGATTAAAATGTCATTTGGAAATGAGGCTTCAGATTTGGATGTTTCACATGGTTCCTTTGATGATTTAAAGTTACCTTTCTTAGGAAGCTTATTTTCAATCAATACCTTCTTCTTCTAGATTTATTGTCCTATTGAGTGCGATTTGCTTCTATTTGGTTCAATGGCTTGTTTACAAAGATCCATGGTATGAACTATCTTTCCACAGTAGAAGAATTTTTTATTGGTGGACCTTCTGGAAGCATCACCCTTCTGGGATTTGAAATCCAATGACATCTCTTTATTTTTCAAGATCTTATTCGGAGCATTTTCAACATTATTTTGCTGGCTTCCCAAGGATACTTCTTCATTCTTAGCCTGGTTCTGTGATCTTATCTTCTTTTCAGCTTTGAAATCATTGAGTGTTGGTTATGCCAACCCTTCTTTCCAATTTATCTTCCATAGAATTGGCTTCTTCTTCTAGCTGTAATTTTTCTTCTTGAAGATCATGGATACTTGTAGAAATACACATTGCCACTTCCCTGGGGACTATCTTCCGAAGATATTTGAGTGAATTTAGAACATCATTGATTTCTCCATCATTATCACAGCTAGATTAGGCTTCATCAGAAGAGTGATAATAGGAATTATCATCTGTTATGACTTTCACATTACCTTCAATGGAAGGTGTTTCTCTATTAGTAGCAACCTTCTTCTTCATCTTCTTTACCTGTTTCTTCTTTCTTTTTTTCTGAGTCTTGGAAGATATCTTCATTTAACGGTGTTCTCTCATTTCCTCAAATATGAACTTCAAAAAGACTCCCTTGGATCTTTTAGAGGCAACCTCGCTCTAATACCAATTGATGTGCCTGGATCAGTGTGATCACTGAGAGGGGGAGGGGTTGAATCAGTGATCCTTTAAAACTTTTTACTAATTGATTCTTTATCAATTAAACCTCTATGGTTTGTTAAGGCCTCGAACAGCTCTTCTTGTATCTCTCATCCTATCCTCGAGTGATGTAGTAAATGTAAAGGCATATGACACAAGGATTTACAGGGTTCTGCTCCAAAGGCCTACGTCCTTGCCATGTTGGTTAAACTCCCCAACATGGTTTCTCCACTATAATTCGGTTAGTAATTACAATGGTCGATATAGAGTCACACTGTATCTCTCCTGAGTCCCATAGGAGGTTTTTTATACTACATCCCACAGTGTTACCAGAGTCCCACTGGCCTGCTTCAGCTTCCACCGAAGACTTCTCCACCCTAAGTCTCACATGGGGTCTTCTCCTGCCTCCTCGAGTCACACGAGTAGCTCTTCTTCTTTTGAAGCACTTCAAGAGTCTTCAACAGCCTCAGATAAAGTCTGCTGGCCTTGCTCACTTCTTCTGATCACTTGTGCTGATCAGGACTCATCTTCTTTTATCGGTATTTATCTCCTTCTTCTAAGGAAGACCCGACCACTGTCTTCAAAAATCTTGATTGGCAAATATGTTCTTGCACTGATTATGCCCACCCAGTATTCTTGGTCTTCTCAACTACTGAAAACTCAGATGAATGATGTATTTAACTTCAGTCTGGCTTCAGTCTCTCTTCAATTCAACATGAAACATTGAATGCATGGCATCTATAAATCATAATGCACTGATTGCATGGCTTCTCAATCATCATGCATGACTTTCATGGAATCTCAAATATCTTCAAGAACCTTTGTTCTCGGACTTCTCAAATGCACACACACTGATTTGAACATTATTTACGTGTGCATGTGCATGCATGAATGAATGCACTCCCCTTTTCTTCTTGGTGTGATAAACCCTTAAAAGGGTGTAAATTCTTTTAGTACAGACACCTTCTTCTTCGAGTCACACTCTTATTCTTTCTCACACACACCAAATTGTGTGTTGTTATTTAGTGTGAATTTCTCCTTCTATCTTTCTTCTCAAGGTGTTTACTCAATTTTTCACTTATTCATACATGAATGAACATTCATGTATCTTATTCCATCACTTGGGTACACACAAGAGGTATGACCTCCTTTACTTGTGCACACACTAAGGCTTCGACCTTCTTGTTTCTTTGCACACACATTGTTATTTTCTTCTTCTTCAAAGTGTGAACACTCCACTTGTGCACACACGACCTTCCTTTCCACTTTGCAAACACTGCCTTCCTTCTTCAACCTGTGCACACACACACACCCAAGTGTGTTATGGGCTTCCTTTCCACTTAGCACGCACACACAAACATGTGACCTTCAACTTCTCACCAAAGGAGGGCGCACAAGTTATGTGGCTACCTCCTGTCTTCAACCGGACAGGGTGCAGGAGGGGCTTCAACCGTGTGGGTGGCGCGGAAACCTCTTCTGTCGCGCAGGTGCGACAGCTCCTACTGCGCAGGTGGCACGACGGCTTCCTCCTGCCACGCGAGTTCACGGGAAGAGAAGGCGTGCAAGTGTGCGTGGATCAGATTCTTCCTACCGCACAAAGGGAGTGTGGTGGCTTCCTCCTGTCGCGTGAGTTCACGGGCACAGAGGGTGCAGACACTTGCTACCGTGCAAGAATGCTGGCAGTGGGTGCACAAGGTTCGGATTCTTCCCTGTCGCGCAGGGGAGCGCACATGGAGGATCGACTCGGCCTCTTCCTTCATGCAAGGAATGCACTGTTCTCCTTTGCGCAAGAGGTTTCATGGTTCTCCTCACCAAAGATGCTCTGTTTTTTGAAAAATAATAACTTGAATGTCCGGGAGGCAGTAACCACTTCTCAGCTTGTACTCTTCCTTTTATAGACAAAGAATGCATTCAAAATCCATCCATGAATCGTCCAAGATTCATTCCTCTGAATAACTGAGATATTCGGTTCTTTAAAAAAACATTCAACCAGCGTTAATGACTTTCCGGATACCTTGGGTGTTTCCTTTTTCCAAACGTGAGATCCAATCTTCTTGTATGGATTCAAGATCATATACCCGATTCTTGTGCATAAATCTCGCACAAATCCACGTGGCCTCCGCAACTCTGTTTGCCTCGGCCGTACCTTCTTCCACGAGATTTATCATGCATGCAAGATGTAGATTGCATTCATGGTCTCGGTTCGATCAGACGATCACCATACAGTAGTTTTGAGCTTCAACGGTGGTCCGGATTCAACCATGGTGGATCGACAATGGCGATGGCGAGCTGGTTCACGTTGGGTGAAGCTCGGGTGTCTGGATGTTTAAGGAAATGCTCCCCCGTCAATCGGATGGCTCACACTCTTTGCGGCTCGATTGAAGATCCGATGTGCAGCTAGGATCTCACGCAATGGAACGAGCGGCTGAGATAGGATGTGAGATCAGATGGAGAACCAGGATAAGATCTGCGTCCAAAAATTTCGTCCCACATCGAAACGCGCCGCAGTTTTTCCGTGGGTTAACAACCATCGCCTCCCGAACACACCTCGGAATTCTCCTCTCCCCCCTCTGGTGCTGCCCCACACCGGTTCTCCTACGGGCGTGCTTCTGTGCCCACTATGCTCCTCCAGGTGCGCACCTAGCGCCCACTCAGCTCCTTCGGGCGTGCTCTAGCGCCCATGATACAAGGGTTCATCACCGTGTGGCACCCGCGGGCTTACACACAGCCCGCACCATGCCTCTGGGAGGCCTTGGCCTTGAGGACTTCCCTTGAGCGCGGTTGACCCTCGGGTCCCACAATTGCATGAGGTGAGGGACCTCGGCTGGCCTCCTTGGTTGGCTTATTTTATTATTAAAGTACATAGTTGGTACTTTGTATAAAATCAAAGTAACCAAGTACAATAATTCCAAACAATTCTTCTTCTCCTCTTCATCTTCTTATGAACTCCATATATCTTCTCCAACATCTCTTCTTCTTCTTCTATAGAATTCTCAAGGATCTCTCAACTATCTTCATCAACAAATAATTATAAATCACTTTGATCTTCAATGTTCTTCTTCAATCCAGTCAAAGATGAGGTTGGATCATCTTCGAATCCACATGCACAAAGAGATAGTGCATGGCCTTCTTCAAACCACTTCATCCACTTAGTAGCTGTAGATGGTTCATTTCTTCATTCCTCATCCACTTAGTGATAGTGGATGGAACTTATTTATCTCCTCATGCTTTGTAAAGACAATGCATGGACTTTTATCAATGTTGTGACATTGTATCTTCTTGATAAAAGTTCTTTGAACTTAAGATCAGCTCTTTAATCGTCTGAATTGTATGGAGAATGTTTCAACCATTACCTCTTATGCCACTTAGTGATTCTCCTATGTGACATGCTTCTTAGTACCATGGTCATTCTCCAATCTTCACCATCACTATTACCTCCTTTGTCATTCACATATCCATTCAATCCTTGAAACCTTCTTAACAACATCACCATCACCATCACATCCTCTGTCATTCACATATTAACAATCCTTGTCCTCCATTCAATCCTTGACACCTTATTGAAAACAAATGCAACACAGTGCACAACACCTATGATGATTATGAATTATATTGAATATGTTCAAAGTGACTGATTATTTGATAAACATCATTGTATGAGTGAGCTAGGGTCTCATAATATCATTTCCATAGTATGTATTATAATATTAATATTTTTCTTCAGTATTAATGTTTTGGTTTCTATGATATCTTTTTTTAAGAATATGGTCTTTTATAACATCAAATATGTGTAGTTATGATCCCCCAAACATTGAATTGATCATTCACATAATTCTGATCAATGTCCTCAATCAGTCCTAATTATTATTTACATATTCCCTCCAAGTCCAAATCTTCACATTCCACTAATTTTCTAAGACATAGAAATGCAGTTATATGTGACATTTATACTTCCCATTGTCTCTTATTAAGATTATATTTTATTGGGCCTTTTAATATGTGGGTCTTTCAATAATGTTATTTAAAAATTCAAAACACTAGAATAGTGACATTGATATTATGTTTTGAGGAAAAAATTTTTTTGATGAGGAGAATGTTATGCCATGAAATTTATAAAAGTGAATAATTTTTTTATAGCTTGTATTACATGAAAAAAAATATATTTGAAAATAAATTCCTGATACATTATGATATATTAATTATATAAAATACATTCCATCTATTATATCACATTTATTTCAACCAAAAATGAGTTCGATTGCATTGCACACAATAATGACTTTCTTCGATAGCTTGTGTTATAAGAAAGACTGAAATTTACCAATTATTATTATTATTATTATTTGACTTGTAAATTATCATATATATATATATATTGAATTTTATGTTATATATATAAATATATATCATATAATAATATATTATTTATTTCATTCTTCAACAATTAATTTGAAATTAATATAATTTCAAATTGAATATAATTGAAATTTTTTCCAAAAGCCCTATTTTTATGCACCAAAGTCATATTATGAAAATAATTTAAAATAATTAATATTATTATTTGATATTAATTAAATTTATATTATATATTAAGTTTTTTTAATTATTAAAAAACTATTAAATATGAATAATATTATAATAAATCAAATTTTATACATTAAAATATTTATTTTACTGAGGGTTGTTTTGATGCCATTTAAGTGAAAACTTTTTTAAAACAATTTTTTTTATTAATATATTTTATATGAAAAAATTAAAGAATAAATATTAATATATTACTACCAATATTATCTTAATGAAGGTTTTTTTAGTTTTTATAGAAGATTCATTTCTAGATAAATAGTGAATAATAATAAATTTAAAATAAAAACTGAATTTTCATTTATATAATTTATATTGTTAAATTATTATTGAAATTTGTTTCATTTTTAAATTATTATAATTGAATTTGTTTAATAAATGCTAGGAAATATTAATCGTTTTTATGATGAATATAAATAAGGAAAATTACTATACTTTTGAATAATTTCACATTAAAACCATCATTTCTCGAAATGTGGGGGGTTATTTTTAAATCATTTTTTTTACATTTCTCTGAATTAAACAAGGAAAATGTATTAAATTTTTTAAGCTGATAAATATATATGTTATAATGAATAAAAATTTGTTTTTGACCCTAAATATTATTCAATGGTGTTTAAATTTATTACGTGGATTAGGGTAAAAACATTGGTATTAAGTGGTAACAATAAGAGAATAAGGTGAAAATTTAGCACTAAAAATTCCCAACATCCATTTTCCATCCATATTATGATTAATATAAATTTTGGATCATTTTTAAATATTATATAATACTTTTGTTAGGAAAAAATATTGTTACCCCTTGCTTCTTTTCAAAAATATCATGTGTGTCCTCTACCTCACCTATAAAATTCTACCCCTCTCCCACTTCATCAAACATCTAGAACCCAATTTTATAAGCCATGGTATTACAAAAAAAACTCCCCAACTCCCCTTAACTAATTATATAATACTTATCATAGGATGAAATCCACCATATGAAGGCATTTGTTAAAACATAATTCTCAAAATCTAAAAAGTGTAATAATCGTCTAAAAGTGTTTTATTTATATTTCCTTCTCGAACTCCGTAAATAATTTTTATATCATTATTATAAAATAACTACATTATCTTCAATATAATTATTTGTTTTTATTTTATCTTTACACAATAATTGTTCACAAACTTGCATCAAATGGGTTATAATATTATTGTTCATGTATTCGGGGGACTACATCCTCACACACTGATGTCATTTTCATATATTATAACAAATAAAGGTTCGGAATAATGAGGTAAATAATATTTATATAAGATATATAAAATATTTATAATGTATTTATTACTAAAAAATTATTTTATATCATACTCCATACATTCTATTTTGGAGTAATATGATTACATTGATCGTGTGTATCTTAGATAATCGCCTCTCGAAGCGATGAGAATCTTTCCAACCATTCATGGAATGTATTAATGATGAATTTAGTAAAAATATGTGATATCTATGAAATTTTTGTGATAATATAATTATAAAATACAAATATAAAATTTATTTATTCTGTTTTAATACAACATGAAAATGGAAATCACATTCACATGTATCTATAACATACCGTCTCATTCCTCCACCAAATAAAATACTTTTATTTATGAAAGTACTTTTACTAAAAAGGGGGAAACCGACCAGTTCAAAATAGAGATAAAGTTAAATATATAAATTTTCTAAATTATAAAATCATTATCAAGGAAATATGAACAACAAATAACACATCAAAACATTCAAAAACACACACAAAATAACACATGAAATAATGAATGTATTGAATGATTACTGAAAAACGTGTGACATGATGTTATTAAAGAGTAATTAAATATATCATTAATATAAATATGGTTCTAGGGTGATTTAATAACATTTTTTAAACAACTATACATGATGTTAAATATGGGTCAACTAAAACAAAAGGGCAGGGTAAGGGATGTCATTTCCATTAACATTCACTTGTGAATTAATTTTTATTGTGTAACAATAAAAATTATATGGGAAATATACTACCCCATTGATAAGTTATATCATGAAAAATTCATTATTATTTTTATTTTAGGTTTCTATGAAAATATTTTGATCCAAGACAATTTTATTTTACAGTTACTGAGTGATAAAGGTTATTGTAATTTTTTTTGATTATTAGCTATATCCAAAAACAATAAATATTTGGTAATAATTTTTTATTATGCATTAAATTTTCTTATATATATGTTTTATTTTGTGATGGATATTATTATTTCATATGTTGTAAAACATTTTTACATATTGGGTTTACATTGAATGTGATTTTATTATTTATGAAAATAATGATATTTTTTAATCCTTCACTCAATTAAGATATTCGATAAGGCCCAATAGATATGAATTTAAATTAATTATTCAATATAAGTTGAATTTATTGGACAAGAAATAATGGGGTTGGGAAATAATGGGTTTGGGGATTAATTAATGAATGTCTGTATATGCATTGGTAGTCACCTGGGACAAAAGTAGTTGGAAAAAACCTATATGTTAGTAACTAATATGTTTTAAACTATCTTGTCAATGTTATTCCTAACATACAAAATTTTTTTGAAACAAAATTGATTCTTACAGAGTATGTTTTAATATAATTTTTTAATGGTCTTGAGGGTAATTTTTTCACGTACCTGGGAAACATGATGTCCAATACTTAAACATTTCATATAATCATAATTAGGTTATTATTATACATGATATTTTCAGTATAACAAAGTCAATGAATGAATTAAATTCTCATATTATTGATTATATTTCATGTGTGTCTAGTAATTTACATTTACATATTTATTATTCAGTATGTTTTATTTATATCTTCCACTTTATTTAACCCTTATTTTTCAATTTAGCTCACCCATATTTCTTTTATATTCCAATAGATTATATAAAGATTACAATAAATAGTATGTAGTTACACCCAATATGGAGTAAATTTATTATAAACAATATAATTTTTTATAATCTTGTTTACTTATTTATTACATGAGATTCATGTATGTATCTTTTTTATAATGAATATTAAACTCTTCATTTTATTTGGACATGATTTCCTTTAATCTTATGTAAATGTTCTGGTAGAAGGAATATACCCTAGAATATTGGGTTCTATGTCTCTAAAAAAACATTACATTCTAAACACGGGGTAAAAATAATTGGAATATATTAATCTTTGACTTTTCTAAAGACCAGTTTCACAAAAAAAAAACCCTATAAAAATTGTAAAAAATTATAAAAGAATTTTTACAATGTGTGAAAAACTAAATATTTTTATAATAAATGAAAACTCTGATATATTATATATATATATATATATATTATTTTTAGTTATTAATTAAATCCATATTGATTGTTTTTTTAAATTTCAATATATTTTAGATTAAGATAGTTTATTATATTTATTGAATATAGTCTAAAAAGTCATTGAATTTCCATACAGAATGAAATTGTTAAATATATCCATTTAAAAAATAACATTATTGGTAAGGATAATAATACATTCCATAAAAATATATCCTATTAAAATTTGGAATATCGAATGGCTAAACACACCCCTAACCCAATGATACAATATTACATAGTTTATGTAGTATATGATATTTTAAAAATATATATTTTAATCCCTTCTATGTGAATTAATAACTCTTCTAGTATAATAAAAAAATAATCACAATTTTTATAATATTAATTTTAGGACCTTTATTGAAAGATAAATAATTCCTAAAGTGTCATTTTGTTTCTGCAAAATGGATAATAAGAGTATTCAACTAGATTATTTGATACCATTCATTTTTTCCTTGTAAATTTGTGCTACCCATGCAAACACTATTTTTATGAGTTATGAATTATTAACACATATATATATAATATTCTTACATAACATAAAAAATGTCTAGTATAATAAATAATATTCATCATTACCATATATAGAGAAATTAATTATCATTACAACAAAGGAATTGTAATTAAATAAGTAATTCATAAGCCAATTCATGTCATAATCATTGGTCTATATAATATGATGTTATGTTTTAATAATCAACACAGTTAGACAATGAAAAATTCTATAAAACAAAAAAAAATCATGAATAGAAAATATATTTTCGTATTATATAAGGTATATAATAAATAAATTACATGAACCCTATGATTTGGTAAAACTGTTTTTTGAAATAAATATATTAATTATACATAATATATTTATAAAAAGTATACGGTAAACATTTAATTTGTTTATTTAGTAAAATAATAACAATGTATATAATTTAAATATACATTGAGACATAGTATCCCATATATATAGAATCCATGAAAAATGAAAAAATTTAAAATAACATTAGATATTGGATCTTAATTTTGTATAATTAATCAAGAGATAGTAATAGTCCATTCTATGTTTGGAAGCATGGAGGATTTTATAAAAACGGAAAATGAAATTTGATAGTATGAATTATAAACATTGTATTATAATAGTAAGATGCCCATTATAATATTAACACGATTATTATAATATACAAAAATACATTAGCTTATTAAAAATTTAGTTGTAAATATTTACCCAATATAGAATATAAAATTATAAATAATTTATTTTTGTATCATAAAATTTCAAATTATATAATTGAACTGATGTTTGTTTATATATTTTTAATAGTGTTTGTAATATCTTATTTGGAATAATCCTAAATTTTATGATAATATAAAGATATTTTATTTATCTTTGTTAAAAAAATTATTCAATAAACATATTTCAATTTTAGGGAGCAACATTAAAAAATATTGTAGAGTAATATTTTCATAAATTATTTTTAAAAATATTTTGATTTTAGTTGAACAATACCAATATGTTTTTTATTATACATTTATAATTTTATGAAATTAGAATAATATAATAATTTCCTATATTGTTTATTAAACTTTTAAAAAAATAAAAATATATTAATAAGTCTAATTGATTTATAAAAAATAAAAAACTAATTATTAAAACATTAAAATAAATATCAAAATTAAAAAAAAGAATTTTTTATATTAATGTACAATGATTTCCTTTTTTCATTCCTTCTATTGAAAAATAAATTCTTTTACATGAAATATAAATTAAAAATTAATAATAAAATATTTTTTATTCATCATAATTTTTTGAAATACAATTATTTAATGTCTTATTCCTGATTCTATATATTATTATTTATATTTAAAAAATAAAATTCATCTTCATGTATGAATACAATATATATCCTTCATTAAAAATAATTTCACCCTTCATCACAACACTCATGATTCGAAAAATTATATTTTCTTATATCTCATAGTTGTCTTAGATATTTATTTTAATAACCCTACACCATAACAAAAAAACGGTAGTCAATTACATGATAAAATGTTTTAATGAAATCATTACAGACCTTATGTCTTTATACTAAATTATTCATTATACCATATTATTTTCATTAATTTTCAAACATTCTGAGAACTTTAGTTAATTATTTATAAAATTAATTTAATGTTATAATAATGTTTTACCAGTTTTTGAGATCATTTTTATTATAAATATACGCTATCTTCAACTCTATAGGGATATCTTCTGAATAGAGATGTTTTCAATATATGAATACAAAAAATATTATTTATTTTTCCCCACAAATAAAACTATTTGGTGTAATAATATTTTATTGTTATTCTCCATAAATATTGAAATATATATATTTTTAAATAATATATCCCTCTTATTTAAAAAACATTAAATATTTTTATTTTAACAACAAATAAATAAGTTATTAACTATATAATTATCATCGTAATTTAATATTATTACTATTTGTTTATATATATATATACATATATAATATTTGACTATGTGTGTGATATTTTATTCATTAAATTGATTCTAAATATAATGAAAAAATAAATTATATCCAACGATCAATAAAAAATATGGAAATTAAAAAAAAGATAATCATAATAACATTTTATTTTTAACAAGAAATTCATAAATTGATCCCATTCACAAATAGTTATCATTATCTACTTTAAAAATGAAATATAACTATAGAATAATGTTTTAAAAACAATTAGAGGAGTTTGTATTACAAAACCAATTTAGAATTATGGTAAGGGGGTGCGTAATAAATCCTTTATTTTATGGTTTTCATTTCCTCATTCTTATTTATTTACTTATATTCTATTAAATTAATATTATCAACCTTCCTAATGTAAATTATTTAATTTACACTATAATTATTTTGAGTAAACAAAAATATTCAATATATGGGTTTCCCTCTATGAAAATTGTTAGAGATAATGATAGAGATTTTATTTTGAATACCCTAATATGAACCTTCAAATATAATTTTATCTCATAATTTTGAAATATAATATTTGAAATTAATATTCATGAAAATAAATATTGAATATAATAAAATTCGTCACACCTAGTTTTATATCAATTTATAATCATAAAAAATACTTTATGATATTATTATGAAACTCATTTTCTTATCAAGGTTTATTTTTATTCTATTCTTGATGCAAACATCTATTCAAAGATCATCACATAATTTAGAACATTGCAAGCCCTGATATACAAAAATTTTTGGATAAATCTCTCTTATAGATGCTGAATTTTTTTATCTCATTATATCATTATACAAATATTACATATAGTTCGTTTTGACTATAAATTTATTCAACGAAATGTTTTCCTTACCATTATATTTTATGCCATTTCATTAATCCATGATACCCAATGATGTTTTTTATTACTGTACATGTTCCATATTCATTATCTCAATTATATTATTTATTCAATTAGAGACAAATGATCTTATTATATAATCCAATTTTATGTCACTCAACTACACATGTTTATTTATTTACCATATAAAAACCTTTAACACCTCAACTTATATGTATTTTTTCATTGCTGTTTTATAAATATCACCACATGATCAGATGTATTTACATAATTTTAAAAGTATATAAGATCTATTTGATATTTTATTTAATATGAAATAACATTATTATATTATTATTGATTTATAGATAATATTTTACAAGATAGAATACATATTGAATTTTTCTTTTTTAATCTAAATTAGTAATAAATTACTAGTCCTTTATATAATATATTGTTTTTTATATATTATTTCAATGAAAGGTAATTTTAACAAATAAATTCGGTTTGATATTAAAAAATATATTTTTTAAACTCAGTACCATAATATGATTAAAAGAAAATTTGGATATAATGATATGAAAAATATGAATTTATATAAATTACATATTTTTTTTATAAAATATTATCTTTCTGAATATAGTGGGAACAAGTTTTAACCAACCCAATCATCCATTTGATGAAAAATGGAGTTAATATTTGAAATATATTGAAAATGTGGTTTTATTGATAGTTCAAAACCTCATGGTGGAATATCAAAACTTTTTTGAGTTGATGATTAATAAAATGTACTACGTAGAATATAAACATTTACCCATTAATGAGAAATTATTCATTGATACATTATTGTGAAAATTAAAAAAAAATATCGGGTCATCCGTTAAAAAATATATGTAATAATACAGTAAATCAATAGAAACATTATTATTTTGATTCACTTTTTGAGTAAATAGTATGTATATATTAAAATTTCTCTTTTATAAGGAGAAACTCATCAGTTATAGAAATTGATCATGAATAAAATCCAATTGATGATATGGATTCATTGATGAATGTAGATACCATAAAATTATTTCATAGAAGTTTTTTCCCAAATACTTTATTTTAAATATAATAGATAATATAAAATGATAAAAAATTGATAATTAATGTTGTTTAACTTCTAATTTATATTATAAAAGGAAATAAATGTATCTTTAAGGTTTTTTCATATCTTATAGAAGAATTAAGAGACTTATTATTATATATAATCATATCTCAAGATTCATATTCTAGATACAAAAAATGGATATATAAATGTGATTCTTGATACTCTATCAATTTATAGATATAGATTATAAAATGTTTAAATGGATTTGGATAAGATAAAATAATGATAGATGTGATAAATTGTCAATAAACATGAATGTATGAATTTCTAACATCCCACCAGTAAAATATATTGAACAAGCACAACGATGTAATATTAAGGGATATGAAAAAATTTTCTTATGTAGAAAATTATACCATATAATATTATATATTGTATTGTACATTTAGACTCAACAAAATACAATGGGTGAATTTAAGGATAAAATAAATCAATCTCTCATGATTTAATGCTACAATTATAACATATATGGGGTATATGGATGTCAATTGAAATTTTTTTAAGTCTATGATGATTATCAATGTCCAAATAAACTAACATGAATGGATATTTAATGATCATATTTATTCATCAATGTTGATGACTTGAAAAAAAATATGTGGAAAAGATACACCTAAAAATCACTCTGGAATAATTAATATACGATTTGATTAAAATAAAATTAATTAAATTATAACCAATATATTTTTATGATATATTGAAACATATACCAGAAAACTTATAGTTTTGATATCTCGATAAAAACATAGAGGAAGTAATGTCTCATACCATATGCCACAGGTCAGTTGCCAGAACCAGATTTTTGCATGAGTTGATGCATGCCAACCCATATGTTTGAGGCTTCTAACTAGTAGTGGGGGTCTAATATAAAACAAGAGGATACATTACTATATTAATAAAATATGGAAAAAATAGAAAAAAATAGTAACCCTGTGATAATATTCATTAATATTATAATATTAGTTATATATGATTACCAAAACATGATTACTATATCCCAACCAAATTAGCTGATATTTCATGACATATAAATGTCATGTGTCAATATGAAACCCAATATAAAGGGACAATTATCAATCCCAATAATTTCTAGAATTATTTTTTGGTTTCATTACGCAACATCCATACCAACTCATCCATATAAAATAGCCCCTCTCCATTATCTAGTTCTGAAAAAATGTAGTCTATTCAGGAAACAAATAGGATGCCCAAGCAGGGTTTGAGTACAACTCAGTATTCCACTACCAATGAAATCTAAAACAATATAAAATATATAAGAGAGTATGCAACTGAAAAAATAATAAATTAAAATAATCATAATAGTTATCACATTTAATTATTTTTTATGTAACCACATATATAAATGGGGTTCATGATGACACCCAAAAAAATCAATACATTATTTAGATTGTTCCAGAGTCTAAATCATCTATAATCTCATGGTTTTCATTAATAATTTATATTAAATTTTACATCCACAACATGGGGGCTTATAAATTTATTTTGGAACCCCATTGGTATTCTTTTCACCATTCCATATCACATTACATAGGGATCACAGATAAATTCTTAATTATATGAAGGTTTAACCCATTAGTCTGTAACCCCATTGGTATTTATATATGTATACCCTATCCCACAACTAATTTAAATCAAATTTAGAAACACCAACGGTGGATAGAACATTCTATATATACATTTTACTTTTATGAAAAATATTAAAATTCAAAATATTAGTTATATGGGAACACCGCATTGGTTCCTACATATTTCACAATCCATGAAATCACCTATTTATCAATTTCGAGAGTGTAATAGCCATAGAAAATTTATATATAAAAGGATAAATGTTACTACTAATGTCAACAACGTATATCTATATTTTCACGATCCAACCAGATTAGAATATCATAGTTTTGAATGTATTTCTTATAGAAGTGGTCAAGATTGTTGACCTTCTAGGAATATTAGTATGTTATGTGTTAGTGTGGAAAACCAATGTAAATTAACTTCTGTTTTCTTTTGGGGATAATAGTTAGTCTGATAAGAAACTTTTTTGAGTAATATAATGTGGTGTGCTATGAAGGAAAGTATGGTATTAGAATAGAATCACAGGGTCAGATGACTAGATTTATTTCCCATATAAGTTTGGTTCATGAATGAATGTATTAGATCCAGTACCCAGCCAAAAGTGTAGAGGCAGTACATGGTTTTGGGGCATGGGGTCGAGAAATTGAAATTAGTGATTCAAATTTCTAGGGATTATAACACGCCTAGAAAACTGAGACATTAAATTCAAATTGTTACTACTATTTTAAAAATGGATAATCATTCTTTTTGGGTAACTACATGAATATAAATCCACAGTTAAGTGCTATTCTCCACAAAGTAGGGATAATAATGGGTGACCATTTCGTAACATTCCTTGAGTGTGTGATAGTGTGGATAAAACAAACTAAAAGAACATGTGATGGCCTATATAGGAAGACTTTAGGATGATATGTGCCCCATGATACTAATAACTATTGGATTTTTGGTAGAAATACTAATGTATCATTGGAGGCACATGGGGTTATAAGTATTGGTTCATGGCCCTAGGAAAGATGGGTTCTTATAGTGCATCACTTATTTTATCTGATGTTCACATTCATCCTTAATTATTATTAATAGAAATATTATTCCATTAAAACTCATAATCATTCTTTTAGATGAATTAAATGAACTACTATATTTGGACATATAAAATTATATTTCTTTTATTTGTACAATGATGAATTAAAAAATAGATTCAATAATCTTATCCATTCAATGATATAATAAAATCAAATAAGAATTATTAATATCAACTATAAAATGATAAAATATACTATAATATTTCCAAATTAATTATTATATCTAATACATATAATGATATATGTACTTCAATTAATCATACATATGGTCCTATAGACTTGTACTCGGTCTTCCGTTACCCTTCAAAAGGGACTCCTACATTATTTTCTTTTTTAATAAAGCGGCTTGTCCCGAGCCTTTATAATTATTTCCAAGGCCTTACTAAATAGTATAAATATATCATAATTAATTAAAGATTAAACTACATGTGAATTTATAAAAAAAGGACAATATTCCACAATGAATCACCTTATTATTGACAAAATCCATTTATCGTGGTAAATGACAGTTTAATATGGATTTTCATTAATTAATTATTTATCTTTATAATCACAAAATTCATGGTTCTTCCATAGACATAGCTAGTTGATTTTTTTGACTAACATAATAGTTCTTAACACTTCATAAAAGTTGATCACCATAATAAATTTCATTAACTGGGGGTTATGATTTTACATATTGAAAAATAAAATTCTATATAAGATAAAAACAAAATTTATTTATATTGACAACATTTAGACATAAAAAATTGTCATTATACATTTTTCAAAGGATTAGTCAATTCATTTTAGAAAATCATGGAAAAATATAGACTTCCTTATGGATTTCATTTTCAAATAATTTAAGAGTATGGATTTATATAAAATAATTTTATTTATATTATTATGAGACTAGAATGAAATATAATATTATTGACAAAAATATGATAGTGTTAAATATGTATCTATTATGTTACATTGAAAGGGGATTTAATCATGATAGAGAGAATTACTACCAGTCATTAAAATAAGAAACAGATTGATAAATGAAATATGTCAACGTAAGTAAAATAAATATGTATTTTTCTTTGGTTAACATGGTATTAATTTTATTATTTGGGAAATTTATCATTACATGTTAACCTATTAAGTATGTATTCATATAGATATGATTAATATATTCTTCTGTTGATGAATGAGATGAATTATTGATTGTACTGGAGTATAGAATATTCATGATGATTATAGTCACCATATCCTTATGTGTTGGATGGTTTTTCTATATAGTTACTCTGCATGGAATGGAATATAATTCCACTATATGTAAAATGATAGGTAATATCTTGTACCTCATGATAATTTAAGAAACGTGAATAAAACTATAGAATATTTTTTCTTTACATTATAGTTCATATTTTCTCATTAAATATGTAATATCAATATCATAATGGAGAAATGTAATACATCTATATAATCCAAAAATATTAACATATATGTCAACATTTTGGTAGTGATGAATTTTTAAATAAACATGGTTGGATTTATAAAAAATATATAACTATTATATTCACTACAATCCAGTAAAGGGGGGTAATATAGATGATGCAATTATTGGAAAGGAACATTCTACTGTATTCATTAAGACAATTAAAAAGGTCCCTATCTTCAAGGATTTGAAAAATATAGATTTATAAATCAAATTTATTTAAATACTAAAATAATTTAAAAAATTCATTATTAACCATATGTCAATGTTAAAATTATGTGGCATGACATATTTCTTAATTTATAATTTTTTTGAAGATCCTCAATTAAAGGAAAGATTGAAATTTTTATATTAAATATTGGGAAATACAATTAAGAAAAAAAAATATTGTTTCATTTAATGAAATTTGTAAAAGTTTATAAATTTCTTATTATAGATATTTCATGTTCTTTGGATGAACCTTGTTATTATGAGTTCTAGAAGAGAGCATTTTTTTGGACAACATGTTGAACAAAATTATGGGGTACATTACAATGTTTGTTTTTTTCATCATGTTAAGGTGGTGAATTTCGAATACATGGGGGTAATGGATCCATTTCCAATTAAAAAATATAAATGAAAAAATTAAAACATTAATGTTTATATTTTTCATTAGAACTAATATAGAATAAAAAGTTTATATTGGTCATTTTGGTTCGAATTAAAAATACATATCAAATTAATTACATTTGAAAATATTTCTCCCATGATTAAAATATAATGATACTTTTCAATGACTATGAGAGTCCACATTGGGAACCAATTTCAATCATATATGATCATGATCTATGGGTCTCCACCATGTTTGAGAAAATTATATTAAAAAACTAAAACACAATATTGAAAATTAATATAATATATCACTACCTAATAGAACATAAATATAAAAGGAAAATTTTAAGAAATATAATACATGTTCTAATTACTATTATATTTTAGGGGTTTCTAGAACCAATATCTTACGCTACTGAAGTACTCATTAAAAAATTTCCACTCATGAATTTAGATATCACAATATAAAGCAGGATATACGAAGGGTTATTGAAATAAAAAATGATAGAATAAATATAAGGAATAAAATATATTGGGGAAAATATTATAAATGAAATTAATGATATGATTTATTATATGAAATAACACTTGATTTTAGTGAAATAATGATGAAATATGTATGAGGAATATAATTATTGTGACTTTGAGTTCAATGTCAAAGATAAATTATTCAATAAATATATTCGTAGATAAGTATCAAAATGTTTTTAAATAAGGAAAAAATAAATCTTTTGTATATTATCCCCATTAAAATTATTAATCATAAAAGATTTATGTCCCATTAATCGACAAAAAAAAATCATGGACTATACTTATAATTTCATCCATATATTAATCTGGAATAAGAACATACTAGATTCCTCGTTAATATAAAATAAAATGGACATATATTTGTGGATTTTATTCCCATATGAGTTGTTTACATGGATGCTCATTTTTCTTAGAATTTTTTTTTGGAAAAGGCCACTCATCTTGTCAATGTAATTTAAGAAAACCAATTTTATGAATTTGTAACATGTGAGACTAAGGATGAAATGTCAAATTATTATTTTTCATTATTTTCAACTAAGTATATGGATTGAAACATTAAGGAACCATTTTCTACAATGTGGATAATGTAACGATGAAGAAAATTTCAATAAGAAATTTCTTTGTTAATATATATAATAGTCATTTATAGACAATATATAATGATATATAAATAGTTAAAATAAAATTGAATCCCATTTATATATATATTTTGTAAAATATTATTATTTTTTTTATTAATATCAATATATAAGAATGATAAGTTAATTTTATAAAATTATAAATAATGAACTATAATAATTAACATAGTTACATGACAAGATTATATAGTTAAAATAAATATTATGGTGACCCGTAATAAATATAACATGAAAAAACGTAAAAATAAAAAAATTTAAATAATATTTTATTTTTTATGGAAAATAATGATGGAAAAATATGTGGATATATAATAAAGGAAATTAAATTAATTTTCATTAATTATTACCACTTTATTACTATTAGATATGTAAAATTAGTTATTTGTAATACATAAAATGATTAAGATAAGAAAATAAAAATATTATTTTTCTATAAATTTAATATTGAAATTACAAAACACCAATGACACATGTATATATGTTTAATATGATATATTTTAAAATATTTCCTAAAACACATTATTTTATGTTATTACCAAAATCTTATATTTTTCTCTGTTAAAAAAATTATAATATAGATTTTATTTTTAGAATCATCATCTATAAAATAGTGAATACGAAAGTATTGACTATTTAATAAAAACTATATTGCTTCAGTGAATACTATATATATTGTATTCCAGATATAGTTTGTTTCTTATCAATATATTTATGTTATAATGAAAAAATAAAGTTAATGGTTTTAGTGAACCAATATATGTTTAAAGGTATTTATAATGTACATAAAAATAATAAATTTAATTTTCAAACATGAAAAATCATTATTCCAGTGTCAAAAATTAAAATTAATAACATTAAAAATATTTTATATTTTTTTTCATTCATTCCATTGTATAGGGAATTTCATTTCACAGAGAAATCAGATAAAACTAATAAAAATATTTTTTCATATTAACTAATATTCATAATCCAAAGATTAAAAATTATTTCCAATATTAATCCTTATATAATACATATACGTTATTTTAACCAAAAAATATCCCTTTGAAATGAATATAACCATTTATTCTCACTGGTAAATAAATTCCATAAATCATTACATTGCCAAATATTTTCTATAATAACATTTATTAATAATACATGGATCCTTGTTATAGATGTGATATTAAAAAGGTTGTGTTGTAAATCATTATGATCACATTCGGCATAGGTTTAAATCCAAGATGGCCCCAAATTTGGTGACTTATTATAATCTGTTTATTTCACATGGAGAATGACTCATGTCAATATTAATGGTGCTGAATTAATTTAAGAATATTGGTGGAAAAATGTTATGGATGATGAGTTTTCTGTTATTTATTCTGGTGATGTGTATGTTAGGTTTTGAATTCTAAAAATTAAATATGAATGAATTTATGGTGGGGAACACAATAATTTTATTAGTTGTATGTGCAAAAGAGAGGTTTCATCAAATGGCCTTGATGATAGAGGGGTTATTATTATTAATGATCAAGTGAATGTGACATGATGTTCTGCAGTCTAGAGGATGATGATTTACATTTACTTTTCATTAAATCCCCTAGGTCTTCAATGCCCCATAATTCAACTATGGACCCTATATTAGGTCTATAATTCCATTGAACAATCATTACAATTTAATGGGTTCTCTCTTTCTTAGAAAAAATGTGTTCACTTGTTTTTTTAATAAAAGTTAGGCCTCTACATAATTGATTAAATATTACTAGTACTCTTGGATGAAATTTATTATCTCACCACTTGATTCATGGATGTCAATAGTGCCTTAGTAGTGGAGTAGATATAATTGAAGAGGTAAGTCCCCCATTCTCATTATTAAATCTTCTTCAACTAATAAAAATTTAAAATTTTGTTTTCAACCATCCAAACAATTATAAATTGGTAATTACTTTAGTGACTATTTTTATTTCATTTCAGTATTAATACTCCAAAAATAAATTAGCTCATGTATTATCTCATCATTAATGGGAACTTATAATTATTGATATGTACTTTCATATATTTTGGAATTAAATATTTATTTTTCCCCAAATATTCAAATGGTTATTTTAACTTATATATGAGCATAAAAATTAGATTATCATACAATATAATTATTAACAAATATTCATAATATATATTTTCTCTCTTATTTCAAATTTCTTAATAATGTTCAATTGTTATGGCTATTAATAAATTTCCTATTAATTATATACCATTGTCTTTATGGAACATTAGTATATATTATATTATATATATATAGTACATATATATGTATAATTTCATTTATATAAGTATTTTTTATGTTTATGTTTTTATAAATTATTATCTTTTATTAGATAATGATACTAAAGGTGGAAAAATGATCCTACACATAATATTTAAACTAAGCATAAATAATTGAAAAAAAGGAATTCAATATTTTATATCCTTTACATATGTTCAATAAATAAATTAAATTGGTGATAAATAATCATAAATAATATAATTAAATGAAAAATTCCTCATTTATTACTTTTTTAGAGACAATATAATGTTATATATTATGTGTAAGAGTTATGAAACCAAATACACCATATTTTAAGTGGGATCATAAAAAAAATCCCTTTTTTAGTTTATATTATATTTATACATTTTTTCACTGTATTCTTTTTTAATTTTTATCTCATCCATTATTAATTTCCTTTACAATATGTATTTCACATTTCTCTTGAAAACATCTATAAAATTTACTAATATTAATTACAATTTTATTTATAGTATATATATTTTTTATATTTCATATCAAAAACAATAATTTGAAACTTTTTTATACCATATTAATTTTGGTACCTTTGAGTTTTTAAATGAAATATATATTATGATATTATTTTGAATCACATTATATTTTAATGAGTAATTGTATATTTATTCTTAATGTATCTAGAAATTATGTATCCTATTGATAAAGAGTAACAATATTGATGTTAAATTAATTATATTTATAATTAATGTATGAAATTAACTAATCTAGTCGTTGATTGAACATCCTTTAGGAAAATTTCTTCTAATATGTAGCAATTAAAAACCACTAATATTGGATTGGATATACTACCTTCTTCATCTAAATTTGGATTGAAATGATCATTGACAATTAATTTAAATCAATTTGAGATTTACACTTTGGACGTTCATTTTTGGTTGTGCCTCGTCAGATCATTTAATGATCCACCGAATAAACTATTTGTTAGAATGACGATGATGGAGACTATTGGATTTTGTATTGTTAGTATTGATTCCCAATAGAAATTTAGGTTTTATATATTTTTACTAATTCCAATAAATTCTATTTATGATGAAATCAATAATAATAGGGTAAATATGGTTATAGAATAATAGATTTCAAATGGCCTCCATAGAGTCTTGATGACATTAAATCCCCTATGATACCAAAATGGGTTAGTTTAATCTTTCATTACTTTTAACATTTCATATATGATGATATTTTTTTTCAGGATTATACCCAATAGATACCCTATTAATATTGAATCAACCATCATAAACTACGCTATTCATTATATAAATAATATTTGAATTAAATAATAAATAATTATTTGTATTAGGTATATTGAATATAAATGCGGATGAACAATTCATATAAGAGGGTTTGAATAAAAATATATCACAATTTTTACATTGGATAACTATAATTTCATTTATCTTGCGACTGTGTGGTTGTCATTCCTACATATACACTAAAGGCTACAAACGAATCAGTTTTGAAGGATTCAACAAAAATTCCACAATTCTCTACTATAATTTTAATCCCAAAAGAGTGTAAATGTAACATTAAATATTTTGGGGTTGTCTAAATATAGAATGTAAAAATATGATTATAATAAGAGATTGTATTAGTTAATCCATCCAATATATGTTGGGAAACATTTATTTCACTGACCTATGAATCTCCATGTAAATAATGTATAAGGAAACCCGTTTTATCCTGACACACCACCCATGTTGGCTCAACAAATTTATCGAAGCATGTTTCGGATAACCAAGGTCTTGTGATAAGAAACATGGAATACTAAACCAAACTGTATGAATTATATCACTTTAGAATCAAAAATTAACATGTCTCACAAATATAAAAAATGATAAAAACACGTGAAAAAATAGAAAAATTATTACAGAACCATTATGCCTTAAATAATAGTCTACTATTAAAACTAATCATTAAATATTCCAAATGAATTTGTATATGTGACTATATTGGGACACAAGTCCCCATGTGACTTTCATTCACCACCATCCCAAATGAATAAAAATGAAATAAAAACTATGATAATACTCAATGATATGTTTATCCTTTATATTTTATATGTATCTAATAAAAATAATATCACAAACACCAATAGAAAAAAGTATATTAGGATAACTAATGATCGAATTTATTAAATATTGGAATAAATGAAGTTCTATCGACATGAATCTATTATTTCTCTATCTCAATATAAACATGTTTAAAATGAACCATTAATGGATATTATTTTCTTAAAACATCCATTAATTTTCATTATTGAATTTCATATTCATGTAGTCTAGGAATATGAAAATTACATGAATGATTATATAAAGTGAATAACCAAAATCACCCATAGAAAAACCATAGAATAAACATGTAGGAAATTGAACATAAAAAGAACATTTTATATAAATCAAATCCATATAATGATATATCAAATTAGATTAAGTAATATGACATGTTGTTGAGTAAAAATCATGGGATACGATGAATCCTGAAAATTTATTTTCATTTTGTTGGATATGGTTATTATATGGGTAACCCCTAGTTTTTCTTCACTCACTAAGGATGTCATATATCATTTACCTGATGAACACAAGGTACCAAATACTCTTTGTTTTACAAAAAAATACGAAATACCATGCCAAAAAATTAATAAAAAATTTCTATCTTATGAATCAGTGATCCTGTGAACGAAAATTCATTTTTAAGTCAATTTCAACTTAATGGAATTTCACTATAAACATAGTGTTAATAAATAATTACTATTGAAAACACATATAATATAGACACTTATATATTCCATATGAGAATAGTTTTATGCAATAGTTAATATTTTATAACAATAATAAATCAATTTCCTAATCCTATTGAAATAATTGTACATTATTATTAATAAATTCATCAATACAGATTATTGTATAGAGACACAAACCATACCAATAGTGGAAAAGTAGGTACTTTCAAAATATATGACATGAAATGAAGAGGTATATTATAAATAGTCCAATATCCAGTATAATATTTATTAATTATCTGTATATACTATAAATTAGTTCATCATGCCACATATATGTTTCAATGACATTGATACAATGTTAATTAAAGAGTATATCATTATGAGTGATAAGAAAACAACCAAAACAATGAAACCTCATAAAGATATAAATTAGTATAAATTATCGTAAATTATTGGACTATGTTATGAACATCTTAAATCATCAAAGAGGAAATGCTTTTAGATAATGAGAAATTTTAATATGAATATTGTTAAATTTAACATATGGATTAGAATACATTAAAATTATATTATGGTTTTTTCTGGGTTACCATATAGAAGACACATATTAAAATATTTTGTTACAATCATGTGGTTAAAACTATCCACTGAATATTAATATTCATTTCTTCCAGGGGGAGTAATAGTATTCATAAAAATATGTTAATACAATGAAAATCCCATGGACTAACTCCCAATAAACTAATTTTTTCTGATGATTAGAATAGTTTCAAAAAGATTGATCAAGCTATAAAAAATGTCTTTGGGACTCGAAATACCAATCCACTCACCTTCTACATGACAAATACTAACAAGGAAACATTAATTTATGAGTGAAATGGTTTACTGAAAAATCATAATTTTGATCCAACGACTAGAAAAAACCTATAGAACATAACAAGATATAAATTATGATCATAATTAATCATACCGCTAATCTAAAGTAACAACCAAAAATATTATCATGCCCAAGGTTATTTGATTTTATGATTTCATTTTTCCTACGTTGGAATTCCACATATTGAAAAATAATTGCACCCCAAGGTGCATTGAGAAATGTAGTGTTTCTATTTTTCATGAATCAATAATTAATTACTTTTGAAGCCATAATGAATTTTATAGGAGTACCTCATTTCCTTACATTTCATTCATTCATTATTTTCTCATTCTATGCTAGTGCATATCTTGTTGGAATTTTTCTATTGGAGGGATAACTAGACTTCAATGTTTTAATTCAGTCAAAAATTTGGAAGATCACTGAGATATTTAATGAATCTGTCCAAAAGTATTCTATGGTAAATGTGACCATGTATATAGTTTATTTATAAATATAAATTTCTGATTTTAAATAGCTATTTAGAAAATAAAATTCATATATGAATCATCAATTAAATAATCATAAGAGTTAAAATCGTATTAATGATGACAAGGGATCAAATCCATATTTATCTGATAAATTAATGGGACCTAATAAGAGCATAGGAAGTCAATGAAAATATATTTTTAAATTTTACATCGAAGATTTTATAAGTATAATTCAAAAATCACCTAATATGTAACTCTATTAAAAATATTATCTAAGGATATTATTAAATAGACAATAAAATCATTGGTGTGTTTTTTTCGTAAAGAAATACCATGGAAAATGTTTCATCGTATATTTATGAAAATTTTACACTGAAAAAATAAAATAGTAGATTTACATTGAAAAAATACAATTGGTCTGGTTCTTTATATGTAGTGAAATCAAATAGATCTAGAGTGAACATAATATTATGTTTTTCATGAAATTTATTGAATTATTTGATAAAAAATGATAACATTTTTATTCCCAGATGACCACATTTATAAATTCCAATTATATATTAATACAAATAAATATTCAATTAGTGTAATATTATTATTAATTAATTAAGTTTGAATGATTGAATATCCACTGAAAAATGGGGTGAATCAGTTGTTATATTTATAAATGTTTTAAAAAATTGAATAAAATTATCCTTTTAACCTGTTATGATTTATAAGCTAACCAAAAATTAGTTAATACTTATTCCTAAAAAGGTAGGAAATCGTGAAAATAACAATGTATTTACATGGTTCAGCCTCAGTGTGAGAACATAGATCCTTTCAATAGCTACTCTCATTAGTCTATTAAAATACTCTATTACAATGAAGATAATACAACTTGTGTGAAATCCCATTAGATATATTCTATATTTGTATTAGAATGATTATACCAAATCCATTCATTTTATAATGTTTTGTTATAAAACAGTTGATCAAAACATATGAATACAAAATTATTTAATCCATTAAAAAACATTCTCATTTTGAATTCTGTATATCTTTTCATTACAATAATTATGTTTCCAATTTTTATCGTTTCAAAAACTCAAAAAAGATATTCTCTAATTAGGTGGGAACATTTCATTTCAAATTCATCAAATATCTTCCTTTTCTACCTACGTGATGTTACAAATGAATCAATGATATGAGAAAATATTTATATTCAACTTGAAAATTAATGGTGGGAAACATTAAATCTTTTTATCTACCATAAATCTAAAAAAACCCAAAAATATATCACATTTATTGTTCAATAATTTACTTATATTATCCTCTTTTAATTTAATCCAAATTTAAATTCATGTTTTTATTCTACAACATTTCATATAATTCTCTAAACAATAATGTTGGAGAATGGATCCAATTTTCGCATATTGTATGTTTTGATTACTGAAGCATGTTGGTTTCTATTTTCTAAAAAAAATTGATTCCTATTAATAATGAATTTTGGTAGATGTTATTGCAGAATGTTGCTTCCAGTATATGTAAAATATTGGTCCATTTTTTCTTAATAAACTTGTTCGGATTTTCTCAGAACACTATATATGATTTTACTCGGAAAAATGGTTCATATTTTCTTATAAAATTGGTTCCGATTGGTTTAGAATCATTGCTCAGATTTTTCTCTGAAAATTGGTATTAATTTGATTAGAATCATGGTTCTAATTTTCCTTAGGAATCTATTTACTTTTTTCATAAAATAATCTAATTTTTTATTAATTTTGTTTATGATTTTTCTCAGAAAGCATGTTTCCATTTGTGTGGAATTTTTGTATTGATTTGTGTAGAATTATAGTTCCAATTTCAACATTTTTTTTGTTCTAATTTTTTAGAGAACGCAAGTTCTGATTTTTTTCAAAATACTATGTTTGATTTTTTGTACAAACATTTCCCAACTTTTGAATAATTAATGATCTTATTTTTCTATAATTTTTCTGCTTGTTTATAGAGAATTCCATTTCCATATTTACAGAATGATGGATCTGATTTGTATAGAATGCTGAATTCAATTTTTACTCAATGTTAGTTCTGTTCTTTATAGAAATAATTTTGGATCCGATTTTTTCAATCATCTTACAAATTACGATTTCCTCAAATATCCCAACCATTTATTCAATCGATTTTATCATGAATATTTTAATTATTTTGGATATCTTCTTGATTTGAAAATCATCATCTGAATTTATTTATATTGTTTGAAGAAATTTATAACTTTTAACATATCAATCTTCATCAATATTCTCATTTAAATGATTCTAAAACAAAAATTAATCTTTATTCAAAAATATCTGTCTTGAGAAAAAATTTTATTTCTAACTCAGAAACTTCACAATTCGTGGATAACATAAATATTCTAACTAAAAACGGGTTTTTTCAACAACTTAAAACCATTATCAAAATGTTACTTAAATATACCCCTTTGGATTTAATGAAAACCCTCATTAAGAAAATTTATAAATCATATATTTATCATAACTCGTCTTTTTGAAGAGACTAAATATTTTTAAATTATTTCAAAACAAGTCATTTCTCAAGATAGTGTATTTAGACACCACATTATTGGGTAATGTAATGTTTCTTAAGGAATTGAATCACTTGGTGTTATGAAATTTTATACCTATGTAAAGATAACTCCCCCTCACTTTTCCTCTTCTCTCAATCTTATCTTTTTCTTTTTATATTTTTTTCTTATCCCCCATTATATTATAACCACATAGTCAGATTCAGGAAAAAATGATGATAAAAAAACATGTTACATTGTAATAGTTATTACATTTCAACCCCTTTTAATCATAATCCATATCATGGTGGGGGGACATATATATATGATGAATGATGAAATTATAGGTGGATAACAATCAAGTTGAAACCTCAATTCAATTAATATTTCCTCTGACAATTCTTTCTTAATGATATTTCCAATATCATACTTTTTTGAAATATATTCATGCATAACATTCCCATTAGAAACATATTATTTTTTATATTGAGATATTATATCAATGTGTTTTCATCTCAAATGTTGGAAGAGATTCTTATAAATAATTTTTTTACACTTATTATTATAATCAATGTTCAGTGGTTTATAAATATTTACATTAAAATATTCCAACTGAACATTCATATAAATTATTTCAGTAGAATCCTGGCCGGAAAAAACATATTTGGATTTAGAATTTCACAATGTAACTGAACTCGGTTTCTAACAATGATAACTCACAGAAAAATCACCTATAAAAATTGTTCCTCATGAGGATGCCTTTATATCATTACAATCTCAAGACTTATCAGCATCAGTATAAATAAGAAACATCGTCTCACTATTTCTTATATATAAAACCCCATGTGAAGTTATTCTCTTGATATATCTCAAAATCCCCTTTGTAGACAATATATTTGATTCTTTTATATTACATTGATACTTGGAACAGAAAATAACAACATAAACAATATCAGGCCTTGAATATATAAGGTATAAAGTACTTCATATGATCTCTTATAAGTATTTATGGTTCAAACATATTCTAGATTCATCATTACTCAACATTGTAATAACCGAATTATGAGTTGAATCTTAGTCGGATTCAGCTAGCCCAAACATTATTTAACATTACCTAGAATAACATTCATGAGATGAGAAAAAATATTTTTTCATTCTTTGAACATGTATTCCATAGAAAAAAAATTCCCCCCACATTTATATATAAAAATTATTATTCATTTTTGTATCAAACTTATCAAAAATATTTTATTTATCCCTATAAAAAAATATATTATCACCAAAAAATTAAAATTAATCTTTTAGAGTCAACATATTTCACATAGAAGTTGTTTTCAAATATTGATTTTGAAAATTTCATCAGTTTGAAAAAAAATTCAATCTTTGAATACAAATCATGTGGAGATTGTTTTAACCCATATAATATTTTCTTCAATTTATAATCTTTGTTTTCTTAATCACTATGTAGAAGCCTACATTTATACTTAATGTAAATTTCTTCATTAATATCACAATTTAATTATTTTAACATTACATCTATTTGATAATCTTTTTAATTCCAATGAGCATCCACTACAATAAATATTAGAATAATTTCTAGACATACAATAGGGAAAATGAATTTATCAAAATCCACAACTTCCATGTATTCATATCCATTACAAACGAGTCTTTATTTGTTTCTTAAAACATATCCTTGTTCATTCAATTTCATTCTATAAACCAGCTTGGTTCCGATAACATTTTTATTTTCCGTCCTTAGAACATGGTCCCATGTTTCATTCACCTCAATCTGATCCAACTTTTGATTCATAGAATCCACCCATTCGTTATGTTTAATATCCTCTAAAACTAATTCTAGTTCATCATTTGAGAAATGTGATAACTGGTTTTCTAATCTCAACAACCTTCTAGTTTGAACTGAAGCCATTTGATTTCCAATAATGTTTTTAGATATTTCATGTTTTCATAAGGTAATAAATTTCATTTTTTATTTCTCAACATGAATTTCCACACCACATGATTCTTTGAATCCACACAAGGATATTTTGTATTTCGTTCAATGATGCGGGATATATTCAATCGATGGTCGTCAGATTCTCAACTATCATTGTTAAGGATCTTGGATTTTCAATTACCTTAACATCATTTTAGTCCACCATCTTTTGTAATCATTTGTTAAAACTATTTTAACTTTTGTTATTTGTTGAATAGTCCATTAATTTTCCTTCCTTATCAATCTCAACAAACATTCTCAAATACAAACTTTAGACATTGACTAAAAATGGACTTCAAAAAACATTGCAGTATTTCCATGATGGTTTTTGTCATACATCATTTCAAAAGGGGTCGTGTTTTTTGTAGTCGAAATAAGACACTAATTTGAACACGTAAAAAAATAATAACACCGATATTCAGAATGAATTTTGAATGTAGGTATTCTACAACTATACTTCTTACCATTTCAACCAAGATTATATCCATTCATTCTGATGCTCCATTTTTTGGACTATGGGTACCACTATACTGATATTTGATACCAAGTATTCTCAGAAAATATTAAGAATAATTTTTTATGAATTCAGTACCATTATTTGTTCTCAAATTATTAATAGAAACCAGCAATTCTTTCTCATCATTTTTTAAAGAATTTGAACATTTCAATATCCTTTGACTTGTGCTTCATTAACATGATGATTTTCATCCAAGTGAAATCGTCAATAAAAGTGATAAATAATAAGTCTCCTTTTCATGATTAATGTTTTATCGGTCCATTTAAATTAGAATGAATAAGCACATGCATCATAGTTGATTGAATCTCTATTGTTTTTTTGACATATTTTAGTCATCTTTCCTTTGTGGAATGTAATACAAACATCATCATCATATTTTATTTTAAATTCAAGAAAATTATGGACAACATCAACATTAGAATATTTTTCAGGTTTTTATACCCCAGTGGGGCTTGTATTTGGTTACAAAAATTGTTTTAAATCTTCGAAACTCATGTAATATGTATTATTGAATACTATATTTGAATGATATTCCTAGTATTTATTTCTATTTTTGTAATGATTTTTCCATATTTCATAATTTGGATGATACAAGAATATTATCTGAATACTACTTAGTTACAAATATCACAAAGTTGACATCCATTGTGTATGTTATGTTCTAGCCAATTAACATGTAAACATCGATAAATAACAATTTCTCTGTTTGAAAATCTATCATTCAAATTCCTCTTAATTTTAGGGAACTATTATTTCCAAAAGTTACTAATCCTCCAACATGACATTTAACATGGTTCAGTATTTTCAAATCACAAATCTTATATGAAGAAAACACATTTTCAAGTATCAATGTTTTGTTTCTTTAACCTATTATTAATGATGTCTCAACAAAAAAGTTATTTCCGCAACCTTATTATTATTATATTTCTTTTATTTTGTGTCATAAGAAAGAAGTGTTGGAAGGAGTGTCATACATCTTTTAGCCTGTTGATGTGACTGATCAAATTTTCTAAACTATTATATTAGTCAATCGTATTGATTATTTGAAGGAATTTTTTTAAAATCATGATAATTCACCATTTGAACTTCATGTATATTATGATGGTTACACATTCGTCTTTATATATGTATTCCATTATTATAAAAATTAATTTTGAGTATTGATATGTTGTGAAAAAAAATATACTCTCAATGTCAATTGATTCCACAAAACCAGTAATATCCACCAAATCTTTATTTTATATTTATCTAATATACTTCGGTATAGAAACTCTACTGATATTAGTAAAATCTTTTTTCTCTAACATGATAAAAATATGGACTACAATTTCTATTGAGTGAGTTTTCTAATATTTTAGAATAGATAGGTTTCCCACTACCTTTTTCCACCCATGCATTCCCTATAGTTTTTTTGGAACCTGAAATGTTTCATGAATCTAATGAAACATTAGATTTTGGTAAGATAATATTTCACCTGATCTTCATATTGATCTTTCTTAGCAACTATTGAAGTTTCATAATTTACTTCCGATACATTGTTTATGTTTTCATTCATCTCTCTATAGATAAATTTAGTCTCAATATGTTTGGATTAAAACTTTTTAACCTCCCCTTCCATAAATTATGTCTTCTTACTAAGATGTTCAATCATCATTCCCTATTCAAAAATCAAATATTTTTTAACCTTGAATCTCCTAAATGTATTCATCATCTTGCTTGTTGACATCCTTTTTGACAATACAATCATCAAACTGATAATTCATTATTACACTATTTTCATTCTATATAGTTTTTATTTGCTCAAGACATGTAACAATTTTGGTTCTGAATTGAAACTCTCTATATGATTCTTTCTACCTTCTTCATTATATGATGAATATTTTGATTTTTCAACTTATGTATTGAAGGTTCTGAATATTTCTGAACATTCATCTTCTTTTTAATTATTTACATTAAATTCTGATTCAACATTCATACTCAATAGACTTCTTTTGTTTCCTATAAACATCGTCTAATATATTATTGAATACATTTCATCCTTATCATTTTTGTCCCACTTCTTCCACCGATTTTTTTCATCAGAATCATATTGATATTCCACAACATTTTTCATGGGGAAATTCATAGAAAACTTCCTAATTCTACCTAACTCAAAACATTTGAAATGAATTTTATATCCATACTTTGTGCATCCTCTTCTATTGTTCTTGGAAAAAAGAGACATTATTTTTATCCTTAATCACATCTTCCTCTTCATCATAGGACTAAAATTGATCTAATTATTCATTATCTTGGATTTTAATCTTTCCCACAACATAAAAATACATTTCCTCTTCAATATAATTATTTAAACATTAGTAGTTTCCCCATTTTATAAGAAAAAATAATGTTATGTAGTTCATCAAGAGGAAAATAATCCTTATCTTCTAATAATGAAATTTTGGATTGAAACCATTCTAGAATGTTTATCATATGTTTTTCCCCAATAGTAAAATCATCCAAGACATCTCTAAATCATATAATATTGCAATTAATTAAATTTTATATAGTGATTTATTAATCAAATGTTTCCTTATCCCTAATTCTGACGTCTTCATACATACTATGCCCGTTTTTTTCTTTTCTTTTATAAATTTAGATTTCCCTTCTGAAAAACATTAATGCATTTCCTATATCTTTTTTGTTGTTTTGAGACAAATCACATTTTGATATCCATTTTATGAAAAGGAAATAAGAATTCAATTTAGATTATTCAAATCAACTTGTATATTTATTTTATAAGAAAATATCATATGATATACTTTCTCAATAGGTGGAAAACCAACAGTATCAACATCAACAACATCAAAAACAAGATATTAGAGATTAGAAAAATTCAATATTTTCTGTCCATAAAATTTTTTCTATCAAATTGAAAAATTCAAAAATATTGATAGAATTTATTTTATCCATGATAAAAATTTAAAAATAGAACCATACATATGATATCAATTAAAGCTCCAAAGACCAAATAATCACTAAGAAAGGGGGTAGAATCAGTTGGTATCTTTTAAAAAATTTCCTAACATCGAGGTACTTTACCCCAAAAACCTATTAATATTTATATCCTTATAAAAAATTAGTAAATATTTTTATTGGAAAAAGGTTGAATACAGGAAAAGAAAACTAGATTTACATGGTTTAGCTTCGATGTGAGAACCTAGGTCCTTTGAATTTCCACTCCCAGTGGTCTTTGGATAGCCACTATTATAAAAAAGTGAATAATAATTTTCCAAATCCCATTATACACCTTATATCTCCCAATATGAATGATTATACCGACGCCTTTCTATTTATAATGATTTCTAAAAAAAAATTGATATAAACAAAATAATTTCAATATTTTTAAATATTATCCATAAAATGTTCATTCAAAATCATATGTGTCTTCTCAACATGGTAATGATGGAACCAATTTTTCTCTCCTGAAAAACTCAATACAAATCATTTTCAATTAGGTGGGATCAATTTACTTATAATTCTTCAGCACTCCCCCTTTTCATAATATTTATAGAAATAAATGAATAAAAACCTATGAAAATATTTATAGGAAACTAAATAAACAAGGTAATGGAAATTTCAATTTTCATGCTTCCTTAAATCTAAAAAACACCGTAAATATAACATTTTTAATGATCAAAATTTGTCTTCTTCAAAACCTACTTAAATTTCTCAAAGATATTTTAAAAATTTAAATTCATGGTTTACTTCATAAACATTTCATTTAATTCAAAAAATGATAATGTTATATCATTGTTTTTATTCTAACAGGATGTTGGTTTTGATTCACACAAAATACTGGTTCTGATTTCTTCGAAATGTTGGTTCTAGTTATTGTAGAATGTCGGTTCCAATTTTCGGTAAAATGTTAATTACAATTTCTATGAAATGTTGGTTCTCATTATTTCAGAATTCTAATTCTAAGTTTTTTAGAATCATGGGTCCATTTTTTTGTAGTAATCATGTCCCAATTTTCTCAAAAAAATAGTTTTGATATGTCAAGAAAAGTGGTTCTAATTTTATCTAAAATCTGGTACGGATTTTCACAGAATCATGCTTCCTAATTTTCCCATAAAACTGATTCAGATATTCTCATAATCTTTGTTTTTATTTTTCTCATAATACTGATTCTGTTTTGTGCAGAATGCTAATTCTGATTTATGCAGAATACTGGTTATGATTTATTCCTAATGGTGGTTTCAATTTTTGTAAAATACTGGTTCTGATTTGTAAATAATTATTGTTTTGATTTTTGATAAATGATGGTTTTTATTTGTGAAGGATTCTGATTTTTATTTTTCATATTTTTATTTCTGATATGTGTTGAATTCTTATTCCAATTTGGGCATAATGTTGGTTCACATTTTCACATAAAAAAAGTTAGATCAGATTTTTTCATTTTTTTATTGTGATTATGATATCATCAATCATCTACAACATTTCATCAAATTCATTTTTCATGATATTTATTTATAGTTATTAAATTTTCTTGATCCGCAAATCATTTTATGATTTAGGTTATAAAATTTAATAAACATTCTTACTTATATCTTCCCAATGTTCATCCAAATCAACATTCATAACTCTTCTATAAAAAATAGGCTTTTTTATTCAACATCTTCTATCGTGAGAATATTTTTCCTTTCTAACTCAGAAAAATAATTCTTCCTAGATAACAAAAATATTCGAATAAAAGATTTTTTTGCCAAGAAATACAAAAACAATTATCACAATGTTACATAGACTATTATGTTTGAATATATTTCATTTTTTATTATCACCAGTAATTATATACTAATTTCAAGTATGTGATATTGAAAAATACATTTCATTTAGTTAAGGCAAATATTTTTTATTCATTTATATGTAAAATATATTTTTTTACGATATTATAATTTCCAATGTGGGAGAAACTATTTAAATCTCTTTGACAAATTGGACTATGTTTTATATCTTATGAGGTTATTAAATGTATACGTAATGCAGTTAGAAATGTATTGGGTGAATTTCATATATAATAAATAATTAACTTTTTCATTTTTTTGTTAATTATCATTAGATTTGTTTATTGACATTTCATTTTGGTTCCTATGATAGATCCCTTGTATCAGTGATATTATTCATATTACTACGATCATGATATAATAATGTTTCAACTATAATTATAGTCATTCATATTCAGAGATGAATTTTATCTGACCTTTAATACAATTATTCATTCCCTAATGGTGATTTTAGCAGAATATACGATTGTTGTATTACACCATGTAATCACATGTATTTAGATTATTATAAATTACCAAAAAAAATTTAAAAATATTATTTTATTAAATATGATTATGAATATGGTACGATCATGGATTTTGAAGAAAAAAAATATTTTTTTATGTTTGAATTAATGATGATTTAATAATATTGTATGTATTGTATAAGTCACAATGTATACACTATAGTATATATTCCTTCTATCATGTAAATAATTTTCATAAAATATTGTCCTTATATAATTTACATAAATTATATTCAACATTTCCCACCAAAATTATATTTTATAAGTGATATCATCCATTATATCATGGATATAAAAATTTACATGTTATCCCCATTATATGAATATTTATTTCTAATTATTTTATTAGGGAAAACATTCCTGGTTTCATTAATTTCTATATGTCCATTGAATGGAAACAGATGCTCAGGATTCAATATATTCTATCTTTTCAATGGATTGTGACCTTTAAACTTATGGATGATGATGTTTACTCCTTTATCATAAGGATATAAAGGAATACATGATCTTGATTCCTCTAATTTCCCCACTAAGGATATCAATTAATATTGGTATCCCTATTATATTTAAGAATTCTTCATGATTCATATTTAGGATTCCATCTTTTAGTGGACACCAATAAAATATGTTAGTTCATCCCATGAAAGGGTGACTACATAGTGTAGAAGATAAATTGAGAAATATGTATTCTTCAAGAATATGAATCATTATTCTTATTTTTTAAGAACCAGGATCTTAATTTTGGGCATGTTTTTCTATTTCTGTTCATTTTTTAGGAAAAGAGGAAAATATAAAAATTTTCAAAGTACAAGTTGTGTACTTTATAAGTACATTCTAGGTACTGTGATACCACTAGAGGCCATATGATGGCCGTGTCATGGACACACACACGGCCATGTAGGGGAGACTTGGAGGCCACCTAAAGAAGAGTATGGAAAAGGAAAGCACATTCCATGTAATCAAAATGTACACACCTTGTACTTTATTTTTTTCATTAAACTCATAGGGGACATGTCTAATCACCAGAAACATCTCCTTTTTGGTCTCTTTTGGCCAAGAGCTCATGAATAGCCACAGATCATTGACAAACCCTAGAGCGATCGTCTGTCCTTTGAATCGTACTCTGTCGATTACGTTGGAATCACATCGGTGACTTCTATCTTCTGATGTATCCTCATATCATGATACCTTCTCTTTTCCAAGTTATCATGGGCTGAATGATTTAGATGTTTTTGTAGATCTTCAATGTTCTAAGTCTATTAAATCCATTTGGTTCATGTATATTGATCTCTTCACATCAAGGTAGGTGGTTTGTGCCTTTCTATAGAAATTTGTTTAGTATTTTGTACAAATTCCACTAATACCGTTGAATGGGATATTGGTTGATTACCATTTTAGCCATATTGATTGCCTTCATTGATTGTATGCAAGAGTATAGATTTTTATTGTGGTTTGGGATATTTTTTAGGGTTTGGAAGTGTTTTCCATTCATGTTCTTTCCTGTCTGGACCGTTGGGTCTAGTTACCTTTTGATTGATGTTTTTTCCCATGCCTAGTATTGTAGGATGGTGTGACTATTGTTCATTACAGTTGAGATGATGTATAATTCTATCCATGTAGTTCATGAGGTTACATTGGCCATTAAGTGATGTGATACTTGCTGACATTACATATGGATGTGGGAACCTAGTGTAGTATACCATAGAGAAAAAAGATGTAAGGGCTTCTCCAGAGTGTCTTTATAATACGATGCAAGACCACAGGGGGAAATGATGTGTAGTGCTTCCTCAGAGAGTCTGTAGTTCCTCGACGCGTCCCATAGGGGTAATGAGACGTTTAGTACTTCCTTAGAGCGCCTTTAGTACGATACGAGACTATATGGGGAATTGATGGTGAGTGCTTCCCCAGACAGTCTATTCTTTAGCAGAACCAGAGGGGTGAGACTGTGTCTGCCTCCTAGAGGGTTTCTAGTACTTTTTGGTTTAACCATAGGGGTTAGCCTATGAGAAATACCTATAGGGTTACCAGTTTGTTCTATATACATGATTGTAAAATATATTCTAGAAACTATGGATTGTTTGCTGCTAAGTACTTTCATGTTTACTACTTTCTGTAATTTTACCTGTCGTATATTCACTGACCATTTGGAAGTGATCTTTGGGTGGTTTCCTATTGGGATTTTTTCTCCCCCTGTTTGTGTTATGCTTTTAGACACAAACAGATTATATTGTTGTAGCTATAGATTGGGGAAAGCACCCTTCGACTTCAGGTTCTTGGCTGTTGTGGAGGTGGAGAGCATCAGACCAAGCTATGGCTTGCGATGTTGAGGATTTTATTTTCTTTCTTTCGCACTTTGGTTTAGCACTGTTGTATTCAATAATTGTGACTTGTTTGGTTGTTTTCCTAAACATATTTGCAACATGCATCATTTATATATATATTTTCTCCAATTGTTTCTTTTTTCAGACTTCCACTGTTACTATTGTTTGTTATTTACTTCTTCCTCTATTGTATGTATTTGTGTACTTTTATTGTGTACTCTACCATTGAGGGCATATTTTCCCCACTATCACACACAAGGCCCTCACTGCTAGTCGGCAGCCTCTGGCATTCGGGGAAATGTGCTTGAGGCCAAATGACCAACTGGGTACTGGGCGCATCTGGGTGGATTTAGGAGAGAGGACGTTAAAAAGTGGTATCATAGAAATTATATTCTCTTAAATTACTATTTGGAGACGATAGCCCGGGAAAGGACAGAATAGGTACATGGTAGCAGGTTGTTCCCAGAAGTAGCTAACCCGTGTTTAGAGAAAATCTATACTACCTCATTTGTTGGAATTTTACTGGTTTTCAAATTTTACCTTTGATTTGATTTCACCATTGGGTGATTCAAATGATTTGTGTTGTTACCATTTATGTTATTGTGGTTCTATTTCTGTATCAACCCAATGAGACGTGGGTATTCCATCTCATTCATTATATAGGTACTTGTTAGAAATCCCATGTCATGCATCCATTCCATGCCATCTAGGATCCATTAGTTATTTCATGTTGTTGTGATTGATGTTGTATAGGATATTCATTCTGTTGTGATAAATGCCTTTATAAAAATATCTACTTTCGGTTAGAGCATTGATTTTGGAAGGTTTTACCTGAATGAATGATAGATTTTTATTCTTGAGGTGTAATGGGACCTCATGGACCTAAATTTGGTGGATCATTGGATTTTTACCTTGTTTGTAACTTGTTAAAGATTACAAACATTGAGTCGCGGGGAGTATGGGCCCTCACATATCGTAATTTGTCTCATTTAGTGTTCCTTTTAGTGTTTTTTGGGCTCTAGAGTAGTTTCTGAGGCTTACGGTCTAGAAAATCCCAGAATACACACCGTGTAGTTTTGACTACATTCCATGGGTTCTTCTGTTCAGGAGGAAAAAGATTTTCTTAAGTACACGCCGTATACCTTTTGTACAATTCGTGTATTCTCTAACCGTGTCATAGGCCGTGTGGGAAGAGACATGGGATAGGGAAAACCTTGTGGGATCATGTTGTGTACATGTTTTTCACACCATGTAGTGTAATCCTAGGAGTCCAGCCGTGTAGTTAATCCACGGTTTGTGGAGTCTCTTCGTCTACACGTCATGTCCACCTTGAACACGCCATCTAGTGTCAGCCTTGTAGCCAGATGTGTAGCTAACCAGACGGTCTGTTTGGACTTCTTAGAACACGTCGTGTCCTTCTGGAACATGCCGCGTAGTTTGACATGGGTACATAAGCCATGTCACTAACAACACGGGCCAGGTGAAGCTTGTTGAGTACACGTCTTGTCTACCTAGAACACACTATATAGTTTTGACATGGGAGGTCCATGTGGCTTAACCATGTAGAAGGACTCGAGAAAGGGAATATGATTCACCTACACACCGTGTGTTATGATAAAATGCCATCTGTTTGGTGTGTTACATGACATGTTTTGGGAAAAAGTACACTCCCAGGTAAATGACATAAGGGAACACGTCGTGCAGTCTTTATACACGCCGTGTAATAAATTTTTGTAAATTTGGAATGCTTTCATTCCCCTATTACATTTATACACTCTTAGTTTTCAATCCATGATAATGTAATCTAATGTGTGTGTTTGACGTTTCATAGTCAATGAATCGAGGCATCCTTTGGTGGCACTCCAATTTCCTAGCGTTGATAAGATGCAAGATATGACTGATCATGGACTTCCCATAGATCCTCTTGTTGGACTAGCCTTGGCACCAGCAGTGATACCAGTTACAGGAGCCGATGCACAGTTTAGGGAAGGTATTTTGAGGATAATGCAGACCTTCCAGGGAGCTCTGCCTCCTGCCTCGACTATGGAAAACGTGACGCGGGTTTTCTAGCAGCAACATCCTCTCACCTTATCAGGGGAAGGATTACCTCAGGCTATAGAGTCATGGATAGAAACCATGATGATGATATTCGAGCATCTGGAGATGCATCTAGATAGTCAGGTCATGCTCGTTACCTAAACATAATGAGTCTCCACCAAGATGTGGGGACGTGATCACACAGGCGGGTCATCATCATGTTATGTCGTGGGAGGAGTTTCAGCACATCTTTTATGACAACTTCTATCTGGAGACCCTGAGGTCTGACTATGCCTGGGAGTTTATGAGTTTGAAGTAGGGTACTATTTCTATCATGGATTATTCCTCTCATTTCCACGAGATTCAGTGTTTCAGACCCCTTCGGGGCGGATATGGATTGTTCTTGGAAAGGAAGTTTGAGAATGGTCTCAGATGGGAGATCTGGTCACATGTGAATATCATCAGGCTAACTTTCATTGCTTCCATCATCAACCAGACACTGATTGTGGAGCACAATCTGAGATATTCTAGAGCTGAGAGTCAAGTCAGTTCCACTTCCAGAGTTAGTGCTTCACCATCTGATAGTAGGAAGCATCGTAGGGGGTCTACGTGCGGTGATCTGAAGCAGTGAGAAACATCTTCAGGTAGCCAGGTGGTATGCTACCAGTGTGGAAGGGTTGGGCGTAATAGGCTGCAGTGCCAGAGAGACCCACTGGAGTGCCGATCTTCTGAAAATATGGGTCACCTTCAGTGCTTCTGACATGTTTTCTCTCCAGTAACTGGTGACTATGATTCATCCATGACTCCTCATTCAAGAGTAGGGCCACCAGTTTCTCACTAGTCTAGGATGTGGAGTAATTATAGACATTTGGTATGAGGTGGAGGTCATGACATTGGTGGTCAATCACCGGTATTTCAGCGTTAGTAGGGTGGATCAGCTCAGAGTGGTCAGGTAGGGACACAGTGTTGTGGTTCAGGTCAGGCATTTGTAGTGGAGCAGACCCTGCAAGAGTAGGATCCCAGACCCTCTACAGTCGCGGTATGATCTTAGTAGCATCATTTTTATCTTATACTCTTTTTGATACAATGGCTTCCCATAGCTTTATCTCTTTTTCTGTTGTGGATAGCCTTGGGCTCTGAATCTTTTCCTGTACAGATACATTGAATCTAGACACACTATTGGGGACTAGTAAGACTAGTGTACATTAGTGCAAGGAGTGCCCTCTAGAGGTTGATGGGTATCACTTTCTTTGGGATATCTATGTCCTAGAGATGACAAGCAAGGATGTCATTCTCGGAATGGACTGGCTAGTTCCCTTCCAGGCAGTCATCGACTGTTATCGCCACAGGGTGAGTTTTATATCATTATAGGGTGGATATTTTCTTCATCGATATGATTTGGATAACTAGGAAAGTCGAGAAGGACCCCGAGCATCATGGGCTAGATGAAGTTATAGCTCATATTTCCAGTCTGTACCTAGATGACCACGGGAAATTGCGGTTAGACTTTCCTCCAGTGGTGGATCTTTTAAGGGATGCCTTTCTAGGGGACTTTTCAGGTTTTCCTCTGAAGCGTGAGATAGAATTTTCTGTTGATCTCGTGCCAGGAGAGGCATCGGTGTCCATTTCTCCTTATAGGATATCTACACCTGAGTTTCAGGAGCTCCGGAAGCTGTTGGAGGAGTTACAGGCAATAGGGTTTCATCAGACATAGTACTTGTACTTGTGGTTTGGCTATCTTATTTTCAAAGAAGGTAGAACACACCTTTAGTCTTTTTTTTTGGATTATCGGAAGCTGAACAAGATGGCAGTCAATAATTGATATCCCTTGCCAAATATTTATGACCTCTTTGATCAACTTTGAGGAGCCCATAAGTTCTCAAAGCCAGACTTGAGGTCTGGTTATCATCAGTTGTGCGTTAGACCATCTGATATACCTCTTATAGATTTGCGGAGAAAGAATGGTCTATAAGAGTATATGGTTTTGTCATTCATCCTCACAAACGTGCCTAATGTTTTCATGGCACTGATGAACCGAGTGTTCCATCCAAACATATACTCTTTCATGGTGGCCTTTGTGGACGATATCTTGGTGTAATCTCACACGCGACACGACCATGCCACCCATCCTAAGATAATTTAGTGTACACAGAGGGAGTTTCAATTATATGATAATATCTCGAAGTTCCACTTTTGGATGGATTGGAAGAACTTCTTGGGTCATGATATCTTAGAGGCAGGAGTATCAGTAGACCCAGATAAAGTTAGCCCAGTAGTTTCCTAGTAGAAGCCGAAGAACGTCTTTGGGGTGTAGAGTTTTCTAGGGCTGTCTGGATACTATAGATGCTTCATAAAAGATGTTCCATTCATATCATCACTACTGACAGGTCTGAACAAGAAGGGTGTGATGTTCTTATGGTCAGATTCTTGTGAGTTAGCCTTTCAGGAACTGAAAGGCTGGTTTACTTCAGCACCGATACTGGCCATTCCAGAGCAGGGCAAGAGATACACTGTTCACTGTGATGCTTCAGGTATCAGCCTGGGATAAATGCTTAGGAAAGGAAATGGAATCATTGTGTACATGTATCGACAGTTGAGGCAACATGAGAGGAACTACCCGACACACGATCTTGAGCTGGCAACAGTTGTTCATGCCTTACAATCATGGAGACATTATCTTCTGGGAGAGCACTTTTTGGCTTTCACCGAACACAATAGTGTTATGTACATCTTTACTCAGTGTGATCTATATTTGAGATAGCACAGGTGGGTTGAGTACCTATAGTCTTTGGACATTGATATTGCCTATAATCCTGGGAAGGGAAATGCAGTGGTTGAACTGCTGATCTGGAGAACTCAAATATATGTAGTTTAAGAGGCCAGCAGTGAATGACAGCTTATGGCTCTATTCTCTAAGATGTATTTGAAGATTCACAATAGACAAGATCATTCTTTTCTATCTTCTGTAGTTTTTACCTCTACACTTCTCGATCGGGTACAGATGAGTAAGCTATCAGACTCAGAAGGCCTAGTTCTGCGAGAGAGTGTGTTAGGAGAGGACCCCATTCCTGGATGGAAAATAGGTGAAGATGAGAACTTGAATTTCCAGGGATGCATATGGGTTCCTTCAGACATACGTGAGGAGATGAGGTGGGGTTTTAATTCCTTGGTTTGGGTAGTTCATCCTGGCGCCACCATGATGTATCGTGATCTACACCACCAGTATTGGTGTCAAGGTATGAAGAGAGATGTTGTTGCTTTCATCATGAGGTGTTCCACTTGACATCTTGTGAAAGTAGAGCATCAGCGACTAGCATGGATTTTACAGTATCTACCCATTCCTTAGTGGAAGTGGAACGATGTCGTCATGGACTTCGAGACCCGTTTTCCGAGGTCGCCATGAGGGAATGACGATGTCTGGGTTTTCAACGACAGGATTACGAAGGTTTCACATGTCATGTTGATCAAGGGGTCCTTCATTGTTGGTGAACTGGGACAGTTGTACATCTGATAGATTGTAGGTATACATGGAGTTCTGCACTCCATTGTTTTAGAAATGGAAGTTCGTTTTACTTCTCGGGTCTAGCAGGGGATTCAGAAGGCTTTCGGTACACCAGTACATTTGAGTACAGCATACAATACCCAAACATATTTCCATTCCATGCATACGATTCAGGTTCTTGAGGATATGAATCGATCATGAATTATTAACTTTGGAGGTTCTTGGGAGAATAATATACCTCTTGTGGAGTTTCCCTCCAATAATAGTTTTCAAGTAACTATTCAGATGGAACCATCTGAGGCTTTGTGTGGTAGGCCATTCCGATCACCGTTATGTTGGCTAGAGGCAGTAGAGGTAGCTTTGCAGGGACCTCATCTTGTTCAGGAGACCACTTATCAGATAGAGTTTATTTAGAAGAGGTTGGCTACACCACAGTCTCATTTGAAGTCCTACGCTGATAAGGGGAGATGACCTCTAGTGTTGGAGGTCGGGGATCCAGTTTTTATATGTGTCACACAAAGGATGGAACACAAGAGGATTAGGAGGAAGGGTAAGATTTCACCGATGTACATAGGGCCGTTTTAGGTGTTGGAGATAGTTGGAATGTGTGTCTATCGGTTTCAGTTACATCAGATGTACCAGGCTATGCACGATGTTTTTCATGTTTCTCAGCTCTAACGTGACTTTTCCGGCTCGTCTCTTGTCCTTCAACCCACAGAGGTTGATATTGATGTGGATGCATCGTTCCAAGAGAATCTGATCTTTATTGTTGAACGCAGTACAAAGGTTCTCCATGGACGTTCTCTTTCTCTGCAATATGTGTTGTGGTAGCATAGGCGAATACAGGATGAGACATGGGAGAGGGAGGCCGATGTACGATCGCAGTAGCAGGAGTTATTCGTGGTTTCTTCTTCTTCGCCACACAAGTGAAATTAGGGGATTAACATCTTTAAGGTGGGAAGTTTGTAGGAACATTGATCTTCATTATTAGGTATGTTTTACCTTTTATGGTCATTTTTTAGTAAAAGAGGATAATATGTAAATTTTCAAAGTACAGGTCGTGTACATTATATGTACACTTCGTGTACTGTGATGCCGCTGGAGGTTGTGTGCTAGCCCTATCATGGCCACACACATGACAATGTAGGAGTGACTTGAAGGAAACCTAATGTGGTGTATAGAAATGGAGAGTACATTCCATGTACTCCAATAGTAAACATCGTGTACTCCAAAAGTAAACGCCGTGTACTTTTTTTTCATTAAATGTGATGGGGTCACGTCTAATCACCAGAAACGTCTCCTTTTAGGTCCCTCTAGGCGGAGAGCTCCTGAAAGGCCACAAATCATTGACGAACCCCTGATCGATCGTCCTTACTCCAAATCGACCACCGTTAATTGCGTTGGAATCTCATTAGTGAGTTCTCTCTTCTGATGGAACCTCGTTTCATAATTCCTTATCTTTTCGATGTTATCATGGGCTGAAAATTTAGCCGTTTTTGTAGATAAATTACATTCTAAGTCAATTCAAGCACCTTAGTTTATGTATATGAATCTCTTAACATTAAGGTTTTTGTTTTGTGCCTTTCTGCTGAAATTCTTTGAGTATTTTGTGAACATTCCACTATTAACCTTAAATAGGGTATTTTGTGTTTACCAGTTTAGCCCTACTGATTGTCTGCTTTCTTGTATGCTAGAGTAGAAGCTTTTGATTGTGCTTAAGGAAAATTTTAGGCTTTAAAAGTGTATACCATGCATGTTATTGATTGTCTGTACTTTTTGGTCATGTTACCTTTTGACTGTTGTTGTTTTCCCATTCATAGTATTATAGGATGGTGTGATTGTTGTTCATTAATGCTGAGATTCTATAGATTTCTTCCCAAGTAGTTCATGAGGTTACGTTTTCCGTTACATGATACGATACTTGCAGACTTTACACAGGGTTGTGGGAACCTAGTTTAGTATACCATAGGGAGAATAGACGTAAGGCCTTTTCCTAAGTGACTTTATAATACAATGTGAGACCATAGGGGGAATTGACGTTGAGTGATTCATCAGAATGTATGTAGTTACTAAACGTGGGCCACAGGGGGAATGATATGTTGAGTTCTTCCCCAGAGTGCTTTAGTATGATACGAGACTATAGGGGGAACTGATAGTGTGCTTCCCCAAAGAGTCTATTCTATAGCTGATTTAGAGGGGTGAGACTGTGTGCACCTCCCAGTGGGTTGCTAGTACTTTTTGGTTGAATCATAGGGGTTAGGATATGAGAACTAAAAAGAGGGCTACCTGTTTGTTCTAATTAATTGTTTTTAAATTATATTCTAGAAACTTTGGATTGTTTTCTGATGATTACTTTCCTCTTTACTACTTTCTATACTTTTACCTTCCATATATTCACCGACTATTAGGAACAAATTTTTGTGTAGTTACCTACTGAGATTTTGTCTCACACCCTATTTTTGTCATGCTTTCAGGACCAAACAGATTATATTGTTGCAGGTATAGAAAAAGGAAAGTTCGTTTCATCTTCAGGGTCTCGGTTGTTGTGGAATTGGAGAGCATGGGACTAAGATATGGCTTGGGATGATGAGGAGTTTATTTTCATTCGTTTGAACATTAGTTTAGAACTGTGGTATTCTTTCATTGTTACTGGTTTTGATATTTTACAAATCATGTATTTATCCTGAATCATTTATATATATATATATTTTCCAGTTCTTTCCTATATCAGACTTATGTTGTTACTATTTTTTTTATTTTACTACTTCCACTATTGTATGTATTTGTGTACTTCTGCTGTGTACTCTTCCAATGAGGGCATAGTTTCCCCACTATCACACCCAAGGCCCCCGCTACTAGTCGGTAGCCTCTGGCTTTCATGGAAATGTGCCTGAGGCCTTGCGAACAACCGGGTACGGGGCGCTTCTGGGTGGCTTCCAGAACAAGGCTGTTACATATTTGGTATTTTAGGGAATCTTATTCATGTTGAATAGGGTGTGCATAAAAAATGAATGTCTTCCAACTATTCCCTTGGGGGTCATTCATTCATTGGGAAATGAATCAATATATCTTCACTGAATGTATCATGTTATCATTAATCAAGGTATCTCATGTTTCCTTAGTGTGAGGCATTTGAATGTTGACATTCCATGAATCATATTCGCATCACATAAGGCATCATAGGCTCATCACATATGAAATATCATTCACATCACATGAGGCAGGGACTCATACTATTCACCATATTTTGGGAAATATATTGTATAATCCTTAAAAACTATTCTTAGGATTATCACCCAAGGCACCATTGTATCATTGACTAGGGTAGGGTTTGTAATGACACATCATGGGTCCAAAATATAATGATAAGGGAGGGTAATTAACATATTTATATTCCATAGGTTAAATAATTATTTGATTGTGTTATTGTGTTGGCATTTTCCAGTTATTATAACAATATACTAAGATGGGAATAAGTTTAAAGTATAGCGGGGATGACATATTTATATATTGATGTCAAAGTGTCAAGATAAAACAACATGATGGTGTCCTAAAATCTATTTTAGGATACATTTATTAAAAACCATATAGTACAATTGAAATATCTAAATTCATGTCATTGTATCAGTCAATTATATTATAAATCATGTGGTATGGATTTCGGTTTTAAAAAAGAAATAGAAAAAATGGATATTGTGGATTTTACATAGTGAATCGTCCCAAAATACAGGTTTGATCATATTATAATAAAAAAAATCTTATCATTCTCATCACACAAGGTAATTATAATTGTTAATTTCTCAAACTGATATTGTTTTCCTGGTATTTAAGATCATTATTAGGGAAATTATAATATCATAACTTGATGTGATTATGAAATTGATGTTATGTTGTTTATAGATATATATCATGATTATTTGTATTATGGGATTTTAATTCATATAGATAATATATCGGCTCTATGACTGTTCATATCAGATAGCTCATACATTGTAGATATGTAGTTAAATGAATAGTTGATAAATCATTATTGGGTTATATTCATTCATTTTCTCATTCCATATTAGTATGGGAGGATAGAATAGTTTGAGTATCCAACATTCAATCATCTAATGGAAATGATGTTGGTTTCACATAATGATGCCACTATTTGGGAATAGGAATCCACTGTACTTTTATAATTTTATTTAAAATGGAAAGGAAACTATTTGATTCAGGTAGTTGTTCTGGGTCTGGTCTCGCAGGTGCATATCGATATATTTTTTATTAAATTAAATTTCCCATCCCATTATTAGATTATATCTCTTGTTCATTGGGGTCTATGATAAAAATTGTCCAGCATATTTAGGCTTGATTAAATCTATATTTTTCAATAGTAGGTCCTATGATCACACAAAATTAATTAAGATATATCTGTCAAAATGAGGTATCATGTATGGGAATATATAACCTTTTTAATAAATTTCAATGGGTATATGATGATGTGGCATTCATGATATGGTTTTTCGACATTGTATTGTTGTCTCTCAGTACCCATGGAAGTGGTTTCAGAAAATATAGAGGCCCATCTAATGTCTAAGAGGATTGAGGAATATGTCTCCATTAGAGAAGTTGAATAAATTAAAAATATAAATCTCTAAAATGATCCAATATTCCAATGGATCCATGAGAATTTACTCATGATGTATTTCTACCTATAGGAATCCATGTGATATATTGTTCCTAATGGCTTGATATTTATGAATTTGGAACATTTTTAAGATGTATAATGGTATGATCCCCCTCAAATCAGGGGTGAATAATTATATTTTTTTGGATTCATGGATGTTTATAGGATTTTTGGATGAATGATTACATATTCCAATGAATAATATGATTTGGTGTAATATGAAGCATGTTTACCCAGATCATTGAGATAAAAAAGGTATTATGCTTTGAAAATCTAGTCCAAGTACATATTTTGTTCATGTGTCAATCCAACATTTCCCCAATAGGCCATGGTGATCATCAATTTATCCCATAAAACCTGTTTTCAAAATAAAAAAAATCCCCAATTTGAATGTTATCTGATGTAGATGAAAGTGATGAATATTTTGGGGCCATAGTGTTGTAATCTGGTGTTGTGGTCAGCCATGACAGGTGAAATTTTCATACATGTGGCCAATAAAAATATGAATTCCCATCAAAGGTGTTGGATATTTTTCATGAATTATTTATTTAATCCAATATTTTATTGAGATACACTAAATTTTAATATAATTTTGTTACTCAAATCCTTAGTCCTCATATTAATGTTATTTTTTCTAAATTATCAGTCATCAATTTTCCAAGTCATATGTCACATGATTCAACATAGTACCTATCTAAGGGAAAAAGTTAGTGAAGCGTGAATTTAGTCATGAAAATTATTAATGAACCATAAATATATAATTTATTCAATGATCATGAAGTGACTATTAATTTTGTTCATTATACTACTACTAAAATAATAGAGACAATAGAAAATATCCCAATTATTTGGAGATTCTATAATATGAAATAAATTGGATGACTCCTTGGATTTAAAATAGATTATCAGAAGTATTATCTTCTCCTACAAAGTCTATTAATTTTTTATTTTGGATAAGTCATGATTTTTCCATCCCAAAATTTGGTTATAGAAATTCTAGTTGTTGGGTTTCAATATCTTTTAAGCTATTTATGTGGAAAAAAACTATATATCATTACATTTTGAATGAAAATGGTTCATTAAATTATAAATTTTTTTCTAATGTCATATTCATTATCAATAGAGAATACCCATATATAGAAACACTCCACTATAGTATGGTTTAATTTATAATTAAGTATGTATGGTCTGTATTCAAGGCTAGATAAAATAATGGGACTTTAAATAGGTTGGAAGCATCACTTATGAATCGGTGAGGGAATACTAGGTAATAAAATCAGGTGATTAGGTTGAGTAGTGTCTCAAAATAGTGATTATTTTATAATAATTATTGATTTATAATTTCTATATCTATTATCACTGAGATAATTTTTCAGATATTTTGAGTTTTTGTTTCCCTAAAACCGACTGATTTTATGTTAAACATAAGAATGTTAAAATCGGTATTTGGGGCCTCTACTAAATTAATATGAGCCTTATATAATGGTACATTTTTATTACTATTCTGTTTTATATAAATTTTTCACTAGCAATGAAATTTTTTTGCTTCTAAAAAAAGAAATTTTTGGTGATGTATAGGGTGGTGGAAAAAGAACCTTGGGATAAAGTATATAACATTGAATAATAATATCCCGTTTTTAATAATAATGATTGATAGATGATATTATTTAAAATAATATTCATGTAGATGATTGCTGCATTAGTATGAGGGATTGTATTGTTTAAATTTAGAGTTGATATAGTATAAATTATTATGGTACACTATGATGCCATGTTATTGAAAGGTATTAGTCAAATCATTTGATATAACGAATATGTATTGGTATATTATACCCATTTTTAATGATTTTATGGGGGTGTGAAAAAGGAAATTACCCATGGAAAAATATATGAAATGAGGGACCACATCAATTTACCCATTCTAGTGATAGATATAATCCACAATATACTAATGAATAATAGAAAAATGAAGACACAATATATCTTGGGAACCCCATTAACATTCTAATTGGCTCAATTTCCTTTTACATGTAGGGTAACGAGTATCATATCCCCTTATTTCTCATAGAACATGCTTCCAAAAATTCCTTGTTGAACATCAAAAAAATTTCCCTTATCAGTTGGAGTGAGTTGGGTTGCCTTCATTGTTAAAACTTCCAAAGAATATTATTATTAATTCATTTCCACATAAAACTAGAAGAATTGATTATATTGGCATGGTTACATTCAAACAATAGATCAATATTAATTTTGAATATTTTTATATTTAATCATGTATAAAATAAATTAAATTGATTTCTATTGATTATAAATAAGATAGGAACCATTTTTAATTAAAGTAAATGTTTTCAGAAAAGATAATCATTTTGTAAATGGTTGTTTGATAACACTTTTAACTTATTAATTATAATTAATGAATAAATTTTATTATAATTTATTCCAAAAATATACATTGCTTTCTAAATTGTAATATCAAAATTTTTGTAGGGTTATTTATTTTATTGTCCAAAACATTTTCACATTTCGATGAATGGCGAGAAATACTCACATTTATTGAGAACTACCTTTTGGTTTAATTTAATAAAAAATTAAATTATACATAAAATATCATTTAATATAAAATTATACAAATATTATTAAACATAAAATAATATATATCATTTAAATAATTTTAATATCTAATTTTCATACAAAAATCTTCTATACAAGTGATATTTGTCACATTTAAAACCATCATTTTCATCCCAACGGCGGGTATAAATTTAAATGAAATTATTCCTCCTTGATGAATTTATTTTCTAAATATGTAAAAAAATATAAAAACCATTCTATGTATTACACACTTAAACATGATTTATTTCATAAAATCCTCATTTGATAAAACATATAATATCGAGAGGCATAATATATGTAGGGCTTAAGAACATTATATAACAACTTAATACATGAAATACACATCATTATTGAAATCATCATTTATATGACCATAGAAAGTCCATTATACATAGCATTGCTTGGGATAACCTTTGGACATACTCCAAAAAGGGTGACATATAAATCCCATTAAGGGGAAAAAAGGAAAAACATGAATAATACAGTATATGTTAATAAATTGGCATATAAATGGAGCATAAGAGAAACATGAACATAAAAGCATGATATATTATGATTATCATAACCTGGAAATGTGGCAACAACATTTAACATTATATTAGCATAAACCAAGGCCCATTGCAGTTGGATCATGAGTAAAACCTCATGGCACTTGAATTATAATGAGTAAAAACTCATTGCACATGATGTATCATGATACTATTCCTTACCACATACATTGATGTGCTATCAGTGAGAATCCTTCTAAGTCATTTAATTTCATGCATAATCGTGCAACATGGATCATATAATATTGATTCAATAATCATCCTCATTTATTCTTATATAATGGAATGTGGAATTCATAAATGAAACTATATAATAAATAAGTAATTGTGCATAATGTAGAATACCCTTGATAGAGAAATGGGTATGGTATTTACTACACAATGATTTTGGATTCAAAAATCACGATGCAATTACTTTAGCATAATAGCCTGACATAAGAATTCATAGAAATTGTTGATTAGAGATAAATGGGTGTCTAATAATATTTACATTAAATGGAATATAAGGGGGTCATATAGATACATTTACCAACTTATGTAATGGAATTAATATTCATAATTCAAAATATTTTCATGAATGTAAATGAGATAAGATAAATTAATTAAGAAAATTTAGGCATGGAAAATGATTACATGGGAGGTGTTAATGAGATATATAGATGATTGCCATCATTCAAACATAATGAGGGAAGTATGGGGGAGGTGAAATACCATACCCCAACATTTGAAATTGAAAAAAGGGTATAATTATACAACGAAATTTGGACAAAAATAGAAAGTAAGAAATCCCTTACTTGGATGTATGATCCCAAAGGATTGAGAGGGGATTAATAGAGGCTTATTGGGAGCTAGGGATTGTCGTAAATGTTTTAGAGAGAGGAGGGCCAGGTAGGGGCATTCTTTATGGGTTTTTATTAAAGGGAAGTGGGATAATGGGTGGGTTGATATAGAAAAAATGAGGAAATTCATTTTTTATTTAGGATCTTGACACCACACATTAAACTAATCAAAACCAAAAAACTATCTCATGGTTATTTACTATGTTTTTTTGTAATCGGGAGACGAAAAATTATTTTATAAGGCCAATGGAAGAGATTCTTATAACAATAGGCCTGATTATGTAGAGGTGGGTCACACTATCAAAGGAATAATTTTGAAATTCAAAATGTATTATAAGTATTGGAGGGTCCATTAAGGTTCCATAAAATTAATAAATAAAATCATAATTCTCATTATTTTAATGGTAAAACATATATCTACCGAACATTTAATTTAGAGTATTTTATTACGTCACTATTGGGTCATTATAATTCCATAAAATAAATTATATTTTTAAAAAGTATTTAATTTTAACCCAAAAATTCGACTCTCTCATAAAATTATGAAAAAATAAACGCTGGATAATTTCGACATCCTTATTCCAAAAATAATATTCATTTCATGTTAATAATATTCTAAATATTTTAATTTTTTACTTTCAAAATATAAATCGGCATTTAACGAAAGTTATTGGGTTTGGAAAAAACAGCTTTCAACCCATAATAAAAATCATAATTGTATCCATAATAATTATATGATAATTTATATTTAATATAATTTAGTTATAATATTTTATTATTTATTTAAAATATCGATTAATTCCTCAAAATGTATTTTTTAATTGAATATTAACTAAATATATTATGTTTGTTTTAAAAATTATTTACAAAGTAACAATAATATAATGAATGTATATTATTTATTATATACAAAAATAATGCACAAAATCAATGTTCTATAGTATTTTAACATATCCCATTATAATACCCACATATGTCCTGAGGGTATGGTGTGGAACGGTGACAAACTCTTGGGGTGGTTTGTATAACATCGCTCGGGTGGTAGTCTCTATCAACTTACATTTCTCTATTAGGCGGTTCCGTTCGAGATTAACATGTTGAAGCTCATAATGGGCTTGGTAAAAAGAGAATCCCAGTGATACCACATCCTTTCCGAGCTCTACAAAATGGGCATCATACAGAGCAATTCAATTGGATGAGGCCACTGCTTCCTTTTTCTGAGTACATTTTATTTATTTAAGCCCGATATTAATATTAATCAATTAATCACTGTTCAACGACTATATTATCAATGGTAAAAATTCATATTGGTATTTTTTAATCCATAAAACAATTTAAGTGAATATTTTATATGTCCATTTTTCAGAAAAATAAATTTAATTAGATCAAGAAGAATTTTCATGATAATTTTTTGGGTTGTTATAATATTCACCCCTTAAGAGATTGGACCCTCAAAATTCCTTTTTCCCACACTAAATATGATGAGGGTAACTCTACCTCATCACTTCCTTGGGTTCCCACATTTCTTCTCTAAACATTTGGTTTCTCCACCATAATTTCATGTGGGACATTGTCTTATTTCATTGAAATATTTCTCTATGATCTAATATTTTCACTAGCTTCTCTTCATATGAGAGGTAATTCTACAATGGTACATGTCTGGATTGTGTACATGAGATGGCTTAGGTATGTACTTTTTCAAGAGTGATACAAGGAATATATCTTGTACATGACATTGGTTCGGTAGGATTTTTAGTCTATAGGTTGTTTCTCCAATGTGATCAAGGATATCAAAAATTCTATTGTACCTTGGACTTAGCATTCCCTTCATCCAAAATCACATTACTCTCTTCCATGGAGATATGTGAAGAAATACCATGTATCCTACATAAAAACTCTAGGTATCATTGTTGATTATTATCATTGCTCATTTTTCGACTCTGGACATCATTAATGTGTTGTTGGATGGTCTTAACCTTCTCCACCATTTCTATACCTAGGAGTTTTCCCTCCCCATCATCATCCTTACATGTCAGTGTTTTTCACCTCTTCCCATAATGTTATTGAGAAGGAACTATTTGTATTCTATAGTGGAAAATATTATTGTTATAGAACTCAATGAGAGGATAATATTGATGCCATCCAACATTGATGTCCATTGATAATTCTCTCAGCATTTCCTCAAGTGTTTTTATAGTTTTCTTAGATTGGCCATTATTTTTGGATGAAGAGCAGTATCGAAGTTTATATCAGTATTTAGAGAATGTTGAAGAGTCTTCCAGAAGCTAGACGTGAATCTTGGATCACTATCTAATACAATATATAATGGTAATCAATGAATCCTTACCACATATATATTATATATATATATATAGGTTCAATTTGATGTAATGAGAAATCCAATTGAATTGAAATGAAGTGTTTAGTTTTTGTAAGACAATCCACAACATCATAGATAGCATTGTTTCTTTTGGATGTCTTTGAATGTCATCTGTCAAAGTCCATGGTGATGTTCACCAATTTCCACATTTTTTTGGGTAATGGTTACATAATCAACATTGTCTTATAACTCTCATCCATGTCTAGGAGACATACCAAGAATGATTATTTATACTCAGCAATCTCATTCTTCATGTTATCCCACAAATAATTCTCTAATAAATCTGGACATGTCATTACATTTCCTTGGTGAATTGAGAAATTTGAGCTATGTGCATCATCCAAAAGTTCATTCATTAAATCCAGATTTAATGGAACCCATTGTCTTGAATCAAATCTCCCAATTCCTTATTCATTAACGTTGAACTCTGATTATTTCCCATTTCAAATAGTTAACACTTTCTTCTGAATTCCCACATCATCCTTCTGGGAATCCTTTTACCCTTCTAAAAGAGAAGATTATGTAATCATTTGTGAATGATTGATGATTTTCCCTTCTTTATGATTCACATGTATATATTCATCAAATATAATAATATTGGATCCTTTTTAAATCTCATCAATGATAGAATCGATGGGTCCTTTCAACTTATCGCATCTTCCACCTTGTTCAACTTCCCATGGTGGTAATGGTCTGAGCTGTCATTATAAGGCCCCAGCCTTATACCTTACTTAATCTTGAGATATTACAAGATTACACATTGAGGATATTTTTGGGTTTAGAGTTTTAGAGAATTAGATCATAAAACTTGCATTACATTCCACATATAAACAAAGTGGTTACATAAAGATAGTATTCTTCATTCCCATCAAAGGAAACATATTAAAAATAAACATGGATTCTTTTTTGACACTTCTTTTACACTATCATCATATCATGTACCTCTCCCTTGACCTGTGAAAAACATTTCAAAAAAACATGGGATGAGCATAAAAATCTCAGTAAGGGATATAAAAACATGGAAAGGAAACATGGGTACATATATATATAAGGATGAGATCATACTTTACCCATAAAACATAATCACATTAACATACCTCATCAAATCATGAATAAATCATAGAAATCATAAGACATAAAGGTAACTTGAGGCATTCATAACATTCTTACGTAGGGAGTAACCCTCTTGGTTACGTTTGGAATACCCATCACAGTATATTCCCTAAAATCTCTTCAGAGAAACCTTAACGTTTCACTCCTTCGCGTTACCCAATGCATTGGAGAGCTATATCGGGCTCACCCGCCCTTAGTCTATCACGGAACCACCCATCTTCATAATAATTCCCAAGAACCTCAACATAATCATATCACATAAAACATGCATAAAGGAAACATAACATTTCCACCTTTCAATCACAACATATCAATACAACACATTGATATAAAAATATTATGAAAACCATTTTCCATACCAAAATAAAAGAAAATTAAAACATGGTATTTATTTTTCTTTTAAAAAGAAGGTATGGCTTGTAGAGGAAGTCGAAACTCAAATAACGGTCACGGCGGCGGAGAAGTCGTTGTCGCCGCATACATACAACAAAAACATTCCCTTTTGTCATTTAGTAAACGCTTCGTATAAAAAAGATTTCTTTTGAATAAACATAAAAGTCAAAGGGTTTTATACACCGTATAAAATAAGGTTGTGTATAAAACAAAATATGCCTCAATGAAAGGAGATTGAGACGAAGTCCCATACCTCGGGTCCGACATGACTCTGTCGTTCTTTAATCCCCTGAATAATAAACTATCATTAATCACTAATTTCTTAAGAACCTTTTTCATGTTCATTATTCCTTTTATACCATGTTATGAACATCATGTAATCATTTAAGTTAATAATGTTCATTTTGTCAGTATTTGGTTCTTAAGTCAAAAATAGACTTCTTACACTTACATGTTGTTAATTTGGTCAAAGTTTCGTTATATCCAGAATGATATTAATGATTTGGATAACATATATATCATATATATTCATCATATACATTATTTTTAATATTACATCACATTTAGAGGTAATAAATGAAATGCACCGTTCATGGAGACGGTAAGCCGTACGTACGCATGAATGCTACTTCCATTTCTATTTCCTATTTTATGGAATGGAATCATAATGATATAAGAGTATATTATAATTACAGTATAATATCATATATAATATCATAGTTCCATCCTATATATTTCCCCCATATGGTATTTAACGAATCAAATAACTTTGAGGGGCGGTAGTCCGCACTTCCTTAAATGAAGATATCGCGTTCACCCATAATGGAAACCATAAAGTTATGCCATAAATGAAAAATACAGAATCTTAAGGAAAGAATAAAAATATTATATATCATATATAAAAATAGTGACATCATAATGGCCTCCTTTGAAGGTGTTAAATGAGTATTGAACAATCATAGTTTCGGGAGGCAGAATTTTGCCATCCACAGAAACCGTATGTTCTTTAACCATTTGATGTAGTGGAGTGAGAGTGTAACTCGAATAAATATTATAACAACATCATAGTATATTGAATATACTGATGTTGTTACAAAAGAAGTAAATAAAAAGAGTTTAGGGGGTCGGAGAAGCAAAATAAATCAAATGAACATGAGAGAATGAATCACCTTTAAAAGTGTAACTCCTTTTGATTTGAGCCTAAATTCTTCCTTTGAAAGGATTATTCCCAAAGGGAAGCCTCTAGGATGAGGAGAGGGATTTGGAGAGAATAAATGGTCAGGGGATGGCCGAGCCAAAGGCTTGAGGAGTGTGTGAAATGAGGTAGAGGTGGGGGCCTTTTATAAGAGGAGAGGAGGGGCACTTTTGGAAATCATGAAACTATTATTTTATTTTCAAAAGTGTTTCGAATTTATAAGGTCCCAAATTGAAATATTTAGAAGATAAGATTATAAGGGTTCGAAATCCACCCATCCAATAGGTTTTCTACATGTGTAGGTTTTGGATATTACATTATCCTTCCTTTTTATTTAAATCCTTTATTAATGAGGTAATCGCTACATCATTATGATGTCATAAATAAATTTATTTATGTAATGTCAAAAAATTATAAAAAAACTACTATGATGTAGGAAATCTTTTTATCTTTCCAAAGAGTATTTATAGTCAAAAATATCATTAGTATAACCCCTTCAAAAAATTGTTTTAGTAAAACAATTTATGTTAGTGTCATTTTTTCCTTTATTTAAAAAAAGGCATTAAAGTCATTATCTCACCCAAGTTGCTCCATGGGGTCCCCTAAATCGACCAATGGGTTGTCTTGGTCGGCCATGACTCACCCAATAGGGGTAGGACAAGTTTCATGGTGTTTTCATATTTTTATAATATCATTTTTACCTTAAATTACACTAATTACCTCTAATCGCGATTAATGAAAAAAAGTTACTATTCACCAAAAAATTATTTTCATCCCATTGAGCCACATTTTACATACTAATGACAACAATGTATGTATAATTTTCAAAATTAAATACACATAAGTGGTAATCTTTCATTTAACTGAAAAATCAGTTTGCTTGATTACCACTTAGTGTTTCACTATTCATCAAAAATTGGAGTTTTTCAGAAAATTACCAAAAATTCACTCTAAGCTATATTCGATATTCCAAATTCAAAAATGAAGTCTATTTTAAAAAATTCAAAACATATAATTCACATTAATTAAATTAATAATTAATTCCCTCTGTCAGAGCAAATAGCGTGTTTTTATAAAACAATAAGTATCAAAAGATTGACACCAGTTTAAGTCTAATTTCAAAGTGAAATTGATTCCAATGACCACCATTCGATTAAATGGTAAAAATATATTCTAATTTCACTTCAAAACCAATTCAAAATATAATATAATCATATAAATAAATTATATTAAGAAGTAGTTTTGATGTAAAATGCAATATTTTTCACTATTCATTAAAAATGAACATTGTCAGAAAAATACAAAAAAATCACACAAAGTAAATTTTGATGTCCCAATCATAAAGAATAAGTTTATTTTGACAAACATAGATTATAAAATTGTCAAAAGATAGATTCAAAAATGGTTTGCCATCAAAAGGCAGTAAAACAGTCTTTTAAAAATATTAGTGTATTCCATGCTTAAGATTGGATTTATTTTCATTTTAAGCCTCTAAAACACTATCTAATTCATTAATAGACATATATAAAAATATCTATTATTCATTACATACTTGGGATGTTACATCCTTCCCCCTTTAGAAAATTGCGTCCCCGCAATTTATTTACTTATCGAATAAATGGGGGTACTTATCCCTCATTGCATTTTCAGATTCCCATGTTGCCTCTTCCATCATGTGGTTTTTCCACAAAACCTTTACCTGATTAATCACCTTATTCCGTAACACTTTCTCCCTATGGTCAAGAATCTGGACCGGTTGTTCCTCATAAGATAGGTTCTATTCCAGCTAAACTACCTCTGGATTCAAAACATGAGATAGATCTGGCATATACTTTCTCAACATCGAAACGTGAAAAACATTGTGTACCTGAGATAAACTCGGAGGTAAAGCCACTCGGTATGAAACTGATCCAACTCTCTCCAGAATTTCGTAGGGTCCAATGAACCTTGGACTTAGCTTTCCCTTCTTACCAAATCGCATAACACTTTTCCATGGAGAAACTTTGAGAAAAACATGATCACCTACCTCAAAAGAGAGATCCTTCCTCCTGTTGTCCGTATAAATTTTCTGCCTGCTCTGAGCTGTTCTCATGTGTATCTGAATCAACTAAACTTTTTCTGCCATCTCTTCTACCAACTCTGGTCCCATCAGCTTCCTTTCCCCTACTTCATCCCAAAAAGCTGGAGTTCGACACCGCTTCCCATAAAATGCCTAAAATGGTGCCATCTGTATACTGGAATGAAAACTGTTATTATATGAAAATTCAACCAAAGAAAGATGTTGGTCCCAACATCCCTGATAATCCATATAACAAGCTCGTATCATATCCTCCAATGTCTGAATTGTTCATTCTGACTGCCCATCTGATTGAGGATGAAAAGTTGTACTAAAATTTAATTCTGTACCCAACGACTTCTAAAGGCCTTTCCAAAAGATAAAAGTAAACCTGGGATGAAGATCAGATACAATGGAGAGGGGAACTTCATGTGACCAGACTATCTCTTTAAGATACAAATGAGAAAGTTTATCTAGGGAGAAAGTATCTCGTATAGCAAGGAAATGAGCAGATTTAGTCAAGCGATCAACAATAACCCAGATTGCATTATTACCTCGAGATGTCTTCGGTAATCCCACAACAAAGTCCATGGATATATTCTCTCATTTACACTCTGGCACTGGTAAAGGCTGAAGCATCCCTTTCGGTAACTTCCCCTCTACTTTAACCTGCTGACAAGTCAAACACTTCACAGTAAAATCAGTAATTTCTCTTTTCATTCCATTCCACCAGTAATAATCTCGCAGATCTCTATATATCTTAGTACTTCCAGGATGAACTGAAAATGGAGAACTGTGAGCATCACATAACAACTCTCTCTTAAACTGTGAATCACAAGGTACACAAAATCTCTTACCAAATCTCAAAACGAAATCATTATCAATGTTGAATTCAGGCAACTTACCTTTCTGAACCAGCTCTACCTTTTTCTGCAACTCACTGTCTTGCTTATGTGCTTGCTTGATTCTGTATGATAGAGAATATTTCACTGATACCTGAAACAAAACAGAATAAACTTCCTGCACCAACAAATTCTATGCCAAATTTCATCAAATCCTTAACCAAAGGATCATGTTCCAAACACAACATTGCTAATGAAGCATTACTTTTTCGACTCAAAGCATCAGCCACTTTATTTTCTTTTCCCGGATGGTAGTGAATCGTAAAATCATAATCCTTGATTAATTCTAGCCATATCCTTTGTATCATGTTCAATTCTTTCTGAGTGAATATATACTTTAAACTTTTGTGATCAGTATATATTTCACACTTTACTCCATACAAATGATGCCTCTAAATTTTCAAAGCAAAAACAATAGCAGATAATTCAAAATCATGTGTTGGGTAATTTACCTCATGTGTTTTCAATTGTCGTGAAGCATAAGCAATTACCTGATCATTCTGCATTAGGACGCAACCAAGTTCTTTCAATGAAGCATCATTGTAGATAACAAACTCACTATTCCTGGAAGGTAGTGCCAAAACTGGAGCATTCACCAATCTTCTTTTCAGTTCCTGAAAACAATCATCACATTCTTTTGTCCAGATAAACTTAACACCCTTCTGAGTTAGCATAGTCATTGGACTAGATAACCGTGAAAACATTCTAACAAACCTTCGGTAATAGCCTGCCAAACCAAGGAAGCTACAAATCTCCGTTACTTTTGGGGGTCTTGGCCAGTCTTCCACATCTTTTGTTTTTGAAGGATCAACAATTATCTCATCTTTAGAAACAATGTGACCAAGGAAGGAAATTTGTTGCAACCAAAACTCACACTTGCTGAATTTCCCATACAGTTTCTTTTATTTTATGGTTTGAAAAACAACCCTTAAATGACTTTCATGGTCCTCTTTACTTTTAGAAAACACCAAAATACCATCAATAAAAACCACCACAAACTTATCCAAGAACTCATGGAAAATTCTATTCATTACGTCCATGAATACAGCAGGTGCATTGGTCAGCCCAAAAGGCATAACTACAAATTCACAATGGCCATATCTAGTACGAAAAGCAGTCTTTGGAACGTCTCCTTCTTTTACTTTCAACTGATGGTACACCGACCACAAGTCAATCTTCGAAAAATACTAAGCTCCCTGGAGCTGATACAACTTCATTTGATGGCCCGACATCTACTGAAGCAGTTGCAATGGATTTCACCACCCCTCTCTGCTTGTAGTCTAACTGCTTCCCATCATTCACGCTCTTTGTCGGACACTCGTTTTCATAGTGACCCATCTCATTGCACTTATAACATTTCACTGACTGTAAATAAAATTTGGTCTTACCTTCACCTTGATCCTTTTAAGTGCAATCATGAGCCTTATGTCCCATCTTACCACATCGGTAGCACTTTCCAGAATTCAGAAGACATTCCCCAGCATGCCTTTTTCCACATTTATCACAAACTGGAAACTTAGTTTTATTACCATCAGAATTTTTTGAAGAATTATTACCTTTCTCCGGCCACCTTGGTCTCTTCTTCTGTTGGTTGTTATAGAACACATGATCATCGGAAAACTCCATTTCCACCTTCTCTGCACATCAAACATGCTTTTCATAACTTTTAAACTTATGAGAAGCTAATGGCCTTCGATATTTTGGCTTTAATTCTGAGTAAAAACAATTGATTTTACTGTCAAGGTCTCGGATAAAATTTCGAGCATACCTTTCCAATCGAGTGAACCTTTCTTCATAGGTAGCCACTGAGTCTTCCTCTTGCCTCAATTCCAAGAATTGTTTCTCCATACTATGTCGAGTAGCCTTAGGAAAATACTTTTCAAGAAACATACCTTTGAATTCATCCCAGTCGAGAGCATCAATCTCATCGGCGTCCCTGATATTTTTAACCATAGACCACCACTTATCTGCCTCACCCACAAAACGGTAAATAGAAAGACTAACCTTTTGATTTTCAGAACACCCCATGACATCGAAAATCTTCTCCAGTTCTTTAATCCACCCTTCAGCTAACACATGGTCAGATGATCCTCTGAATGATGGGGGATGTTGCCTCATGAAATGTTCCACCACTGACATGTTCCTCTACGGTTGATCTGGATGATCTCGTGTATGGATACCACCACCATTTATCGCTTGAGTCAACTACGCCATTACTGCATCAAACTGTTCGGTTCCAATTCCGACCATCTCAGGATTCAAATTCGAATGGTTATTTCCTTCTGTATGCCTTCCTAGCACTGATTCCCTGTTTCCGCTGCGGAAAACCATTCTGAACAAACATGTCTTAGATGAAGCAACATGGTAATCTTCAAATTCTATATCATTTCAAAAAAAAACTATTTTTGGATAAAATAATTCTAACTCCTAAAGTTATCTAAACCGACCTATGATACCAACTATAAGGCCCCAGCCTTATACCTTACTTAATCTTGAGATATTACAAGATTACACATTGAGGATCTTTTCGGGTTTAGAGTTTTAGAGAATTAGATCATAAAACTTTCATTACATTCCACATATAAACAATGTGATTACATAAAAATAGTATTCTTCATTCCCATCAAAGGAAACATATTTAAAATAAACATGGATTCTTTCTTGACACTTCCTTGACACTATCATCATATCATGTACCTTTCCCTTGACCTATGAAAAACATTTCAAAAAAACATGGGATGAGCATAAAAAGCTCAGTAAGGGATATAAAAATATGGAAAGGAAACATGGGTACATATATATATATAAGGATGAGATCATACATTACCCATAAAACATAAGCACTTTAACATACCTCATCAAATCATGAATAAATCATAGAAATCATAAGACATAAAGGTAACTTGAGGCATTCATAACATTCTTACGTAGGGAGTAACCCTCTTGGTTACGTTTGGAATACCCATCACAGTATATTCCCTAAAATATCATCAGAGAAACCTTAACGTTTCACTCCTTCACGTTACCCAATGCATTGGAAAGCTATATCGGGCTCACCCACCCTTAGTCTATCACGGAACCACCCGTCTTCAAAATAATGCCCAAGAACCTCAACATAATCATATCACATAAAACATGCATAAAGGAAACATAACAGTTCCACCATTCAATCACAAGATATCAATACAACACATTGATATAAAAATATTATGAAAACCATTTTCCATACCAAAATAAATGAAAATTAAAACATGGTATTTATTTTTCTTTTAAAAAGAAGGTATGGCTTGTAGAGGAAGCCGAAACTCAAATAACGGTCACGGCGGCATAGAAGTCATTGTCACCACATACGTATGAAAAAAACATTCCCTTTTTTCATTTAGTAAACGCTTCGTATAAAAAATATTCCTTTTGAATAAACGTAAAAGTCAATGGGGTTTATACACCGTATAAAAGAAGGCTGTGTATAAAACAAAATATGCCTCAATGAAAGGAGATTGAGACGAAGTTCCATACCTCGGGTCCGACTTGACTCGGTCGTTCTTTAATCTCCTGAATAATAAACTTGCATTAATCTCTACTTGCTTAATAACCTTTTTCAAGTTCATTATTCCTTTTATACCATGTTATGAACATCATGTAATCATTTAAGTTAATAATGTTCATTTTTCGGTATTTGGTTCTTAAGTCAAAAATAGACTTCTTACAGTTACATGTTGTTAATTTGGTCAAAGGATCGTTATATCCAGAATGATATTAATGATTTGGATAACATATATATCATATATATTTATCATATACATGTATTTATAATATTACATCACATTTAGAGGTATGAAATGAAATGCACCGTTCATGGAGACGGTAAGCCGTACGTACGCATGAACGCTACTTCCATTTCTATTTCGTATTTTATGGAATGGAATCATAATGATATAAGAGTATATTATAATTCCAGTATAATATCATATATAATATCATATTTCCATCCTTTATACGTCCCACATATGGTATTTAACGAATCAAATCACATTGATGGGGTGGTAGTCCGCACATCCTTAAATGAAGATATCGCGTTCACCCATAATGGAAACCATAAATGTAAGCCATAAATGAAAAATAAAGAAGCTTAAAGAAATAATAAACATATTATATATCATATATAAAAATAGTGACATCATTATGGCCACCTTTGAAGGTGTTAAATGAGTGTTGAACAATCATCGTTTCGGGAGGCAGAATTTCGCCATCCACGGAAACCGTATGTTCATTAACCATTTAATGTAGTTGTGTGAGAGTGTAGCTAGAATAAATCTTATAACAACATCCTATTATATTTAAGATACTGTTTTTGTTACAAAAGAAGTAAATAAAAAGAGTTTATGGGGATGGAGAAGCAAAATAAATCAAATGAACATGAGAGAATGAATCACCTTTAAAAGTGTAACTCCTTTTGATTTGAGCCTAAAGGCTTCCTTTGAAAGGATTATGCCCAAAGGGAAGCCTCTAGAATGAGGAGAGGGATGTGGAGAGAGTAAATGGGCAGGGGATGGCCGAGCCAAAGGCTTCAGGAGTGTGTGAAATGAGGTAGAGGTGGGGGCCTTTTATAAGAGGAGAGGAGGGGAACTTTTGGAAATCATGAAACTATTATTTTATTTTCAAAAGTGTTTCGAATTTATAAGGTCCCACATTGATATATTTCGAATATAAGATGATAAGGGTTCGAAATACACCCATCCAATAGGTTTTGGACATGTGTAGGTTTTGGATATTACATTATCTTTCCTTTTTATTTAAATCCTTTATTAATGAGGTAATTGCTACATCATTATGATGTCATAAATACATTTATTTATTTAATCTCAAAAAATTATAAAAAAACTACTATGATGTAGTAAATATTTTTATCTTTACGAATAGTATTTATAGTCAAAACTCTGATTAGTATAACCCCTTCTAAATATTTTTTTATTAAAACTATTTATGTTAGTGTCATTTTTACCTTTATTTTAAAAAAGGCATTAAAGTCATTATCTCACCCAAGTTGCTCCATGGGGTCCCCTAAATCGACCCATGGGTTGTCTTGGTCGTCCATGACTCACCCAATAGGGGTAGGACAAGTTTCATGGTGTTTTCATATTTTTGTAATATCATTTTTACCTTAAATTACACTAATTACCTCTAATCGCGATTAATGAAAAAAAGTTACTATTCACCAAAAAAATTATTTTCATCCCATTGAACCACATTTTACATACTAATGACAACCATGCATGTCAGATTTTCAAAATCCAGTACACATTAGTGGTAAAATTTCATTTAACTGAAAAATCAGTTTGCTTGATTACCACTTAGTGGTTTCACTATTCATAAAAAATTGGAGTTTTTTAGAAAATTACCAAAAATTAACTCTAAGCTATATTTGATATTCCAAATTCAAAAATGAAGTATATTTTGCAAAATTGAAAACATATAAGTCAGATTAATTAATTTAATAATTAATTCCTGCTGTGAGAGGAAATAGCGTGTTTTTATAAAACAATAAGTATCAAAAGATTGACACCAGTTGAAGTCTAATTTCAAAGTGAAATTCATTCCAATGACCACCATTGGATTAAATGGTAAAAATATATTCTAATTTCACTTCAAAACCAATTAAAAAGATAACCTAATCATATAAATAAATTAGATTAATAAGCAGTTTTGATGTAAAATGCAGTATTTTTCACTATTCATTAAAAAATGAACATTGTCAGAAAAATACCAAAAATTCACACAAAGTAAATTTTGATGTCCCAATCATAAATAATAAGTTTATTTTGACCAACATATATTATAAAATTGTCAAAAGATAGATTCAAAAATGGTTTTCCATCAAAAGGAAGTAAAACAGTCTTAAAAATATTAGTGTATTCAATGCTTAAGATTGGATTTATTTTCATTTTTAGCCTCTAAAACACTATCTAATTTATTAATAGACATATATAAAAATATCTATTATTCATTACTTACTTTGGATGTTACAGTCATAGTCATTGATCACCACTAGCCATCTAAATTTTGGCATATAGATCTCTTTCTGTGTGAATATATACTTGAGGATTTTGTGATCTGTGTATATTACACACATCTCCCCAAATATGTAACGTCGCAAAAATTTACAATAGATGATTACCACATAGAACTCCAAATGATGTGCTGGATGGGTTTTCTCATGAAATTTCAATTTCATTGATGAATAGGAAGTGAATTTGTAATTTATCTTCAACACACAACCCCTTACCATCTTCGAAGAATCTCTAAATTCAACATACAGCTAGGTAATGTGAGCATGAGTGCAGTAATAAGACTTTTTCTTCTCTATTAAGCTCTCTTCACATTCATCACTGCAAGAATACTTCACTCCCTTCTGAGTTAGATTGGTAATAGGGTTTGAAAATTGCAATAAATTTCTCACAAATCAGTGATAATATATAGCTAACCCCAGGATGCTACAGATATCTGTCATTGATGTTGACCTCGTCCATCCATCAATTGCATCTGTCTTGGAGGAATCCAAAGATATCCCATTTCTTATGATGATACAACTCATGAATGAGACATCCTTCAACCAGAATACACTATTTCTGTACCTTTCATAGAGCATATCGTTTCGCAACATCTCTACTAATGTGCTCGGATGCACCGAATGCTCCTCCTTAGTTTTGGAATATATTAGAATAGCATCTATAAAGGCAATAAGAAATTTTTCTTGGTATTCTTTAAGGAATCTATTAATCACATCAACGAATATTTCTAGAGCGTTAGTGATTCTGAAAGGCATTAATATGAATTCATAGTTCATGTATATTGTATGAAAATATGTCTTGGTGATATCCAACTTCTTCATCATTACTTGGTAATATACTTACAAATAATTCACTTTAGATAAGTATTGTTCTCCACATTGATAATCTAACAAGTCATAAATTTTTTTAATAGGATACTTATTCTTTACAATGATTTCATTGATCTCAAAATAATCCATTTAAAGTCACATTGACCGATCATTCTTCTTAATGAAGCGGGCTGGTACACACCATGGTGAAGCACTTGGGTGAATAAACCTTTTATCAAGATTCACCTGTAGTTGTTTCTTTTTCTCCTCAATTTCCACAGCAGCCACTCTAAATAGAGTCTTGGATATTATAAATTCCCTTAGAATAAGATCAATTGATAATTCAACATCTCTTCTAGGAATAATACCAACCAATTCATGGGGAAACACTTTCGTGAATTCCATCATAAGAGGTATGTATTCAAGGATGGTTGATTCCCTATATTTAATAATCTAAACAAGATATGTGTCCTAAAATAGTTTTTAATATCCATGTTTGACAAGAAGGTGCTACGGAAGATACATCCTCATCCTTTCACTTGTACATAATTGGGGATGATTCACTATATGGAGAGTGACTTCTTTCTCACATAAATTTATGATGGCTCTTTATAAGGAAATCCAATAAATGCCATGAATTGCATTAAATTCCACCAGTGTGTGTATAACAAGGTTCTTCTAGAAGTTAAATCAACATATTATTACCCGGGAGGAGTTATATTCATGGGTTGCAATGATTGACCCATTTTCCATTCCCAGCAACATCTTTACATCCATGATTTTTTGTGGTGTTGGGATTGTACTACTAAACATTTGGGATATAAACGAATTCATATTACTAGAATAAAAAAGAATATTCTCTATTATGGTATGAATAACTAGAATAAATATAAGAACTTCATTTTCAGGGTTCACTTTGGAAGTTACATGCTCAAACTGAGCTTATAGCTCGAGAGGAGCTCATTGAGAGTAATCATCTTAGGGATCAATGTATCAGTAGTAATTACATGCTCAAACTGGGCTTATAGAGAGTTTATAGAAGCTTCTAGAAGAGATTCATCAGTGGCACGAGGATGGCATGCATCGATGGCAGTAGAATCAGCACGAGCAGATGGATTACATGCACTATCTAACTCATATTTTAGTGATGGAGTTTCCTCAACCATCCCCTCTAGCTCCTCTAGAAGACTCTCCCCCTAGTGATTGTTTTTTTGGTAAAAAACATTTGAAATGAACATTTTTTTTCATATGAACTATTTACATTTTTTTTCTTTTATATTGGTGTGAATATTGATTATATTTTTGAATTTTTTATGAATTTTTTATAATTTTCTTTATTATTAGTATTATATTTTTTAATGATTTTTTATTTTAATAATAAATATAATAATAATAATTAAGGATTTTTTTATATTTTTTGTGAATATTTTGAATTTTAATAGATTGGTTTTATTATTATTATATCAATAATCATAATTTTTTTATTTATTTATTTTAAAATATTTATAATTTTAATTTTCATTATTTTTTTTATTAATATTAATATTATATTTTCATTAATCATAATTATATAAATTTTTTATTAATTATTCACGAAGAGGACTTTTCTGACGGGGTCCCATCACAAATAGATTTTATATGTATTATTATTTAAACTTATTTTTGATGTGTTACTTTACTGTCACAGTTTTTTTTGCAACAGGCCCACCAAAATAGGTTTATAATGTAATGCTACTTGAGATAGGTCATTGTCCCATCACAAATACTTTTTACAATGGGCCCGGCATAACAGGTTCATGTATATATAATATATTTAATCATAGATCTATTTTGAAAAAAATATCCCATGGAATATAGAAGAAATTCCACTAGTGGGAGTTCAGAACAAAGATGATGAGTCACAACATAGAGTTGAGATTGGTAAAGATCGATCTGAAAATATCCTACATGAAAACTCAGTCTACATTAATTGTATGAATAAACCCTAATATGTGGAGGATGGTAAAAATAACATCAATTAGGGCTTTATCCTCGTGGTGTTACATATGGATATCATCATGATATGAATAACATTCAGTACCAAATTTCCAAGAATATAGTGGTGGAAATCAATAGTACAAGATAATCAGTAGGTGGGATTTGATTAGAATGTTTTCAAGACCCTCTTCTTTTATATTTTATTCCAAATTTCAATGATTATTGAATGATTGTTAGAGTTCCTCTCTGTATAGTATGGGGAGTGTTTGGTACCATAGTATAAAAATTGGTTTTATTATCTCATTAATTTTTCATAGTTAGTGGTGATGAAGGATTAGTATAAATTACAAGATAACCTATTTGTTTTAAAAATAGGTATTTAAATATAGATATTTATACACATTCATTCCACATTTATAGATATTTATGGAATATGTTAAATGGTATAAATGGTTATTTAGTGAAACACTAGTTACTCAACCCCTTCCCTAACCTCAATTAAAAATCACATTAGCATTCCGATGTTGAAGATGATTTCTCATGATAATATCAATCATGTTGGTGATGAATCTTAGATGCAGTCGCCCACTGTATCGTCAGATGAAACTAGAATTGTTCCTATGACATGCTATCCATGTTGTCATATTGGGAACACCAAGTTTAGTATTCTTGTGTGATCGATGGTTGGGAGTTCTTCTCAACATTAAAGACATTTGTATAAGAGTTTCTAGTATATATGAACAACATGTTATGTCCAGGGATATTCATATACAAATTCCATAATGGTGGATTCAAAAACATCATTGTTCTTGGTTCCCCAACCATTGGGCTCTGTAGTGAGGAACCCTCATGCAATGTATTTTTTTAGAAAGGTGGGTGTCATTGTACAAGTAAGAGTGAGAGGAATCATTTTCATTGAATCTTATATTAGATATTATATATGTGATACATGTTCCACCCAAAAGTATACAACTTCCCATGATTTTAATTTTATATAACATTGAATGGACTCCTTTCCATTATTATGGAGTTTAAAATGACTAATAAAAGTATAAAATAACAGTGGTATCAAGTTTATCTTGTAAATTATCATAATAAAATATTTCAGAGTATAATAATATTATGAATAATTTTAAAAGAATTTATGTCCATTAGGATTATATTTTAATTTAATTTGTTATAACATTCAAACTTATAGATTTTATTTAATTTATGAATCTCTTTTTTCATGTTCATGGATTATAATTTCATTTAATAAAAATATGATCATTATAATGAGAAACACAATATTGTGGATTTGGAAATTAATATTATTCACCACTATAAATGAAATCATTAGAAAACAATTTTTTTATCCATTATGTGTGTTTAGTAGGGAACATTGTTTTTTAACATATCATATCATCTGACCATGAGATGGTGAAGGTTGTCATTATCTGGGAGTATCTACTAAATGTATTCAAGAGACCACGATTACATACCCTTGATGGATACTATTACTGATTTATCAATGGGTTTTTAGAGTTTTTCTCTCCATTGAATAATATTATAATGAGTACTGTGGAGTTTATATTTGATGAAAAATGATATAATTCATTTGTATTGTTGAATTTTTTTTGTAAAATATAACTTACTCAATTTTTACGCAATATCTGTATTCGGTATATAGTATATTATAAAGGTTTTGGTTCTAGTCTAGGTATTTTGATTATATAGGATGATAACATTATGTTCATTGGTTCTCAACAACTCCATACCCATGAGAACAATTACACACATAATTTATTATTATTTTCAATATTTATGCATTAACTGAAATTATATATTCATTATTTTCTTATATTTAGGTTTACGATATTTTATTACCATCTGTGTATTAAAAGTATGTTCTCTTAGAAAACCCTATTTCTTAATTGAGTAAGTGGGATTAATATCTCTATACAATATACATCATTATTTCCTACACCCCATAGCGGGAGAGTTTAGTTATTTTCCCTCTGTGTAAATTTTTTGATTGTATACTATTGTGGAATTGAAAGAGGAGTGGAATAATAAGAAAATGTATTTTCTACTACAACTAGAAGTTTATTACAATGTACTAGGTATATTTATTTATAGTATATAATTTTCATCATCTCCCAATAAATAAATTTTATTTGGTCAAAAACTAGATTTTTTTAGTAGCATGAGGAAAAACATTTATTGTGGGTAAATCATTTTAGTTGGTCTATCCATTCTCATTGTGTTTTATTCTTTAGGAATATGTTTTTATTCCAACAATTTTTGTGTTATTATGTGTTACATTATATTTTAAATTCATGATCCATTCATCATGGAACTATAACGATATATTAAGATTTGATAAGTTGTTTCTTTTGGCATGGAATATTCTGTGATATAAATAATTATGGGTACAACTATATGACCGAGTAGTACAAAAAGGTATTAATATGGATTCCTGATAGTAGAATATAGAAATGACCAATTATGGTCCAGAAAATTTATAATGTCTCAATGTATTTTCATAATGAGATTACGTTTTTCTCCTTTTTGATATAATTTTATCTGGTTCATAATTGATTTTTTTTGGAAATCATTTCATTTTATTCTAATCATGGAGACCAATGGAATTTAAGATCACTATGTGGTATATGTGTTGGATATCATGTTGTTTTAGGGGATTCCCAATGTGATTTTTTCATAAAGGGGACACAATATTATTTATGTATTCATATATTGTCTAAAAGAGGTTATGGTTACTCTATTCATGTTATGAATAGGCTATCACCCACAATGAGATGGTCATCAGAGTTGTTCAATTCAAATATGGGATGATAAAATATGTGACAACATATGAAATTTTAGTTGATATTGTGATAGCCATATGGGGATGGTTGACTGTGCGTATTATCAAATTTTTCATTAATAAATCATAATTTTTACAATTGAGTCATCTTATACTCACCTACATAGATTACCTCTTCATTAGGTAGAGGTCAAAGATGCTAATATTTTGGGGCCAAGTCTCATTTTGGAAATGTCAATGAGTATTTAGAATATAAATTAATTATTTGTTACATCTCAGAATGTGAATTCATCATTCAGTGATTTTCAATTCCTTTCCTCAGTGTATTATATTAATGATCTGGTTATAATGATTGTACATCCTCAATTGGGTCACCATCATCTAGGAAAATAGGGAATTCTATCTTCCGGATACAATGGATCATTTGAAATATCATATTTCCATGGTCAATTTTATTACAGTTCGGATGTAATGTCCCATTGGAATATTATACATGATATTTTCTATATATATCAACTCTAGAAATATTATCAATATCCCACTAATACAATGATTTAGAAGGAGATTGATTTTGTTCCATATTATTATAATGAAGAAAACTCCGGTTGAGAATAATAGTAAATTAATTTTTTTATATTCCTATATCATTTTCAATGTATTGTGTTAGAATTTATTATATTACTAATTGACATGGGAATGAGAATCACTAGTATGGGAGAAAAGGTCTCGCCTCATTCAAGAGAATCCATCCATTTCATGATTTCCAATGAATGTAAAAAATTATGGGGGTGATAATTTTATCATCCTAAATATGTTAGTAACTCCTATATTTTGTGTATATTTTAATTGTCATTCAATGTTTTTTTAGAACTTACGGGAGTTATACATGGGCTTCTCCCTTCAAAGGTCATATAGTAGCTTGGAGAGGAATTTAATTGTGTTGTCAATCTGATTGGATGGTAAGAAATTTAAATTATGATTTAATTTTGTTAATGGATAAAACATAGGACATCAGGTATCCTTTAGATGTGTTATTTTAATTACACTACCATTTTGGGCTTTACTGAAGTGTTGAAGGACTTCTATAATGTCACGATTTTTAGTGCCTCAATCATTTGGAGGGAAATTGTAGTCCGTTGAGTGGATGTTTACATAGTATTACTATATGTATATGAAATATATAAATGTTATATACCTTGGTTCCATGATCTAGTTGGATTTATGGTGGATGTGGAGTGACCCCTTTTACTCTGTTGTGACCTCAATATGTTTACGCATTTATAAAGCATGATCTTGTTAGTTGTGGTGTGGTCATTTCATTTCAAAATTATGTCCAAAAAACTAATTCACTTAAAATTAATTAACACATCCATATTTTCTATCAATTATGTTGAATCCCAATAACTTCTATTAGAGGACTTTTGTACCATTATTTACATTAATAAATAATAACCTTTATAGATCATTCACTAGTGTTTGAAGATGAGTTTACCTTTTTAATTTTATCAGTATTATCTTTGATATGGGTATTAAGAAGCCTTTTGAATAGGAAATAATAATATTTGGATATTAAATGGAAAATGGATTGTGTGGGTCACAAGTTTTAACTGGGTTTATGGAGTTTCTATTTCTACTTTTGTAATGTGGATAAAATCCTAGTTGGTGTGTAAATTAGTTTTGAGGTGTCTAGTTCCGTCTATATCCTTTGTTAGATGAGAAATATTTTTTCTAGGATTGTAATTTAAATTATTAAAAATTTATTTGGTTGATTGATTTTTTAAATGAATTCTTGATATAAAATTATATTCCACTCATTTTAGTAAAAGATTAATACTTTTCCCAGAATTTTCAAATTTATTTTATTGAATGGGTTTGAATGAAATTTTTAAATGAAGGATTTTTTTGATATTGATAAACCCTTTACAATGATTAGATAAATGAAACACATTATAACCCCTGGGTTCATAAGTTGGTGTTATTATTAGGCCACACTTTCTGCAATCTATAATGGCTTCACTCATTGTATGTAACTCTTTTCTGTAAGAAATTTATCATGTGAAATTAACTAGTCATTTAGGGAGTTAAATCATGCAGTGTTCCTAAATTCCTTATCCCATATAACCTTGGGACATGAGTGTGCACATGTAGTGTAGATGGAATTAGTAATATAGCTACCTGAAATGTTGTAATACTTTGAATGTTTTATAATTGTGCTTTGGATTTTCTTTTTCAGAATTCATATACCTTCCACAAAATATGTAAAAAAACTTATCTATATTTATTCATGTATACTATATTATGTGGATTTATTTAAAATTTTGATAAAAGTGGAATCATTCACCATTATTATTATATAAAAATATATAAATTCATATCATACATTGTTTTCTTCAAATTCAGAATATTTTTACTGTGTAAAGATACATGAAGTGGAATAGAATGTTTGATCCTACTGACTATGTTTATATATCACCCTACACATTACCATGGTAATTTATTTACCATTTAATTTATTATTTATGTAGTAAAAGTAAATGTTCCACAATGAGGCGTTGAGGTCTATGGCATCTACGCACATGTATTTAGATGTTAGATGGGAGGAATTTCCATCTTATCACATGGATAATTTGTTTTCAGTTTTATTTATTCATTGTGGATATTTTATAGTAGATTCTATTTTATTTTAGTTATTTTGAGTTGTATCACTAATTTTTTTTTTCAATTTATCATTATAGTAGTTCCATCTATTTTTTCTGTGATTGTGTGTCTATATAAACTACGTCTCAAGTTTCATGAATGGAGGAATAATTAACTTGTTTTTATACTAAATTGTTGCCAGTATCTCCTAGAGATCAGGAACCCCCTTTGGGTATATATTTAATTTTTTAGGGTACTAGTTTTAGGATGGTATTCTTGGATATCACATTATGAACATTAATTATCCACATTATTTAGGTAATTGTTCATTTCATTATATAGATGGGTATGAATCCCCCCATGATGTTGTGTGCCCCAACTAAATGTGACATTGGGTATTTCATTATGAAAATAAATTAATTATCCCACAAATGGTTTATGGTTTTGGTTTCACTTTGATTCAATAAATTTTCAAAGTAAAATGGATTGAAAACTATGTATTTAAATATGTCATGAACAAATTATTTATTCATTTGTTAATTTTTTTTCTAAAATTATATAATATTGGATCCCTATCTATATAATATTTTTCAAATTAATCATATATGATCATTTATGTTAATCAAATTATATAATGTTAGGATGAATAATAAATAATAGTATATATCATTAATATTATTTTTTATAGTGATTGTGAATAACCAAATAATATCCCTCGGGATTCTAAAACCATGATTCTTGTAACAAATAATATTCATGCTCCATTTGTTGATCGATTTAATATCCAACATTCCATTTTTATGATATTACTCAAAGGTACCACTATTTCAAAACCACATACAATTTTATTATCCTTATAAGAAGTTAATTTTCTAGAAACCATGCACTTTTTTACTTTATCAAAATGAATCATGTTTACATAAACTTATACATATCCATATGGTTATATCTATCTACTTTAATTCCGGATTGCCAAAATAACTTATCTATGGTAAGATATTAACAATATCAACCAAACTATTTCTTTCATTACTATGAGAATATTATTAGGACATATAACATAATAGCTATAAAATTGGGGATCCTAGTACTTAATATCATGGTACAATTAGGCTCATACATTACCTTTAAATATTATAAACCAATTAGGTATATTCATCTTTATTATTTCCCTAAAATATTTCACATTATCCTTAAAATAAATAATCATCTATGTATTTACATTAAATAATGTGTTGAGATGAAATCCCAGAAAGGAGAGGAAAAAAAGATGAAATAATATACATAAATTATTAATACATGAGTAAGTATAATCAATATCAAGATATCATAACCAATGGATGTTCATTATAATAACAGAGGAAAGATTGATAAATTAATTTAATGAGGAATATTCATAATACTGAACCATTATAATATAGTGTTCAAACAGAAAACATTTTTGGTGAAAAATGATATAGTATCATTCACAGATATCATATATTAATAAATCATAAAATCATTCTTTTTATGTGGAATATAATGTTTTTAATGATTAATAAGAATAATACTAATAGATATATAACATTACCCAAGGAATTGAAAGGATATATAATTTTATTCTAACTCATTACTCATAAAATTCTCATTATCATTGATTTGACATATCATGTATAATATTAATATTCATGAAATAAACACCTTGTAAAGAATTGGATTTCCAAAGGTTTCATAAACAAAATTTTCATGAATATACTTTGGGTTTCTCAAATGAATAATGCAAATCATATTCTTTTAATAAATCATTATCAGTCATGAGTGGATCATAAATTACTCAAGCAACGTAAATATGTTATTTTTTAAAATTTATAACTTATTTAAGAAGAATTGTAAATGGAATAGAAATTTTTTTTAAATGGTAAAAAATACATATTCCCTAAGAAGAGTGATATAGTTATGGAACGAAATTTCAATTGATTTTTTAAAATACTACTTAATAAAATAATATTAATAATACCATAAAGGAATGAGTTTGGATTGATATTAGACTTAGATGAAATCCATCATTATTTTAGATATTTTCAAACTCCTAAAACATAATTATGAATGTACAAACATGGATCGAAAAATAATTTATATTTATTTTTTATATTATGATTATTTTTAACCATTATATTTTGATTGTCATTTCCCATTCTTATGGGTGAAATTTTTTTATATCTTATTTTCCTTAAAATATTATGAATTCCATTTATTTAATGATATCGATATATTAATGATTATAAATTAATGAAATCAAAAATAGATGATCGGGAATACATATATTTATAAATATATATTTCAAATAAATTATTTCACCAATCTCAATGGTTTGTGATATGAAAATAATTATAAACACCCTCAATTGCAGTTAACTAACTTTTAAAAGGTTTTTTTTCAAATGAAGAAAGGGATGTAATAAATAAAATCAAATAATAATTATAATTATTATATTCGGTCAGCATCATTAATTTAATATTAATATAAATCTTCACCAATCATAGATGATTTTGGTTTTTATGTGATTTGAAAAAATATTATTATATGAGGAAAATGAAAGAATAATTGATTATAAAATAATCTTTTCTTGGCATTTCTAATTATGTACGACAGTATAATAAATTATACAAGGAGTTGGTTCACTAAAAAAATCATTTTGTATTCATATATGAGTGAATTTTGTTGGAGATATGTATTTTCTATGTGTGGAATGCTTCGTTTAACATGGGAGGTGTGAGGTGTTATTTATACATTAAGATGGGGAATTCATTTGTTATATTACATAATAAAATGTTATATCAAAGTGAAACCAATCAATAATAATGATATTGATATAATTAAATTTATTTAGATTAAATAACACGATTTTATGATTTTAAAATATATAATATTCAAAATTTATTAGTTTAATAAAAAAGAAATGTCGAAAATGATAAAGGGTTATTTAAATGGAAAACTACATACATTAAATATTGGAAAGTGTTTTTTCTATTTGGAAATTATGTTTAATGTTTCCAATTAACCGTTTATCAAAATAAATTTCTATTTACCACAAATTACCATGTTTACACTCATTAAGACACAATTACATTATCATTATATTATAAAACATACAATATTTGAAAAAAGTGTTACTATTAATATAAAAAATAGATATCTCTGAATGTTATCAAAAATAAATGATTGAAAATTTTGATGTTATCAATAAAAAAAATATTTTCAATTCATCAATATAATTGTATAATATTGTTAATTTATATTTTTAAGAAAAATAATATTTATTTTTTGAAATATATTAATATACATTTAATTAAATATAATCATATTTTTTTATTGTCTAGTCTTGATGTTTGTAATGAATCATAGTATATTTTTTTATTAATTAAATAATATTAAATATTATATATATTCAATTTTTTATGATGATGAGAATTTCAATTCCAATTGGCCATGATACTATTCGTAAAAGCCATGCTACTTTTCTAATGGCTAAATTAATATTCCAATGCTGAAATATTTATTATAATGGTAACAGTAATATTAATATAGTTACATAAAACCCTATAAATACCACTTCATTATTTAATTCTATAATCACTTTAGGTTTTTCATTGGTTCTATATTTTCCATTTGTAAAATATTGGTTTAATTACAAATATTATATTTTTTATATTGTGTTTTTCATGGAGAAGATAATTCATAATGATTTTAATGATAAAATATTTCTAATTAATCTATTTATATAAAAATCATATTATTAGTGTAATAGTTATCATTATCACTGGTGTTATTGCTGGGTAATGTAATAATTTTCATTTATATAATAATGTGTTGTTTGTTTCCTTTTATCATGTTTGTGTATAAAATTTATATATAATATAACACACATTTATTTTGGAAAAAAATTACATATGATGAATAGGTAATTACATTACTCCTCAAAACTATATTTTTGACCTAATAATTATATGGTTCGATCAAGAAAAAATTGATTGAAGTAGTGTTTATAGATGATATATAACAATTTATGGGTAAACAAGCGTGATGGTCATGTTTTCAAAGTCCTATTGGACTGGCTGGATGGTAGAATAATAGTACTAGATTATAATTATTACATGGTGAGAGGGTTATTCCAGGATATTATGGAACACAATTAGGATCCCCTTCCAATCATAATACGACCTCTAGATGAAACCATATGAGAATGGGTGGTGAGACACTATGAGTGCTAAAAAACTAACCGTATGAGTCTTAATATGTTTTACCTATTGGTACTTGTGGAGTCAATAATATTTCATCTAGGGGTCCTAATAAGGGATTAATGTCACCCCTATGTTTTTTTAGTGGAAGACTATGTGGTCTGAATCATTCGACATCAGGGTGGAAATGAGTGGGGATTCAAGTTTCCCAAAATATGACCAGTATCATCCATAAACCATTTATATAATGGTGATATGAGAGATCATGAAGGGATAGTCGATGATTGTTATAGGGGTTTCAACTATGCATATTATAGTCAATGACGGGGATATGTCCCCCACAACAGTTACTTATCTTATATCTCTGAGAAGATTGTTCTGATAATGGGAAGTCTCCACCATATATTAGATATCAATGACGGTTGATGGTGCTATGGTATGTAACTCCACAAAAGAAATCATTTTCCAAGGGTGGTATATCATTATTGTTTTTTGTTATTCCAATGGAGGTGAGAATAATCAATGATCATATTAGTAAATTATTTATGTCTTGATCACCACTATTTGAAGACATGCATTATAATAGAGTTTAGAATGACATGGGTAATATTAGAGGTGGTGGTGTCTACTAGAGCCATTGAAAGGGCCTCCTATTAGAAATTTTTGGAGGCCTACCGTGTGTATTATATCAATATATTCATTAATAGGTCCGGAATAGTATGAATTAGTATGAGATTCATATATTACTATCATGAGGACAAGTTTTCATATGGAGTATTTTCATGGGATCCCTCCTATGTGACACTGTGGTGGCAGTCTGTAATGTCCCGACCCAGCTCGCCCCTTAATCGGTAGTCGGACCGGTCAACACATGACCACAAGCATGTATCCCCATATTCTAGAGGCTGCTAAATAGTATTAAGGTTATTATGAGGTGATAGTGGGGAGACTACAACTTCTTATCCAAGTTGCACAGTTGTATATCAGGTCAAATAAAAATCAACAGTGTAAGAAGTCATACATAATTGACATACAAGTGGATGGAATAATTCATATGACAGTTGAATGAAAGACATGTTATATGTACACGATTGAAAGAAGTAAACAAAATAACAATTTTTGCATCTCAATATAGAAATAAAGAAAAGATTCAAAGAATCGTGGGAGATATCCTCAAGCATCCTGAGCTTCCTCTCGCTCCTATACTCCTATATACAATGTATATGAAAACATCACTATTCTTCTACCAAACAGAATCTACTCACGTACCCCAGGGAAATGTCGCCCCGAGTACAGTGTGAGATATAAATATCTGTGAGACGGGACCACCAGTCTCTACCCCAAATCCAGAAATTGGATAAATAATTTAAATAGTGTGAAGAAATTCATAAATAAAGTAAGAAGTACAATGTAACTATATAACCAATTACTTTATTAAGTCCCCAACTAGTTTCTGATAGTACATTTTGAATTTTTAATGCAGACACAACAATCATCAGACATTCATTTTCAAGTATTAATTGCTCAAGAATTATTAAATTATATAACTCAATAGATACGACCAATGCCTGACATCTCCTGTATACGTTACTCACAACATATGTCTCTAAAGACCACCTAATCCAAAAAATTAAAGGCCAAATCCTAACATGTTCATTGGATTAGACAAAGCGTCATAATATATACAATTAATACTCCATGTTCTATGTTCAATCCCTTCCACAAAAAATATATTTATTCTATCTACAGTCCTCCCAATAAACATTGATTCTCCAAATTAAATAACATATCTGAACCCTTTATCATTTTCCATTCACAAATAATTACATAAAATCATCTTTCATTAACTATTTAAATCCAACCATGTATGAACAATTGGACCCGTAGTCGAAATTTCAATTAATGGGGGTAGAAAGTCATGTCTTGCACCCTCATGAGTATTTGGAGCACTGGTCCTTGTCTCACAAACGATGGATAATTGGAGAATCTATCCATGTCCCATAAAAGATTATTTTCATGTAATATGGGTGTAGAATTCCATGTCTAGTACCCTGTGAGCATTTTGAGTGTCATTCCATGTCTCACATCCCATTTATCAATCATACACATATATTTATCATTGGTGTAGAAATTCATGTCTAACCCCCCCAAAACCGTCCATTACTTAATTTATAAATTAATTAATCAATCTTTTAATTAATTAAACAACTAATTAACAACCTAAATATCCCATCTTATAATTCCAAAATTAATTAACCATTCAAAGTATATATAGTAAATAATTAATTACCAATTAATTATTCTTAACCACATACATGTAAATTAGATAATTAATTAAACAAAAAATTATCCCAATTCCTTAACTGAAAATAAGAAAATTAATTCACCAATCAATTACCATTATTAAATTACAAATCTAATCTATTATTCAAATAGATAAATCAATTAGTTAACACAAAAATTAACAAAGTAAAAATTACCATTAATTAATCCATTAATTTAGTTATTATACTAAAAAAACAAATCCCCTAAGTAATTTTCCTGAATTTATTATTTAAAAATATCATTTCAAAATCTCATCATTTAATCAATCATAAATATATACATTTATCCAAAACAATGTATCACCACTAATCTTGTATAAATTATATCATTAAGTGAAATAAATATATTATAATTAATCCTTTGATCAATTATTAATATATATTCTCAAAGAAAATAACTAATATAAAAAATTAATTATCTTATCAAAGACAAAAAAAATACATCATTTAAGTATTTAATTGTGTCACTTTAACTAATACATCAATACTTTCTTAAAACTAACACATAGTCAAGTCTGCGTTTAATAATGTGGGAAGCATCATTTAATAACATCCAATGTCGTACATCATCACCTCAAACATCATATTTATAAATTTAATCAGGCTTACTAAATTTACAATTGGAAGTGATTAAATATACATATATGACAACATAATTTTAATACAAACAAAATAAGGGCAAGCATTTTATTATTGCATTTATTAAATTTGAGGACATGAAATGGGATCATAGATCATGATGGAACCAAATAAAAATGTATTACTTTGACATCTATGGTTGCAACCAATTACCATTAGTCTGGAGTTGCATGCACATCCCATTAAATATATATATGTATATATATATATATACATATGCTGGAACTGTATCTTTGATCAATAAAGAATATAAAAATTATACATCTATAAATTGTGAAGCAAGGGTCAACACACCAAAATTACATACCAGGGACACAAATAATTTTCTAGACTCTAAAATAAATGGTAAAAAACTTATAGCGGGAATGCATATCTGTACTCAAAGCAATAGAGACAAGGAAAATCGAGTCCATCCACCTCACCCTTGGTAGAGGATGTTGGATTATAGACTAATGGGTCCGAAGTCAACATTCACATATCTTAAAAATAGAGAAATATAACAATCAGATTAAACTAGAACCTTACAGTTTCGTCCAAGAAAAGAAGTCAAGAGAGTTGAGTCAAATATCCTATGTGAATGATGAGTTATACGCAGACGGACGCCCTTGATTAGGAAGAAAATATATCTGAAGATTCTAAGAGGAATTTTCATGCACAATGTAGATTCCATGAGAGGGGGGGGGGGGTCTCACTGCTACAGTGGTTCTACTCGGGGGGTCGTGCATAGCAGAAGGGGGTATGGCTTTGAGTAGGTCTCGTTGCAGGTGGTGCATTGTAGGAAGGATTCTCCGGCCATGGAGGGAAGAGATTCATAGAGAAGTCCAACCAGTATCCATTGAATTGGTTTTCATGGGGGAGCCTCCTTTGTGTGTTGAATGAAAAAGGGCTCATAACTATTATTATTTTTTAACCAAATATCTAAATAACCCTCATTAATTAATTTGTATTTAATATAATCAATTAAATAAAACAGTAACCCCATAATATTGAAATATCATTAATATTATATTAATTTTAAAAACTCTATCCCATAACACTTATTTTAAAAATTGTTTCTTCATTAATTTAGAAACAAAATTAATTAATAATTTTTGGTAAACCCTAAAAACTATCATTAATTTTATTCAACCATAATTTAATAAATTATTTTACATTCATTCAATTAAATAACCAAAATAAAAATAATAAATTCATTATTATTACTATTAAAAAATTGTTTTATTTAATAGCAAGATCACATAAAATATTTTTTAATTAACATAAATAAATAATTTAATTGGTTAAATAGAAGGTTTTGACCGCCACTGTGCACAGACCATGCAGATTTATTAATGTAGACATTTCTGGATCTGGTTCCCCCAAGACTTATCGGGAAAACCATGAAAATTATCGAGTACTCACCCACGTCCAAAAAAACCGCTTCATGTGTTACAACAATAATAATATAGTTCTATATCCCACTCTAAAAACTGACCTATCGATAAACTGAAAAAATCGAAATCCATCATAATTTAAATCAGGTTAAAAACATAAGACAATAAAATCAACCCACTGTAAAAACACCTTGTCCCAAGGAATTCATAAAGATATAATAAAATAGAATTTGACCTACCATGGTCGAAATTTTTCATTTGAACAATGACATTACATTTCCATATACCGAATGCACTACTAACCATAACATAATTCCAACAGCTTAGTTATTTAAAACATGGGTCAAATATCACTAAAATGGTGTTTACAAATGAGGAAATTATAGGGATCTCATTGAAGGAATATTATTAATGTTGATCAAAAAATAGAAACTGTTTTCTATTGTTTTTCTAGAAATACCTTAGGGTCCAAAAACCCCCACTCACCCTTAAACTGGAGATGAGAATTTTAAAATTATTACATAACTCGCCCTTAGTGTAGCCTAGGACTGATGCTGTCTTAGAGTCTCATTGACAAAGTCAATATAGGGGACATTCTCATTGTATTTGGAATATTTCACTAAAAAAACAATTCTCGTGAAGAAGATCAGTCAAACTACTATCGGACGACTCTGTTAACAATCCTCTGAATCACCTATTGACATGTTTACTAAAATCGATGCGACAAAACCAACTATAGTATTTTCAATGACTTTGAAAAATAGTTTTGCCTTATATTAGTCTTCTATTTCCGAAACACCATAAATACACATGTCATGTTCATCAAACCATGATCACCACATCAAACATTCTAACATGAAAACCAAAATTTAAACCAACTAGCACGTCAAAACACCAAATTTCCACATGCTAGTCTCTTATTAATGATAAACATTGACCCTCTCTCTCGGTGAAACAAAATATATATCACTATTCTAAAAAGTCAAATTTTTTATATTATCTTTTTAAGTAATTCATGTCTACCAATAAAAATTTGAATCAATTTAAACAATCCCACAAGTACTTTTTCATAACAATTAACTTTTTTTTCAAAACAACGACCTACAGCTAAACATGCATGCTCCAAAAAACAACCTCTCTAAATATTTTAGATTTAGTGTAATTTTATTGTTATTGGTAATTTAGATTCTAAATTCCTTTTTTTCAAAAAGGCTACTTCTATGGGTCCAATTTTTTAAATTAATGTTCATTACAAAGAATCCCAAAAATATTTCATTTCAATAAAAAATCATTAGTTTTACATCCATAACCATTTTTAAACATTCTATGGTTATATGGTTTAGTCACATTTATTTCCATATACCAGTTGATAAGGCTCCCATACACCTTACCGCTAGAATTTGGATCCCACTTACGATATCAAATTTAATTTATAATTCTATCTTTATTATCCCTTTTAAATTGTTTGAAAACATGGGTTACCCTTTTTTTAGTTGTATGACAGCCATACACCTTACAACTAAAAAACAAGTTCCATTGTAATTACATCCAAATAAATTAATATAAAGAAACCAATCATATATCAACAAGATAACATGTCACTATAGGTAGATTTCACAGATCGACATACTGAAATCACTAAAACATGCTACAACAAAGAATCATGGAATATAAGCACTTCATATTATCACTTATGTATGATAGTTAAATTACTGAAACATAAAATCTAAAAAGTAATGCTAAATAAATATATGAAATGGAAGATATTCAAGGCACACAATCCATATTATCAGGTATTCTACTAATTCAACTACATGACATAGAATATATGTGTGGCATGTTAATTAATAACTTTCTAATATGATTCTTGTACTAATACATCATTCCCATATCAGGCCATGGTAAATTTTTTAAAATTTTCAAAATAAATATGGTGTAGAAAATATAGTACTCACTCAAGGTGAAATCATATAAACTATAATATTAAAAAAAATGAACATAAATTTCAATCCCTAGAAACATGTTCATTTCTTATACATGGGGTGATCAGTATCAAACATGGATATTAACCCAATTAGAGACACATTACAATTCTCCAATATACCAACCAAAAACAAAAATTAAAAAGGAAAAGATGTATTTAATGCCATGTTGTAACATCCCAATCTGCCTAACCTCATAACGGGTTGTCAGATCAGTTGCAACATGACCTCAAACGTGTCTCCCCATATGTCAGAGGCGTCCGACTTGTTTTGAGGGTATTTGGAGGTAATGGTGGAGTGATTATACCCTCTTATCTGAGATGCACAATGGAATATCAGTGTTTGTAACAATCAATAGAAGAAACAATAATACATAATTGACAATGCAGTGGAAGACATATTCCATATAACATATTAATGCATGACATTCTATTGATACATGTTTGAAATCAAAAAATAAAACAAAATTTTTTGAATCTTAGTATAGAAATAATGAAAATTTTCAAATCCCGAGGGCGATCTCTTCGAGCATCCCAATCGTCCACTTAGTCCTCTTCTACTGTCTCCCAATCATATGAAAACAACACAATTATTCTTCTATATAGAATGTACATGTGTACACCAGTGAAATGGTGGACCGATTAGGGAGGAAGATATGAATCAAAGTAGGTTGGGACCACCAGTGTCTACCCCATATCTAGATATTAAATAGATAATTTGGATAGTGGAGAATAATGCATAAATAATGTGATTAGTACAATTTAACTAAATACCCAAGTACCAGCTTCATCACTCAGTTGGTGTCAGAACCTAAATTATACATTTCTCATGCATACACAATACTAATCAAACATTAATTTTAATTTATTAAATTTTCAAGGCACATTAAATTAGATAAGTCTCGAGAAGTGGTCAATGCCCGATATCCCACATATATATTATTCACAATATATGTCTCTAAAGACCATCTTTGGAAACAACGTAAAGACTTAGTCCATGCTTTTTCTTCGGCTTTGATAATGTGTCATAAGATATTAAAATTATTCATTAATGTGCTATGTCTAAGCTCGTCTAGAAAAACATATTTAATTGCTCTTGGGTTCATCCAATAAATAGTGATTTGTCCAATTTATTATCAAATCTGTAAACTTTTTCATATTCAATTCACACATCATTACATCATATCGTCATTCACTAACTATTTAAATCAAATCATGTAAAAACAATTGGACCACAGTCCAATGTCAATTAATTGGTGTCGAACGGCATGTATTGTACCGTCGTGAGTATTTGAAATATCAGTGCTTGTCTCACGTCCCATGGGTATTTGGAGCATTAGTCCCTGCCCGACAAATGAATATTATCATGCAAGATTGGTGTAGAATTCCATGTATCACACCATGTGAATTTTTATTGTATCAGTCCCTGTCTTAAAATGATTTTATTAAACATAAAAATATAATTATCATTGGTGTATAATTCCATGTATAACAACCCAAAACCATCAATAAATTAATACATAAATTTATTAATCAATTGGTTTATTAATTCAGCAACTAATTAAAAACATATATCTCAAATAAAATAATTCCACAATTAACTAACCACTACACATTTCAATAGTCAATAATTAATAAAAAATTAATTATTCTTAACCACAATAAATTCAACTGAAGAAATAAATCCACATTTAATTATCCCAATTTTGTAACTAAAAACATGTAATTCCTTCACATATCAATTACCCGTATTCCCTTACTAATCCAATCATTTAATCAATCATTAAATATCTACATTTAATCAAAACACCATATTTCCAATAATCCATGAATAATTATTCTCATTCACCTAAATCAATATATTGTAATTAATCCTCTGATTAATTATTTATATATTTTCTCAAAGAACATAATTAATATACAAAATTAATTATGATATCATAGAGAAAAAACATCAATTAACTATTAAATATTGTCACTTTAACTAATAAAACAATACATTCTTAAAATCATCACATAGTTAGTCCTCATTTATCTCATGTGGGAAGCATCATTTAATAACATCCGTAGTTTTGCGTCAACAAATCACATATCATATTTATAAATTTAATCAAATATACTAAATTCACATTTGAAAGGTATTCCATATAAAAACATCAATACATAATTAAAATTTTAACAAAATTCCAACAAAAATTTTAGTATTGCATTTATAAATATCAAGGACTCGAAATGGGACCCTACCTCAACAAGGATGCAAACAAAAAACACAGTACTTCAACGTCTTTTGTGGACACCAATTACCATTGATCCCTAGTCGCCCTCCCATCCATTTAAATATATATGGACATATACATATACTTATTGATATATAGATATATGAATGAACTGTATCATTGACAAAAAAAGACTACAAAATAGTAGACATGCATAAAAAGTATTGCAAGGGTCAACACACATACATTTATATACCAAGGACTCAAATAAATTTTCATAATATAAAATAGATGGTGGAAAACAAATGCACGGAATGTATATCTTTACCAAAAGAAATGGATGAAAAGAAAATTGTGTCCATACACCTATCCCTTGGTGACAGATTCCATATTATAGACCAATAGGTACTGAGTCAACATCCACATAAGAAACACAAGAACCAGATTAAACTTTAACCATATGGTTTTGTCCTAGAAAACAAGGGTAGATAGAATAGTAAAATTGATTATGAGAATGAAGAGTTATGTGCTAAAAACCTCTCCTTGATGAGAAAAATATGATTTCTGGAGAGTCTGGGAGTAATCTTCACACAGAATGTTGCCTCATTGAGTGGGGTGGCGCATCGAAGAGGGGAGTTGGGCTGCTACATGGGTGTTTCCCATGTGACATGTTCTACAGTAGGGGGTCCATTCAAGAGTATGTCACACTTCTGATGGTGCACCTTAGGGATGAAGCTCCAACCATAAAGGTATGAGACACCTGAAGAAGGTGGACTGGTGCGTGCCGACCAGGTTTTCAAGCAGGGTCACGACTTCTATTTGTGGTGAAGGAGAAATCCCCTTTTATTTTATTATTTTTTAAAATTAAAATCTAAATAACACTCGTTAATTAATTTTTATTTAATATATTAAAATGAATAAAAAATAACAACAAATTATTAAAATATCTTTAATGTTATATTAATGATAAAACTTTATACCATAACTTCTATTTGAAAAAAAGTTTATTCATTAATTTTGAAACTCCTTATTTAATTGAATATTTCAGATAAACCCAACAAACTCTCATTAATTTCATTAAAATGTATCAAAATTAATTCTTTAACATTCATGTAATTATATATAAACTATAATAATAATAACATCATTATTATTATTGTAATGTTCTTTTATTTAATCACAAAATACCATATAAGCAAATTTAATTAACATAAATAAATTATTAAATTGGATAACCAATAAATGTTTTTCTGCAACCATGCACAACTTGTGAAAATCCATTAATTTTTACTTTTCCTGATCTGGTTCTCCTGAGACTTTTCTTGACACCCATCAAAATTATCAGGTATTCACCCATGCCAAAAAAATTAGCTTTATGTGTTATAACCCTCAGAATAATGTTCTAGATCACGATTTAAAAACCAAACAATCAATAAACACAAAAAAACTAAATCCTTATTAATTTAATCCCAGTTAAAAATAGGACATTACATGGTTACTAAAGGTTTCACCATCCTATCCAATACCTCCCCATTGTCGTGGTGAGTACTATCAATTGTTTCTGAGGATATACATCAAACATGGATGGATATTTGTAATAATGTCGATATTCCTCCATCAATCCCCTATTGGAGTATCATTTTGGAAACATAAAATATTTCATATCCTTATGGGCAATTCATTATTTTGGATGACCACTTCTCGGTAGCCATAGTGATCAAGGGAATAGATAAAAATATACAAAAAAATATTACATGGTGATGTGGTTAGTTTTTTCAAAATTCTTGAAATTTTGGACATCGTAGTGAATGATTACTTACATATAATTTTCATAAAACTGATTATTCATCCCCTATGTTTTATATAATATACAATTTCTGTTTGGAAGTCACCATGGCCCTTTGAGACACATCGATTCAACCATCAATAAGTTTCTATTCAAGGAAAATTTAAATGTACATAATTGAAATCATATTCTATTGGGGAGATAAAGGATAACCTGAATCAATTCCTAAAATACATTATACCCAACTGACCTAATTGGTACCCATTTGTATGAGATGAGATTCACATAATCATCACTATATGTTTTTATAGGGATTCCAATGGGGTAAGATTTCACTCTTTATTTGATTGGTCCACAAGCATGGACTGGTCATCTTACAATATATATTACCCCCACATTCAAAAATTTTATGGAAACGAATCCTTTACCATGGTGGATAACAATGCTGACTCCATTATTGAGACAACATATCATGATTCCAAGTAAATCATCATCATATTCCTCCTTGGTGTTAATCATGTGGTCCATTTATCCCAAATTAATCAGATATATTTTTATGGTTCTCATTCATATAGAAATCAATTATTTAAAGTTATTTAATTACACAACTTATTTCCATGACACTGTCTTCCAATTTTTGGGTAGACGATGGCATTTATTGTTTCTAGAATCAATAAAAGTTGTATTTCATTATTTATTTCATTGAATCTATTGATTTCAGAAAATATAATCCCAGGTGATGAACTTGAGGCATCCAATGTCTCTAGGGGAAATCATATACTCATTAAATAAGGTAATAAATCATCCTAATATCACCAATCATATGATCATCACACCATGATACTCACATATTTTATTTCTAATGTGATTCGTCTAATTGTCATCATGGTATGACACTTATTCTCAACAGATATGTTATACAAGGATGTTAATATTGGGTATATCATTCTCCATAAATGAGGTTGGGACTCTTCACCAGTATAGAAATTGCAGAAATATATTATATTCTCATCAAAATAACTTCATTATCTAATCACCTAAGGCATCCTGTCTTCACCAACATGGCATGGAATTCTGATTCATCATGATCAATCATATGTTTAAAGAAGAGTGTGGTTGTTTGCCATATAGGATATATAGTGTATCCTCTCCAACATATTTTTTTCATGTATCAGTGAAGAACATGTTTTTTGTCTTGTAAGAAATATTCACATGTCTTCTAATCAGATATCTTTCCACATGTAGGTAAAAAATTATTTTGTGTATTTAAATTTGTATAGAGGATTTTTTATTTATATATTGGACCTTAATGGAATATTATATGACCATTGTTGAGATTGATTTAAAATCCCTTATAGTTACATTTCATGGATAATGGTCATAGGTTACGACATGTCCTTGTAGATTAATATCATGTGTAAGGGATTCTAGGGTTTATATATGAATGACTACATGTGATGACTTGGGGTTTATTCCTAGAACCATACAAAAATCTATCAGTGTATTACCATGAATGTCACATGATGTATGAAATTATAATGACATAGAGTAGGTCTATCGAATAAATTCATATCCAGTTATATTTTTACTCTTTTTAATAACATTTTACTTGGTTACCATCATGTAGTTTAACGTCCTTTTACTAGTACATTGGTGTTGGGTGCACTAAAATATAAAATTTCATAATTTATTATTTTAAAGATTATTTTTTATCCTTTCATATATGGGAAATATTTTGTTTAAATTCCAAAAATCTAGATGTTGTTTCTTTATAGTTTATATTCATACATATTTAATGTTTGAGCTTTTAAGATTCATGTCTTGCTACATAGATGTTTTTGGGTCCTATATATGAAACATCATATTCCCAAATAGAATTAGAGTAGAGAAGGATATAAGTATCCCTCCGAATATAATGAAAGGTAGTTATGGATATTTTTTCTATATTTATTACACCATTGGGGATTACATATCAATTTTCCTAATACTATAGTTTGATAAAAAGATCCAACACATTTTGTTTCACAATGTAGGTAGGGATCCAAATGTGGTGCTTTCAATTTGTTGGAGTAGAAGGTGATTGGGGTTCCTAGACCATTCATAGGGAAAATTTCATGGCCCTAAGTCTCCATGATATTTATTATGATGAGTATAAGGGAATGATTATGAAAGGCTTAGATTGGTGCATGTCCCATGGGAAGTCAATAGTTATAATGCTATGCTTATTGAAATTAGGTATCATAAATGGATATATGGAATTATAATAATGTAGTTATATGTATTAACGAATGTGAAACATTAATGATGAATAGGTTACCAATATATAAGGGATTTCATTTCAACATTGGAAAGAGTTTTGTGAATGAGATATGTCTAAAAAATACTACGATGTATGAGGCATATGCCTATAGAAAAAAAGTGTGGTGATTGATTTATGACAAATCCCCCTTGATAGTAGTCGCTAAAGGACACCTGAGAGGTCTCCCATGAATAATTTCTCTCAAAAAAATAAATTGTTCGTTTTTTTATGATTATTTAAATTTCATGAATTAAAATAATCGACATGATGAAAATTTTTTAGATATTAGTAAGATAGATGATGAACGAGGTGTTTATATTGATTATAGTGCTCATATGATATGGTAAATTAAGGATTAAAATTATAAAATAATACAATTTATTATGCACCAACACCTTATCATGTAGTTATATTGATTATAGTGCTCATATGATATGGTAAATTAAGGATTAAAATTATAAAATAATACAATTTATTATGCACCAACACCTTATCATGTAGCTCAACAGGATTTCAAATTCATCAACCATTATGAATCGATTATACCTATTTATTTTATTATAACCATTGGAATTTATTTTCCCTGACCATCCATAGAGATTCGGGACAATTCCTGTAACACTTTTTTTAGGGTAAATGACATGCAATGGTAAATCAATTTATTCATCTATATTTATATCATAAGTATAAATTCCATCAGAAATGTCAATTATAACAAAACATTAATCTCATAAAATCATGTCCGCAATAAAAGAAGGCTTTAGGTTTATATTATTCTAGGTGTTTAGTATAATGATTATTTATTCCATCATTCATTATCTTTAGTCACATAGTAATTTATTTAAAGGATTTATTTAGAAATATAATATCAATTTTAGTATAAATAAAAGAACATTATGCTCCATGATCCTTATTTAAATAATATAAATACGGATTCTTCAGTATATAAACCCAGTCTTAGCTAAAAATTTACCAAAATTCGATTACATAATAAAATATTGTTCATTAGATACATATTAATGAATATAATGTCACCTATAGTACAAATATTTTAATATTATGGAGATGTTAGTGTATGTAACCGCAAGAATACAAAAACATTCATACACTGATCAAAATGATTAAATTTCTAGAATTATGGAACATATTCTTATTAATGAAAGGAAAACTCAAATTACAATGTCCTTCAATATAATTTTAATTGGGATATTTTCTTATAACATTTTCAATAGTTACCTTTATCATGCATAAAAATTAGTACATTTATAGACCAATCATTTTAATTTTATTAAAAGGTTCCTTATGAAATATTCCCAAATATCATAATTCAAAATATGAACATTAATATTCCAAATTTAATTCTTCAAATCTACCTATGATAAAAAATACTAGATGGATTTATAATTACTTTTCCACGGTGTGTTGTGAATGATTTTAATATAGATTGTAACCTATTTATTGTCAAGGAATAGATAATGATCTAGACCAATATCTATGGTTTTAATCAATAACATATTCTCCCCATTAAGAATGTGTATCAATATAAAAAATTTTGATTATCCCCTCATACATGGAATATCAATTCAATTAATTACTATTAAAATAACCTAATAATTTATAATTACTCTATGTCTCCTTAGTATTAATTTAACAAAATTTTGAAAACGTAATATAACATTAATTATGGAAGAATATATTAGTCACTATTAGTGGACCTCAAACTGTATGCACATGTTTTTTATTATATTTTATAATATTATACTATATAATCATAATCTACTTTCCCAAAAATGAGATATAATGAATAATTTGTAGACATATCCTTCCAACTAGTTTAATAATTTTCCAACCATGATATCCTAAAAAATTTTGAACAGACAACAATATATTTTATAATATCATAGAACTCTTAATATTATATTTAGATATTGGTAAAAAATGGGATACAATAGTGTGAAATTATTGAAGATCGTCATTGTTGATGAACTAAATTATCCAATTTTATATTAACATAATCTATAAATAAATTGATGAAAATATAAATAGGTTGATTACCCAAAAAATATATTCTAAAAAATGTTAGGTAATTCTAAATGTTCCTTATTATAAATATTTTTATGGAACAACATATGGATGTAAGGATATAAAAAATAATACAATGTGTAGCAACACCTACACCCAATAGAAGATGGACAATTATTTAGGGGAAATGGATTTTTAAACGAATTTAAGATACATTGATACGATATTGTCAAAATTTCATCAACCCTTACTATGTTGAATATATCCAAATTTAATTTAGATATAACATCAAGATAAGTAGGTGGATGGCCCTATTTTTCAAAATATATTTTCAAGTTATAAAAATAAAAACTACATGGAATTTGTGTCATGAAAAATTATAATAAAAAATATCATATCATAGTTCTTGAAATTTGACTTCAATTAGTAATCATGAATCATAATTAAGTAAATATGACAATAATCATCTGGTTCATAGTTTATAATGTTTTATGACCAGAAACACAACATTTCCATTTTTTATCAATTATTTCTAACATTATGTTAGGAATATCACATATTTTACCATAAAATATAACAAAAAATTAATTAAATGTTTTCCACCATTAAGATTCCAGGGGGTTTTAACACATATTATATACATTAGTTTATTTTGGACCAATGAATTTTTTTTTACTTCTATTACCATAATATAATTTTTGTATATATACGTATACAATGAGTACGTAAACCTGAAAGTACAAATTATTATCTACGTTATAGGTTCAATAACTCAATATAATGTTATAATAAATTAATGGTTATATTATCTAATAATTATCTAAAATAAGATTAAAAATAACTAATCATATATTTTATGATTATGGAAATAAAAACCCTAAATTTGATGTAAAAAAATATCGATGATATGGAATATGAATGCCCTTGACATTAATATTTTGGGATTATAATACAAGAAAAAACTATAGTTTAATCATTAGTTTAATGATATAAAATATGTTGGTGTATATAAATTAAAATAATTAATGAATTAATTTTCTAAATCATTTACTAAATTGTTGCAACACATTAATAATACAACATCACCTATGGATAATACTCTAGTACATAATTTATAATGTCACGTACATATGTTAGATTTTGGGTTTTGTATCCTCATGATGCATTTACAAAACATCAATACATGTGATACTATTTTATTCAAATTTTATTTCATTAGAAACACTATCATGTCATTGATGATAGTTTGATCGTATCCATACAATTTGTGAATCAATTCAATCACTAGAAATATACGAGTTTGGATGAATTTTTAAATGAGTTTATTTTTCTACACCAAATGAAATGAATTAAAATAAGGACTATTTTTGAGGTATCCTCAGTGAGAAAAATACATGATTCTAGTATTATTCATTTCTGTTTTATCGGTTTTGTAAAATTCATACATGAAAATCATTAAATAAGAAATTAAATCAAATTTTTTGTATCTGATAATTGATTTACTACCCTAAAAAATCCCATTTTTAGTATATATGTATAGAATTTGTATGTATCTATGGAAATATTATTTGGAAGGATGAATCCAAATATAATACATAATTTTTCCATTATTTTATTTTTCATCGGTCATCATCCCTAGGGGTGTCCCCTTGTCAAACCAAAATTGCACAGATATATGTCATGCTTCATAAGGAGTTTTAATTTAGGTTCACAATATAGAGTCTTATAATATGGTTTATGTTGTTTTGGACTCACAATGTATTAATACTTAATGAAATTGAAATAGTCATCCACATAATGTTATGGTGAATTTAGATCATGTTTTTGATAGAATCTTGATTTTTGATACCTAACACTATTGAATTCTATATATTTTAGTTCCACCCTATTTTTTACTCAATGAACACCTCATGTAAAATATAGTTTAAAACAAACAGTTGTGTGTGAAAAAGCGATTATTTTTTTCAATATTTCAATTTATAAATAGAATTAGTTTATTTATATCATGGGCATAAAAAATTAATATTATAATATGGAATATGTAAAACATTTCAAAATTATTTTATATTCATATTAATCAGAAAATATTTAGGATTTATATATTAAACATTTTAAAATATTAATTAGAAATATCCACTAATATTAGATATATAATATTAAAATATTTATTAATGAAAATTATTAAAATCATTTTTATGATGAATAATAGTTTTATTCAGAAATTTTAAATGATAATTTTGTAAGGGAAAAAAAATATGATATAATGTGAAAATTTATGTTTTATTATGTTTCGATTTTTAATTACTCTTTAAATATAATTGAATGTATTAAAATCAGAATGTTTGTATACAGTATGATATTTTTGAAAAAAATTATTAATTTGATTATTTATTTCATTTTGGTTCAGATAATATTTAATATATGATAGATTAATTATGAAAAAACATTCTTATAGAAATATCATTTTAAATTTATTACTATTCATAATATTTTTAATATATATAATAGGAAAATTCTATATAAAAATTGATATGAAATAATTTATATTATAAATATTATAAAACATTTATATTCAAGGTTTTGAAATATTCATATGATTAGTTAATATTCTGAAATTTCTATAAAATGATTTTTGGAAAACAGTTAATAAATGATTATCTAATAATAAAATTTTATTATTTCTTGTGTATTTGAGTGAAATTCAATTCATCATTCAATATTATTGATTTTTTTATTTATAAATATGTATATTTATATGAGATAGATAATTTCATTATATAGTAGTCATGAAATAAAGAATTTATATTTCGATCAACCTTGAACATTTTAAGTAAACAGAAATACGTTCTTAAATTTATTAGTTGAATACAATTTATGTTTACATGGTTTAATATATACCATGAGTTGATATATATTTTGGGTAGAGTATACAAAGATATAGTGATATATAGTCATATTACCTATTGGGATAGTGGTTTATACACAGTCTAAAATAGTTAATGTTGAATGGTATATATTACATATTTCATTCTCTAGTATAAATAATCAATATCAAAAAAAATTAGTCTATAATAAGAAAATTACACATAACATTCATTTATAATTAATTTATATATTCATGAATATATGTTTTGTCTACATTGTGATGTTTAAAATAAGATGGTGGGTTGTGTAAATGTAACATCCCAGGTAAATAAAGAATATGAAATTCTAATAAATATCAATATTTGTGAATAAAATTTTAATATTACATTAAAGGGAAATATATGCTCGATGGCATACCCAATAAGCAACTACGAGTTTTTTTGAAATCTTACGTTGCACACTAATAATATAATAATACTATTTTATGTAACAGTTCATGCCTAGATATTGTAATGGAGGGAATGAACAAAACTAACTAAAAAATTATTATATATGTTTTTTTATGTATTTTTACATTTATCCAATAAATTTTAGAGGCTTAAAATGCAAAAGGATCCAATTTTAAGAATAAATACTCTTATAAATTCAAAAGATTGTTTTAGCTGCTTCTTGATGGAGAACCCTTTTTAAATCAACATTTTGTCACTTTTATATGTTATATTTGACAAAATAAAATCATTCTTTAGAATTGGGACATTGCTATTTACTTTGGATATTTTTATGGTATTTTTCTAACAATGTTAATTTTTTAATGAATACTGGAAAATAATGCATTTTACTTCAAAACTACTTTTTCATCTAATTTATTTATAAGGTTACATTATCTTTTTTATCGGTTTTAAAGATAAATAAGAATATATTTTTAACATTTAATCCAATGGTTGTCATTAAAATTAATTTTCACTTTGAAAATGGATATAAATAAGTGTCAATCTTTTGATAGATGTTGTTTCTTAAAAACACGCTATTTGTTTTGGACAGTGGGAATTGATTATAAAATTAATTAATGAAAATTATATGTTTTTAATTTGGTAAAATTGATATCATTTTCTAATATTTATTATCAAATAAAGCATTGCGTGAATTTTTGGTATTTTTCTGACAAATATTCATTTTTAAGGAATAGTGAAAAATACTGCATTTTAATTCAAAAATGCCTTTTTGATATGATTAATTTATATAGATAGATTGTCATTTTAATTGGAATTAAGTTGTAATTTAATTATGTTTTTATAATTTAATACAATTTTGGGCTTTGGATGTAATTTCACTAATAAATTGGATGTAAAAGCAAATCAATATTTTGATAGATTTTACATACTAAAAACCCGTCTTTGGTTTTGACAATGAAATTTATTATAAATTAATTACTACAATTTTTGTGTTTGTAATTTGATAAAATGGATTCCATATTTGTAATTATAAGGTCCAAATTAGGTAATTAAGGAGATTTTGTTTTGGGACATTATGAATAGTAACGACGGTAATTATCTTTAATTATCGTGATTAATTAGTAATCAAGTTGTTAAGGGTAATAATATAATATCATAATAATATAAAATGACCCTAAAATGTATCCTAATGCTACTGTTTGTGTAATGGAACACCATTGGATTCCTTGTCCCAAGCATTGGGACCCCATGGAATAACTTTTGGGTGACAGTGACACTTTATCATTTTATGTTTTTTAAATGGAATGTATAACCAATGTATGTATCACCCGAGTAAAAAAAATTAGTTTTATCTGTGTAAATGAACTCTTAGACTATAAATATTCATTGGAAAGATAAAACTATTTCATGCATCATGGTATATTTTTTATAATTTTTAGACATTAAATAAATTAACTTATTTATGACACCATGATGATGCAGTGATTAACTCGTTAATGAACGATTTAATTAAAATGAGATGATACAGTAAACACTAAGACTTAAACTTGTCAAAAACCTATTTGATGGGTGGATTTTGAACCCTTATCACCTTATACTTTAAATATATAATTTTGGGACCTTTAATATCTGAATATTATTTTATAATAAAGTATCTTTTCAAGACATTCCACGAGTGCCCCGCCTCCCTCTTACAAAAGGCCCCCACATCTACCACCTTACCCACACCTCTCAAGCCATTGTCTTGGATAAAATCTTCTCATTTAATCAATCCACATCCCTCTCTTCATCATACCCACCATATATTTGGAATAATTCTCTTCAAGAAACCATTGTGGTTCAAACCAAGAGGAGTTACCTGATTTAATGGTAATGTCCTCTCTTATGTTCATTTGTTTTATTTTGCTTCTCCAACCCCATAAAATATTTTTATTCCATTATTTTGTAACAAAAATAGTATCTTCATCATACTAGGATGTTTTTATGAGAAATATTCGAGCTACACTTACACACACCTCCGTGTAATGATTAAAGAACATATTGTTTCTGTGGATGGTGAATTACTACCTCACGAAACGATGATTGTTCAATATTCTCTTAACACCTTTCATGGTGTCCATTATGATGTAATTGTATTTTATATATGATATATATTGTATTTATGTTTTCTATATTCTTCTTTATTTTATATTTAAAACATTCCTTTATTCTTTTCATGTAGTGAAAATGTGATAATTTCTTACGAGAAAGTGTGGACTACCGCCCCCTCAAGTGATGTGACTCGTTCATTCAATACATGGAATGTATAAAAAATGAAATTAATGAACATATGTGACCTATATAACATATATATTATACTTTTATTATATATATATATATATCTCATTTATTTTTAATTCCATTAATATGAGAAAGAAATGAAAGTAGCGTTCATGCGTACGTACGGGCTACCGTCTCCATGAATGGTGTGTTTATTTTCTTTTTATCTACAAATGTTATGGAATAGTATAAAATGAATATTTACTGGATATATATGATATTTAAATCATTAATACTACTCTGGAGATGATTTACATATAACTACAAGGACAATCATTTTCAAACGAGTTCATTTTTTAATCATGTACCAAATATCGACAAAAACATCTAATATGAACTCGCATTTTTAGATAAGTATTATAACATTATAATATGTGATATGAGTTGAATAATGAATTTTAAATGAGGTCCTTAAGAAAATATAAATTAAACAATGTTTATTATTCAGGAATATAAAGAAAAGAACAAGACAAGTCAGGCTTGAGGTAAGGGATCCTACCTCTCTCATTCTATTTAATTACTATATTTTATGTCATTTCTTTTAAGATCATCATTCTTATGTGTAACACCCCAGGTAAATAAAGAATATGACATTTTCCTATTTATCCATAATTTTTAATAAACTATTAATATTACTTTAAAGGGAACACTATGCTCGATGGAGTACCCAATATGCAACAACAAGTTTCTTTGAAATCATTTGTTGCACACTAGTAATAAAATAATATTATTATAAATGATAGTTAACACATGGCCGTTGTATTGGCGGGAATGAACATAAACAACTATAATATGATTATATATGTTTTTCAAATGGTTTGACATTTATCTAATAAAATATTAAGGCTTAAAATACGAAAAGAATTCAATTTTAGCCATATATACTGTAATATCCACTAAAAGTCCACTTATCGCCTATTGATAGAGAACCATCATTAAATATATTTGTGGTACCTCTTATACATTCTATTGGACCAAATAAAATTCTTCTTTAGAATAAGAACGTCAAGTTTTACATTGTGTAAATTTTTGGTATTTTTCCAATAAAGATCATTTTTATAATGAATAAGGAAAAATGTTGTATTTTAATTCAAAACCTCTTTTTAATCTAATTTATTTATATTATTAGATTATATTTTTAATTTGTTTTGAAGTGAAATTAGAATATATTTTTACCATTTAATCTAATAGTGGTCATTTGAATTAATTTCACTTTGAAATTGGACTTAAACTTGTGTCAATATTTTGATATATATTGTTTCATAAAAACATGCTATTTCTCATGACAGCGGGAATTAATTTTTAAATTAATTAATGGAACTTATATGTTTTGAATTTTTTAAAATAGACATCATTTTTGAATTCGGAATCTCCAATATAGCTTAGGGTGAAGTTTTGGTATTTTTCTGAACAACTTCAATTTTTGATGAATAGTGAAAACACTAAGTGGTACTTAAAAAACTGATTTTTCGATTAAATGAAATTATACCACCTATGTGTTTTAAATTTCAAAAAAAGACATACAATGTTTTCAATAGGAAGTAAAATGTGGTTCAATGGGATTGAAATATTTTTTTGGTGAATAGTAATTATTATGTTTTTAATCGCGATAAAAGGTAATTAGTGTAATTTAAGGTAAAGATAATGTAATAATAATATGAAATGACCATGACACATGTTCTACCCTTATTGGATGAGTCATTTCCGACCAAGAATATCCATGGGATAACTTGGGGACCCCATGGATCCATTTTGGATGGAAAATGTCATTAATAACTTTTTATTTAAAGTTAAAATTAAAATGTCCCAAACATGTATTGTTTCACTAAACAAATTTTAACATGGGGTTATACAAGTAATATTTTTGACTATAAATATTAATTAGAAAGAAAAAAAGCTTTCCTACATCATGAAATATTTTTATAATTTTTTTTCATTAAATATATTAAATTATTTATGACACCATGATGATGTTGTGATTACCTCATTATTTAACAATTTAAATAAAATGAAATGATAATGTAAAATCTAAAACCTAAACTTGTCAGAAACCTATTGTATGGGATTATTTCTAACCTTTATCACCTTATACTGGAAATATATAATTTTGGGACCTTTAAAATCCGAAACGAATTATATAATAAAGTAAAAGTTTATAACTTTCCAAGAGTGCCCCTCATCTCCTCTTATAAAAGGCCCCCACACTACCACCCTACCCACACCTCTGAAGCCTTTGGCTCAGCCAAACCCTGCCCATTTAATCTCTCCACATCCATCTCATCATAATTGAAGCCTCATATTTGGCAGAATGCACTTCAAGAAACCCTTTTGGTTCAAACCAAGAGGAGTTACCCGATTTTAAGTTAATGTCTTCACTTGTGTTCTTTTGTTTTATTTTGATTATCCAACCCCTTAAACTCTTTTTATTTTTTTATTTTGTAACAAAACCAGTATCATCAATATACTAGGATGTTTTTATAATTAGGATTCTAGCTACACTAACACTCACCACTGTCTAATGGTTAAAGAACATATTGTTTCCGTGGATGGCGAATTACTGCCTCACGAAGCGATGATTGTTATATCTTCTCATACCACCTCTGATGGTGGCCATTATGATGGAAATATATTTATTTATGATATATATTATATTTATATCCTCTATATTCTTCGTTATTTTATATTTAATACATACCATTATGCTTCTCATGTTGTGAAAATGTGATAATTTCATTTGAGGAAGTGTGGACTATTGCACCATCAAGTGATGTGACTCGTTCATGAAATACATGGAATGTATAAAGAATTAAATTGATGAACTTATGTGATATATATAACATATATATTATACTAGAATTAAAATTTATATATATCTATCACCTAGTTTTAATTCCATTAATTTCCAAAGAAATGAATGTAGTGTTCATGCGTACGTACGGCTTACCGTCTCCATGAACGGTACATTTCGTTTCTTATCACCAAATGTTATGTACTATTATAAGTACATATATACAATGGATATATATATATGTCATATATTACATCTAAACTATGGATATAATTATAGAATTATAATATATATCTCTCTCTTCTAGCTTTAATTCCATTAATATGACGAAGAAATGAAAGTAGCGTTCATGTGTACGTACGGCCTACCGTCTCCATGAACGGTGCATTTCATTTTTTTACCTCCAAATGTTATGGAATATTATAAAATGAATATATACTGGATATATATGATAATTAAATCATTGATAATATTCTGGAGATGGTGTACCTATAACTTCATAGAAAATTCGTTTCCAACAAGGTCAATTTTGACTCATGTACCAAGCATTGACAAAAAAGTTTGATATGAACTCACATTACTAACCCATTATTATAAAATTTTAATATGTGATATGAACTGAATAATAATAATATTTAAAGTAGGTCCTTAATAAATTATAAATTGACCAAAGTTTATTATTCGAGTATATAAAGAAACGAACAAGACAAGTCGAACTTGAGGTAAGGGATCCAACCTCTCTATTTCTTTTTAAGTACTCTCTTTGATGTCATTTCTTTTAAAATCATCTTTCTTATGTTTGGGGATGTTCTTTTATATTTTTCATACTGTACTTTTTATGTTCGTATTATGAGAGATCCTATTTTATCTCATAAATCAATTTTTGGATGTTTTAAGTGGCGCCGTTAGGCTGCCGAGTTTTCGTAAGGGATTTTTCATCTCACTTTTATTCCCATGAGATTTATGCTACATTTGCCACTATTTAATTTTATTGTTGTATGTAATGACCATTATTATACTATTTGTGTATTATTATGTTATTTATGGGTATTTACATCTTCATTTTATGACCCTTCTTCCATGGGGTGTACGTTTCGAAAGTTACCCAACTCGGTAAGGGGACATTTCACCCTCCTCTTCTTTAAAAAGACTTATTTTTCTTATGTCTTTTAATTTAAATATTCTTCTGTTGGGTTCTGTTCTCATAAATCCTTATTGCTGTAAATTTAATTTAAAATTGATGAGATACCCTTTTTATCTCTCATCAACTCATTTTATGAATTTTAAAGTGACGCTGTTAGGCTGTCATATTTCTGTAAGGGAACTTCTAAACCCACTTTCAATTCATTGGGTTAAACCTCTACTTGTTGATTTTATTATGATAAGGTTGTGTGTATAATCTCTATGTTGTAATTCTCAAAAACCTTTGTGTGGATATACTATTTATACTCATAATCATCTCATTGTTAAATTCATACGTCATTTAGAAGAACTGGTATCAGAAATCATAACTCAATCTCATTTCATTGGGGTAAATATCTATGTCAGGGGGTTTGTTTTTCCAAGATTATGTGTGAATGTCCTCTGATTGTTTTACACTTAATATCCACTTATATTTGGTGTATTCATATTTGTCACACATAATCATATAATTGATTTATCCTTAATCTATAGATACCAACTTTTTAAAGGACTTCGTCTCAATCTCATTTCCTTGAGGAATATTTTGTTTTATACACAACATTCATTTATAAGGTGTATAAACCCATTTGACTTCTACTTGTATTCAAAAGGAATCTTTTCTATATGAAGTGTTTTACAAAATGACAAAAAATATGTTTCTTTTTAATGTACGTGGTGACAATGTCCTTTCCGCTGTCGGGAGTATTATTTGATCTTTGGATTCCACAACAAGTCGTTATTTTTTTTAAAGTAAATAAATATCATATACTATTTTATTTATTTTGGTATTGAAAATGGTTTTGATAATGGATTTGTTATGTCAATATATTTATGTGATATATTGTGCATGAAATGTGGAAATGTTTTCTTTCCTTTATAGTTGTTTTATGTGTTATGATTTTATAATGGTACTTGGAAATTTGTTGGGTGGTTATATGATAAACCATATTACGGGTGGTGCCGTGAATACCCGGATGGGTGGTTACGTTATAACCTCCAATGCATTGGGAATGGAATTCGGCCGTATGGCTATTTCATTAAGTGATATGTTTGGAAGTCGACCATATGGTTATTCCATTTATGTATGTTTATGTCCAAAGTTACCTTTATATGTTATCTGTTCTTTATATGGGTTTTATGGTAATGTTTTTTTTACAAAAGGGTAAGTAATAATATTTTATTCATTTAGGAGTATTTACTACTCCATAAAGGTGAAAAGTATTACTTTGATAAAGTATTCATGGTTTACTCGTTGTTTTGAAAAACTAACAGTTTTCTTTCTTTGTGTTTCCTTTACTGAGATTTTTATGTTCATCCCATGTTTTTTTAATGTTTTTCAAAGGACATTATGTTTAATAGGGTCATGTATGGGATCAAGGAAATGGCAGGATGTCTAAAACAAGGAACTAGACATGACTCTTTTATTCAAGAGTTTTTATTTTGTGAAAAAAATGGAAGCTGAGTAGATGTGTCTGCTTTGTAATCTTTGAGATGTAATAGTTATTTCCTAATTCTCTAAAACTCTAAACCTGAAAAGATCCTCAATGTGAATTATTCATGTAATTCAAAAATATGAAATGTTTAATGTTGGGGCCTTATAGTTGGTATCAGAGGTCGGTTTAGATAACTTTAGATGTTAGAGTGTTGTTTAATCATAAGTGACAAGCTGTGTATAGCAACAATGGTTATTATATTAGATAATGTCATTTTTATTTTTGAATGTTGGACTGAGTTTGAGATAACTTGGATAAGTATATCTGAGTGTTTATCTTCCTCTTTAGTACATGATGGTTTTGTTGATATACTCACACTGACATTTCTGTTTTTAGTAAATTGATGGATCTAGCAGGCACCAAAGTGACAATGGGTTTGAAGGAAACTGTGGTGGTTCCCTGATTAAGAGACTTGATGAAATGGGGGATTCAATGAGAAATCTCATGGTTATTCTAAACCAACTATTATGAGTCATGATCAACCACTTGAACCTTGGTGAGTTCTCTAATGCATCATGTACGAGAGAACCAACTCGATGTGGAAGTTCAGGTAATAATTATAAAGGTAACCATTATGGTTTATATGATCATTACTTTTGAGGTATGTTTGGGTTACTATATGTTATGATGGAATATGAATGACATGAGATAAAATTGAGGTTAAATTATTTTATTGTTATTTTCGAAGATTTTATCTCGTTTTAGGGGATGTTTAAAAATTATATAGTTTTGTAAAAAGGACAACACACAGACAGTGTGACAACCTGTCGTGTCTGACGATGCTATGGGAATAAAACCCACAACCAATGTGTGACTGGTATTTATCACCTACCACTGGACTAATTGAAGTCCCTGGTTAGTTTTACTAATTATTTTTAGTTAGACGATTTTAGGAATCAAGATTATGTTTAGTTTGGATCATCTATGGAAATTATTATCCTATCCTGGAGGATATGTAATTAGGTTAATTACTTTTCAATATGAGACTTTAAGAGAAAATAATGTTATTTGGAGATAAATGTTAATTTTTACCTTGGAAGACTGAGTGATTAAATCCTTCAATTATTTGGGTTTCAATCTTAGTTTTGTATACATTGAATAATTTTATGGACACCTGTTTATTGACTGGTCTTTGTTGAACATTGGGTATTGTTTGAAAATTTTTGGAGATGAAGAATAGATTTTTTTATAATTGATTATCCTTTTTGGGTATTATCTGATCTCATACTAACATTTATGGTTTAATTTTTGGTTAATATCTAAATAAATGGGAAGTATATAGTTATCTTTTTTGGATTAAGTGATTCTCTAGAAGTTGATTATAGCTCTATTAATGTAAAAAATCATCCTAAATACACATCTTTTGTAGAAAATATGAGTTTGTGTATGAAATCTAGTAAAAGTTGAAAGTAAACATGTCAAGTAAGTGTTTCCTTATGTTTTAGTTATGCTCATAAATAAATTCCTCAATGAAAAGTAAATTAAAACAAAAAAGATGTCTGTTAATTTTTTCTTATCGGGGAATCAATTACCGTTTAACCCATCACAAGTTTGTGATTTTCTTATGGTTAACTTTATCCTAAACATGTTTTCTATCACTCTCCATCCGAACATGACCCCTTTTTTCTCCTCCATGTTCATGTTTTTCTACATGGAATCCTAGTACGGGTTAACTCAGGTGACCTTTGTACATCTCTTTCTTTATTTTAAAGTGATAGTTTTACTGTCTCTTGTTCCGATGTTGGATTTTCAATGAAGTTTCAAGCCCTATTTTAAAATTGCGAGGACGCAATTCCCAAATGCGGGGAAGGATGTAACAACCCAGGTAAATAAAGAATATGAAATTTTTATATTTATCCATATTTTTTAATAATCTATTAATATTACATTAATGGGAAATTCTATGCTCTATGGCGTACCCAATACGCAACAACATGTTTCTTTAAAATCTTACGTTGCACACTAGTAATAAAATAATATTATTTTAAATGGTGGTTAACACATAGTCATTGTATTGGCGGGAATGAATAGAAACAACTATAATATGATTATATATTTTTGTTAAATGGTTTTACATTTATCCAATAAAATATTAAGGCTTAAAATATGAAAAGAATTCAATTTTAGGCATATATACTCTAATGTTCACTAAAGGCCCACTTATCGCCTTTTGATGGAGAACCATCATTAAATATAGTTTTGGTCACTCTTATGGATTCTATTGGACCAAATAAAATTCTTCTTTAGAATTGCGAAATCTAAATTTACTTTGTGTAAATTTTTGGTATTTTTCCGATAAAGGTCATCTTTTAATGAATAGTAAAAAATGTTGTATTTTAATTCAAAACCGCTTTTTAAGATAATTTATTTATATGATTAGATTCTATTTTGAGTTGTTTTTTATGTGAAATTAGAATATATTTTTACCATTTAATCCTATAGTGGTCATTGGAAATAATTTCACTTTGAAATTGGACTTAAACTAGTGTCAATCTTTTGATATATATTGTTTCATAAAAACACGCTATTTGTCCTGACAGTGGGAATTAATTTTTAAATTATTTAATGTAACTTTTATGTTTTGAATTTAGTAAAATAGACATCATTTTTGAATTCAGAATATAAAATATAGCTTAGGGTGATGTTTTGGTATTTTTATGAAAATCATCTATATTTTATGAATAGTTAAACCACTAAGTGGTACTTAAAAAACAGATTTTTCGTTTAAATGAAATTTTACCACCTCTATGTTTTGAATTTCAAAAATCTAACATACATTTTTGGCATTAGGAAGTAAAATGTGGTTCAATGGGATTAAAATAATTTTTTGTTGAATAGTAACTTTTATGTTTTTAATCGCGATTAATGGTAATTGGTATAATTTAAGGTAAAAATAATGTCATAATAATATGAAATGACCTTGACACATGTCCTACCCTTATTTTATGAGTCATGGCAAAACAGGAAAATCCATGGGTCAACTTGGGGACCTCATGGAGCCACATTTGTTTGGAAAATGACATTAATAACTTTTTATTTAAAGTTAAAATTAAAATGTCACAAACATGTATTGTTTCACTAAAAAAATTACATGGGGGTTATACAAGTAATATTTTTGACTATAAATATTCATTATAAAGACAAAAAAATTTCCTATATCATGATAAATTTTTTATAATTTTTCATATTAAATAAATTTAATTATTTATGACACCATGATGATGCAGCGATTACGTCATTATTTAACGATTTAAATAAAATGAAAAAATAATATAAAATCTAAGACATAAACTTGTCAAAAACCTATTGGATGGGTGGATTTCGAACTCCTATCACCTTATCCTCGAAATATATAATTTTGGGAACTTTAAAATCCAAAAATCATTTTATAATAAAGTAAAGGTTTATAACTTTCCAAGAGTGCCCCTCCTCTCCTCTTATAAAAGGCCCTCACCTCTTCCAACTTACCCACAACTCTGAAGCCTTTGGCTCGGCTAATACCTGACCATTTCATCTCTCCACATCCCACTATTCATCATTAAATCCTCACCTTTGGGATAATGCTCTTCATGAAACCCTTTTGGTTCAATCTAAGAGGAGTTACCCGATTTTAAGGTAATGTCTTCACTTCTGTTCTATTGTATTATTTTGCTTCTCCAACCCCTTAAACTCTTTTTATTTATTTATTTTGTAACCAAAACTTTATCTTGAATATACTAGGATATTTATATAATTAATATTAGAGCTAAAATAACACACACCTCTGTCTAGTGGTTAAAGAACATATTGTTTTCGTGGATGGTGAATTATTGCCTCACGAAGCGATGATTGTTCTATCTTCTCATACCACCTATCATGGTGGACATTATGATGGAACTATATTTATTTATGATATATATTATATTTATTTCCTCTATATGCTTATTTATTTTATATTTAATACATACATTTATGCTTTTCATGTTGTGCAAATGCGATAATTTCATTTGAGGAAGTGTGGACTACTGCCCCCTCAAGTGATGTGACTCGTTCATGCAATACATGGAATGTATAAAGAATGAAATTGATGAAATTGATGAACTTATGTGATCTATATAACATATATATTATACTGGAATTATAATATATATATATATATCTCTCGTCCAGTTTTAATTCCATTAATGTGCCAAAGAAATGAAATTGTGTTCATGCTTACGTACGACTTACTGTCTCCATGAAAGATACATTTCATTTCTTATCTCCAAATGTTATGTACTATTATAAGTGCATATATATAATGGATATATATATTTCATATATTAAAATCTAAATTATGGATATCATTCAAGAATTATAATATATATATCTGTCTTCTAGCTTTAATTCCATTAATATGACAAAGAAATGAAGGTAACGTTCATGCGTACGTACGACCTACCGTCTCCATGAACGGTGCATTTCATATTTTTTTCTCCAAATGTTATGGAATAATATAAAATGAATATATAATGGATATATATGATATTTAAATCATTGATAATATTCTGGAGATGATATACCTATAACTTCATGGAAAATTCTTTTCCAACAAGCTCAATATTGACTCATGTACCGAACATCGACAAAAACGTTTGATATGAACTCACATTATTAACCCATTATTATAACATTTTAATATGTTATATGAACTGAATAATAATATCTAAAGGATTTCCTTAAGAAATTATAAATCAACCAATGTTTATTATTCAGGAATATAATGAAACGAACAAGACATGTCTGACTTGAGGTAAGGGTTCCAACCTCTCTATTTCTTTTTAAGTACCCTCTTTTATTTCATTTCATTTAAAATCATCTTTATTATGTTTTGGGATGTTATTTTATATTCCTAATACTGTAATTTTTATGTTCATATTATGAGAGACCCTATTTTATCTCATAAATTCATTTTTGGATGTTTTAAGTGGCGCTGTTAGGCTGCCGAGTTTTCGTGAGGGATTTTTCGTCTCACTTTTATTCCTGTGAAATTTATGCTATGTTTTCCACTATTTCCTTTGAGTTGTGTATGTAATTCCCATTATTATACTCTTTGTGTAGTATAATTTAATTTATGGGTATTTACATCTTCATTGTATGACCCTTCTTCCATGGGGTGTACGTTTCGAAAGTTACCCAACTCGGTAAGGGGACATTACACCCTCCTCTTCATTAAAAAGACTTCTTTTTGTTATGTATTTTAATTTACATCTTCTTTTGTTGTTTTATGTTATAATATATCCTTATTTCTGTAAATTTAATATAAAAGTGATGATATAACCTTTTTATCTCTTATCAACTCATTTTCTGAATTTTAAAGTGACACCGTTAGCCTGTCGGATTTCTGTAAGGGAACTTCTTAACCCACTTTCAATTCATTGGGTTAAACCTATACTTCTTGATTTTATTATGCCAAGGTTATGTGTAGAATATATATATTGTAATTTCCACAAACCTTTGTGTCTATATACTATTTCTACACATAATCATCTCATTGATAAATTCTTACGTCATTTAGAAGAACTTGTACCAGAAATCATAACTCAATCTCATTTCATTGGGTTAAATATCTATGTGAGTGGTGTTGTTTTTCCAAGATTATGTGTGAATGACCTCTGATTATTTTACACTTAATATCCACTTATATTTGGTGTATTAATATTTTTATCACATAATCATGTAATTGATTTGTCATTAATCTAAGGATACCGACATTGTAAAGGACGTCGTCTCAATCTCCTTTCCTTGAGGTGTATTTTGTTTTATACACAACATTCTTTTATACGGTGTATAAACCCCTTTGACTTCTAATTTTATTCGAATGTATTCTTTTATATACGAAGTGTTTTACTAAATGAAAAAAATTATGTTTCTTTTTAACATATGTGGTGACAATGACCTTTCCGCCGTCATGAGTATTATTTGATCGTTGGATTCCTCAACAAGCCATTATATTTTTTTTCAAAGTAAATAAATAACATATACTCATTTATTTATTTTGTTATTGAAAATGGTTTTGATAATGGATTTGTTATTTCAATATATTTAAGTGATATATTGTGCCTGAAATGTGGAAATGTTTTTATTCCTTTATAGTTGTTTTTTTGTGTTATGATTTTATAATTGTACAAGGACATTTGACGGGTGGTTACATGATAAACCATATGATGGGTGGTTCTGTGAATACCAGGACGGTTGGTTACGTTATAACCACCAATGGATTGGGTATTGAAGTAGGCCGTATGGCTACTCCATTAAGTGATATGTGTGGAAGTCGACTGTATGGTTATTCTATTTAAGTATGTTTATGCCCCAAGTTACATTTATATGTTATGTGTTCTTTATATGGGTTTTATAGTAATTTTTGGTTACAAAAGGGTAAGTAATTATATTTTATTCAGTGAGGAGTATTTACCACTCCAAAATGGTGAAAAGTAAAACATTGATAAAGTATTCATGGTTTACTCATTGTTTTGAAAAACTAACAGTTTTCCTTCTTTGTGTATCCTTTACTGATATTTTTATGCTCATCACAATATTTTTTAAATGTTATTCAAAAGACATAAAGTTGAATAGGGTCAAAGATGGGATCAAAGAAATGTCAGGTTGTCTAAAACAAGGAACTAGACATGAATCTTTTGTTCAAGAGTTTTTATTTTGTGAAAAAATGGAAGCTGAATAGATGTGTATACTTTTTAATCTTTGAGGTGTAATAGTTATTTTCTAATTCTCTAAAACACTAAACCTGAAAAGATCCTCAATTTGAATTATTCATGTAATTCAATAATAAGAAAATTTTAAGGCAGGGGACTTAAATTATGTTTGGAGGTGTTATTTTATATTACCAATTCTTTACGTTTTATGTTCATATTATTAGAGACCCTCTTTGATCTCATAAATCCTTTTTTGGAAGTTTTTAGTGGCGTTGTTAGGCTGTCGAGTTTTCGTAATGGATTTTTCATCTCACTTTTATTCCTGTGAGATTTATTCTACATTTACCACCATTTCATTTGAGTGGTGTATGTACTACACATATTTCTACTCTTTGTGTAATATACATTCGTTTATGAGTATTTACATCAATGTTGTATAGTCTTTCATTCATGGGGTGTACGTTTTGAAAGATACCCAAATCAGTAAGGGAAACTTTCACCCTCCTCTTTTTAAAAAGACTTATTTTTGTTAGGTCTTATTATTTACATCTTCTTATTTTGGGATATGTTCTTATATATCCTTATTGTTTTAAATGTTATTTCCAAGTGATGAGATACCCTTTTTATCTCTCATCGTCTCATTTTCTATATTTTAAAGTGACGCTGCTAGGGTGTCAAATTAATGTAAGGGAACTTCTTAACCCAATTTAAATTCTTTGGGTTAAACCTCTACTTCATGATTATGTCGTTTTGTGAATATGTGTGGATGACATATGATTTTTTTATAATTAATATCCACTTATATTGGGTGTATTTATATTTTTCACACATAATTTTGTAAGTGATTTGTCCTTAATATAAGGATACCGTCTTGGTATGGAACTTCATCTCAATCTCCTTTCATTGAGGAATATTTTGTTTTATACAAAACTATCTTTTATACGGTGTATAAACCCCTTTGACTTTTAATTTTATTCAAAAGGATTATTTTTATACGAAGTGTTTTACTAAATGAAAAAAAAATGTTTTGTCTTACGTATGCGACGACAATGACCTCTCCGCCGCTGTGACCATTATTCGAGTTTCGACATCCTCTACAAGCCATAACTTCATTTAAATGAAAAATAAATACCATGTTTTAATTTTCTTTTATTTAGGTATTGAAAATGGTTTTGACAGTGTTTTGATTATATTAATTTGTTCTATTGATATCTTGGGATTGAAATGTGGAAATTTTATGTTTCCATTATGCATGTTTTATGTGATAAGATTATGTTATGGTTCTTGGGAATTGTTTATGAATACCGGTGGTGCCGTGATAAACAAAGGGCAGGTGAGCCAATGATAGATCTCCAATTCATTGGGTAACGCGAAGGAGTAAAATGCTAAGGTTTATCCAAAGAGATTTAGGGAATACACTGTGATGGGTATTCCAAACGTAACCATGAGGGTTACTCCATACGTAATAATGTTATGAATGCCTCAAGTTACCTTTAGGTATTATGATTTCTATGAGTTATTCATAAATATTATGATTTCATGAGGTATGTTAAAGTGCTTATGTTTTAAGAGTAAAGTATTATTTCATTGATTCTTATGTATATATGGACTAATGTTTTATTTCTATATTTTTTATATCCCTTACTGAGATTTTTATTCTCATCCCACGTTATTGAAATGTTTCCATAGGACATAAAGATAAACAGGGTCAAGGATGGGATCATTTAAAGACACGCCATCTAAAACATGGAACTAGACATGTTTCTTTTTAAGAGTTTTTATTTTATGATGGAAACTGAGTAGAAGTGTCTACTTTGTTATCTTGTGAGATATAATATTTATGTCCTAATTCTCCAAAACTCTAAACCTAAAAATATCATAAATGTTAATTATTCATTTAATTCAGGATTATGTAATGTTTTAAAGCTGGGTCCTTATAGGTGGTATCAGAGGACGATTTAGACAAGCTTTGGGATTAGGAGTTTTCGTGAAACACAATATTACTCCATATGTTTATTATCTTAGTTAAATACTTGTTTTATAACTTTTTCATATCAAGGAAATGGAAGGTGGAGGATCTCAAATGACATTTTTGTCTCTTCCGGATGACTTTCTTGCAATAATTATTGCAAAGTTCTGTTCGGATGATTGTTATACTTTTTATAGAATAAAACTCACTTGCAAGAAGCTATTTGAGATATCAAACACCTCCACTATACCTCATTATCATCGTGGATCATGGTATGTATTTAGACAAATCCTATTTTCACAATATTATCATATTTTCAAGAAAGGTAGATATTATCAATGAATTTCCAAGTATTTTACCTCATCACAAGATTTTGAAGCATATTATGATTTTAAAGAAGGTGCTGAAGAAAGTGACACTTGTGAAACTTATTTATATTTTCTTTCAAAATATAGTCTCTTAGAACAAACCTATTGTATTTTTTGTGAACACCCATATGACCCATGTTGTAAAAGGTGTATTTGGATGAAGGAATAAAATGATTTTGAAGGATCTCTTAGTCATTGTTGTGAATCATGGACCTTCAACCTACGTGAACAAGATGACGATGAAACCAAATGGAAATCATGATCAATGTATGGTGTTAATTTTTCGGGGATTGATTTATTTTATCTTAAAATGGTGAAATAAGAAATCAAGAATTAAGATATTGAGATCATAATGAATTTGGATGAAAATGAGAGGTATAAGGAAACCATAGAGGTTAAAACATGTTAGGATTATTTTTGAGATTTATAAAAAGGACAACCCGTAAGAAGGGTGACAGCCCGTCACGTACGGCAAGGCCGCATGAATCAAACCCACAACCGAAGGGCGAAAAGGGGGCATGGAGTACCACTGGCCTACGTGAAGTCCCTGGTTTTTATTATTTATAGTTTTTAGTTAAATGATTTTATGGATCAAGAATAAGTTTATTTTGGGAACTTATGTTTTATTAAATGGATTTCCTTAGCATAGGAAAATGATTTGGTGACTGGGTAATAAAGGTTATATTGGAATATTTTCTCTCTTTCGTGGAAACAATATATGCCTATAAAAAATAGAATACTTTGGGATTTCAATTTATAAGAAATGGTGGAATTTTATTTTGGAAGAATCTATGTTTTTATTGTGGACATATGACGATTTGGTTTATTTATGAAAATGATTAACCTATCATGGAGAATATGGGATTAGGTTAATTACTTTTCAATACTAGACTTTAAGAGAAACTGATGTTATTTAGAGATAAATGATAAGATTTTTCTTGGAAGACTATGTGATTAAATCCTTAGGAGATTTGGGTTTAATTATTAGTTTGAATTAAATTGGAAAATTTTATGTATAGTTGTTTATTGAATGGTCTTTGATGAACTTTTGGTTTTTTTGGTCAAATTTTGGTGATTTAGATTAGTTTTTCTTTTTGTAAAAGATTAACCTTTTGGGGGATTATCTAATCATGTACTAACCATTTTTGTTTTTCTTAAGATCTAAAGTCATGGGAAATATATAGTTCATATTTTTTGTATTATGTGATTACCTATATGTTGATTATAGTGCTCTTAATATGAACATGTCATCCTGAAATACTCATCATTTAGAGAAAATATGAGTTTGTGTTAAAAATCTAGTAAAAGATGAAAGTCTACATGACAAGTAAATATGTTTCTTTATGTTTTAGTTAAGTCCCTAAATAAATTCATTAATTAAAAGAAACTTAAAATGAAAATGTTGTTTGTTAACTTTTCCTATGGGGGAATCAAATACTGTTTAACCCATCACAAGTTTGTGATTTTATGGTGGTTAACTTTATCCTAATCATGTTTTCTATCACTCTCCATTAGAACATGACCCTTTGTTTTTTTCTTCCCTATCCATGATTTCCTACATGGAATCCAAGTATGGGTTAACTTAGGTGACCTTTTTTACTTCTCTTTATTTCTTTTAAAGTGATAGTTTTACTCACTCTTTTTCTGATGCGGGACTTTCAATGATGTTTCTGAGCCCAATTTTAGAATTACAGGGACACAATTTCTAAAAGGGGGGAAGGATGTAACATCCAAGGTAAATAAAGAATTTTACATTCAAATATATATCAATATTTTTTAATAAAATGTTAATATTAAATAGAAGGGAATGATATGCTCGATGGCATACCCAATACGCAACAACGAGTTTTTTGAAATCTTACGTTGCTCACTAATAATATAATAATACTATTTCAAATAATAGTTAATGCCTAACTGTTGTAATGGAATGAATGAACATAAATAACTAAAAAATGATTAAATATGTTTTTTTAAATATTTTTACATTTATTCAATAAATTTTAGAGTCTTAAAATGCATATAGATCCAATTTAAAGAATAAATACTCTTATAATTTTAAACGATTTTTTTAACCGCCTATTGATGGAGAACCCTTTTTAAATCCACTTTTTGGCACGTTTATATGTTATATTTGACCAAATAAAATCATTATTTATTATTGGGACATTTAAATTTACTTTGGATAAATTTTTGGTATTTTTCTGACAATGTTCATATTTTAATGAATAGTAGAAAATACTGCATTTTACTTCAAAACTACTTTTTCATCTAATTTATTTATATGGTTAGATTATCTTTTTAATCTGTTTTAAATTTAAATAAGAATAGATTTTTACCATTTAATCCAATGGTGGTCATTACAATTAATTTCACTTTGAAAATGGACATAAACAAGTGTCATTCTTTTGATAGATGTTGTTTCATAAAAACACTCTATTTGTTTTGGACAACGATAATTGATATTAAAATTATTTAATGCAAATTATATTTTTTTAATTTGGTAAAATTGATATCATTTTTTAATTTGGAATATCAATTATAGCATAGGGTGAATATTTGGAATTTTTCTGAAAAATGCTCATTTTTAATGAATAGTTAAAAATACTGCATTTTAATTCAAAAATTCCATTTCATATGATTTATTTATATAGTTATATTTTCATTTTAATTGGTATAAAGGTGTAAGTTAATTATGTTTTTATAATTTAATACAATTTTTGTCTTTGGATGAAATTTCACATATAAATTGGTTGTAAAAGCAAATCAATCTTTTGAAAGATTTTACTTCCTAAAAACACGTCTTTGGTTTTGACGACGAGAATTATTTTAAATTAATTACTAAAACTTTTTTGATTGGAATTTGATAAAATGGATTCCATATTTGGAATCATATGGTCCATTTTATTTAATTAAAATTATTTTGTTTTTGGTCATTATAAATTGTAACGACGATAATTATCTTTAATTATCATTATTAATTAGTAATCAGGTAGTTAAGGGTAATAAAATAAAAGCATAATAATTTAAAATGACCCCAACATGTGTCCTAATGCTACTGGTTGTGTCATGGCCGACCATGGGTGGCTTGTGGAAAACATTGGGACCCCATGAAATCACTTTTTGTTGATAGTGACACTTTATCATTTTATGTTTTTTAAAAGGAATATATAACCCAAACATGTATCACCCAAGTAAAACAATTTTAGGTTTGTCTGTGTAAATGATCTCTTAGACTATAAATATGAATTGGAAATCTAAAAATATTTCCTACATCGTGGTTTTTGTTTTATAATTTTTAGACATTATATAAATTCAATTATTTATGACACCATGATGATACAATGATTACCTCATTAATTAATGATTTAAATAAAATGAGAAGATAGGGTAAAATCTAAGACTTACACTTGTCAAAATTCTATTGGATGGGTGTATATCGATCCCTTATCACCTTATCCTAGAAATATATAATTATGGGACCTTTAATATCTTAAAATCATTTTATAATAAAGTAACTTTTCAAGACTTTCTAAGAGTGCCCCTCCTCCCTCACATAAAAGGCCCTCACCTCTACCACCTTACCCACACCTCTCAATCCATTAGCTCGGCCAAACTCTACTCATTTCATCTCTCCACATCCCTCTCTTCATCTTATAAGCCTTACCTTAGGTAGAAAGCTCTTCAAGTAAAAATCCTCGGCCTTAAATATTACTTAATATTGAATTAAATGAAAATTTCACATTGATGATCTTTTCAGGTTTAGAGTTTTAGTGAATTAGGACAGAAATATTACATCTCAAAGGTTTAAAAAGTAGACACATCTACATAGTTTCCTTTTTTTACAAAACATGAACTCTTGAGAAAAAAGACTCATGTACAGTTCTATGTTTAAGACAGCATGACTTTTTTTTTATCCCAACCTTGACCCTATTCCACATTATGTCTGTGAAAAACATTTCAAAAAAAACTTGGGATGAGCATAAAAAGCTCAGTAAGGGATACACAATGAAGGAAAATTTTTTTTTTCTAATACAACAAGTAAATGATGAATACTTTATCAAAGTAATAATTTTCACCTTTATGTAGTAGTAAAAACTCTTCATATAATAAATGATCATTACTAACCCATTTGTAACCAAACAATTGCCATAAAACTCATATAAAGAACACATAGAATATAAAGGTATCATGGGACATAAACATACTTAAATGGAATAACCATACGGTCGAATTACACACATATCACTGCATGGAATAGCCATACGGCCCAGCTCCATACCCAATGCATTGGAGGTTATAACGTAACCACCCATCCTGGGATTCATGGCACCACCCGTCATATGGTTTATCACATAACCACCCGTCAAATTTCCAAGTACCATTATAAAATCATAAGACATAAAACAAATATAATGGAATGAAAAAATTTCCACATTTTGATCACAATATATAACATAAATATATTGACATAACAAATCAATTATAAAAACCATTTTCAATACCAAAAAACATAAAAGATTATATGGTATTTATTTAATTTTAAAAACATTATGACTTGTTTAGGAAGCCAAAGATCAAATAATACTCACGGAGGTGGAAAAGGTCATTGTCACCGCGTACGTTAAAAGAAACATTAATTTTTGTTGTTTATTAAAACGCATCGTAGAAATATATTCCATTTGTATAAAATTAAATGTCAACGGGGTTTATACACCGTATAAAAGAAAGTTTTGTATTAGAACAAAATATGCCTCAGTGAAAGGAGATTGAGACGAAGTCCCTTACCTCGTGTCCGACGTGGCTCGATTGCTCTTTAGTCTCTTGAATAATAAACTAAAGTTAATTTATAATTTCTTGAGACCCTTTTTCATGTTTATAATTACTTTTATATAACTTATATCCATGTTATAAACATTATTTAATCATTTTAGTTAATAAATTTTGTTTTGTCGATATTTGGTACTTAAGTCAAAAATGGACTTCTTACAATTACATTTTGTTCATGTGTTCAAAGGTTCATTATATTCATTATTATATTCATTATTATATTCATGGTTTGGATATCTTATATATCATATATATCCATTATATACATGTATTTATAATAGTACATAACATTTAGAGGTAAGAAATGAAATGCACTATTTAATGAAGACGGTAAGCCGTACATACGCATGAACGCTACATTCATTTTTATTTCGTATTTAATGTAGTGAGATCATAATGATATATAAGTATATTATAATTACAGTATTATATCATATATAATACCATTATCTCCATCCTTTATATGTCCCACATATGGCATTAACGAATCAAATCACTTTGAGGGGCGGTAGTCCGCACTTCCTAAAATGTAATTATCGTGTTTACCCATAATGGAAACCATAAATTAATTCCATAAATAAAAGATATAGAAGAATAGGGAAAACATAAACATAATATATATAATATATACATATAGTTACATCTTAATGTCCACCATGAATGGTGTTAAAAGAAGATTGAACAATCATCTTTCGTGAGGGAGAAAATCTCCAACCAGAGAAACAATATGTTCTTTAACCATTAGACGGAGGTGTGTGTGAGTGTAAATCAAATAATTCTCATAACAACATCCTAGTATATTTAAGATACTGGTTTTGTTAGAAAATAAATTAATAAAAAGATTTTAGGGGGTTGGAGAAGAAAAATAAAATAAAAGGACATAAGAGAAGACATTACCTTTAAATCGGGTAACTTCCTTTGGTTTGAACCAAAAGGCTTTCTTGAAGAGAATTCTGCCTATGGTAAGGCTTCTGAGATGAGGAGAGGGATGTGGAGAGATTAAATGAGTATAGAATGGCCGAGCCAATGTCTTGAGAGGTGTGGGTAAGGTGGTAGAGGTGGGGGCCTTTTATAAGTGGGATGAGGGGCACTCTTGGAAAGTTATAAAATGTTACTTTATAATAAATTGAGTTTCGGATTCTAATGGTCCCACACTTATATTTTTATAGGATCAGGTGATAAGAGTTCTAAATCCACCCATTAAATAGGTTTTTGACAAGTGTAGGTCTTATATTTTTCATTATCTTTTTATTTTATTTAAATCGTTAAATAATGAGGTAATCGCTATCATCATGGTGTCATAAATAATTTAATTTATTTAAATTAAAAAATTATAAAAAAATATCATGATGTAGGAAATATTTTTATCTTTCTAATTAATATTTAAAATAAAAAATATGACTTTTATAACACCATGTAAATATTGTTTTAGTAAAACAATACATGTTTGTGACATTTTTATTTTAACATTAAATAAAAAGTTATTAATGTCATTTTCTTACCCAAGTGGCTCCATGGGGTCCCCAAGTTGACTCATGGATTGTTCTAGTCAGCAATGACACATCCACTAATGGTATTACATGTGTCTAGTTAATTTCATATTATTATATCATTATTTTTTCCTTAAATTACACTAATTAACTTTAATCACGATTAATAAAACTTAAAAGTTACTATTCACCAAAAAATTATTTTATTCCCATTGAACCAAGTTTTACTTCCTAATGAAAACCATGTATGTCGGATTTTTGAAATTCAATTCACATAAGTGGTAACGTTTCATTTAAAAAAAATCAGTTTTTTTAACTTTCACTTAGTGGTTTCACTATTCATCAAAAATTGATGTTTTTTAGAAAAATACAAAAAATTCACCCGAAGCTATATTTAATATTCCGAATTCAAAAATGGTGTCTATTTTAAAAAATTCAAAACATATAAGTTGCATTAATTAGTTTAATAATTATGTCCCGACGTCAAAACAAATAGCAGGTTTTATTGAAACAACATCTATGAAAAGTTTGGCACTTGTTTATGCCCAATTCCAATGTGAAATCAATTCTAATGACCTCCATTGGATTAAATGGTGAAAATATATTATAATTAAACTATAAAACCCATTCAAAAGATAATATAATCATATAAATAAATTAGATTAAAAAGTGGTTTTGAATTAAAATACATCATTTTTCATTATTCTTTAAAAAATGAACTTTATTGGGAAACTACCAAAAATTTACACAAATTACATTTTGATGTCCCGATTCTAAAAAAGAATTTTATTTGGTCCGGTAGAATGTATCAGAGTGACCAAAACTATATTTAAAGAGGTTTTTTCCATCAAAAGGCAATAAGTCGACATTTTAGTGAATATTATAGTGTTTATGCCACAAATTGAATTCTTTTCTTATTTTAAGCCTTAATATTTTATTAGATAAATGTAAAAACATTTAAAAAACTTATATAATCATATTTTAGTTATTTATATTCATTCCTGCCAATATAACAGCTATGTGTTATCTACCATTTAAAAAATATTATTATATTACTAGTGTGCAATGTAAGATTTCAAAGAAACTCTTTGTTGCATATCGGGTACGCTATCGAACATAACAACCCCTTTAATGTAAAATTAATATTTAATTCGAATGTAATAAAAAATATGCAAAGATATTATTCTTAATTTACCTGCGATGTTACATCCTTCCCCCCTTTTTTGAATTGCGTCCTCGAAATTTTATTCACTTATCAAAATAAGTGGGGGTATTTATCCCTCATAGAATTTTCAGATACCCACGTTGCCTATTTGACCATATGGGTTTTCAACAAAACATTTACCTGGTGAATTACCTTATTCTGCAACACTTCCTCTCTACGGTCTAGAATCTGGACCGGTTGTTATTCATAAGAGAGTTTCTCTTCCAACTGAACTACCTCTGGGCTCAAAACATGAGATAGATCTGGCATATACTTTCTCAACATCGAAACAAGAAAAACACTATGTACCTTAGACAAACTCGGAGGTAAATTCACTCAGTAAGCAACTGATCCAACTATCTCCAGAATTTCATATGGTCCAATGAACCTTGGAATCATCTTTCCTTTCTTACCAAATCAAATCACACTTTTCCATGGTGAAAATTTGAGGAAGACATGATAACCAACCTCAAAAGATAGATCCTTCCACCGGTGATCCGTATAACATTTATGCCATCTCTAATTTGTTCTTATGTGTTTCTGTATTAGCTGAACTTTTTCTACCAAATCTTCTACCAATTCTGGTCCCATCAACTTCCTTTCACCTACTTCATCCCCAAAAGCTGAAGTTTGACACTGCTTCCCATATAATGCTTCAAACGGAGCCATATGTGTACTTAAATGAAAACTGTTATTATAAGAAGACTCAACCAGTGAAATATGTTGGTCCCAACTTCCCTGATAATCCATCGAGAAATCATGTTGCATATCCTTTAATGTCTGAATTGTTCGTTCTAATAGCCCATCTGATTAAGGATGAAAATCTGTACTAAAATTTAATTCAGTACCCAATGACTTCTGAAAACCATTCCAAATGTTAGAAGTAAACCTGGGATCACGATTAGATACAATGGAGAGGGTAACTCCACGCAACCTGAGTATCTCTTTAACATACAACCGAGAAATTTGATCTAGAGACAAAGTATCTCAAATTGGAAGGAAATGAGTAGATTTATTCAATCGATCAACAATAACATAGATTGCATTATTACCACGAGATGTCTTCTGTAATCCCACAACAAAGTCCATGGATATATTTTCCAATTTCCACTCTGGCACCGGTAATGAACGAAGCACCCCTTTCGGAAACTGCCACTCTACATTAACCTGCTGACAAGTCACACACTTCATATTAAAATCAGTAATATCTCTTTTCATTCCATCCCACCAGTAGTACTCCCGAAGATCTATATACATCTTAGTACTGCCTGGATGAACTGAAAATGGTGAACTATGAGCATTATATAACAACTATCTCTTCATCTGTGAATCACACGGCACACACAATCTCTTCCCAAATTGCAAAACGCAATCATTATCAATCTTGAATTTAGGCAACATACCCTTCTGAAGTAGATCTACCTTTTATGCAACTCACTATATTGCTTCTGTGCATTCTTAATTCTGTCTAATAGAGAAGATTTCACTGATACCTGCAAAAAACCCGAATAACATCATGCACCAACTACTTCTATGCCAAATTTCATCAAATAAAAAACCAAAGGATCTCGTTCCAAAAGTAGCATGGTTAATGAAGCATTACTTTTTCGAATCAAAGCATCAGCCACTTTATTTGACTTTCCTGGATGGTAATGAATTGTACAATCATAATCCTTGATTAATTCCAGCTATATCCTCTTTCCCGTGTTCAATTCTTTCTGAGTGAATATATACTTTAAACTTTTGTGATCAGTATATATTTCACACTTTACTCCACACAAATGATGCCTCCTAATTTTTAGAGCAAAAACAACAGCAGCTACTTCCAAATCATGTGTAGGGTAATTTAACTCACGAGTTTTCAACTGACGTGAAGCATAATCAATTACCTGATCAATCTGCATAAGGATACAACCAAGTCCATTTAACAAATAATCATTGTAGATAACAAACTCACCATTCCTGGAAGGAAGTACTAAAACTGGAGCATTCACCAATATTCTTTTCAACTCTTGAAAACAATCATCATAATCTTTTGTCAAGATAAACTTTACACCCTTCAGAGTTAGCATAGTCATTGGACTAGATAACCGTGAAGAAGTTTCAACAAACCTTCGGTAGTAACCTTTCAAACCAAGAAAACTATGGATCTCAATTACATTTGTTGGTCTTGTCCATTCTTCAACAACTTTTGTTTTAGCAGGATCAACAGTTATGCAATTTTTTGAAACAATGTGACCAAGGATAGAAATTTCTTGTAACCAAAACTCACACTTTCTGAATTTTCCATACAATTTATTTTCTATTAAGGTTTTCAAGATAACCCTTAAATGACTTTAATGCTCCTCTTTAATTTTAGAAAACACCCAAATATCATCAATGAAAGCAACCACAAACTTATCCAAGAACTCATGTAAAACTATATTCATAAGGTCCATGAATGAAGTAGGTGCATTGGTCAACCGAAAAAGTATAACTAAAAATTCGTAATGTCCATATCTATTATGTAATACAGTCTTTGGAATGTCTTCTTCTTTTAGATTCATCTGATGGTACCCCGACCTCAAGTCAATATTCGAAAAATACTGAGCTCCCTGGAGCTGATCAAACAAATCTTCGATATGAAGCAAAGGATACTTGTTCGTAATAGTGATATTATTTAAAGCACTATAATCAATGCAAAGTCTCTTTGAACCATATTTCTTTTTAACAATCAAGACAAGACCACACCATGGTGATGTGCTAGGTCGAATGAAACCTTTATATAATAAATCATTAAAATTGCTTCTTTATCTCTAAACGTTCAACTTGAGCCATTCGATAAGGGGGTTTTGAAATTGTCTTAGAATTACGAACTAAGCCAACAGTAAATTCAACTTCCCAATGATGAATAATACCAGGAAACTTATCAGAAAAAACATCAAGATACCCATTTACCACTGGCACATCATTAATCCGAACAGTTCCTTTATTTTCAAAAATATGTGCAAGGTAACATTCATCTCCATCTTTTACTAGTTTCTAAACTTCCAAATATGTTATCAAAAGCCTGAGTTTATTCTTCTATAGAAACTGAAAATATTTCTGAAAATAAACCTCTTTAGCTCTACCGTCAATCTTAGCATGATAAACGGAAAGCCAATACATGCCCAAAATCACATCAGACTCTACTAGTGGAAAATCAATAAGGCTTGTAAGTATATTCTTTCCGCACACTCGGATAAGAAGGTTCTTATAATTTATTTTTGTCTCAATGTTTCCTCCGGGTGTTTTTACGATAAGTTCAGGATTCATATCTTGAGATAGAATTCCCAATTTACTATAAAACTTCTCAGAAATGAATGAATTTGTAGATGCTGAACTAAATAACACATTGCAATAATCTGAACAAACAAACAGTGTACCTGATACTACTTCATTTGAAGGCCCAACATCTGCTGAAGTAGTTGAAAGGATTTCACCACCCCTTTATGCTTGTAGTATGGCTGCTTTCCCTCAGTTGACTTCTTTATTAGATACTAATTTTCATAATGACCAATTTCATTACACTTAAAACATCTTATCGCTGGACTTTCACTGCCTGCATGATTATCTTCCTTACAGTTATGAGCAATATGACCATACTTACCACACTGAAGGCACTTTCCAGACTCGGATAAACATTCTCTAGGATGCATTTTACCACACTTCTCAATGGATGGATATTTGGTTTTCTTACCTCCTTGTTTCTTTGATGAATTCTCCCCATTTTCCTACCAACTGGACCTCTTATTCTGTTGTATGTCAAAGAACACCTGATCATCATCAAACTCCATTTCCACCTTCTCCGCACATCGAACACGTTTTTCATATCTTTTGAACCCACTAGAAGCTAAATACCTTAGATACATTGGCTTTAACCCTTAGTAAAAATGGTTGAATTTACTATCAAGATCTCGTATGAAATTTGGAGAATACCTTGCTAGTTGAGTGAACTTTTCTTCATAAGCAGCCACTGATTCATCCTCCGGCCTCAATTCTAGGAATTGTTTTTCCATCCTAAGACGAACCACCTTAGGAATATATTTCTTAAGAAACATACCTTTGAATTCGTCCAAGTGAAGATCATCAATCTCATCACTATCCCTGATATTTTTCATCATCGACCACCAATAATTACCATCAACTTCAAAACGGTAAACATCAAGACTATCCTTTTGATTTTATGAACACCCCATGATATTAAAAATAATCTCTAGTGCTTTAATCCACCCTTCTGCTAGCACAGGGTCAGATTATCCTCTAAATGAGGGGGATGTTGCCTCATGAAATGTTCCACCACTAATATGTTCCTCTACGGTTGATCTGGATGATATCTTGCATGGATACCACCCCCATTTATAGCCTGAGTCAATTGTGCCATCACTGCAAAAAACTGTTCAGTTCCAATTCTGACCATCTCAGGTTACTAATTTGGAAGGTTTTCTTCCTCATGATGTTGTCCCAACATAGCTTCCTTGTTTCCTCTGCGGAAAACCATTCTGAACACAGAAATATATTAGCTGAAGCAACATGGTAATCTTTAAATGCTATATCATTTCAATCATACCATAAATTAATTTATAAATTTAACAATTTTTTAACTCCTAATGTTGTCTAAACTGACCTCTGATACCAACTATAAGGCCCTGACCTTAAACATTACTTAATATTGAATTAAATGAATAATTCACATTGGGGACATTTTGAGGTTTAGAGTCTTAAAGAATTATGATAGAATTATTACGCCTCAAATGATAACAACGTAGACACTTCTACATAGTTTCCATTTTTTTAAAACATGAACTCTTGAAAAAAAAAGATTCATGTCTAGTTACATGTTTAAGAGAACATGAATTTTCCTTGATCACATCCTTGACAATATTCCACATTATGTCATGTGAAAAACATTTCAAAAAAAATTGGGATGAGCATAAAAAGATTAGTAAGGGATACACAAAGAAGGAAAACTGTTAGTTTTTCAAAACAACAAGTAAACCATGAATACATTATCAAAGTAATAATTTTCACCTTTACGAAGTAGCAAAAACACTTCACTGAATAAAAGATAATTACATAACCTTTTGTTACCAAAATATTACCATAAAACCCATATAAATAAAACATAACATATAAATGTCACTTGGGACATACACATACTTAAATGTAATATCAATACAGTCGACTTCCACACATATCACTACATGGAATAGCCATACGAGCAACATCTATACCCAATGCATTGGAGGTTATAACGTAACCACCCATCATGGTATTCACGGCACCACCCGTCATATGGTTTATCACGTAACCACCCATCAAATATCCAAGTACCATTATAAAATCAGAAGACATAAAACAAATATAATGGAAAGAAAACATTTCCACATTTTGATCACAATATATCACTTAAATATATTGACATAACAAATCCATTATAAAAACCATTTTCAATACCAACATACATAAAAGATTATATGGTATTTATTTATTTTCAAAAACATTATGGCTTGTTTAGGAAGCCAAATATCAAATAATACTTGCGGCAGCGAAAAAAGTCATTGTCACCACATACATTACAAGAAAAATTCCATTTTGTCATTTAGTAAAACGATTCATAGAAAAAGTTTCTTTTTTTATAAATTTAAAAGTCAAAGGGGTTTATACACCGTATAAAAGAAAGTCTTTTATTAGAACAAAATATGCCTCAGTGAATGGAGATTGAGACGAAGTCCCTTACCTCTTGTCCGACGTGACTCGATTCCTCTTTAATATCCTGAATAATAAACTAAAGATAATTTCTACTTTCTTAAGAACCTTTTTCATGTTTATGATTACTTTTATATAACTTATTTCCATGTTATAAACATTATGTAAACATTTAAGTTAATAAATTTCGTATTGTCGATATTTGATACATAAGTCAAAAATGGACTTCTTACAATTACATGTTGTTCATGTGGTCAAAGTTTCATTATATTCAGTATTATATTCATGATTTGGATATCATATATATCATATATATCCAGCATATACATGTATTTATAATAGTACATTAGATGTAATAAATTAAATGCACCGTTCATGCAGATGGTAAACTGTACGTACACATGAACGCTACATTCATTTCTATGTCATATTTAATGGAGTGAAATAATAATGATATAAAGGTATATTATAATTCCAGTATAATATCATATATAATATCATTAACTTCATCCTTTATACTTCCCACATATGGAATTAACGAATCAAATCACTTTGAGGGGGCGGTAGTCCGCACTTCCTAAAATGAAATTATCGTGTTTACCCACAATGGAAACCATAAAGGTATGTCATAAATGAAAAACACAGAAGCATAAGGAAAAAATAAACATAATATATATCATATATAAGTAAAGTTACATCTTAATGGCCACAATGAAAGGTGTTAAATGAATATTGAACAATCATCATTTCGTGATGCAGAAATTCACCAACCACAGAAACAGTATGTTCATTAACCATTAGACAGAGGTGTGTGTAAGTGTAAATAAAATCATTCTCATACAAACATCATAGTATATTTATGATACAGTTTTTGTTACAAAAAAGTGAATAAAAAGTGTTTAGGGGGTTGGAGAAGCAAAATAAAACAAAAGGACATAAGAGAAAACATTACCTTTAAATCGGGTAACTCCCTTTGGTTTGAACCAAAATATTTTCTTGAAGAGCATTCTTCCTAAGGTAAGGATTATAGGATGAGGATAGAGATGTGGAGAGATATAATGAGCAGATCATAGCGGAGCCAATGGCTTGAGAGGTGGGAGTAAGGTGGTAGATGGGGGAGCTTTTATAAGAGGGAGGAGGGGCACTCTTGGAAAGTTATAAAATGTTACATTATTATAAAATGAGTTTCATATTATAAAGGTCCCACAAAAAAATATTTCTAGGGTAAGGTGATAATAGTTCTAAATCCTCCCATATAATAGGTTTTTTACAGGTTTAGGTCTTTTATTTTACATTATCTTTTCATTTTATTTAAATCGTTAAATAATGAGGTAATTGATGCATCATCATGGTGTCAAATATAATTTAATTTATATAATGTCTAAAAATTATATAAAAAATATCATGATGTAGGAAATATTTCTAGATTTCTAATGAGTATTTATAGTCAAATATATTACTTGTATTACCCCATGTAAATTTTTTTTTAGTAAAACAATACATGTTTGTGACATTTTTATTTTAACTTTAAATAAAAATTTATTAATGTCATTTTCTTACCCAAGTGGATCCACGGGGTCCCCAAGATGACCCATGGATTTTTCTTGTCGGCCATGACACACCCAATAAGGGTAACACATGTGTCAATGTAATTTCATATTATTATAACATTATTTTTACCTTAAATTAAACTAATTTCCTTTAATCACGATTAATAAAACTTAAAAGTTACTATTCACCAAAAAAGTTATTTTAATCCCATTGAACCTCATTTTACATCCTAATTACAAAAATTTATGTATTATTTTTGAAATTCAATTCACAAAAGTGGTAAGGTTTCATTTAAATGAAAAATCAGTTGTTTTAATTACCACTTGGTGGTTTCACTATTCATCAAAAATTGATGTTTGTCAGAAAAATACTAAAAATTCACCCAAAGATATAGTTGATATTCCAAAATAAAAAATTATATCTATTATAAAAAATTCAAAACATATAAGTTGCATTAATTTATTTAATAATTAATTCCCGTTGTCAAAATAAATAGCTGGTTTTTTTGAAATAATATCTATGAAAAGTTTGGCACTTGTTTATGCTCAATTCCAATGTCAAATAAATTCTAATGACCACCATTGGATTAAATGGTAATAATATATTTTAATTAGACTTTAAAACAAATTCAAAAGATAATATAATAATATAAATAAATTATATTAAAAAGAGGTTTTGAATTAAAATACAACATTTTTCACTATTCATTATAAAATGAACATTATCAGAAAACTACCCAAAATTTTCACAAAGTAAATATTGATGTCCCAATTCTAAAAAAACATTATATGGTCCAATAGAATGTATTATAGTGACCAAAACTATATTTGAAGAGGCTTCACCATTAAAGGGCGATATGTCGACCTTTTAGTGAATATAAGAGTATTTATGACTAAAATTGAATTATTTTCTTATTTTAAGCGTTAATATTTTATTGGATATATGTGAAAACATTTAAAACACATATATAATAATATTTTAGTTATTTATATTCATTCCCTCCAATACAACGGCTACGTGTTAACTACCATTTCAAATAATATTATTATATTACTAGTGTGCAACGTAAGATTTCAAAGAAACCGTTTGTTGTGTATCGGGTACGCTATCGAACATAGAAACCACATTAATGTAAAATTAGTATTTAAATCACAAATATTAATAAATATTAAAAATTATTATTCTATATTTACCTGGTATGTTACATCACGAATCCCTTTTGGTTCAAACCAAGAGGAGTTACCCGATTTAAAGGTAATGTCTTCTCTTATGTTCATTTGTTTTATTTTGCTTTTACAACCCCCTTAAATATTTTTATTCCTTTATTTTTTAACAACAATAATATCTCCAATATACTAGGATGCTTGTATGAGAAAATATTCAAGTTACACATACACACACCTCCGTCTAATGGTTAATGAACATATTGTTTCTGTGGATGGCGAATTACTGCATCACGAAACGATGATTTTTCAATCTTCTCATAACACCTTTCATTGTTTCCATTATGATGTAATTTTATTTTATATATGATATATATGGTATTTATGTGTTCTATATTATTCATTGTTTTATATTTAAAACATACCTTTATTCTTTGCATGTTGTGAAAATGTGATAATTTCATACAAGGATGTGTGGACTACTGCCCCCTCAAGTGATGTGAGTCATTCATGGAATACAAGGAATGTATAAATAATGAAATTAATGAACAAATGTTACCAATATAACATATATATTATAATATAATTATAATATATATATCTCTCATTTATTTTTTATTCCATTAATATGACAAATAAATGAAAGTAGTGTTCATGCGTACATACGACCTACCGTCTCCATGAACGATGCATTTCATTTCTTTTTATCTATAAATGTTTTGGAATAGTATAAAATGAATATTTACTGGATATATATGATATTTAAATCATTAATACTATTATGGTGTATATTTACTTATAACTACATCGACAATCATTTTCAAACAAGTTCATTTTTTACTCATGTACCAAACATCGACAAAAACATCTGATATGAACTTGCATAATTATCTAATTATTATAACATTATAATATGTGATATGAATTTAATAATAAAAATTAAATTAGTTCCTTAGAAATTATAAATTGATAATTTTTATTATTCAAGAATATAATGAAACAAACAAGACAAGTCGGACTTGAGGTAAGGGATCCTACCTCTCTCTTTCATTTTAAGTACTCTATTTTATGTCATTTCATTTAAGTTCAACTTTATTATGTTTGGGGATGTTATTTTATATTCATAATTATTTACATGTTATGTTAATATTATTAGAGTCCCTATTTTATCTCATAAATCCATTTTTGGAAGTTTTATGCGGCGTCGTTAGGCTGCCGAGTTTTCATAATGGATATTTCATCTCACTTTTATTCCTTTGAGATTTTTGCTACATTTTTCACCATTTCTATTGAGTGGTTTATGTAATTCACATTATTCTAATATTTTTGTAATATAAATTCGTTTATGATTATATACATCAATGTTGTATAGTCCTTCTTTCATGGGGTGTACGTTTTGAATGCTACCCAAATCGGTAAGGGAACATTTCACCATCCTCTTTTTAAAAAGACATTTTTTTTGTTAGGTATTTTAATTTACACATTCTTATGTTGGGATATGTTCTTATATATCCTTATTATTGTAAATTTTATGTCCAAGTGATGAGATATCATTTTTATCTCTCATCATCTCATTTTCTAAATTTTAATGTGACATCATTAGGCTAGTAAATTTATGTAAGGGAACTTTTTAACCCAATTTCAATTATTTGGGTTAAACCTCTACTTCTTGATTATTTTGTGCTATGAATATGTGTGGATGACATCTGATTGTTTGAAAATTAATATACACTTATATTGGGGGTATTTATATTTCTCTCACATAATTATGTATTTGATTTATCCTTAATCTAAGGATACAATCTTTGTATAGAACATTATATCAATCTCCTTTCATTGAGGCATATTTTGTTTTATACACAACCTTATTTTGTATGGTGTATAAACACATTTGACTTTTACATTTATTCAAAAAGAATCTTTTTATACGAAGGGTTTTACTAAATGAAAAAAGGAATGTTTTGTCTTATGTATGCGGTGACAATGACTTCTCTTCCACCGTGACCATTATTTGAGTTCAGCTTCCTCTACAAGCCATAACTTCTATTAAATGAAAAATAAATACCATGTTTTAATTTTCTTTTATTTTGTTATTGAAAATAATTTTGAAAATGTTTTGATTATATTAATGTGTTCTATTGATATCATATTATTGAAATATGGAAATGTTCGGTTTCCTTTATACATGTTTTATGTGATACGATTATTTTATGGTTCTTGGGAATTGTTTATGAAGATGGGTGGTTCCATGATAAACCAAAGGAGGGTGAGCCCGTGATAGCTCTCCAATGCATTGGTTAACGTGATGGAGTTAAACTCTATGTTTTCTCAGATAAGATTTAAGGAATATACTGTGATAAGTATTCCAAATGTAACTATGATTGTTACCCCCTACGTAAGAACGTTATGAATGCCTCAAGTTACCTTTACATCTTATGATTTCTATGAGTTATTCATAAATATTATGATTTCATGAGGTTTGTTAAAGTTCTTATGTTTTAATAGTAATTTATTATTTAATTGATTATTATGTATACATGTACTAATGTTTTCTTTCCATAATTTTTTTTATATCCCTTACTAAGCATTTCATGCTCATCCCATGTTTTTGAAATGTTTCCACAGGACATAAAGATGAATATGGTAAAGGATGGGATCAAGGAAAGATAAGACATCTAAAACATGGAACTAGAAATGTTTATTTTTATGATTTATTGTTTTATGATGGAAACTGAGTAGAAGTGTCTACTTTGTTATCTTGTGAAATGTAATAGTTATGTCATTATTCTATAAAACTCTAAACCTGAAAAGATCCTCAATGTGAATTATTTATTTAATTCAAGATTATGTAATGTTTTAAGGTTGGGTCCTCATAGTAAATATTATGTGATCATTATGGTCCCTAAAAATCAGTATGTAGTGGAATATGATTCAATATCTTAATAATAAGAATCATTAATTCATTAGGAATAAATATAATATTATATGATATCCTTAAATTCTATAAACATACAATTTGTTGAATTCAATTCATTGTGGAGATTTCTTGTCCTCATTCATCTAACATGTTAGGTCATGATAATGTTGGGATCACATTGATTATCATCTATAACAATGGAAATTATTTAGGTGATTTTATTATGATTCGGTATGTCATACTAATGTTTTCCTATATTTTTTATTATTTAGAATGTTCATGGAATGAAAAATATTTCCCAATTTCTAGGATACAATAATTGAATTTCAGTTATAAGAGGAATATGATTGATTTCAACCATATGATGAATTAGAAAAAGGGTTTCTCTCTCACATAGTTCAAATATAGATTTGATGTCATTGGTATTGATCCCTATGTAAATTTAAAAATTATTGGAGAAATAAAAATTTTAATGAGATATTAGTAAAATATATATCATTTATCATTTATGAAAAATGGGGGAATCAATTTTTTTTGGAGAAATTTAATTAAATTTTTTTGATGAGTATATAATAAAAAAGATACTCCTCTGAAAAAAATTTATCTCATAAATGAATTAAATTATTATTATTTTCTCACATTGACCAAAGGTTATTTTTATTTTTATCATTTCCATGATGTTATATATTTTTTTCAATGTACTTGCTGAGATCTCATTGAAATTTTTTGAGATTCAGAATCTTATGGTGGGTTTTATCTATGTGCACATTTTGAGAATTTTTTTCCTCAAATGTGTGAGGGCTAGTAGTGTCCAAGAACCATTCTCTTATCAGATAGAGACATATGAAACATTTTTGGATACTGCAGAAACCGTATCTATGAAATGACATATCTATGTGGTAAGGGTGGCATAAGGATTCTAAAATGTTTTCCAGCCTTTGTGTGGGTCCCTTCTATCCTGTATAGTGCACAAGTTTGGCACAAAATTCGGATGACCGTGCAACCTTCACAGAGATTGAAAAAATATATAATATGAAATTAAAAAAATTGGTCATAAAATAAAAAATTAATAATGAAAAAAAAAATATTTTTTTTTCATAATTATAATAGTAATAATAATATTATTATTATAATTTTGATAATTTTTATTCACTCAAATGTATATTCATCCACACTAAATGCACTACCCCCATCTATCCCTCTCATGGCCATGTGAGAGGCCCCCTTTAGGCGTGAAACCTTACATACCTTCATGCTTTATTCATGGTAATTTCTCCTCCTAAAATATGGTGTGGTATTATCCACAGAGTCTCTCTTTTCTTCTTATCCCTTCTACTGCATTTATTGGTTTCCAATTTTTTTTATGGAATGTGTTCCTGGGACAAACCCTAATTTTTGGGTGGGTTACCCAAAATGATTCTTGGTTTTAGGGTTTATTTGTCATAATGAGGCCATTTATTTCACTAAACATAAATGTTTCTGAGTTTTTCAATGATTTGGTTATAGGTTTTCAGTTCCTTCTCGTTGGTTAAATTTTAATTTGGGGGTTTTTTGATTTCATGTTTCTTGTATATTTCTAGAGTTTCATGGACCACACAGTACTAGTTTCCCAATTTCATCGTCAAAAAAGACATGCATGTTTATTTATATATACGAATATATATCCCTAGATTACCTAATTATATATATACATTCACACTAACTTCTATGAATATATATATATATATATGATATTATTTCTTATATAGATATATGAACATGCATATGTGTGTAAGATAACAGGGTATATTCATGTGTAAGATAATAAGTAACTATCCACTTGGAGATATTTTAACATAAAAATATTTAAATAGACACTAGGTATCATTATATATTACTGAACATGAATATGAGTGAAATAGAAAAGGTAATTTGAGTGGATTCCATCAAAATGAAACATGTTTGTGGTAGGTTACCCATTGCAATTGTCCATTTAATTTATGAGTCATAAATTTCTATCTATTCTCTCCTTATTTTAATGATAAATTGTGATATATTAATTTTTAATAATTTTTTAGTAATTGAGTATGGAATTGTATGTGATTGTTCGATTAAACTATTTCTACTATATGTTATTTAAGATTCCTGGTTGGATTTTGTAAATGGTTTATTGAATTTAAATTGTTTTCTTATTTTTCATATTGATTTCTAAATTGATTGTATGGATATATAGAATTATCTGATTGCCAATTGTTTTTTGAGGCCATTTTGACACTTTAATTGGTTGGTACAAATTCTAAAAATCTCCTTGAATGATCATATTACCTTGGACATGTTGAATAGTATTGGAGGCCATTAATATGTGACTCCCTGTTGATCATGTTGTTTAATGGAAATGGATAGGTATGTTGAGGTATTTGGGGGTTGGATCATGTGTGTGTCTGTGATTTTTATATATAAATGGTTGGTTTCATTTTTTTGTCACATCCAAACATTAGTCAATAAATGGGAAATTCATAGAGCATGAATATTTTCTAGGAACATTTGCAGAACTAGTTTTGATTATTCACTTGCTAGTGGCCCTTTTCATAGGCCATGCTCTGATTTGGGATTGTAAAACTTACTTAGTCCTGGCAGGGTTAAGGCTGAGCGGGTGGGAGAATTGATGTCATTAGGTGATGCATGAATATGAGGTGTGTGAGGAGTTTGCATGATCAAAATTATCCACTGATCTCATGGGCCATCATATATACTTTTACACTTATTTGTCTACAACAGACGATTGAGGTCACTTGTTTTTTAGTTACTCTTGTGTGTTATATTCCATTTCTATGTTTTTTTGTTTCTTACTTCTGATTCATATAAAATATTACAACTCTACTAAATTTGATAAAAATTAATTTAAAATAATTGTTGAAATTTTTTTGAGAAGGATTACATACTTTTTTAACTTTTTAAATGAAAAATCATTTATACTTCCATATCAATCATTCATTAAAATTTTAAAGCCTTATCCTTCAAAAATAAATGGGTATTATATTAAAAGGGAAATGGAATATGATATTATTTTAAGAAAACATTTTTTGAAAATATATGTCAACATATTTTATTTAAAACATTAAATTGATGGAAATTTTATTTATTGGAAAAATGGCAATGTACTATTATGGCTTCCATACTATGTATTAATCTGCACAACTATATATTTATTATTTTATTAATTTTATGGTAATAATTCTTTCTTTTATTCATTAATTGTGTTTTTCTACTGATTTAGTTGTTATTGGTGGACCATAGTGTCGAATGGAAGTAGTTATCGTTTTTATTTATTTCTTTTCATTGTGTTTATTTTTATATTCAGTGTTATTTTTATATAAATTTATTTTAATTTTTTTAATCCCAAATAATTTTAAATTACTTAATTTTAAATACATAAAATAGTTTCCATCCTATAAGGATTGAAAACACTTATCATGCCTTGTCTTGGGATGGCTCGAGTTACTAGTTTAGGGATGTCCTGGTGTGGTTCATGAAAAAATTATATCAAAGAAGGGCCTTATTATTTTGGACATTAGATAGCTCATTTAATAGTCTATCAGGACCCAATTGGTAGTTATGAGATAACATCATGAAATATTTATCATTATAAACCCCATGTTACGAGGTATATTCTGGGATTTTATTGGTTAGTTTTGATCTGTATAGATGTGGTATGACCATGGTAGTGAGACTATGTTTCTCAATAAGATTTCATGGACTTGAGACCCTTTAATACATGAGTGTATTGTTTGAGACTCTCCTAGTGGTTTCTTCAATCTTGGGTAATGTTTTTCTAAACCAATTACTTGGGAAGCGAATGGCCACTAGTTCCTCATCTAGGTTACTTTCAACAAGGTCTATTTTTGTTTTTTTCTTGTTGGTGTGGGTGGCATTACAATGTAAAATGGTCTTTGGGGTTGGAAATGTATTTTGAAATGAAAAATGTGTTTGGAAATGGTATTCCTTTAATTGAATATGTGGTTTCAATGGAATAAAATAAAATGGGTCTTTTAAATAATTTTGTGTTTTTTGGAAACACTTTTTTGAATGTGAAATTAATATTGGCTTTGAATAATATAATTTTATTCACTGGTTATAAGGGGATACATCAAATTGGATTTGAATTTTTGATTTAGGTTGGATGACCTATTATTGAAATGGTACTTGTGTTTAATTGAAATTTTTTTTCTATGAATGATGATATATATGGATATTCAATTGTTTCATGTGTATATGATGTAAATATGTGAGACTTCATCAAATAACAATGGTGTGTATTTAGGTTGTTTTAACACATAAAAATGGATTTAAAAAAGGGGAATTACTATGTTTTGAATAATAATGGAGAAATTTAATAGTGTTTTTTTCATGGTTAGTATCCTCTTTCTTGTGATCTTGGTTTCGAAATTGTGAAAATGAGGCTGAAAGTGGGATTTTCTTATCGTTTTTTTCAAGAGTGGAATCTTTCCTTATGAAGAATTTTCATTTTTCTATGTGGTTCTTATTTTTTAGTATTCCCTAAAATATACCCAGTAAGGAGGGGATGTTTGACTATATGATTCCTTCATCCCTAATTAGTTGGTATTCAGTTTTGGGAATCGATGTTGTTCTTTTTTTAGTTGTATCAACATTCCAAAACAAAAGTGAATATGGTTTTTAAAAAATTATGAATATTTTTTTCTCTGAGAATTAACGTTGAAGATTCAACCCAGACTTTATATTTAGTGGAGGATCCACTTCAGTTTTATGACTTTTGACACATCATAGACTTATCTGTTTTCACCCACATTTATTAGCTGAATACAGAAGTATGTATCTTTCAAATCATCTTATGAAAGTATATTTTGTTTAGCATAATTGGTTGGGACCTCTTAATACGTTCTATAAGAAATACTACACATGATGAATTTTTAGTAGAAAATAGACTGCTCTTGATAGTGGGTAAGAAGATATCTGGGATCCATCAAGAATTATTAGAGTGATTCATTTCATGCAGTTCTGATTGGTTGGTGTGGGGACCATGGACATGGTTTTGTATCTATTTCTATAATGATGATAGTTTTAGTTCCTATATTATTTATTCTTTATATTAGATGGTTACCATTTTTTGTAAAATGAATAAATGACTTTTTTCATTGTAGTATTTTTATTTAATTTAATGTTCTTATTATATAGTTTTCTTTGTAATTGAATGCTTCCCTATGGTTTTTATAGGATTCATGAACTTGTATCCTTGTAAACCACTATAGTTGTGATTGTTCCTTTGGGACTCGAACCCCTAAATGAGGGAAATTTTCCGAATTTGTATTATTTCTGGGTAGGGAACCTTTTTTAGATTCGTTAATCTTGTGGTGGGGATGAATTGTGGTTTGTCTGGATTATTGTTTTGGGGTTTTTCATTGTTTCCCCATTATGGTGGAGGTTGTCCTTGGTATAGAGTTCATGTGTTTCTCCATGTTGGGGGTTCCTACAATGGTTTCTTTGTGTAGTTATAGACATGGCCCTTGGTGGTGGTCCAAATGTTGGGCATTCTAGTAGGTTCTTGTTGCGGGGATAATACACCTCTTTTTCATATGGTTAATTTTTTTTAAATCTCTCCTAGGATATCCAGGTGTTACTTATAGAGTTAAACTTTCACACAAAGGTTTATAGATTCATTTTGTATTGTGTACATATTGGTTCTAGTTTTGATCCAAATTTGACTAAGGGATTTATGGGGAACAATGTCTTTCTGGTGGGGAGAATTTTTACACCATGACCATGGGTTATCTTCATTTCTATCATTTTCTTAATCATGGATCATATAGTCTAGGATCTGGTTGAGTGCCCGAAAAACGTTTTTAGTTTTTGATTTTTTTTTCGACTAGTATACGGTCTAGTCATTGTTTTTCTCAAACTATGAAATGCTTAGAAGTGATCCAGTTCTGTTATCTTAGTGACACAATACTTACACAATATTAATGGAAATCATGAAACAATCGTGAAAATTGATTTTTAAATTGATGGAGATGAGTTGTGTGGTTGGTAAATTGTATCTCAAAATGTGTGTCCAACCCATATGAGGGACCCTTTTCTCTATTGTGGTGTTAATGGTTGATGAATGGTTTGAAAGTCTATGTAGTAAAATCATACGGTCTAAACATAATTAAAAAACTATAATAAAACATATGGGAAATAAGAAATGATTTTTAATAATAATAATAATATTATTATTATTATTATTATTATGTTATTTTTTAACACCTCAATGCGGTTTATTCCCCTCTCCACGTACAACCCCTTCCCCCCTCTCCCAGTCATGCAAAAAGACCACGACCGACATGCCCCCTCCCATCCCTCTATCCACTATTATTTGTTATTTCACATTCTTATTTTATTATTATATAGTGATCCTTTGTTATGTTCATCTCCATTCTCCTCCCTTCATTTTGAGGTTTTTCTACCCTTTCAAGTTGAGATCATGCTTTAGTCAAACCATATATTTTTTGTGTGCTTTTCCATCATTATTTCATGATATATATTGTTTGTCAGTCTTGTTAAGGGCGATTATTTCCCTGACCATCAAAGGTATCACGTTTCACTTTATTTTTGAGTATGTATTTTTGTATGCTTCACATTATGTCATTTATAAATTTGTGGTTTTTTGGTTTTTTGGTTTTCAGTATTTTTCTACAATGTCATGGACCATGCTGTGGTGGTTTCAGGTTTCCCTTTTCAATAGAGACTTACATTAGTATTCATAGGTAGGAATATATATGTGTATGTTCCCCAATTATATTTATATTTCACACATATATGTATGATTATATATATGGGTTATAGGAATGCTTACGTATATATATTAAAAATGGGTACATGTGTAATGTAAATGGGTATATGAAAGTGTAAAAATATATCTAAGGATCCCCTGGTATGTATTTTTCCATGAAAATATGTATATATGGGAAATGATTCCCTTAAATTTATTTAACATGTATATGCATGAATGTGTAAGTGTAATTTGACCGGTGATTGTCAATAAGTGGAATGGTTATGGTAGGTTTCCCAAAGAATTTTGCCTTTAAATATAAGAATCATTAATTTCATTCTATTTTCTCATTGTTTTAATTCTAAATAGGGATTTCATAATTTTATAGAAATTTATTAAATTGAAATTGGTATTGAATTTCATTAATTTTATTATTTAACATCATAGACTATGTGTTTGTTAAAATCACTGGTTAGCTTTTAATAATGGTTTGTAGATTCTAAAGAGTTTTTTGGTTTTTAAATGGATTTAAAAATGGTGTGTTTTATCAGTAATAAATGTGTTATTGATAAATGATTTTTTATCCCATTTGTTACATTCCTAGGCTTGTACTCTTTTCAAATTTCATATTGGAATATACCATTTATTTGGATCTACTGAAAGTTATGGGAGGTCCTTGGTATGGAACTACCATGTGATATAATGATCGAATGATAAGGGATTATTCTATGGAGTTATTTTTCTGTCAGTGATCGTGTGTGTGCCTTTACCATATATATACATATGGTTGGTTACATGTTTGATCTTTTATGTAACACATCATATTTACACATGATATGTGAATATGACATAGCTAGTGGATTTTCCCATGTTATTTTCTAAAATAATTTATATTATGCACTTGCAAGTGGTCCTGTCATTGAAAATTCACTTATTTTGGAAAATACACATATATTTGGATAGGTAGAGTAAAAACCAAGCATGTGAGACAATTATTTTCACTTGGTGATGTATTCCTATAGAACGAGTCAGGTGTTATAATATTCTTGTTTATGCAATAGGCTCCGAGGTTCTCTCATTTAATCAACACTTATTTGTCATAGTGTATTATTAAAGTCCCTTGTTTGATTGTTTTCTCATATTTATATTTTTACATTTCCCTATTTTTTCGTTGTTCATGCATTCTTGTATAATGTGTCTATCTCATAATGGTGATAAATATGTTTTTTCAAATTTATGTCGATGGTTTTTTGAGAAACATTAAAACATCATTGAAATTTGTAAATAAAAACTCAATCTTTAATCTATATCACTATTTCTATAAAATGCTAGTGCTTCCACAATAAAAAAAATATTTTTAATTAAATGATTAAATGGACTTTGATTTTTATTAAATAAAAAATATAGGAAAAATATATTTTTGAAAATACTATATTAATCATAAAATTGATGGAAATTTAATTTAATGTTATTTAATATGGGAATAAATTGTTTGGCAACTCCTACTATGTTTTAATAATAACACATTTAGATTTATCCTTATTTTTAGCTTTTGGTGCTGCTTTACGCTCATATTTTCTCACTATTAAGAAATGTTAGTTTAGTGGTTGGGGGTATCTCATAGGATCACTTGGAGATATTATTAGATTTGTTTATTTTATATAATTGTGTTAATTATAGTTTTTATTATGTAGTTTTTATTAATTTATTTATCAATTTTATTTTGGGAAAAATAATTCCCAATTTATATAATTTGATGAGACACCCTACATTGCATTTAGTTAGGATAAGGTTTGTTACTCTGGACATGTCACGGGTTCGCTTGGGTTACCAGATCATGGTCAACCCATGTTAGTTAGTGATAATAATCATAAATCTTAATATTTATTTTTGAAAAGAATTATTGACACGAATTACATTATGTATTGTTATTCCTTTGAATTATAACATGATAATAGTTTTTATTGAAATCAAATATTATATAAGTTAGATAAATAGAAATTCCCATGTAATCATGTGTTTGTAAATTTAAAATTTTAATCATGATTCATATGGTATAATATATTAATAAATTTAAGATTTTAATGGTATTATATGTGATATAAGAAATGTAATCGCAATCCCCACTCATGTACTAATTATTATTTGGTACCTCATTAGTATTGAATGGAAATACATTTATTTTTTTAAAAACTAACTATTTGAAAAAATTTCCATATTACTTAATGTGTTTTAAGAATGAAAAAGAAGTGTTTTTATTAGTTTCAATTGTTTTAGAATATAATTTATTTTTCTACAAATATATGATATCTCCTACATTTTTTATATAATTTATAAACAAATACAATATTGGATGTTGACAAAGAATTAGAGATTATGTATTGAAGTTTTCCATTTAATATATTTAATGAGTTCCATAATTAAATACATGGATTCATTAAAACATTTATTTTCCAATAACAATATGTGTATTTCAATATAATTTTTCAGATAGAGGAGATTATAAAAAAATCTAATGAAATGTTGTTTTTGTTTATGATATAGTTTATTTATGTATTATTAAATTATATAATATTTTTATGGGAGATATAAAATGGATTTTCTATTAATATAAATTATCATATTGAAATTTGTGGGATATTTGTGACAATATGAATGTGTCTGCAAAATTTTTTAATGATATTTTCACAATTATGATAGCATATAATCTAGACAAATGATTTTTAGAAAGTGGTGATGTACTAAAAATTCTAGTGGGAAAAGGATAAAACAAAAAAGAAAATTTCATTAAGTTGTAAAATAATGAATCTTTGAGATTCCAATAAATGATAATGAATCCATGAATTTTTTTATGAAATATTAAAAATTCTATTTGATGAATTATCCATTATTCATGAAGGTGTTTAAAAATATTTATAGAATTTCCATGTCTGTTACATGAGTTATAGAAATCAATTCCATATTTTTGAATGCTATATGAAACTAATAGTATATTATAATTTTTTATTAGATATACTGTTGTTGGAAATGATATGTGAAATTAAACGATCTTGTCTCTTATATTCTTTTCATGATGCAGAACATTTATTAAATAGTATAACTCAATTTAAAATAAAATATAACAATATCATGGTTCTATTCATAATATTTTTATCTTCATATTATCTCCCTCAGAAGACAATATATGTTTTTTATATAATATATCGATTTTATAAAAAAATTAGTGATTAATTATATTAACAATGTTCATGATTTATTGGATTTTTTATCATATTTTTAATCTAAATGAAAGGAAAAAATGACTCATCAAATATAGAGACATTAATTATGTTTCATATAAAATCAAATGGAACGTACTCCACCTCCCCATGAGTTTTATTTTTCAATAATGGATTCACCTATAATAAATAAAATCTAATTTTTTAACATTATATGAAAATTATTATTTATTTATTCAGAGTGCATTCTAAAGGGATTATATTATTATTTAATTTAGCATATATTAGATTTTATATATTTATAGGAATATATCACAAAATGAATATATAAACTAATTGGATACTAAAAGTACGTTTTAACATATAGTGTTTAAATGATTACAGATAATGAATTATACCAGAATATGATTATAAGCTGAATTAAACATGATAAAAAAATAGACATTAGGTTGTGTTTATATAGATAAATTTAAACCTATATATAAATAATGTAGATATAAAAATATTATATATTGGATTATAATATATATATATATATAATCTATAATAAATATAGTAACATAGATTCAGGATAATGGAATGTGGTTCCTTGAATGATGATGATTAACAGATTACGATTTATGAGTTGATTATAGAGATTGAAATCTTAATATTCCAGGTATTGATTCTAGGAGATTTAATATCTTCAAATAGTTTTATATTATTAATTTCATTCTAAAATATCATCATTAATAAAAAAATCAATTTTTTATTGATGTTACTAATTAATGATTTTAGTGGGATCGGTTTTTAACAATATCACATATAGAGTTGAAATTAATTAAATATTATTTAATGAATTAATAAAACCCCAAAAATTATAGCTTAGATAAGGATATACTATATTTTCTCATATATATTTTGATATATAAACAATTGTTTTGGTTAAATAAAATATATATAAAGTAATTTTATTTATATTAAATGTAACATGCTAGAGTAAATCGTAGATTTTTTTTCTTTTATAATGGATAAATACATTTATATTTAGACATACATTTTATTAAATTTCAATTATTATTAACTATTAATTGAGTGAAATTGTGTTATAAATAAATTATTTATTCCATGTATTATAATATATTAATAAAATAATCATTAAAATGATAATTATACTTAGATACGGATTCAGTATATGATAATGTGGAAGGAAAATTGATTTTTACTTGTTGGATGATTGACAATGTTTACCACTTGTTTTGATATTGAGATATATATGTTATTCCAGTTGAGTATGGATTATATTTTAGAACCCATATATTTGGATAGTGAGATACCTATCATGTAATCCTTAATACTTGATTCCCATCTTACAAAATACTATAGGGTTTCTAATAAAATAATACAATGGTGGGTTTGTTTAAGATTATGTTTTCTGTTGGAGCTCTACTATGTATAAGATTTTTTACAATTCAAATGAGATTTATATCTTATCGCTTCATTGAAATTGAATTGGGAGTGTGAAGTGAGAACCCGAATGTACATTTTTTAAAATCTATTTTGATGTGTGACATGTGAAGTCATCAATTATACAGATAATGAGAACTAATTTATTATTTTTCCATATTAGACTATAGTTATATCATATTTAATGTATTTTATATATATATATATAGGATAAACATGATTCATGTCCAATGTTTTCTCAATGTCCTAAAAAACAGGATAATATTTGATTAATGTTTCTAGAGGGAAAATTTATCATGATTTTAGGGATCTATTGATTTTAATATATTTTATATGTTATAAATTCATGTGGGGTAACACATTTCATTAGACTAAATTGATAGTTATTTTGACATATAATGATACTATAAAATTATTTTAGAGACAATGAAAATTTGATTGAATTGGTATTTAGATGATCTACAATTGTTTTTTGTATGACATCCAAAAGGTGTTTAGGATTACATTTCACATGTTAGGGTATTAGATAAAAGTTTTATATAGAGCATTGAATTTTAGTCTTTAGATATAGTTTATATGAACATTATTATACCCAAAATATCATATTTATAAGATGAAAATCTATAATCAGATATTTTATGGTCAATTAAATGCATATCCAATATATGAACCAACATAAAAATAATCACACTAAAACTAAATATGAATGTCAAAAGAATTGGTATTTAGGCTAGATCATTAATCCATGTGAATATTATTTAAAAATATTTTTCATGATATGAATAATTTGGCTGTTGAATTGGTAAAATGGGGGATGTGAGAAGAGGATGTAGAATTTAGCCTTTTTTTAAACATATCAGCAATTCCCCCAGCATGCAAGGACAATCATTAGGTTCGTTATATATAATTTATCTAAAACTTATGGAATGTTTGATTGATATAATCTAATGACTTACCTAAAAAATGAAACATTTTAAAAAAATTTATCATTAATTATTTATATAAATTCAATAGGATCTATAGGAAGAAATATAGGTCACATTGGAATGATTGTGGATTCTGAATAGTCCATGAATATCTCCAGAGGTTGGATAAATTGGAATCCAATTTTATGATCATCATGAAATTCATTGCGAAAAGTCCATGAAATTTTCAAAGGCATATTTGGTGATGGATTCTTGTCTTTAAAGCATTAATAACTTCTAGTTTTATATGTTCTCATATTTAATGTTTTTTGATACCTGGATAAGGTATTAAAATGACTCCATTACCTCTGATAATTGTTTTTAAACCCTAAAATAATCCATTCAAAAAAAGACTACTAAAATGATTAAATGTGGTTTCTAGAGGAACTTTTCTGTATTAGTGTCAAATTCTATTAATTAATAATTTTTATATATAGAAAAAAAATTGGAATACAAAAAAAAATAGATTCAAAAAGATTCAATGGAATACGTGTTTCTCTTAATGAAGAATTTTATATAAGAAAATACCCTATATCAGGGGAAAAGTAATAAATCATTATTTTTATTAAAATAAATATGTATTTAATACCATTAGATGTTGACCTAATATAATATATGTTTTCTAATCCCTTATTTAGAAATTATCTAGCTCTATCATGCATAAATAATTACATAGATACATTAGTCCATTCAATAATTTCATATCATAATAGTATAACTATAAACCATTTTAAGATTAAATTCATTCTTTGTCTATTTTTTTAGTATCAATATAATATTATAACTCATAAAAAATCCTCACTTTTCATTTCCAAAATTTATATTAAAAATATTTCCCTGTTAATGTATATGAGTATATGAGCATCAAATACCGAGACAAGTTAACATGACTATTTAGAAATTAAACTTCATTGTTTTTCATATACTCCTACAATAACCTATATATATTTCAGTTTACATATTATATGGCATACCTATAAAAATATTAGTAAAATCCTCTAATAGATAATATATTTTTAACCCAAATAATTCATCATTAAAGAATAAAAATTAATTTAAAAAATATATTTTAGAATAACATAAAGTGAGTTCAATTATGTTTAAATTTCTTCACTATTCAGTTCTACATGTAATTTGGGATATTTTTATATAAAATCATGAATAGGTGATTTAATAGGACAAATAAAATTATGGATGTTGTATTCCAGTGTTAATACCATGGTAAGTAACACCCACCAAATGAAAATTATTTTTTTTCAATATAATATCTCGATACACACATTGTTTCAAAATTTTCATTTATTATACAAAAATAAACCAAATGGGGATAAATACTAAAAATTAACTGTCTCAATAGAAATAATTAAAAATAATTATATAAGTAATATTGGTTAGTTGGGATCGTAGTGGTAGTTATTCCATTTTTTCCATAATGTACATAAGTCATTATATTGGAGGATTAATATCATTATATAACCATATAATACAAGAATAATTAGTATCTCCCTTGGGTCATAAATAATATTATTGTGGTAATAGTTCAACCTTTCCTTTTATGGTTTTTATAATATTCATGGAGGCCTCTACCATAATAGTTTTGATGTGCATAAATTGGTTTTGATATTTTTTAATATTGTTATGTTCATGGGTATATGGACTAAAAATAACATCCTCTTCACATTCATATATCATTTTTGACAACACATAATTTACTCTTGAAAATTTGTTTGTAAAACATATTTGTAACAATTTGGTATTGATAACAATAACCAAGACCCAATTTTTCCCATACTATGATTATATAGCTTATATACTGAAAGATATTTTGTGAATATATTTTTTGATAATTATGGAAATCTCATTAATAACAATACTAATGTCATTATGTGGTATTTTTTTTTAATATACCAATTGTTTTAATTCCACTACATATCGTAATAATCTCCCACATGATATGCATTTTGAAATGTGTTACACATAATATTTTTTTTACATAGGGAAAATAATCATATAGAGGATGAGATCAAATGCTCAGTATGGGTAAGCATAGGTATAAAAATTGAGTATTATTAGGGAGAATAATATGGGAATAAGTTTGTTATGTCATTACACTACTAGAAAATATCCCTATACCAATGGTTTTTTCCAAAATCGTGGGTATAGTTTTTTTGAAGACTTATTCCCATGGTTTTCCAAAACATTGGTGAAAAAGACTGTTATATCCATTGTTTTGACCAAAACCATTGGTGTATGAATTTATTCAGGACATATAACTACAGTTTTTCAACAACCTTGTGTATAATAATTTTTTGGAGGACCTATACCCAAGGATTTGTAAAACTGTGGGAATAGCTTTCCCACGTTATGGGAAAAAAAGTATTGCGGGACACAAAAAATATTTCGTTAGAGAACCTATCCCCACGGTTTTACCTCTTATACACAGGGATATGATTAATACATTTGGGGAGATAAAAATATATTTACATATAAACTTCATAGGTGAGTTGGTAAGATGATTTCTATTGTTCGTTGCATCCGGGGTTTGATACCCAAAGAACGCTTGTTTTTCAAATACACGGATCAAAATTAATATATTACAATAAATGTTGATAAATTAATATAAAACGGGCTTGCTTGGATGGTTAGGAATTTGATGCATAAATATAATGCCATGGGATCTAAACCCACAAAACTTTGTTTTTAAAATAGACAGGTCTATTAATATATTTAGAAAAATATAGATAGATATACTAGTAAGTGACGTATCGTGAGTGGTGAGTTTCTTCAATTTGGAAATGCTGGTCGGGGGTTCAACTCCTACTATGAATTTTCTGTAAAAAAAATATATATACCCATGGGGTTCAAACCGTGGGTATATTTTTTTGATAGTGGGGAAATAAGGTGTGAGGCTTTGACACTATGGAAAAAATGTTATGCCTACGGTTTGAAAAACCATTTTTATAGGTTGGGGAACTATCCCAACGCATCAGTTTCCCCTGGTTCTCAACACCGTGGGTATAAGCTATACCCATGGTTTTGGAGGCTATACCCACTATTTTGAATCGTGAGTAGAGCTCATTATTTCTATAGTGTTATCAATTCACTTGATTAGAACATAATCTATTTATTACCCAAGAAATTGTGTTCATTAATCAAATTTCATGGATTAGTTTTTTGAAAATTGGAATATTTATGGAAAAATAATAATAATGAACCAGGCAATGCAAATATTGATCAGAGGAACCAATAAAAACTCATATATATCAGAAACCAAATATTTGGTTATCTAAGAACAATATTTTCATTACCCTTGTGGCTCATGTCTGAAATATTTAGTTCATAGTTATATCTATCATAGAAACTCCCCTAGTTTAAATCTCATTATTTACAATATGGAAGTAGAATATTATAAGGTTTATTAGAGAGTTATTTCAATATAAAAATTCATATAAGCTAAATCAGGAACACTAATCTTATAATATATATTAGGATCACACATCATATAAGGTGTATCGAGATCACCAATCATATTATCATTGTTGGTCTCACCCATAATCATCAAAGATTTACATGTAAAATTCATGAATAAATAACTTCATTTCATTGGGTTCTCACATAAAATAATTTAAACATCATTTTTTCATTTATAAATCATTTTAACGATGGATATTTCATTTGATTCATGACTATATCATTATGAATGTATCATTGGACATCTAGATAATGAAAGTTGGTTCGATCATAATATCATATTCTCTATGATTAGTTTTAATTTCTAAAATATGATTAAATAGATAAAAAATATAAAATATTATTTAAGTCATGTCCATGAAGATAGTGGTAAATACATTTTTTGTAATATTTTATAAAAATATGTAGATTATGTGGAGAAATATAATCCACAAAAATATAGGAATATTTTAATGTAAAAATTAAATCAAATATTGGTCCTGATTTTTGAAAAAACATTTTATTTCAGAAATGTTAAAAATAAATATTCTTTGTAGTATTTTTTATTGGGAGTGAAAATTTAATAGTCTATAAATCTATAAGAAATTTAATTTTTAAAACCACATATATGAATGTGAAAATAATTAAAATAATGTTATGAAATAATTTATTTTTAGAAAATAATATTCTTGAATTTAAATGAACAACATTGAGGATTATTTTTGTGACTACTAGGACCTGGATGCTAATTAATGGGTTCCCTGAGCCCAATGGGCCACAAGGACTAAATGGTGTCTTCCAGAACGCTAGAGGTTTCTATCTAGCAGCACTGGAAATGGGTGTGTCCAAGGGATGACAATTCCATCATTAGTATAGTGGGTCATAGCCAAAAAAAATATTATGGAATAGTAAACAATATATGCAATATAAATAAATAGAGGAAAAAAAATTAAAGCAATAGATAAGAATGAAAAATTATAGCTATATCAATTGGAGAAGAGATGGTGTAATGTCATGTCACTAGAAAACTGGAATGCATGGATGCAATAAAATAGGAATGAAACATTCCACAAGGTAAAAAAACAGGGTTTACTCCATGAATCTTGAGATCCTTCTCTGTCATCTGTTATAAAGCTCCATCCTATCGGCACCCAATAATGTATTGGAAGCAGTATTATTCCATTTATCTATACCTGCAACTTTGTAATATAATCCAGGTACTGAATGGCTCACAGAGAGGGTTTGAGATAAATCTCAATGGGACACCACCGACGGAGTCTATAACATCTGTCCCATGCAATGGAATATATTAGTGTGTATAAATGCATATATAAACTAAATCAAGTAGAACAATATAACTATATAACAATGTAATGACTTCATCCCATGGCTACTATCTGAACTTGTAACCAGTTCATTAATTAATCAATTACAATTATATTTTAATAGGTCAAGGTAGGAATATCCAACATAAATATCATCTCATGGTAATACTAGTAGTGAAGGTCCCAATATGTAACAAGGGAACCATACAATGATATCCAGGGATAGAGTTCCAGTTTAAAAATTCTGGAAATGTAAACTAATGGAATGATAACATAGTAGTATATGATTCAAGATAAGGGGTAAGAGTGTAATATAAGGAGTGTAATCCATGTCATTCCACAACAAGGTTCCTACCGTGTCCAAGGTGATCAACCAAGGTAAAATGAGGGTACGAAATGACAGGGCCCTATGGGATTTCAGTTTGTCACCCACTAGTCATTTTTTGGATCAAAGGATGTAATCTAAGGTATCCTCTTATAATGAAAGGGACACAATTATTTTGTACAAGGAATCCAACGAATTGACAAGAACTGGAGTCTAGGTGGATCTCAACCTAAGAAAACGATATCCTCGAATCGGAATTGGCTTCCTAAGACCTACTATATTCTCAACTCAATAATCCAACACATTATCTAGTAAGTATATTCCTATTTGATATAATTTATAAATATTGTGAATAAAATAATTGTATCTCCACATGAAGATGGTAAATTGGGTGGCAGAATGAGCGATATTTAACTGCATATATGATTTTAAATATAGTTTATATTTTTATTTTAATAACAATAAATAAAATTCATAAAATTTTTGATACCTAATTTATTATTTATTGATAATTACCATTTATATGGATGTGGTTAATAGTAATAGTAATCATATTTATTGGTTAAATGTATTACTTATTTGAAACAAAACAATTTGGGTTCCAATAAAGGGCTCTAAGTTTCATCTTTTTAGAAAAAAAATCAAGGATTTCTCTATTTAAATTTAAATGTGATATTCAAAATTATTGATAAATCAATAAGGCTCAATTTTTTGTATATTAGTGTGGGAATAGGATCCCTTTTAAAAATATGTTGTTTGAAATGTTTTGATAATCAAAAATATATATATAATAATCAATTCATTCTCAATATAAATTATTCCAAATGGCTAGTGATTCAATTCTAAGTCTGGATGTGGTTTGAATACCATAATCAACTATAATTTATATATTTTTTGGTTTAATTTTAAACCATGTCATTTCAATTATTATATAGATAATGAATATAAATTTTAACTATTATTAAAACATTTTCAATTTTGGAGTTTTTTATTTTTTTAATAGTAAGGAAAAAATTGGACCATAAATGGAACCCTCAAGTAATTTTTATCAAATCATATCATCTATGTCGTATTTAATGTTTTTTTAAAATAATAAAATATTACTTTCATAAAATATCATTAATTTCACATTTGACAGTATACATTTAATATGACTTAAATTACATAAATATAGATTTGGAATTCTTTAAATGTTTTAGCATAATACTATGATCTCATGTTTGACAATAAAATTTAGATAACGTGGTATCATACTCAAATTATGTCACTTTTAAAATTTTCAATCTAATTTTTTTAAATCAATGGAAAATTACTTCATTGATGTTTCATAAAAAATTAATTTCATTATATAATAATAAATTAAAAAAAAATATTTTAGGAAAATATTTTTATCAAACAATCAATTTTAGTTTACATTTTGTCAAAATTTACATTTTTCATTATGTAGAATCATATGATATATGAAACCAAAAGAGATTGGTACTTTGTAACATAAATTAATTTGAATATTATATAGTTCATTTTCACCATCATGTTTCCATTACACTAATCAATATTGACTTAAACTAAAAGGGTTATATTTACTAAATTTAAAATTTCTGATTCTAAATATGTAATTAATTTTATCTAATTAGTTAATTATAAATTTATCAAATTCATATTAATGTATGTTCCCAAAATGAAACAAAAAACATCTTTTTAGATGAAACAAATCACACATTAATTCCAATATAAGGAATTATTTTTTTCATAGGTTGATAGAGAATCCACCTTCATTTCACATAAAAACAATATAAATTTTAAAAAATGTTTACATATAGAACCCTTTGAAATCATAAATGAAAAATTGAAATAAATAAAGGTTAACTAACGGTTTAAATGGTATTGAGGTCCAATTGGTTAATTGTTTCATGATAAGAAACAAACATGGAATCATTTCCCCTATCCCCACTAACATTCAATGCAATAGTGAAATATATTATGGATGATGTGTCAACCCAATAAAATGATGTTGGGTTATACATGACTAACACAAAATGGAAAATCACTCATATATCCTATAAAATGTTAGAGATTGGGGTAGATGTAATGTTCTAGCATGCCCATCTCTCCATTGAGACACCAAAACATTGTGTTATTCTGAGGAACATATTTCACTATCAACCTAATAAAAATATATTTATTATTATCTAATTCCTAGAAAATTATCTTTTAAAATTTTAAAACATTTAATCAAGTAAATAATATTTAATAATTATTGAAATTATTCACCAATTGTATTTATATTAATTTATTAATAAAAAAAATTCTGTATATAAAAATAATTATTCATTAAAATCATCTCATTATGTTTCCAAGAATTTTTTAAATTTTATCTATATGATAAATAGAGAAATCATTTTCACACTCATTCCACAACATTTTTTTCATAATTTAATTACTTATATTCACACCCAGTAATCCAATGGCTAGACAAAAACATAAACATTATATTTTAATACTCTTACATGGTTCATAAAAACTCATTGTTTTGGGCAACTTAATCAATCAATGAAATAATGTTATTTAGAGTGCAATATTTTATAATAATTCAAGGTGTGTAACATTCAACCACTAAATATAATTTCACCCTAGAAAGTTTTCACTCTAATACAAGATGATACAGATAATTTTACCTCATCACATCCTTGGGATCCCATATAGATACCTAAAATTGGTTGTTCCACCACAAAAAATTAAAAAATTTTGTGCCCTTTTTTCTTTGAACAATATCTATATTATAAAGAATATATAATAATGTTTTTGTATAAGAATTATTTGGTTCAAGTAGTATGACATATAAATTTAATACATGTGAAGGATATATTATCTACATACTCATGATTGATACATAGAACACATCATGAAATTGACATAGATTCATTGGATCTTCTAGTCAATGTGATACAATTCAATTTTAATAAAAAATTAAGAGGAATTATATATATGGTTTTCCCTTTCCCATTCTTCATTTTCTCACCACTCCATTCCCAAGTGATATTTTTAGCAATATCATGTCCCCATCTTCAATTTTTTTATCATTATGACAATTATTAGTATAACATCTCTTTCAAATATGAGCTTTAAATATGTTTTGTTCAATGGTTATAAATTTCTCTAGAATCTTCTTATCTATATGAAATCCAAAAATAATTTTTCCCTAAAATTTTCTATCTTGTTGGAGTTATTAACTTCCCACTATAGAGGGATTCATAATGATCCATATGAATGCTCGAGATAAAGATATTTTTGTAAGAAATCCAAATCAGTGGATGATTTTTATCCCAACCATCTTTGAAATCCATAGATAAATATATCAATATGAATTATGGTGTTTAAATTGTCCTTTCTAATTGAAAATATTAGTAAAGATGATTAGAAGTGTTGAAACATAACATTGAATCCTGATCCCACTGAAAATAACTGATTTTTTTATTTGAAAACCTCATATCCTGTAAAATACAATTAATAATGTAATACCATGATATATTTCCACTTCATTAATTTTTAAACAAGTACTTTTAACTAATGTGAATTCATCTCTAAAGGTAATGAAGTGTGAATTCATCCTATGGTGCTTGACTATAACCATTATAATATTATTCTATTTTAAATATTTTTGTATTCTGATGAAAAAAACAATTTTCATTAAATCTTATTTACATTATAGTATTTATAATGGATGAAATATGATTTTATAATTCAATCACATTTGTAAAACATATGAAAAACTAAGATACAAACTCTGCAATATATTTCTTTATTACATCACACACAGAATACTATTTCAATTTTCGATAGATATTTAATCATCCCGGATAAATAGATAATGATGAACGATGATATCATCCATTATCTCATTCTATAAATCTCTTAATTATTAAACTCATTAATAGTTCGAGAATCATATCATTTCCTACAAATCAATCATGATGTCATGAAAATTTCTCCCCTTTTTGGTAGTAGTAAATCTTCTATATATACCTCATTAATCATCACGTGGATAGTTTACTACAATCAAATTTGTGAAGAATAATATTTTCACACATTCAATATAATGTAATGATCTATCCATTACATGTATGTAATTATCCTTTATTTTCTGATCCTCACTATATTCTAGCTAGCATGATCCTTTTGTCTCAAGGAATCTATCACAATTTCTCTTTCCAATGCAGGTAATTTATTGTTTTGTCATAATCAGTAATGAACTCCAATAATATTTTTTGTTGCTTGTTTAGCACATTTTAGTGGAGATATACATTAATATTTTGTGATTATTAAATACGCCTCACAATTATTGATATAGATAATTTATCCATATCATTAGGGAAATATATTCCACACAAAAACATCAAATAACTATTTTTCTATCCCTTCACCTGGAACATCAATTTTTATGACATATATTATATAAACAAATCATTATAATTAAGAAAGCATACTAAAACATTCATTTATGTGTCACTATTAATTTCAAAACCTTCCACATGCACGATTAGTGAATGTATAGTGTGACATCCCTACCAGACTCACCACTATGACGGTGGTAGGACCAATCACTGCATAGACTCAAGTGCATCTTCGAATGTGACAAAGGCTGTCGAATAGAAGGAATGTTTTGGGAGGTTATTTAGGGGAGACTATAACCCTTTATCATAGATACACGATGGTAAAATACAATAAATAATAGTCAATAGTTGAAGCAGTAATACCAAAATGACAAATCAGCAAATGCCAGATTCTTGTATATATGTTCAAAAGTGGCATGGGCTAGTTTATACAATATAAAAATGCATGAAATGGTTATGATACATGATGGAGAGAAGTTAAAAATACAACATGATTTAAAATAATTTATAATTATAAAGGATTTTAATGCCACATGAGTGATCTCTATGACTGTCAAGATCCCCATATCGTTCCATGGCTCCAAACTCCCTAGTAAAATCAACACAGAAAACAACCAAAATCCCAGAAATATAATATATAATAATGTATGAAGGGTACCTAATATCGGTGTGTGCGATAAATATCAGAAGGATAAGTCCCATGATATCTAGCCTAATCCTAAGAGTATAATATTAATTAAATAGGTTATATGTATACCAAGTTATAACAAATGGAATAAATAAACATCACCCATCCAGGTTCACATAGGACACCTGATGGCTACAATTTCATCAAATCTAGGATGGTGTTTGAAGATGTAACCAGTTTAATAATTTATTACTACTGTTTTATAAATTAGTCATAAGTTTACAATAATGAGGCTTCTATGATGTAAAATAGGAAACATGTGATGATATTTAATAATGATGTTCCATGTTAAAAACAAGAATATATAGACATTAAGGGTCGCCAATATAGTAATAAATGTATCCTGGATATGGGTAAAAGTGTAATACTAGGAGAATAGTCCAAGGAATTCTACAACAATATACCTTTAGATTCCAAGGAGTTCATTTGTGTAAAAATGTCAATAAAAAATCATTGGGCTCTATGGGATTTAACCATGGCCCAGACATGTCAGTGCATGATCCATGGAGTATATCCAGGTAATATTATAGAGGGGTTAGAGTCTCTAATAAGGTTCTTCATCCAATTGGGTCCATAATAATACACCTTCCGATTCTAAGGAGTTCATTCAAGGAATAATGGGGCTATGTAATGACTGGCCCCGATGGTAATTAACTATACCACCTTCTTTTCAATGATGAATCCTAGGAGTGTATCCATGGAATCATATTGTTCTATAGTAGGGATGCTACAATATAATACCTGACATATTATCTTATACAAGGATCATGATCTTGGTGGGTCTCATCACAAGCAAGTCGTATCACTAAATTCAGAATGGGGTCCTCAAGCGCTTAAGATATTCCCTCGAGAATCCAAGTTGATATATACTAAGGCCACGCATATTTTGATATTGAATTCATATATAATTAATAACGTTCAATCTATTAACATTCATTAGTGTGACCAGGATAATTGAGCATGCATCAAATTAATCAAGTCATGATTCATCCATAAGTCAAATTCATTCATGCCATTCCGTTCATTAGTGTGACAATGTCATGCAACATGAAACCATTCAATTAATCCATTGAAAGAATTTTAAATAATCATGTCCCACTCCACTACCATAAATTAACATGGTAATGGGTTCAACATACATGAATCAAATTATTAATTTATATTTAATAAGACCAAGTGATATACTTAGCATGCATTCTAATTTCCATCTAGCATTAATTTATAAATTTTAGGAACATACCTTGTGTGTTTCATGTAGATCAATACATTGTACATTCAAAATTTAATTCACAATTTACATCAACCAATTTAAAATATTAAAATATAACCTTAGAGGGGTAAAGCTATGGCATACCTGAATGGTGGCTCAAACATGTCAAAACACTAAAATTTCAATTATGAAAAACATCCTCCATGGGATGAATAGAGTTTTTGGAATTACCAATGAAAAAAAAATATCATCTTTTTTAAATAAAATATCCATACGATACTAATGAATATAATAACCATGACATAAAAATTCATTATATGTCACATGACCAAAATTGTGGGCCCCTACACATTAATTCTAAAATCAATAAACATAAAGGATGACTTATAGACCACCCACCATTGGATGGTATAACTCTTCTACTCTAGTATTAGCCTATAATTTATCATGGATCAGAGTAGATATGTGAAAAAGGGACAACCCCTCACACCTTGATAACAATGTTAAGAGAAAGTGGGGATAAAAATGAATATACTGGACTCAATTACCTACAATTTCACATCAAATGTGATGAACAAAAGCTTGAATGGAACCAAGATGAACAATAACATATTTTCCCAAGCATATGCCTAAAAAAATCTATAAAATAAGATATATGGAGGAAAATTCCAATATAATTCAAATTTGTGAGGAATGAGGTGCATAATTTGACCATCAATGAGAAAAGGTAAATGTAAAAAAAATTGAACATGTGCACCATTTGTCTATACAGTTTGATAAACCATGAATAAATAAAGAACAATTTTCTAGAAAATTGGTTGTACTGAATAGTTATTCCACATTTTTAGGGAAACTGTGATTCAACTTTACAAGATTTTTTTACCAGAAAATGTAGACCATCCTCATTGATTGATCTGTTTGTTCACCATACATGCATGATTTAATTTAATGATGCAATAGATCTATTAATTCCAAAAATATGGTTTCTGGTCTCCTAAAAATATTTGGACACCATTGGGAAATAGTATGACTAAATATGCATTGATATTAGGTTCAAATTAGAGGAACATGTCTCTCATCTGAGATAACTATGTAGATATATTCGATATCAATGAGATCAAATCCAAAACGCACAAATAATATCAATACATTGAAAAAAAATTGTAGATATCTGTCATAGTGGATGGTCTTTGAAAATGTTCAATAACATATATCATTGAAGGCACTAGTAGTGTTCCCTCACTTGAGAATATATGACCCAGGAATGAATATTTCAGACTTTCTAATTTACAGATGGAATATTTTTCATAAATAGAATATTTCTATAGGATATTTTTCAAAATCATAAAATTATCATTATTCACATATTTTTTCATTAAATAAATAAAAATATAATCTATAAATACTATTAAAAACCTATCAAGATAAAATGTAAATACTATTCATTATTTATATGATGAATGATGGGGACGTAGAAAGGCCATAAGGAATCGCTATAAATTCATATTTTTTTAAATTGTATGTAATGACTTCAATATTATATCCTCTTTCTTGTACCAGAATAGATGCTATCTGTAAAGTATAAAATTATTGAAATTGTATCCATCGCCATATAGTTTACCACACACTACATCAATATAGGGTAGTGGATACATATTCTTGATAATGTTTAAATTAGGATTTAGAAAATCAATACATGGTTACATTTACACATATATCATAAAAAAATAGAATAGATTCACCCAAAGGTGGAAAACCTATCCTAAAGAATCCCATGTAAATATTTCCCATGAGTTCCTTATAAAATCATTGTAACTAAATATGGGTCATTCTATATATTTTTTGGGAAATAGGTGTATCACCAACTATGAGTTCTATTGAAAACACAATGTCATAATTTGATTGAAAACCAGAAAATAATTCTTTAAAGTCAAAAATAAACTCCCAAAAACTAGTGATCTCATCAATTCTAAAATTCTACCAAACCATCTATGATAAAATTAAAATTTTAATTGTAATTTTGAACAAAACAAGGGCTGTAAATTTCCTAAAAAGTTGTTTTTTTATTACATTAATGGTCAATAATCAGTTAGATTGGAATAACAAACAAGACATCCCTTTATTAGTAATTTATGTGGCAATTATGTAAATAAATACATTACCTGAAATATTATACATCAAATTTTTATAGAGGAAAGATGAAAATATTTATAGGAAACTAATTATCCCAAACATCAACCGAAAAAAAATCATTGACTTAGGATGTGATGAACATACCGATAGGTGTTTTTTCTACTAACTTGAAATAGAAATTTTAGATTGTAAATTGATACCATTAAATAGTATTTATACATAAAAGAGTTGATAAATACATAATAATTCATGAAAATATAAACCCTAATTTGAATTTTATGCATACCCTCCATTACATCTTTATCATTCAATTTTATATAAATAACAGTCAAATATGAATTCCCAAAATCTCTACAAGGACATTTATTTTCATCATCAATTTTTTTCATTTTGAAACTGGTAAGTATAATTCATATAATCCATTAATTTAAATCATTTTATTGGGGGTTGTTCATTTAATTTAGTTTTATCTTCATTTTCCCAAATCAGTTACTTTTTATCATCACAATCCTATTTGTTTTATTGGGGACATTCATTTCAACAATTGAAATACTTATCTACTCCAATTATAATTTTTCTCCCATGATTCCTTCTTCAATTAATGAATTCATTTAGGTTCATCTTATTTCATATATGGTTTTTATATTTTCCATTGAATTAAAAAATTTCATGTGAACACCATGAGGTTATGTTATACTCCAATAAGAATCAATACAATGAGTGAAAATAAAACAATATATTCATCAATAATAATTAACATTATAGATAATTACCTCTAATAATATATTTTTATTATAATGAATAATCTCTCAACCGTAAATTCATGTTGGTTGATAATAATATAATTATACCTAGTACGTAATCTATAAATTTCCTCATAATAACCAATACATTGTTTATCCTTGGGATTTAACTCAATGAGTGATGTCTAAATTTATATATAAGGAAAAAAGGAATGTACACATTGAAATATGATATTGAAATTGTTTCCCACTATTCATATTCAATTTATTCATGTTATCTCTGGTACTATTTAATATTCCACCACTAATATGACCTTCCTACAAACTTATAAATACACATAAATTCATTATCATGATATATAAATTGAATAATGGAAAATATGTTTTCAATTGTATATATCAATTTCACACTGAATAGTTGATTAGTGGACCCACTAAAATATGGTGGATGTTCCCTCATGTATGAATCAATTGAAAACTTTTCCAAGATTCTCTCATTTGATAGATTTTCATGATTTATAACATGAGATTGTTTTGTAATTATATTTATATGATTATTCATTTCAAATCTCATTAATTTCTATTTATCATGAGTAAAATAAATTAATTTCTAAAATCCTTCATCATTTAGATTATTATTTTATGTTCTATCCATTTATTAAAACTAAAAAACATAGTGCTAAAAAAATAAACATTGTGGGAATCCTTATAGAAATGAAAATTCAATATATGGATGTAAAAATCATTGAACAATATTTTATTGATCGTTTTTTATCATAGTTTAATAATTTTCATTACCTAAACAATAGGACTATACCGAGAAATTATTCTAGGGTTTATACTAACATTTTCGTAAAGTATTTTCCAAATGTCAACTAAACCATCATTTATTACCAACTATAGACACCTATAATTTTCGAACATTGATATTTCAGCTTAATAGTTTTGTATTCATTAAAAACATTTTGAACAATTATAGAATCATTTATGTGTAGTTTCTATAGAATATTGGAAGAAAATTCAATTGGATAATAAAATATCATTCCATTTTCACACCCATTTCATTATAACAATAACCCTTTGTGACATTTCATACATAATACATTTCATTGTAACTTGGGGAGAGAAGAATATTAATAAGGGTGATATTAAATTTCATGTATGAGAAAACACTGGTGATATCAATGAACACATTAAAATAATATGAAAATATAGGTTTAAAAAATTACATTAATATTTTAATACGGTCACCTTGATGTAAAAGATCATAATCACTATTCATGGAATAAATCCTGGTAGTTTTTAATACATGAATCTTAAAGTAATAAAAGAATATTTTCCATGGGTTAACAGCATTGACATAATATATTGACTCATTGTAGTCATGTATAATAAAAAAATTAATTTTTTTAATAGCAATCAATATTTTACTAGAATATCATATTATAATGGGTTCACTCCCCAAAACATTTTTGTAGGAAAGGTTCACTCCTATGAATATTATAATTGAAAATAACCTTCCTCAACTAGATTCACTCAACATTCCAGTTCTACTAATCTCAATAGATATCAAACCTCATTAAATTAATTAATGGATGATATAGGTCCCACATGTCTCAAAAATAAATTTCAATATATGTTTTCACAAAAATTTAAAACATTCAACACATTATAACATCTATAAGTAAATATGACTACTAATGATTTCTCAGTTGAATATACCATAGAATAGAAATTGATATCATAACTATTTTATCCTCATAAACATAAACCATATATTAAATTAAAAAGGGTGTTATCATTATATAAATCCCTAGAAAATAATAGGAGATATCATGAGTTGTTAACATTATTGAATAGAATAACTGTTAATAAATCATTAAAATATTCATCAAGAATATTTACATTCCATTTTATAACAACTTAATTAAAAATAATCAATAATAAAAGACATTATTATTTTTTAATTAAATATCTAAAATTTTATGTGTGTATCTAAACAAAAAATTAGTCATTATGCGTGGAAAATCATTTCATTCTATATAAGTTTCAAAAATTACATCAATACATTTGATAAAAATATCAATATGAATATCGTTTATATAAAGATAAAAATATTCCATTGAAAACATTTAGAAATGGGGAAAAGGAAAAAATAACATTAAAAATAATTGGAAAATTGGAAGACATTTGTAATTCTTTAGGAAACATACATATGAATGAAAATAGTTTTTTGAACTATGAGAGAAATGAGTTTCAATAACAATAAAAATAAATTTTATGTCTCTTGAGTACATATGGTCGGGAAAATGAATATAAAATAATTATTTTAAATAAATTACCATATGGTAAAAAATATATTAGAATATTGAGATGTTTATCGAAATATTTATCTATATTAACATAATGATAAACAATCCCTATAATAAATGTGTCTATAACATTAAGCATCTTTCCCATAGTTATTATTACTTTGACACCCCACCAAAAATATATATAATATAATTATTTTTATTATAATTCTATAAAATAGTCTATTACATACATATAATATCACATATTAAACCATTAAAACAATTTAATACCATCTGTTATAATAATTCGTTATTAAATTTATTATATTTAACTGTTAACAATTTTATTTATTTGGAGTATTTTATCTCAATATTTTATTTCCTTTTATGTTTTTGTTTATTACATAATCACCAAAATGTTAGTCATGAAAAAATATAATATTTATTTGATATATAGATTTTTATAATCATCAACAAATTCCAATGGGAGAAAGATTAATTACATTGATTAGATAAATGGTTGGGCAAATGAATGTAAGAATTTTTTTTCATTTTTCCATGGATGGAACAAAATATAGTTATGTAATAATTTTCAAATATAGTATAATTATTTTATCATATATATTCCTATGTTTTTCCTGATTACCATCCATAGAAAATTTAAAATAAAAATTAATCACATCTACTCTTGATTATTGTAGTCTATATGTATGCTAGAATAAAATTGTCAATTCACATTAGTTATGATGTTCAGTAAGTGTATATGGTATTAAATTTTTTAGAAATCCATTATTTAATAAATTTTATGAATATTCGCAAAAAATCATAAAATTAACCAAAAAAATATGTTGTGGATTCTGGAATGATATCTCCATGTGGACACGGTAACTTGTGTGTATCTACGATGTATACCTTCCCTTGTCATTTTATGTAAAGATGATGTATATTACTATTTTCATAATCATAATAAAATTTTAAAAATTCTATATTATTTGGAAGATGTTGTTTTATGATAAATACCATTGATTTATATGAGTTTATTAAGTGTTTTATATAATGTGATTTGTTAAGGGGAATAAAATTTCCATGAAATTGATACTTTATGTTTACTGTAAAGTGAACAGGGGTTGGACATTTGAGGTGAGAAAAATTTATAGGATTTTTATAGATAAATTTGAATAAGAAATTTATATATATATTTATCTGAATTTATAATTATTTATTTATATATATGGTTTAATGTTGTGTAAATATTTGTGAGTGTATGTGCCCTTTTATAATTGAGGTACGGGTAACATTTAGAATTTCTCAACAGATTAAATTTTATGAAATTAATTCTGAATAAAAATGCCACAAAATAGATAGATATTGAATGATAAGGTTATATAATGATTCAATACCATTATATAATTGAATTAAACATTATATTATTTAATTCAAAAACTTACCATTTGATTTCCCATTAGTTATCCAATTTTATTTTTATCTATGATAAAAAAAATCATTGTTAAATGGTTATAATTTACTTACTGATAGTGATAATAAGACTGAAAATGTGATTCTAAATAATTTTAGACCATATTAGGTGGTCCTAAGTTGATTTCATTATTTTATTCCTTTTTAATAAATAATTAATAAATAATTTTATATTAAATCATTATTGTCACTTTTGATGTTATTCATTGCATATAACTTAAATAACATATTGAAATGAATTGAATTATAATATAATATTTCAAAACAACTTTAATAATTCATATACACCTATAAATTTCATGGAACATAGTACCATTCTAAAATAATATAACATGTAAAATTTTAAATATAATCTATTAAATAGTTTATAAATATTGAAATAATTAATTAATGTTGCATGAGTAAGTGATGTAATTATATAACAAATAAAAAAATTAATTAATCAATAATGAAAATATTTCTTTGAAATAATATTTTAATTCATATTCATTAATTAAAATATTTTAATTTTTTGACACATATTAGATATTAAAAATAACTAGAGTTATGTTAGGTAATATTCATTAATTTAAATAATATATAGTCTATTTTCAAAGAAAATATCCATTATACTACTAAATTTCATGACAATGTTAATAAGGGATACATTAACATCATATAATAAGAATTATAGTGTAATAATATGGCCTTATCTCTTCTTTGTAATCTAAATTATCTGTATTTTCTATTTATCGAGATAATAAATTTTATTCTCGTAACTAATCATATTGACACAAAATAAGAGGGTCCTATTGAAAAAAAATTAATCTATATGGTTACAATATATTTGATTAATTTTATATTATTTGAAAACTATAAATAAGTGGAATTACTTTTAATATACTGTCACATAATGAAATTAAATTATATTTTTTTGAAATACATTTCAATGCATAAAAATGGATTTCATAAAATTATATATATAGAAATATTTTTTTCTAATGTTTATGACATTTGATCATGTTAGAATTACAGATAATTGATTAAAATAATTCAAAAAGGATGATAAATTAAATTTACTGAAAAAATATATATTCTATGTGAAAAAATAATTTCTCAGAAACAAATATGTTTTATTTTCAAAATCATTGCTTTTATTTATAACCATTTTGTAACTAGTGAATTCATTTTATAATTTTTTTGACTGTATAATTTTTAAATGATAGGTTTTAGTATTCACATCTACTAAAAAAATAGCTATATGATAATCAAAACATAATGTTTTAACAGTGTTATGAAATTCATCTAAACATTATGTTTTTTGTAACGCAATCTATTAGAAAAATAAACGTATTTGAATGGAAATATGTCATAAAAATTAATATTTTGATACACACATAATAAATTGACTAATGAAACATTCTAATGGGATGAAGGAGAAGAAAATCTAAAGGTCATATGGAATAACAAATAACTAGATCCCAAATTTGGAAACAGTAATGGGATGTGAGAATAGGGACACGAGGATAAATGAGCTATATTAATAATGATGGATTGTGATTGAGAACATTAATCACAAGAATGTAAATTATCATTATAAATTCAATGACCATAATACCATAAACTAATGATTAAAGAATAATACAAATACTTCAATATAAGTGGATTTAATAGGATAAATAATTTTAATATCATTATCATGTATTTTAGGATTTCATTCATAATAAATAGTGTAAACAAAATTAAATACAATTAATTGATTTTATTTTAATTCATAAACCCAGTTTCAGTTTTTTGGTATTTTTTTCAATCTATTTTTACCATTCTCATTTCATTTACTCAATAGGATATTTATGAATATCTAACCTCAGAATCACTGTAATCAACTTATAATTTACATTTCAGTATATATAAATATCAGAAACAAAATATCTAGATAATTATAATAAACAAAATGGTTTGATGAAGGTAATATAATAGAAACAATGAAAAGAAAATCATTTGAAATAATAAAAAATTAATAGATTAATAATTAATAATACCCAAATATCTCATTATATTATTCCAATAATAATTAATCTTTTCCTAAATAACCTTAATAAGAATATATTGTTGTCAATGGTTATATAATAATAATCATCTTACGTCCTAAATCTGAAAATTCATTACTCATAATAAATGAATTATTTAATATAAATTAATAACACTTTTTTACTTGTAATTGACCCAAATAAAACACCTCCAGAAATATCATGAATCAAATAAAAATAACTTTACATAAAACCTAAAAAGTTGTGTTTATTCTATTGATCTTGTGATAAAACATATAACAATTAAACAATTATTCTAGGCATTACTATTATTTTATCCTAACATTAAAACATAATTATCTCTTCTGTAATCTTAACCATTCTCTAATACAATGTACAAAAACACCTAATCAGCAGTCCACGATCTGGTGAAAAAACAATACATTTTATATTTATTGAACAGAAGATAATATGATCTAAAAATAGAAAACATAATTAAAATATATTAGATCACTCAAATAACCAAATACCTTTTAGATAGAGTTATAAATAAATTATAACTCTTATATAAAAATACCCATGTTGTTACGTGATTTTCATTCATAATACACATCATTACATATTCGACATTGAGCATTCATCGTCACCCAATTGTGTCCCTTCTATTGAAATATTATTTAAAACCTTTCCTTATAACATGAGGCATTGAATAATAATAATGGTGGTCTTGAATTTCTAATATGGGTAAGTATATATATATATAAATATTTTAATTTCATCAATTAGAATAATATGGGAACACAGGTATCATTTCACAATCATAACAAACAATCAAAATTTATAAGAATTTATAGACATAAAAACATATATCATTAAAAATATATTACGGATTCATGAATTATAAATAGAATGATTCATATAAATCAATAATCATTATCCATGTGATCTCAATCAGGATCATATGAATATTTTAATACTCATACCAAATATAAAGAAAAAATGTTTTTATCATGGATGGTTTTCTTCATAACCAATCTGCAGTCATTTCTAAATGAACTCGATCGTTGTTGAATGATTAGGCGAAACATCCCTGAATAACTCACTTATTAAATACATTAAATAAAAGTAAATGAGACCATTCTTTTGAAATATATATCAGTATTACCATTGATATAATATCTATAATGCTCAATCATCATATAACTTTCATCATGGTTGCTATTCATATAATAGGCATTTTTTAGTAATCATATAAGAAATACTAGGAAAACCCATATTTCTCAATATTTTCTATATACCATTCATGAATAGAACATTTAAATTCTGGTACATTTAACAAAAAATATTTTAAAAGAACAACATTAATACTTAAAACATTATTTATCCATGGAAGTGAAATGGGTTTAATGAAAATATCATTGAAATATTCATAGAAATACATTTAGATAAATAATTTCATTTTTAGGTAGATGATATATTAATGGATTTTGACATTTATAAAAATAACATTAAAATAATATTTCAAAATGTTATTGAAAATAGGGGAAATTAAACTTTTTTAGGTAATTTTTTATTTGTTGTATTAAAATATGGTGGAAAATATACTAATTAAAATTAATAATGCATATTTCTAATAGAATAATTAAATTAAATAATGTTAATGATAATAGGGATATATATTTATGTTTTAAATTTAAAAAATATCCATTATTTAGAGTCATTTGTATTGATGATCAAAGGTGACTCCTGTAGAAATAATTAAAAAAATCATTCTTATTTGTATTAAAAATATGAAAACATTTCATTGAAAACACCCAAGAAAATAATATATATTTATAAATTTATATTATTGATAAAAAAAATTAATGTTAATTATGACATTGGATTTAAGTCATCAGAACATTTTATGATATTTTTTTAGGAATACCCATTTCAATGATAAAAAATAAAAAAGTGAAAAAATACACCGTGATTAAAAATTGATTAATTATGATATATGTATTTAAGAATTATGTAAACCATATTAATTCATATTATTTTATCAATAAAAACATTTCTTAAATATTACTATTTGAGATGAGAACCTCTAGTTACTCAGGTAATGATTTACTAAAAACCTTATTGAATGAAGGATAGTAACATGATTCTATAAAAACCATAATAACCATGATTTAATAACTGAAAAAATATTAATGGGGTAGTTTGTACGCTGCAAAAGAAAAATATATGGCGAATAAAATTAATTATATCTAAAATAATTTTTACTGAAAAAATGAAAACCTATAAAAGGTTTATAGCATTGAATTTAAAAAGTCATAAAAGTTAAAACATCAATGAAATATAAAATATCCTTCCTAAATACTCAAAAATGATATAATATCTACATTTTTATCATATAAAACTTATAAAATGATGCTTGTGTATATTTTAAGACATGTATCAAATAAAAAATACTATGATGAATAATATGTATAATGATTCTATCATTGATATTAGAACTAATCAATGAAGTTACTATGAGTAACAATTATTTAGCAACAATGAATAATTAGAAATAAATAATAATAAATTCACAGTCCATAACACACCTACTCATGTAATAACATTGGAAAAGAAGATGTGGTGTAACACAATAAATGAAAATTGAGTTAAGAAACATTTTACTTTGTTTCCATACATTACATTTATATTAATTAAATCCTATATTATAAAAATAATTCTATTATTTTTAGGGTTTAGAACGATTTTTTGATTTATTAACATATAATTTCTCTATTTGATTCAGTTATTTCAATGAATATTTTTATTTTTTTATTTATTATTTATAGGTAATTTGTTTTCAATATGTTTGGTTTAATGTAATAAAATATATTTTTATGTCGATCATGTTAAAAGTGGAAATTTCTCCATCAAATAGAGAATACAAATGTTGATATAATATCCAATAATATAAATGAAATATAATTTGAGAACCATCCATGAATGGAATAAATAAATAATGAATCTCATTGTTTCATGATAGTGGTAATAAAAACTTATACAGAAATGAAATTTCAATTTTTCAACAGTTGTAAGGGTATGGATAAAGTTGAATCTTATCAGAAAATTATATTAATTATATTAATTAAATAATATATATATATATATATAATGTATCGTTATAAATAATTATGGATTGTGGTGATGGAAAAAATGAACATCATTTCATCGAGGTGGTAGTCCAAATCTACACATGAACGAGGTTTTCATTCCTCATTTTATCGAAAATGAAATCGAAAGGGGTTTTAAAAAATTCATACTAATATTTTTCTATAATTTATATACTAATGTTATAGGATTTTCATTTCTAATAATATTTGATGAAATTAGATTAATAATAATGAAAAAAATAATTACTTAAGAGTGATAACTCTTCTTCTGATTACCACCTTTATATTAAAAATAAATCCTTAAATATCATTATTCAAATGATGAAATCTAATCAATGTCATGTATGTGGAGGTTTTAGTTCATTTTGGTATAAAGTAGACATAATAGAGTGCTGAAATTATTTGATTAACAGACAATAAGTTATACCCTGTCATAATGAAAAAGAGGGGTGCTTTTGGAAGGAACAAATGTATTAAATTAACTAAAAACCCAATAGAAAATGAGAGGAAATGTTGATTTTTCACTCATATGATTTGGATGAGACAAAATCAAATATTCTATTTTTTGGAAAATTCAATAAATTTTAACCATCCTCCCTATGTTTTAACTTTCTATATTTCTATATATGATAATAAGCAGACAAAAATTTTTTTTACTCATCATTGGTCAAAAAATATACTACAAAATGAAATATGACCCATTAGTGGACTGTGGTTAAAATTCAAGACCATATAATATTAACTTCACAATGTATAACATTATTATGAATCAAAAATAAATATATAAAATATTATTTATCATAATACTTCTTAATAGTTATATTTGGGACAATTTATATATTTTGAAATACGTTACGTCAAGATATAAATAGCATCAAAATATAGAATTTTTAAACATAATTAAAATAATATTTTCTGAAAATTTTATGAAACACATTATGTTAAAAAAAACATTTATGGTTTTTAAAATAATTTTCACTATTTGAATCCTAATAGAACACGCGCTCTCTCGGCGTCCCAAAATAAGCCACAGTCATTATTTCATCTATGAATGTTGAAAATAAATTTCTATAATTACAAAATTATGTAATATACTAAATATCCATCTATTATTGATCATGTCTTATTTTTATTCAATTCACCAAATATAATTGACATTAAAAAAAGAGTGTAACATATTTAACAATTTTTTCACATTAATTTATATAATATTTATAATAAAATGAATGTGGAATGAGATTTCATCTATATAAAATATATGATGTTTATTGTCTAAAATAAATTTTCTTACAAAATAATGAAAATATAAGGGATATTATTCTACCTCATTAGATTATTCTTACCATAATTACATGATTTTACACTACTGAGTTGAATGATATGTAGTGTTATTACTATTCATGAGGAACAAAATAATAAGTGACCTATCTATGATATTTTAACATCCTCATTATAATAATGGAATATATATTTTGATATACCATTTCTATAAGTGGATGATATAAATTTTCATACAAAATCATTAATTAATGCAAACATTGTGTTTAGACATTTTTTTGGGCCCCAAAATTATGATATACAAGAATAATTTATTATTTTTATTTAAATTAAAATAAATTTTTTATATAAAAGTAAAAAATCCTAATGCCAAATTCAGGAAAAATTAACTTCATAACATGAAATTTTAATGAATCAAATGATACTGTAATAATAATTTTAATTTTCATTATTCACATCAAAATAAATCATTTCAGATAAGCCCATAATATTCACCAAATGTATTTTTTGATTTTATGATTTAAAAAATGATATAAAATTTATTATATAATATCATTTAATTTTAAGTAAATTGAATATCATATATATTTTAATAATTACTAATTTTTTATAGAAGTTGTAAGTATGTAACAAAAAAGGATTATAATAATAGTTGAATTTTTATTGACAATGAATTTATAAATAACTATTTACTTGGTATAGAAAATATAAATTTTTATATTTCAACAAGTTTCTATTTTTATAAATTGAATAATATCATATGATTAGGTAATAACGATTTATATTATTCCACGGTTTATATATTTATGGTTTTTTCATATTATCTATACTTTTGAACATATTATTCTATTATATTCATTTTATATTATCTCAATTATCATGGATATATAATGAATGATACTTATTAAACTATTGAAAAATGTTTTCCTTGGTTACTCATACCCTCCACACTTCGATATACTCATAGAAACACATTATATACAAGGAAATAATGAGGAATAGATAGTCAAAAAACCCGAAAAACTTATTGAGATTAAATAATATAATTACTATTTACTCATTGAACAACTCATATCCTATATCAAAGTAAAATGATTGAATATTTTATTGCCTATCCCAGATTATCTAGTATTGGCTTATGCTCTGGTTTGGTGGGAATTCAAACTTTTTTTAGGATTCGGGTATGATGGGTGTCGAGTTTTCATTTATCTCCTTATTTATATTTTTCCAAATGGATGATTTGTGGATATTTATGAATTTTTTTTCTAATTATTGGAATTTTGGCCTTGATAGTGGCTGGAAAATTGTTGGTTTATATTCATGGCCAACAATGAGGCATGTTTAGGAAATTTTGTCATAGGATACAAAACCAATAACATGACCATCATATGGTTTGGGAAATAGTTTGGTCAATTCCATGGAAATTACCTAGCTATTTCTTCCTTTGGAAATTGATATCACATAGTTACCCTAAATTGTAGAATTGTCCCACATAACCATGAGAATTTTTATGTTTTTAAAATTATGTGATTCTTAGTTATAGCCTATCTATGATTTAAATCCAAAACCCACACTTTCTCTCTCATTTTTTATATTCAAAACTCGGAGACCTCTCTCATCTTCATCAAGAATCCAACATCCATCTAGGGTGATTCCAAGGGGAAATATTCAATGTTTTTTCCAGATCTCCAATGGTAAACAAATCCTCTCATCTACCTTATTCTTTTCATTTATATTTCTAAGGTTTTTCTCTTATCCATTATTCATGGTGACTAAGGGTGTTTTACCCTCTGATCATGTTGTGGGTTTTTTATCATTAAGGGTTTCTATTTTTAGATCACTGTTTTTAGAACCATCATGTAGTGGTTTTGGTGTTTTGTTGTCATTGCGCCATCAGTCATAGGTTGGTTATCCGATTAACTTGTATATTTAATTTTATATTCATTAGTTTCATTATTTTTAAACCCTATTTAATTTCTATATATGAATATATAGTCCTTGGATTAGACATCATAGTGTAAAATGGGGATTTAATCTTTCTACTGTGTTACCTAGAATTGTCTTCATAAATAGTGAACACCAAATGATTGGTTAGATGCCCGGTTTGATATTGTGGGTGATGTAGGATGTAAAATGAATGGATACAATTTCATATGTATTCAAAATTTTAAAAATTATTTCATGGGACCCTTTTATGTGTTTTTGAATTAATTTTGGTTTTTATAATGAAATTTTTGTTGGTTATAAGGATGTTTTCGAATGCATTTCTAGTAAATGGATAGTTTGGAATTTGAAAAAAATGGTTTTGTTTTGAATGTATATTTTGAATGTTTTAATGGAATTTTTTAAATTAATTAAATACTCTAAATAGTTGGATCTTAACATTTATTTAATGTGGATACATATCTGTGTTGAATGAATTTTTTTTAGAAATGAAAAATTTCCCATTTGGTACTTTTGTGAAAATGACACAAATATTTATTATAAAAAAACTCATTTGGATATCTTTCCACTCATTGTGTATATATAATAGATGGGATTTCTTCACTGTGGGATCCTTTATATCCATTATCAATGTTGCATAAGTTGGACACATTATGTACTACTTATTATATGGAATGGAAACAATCATTGGGGTGGTTTAGTGTGATACCTCTTGTGAATTATCAATATATATATATATATTGTTATGAGATGCTCAGATGGTGTCAATTAGATCACACCCATTATAAAAATTAGACATAGGAACTTGATGTTATTGATAAAATATTCTATGAATGATTGACGCACTAGTAGGTATAGTACTGACAAGTTCCCCATAGTAGGTGGATATATTCGGCTTTATTACTATAGGATTGGGACCCTTAGTCTGTCTTGAGTTATATTTGTCAGGCATTTGAGAATTTTATATTTCATCATGTGGGGAATGCTACCAGGGCTGGGGTATCATGTACTGGTATGTTCATAATTATTCTTGATCGCATGGGTTTATCTATGTCTGTTGGATCTTAGTGTCATAAAATGATGATTGAGATACTTGAATGATTATTACAATTTCCACAGTTCTGTAATTATGGAAATTCCTTCTTGTATATTGATTTGAATATAATGTTATGGATTTGTTACAAAATGTATTGTGAAAATAATTTTAAATGAAAAAAGTGTTTCATCACATTTTGTTGAATGTTGAGAACGTTATGATAATTTTACACTTTATATTTTTTTTCATCACTAATGGAATTATATTGGTTTTGTGAAATGGATAATTGAAATGGTTTGTAATTTATTTTTATGTAAATTGTTGATATTATCATACTTTTACATATTGTAGTTCATCCATAACATATGTGTTTCATTTAGTTTAAATTAATTTCATTGGTTTATTTTCTTATTTGACGAACCATTTAGTTTCTTATATAAGATGTTTAATTATGTTTATTTATATATATTGTGGAAATCATGTTCACATTTTTCTGTTAAGTTTTGTTGGTCTATTTATTATGTGAAATTATTCCCTTATTGTACTTTCATAATGCTCGACACTAGATTCTAGCCTTCTAGGATTGGTAACACCCTTCGCGCCATGCCACAAAATGGCTCTGGTGACATGTCCATGGTAGACCTGAGATAGATTGTGAAATATAGTATCGGAGCAGCTCGCCTCTTAAAAGACCTTGTTTTTCAGAGTACCCTTTTTAATGTGGGGATTTTAATGTAGAAGGAATAGGATTTTCAGAACTCGATAGGGTTATATAGGAAGATCATTGAAAACTCGTTCTCTTTATGATCCTTTGGATTCTATGGAATGTTCGGTTTAGCATGTTTCATGGTCTTTAGGAATTATTTGGTGGTTGAGATACAATAGAGGAGTTGGGACAGTTGTCTTCATGAGATATTAGGGATTGGAATGCTATGTTGAGCTGGGAGCATGTCCCTAGAAAGATCTTTATGATTTTGGTCTATTTGGAATATGGCCTAATACTCTATGTTGAATACCTCCCCCAAAACTAGTTCTCCATGGTGGGTCTCCTTCAATCGTATTGAATTACAAAAAATTCTTCGAAAATCCTTGTGTGAAAATTGTGAAAATGGGTTTTAATGGAATGGTTAGATTTTGGAAAAGTTTAAAATGGATTTTCATGATTTAGTTGTAGAATGTTTTTTGAAATTTGGGGTTTTATAAATAAAATATTATGTAATAGATAAAATGGTTTAATGGGAATGAATTTCCTTAATCAAAACATATGGTTTGTTGAAAAAAATTGTTTTCAATACAAGGGTTACCTTGAAACCATGACTTGCTGAAAAGTTTTTTACTGAGATAAATTGGTTTTGGAAATTGGTTTTGAATTGTTTCTGTTTTTCTGAAGAGGTTTTCTGAAATTTGAAATGCGTTTTGATCATGATGGCTATAATAGTATCAATATATTCCTTGGAGAATTTTGTTTTTGAAAAGGGAAAATGTTGTTTGAAATGGGTTTTTGAATTTGAAAATTTTAAATTTAATTTGAATTCTTTTTAATAAAGTGGTTTTATTAAAATGAGATTTTTTTAATTTCCATAATATTATTTTCAGTGAGATGAAAATTATTTATGATGGAATTATATGGGAGAATATTTTGAATCATGGAAAAGTGGTTATTATATGCTGAATCAAAAAATGGATTTTGACTTGGTGCTTAGTGTGTCTTGGGAAGTGTACATGATTTTTGAGTTGAGTTGAATGGTTTTTTTGAAAAACGTGGTAGTTTGGTTTTAGCCTTTATTAATTTCATGGGTTCTGACATGCATGTTTTTATAAATAAATGTGGATGAATTCCAAGTATGGTACAATGGATGGGTTTTTAGGCTGGCATGGAAATGTGGATGTGAGTGCGGCTCGATTAAACACCATTGGTGACTGAGAAAATCCACCATGTTTAATTTATAATATTTTCCAAAAGTGGTTTATTTTGGAAATTCTTGTGTTTCGTAGTCCATTGGTTATGTTTCTTTTTTCATATCTCATAGAAGTGGTCTTTATTTGGTATTCTTGAATGTTATTTGGATGTGATACCCCTATTGTGTACTAGGATAGAATCTTGTCAGTGGATCATTTTTGGAGATTTGTTCAGTGTGATTCGACAAATATTTGGTAGATATTTATGGTTGGTTCCCTCTAAGTTAGTATTTGTTCTATGTGATGTTTTTTGTTCATGATATGGTCTTAATAGAGCCCATGGTTTCATTGTTTCTACATGATCACCCTCATATAGATGTTTTTAATGTATTAATATGGCTATGTGTGGATATCCATTGGAAAGATTTCATGTTAATAAGCCTAAGGATTTTTTATGAGTTTTACAAGGTAAATGCACCTATTTAATTGATTCCTCACACCATATTTTGGAACATTGAATTGTTTCAGCATTATCTAGGATTATTTCTTATTGCGGTGATTCCACAAGTTATTCTGGTTGTGATTAGCGGTTCATGGTGTGCGTTTTCATGATTCTTATTCATTCTTCTCCTAGATTAGAGTGAGAGATAATGGTTTTGTATATCTATTTCTTAATGGTGGGGTGAAGGGTGTGATATTTAAGGAAATGAGTTTCTTTGTGTTCTATAATCTTTTTTCCTGGGAGTGCTATGTGGATTCAGGTGGAATTAAAAGGAGTATCAGTTAAAGGATTAGCAGATCCACACTATGAGTTAGTAGATGCTTAATACTTTAGTGATCTATCTATAGGTCCTGAATTTAATAAGTTGAGTAGATAGGAATCCTAGAGTTTTAATATGTCTCGTTATTTTTGTGCCTCCATAGTTGTGGTGATGTAGTTTCTATGTTCCTATTATGGTTTCTCTGTTATAGAGATTTCCCTCTAACTGCAAAGATCATGGGGGACTTACCACTCAATCTCTGTCTAGGAATGTTCTCTAAACTATGTGAGTTCCTGATTAATTTCCTAATGTGGACCACTCATGTGAATCAGGTGTGGTCTTAGTTTTTATTTGTTTCTGAGGTTCGATTATTGGGTAGTTGATGGTTTTGGTGTAGTGTTCCGCTCATTTGGTCCCTTCCCTCCCAAACCTTGTAGTCAGGGATTTTGGTATGTGAGGGAGTGTTGGCTCAGTCCTTGTCCCTGCAATTTAGGATATGGTATCTTTACTATTCCATTAATATTTTTATTATATTAGTATAGATGTAATTTTAAGGGATATTTATTGGGATCTATGGGATATGCATATTTTTTGCTCATGTTGGAGTTCAATTTTTCCATTCGTATTTTCAGTTTAATGGTGTGGATTCCATTCGAAAATCCTTCCTACCAGTTATTTATTTCAGGTTTTGGTTTTGTTGATGTGGACTACTTAATGTTGGATGATTTTATATTTTTTTCATTAGTTTTAGTGAGTATTTAAATTAATGGGAGAAGGCCCAACAATCATATTTATGGAATGGTTTTGGATGTGATGGTCTGATCATATTCATTGTTCAGAGGATGTGATTGTGGGTTTTTGTTTCCATTCTAGGAATGGGGTTGAGTTTTGTGGGTGGATAGTGAAGTGTCTTAGGATTATGAGGTTAGATAATTTTGATGTTGAATCAATAGTCATTGATCAATTGGTTAGAATGTTTTGTGGTTTTTGTGGGTAGAAAGTGATAATGGTGGGGATAATTGCCACACGCATTTATCTAGTTCTAGCTAATGCTTCGGATTGGTGAGAATTTTCATATTTTTCTCAGGTTCTGAGTGTGAAGGTTTTTGTGTGATGCATTGTCTCCTTGTTTATTTTCTTACCCCATGGTTGATCGTTGGTTCATTTAGAAATTTATAGTGAAAGAACTGAAGATTCTATGTGGCAGACCCTAGCGTATTATTGGCGCACGGTTATGGCCAAATGTGGATCCAGTATAGGAAACAGTGCAACAGGTTACAAAAACAATCACAAAGCTACCACATAGTTTGGGAAACCTTGTCATCGATTCCAAGGTACCATGTGGAAATTTATTCTTCTACAAGTGGATATCACAAAATTACCACACAATTTGTTAAACTATGAGGCCTAAACGTATCACTTTCCTAGTTTTTAATTTTTTACCTAAATATACTCATTCCAATAATTTAATATGAACCATCCATGTCTCTCCCATTTGGTTTTTTTGGCCCTAATTTACCACTACCCACTTCATCAAGACTTCTACCTACATCTTTGGAGGTTCTGGGGGGAAATAATCAAGGGTTTTGTTGGATCTCTCACATTAAACTACCCCACACATCACTATTTTCCTTTTCTTACCTTTTGTTCTTAGTTTCCTCTTCTCTTATGGTCATGGGGACCTAGTGTTTTTACACTTAAATTAATGTGGGGATTATTCTTACTAATGGTTTCTATTGGTTGATCGAGGGTTTTGGACCCTCTTAGAGTGGCATCAGTGGTGTGTTGCCAATGGTCTGTAGATTCGTGGTAGGGTTTTCCATACACTTGCCTTTATAAGTTATGATTCATTAATTTATTTCTTTCCACACTATATTAAATTTATAAATTTGGATATATCATCCATGAACTATATTTCATACTGTCCAATGGTGTTTTAAGCCTTGTTTTGTGATAACTAGTGTTGTCTAGTAAAATATCACAAACAAAGTGTTTGGATAAATGCCAAGTTGTATTTTGTGGGTATCATACAATGTAAAATTAAAGATTTTTATTTTTATTTATATAGTAAAAGTGTGAACTGATATCATGGGTTCCATATAAGGGGATCTAGAGTGATTTTGGGTTTTATACTGAAATGTTTATTGTTTGTTAGCATGTTTTTGAATTTGTGGTCTTTAAATTTCCATTTTGGGATTTGATAAAAAAAATTTAATGGTTATTTTGAATGTTTTAAGGGAATTTTTAATTGAATTTTAATTGGAAATTTCTTTTAAACCCTCTATGAAAATTGTATTAGTATCATTGATAATTGTTGTTATTGTGTTAAATGCTTAATGTCCTAGTAAGAAACATTGTGAAAATGATAATTATAATTATTATGAAAACATCATTTGGATGTTTGTCATACCATTTCTATGAATAATGGATCTTATTTACTTTTTGTGTAATCGTTCTGATCCATTAACAATGTTAAATGAGACAGAAACTTTGTGATCGTTTTATTATATTGAATCAGATCAATCATTTGGCTGGCATGGCGTGATGCCTATTGTTAATTATTAAAATATTTATGTTTTTATAGGATTCTTAGATGGAATTATTGGATCACATACATTTAATTACATGATATATAGGAAATTACAATATTGTGAGAATTTTTTGAGATTGATTTCCACAGTAGTATGTCATGTACTGACCAATGGCCCATTATAGGTGGATATATTTGGGTTTATTACTATGGGATTGGACCCCTCATTATTTCATAAGTTATTGTGGTTAGGATATTGGTTTTTTTATTTCAACAAGCGTGGAATGGTACCAGGGTTGGGGTCACATGTATTAGTATGTTCTGGATTATTATTGATCTCTTAGGGTTACCTATTTCTATTGGTTCTTAGTTTCATTTAGTGATGATTGAAATACTTGAATGATTATTTACATTTCCCATATTTTGATAATATGTTAGTTCCTTCATTTTTACTATTTTAATTGAAATGTGATCTGTTAGTTACAAATAGTTATATGTAAATGGTTTTAAAAGAATATAGTTTTTATACTGATTAGGTGGATGTTGAAAATATAAGCATCACATTCCCCTTGAAATTGTTTTGGTATCACTAATGTAATGATATTTGTTTTGTGATATTAATAATGTAATGGGGTTGTAAATTTTTAAGTTATACGTGTAGAAAAGCATACTTTTATATTTTCGTGTTCAAACCTAAAAATGTTTTTTCATTTATTTTAAATTATGTTTAGTGTTAAATTTAATATTGGGATAGCCTACTGAGTTTTAATAATCACGTATATAGTTCGTATATGTTTTTACCCCTTGTATGGGATTCAAATTGAGATCTCCTACCTTGGACATCTATTCAATAAGTCATAGAGTAACGTGAGGGGTCACATAGAAATAGTTTCTTTATATAGTTCAGTTTTCTATTTGGTTTGTGTCGAATAGTACAATTTCTTGAAGAATATATTCAATTTAGTAAATTTATATATATAGTTAAATGTTTGAAATATTTATTTGTTTAGTTTTGATTATTTATTCGGAGAAATTGTTCCCTTTTTGTAGATTGTTGAAACCTAGTACTAGTTTCATTCTCTTGAGTATCAGGAATTTTTGTCAGGCCATCCCACAGATAGGCATGGGAAGAATGTTTAGGGTTGGCCATGTATGGTTTGGGAAATTTATTACTTCAATAGGAAATTAGTCACATCATCTTGTATGTTGTAGATAATTCTAAATAAAAATCTATTTATTAATATTATTATATACCAAGATAATGATTTTTATAGTCATCTTGGTAAAAAAAATCAAATATATTTATCATTAACAATTGATTATGGGACACTTAAAATATAAAAAGTTTCACAATGGATATTTTTTACACTACCTAGTCTTTCTCATCATAAGTGGAATTTTTCAAACATGGAATTATTGTCAAAAATCAAAAAATTTATTTTCGGATCTGAAAAATGAAGCAAAAGAATCCCTCATAACTAGACAAATTAAATATATATGTGGTCATAATCTATGTAGTTCATGAGAATGTATATTTTGAATTATTAATTATTATCATAATCTATATGTATGATGTATTTGATTGGGTTGAAATTTTCAAATAACTATGATAGTAGTTTAATTTGATTTGCATCCATTAAATCAGTAATTTTCACTAGAATAAAATTAATAAGGATGTAATTATAGATTAGGAATACATGTTAGTATAAACCTACCCAAAAAAACATTATATAATTATGAGTAAACTGAAATCATATTCTATTTAAATATGATTTTAGTACCTATTCATCATGAATTTGATTAGTATTGAATGCTCTGTGCTCAATCCAATATCCTCAATGAGAGATGAATTCTCAATGATAGAAGAGGAATAGTCCATTGGTTTACATATGTATAATAAATATATAATGAGATAAGATTATTTTTTATGGCCATCTACTAATCTAAACACAACTATTCCAACACATACATGGATTTGTATTGGATATTTTGTTGAAAAGTTCCATCTAATACATATGAAAATGTATTTACCAAATAAAATTTAATGTGACTCACATAACCTCAAATACCAAAAATAAAAACCTAATGGAAAAATTTATTTTATCCTCTTACACTAACATTGAGACAAAATATCACAAGATGTCCTCAATTTTTACCCAAATTTAACCATGGTCGAATCATAAAAAAATTATTTTTATTAAGATTTAACTATAGATGGCATGACAGAAACATTTTCTAATTAATATGTATTATTTATATATGTTATTTTATTCATAGTAACTAATATTTTAAATGACATATCCTCATCTCATCAATTTTCATGTTAATGGATTATTTAGAATTTGAGTGAGTTGATTTATCCAGAAGAACAAGTTGATTTATATTTATATAGTCCACCATCCTAAGAATAAAATTAATATCATATATATAATAATGCAATTTAAATAATTTGGAAAATAAATAAATTTTTTAATTCACAATATAAACGCCAATCCACATGATATCAAACCATTAGTATACATAGGTATATTAGATTTTGACTAACTATTTTATGAATAGGTTTCATCATCGATATACATTAATTTACATGGAATTTATTGTTATGTTAGGTGTTTGATATAAAATTTAAATGAAGAAACTAGGCTCACAATTTCATAGAATTCTTGTACAATTAGTAATATTCAGATATTCTTAAACATATAATTTAGTTGAGTTACAGGACTCTCATTTTCTTTCCTTCATAGTAAGATTATTCATATATACATCATCAGCTAATTTTTTTTAATTTATATTTTAATGTATCATACTATATATATTACATACTCATATAGGTATGACATAATACATTCCCTCCCATGGTCTTTAATAATTAGAATCATTGTATCCTTTGAGGGTAGAGTAACGATTACCAATATATGTGAAAACCATATAAACATATATCTCAATTACCTTACCATTTTCTATTTTTTATTTAATAAAACATAAGGAAGTTCACCAATTAATTATAAATAATGAAAAAATAATAAAAACCATTATTGAACATAGTCCTTGATGATTACCTTTAAATAAATCTTTACTTTTCGAATTCCATCCCAAAATGAAATATTATATGACCTCACATTGATAGATTTGTAAATATGGCCATGGATGGGACATTGGACCATGGGAAAAATGTAAATCTAAATTGATTCTAATATTGGTAAATATTAATTCATCGCTTTATAAGTAATTTAAAAACACCAGTGGTACATTAATGAAATGATTTTAATAGAATATTGATATTAGTTGATGGATTCATGAATTTATATTATAAATAATTATTGTTGTGATAAAACCCTAGAATTATAGAATGAAATGGTGATAAAAAGAATCACCTCCCTTGATAGAAATTATATATTAATATTTTTTATACTAACTAGAGTTGATACATCATGGTTGATGGTTTTTCATTGGGAGATAATGAGGACCATGATAAATGATTCTATATGGGTGTTATGTGTTGAATGGAAATCATATTACTATTTGTTACACATGGAATACATTAGGAAGAAATCCAACATGAGTTCCTTATCAATTATATCATTGTTCCTACACCCATAATATTGAAAATTCCCACTATTTATAGTGAAATAATAAACATTTTTGACGCCCCTATTATATTGGTTTTGGGATCCCATTGGCCTCTTGAAATCTAAATCATCAACATTTGACTTAAAAAAAATATTTCTCCTGTTTTGAATAGTATTTATGGGGTTCTATACAAATTTTATGTATATTTAATTTAACATTAAAAGATATATATTATAGTCAAATTATTAATGAACCCATAATGTTGATTGAAAAATTATAAGCATATACTAATCCCCCAATGATGGGATCACTAAATGTATATATATATCAAATAGTCTAATTACAATTATATCATCTAAAAAATTATTTTAATTTTTTACAGTCTATATTGCCACATTATATTTGAAATTATGTTAGAAGTCCTATAAGTGAAAGATTATGTGACACATACAATATTGTAATTTCTTGTGGATTTAAACATCTCTTTTACCTAAAATTATTATCTATATAACTTGAATAAATAGTAACATCCATATTTACAAGTATGGAATTGATCCTTAAATATATTCAACACTTCTTGGTGATCATCCATAGACTGTAAAAAAATTAATGAGTGACTATATAAATCATGATTGATGATTTCGTAATGTACTCTTAATGTCACTAAAAACACAAATTTATTTTTGGCTGTTATTCATTATTGATAGTTTAATGTCAAACGAATTAAAAAACAATATATGATATGACACATTCGATAGAGGAAATATACATTAGTATATTAGAATTCCATACGGCGAGTGTTAATTCACTAAGAACATGGATCCAATATAGGGAATGTTGATTTTGTGTGTGTTAAATTTCATAAATTTGATCATAATGTATTCAACATATTGTAGTAATCAATGATAAATCAAACACATTATCTTCTATTGAAATACTCAGTCATTAATTAACAATATTGATAAAAATATTCTAATTAATATTGAGATGATTGAGAAGAAATATTCTATATAAAATGGTAATTTATATGTTTTTAAAAAGTCATAATTTATTTACGAAACCACTTATATTTATGTGGTGTTATACAAGTTTTGATATCATTAATCTGATGAACTCACTACATAATTGGTATTCCGTAAATATTTTTTTAGTAGAATAAATTATAATATCACAAAACATGTAATCACTAGATTTTTTCCATGTTGATGAGTATTTTTGTTCACAGTGTAAAACCATACACACCCTCATGTGTGTTGGACTACACTATTTTTAGGATTTCAATATCTATAAAAAATGTTGTTTCATAAAATTATAAAAAAATTCCCTATTTTAATTCATATATATTCACAGTATTGTCATTTTCAACCTAATTTAATAATTTTTATATTTTTAAATTATAAGCCCAAAAATATGGTTTATTTTTTTTTAAAATTTAGAAGATTTTTTGATAGTCTATTCTACTAATGTTGAACATTTAAAGTGAATAATACATTTGATAATTTTGATAAAAAATATATATGAAATGATATTGTTTATAAAAAATGTGTTTCTATCACTCACATCGCAATTTTACACGATTTATTTTTTATACTAAAACTCAAAGAGAACATAATATTTGTTGGTAATATTATTTAGAGATAAATGTGATATATCATATATTATATAGACATACCTTCAAAAATTATTATTTAAATTCTATTTCCCAAACATTATTATGGTAACAATTTTATTTATTCTACTAGTAATATGGATCTAATAAAAACTAGAGGGAATTGTTACAATTTTCCATGGAATCAACATATGAATATATAATTATTTTCCCATGTATTTATGAAATATAATTATATGTGAAAACTACATTAAACCCCACCTGATTCATCTATAAATATTATGTATCCAAAATTAAACCATAACAAATTTCCATATATGAACATAAATCAATATGTATTTAGTATAAGGTGATAGGTCTATAAGACCTCTCCATTCCTTATGCATTTGTTTTGAAAATCACAAACACCTTCTTCATAAATACATTTTCCTTACACTTTCATAAATTTCCTTTCACTTACAAAAATTACCTTAAAACCAAAATTTCCATAGACTTATGAGTTAAATATATTATTATTACGGTTTTTAGAAATCTTTTTAACAATACCCAAAAAAGTTCTTAAGGTTCAAATTTTTTTTTTCATGGTTATACCATACCGTGATTCCTTAAGACACTGATTCCCATTCTCTGTTTTCACTGCGATACCAATTTCAATCTTGAATGAAATCAGGTATCATATTTTCCTAATACTTAGAATTCCATTATTTTGGTTTTCTAAAGATCATAGACTCTGAATTTCTGGTTATCCGTATAGAAGATTCTTAATAATGATATGTCATACTGATACCAGAATTTCTAATACCAAAATCCTTATACCTATTTTATTCTGTCATCTAGTAAATCATGATACAGCTACTAGAATTTTAAATGTTGTGTTTTCTTAAAATATTTCTTTATACATTACTCATACTGATTTTATAAAAATCCAATTAGAATTTCATAATTCCAGAATTTATTTTAAAAATGCATTATTTATATTGAATTATGAATCTTTTAATAACTTTCATATCATTTCTATTTTATTGGATTCCATGTTTCTTACACATAAGGTGTATGATCTTTATGTTCTTGGTTTTTTATATAAAATTATGTCGTTGTTTCTATTATAAACTAACCATTGTATGTTTTCCATGTGTCCATGTCCCTCCTATATTTAAAGAAATATGATCGTTTGAGTGTAACTAACTGGTAGATTTTGAACTCTATAAATAAGACCTCAGATGATGAGATCCTTTTGAGTACATGAGTACATGAATACATGAGTACATAAGTATATTAGTACCTGAGTACATGAGTACATGAGTTCATGAGTTCACATGTCCACAAGTTCAAACGCTTTCATTTTAGAGTTAATTTCCTTAAACGTGAAATATTCTAGAGTGAGAGGCTCTTATAAACTCACAGGGTTCATTCAGAAAAATTTGAACGGCTTGTTCAAACATTTCTTCGTGAATAATTTCTTTGTGCAGAGGTTCGATTTCCTTAAAATCAGAGACTTCGGGTTGTGAAGTCAGAGGTTCTGATTTCCATAGAAATCAATGGCTTGTGGGGATATCAATACAGATATCCATCATAGGATTTAGGGCTTACCTGGGTTTGGGTAAGATATAATTTCATATAAATATAAAACAAGGGACATTTATCCATGGATGTTGGATACCCTCCTCTTTTGGTTAAAAGAAGATTTTATTTTTCTACTTCTTTGTAAATGTTAGGAAGTTTTCTTTTTGTACAAACATTATAAATTTTATCTCTGATTGTAAGAGATTCTATACACATTGTGGTAGAATAACATAGTAAGAAATGTATCTTAAGATTTAGATGTAAGAACTTTATATTTTCTAAGAAGATAATTTCTTATTAGAAGTGTTGTAAATTATGTATATAAATAATTTCCTTAAGAAATTTTTAAAGTACACAATTCAGCCTCCCCCCCCCCCCTCTTATATATTGTGCATATTCAGTACTATTGTGATCATAATATTTGTATAAAGTAGAATATGATACTCCATACCTTCCTAATGATCGATATCAGAGAGATGTTACCTCATACTTTGAACTGATTTATCAATTCGTTTCAGAGTGTGGGTTCTATCTGAATTAATCTCACAATTAGATTCAGAAGAGAAATATCCTTCCTCTAAATATTTTTGGAATCATATTTTCAAACTCACAAGTATTGAATCATATTTATATTAGTCTTTACAACAATTTGTTCTTTATGTTTTCTATAAGAACATTATTTTTTCTTCAAGCACTATAACTATGTTTTTTTTCAATGAAAGGTTTTTTTGGTTGGATCTGTGCATATTGGTTCCTTAGACAATTTATTTCCTACCAGACCACATATTCTTGATGGAAAAAAACTATGAGTACTAGAGAGATAGGATGAAGACTTTATTTTTTCATACTGGAGTTGACAACTACCTAATGCTGACAATAGATTATAAGATTCCTGATTAGGAATGGAGAACATTTACTAATCTAGAGAGATCTGAATATAAAACTAATTTCAGAGTTAGAAACACATTTCTATGTTCAATTACTTGTAACATCTATAGTTAAATATCCACATGGGAAGCTGAAAATTGTATCTATAAGAAATTTGAAGTTACACATTTTGGAACTTCTAAAGTTATAGAGAAAAGAAGTTCTATGTTAACAGCTAAATATCATGGATTTAGATTTCTTTATGGAGAACCCATAAGCAAGGTTCAGAAAAGGTTCATGAACATTATGAATAGATTACATTCTATGGTAGAAAAATTTCTTGATGATGAAATAATTTTTCACAAGATCATAGACATCATGCCTAAAAAATGGGAGTCCAAGAGGAAAATAATTGATGAGAACAGAAAATTCACCCAGATTTCCATAGATGAGCTTTTTGGAACTCTTCTATAGCATGAGACTAAAATGAAGAGAGATGAGGATAATATTAGGAAAATTAATGGAAATGGAAGTGTTGTATTCACAATGTCTACTAAACATACGAAATCCAAAACTCCATAAAGAGTTACTAGATCAAAGTCAAATAAAGTTACTATTCAGTCAAAATAAAATTATATTGAAAAATTTAAAAATTAATTAGCTAATCTTGTTTGGAGAATGGAAAAGATTGTAGCTCATAAGAACTATAAAAATATGTTTAAGAAGAGAGACTATAGAGAAAATAACTATTGTGAAGTTACATGCAATGAATATAGAAGAACATGTCATATTAGACCCGATTTCCATCTTTTGAAAAATAAGGAAAAGAATGAATGTATTTAGAGAGAAACAAGAATAAGTTCTATCATTATAAAAACAAGAAAATTATTAAATAAAATGACCCTTGGAGTTTTATTTGTGGAGATTCTTTTGAAAGTGAATCTTCTGAATATGATTCATCAACACAAAATAATATTTGATTCATTGCAAATAATTGTTTTCCAAATACTTGACTTATGGCCAAGTCAGGCCCTACCGAGTCTTTAATAAATTTATCTCTCGATATGGATTATTATCCTAAATATATTACTTCTAATGAAGATACATCGTCTGTATATAATGAAGAAATACCTTCATCTGAAGAGGTATATATATTTTCAATGTTTTTAGAAGAAAAAAATTGAAAAAATTCTAAGAAAATAGACAAGGAACATACTAGATAATGAGTTATTACAAAAAAAAAATTCATATCTTACTATAGAGATTAAATATAAGGATGATATCCTAGTAAAAATTTATAAATACCTTAAGGAATGAATTTCTGAGAAGGAAAAACATTCAAAAGATCTAATGAATGTCATTTAAAAAAAATTTGATGAAAAATCTAACTATAAGGAAATAATTACAGAGGATAAGAATTTAGTCATAAGAATAAAATCAGAAATATTCTCTATTAATACACTTGTTTCCAACATTACTTCTAGTCAACAAAATTTTGACAAGATTTATTCCCAAATCAGACATCTCTAAAATACTTCTGGAGTAGGATATACTAACAAAAAACCTATTTTCAAAAATAAATATTTTATTCCACCCAAATCCCCCTTCTATACAAAATGTCAAGGTGGAGGACATTGGAGGAAAGCTTGTTCCTTAAACCGAATTCAATCTCTTGGTTTCCACAACGATTTTTTTTCAAAACAAATATGGGTTCCTAAAATTTTGTTGTCTAACCCCGGATCCAAACTAGTTTGGATTCTGATGATCTAACTTTTTTCATCGTAGGAAAAATTATAATTTACCAACGATATCTGGTATATTGATTGTGGATGTTCCAATCATATTACTGGTAACAAAATTTATTTTCATATGATTTTCAAAACAAAAGGTGGAAAATTAACCTTTGGGGATAATTCTCAAGGATACATTGTCGATACAGGTAATATCATTCTTCTTGGAAATGTTTTAATTTCTAATGTTTTATTTGTTAATGAAATTAAGAACAACCTTATGAGGATAAGTCCATTATGCGATGAATGTTACCTTGTGAAATATAGGAATGACAAGTGATTAGTTCTAAATTCCAAGGATGAATATATTCTTACTACCCATAGGCATGAGAATGTTTACACTTTAAACGTAGAAATCTTAAGAAGTCAGTACCTTCAATGCTTAAGTGGAATTGATGATTAATCTCAGCTTTGGAATAGAATGTTAGGACACTTCAACCTTAATAACCATAGTAATATCTCATAGAAAGGTTTACTTATGGATATACCAGTTCTTTGTTTTGATTCTTCAATAGTTTGTGAGCCTTTTAAGTTTGGCAAGCAACAAAAATATTGCTTTAAATCTATTAGTGAAGTTTCAACATCTAATGCCATACTATTAGTGCATATGTATTTATTTTGTCCTATACAAACTGGAAGTATTGGAGGGAAATATTATGTATTGGTTCTTGTTGATGACTATACTAGATACACTTGGGTCTATTTTCTAGCATGAAAATCTGAAGCTTTTTATTATTTTAGAACTTTTTGAGCTCAAGTAGAAAATGAGAAAACCTACCATTGACAACTGTTCGTAGTGATCATGGTGGTGAGTTTTTAAATTCATATTTTGAAACTTTTTGTAGTAAGAATGGTATTACACACAATTTCTCAGCTCCTAGAACTCCTCATCAAAATGGTGTTGTTGAAAGAAGGAACTGAGTCATTCAAAAGATAACCAGAACCATGTTGAGTAAATATTCTATAGCAAAAAACTTTTGTGATGAAGCAGTATGTGATATATGTTATACTACAAATCATGTTTTGATAAAACTTTTTCAAAATAAAACTCTTTATGAGCTATGGACTGGACAAAAACAAAAAAATTTCTACTTCAAGGATTTTGGTTTTAATGTTTTTATCCTTAATTATAAGGAAAAATTTCAAAAATATGAACCAAAATCTGATGAAAGAATTTTCTTAGGCTATTCCAGTATCTATAAATCTTATATGATTTTTAATAAAAATAGTTATACTGTGGAGAAAACAGTACAGGTAAAATTTGATGACTCTGAACCTTTTATTTTCAAACAACCGGATTTAATTATTCCAGATATATTTTCTAAAAATGACCAACAACCTATAGTTGAAGATTCTTCTTTGGAAAAAGTTCACAAAAATATTCCAGAAACTTTTACCCCTGAATATTTTCTACCTTATGTTCATGATCATGTTTTAAAAAACCCATGTCAGTTGTTACTTAAAAATCATCCTACTGATAATATCATAGGAGAAGTCAATCAACCTATAAGGACTATTAGTTCCTTAAAGAATAAAACTAAACATGTTGCATTCCTTTCCCAATTTGAGCCAAAGACTCACGAGGAATCTCTAGGTGTTGAATATTGGATAATGTCTATGCCAAATGAACTCAATGAGTTTGTATGGAATCAAGTATGGACCATAGTTGAGAGACCTAAGGATAGATCTGTTATTGGTGTAAAATGTGTCTTATGAATTAAATGTGATGAAAATGGAATTATAGTTAGAAATAAAGAAATATTATTTGTTAAATGTTATAACCAAAAAAAGGCATAAACTATGAAGAAACCATGCACCAGTAGCAAGACTTGAATCTACCATAATTATACTAACTTTTACAGCATTCTATCGTTTTAAACTTTTTCAAATGGATGTGAAGTGTGATTTCATTAATGGATATGTAAATGAAAAAGTCTATGTAGACTAACCTCATGGTCTTGAAGATTCAAAAAATCATATTCATGTATATAAACTTACAAATGATTTATATGGGCATAAACAAGCCCCTAGAGCATGGTATAATATACTTACATGATTTTTTCGTCAAAAAAACTATTCTAAGGGAACTGCATATCCAACACTTTTTATAAAGAAATATGAAAATGGAATTTTAATTTTACAAATATATATTGAAGACATTATATTCGGATCAACTCAATAATCCTTAATAGATTCCTTTACAGATCTTATGAAGTCTGAGTTTGAGATGAGTATGATGGGTGAGTCATCATTCCTTCTTCATTTTCAAATTTATCAAAAACCATAAAAAACATATATATCTCAAAGTAAGTACGTCAAAGTTCTTAAAAAGTTTTGGTATGATAACACAAGGAGTATAAGTACTCATATAGGAAATTAAAATACTCTTGATATTGATGAAGTAAGAAACTTTTTGGATCAAACATCTTATAGAGGAATGATAGGATGTTTATTTACATAAAATCAAGTCGACCCGACATAATGTTTATTGTTTTCATATGTGAAAGTTATCTATAAAATCCTAAGTAATTCCATATTAAGGTTGTGAAAACAATTTATTGGTACTTAAATAAAACCTAGGATTTAATACTTTTTTATTCTTTTAGAAATATTTTTGAAATTAAATTTTTTTCAGATGGTGATTTTTCTGGTTGTAAAATGGATATAAATAGCACATCCATAACTTGTCATTTCCTATGAGATTCTTTAGATTCATGGTCTTGTAAGAAACAACACACTGTAGCACATTGCACTACTGAAGAAGAATATGTAGTAGCAGGAAGTTGTTGTGCTCAAGTGGTGTGGATGCAACACACACTCATAGATTATGGCATTGGTTTTAAAAAAATTCAAAGCTTCTGTGATAACACTAGTCCCATAACCCTAAGAAAAAACCCAGCACATAGCTCCCATTCTAATAACATAGATATTACGATCTCTTTTTTAGGGATCACACACTCAAAAGAGATATAATTATTCAATTCATCAGAATTCATGAACAACATGCTGATATTTTTACCAAACCATTACCATCTAGTAGATTTGAATATATAAAATAGAAGATAGTAATGATTTATGTGAGATAATCATTCATATATACTTCTTGTTTAATCATCTTATAAAATTAAGATACTCTTAAATTCAGGGGGAGTACATATGTTTGATATTATTTAATTTTTTTTGAATCAGTGAGTTTCATATTTGATATTTTTTTCTGTATTTGTTTTCTCAACAGACCAGAAATTTAACAGTTCAATGTTGTTTTGTTTTTGTTTTTTTATGAAAATATTTCTTTAAGGAAATTTAACCATAATAAAATGTTTCCTTAAGTTAAATCAACTTTATGTTTTGCTTCCTTTATTCAAATTTTCTGTCTATTTTGAAAATCCTGGTATCAATATTCTCAGAATCCATATTTTTTGAGTTGAAAATCTCTAAGTGAAATTTCCAGTGTCTAGTTTTTTTAACCCCAGAAATTTTTCATTGATACGGATAATTTCTTCAGATATTCATTAAAGATACAACCACTTACCCCCTTTTTATTTTCATACAATACTATTTGTTGGTATTTCTTTCTTTCAAGAAATTTTTCTTTGGATTCATATTTTCATAGAATCTGACATTTATTTTTATAAAATCTCCAAAATTTGGTATGGATGTATCTATTTAACCATCATTAATCGTTAGATCATTTTGTAGAAATCACAGCCATATGATTTCCATATGGATTTTTAAAGGTCATAGTTTTTCTATATAATGTCTACCCAACTTCATGAGGACCCCACTTGTTCCATAAGTCTTCATGTCGATGTTCGGCTGCTATAGAGTTTGTTATTCCATATTTTCTCATAGGATTCTTACAGATCTGAATGTCAGGAAATTATGACCAGATAGAAGTCAATGAAAATAAAGAAAATATGATATTTCCTGAGAGACTTGTATGTTCAGACTTTTTCAATCGATATGACTCCATAGTCTCTCGTATTATCAAATGTAATCATTAGGAGAGTATATGTATAGAAAATGAATAGTTTCAATATCATGTATATCCAGATCTATTCATACAGTTTAATGACTCTTTCAATTTCATTAAGAAGGATGGCATGTTGTTTTTCAAGTTTAAGGCTTTTGAAAAATCATACACTCTTTCATGCCAGAAAGCAGTTGAATTTATGAATATTCCTTATGAAGGAGATGCGCTCATAAGATCATACAAAATTCTAGATAATGAAGGTTATTTCAAGAAGAAGTGTTCTTTTGAATGTCTCGGCATCAACGGAGTTAAGACTCCGAAGCTTGCACACTTATCGGTGGACTATAGTTTGGTGGAATTTTGGATATAGGGGTTCTTTATTCCATGGATAGGGGATAATGATTCCTAAAAGACGTGTGACATTTATATGTTATAATTTATTATCAAATTTTAGGAAGGTTAATTTTGAAATGAATATTTTTCATATGATTAATGTTGTGAAATCAGGTATCATAAATTCCCAAATTTGGATGTACCCTACCACTATATTAATTATATTTGTTATGGTTTCAGCCGAAATGAAAATATCATGCAAGTATGCTTTAAAGACGTGCAAGATTCTACTGCTAAGTGAATATAAGGTGAAGAAAATGAAACATTCTTACAATGAGGACTCTAAGAAGTTTGAGAAGTTTCCACACCATAAGATCAAAAGCTGGTATTGAAGGAAACTATTCCATAAACTACAAAAGTGGCACCAAAAAATTCAGTACTGGAATCTTCTAAAAGTTCTCAGAAGAAGAAAAAGTAGGATGTGGTTTCTCATGACGATCATATCTCAGTTGTCCAGGCTTCAGCTCCACCAGTGATAAGGAAACTGAAGGCTTACTCGGATGATATCCTAACTGGAAGGAGGTAGTTAGATGAATCTAGGAAGGTTGGGGATCCAACCATTGGGTTGAATCCAGCAGAGGAAACGGCTTTGACGATTAAAACTACTGATGTGATAGAGAATATATCTTAGGAGAAGAAACAAAAAAGTAATAGAACTAAGATAGAGATTATATAATCCTTGCTGAAGGGAGTAGAAAAATCCTCTAAGAAGCTACCAGTTCCAGATGTCACTCTAGAACCTAAGAAGGCGAATATATATTTAGTAATACCGGAACATATTCTATAACATCCAGTAGAATCACATGAAGAGGGTGAGATAATTCAAGAAGAATTAATTGAAGTGATTATACTAGTTAATGATTATGTTACAACCCAAAGAGAATCTACTGAGGAATAAGAAGAAGAAGTTGAGACCGAAGTTGAAGAAGTAGAAGAGGGAGAAGAATAGATTGATGTAATCGAAGATGAATAATAAATCCATGAATCTGAAAATAGTGATACTTAAACTAAAGAATAGAAAAAATAATAATGGATTCAAGGAGGATCCAGAGATAATGAGGCTATATAAAATGAGAAAGTCTCTCATGGTTCCAAACCCTCTTCAAAAATAAATTTTGATAAAGGGAAGGCCATTATGGGTGCCCCTTCTGATGCCGACTCCCCACAAAATCTTGAGAATATGGAATCCTCTACTTCGATGGTCAATATAAGAGAATCTGACTCTGATTCCTCATCATCTATGGGTGATGAATTTGTAAAAATTTCATTAATGAAATTAATAAGTACTAATTCGGTGCTTGATAACATAAATTCTTACAGCCAAATCATGCATGAAACCTTAAATCAAAATACAGATTCAACATCTATGCTGATGGACATAGTTGTGAAATGTGAAGAAGATCATAATAATATTCATATTGATTACAAAGATTAAATAGATTCATGTCAAAAAGTGATGAGCTAGACCAAAACCTTATCAGATAAAGCTCTAAAATTCTTGGACATCATGGAATTGACAAAGGGAGCTTTCAATGATGTATAAAATGAGCTTACTAAAGTTTGGACATCTTTCATAGAGAAATTTTCAAGTGAGTTAGCAGCGAGGAAAAATGAAGGTAAAAATCCTCTTGATCAAGTGAATACCATAGTCGATGTTGTCAATTTTTAGAAAGGGATATCTACTAGTCTTGTGAAGAAATAGGATTCACAATAGGAAGTGATAAATGTTCTTGAAGATAAAAATCGGTCTCATGAATTCAACATCTAGGATTTGGAGAAGAAGGTAGCTGAGCAAGATGCCTTAATAAAAAAGATTCAAGAAGATCACAAGGAGGTGAAAAAGATTATCTCTTTGGTGAAAAGTCTTCTTTCAGAGAAGAATAAGAAGGGTTGATACATTTGTTTTTACATGTAAATTTTTTTTATTGCCATCCATGTGAAATTTAATGAAAATTTCCTTGAAAATCTATCATATATTTTGTCTTCTATATATTTAGTTCTAACCATACAGGTCCCTCTCTATTTCTTTTTGAAAATCACAATCGGGGATAATTATATCAAAGGGAGACGTTAATGGAAGAAAATGTTTTTAGGGTAAAATCTAAGGAAAAATAAATTTCCTAACCTTAATCTATAAGGAGGATTCCTACATCAAATGGGGAGTCTCTATAAATAGAAGAATATATATCTGAGGGAGAGATTTATGTACTCTATGAACATCTACATAAGGCAAGAATAATTTACACTAAGTCATACACTTATGGTGGAGCTAATTGTTAATAACTCAAAGCATTTATTATTCCATTGTAAAATTTTTTGAACTTATTTGTGCCTTCCAAAATGGGGAAGATTGTTAGGTATATAAGACATATCCATTCTATAAGCTATTATTTTTAAAATCACAAACACCTTCTTCGTAAATATATTTTCCTTACACAGTCATATAGTTCCTTACACATAAATAAATTACATTATAACCAAAATTTCATTAGACATTTGAGTTAAATATGTTATTATTAAGGTTTTTATAAATCTATTTTACCATACGAGAAAAATTTCTTATGTTTCCGAAATTTGTTTCATGGTTAGACCATACCTAAATTTCATTAAGACACTGATTCTCATTCAATGTTTTTACCACGGTATCGATTTCCATCTTGAATGAAATCTGGTATCATACATTCTTTATACTTAGATTTAGAGTATTTTGGTTTTCTAAAGTTCTTCAACTCTGACGTTCTGGTAATCGGTACCGATGTTTCTTAAGACAGAGCTGTCATACCGATATCGGAAATTTCAATACTGAAATACTTATACTGGTTTTGTTCTACCATGCTGTAAATCATGATACTGATATCGGAATTTGTAAAACCATGTTTTCATAAAATATTTCTGTATACTTTACTCGAACAAATTTTATCAAAATACATTTCAAAATTCATAATTCCAGAATTTATTATTCAAACCATTATTTCCAAGGAATTCTCAATCTTTTAATTAAATTCATTTGATTTCAATTTTATCGGATTCCAACTTCCATACACTGAAGCTGTAAGATCATTATATTCTTGGTTGGTTATATAAAACAATTTAATTGTTTCTATTATAAACTAACAGTTGTATATTTTCCATGTGTCCATGTCCCTCTGAGAGTTAAGGAAATATGGTCGTTATAGTGGACCCGACATGCAGATTAGGAAAGCTATAAATAGGACCTCATATAATGAGATCCATATGAGTACATGAGTACATGAGTACATGAGTTCATGAGTTCATGAGTACACAAGTTCACGAGTTCAAACGCTTGAATTTTAGAGTTCATATCTATAAAAGTGAATTTCTCTAGAGTGAGAGGATCTTAGAAACTCTCAGGCATCGTTCAGAAAGTCTGAACGACTTGTTCAAACTTTACATTGAGAAGAATTTTTTCATGCAGAGGTGTGATTTCCTTAATATTAGATACATCAGGTTGTGAATTTAGAGGTGATGATTTCCTTAAAAATCAAGTGCTTTTGGGGATAGTAATACAGATACTGATCTGAGGATTGAGGGATTACTCGGGTTTAGGTATGAAAGAATTTCTTGTGTGTATAAAACAAAGGACCTCTATAAAAGGTTATTGGTTACCCTCATAGTTTGTTAAAAAAAGATTGTATTTTTCAACTTCTTTGTAAAAGTTATGAATATTTCATTTGGTCTAAAATTTAAAACTTGTATCTGTGATTGTAACAGATTCTATACGCCTTGTGGTAGAATCTCTTTTTAAGAAAAGTTTCTTAAGCTTTACACTGAAGAACATTATATTTCTCTATGATCGTAATTTCTTATTAGAAGTGTTGAGAATTTTGTTTATACAAAATTTACATATGAAAATTTTAAAGTATACAATTCACACCCTGTTATATATTGTGCATATTCTGTACTATTTTGATCCTAATATTGGTATAGTGTGGAATATCATACTCCATACCTTCCTGACATAATGATATATGTACACCACCAAAAGTGTGTCCCTGAGGAGTAGTAAGGCTTTATTAGACATAGTTCTACAAAGGATTTCATAGACCTAGTATATGAAAGGACCGAAGAAATTAATATAATGTCTCGTGGATTCAATCATTATATAAAAATGGGCTTGAATAAGGCATATTATTGGATGGTGATGGATTTTATGCTGAAAACGATGAAAGGAATGTGTTTCACTATGTAATAATATATCTTTTCATAAAGGTAAATATAATTTATTTTTCTATTAGATTCCATTAAATTATAATTTCAATGTTACTTAATGGATTCAGGGGGGAAAGAGGGGTTTTTAGGCATGTTTTGAGCCAAGGACCCTTGTTTTTAGAAAAATTAATTGGACAGCACAGTTAGATAAAAACGCACATCCTAGCCCTCACAATCTCCATTAATCGTGTGGGGAGAAACAGGGTTGTTGTAGGAGTTACATGAGTTGTTTTTGGATACCATGTGAATCCAAGTTCATGGTTTTGAGAACCACCTCTTATTTTTTACTATGAGATTTCACACAATTTTCACACAATAATAAAAATGGTGTACCTAAACTATGAGGATTGTTTCCATAATCAGTTCCTTGATCATAGATTCTTCATGATTAACAATTCCATGCCGAAAAACTGTGATCTCCCTGCATTTGGGTGGGGGATATTCCAAATTTCTTTTAATACCCTATTAATCTATTTTCTCCTTTATTCATTATTTATCCTATATATGGCCTTATATTCACTCTTATTTTCTTAATCTATGAATTTAGATAAGTCACTCATCCAAAGAAGAAATCCATATTTATTGAAAGCATCAGATCAACTCTTCATTTCACCCAATAGTGTTTTTGTTTTTTAGATTTTTCATTATGCTGCTTGATGGGATTTTTTGTTTGCCACAATTTAATAGACACATTCATATCAATATGATCTATATAATATTATATCAACATATTGATCATTGTTTATTAGGTTAGATGTTGTTTTTTGTGGTTATCGACACCCCAGGTGTGTACAAACTTCATTGTCCCTTTATTGATAATTTCATAATATACCATAATTCCATATACGAGTTCATATTATATTATAAGTTGTATTTTACTCTGATATATTGTTTCATAATGAACCACAACACCTCCTAAGATCTTATAATTTCCTCTATATTATACTTCCATATTTGATGTTTCCCAATATGAATGTGGAATATTCTAATAAACCATTTGATACATAATATGGTAGGTTCCATGTGTTAGTGAATTTAATGGATTGATCACATGGGATAGATTATTCTATATAGTTTTATTTTCTATTAATTTACTAATTGGACCAAATTAAATTAGGCGGAAATTCCATGGCTATTTTCGCATATTTTATTTGATGACTAAAATGAATTGTAATGACTTTCTTATAATAGGAACTAGTTATTGAGTTACACTAGATGTATAAACTCAAGATTTTTATTATTTCTATGTGTAATATATTTTATAGTCTATGGAAAAATGTTATATATTATGTTGATCATGATGGTACCACCACCCATTATATCAGGTGTTCAGCATAACTTCACACACCATTGTCACTATTTGGATGGTGGGAATGAAACACCATGTCCCTCTATTTGAGTGATCACTTGATGCAACACTCCCCATCTCATGTGATGATCCTTAAATCTCATTGTCAATATGAGATATAGGCCATATACCCTATTTTTGGAGCTTATTGGATCATTTAATCAGGTAATGTATGTTTGGGATAAGTCCTGGTCCATCCAACTCCAAGAAATCTATGTATATAGACACTTACATCATCATGTACATGATTCATATAGGTGGATGAAATCTAAATAACTAATATATTAACATATATTATTAATATATATATATATATATATATAATGTGAATGATCATAAATTCATTCTTGTAATGATATGAAGAAGGTAGAGCATCCATATGCCCTTTATGAACATCATTAAGATGTTATTTATTTATATAGCATTGTTAATTAATTTTATATAACTAAAAACTATTTATTTTAGACAACTACTTGGATTACTTATTGAATCCATTGGTGGTGTCTTACTTGGATTTATTCTTACATCAAACTCATACCACCTTTCATACCTAAGAAGATTAGACGTCTATATTTATAGATAAAGGAAAGAATCACGCTCCACATAATTGATATGAATTTCATATAAATGGACCATATATGAAAGACCAAAATGATAATAGTGTATATTTTTTTGTTATTTTCCTGGATTTTTTATTTTATTATTTTATATTCTTGTCCCATGTTCCCCTTATGTATATCATCTTTCCCTGAATCCATGTATATGACCCCTTCCAGCGGCTTATTATTTTTATTTAGTTACATGGTTATCGATTCTTCTTCTACATTATTATTCTATAGGATTACATAATTGATTTTATTTTAGTATATTTATGGTTATATTAGTATTGACAATATTATACGAGGGTATAGTCTCATTCTCATACAACCTTTACACCCTCTCTACTTATCAGCAAACTTTACAGCATGAGGAGGTGTTATTGAGTCCATGTGAACCACCGGCTTGAGGAACATGTGAAGAGGAACCTATTTCAATATGGTTCAATATGATATGAAGGATTTATTTTTAATATTGTATTAATATTTTCATAATTTATTGGTGACTCGTAGAAAGAGGAATTTAGAATTTACCATGTTCTTGGAAAAAACTAACTTATGTACAGGGGAATCCCAAATTCCCTTGGATGGTAAATTTTAATTATTATTTTCTGTAGTTAGGGTTGATACGACTTTAACATTGGGTGGAACACATTTATTTTTTTGTTATTATGTTGGAGTTATGTAAATGACGATTAGTTTTACCTATGCATAATGAAATGTGTGTTTTTTATTTAATGCACCATTATAGGAACAACAGGACTAATATGTCTTGTATTTTCCATTTAACGTCTATATTCAATGTGTATTTCCATGAATGAAAACAATAGTTCCTTAATAGTGTATTTAGATTTTCTAACATATCATCCAGGGTTTAAAAAACACAATTCCCAATAAAAGTGAATGAATTAACCTAACAATTTTTTCTAGTATAGGTAAAAGAAAACATTTTAAGTAGTTAATTATGGTATATTGATCCATTGACCATTAGTATCAGGGGATATAAGGTGTAATTGTTTTGGTTATGTGGATTTCATATTTTGGTTGATTAATTGTATGGGACCATATGAATTGGAAATGGCGATCAATCTAATTCAACCATCCCAAGAGAATTAAATATCCAAAAAAGGGAAAATATAAAATTAATAAAACCTTCCAATAGATAGTGGCCCTATTATACATGTGAAATAGGGACATTGACCCGATCCTGGCTGTAGTAGTTGGTAGTGGGGAATCTCCCACAATCTTATGGCCATTATGGCATCTTATACTTCCTAAAACTAGATTTTGGAGAATATAATGAGGTGTGATTGTTTCTATAAGAAGGCCACTAGATTATACTAGTCTCCTATATTAATTATTTGCAATGGTTAAAATCTTTTTTCATGTGTGAATTTTCAATAGTCATATAATTCTACCATGATATATTCTAGAAACATGCACTAAATGTAGCAAAGTCCTATCACTTGAGGTAGTGGGAATTGATCCACCAGTGGTTCTTCTTGCAGTTCCACATGTGTCATATTTTCGTATTCCAAAGACGTTAACATTCACCATGTTTTGAGAGGGATTGAAAAATATGTTTTATAAAATGCCAAGGGTTGTCTGGACATCCTTGTGTATAGAATGTTTTACATAAGGATTTCAAGATTTAGTATACTACCTATTTTTCTATGGATGGTGGACCAAATTCTACTCATTTATGGATTGAATGAATTCTTTCCATATTTCATCATCTAGAGACACCTCTGGAAAAGTCTACTAAACATTCTATGTATATATTACGTGATGATACTAGGAAGTCCTGGGATACTATTTCTAAAGAATTTCACCATCGAGATATGGTTTGGGAATATTTTCAGATTATATTCTATGAATAATAATTTATCTAGTCTCTAAGGGATACCAGAGCTATAGAATTCATGAAACTTCAAAAGGGAAGTTTGTTAATCCTATAATTCTATGCCCATTTTACTCAGATCTAGTGTCTTGATCATAATATTGGGTGAGTTGATCTTAAAACTTTATGGTGATTCAAGTATTTTTTTTGTTTTAATCCTTGTGATTTCAATTTAATGTATTCAGGTTAACTATAAATTTTAAATTGAAAACTAGGCCCTATTTACATAGAATGATTTAATGAATGACGATGGTTGATTCAGGGATGACTGGATCATAGATCTAAATATGATTCATCTTTTAGGTGAAATATTCATTTCCTGGAATATCATTGACAAATAAGAATTTATGATCCTCATCTAGTATTCTTTCTGATATTTCACTAGCATGTGAAGAAGGGACACACAAAACATCAATGCTTATGAGATCCAGTGGAATGTTGAGTTTGATGCATGATGGCCTAGATCTGACATTTCTAATGTAACATTACATAAAATCCTATTCATAATGGATTAAATCCCACTACTCATTATGGAGTGAGTCTAGTTGGATAATTCTAGACAGGCAGCTGGAATACCTCTCGTTGTGTTGGATGATGTGGTGGATTATGCAGAGGTAGCTAGACTAACAATTCTCAGCACCGTCATAGTAGGCTTACTCTGGGCAGTTAGGTAGTGACTCAGCACCATTGTACAAACCATTTACATGTAGTGAATCCTAAAATGGATGATAATAATGATGGAACTTCTACTATAAAAATTACTTTTCTAGTAGCCCAAAAATTGTTGAATACTTTATTGGACCCAGGTGTATCTCTCCCATTTATAGATGAGACTATTGTCGGATGTATGGGCCTTGAGGTCAAACAATTAATTTTTTTTATCGTTCTTGATACTATATTTGGTATACTATCATATAGGGTTCAATGTTCTATGTAATGTACCATTTAGATATGTGGATACATTTTTTATGGAATACTTTCATCCTTGACATGATATACAACGATGTAATCCTCAGGATGGACTTCATAGTTCCATATTGATCCCACATCTATTGAAACTATTAGACGGTGATGTTTAACTATCTGTGGGTGGGTATACATACTATATAAGTTAATCATATGTGCATGATATGTGATTAGGACCGGAGAAACAATGTTTGGGTAGTGTGACAGATCTAATTGCTAGTCCATTCTTTAATGTCCAAGGGTTACACCCTCTGTTTTCCCCCAGGTAGTAGAGAATTTCACAGATGTCTTCTAGATGAAATCCCTAGTCAACATAATTTTTGAGAGGTATAATTCACCATTGATCTTATTCCAATAGTTTCACTAGTGACCATTCCAAATAAGATGGCACCTACATAGATTATTGACCTCCTTCGTAAATTATTCTATATTGAGGACAAAACCATCAAATACCCAAACACTTCCCCTTGTTGTTCACTATTACTTTTTTACTAGAATTAAAAATGTCAACTTGGGAATTTTTTAGATTACCATCAATTGAACAAACTTCTAGTAAAGAATATATATCCATTTTTTCAAATAGGTGAATACTTTGATCGGTTCTGAGGGTAGAGGGTGTTTTAAATTATATATTTGGGGTCGGGCTATCATCATGAGTGTATCAGGACACCATACATACCACTCATAGCATTCATGAGTTTTGATGGCCTATATAAATAAATAGTAATTTATTTCTGCATCTCAAATGTTCTGGTAATAATCATGGATCTTATGAATTGGATTTCACATACATATTTGGATTCATTTGGGGTATTTATCGTTGATGATATATTAGCTTACTCATTATCTATAAATTTCCTTACCAATCATCATGATATCACACAAATTTAACTAATATATTATATACAAAATGAAATTCTCAAAAAAATGAATCTTTTTTATTGATAAAGAACACATCGAGGGTGACATTATCACAAAGTCAAGAGTTTCATTTGACCAGTGGAAATTGAGTTACATAGTTTCATGGGACTATAACTATAATGTATTTTACATTAATAGTTTCTTGGTGATTTCGTATATCAAAGACACTTCATATAGGATGTATCATGTCCTTTAGTTCTTCTTAAGATCATGACAATGAATGGTGATCAATTCATATGTTTAGAATCATGTGAAGTATCCTTTTAGGAGGTAATGAGGATAATAAATTCATCACCGATTCTAATTCATTTACAGTAATATAGGATCTATAAAGTCAATTGTGACACATTATGTTTTAGGCTAGGGGTGTTTATATTGAATGATGAGATATTCATTGCATTCTAGTCTCATTAGTTGAGACCTAACGAGCAGAGTTACCTGATACATGACCTCTAACTTGTTGTTGTAGTTCATGTTCTATGTTTTCAGATAGACTATCAACATAGAGTGTATTATGTGGTGTTTACTTATCTGAAAAATTAAAAAATACATATTTAATTAGTACGATTTCAATATTAAGAATCACATAAGGGTCATGAAACTATAGTCTTTTGAATTTGATATTTCATACACACAAAGTAGATGAAATGTAGTTATTGATTTTCATAGATGAAAGACTCTCACACAAGTGGTACAGGAGTGTAGTGGAAAATTGAATATGATTTTCTTATTCTCATTGATTCACATTGCGGTTCATGAGAACCATGATCAGACAATCCTCTCTAATTTAGTAGTAACATCTACTGATCTTGGATGATGTTTCAATGGACTTTGTTAATGACTTTCCCAAAACAACTAGCCAAAAATGAAGTAGTGTGGGTCTTCATCGATCATTTGATTACGTTCTTGGATTTCATATCCATGAGAGAGATTGTATTAGTGGAATATTTATGAACGATATACATTAGGGAGGTCATACCTCTTCATAGTTCTCCTTATTATCTATATTGTGATAGAGAAACATTCTTCACATCGTAGTTCTGGTTGGGTTTTTATAAGGCATCGGGTATATAGGTGCTCTTGAGAATGGCCATTCACCCAAAAATAGATGGATTGATAGAACATATGATTAAGGGTTTAGAGGACATGCTCGATTTACTTGTACATGAATAATGGGGTTCATGAGAGAACCACATTACCCTTGTTGAGATCACATATAATTACACCTTTTCAGATACCATCGATATGGATCCTTATGAATACCTATATTGTAGGCCTTTTAGAACATCTATATGCTGGATAGAGGGAGAAGAGGTTGTTATGATTGGACCATGTCTTGTAAAGGATAAAATAAAGGATTTACAATTGATTATAATGTTCCTAATGATAGCCTAGTATAGACAATATTTAGATGCCAATAGATGCTTGAAACCATTGGTGTTTAGGATTAGAGACCGAGGATTCTTGCGAGTATCACCCATGATGGGCCATAGATGTATTCATAGTAAAGTTGTTATCTCATATATGTTTGTTACACTCTCTGTGGATGGGAAGTGGATAATACAAGTGTATTTATAGGTATCACATCCTCATAGACACGAGTCTATGAATGTTGTATTTCACGTATCTCAAGGTTTCTAATATTATCTAGATATATAACATGTATTTCATCCGGATGTGGTTGACCTGGTTATAGAATCTTCCTTTGAAGAGTATCTAGTTTTTATATTTTATCATATAATGAAGACGAACCTACATATGTCAATTCAAATTGTATAAAATCTATAGTAGAAAATACATGTACATGAAAATACATATGAATTAGTTTCTAATTTTTTATTTTTGTTGCCAGAACTCATTGCAAATGATTCCACTTTACCCTAGGAAGCCAACTTTGTGACAATATGCATTATTAGGGTGAGTTTGTAATGAATCGACTTTTTATAATGTTTTGAATAATTTTTTAGATATGAATCCATCAAATGAAACTTATAATGTGACAAAATGGATTATTAGGTGTAATAAGGGGTTATTTGTACTTTTTGGACATCATGACCCGATTCATGGATAAAATTACTCAGATGTAACATTAGTAAAACAAATCCCTCCTAGACATATTAATATACACTAAATATTAGATAAAAAGTGATTTACAATAAGAGAAATGTGGATCATCTAAAACCATGCATCCCTATACCCATGGTTATGCGATCCAGTTTAATTTTTCAATATTAGGATTTGACACAATTAGGGAAACCATGCATCTAAAATGTGTGAAATCTTTACATAATATGTTTCTTAAGCATGATTTGGGAACTGATTTCAAACAAAGATGAAAAATTTTGTCCTCTCTATTTAGAGGGTGAACTGACCATGTTTCCCTTAATGAACCTTTCATTATATTTTCTTCTTTCTCTTTTCTTTTTCCAGTAGATTGCCTTTATTTCTACTCTCATAGCTCTGACTTTTTCCAAAGTCTATCAGTAAGATAGCTTACACATCAGAAGACTTAATTGATATATTTTGAAACCATCAAATTCAACTCAGTAAAATATACCATATAATCCCTTACTATTTGACTTTATATTCAAATGTATTGTTATATTTATGAATACAATCATTTTCCCTATTTTTGGAATTGGGACATCTCATTGATATCATCCAAACTATTTCAGAATTGAGGCCAATGTCTTATGAAGAGTGGTCAAAAACATTATGGTAAGAGTATTTATCCTTTTACCTATGTTATTTAGAGTTTTATCGAATTTTCATTGTGATCAACACCATCCATTATCATTCTCCTCTATTTAGTTGATATCTTGATAAAAATTTGATCTAAAACCCTTAATATGAAATTATAGAACAATTGTTTCTACATTATAGGATGTTGAACTTAGTTAGCGAAACATTTTAAGTGCAACATCTTTATTTTACCAGTATGGATAATTATATAACAGCCTTATATTCCTTCTAAGGATTCATCCAAGAATAGATGTCATATTTTATATTGTTAAATAAATTTAAAATTACCCCAATTACCTCCCAAGAAATCATATTTTCATATAAAGGGGACTTCCATTGTGAAAAAATTATAAATATGTTTTTTTAATATTCTAATTGACCCATTGAGAAAAATATATTTGATTTCATTATTTTAATGAACGAAATGGATTGATTACATAGGATAGACTTTCAATAATGTTTTATTTTCCATTAATGAACTAATTATTCAATATTGAATGAGGTGACATGCCACACCTATTTTCAAATCCTTAAAGGAATTATTATAATGAATTATAATGGGTTTATAGTTATAGTAATTGGATATTGGATTACATGAGAAGTATTGCCTCATATATTTTATTATATATATGATTATTCCTTTATATAGGCTGGTGTACATTCGTAAGGGTTCTTTCTAGGATGATGGTATCACACTCCCTTAAATTGGGTGTTATGTTTGATATATCACACCATTAACACATTTTGGATGGTGGGAATTACCCAACACTTCCATATCATCGAGTGGCTTCATGATTGAACACTCACCACATAGAATGATTATAATGATTTCTAACACTCATAATGAGATATAGGGAATATACCATATTTCATGAGTATATAAGATCATTCTAAATACTTATGAATGAGTGGGATATAACACAGTTTAGTTAGTACCTAGTATTCCATGTATGTGGACACATATATCTTCACGTACTTGGCTCATATAGAAGGATGAAATTTATATATTTAAGTAAAATATATATATAATATATTTAACTAATATTTATATATATATATGTGTCATGTGTGGTGGGATCATCGTTAATAATTGAAAATATATTTGGAAATTTGAAAATACTTATTTATTAAATATAATTTAAATTTATGAGATCAATTTATTTAAAATAAAAAACTAAACAATGTATTAAAATAGAGATGTGATCACTATAATAAGGATCAATTTTTATAATTTATATAAATTATTCAGAAAAATCATAGTCCCAATCATCATCTTGATGAACAACTTTCTTTATTTTTAGAGCCACATTAATCTTTTCTATTTTATTCTTAAATCTATACATATTCATTACCTTTCTATAATCAATGACTCCACATAAGTTCTAATGAAAAATGAAAATATTATGACTTAATTTTTTTGGAGTACCTCAAAGGACGATAGATATCATATTAAATCATGGGGAGATAGTGAATGTGATATAATGTACTAGAAATAACCTCATGGTTTATATGAGAACCATTCAATGAATGGAGGAAAACACTTGTGGGGTGTTTCACAAGGATGAAATATATGGGAAAAATTACCTCAGATAATTTTTTGATAGCTCTGGAATGTTTTAGGGGGTATATTAATTGATTATCAAACCCTAGGTACATGAAAATATAATTTAATTATTAATGTACATATTAGGTCATTGATGAAGAAAAGATAAATTTTTAGAATAATAACTCGGTTTTAAAACATGTTAGTTTCCCAGGATAACCAATCCATGACATCAATATCTTATAATATAATATCCCCTAATAATTCATTCATGATATAATTGATCTCAAGAAAATATAGATTATCAAAATAATCACATTGAATTTAGAACGAGGAATATTTGTTTAGAAAAAACATGACATTACTGTGATTCTACATAAAATTATTTTATCATGTGAATCATTCAATCCATGAAGTTGGGGAATGGGGAGGTTCTAGTTGGTGTAAAGACATTCTAGTGAATTATAATTTTCTGTAATGGAATATCAAAAATTAGACCATCTCGTCTGATGAAAAATATAAATGGAATAGAATAAGATGGACTCTAATTGGATCTTCTATTGTACTCCTCAAGAATAAACCACTTCTTACCTATAAATTTAAGGGATGGGTATTCCATTATGTGTCCCACAATCATTTTTTTTAAACATGAATGTTAGGGGACCTATATATCATATTTTCTCCCCTCATTGTTTCATTGTTGTGGAAGCAACAAGAATGAAACTGAGGTTCATTCCATGTTCATGGAGGATGGGTGATGGTCTATATAGAATGAATTTAATAGGAATATGAATTAATTTGTCTCTAGATGGCACATAGCTATGTTGTTTAGGTATATAATATTTAAAATGCAGTTTTTATCTCTTTTAAATCCATCAGACCTCATTAAATCTCTTCAAATGTTCAGGGATGATATGAGGGGTAGGATTTCATCCCCAAAACAAACATTGAAATGTAGATGGGTTACATGGAATCCCCCCCCAAATTTAGGATGATCCTCAATGTTTACGGTTCCAACTTCATTTTTATCTTTCGAGGTTGGGGGTGTAGTGGTATAATGTGACCATAATGATTTTGTGGCTTTTAATTTCATTAGTTTTAAGGAATTGGAGAAATAATGGTAGGTGGAAGCAAGGGAAATATCAAATTTCTTGAGTTATGTAAAGGTCGTGGAATCTGAATTTACTATATGTAAAATTATTCATTCATTATGTATAACTCTCTCTAGAAGAGAAACATAATCACATGTTCGATTTCCTACCACATAAACAAATGGAGAAGCATTAGTTAGAATCATCTGATTATCATCCACAAATTTCCATAAGAAAATACAGATGACGTATATTTTGCATCTTGTTCCACTTAGGAAAACACTTTTTTTTAATTCTCCAACATGGTCTCCCTTCCAATAGAGATTGTGAATCTGGTCATACTAGACACTGTTTTATTCATTACATTATAAATCCATAATTTGTTTTCACCACCTAGGAAAAAAATAAAATTTCATAACACTGGATGGATGGTTAAAAACTAATAATAAGAAAACTATATGTTAAATGTATGATGATGTAACAATGAATTATTTTAGATAAAAATTTCTAAATTGTTTTAACAAAGGGTATATCAAAAAATTATAAAATATAAAGTGTATTCAAGAAAATTATTATACAGTTACATATGTTAAAACATGTAGTATTGATCATAAATCGAGGCATGGGGTTTTGATATTCATAATGAAATAAAACATATCAATAGTAAGATTAAATCATCCTTAACCGCACAATAAACATTCATGGATTTAATTAAAAAAATTTATTCTTTAGGATAATCTAAAATTCAATGAGAAACATGAATGGAAAAATGTTTCACCCATCTATGAAAATAAATGATAGTTTTGGAATGAAAATTTAACAATGATAAAATTATGACGAAATTATATGATAGTTCCTAAACCAATACTATGGAATTTGGTAAGTGGTATACATACTCTGTATGTTTTGATCCCATCCCAATAGTATATTCCATCTTCTATTGTACCCATATAAACTAAAACAAAGAAGAGAATTTCTGTAAACAAATATTTTCTTGTATAACACTATAAAATAAATTTACATAGTCAAAACATAGTAATAAAAAATTTATTGTGACCAGGATTTATTAAAATATTATCTTCTATCAAGATACTTTAATAAGAACACCTTTATATCACGTTGATTATTAATTTTCTTACACTAATATCCTAAACCAAATATCCATACTAAGTGTAAAACAAAAAAGTTTATAACTCATGCATAGTATAAATTATTATGGAATAAAAAAAAGAATATAAATAGTACAAAATGTAAGGAATAATAAAAACCACAATGTATTCAGTCATTCTAGAGGCATTCAAATTTAATACAACATTATTAATTTGATAATCCTTTATGATAAACTACATAATATCCAACCATTAAAATAAGAATTTTATCATAAATATTTGTAACCATTGTTCATTAGTGAAACATAGATCTGGAATATTGAATAAAAATTTAATTCCAAATATAACACGGGTAGTGTATAGCCTATATATGAGAAAAAATATTAAAAATAGTTTTTTAATTTAATTTTATTCATGGGTCTAAATTATATTCTAACACAAACAATTATTTTATGGTGTCATGTTTTGATGAAAATAATTATATAGATAATATTTTCTAATTTTATAGAAGTTAATTATAATCTTTAGTATATATATATACATACATTAATGATAATGTAAATGATTAATGTTATTTATGTAACTATGAAATATTTTTTCGGATGAAACCGTTTTCAAATCAATGCTTCTATTAAAATAATAGATACATTGGAATGATTATGAAATACAAGAATTATTTCATGTGTTCTGTTTTGGTAACTAATAAAACCATTTTGATTCACATGATGAATCACTTTCAAAAACATTTTAATCAAAAAAACATCATCTGAAAGGATATACACTCATAACACTAGGTTAGTGGTGACATTTAGCTAATATTTTTTCAGTATTCGTTGAGATAAAATGATTCTTATTATAGTTTAAGATTAATATTAATGTATTTGATCATTATTAATATGACCGAAAATAATAAAGGTCACATCCAAGAAGAGACTAATATCCTAGAATTCAACATCAAAATCATTGTAGTCCTTGAATTAGTATTAAAGAATTCAATACATATGTAACACCCTAAGTATTTTAAAATTAGATCATCATGTTTCATAGCGTATATGACATGAAATAATATTATTTTAAGAAAATAAAAAAATCCATGTTTATTATAAGAAATTTATTATTATATAAATTAAGTATCATTAATAGTTTTCGATATACATAACACCATGTTTAAAATAACAATGATAATATATTTAAATGTTATCATTTAAACAAAACTATGATGACATAGTCCTTAAAAATTTGTGAATGAATAGTAACAATTAATTATACAAATTATATAGTTTAGACGTGTAAATAATTAACTCAATGATTATCTATTTATTATGAATAAATTAAAAACTATTTTAATTAAAAGGAAATGTTTTCTAATAAATAATATTTTTTTCAAAAGACTTAATGTATCAGTTTTATCAATAATTTAAATGTAATTTTATCAATATTTAAAAACACTATTTGTAAAATAAAATATCATTAATAAATATAAATTACTAAAATTTCTCTAGGAGAATTTTATAATTTTGTTTAAATGATATATTATCATTGAATATTGGAAATTATTGGTTTTTATAAAAAATAGATTTTTTATTCAATGAATTTAAATCCTATTTTTTTTAATATGGTTATAAAAGAGAAATTTGTTCAATAATATATATATATATTAATCCAGTATATTTAATTGGAATCAATATAACATTCAATTTTATATATAAAATCATTATATAATTTTCAACAAGTATCTATTGGAAACCCCAGTCTATCATCACCTTTGAGGGATTAATTTTTAAATAAATGTTTCCAAATATATTAATGTAATTTAAAAAATTGAATCCATAATAATAATCAAATTTTTATAAATTATATGAAACTTAAAACTAATTTTCTTATAATAAATTAATTGTTAAATAGTTAAAATTCATTTCCTCTATAATCGTAAAAATGGGTTTACAGAGGGGCATAAACTCAAATGATATGTGTTTTGAGTAGTCCAACAAATTCAAAACCCAATTTTATTACCATATATAGAAATTAATTATCACTGCATCACTAATATAACATTTTATATATTTTTTAATATGAAAATTTTGGTACACCTATTTCATTTCAAATATTACAAGTGTCACACTTACTTATCTTATAAAAGGACACCACAAATCCTATTCTCTTCACATTTACCAGACACATTGGATTATCCAAGATCATTGAAATTCACATCCTTAACTAAATAATATTATAAAAAAATTCCTTATTATTTTAATAGATCCATCCTAGTAATTCTTTTGATGAAAACCAACAATTTTTTTCCGAAAAAGATGTAAAATCCAAAACCAATCATTTTTATTATATTTCATAATCGACCTCCGTCACTTAATATTAATCTAATATAATATAATATAATTATTCACTTCCATAAAATGATATTTTGTTATTTTATGTTATTTACCCATTACTAAATCCTATTCTAAAATAGTTAATTAAATCATTGATGGTGTGTACTGCAGACTTTCTCCTCATGAACCATTGTAGTAGATTTTACATAACCACCTTTTAGGGATATATGTGAATTTATTTAAATGATTTAAATTTTTATAATAATATTATATTATTTAATTTTAATATCACACATACTTCATTATTACAATTATTATTCAAATTTGATATCATCTCTCTTGGCTATGTCGTACTACCTCCTCATGAAGCAATGTGATTTAAAATTAACATACACATTACATTGAATATGACTGAAAAATTAGTTAAAATATTCAATATATTATTATGATAAGCCTTACATAATATGAAAATATAACCCCTTACTAACCCTTTCCCTCATTAAGGGAATGATATAAGTGTACATGAATATGTATGGCCTAACATTTCATTAGATTGATGGGATTCATTTACCTAATGAAACAGTCCTAGATAGTTCAAATCAATTTCAAATATGTAAATATGATATTTGTAAATATTTTATCATTTCAAAAATGATTTATATATAGATATATAATATCTTCATAGTAAATGGAACTGTGATTACAAAAATGAACATGAGAAAATTGGTAAATTAACTCTAGAAAAAATGAAAACTACGAAATATTTTTAAAAAAGGCAGTAGAATATAATAGATAATCAATTATGATATTATATAGACGATATTATTTCTATAATAAATTCATAATATGATTAAAATCAATATACATGAGTTACTATCATAGGTGGAAGAAATCATCCCTACGGTAAGAGCTTCTCATATCACTTTTACATCTAGGATACAAATGCGATATTCACCTCTTATTTATTATATTTGTACATATACATCCACCTTGATATTTTATTGTCTCATGGGGATTATGATTCAAAATATTCCAAAGTGGTTAGGGATGATTATATATTATGATCATTATTCATTATTATCCTTGTTTATGGATTCTATAGTAGAATTATTTTATTTCTATATCATTATTTCAATATAGTTTATTCACCTCTAGTTAATAATGAACAATTTCAATTACTAGTATCATATTTCTATTCATTGTTACATTAAATAGTTGTGAAAATGTTAATAAATAAATAAGATTATGTTTCACTGTTAAATTTGAAAATAAATGTTCATCATCACCTAGGTATACTAAAAATGAATTGAAATTATATTTATCCTTTTAAATTTTTTTTAATAATGTATGTTTTTTCTTTTAAAAATAATTCAAATGATTCATCAGCTCATATTCAAACCAATGCATGTTTGTCCTCTATCAAAAATATGAATTTAATAATTGTTTCAATATTTATGGAATAAGCAATATTTTCATCCATCATGAATAATCTATTACATAATAACAGTTTCACATGTTTTAAAATATTATTTTCAATGAATAGTATCATTATATTGTTTTTTATATTTCATTAAGGGAAACTTTTTTCAAAAAATATGTAACGAACGTTTTTTGGTATTTATGTTCATTAGTGAAATAAACCATGTATTTTAACTATAATACCCTAACTATATGTTGTATTGATTCCATCCTTATTATTTATCTAGATGGGTTATGATGTTCTTTAGTGGGGATATATAATTTCATTTCCATTTCAGATTTTACTCTAGTTTGTTTTCTTTTTTAATTCATTTGAGTAAGTTACAAAATTTTATATATTTTTTGAAAATAATTCTTATATTGAATATGATTCACCTATTTCATATGAGGAATTCATTATTATTATTAATTGATAGTTGGAGAACTATATATCCCCAATATTCATCATTAGTTCTCAATATAGATACTAGTTTGGGATGTGTCTATAGCCATTTATTTTGGTGTCTTTTAACAAGACATCTATGGAGTATTTCAGATTTCTAGAAATATTCATGCCATATTTATTAAATCAGTTTTTAATATTCAATGTGATATTTAGATAAGTTAGATTATCCATTTTTATCTTTTTGAGATCATGTGGTTTTTTATATGGAATTATTTTATCATAATTAATTCCTCCTGTATTATGATTAATTTATTGAATAAACGTAAATTGTTTCAGATGTTTTCCATTTGATAATTTGTATTCCTTATTTATTCATTTCATATATTATAATGATACACTTATTAAGAATTTGATCTCCCCAATTTCTTATATTTTATGTCCTAGGGGATAAAATAATGTGTTCTGTGATTAATATGCAATGATATGAAAATTTTTATAATGGAGTTCACAATGAAATCACTTTTTGATTTTTATTCCTCAAATTTAATATTAAAACGTATTATGTTTCTACTTTACCAAGATATATTAAAAATAAATTCATTTAGTATATGATTCAATTTATATAGTTGTAATGCAATAATTATGTCATTTTGTCATGGATATTGGATTCAGGGTCACTATTGTTGGTAGTATAGGATGTTTAATATAAATATTGGGAATGGGATTTAGAAAAATATATATTTGTGAATGTAACCCTATGATATACAATTAATATTAGTATATAAAAACAATGTTTTTTTTCTAAATAAGTTATTATGTGATTTTTACTAAAAATACATCTTTATCTAGATACTACAGGTTGACATGGTTCTTGAATAGATGTACCTATAGGTAATAAGTCTATAAAATAATGCATTTTTCTTGAACCAATCATCACATTCTTCATGAAAAACCCTTTACTGAGTATCTTGTTTGAAAATCTGAAGGGATATTTATAGTTTAATCCTATTGTTACTTATTGAACATCACAATGGATTTGAAAATAATTAGATCCCTAAAGAATCCATGTTTGTCATTTTGAGTTTAGTTATGCATAAATATTTCAATTTATGTTACTTGTTATGAATTTTTTTGGTATACAATATTCCACTTATTTTTTTGATTAATATAGTGTATTCAATCATTTAGATGTTTTTCTTAGCTGATGGAGTTGGAATAATATCAATTTATGTAATATAAAGAGAGAAAATGATCATTTATTTGTGGGTTTTAAGCTAGTATTACAAAGGAGTATACTCTAAAAAGGTATCATCATAATAGGACATAGTATCATGTTCTTTATAGAAACAAAAGTAACTATATATGTATTATTTAATAAAATTGGATCCAAAAAAGAATAATTTAGAATGGAAAAATGAATAATTGGAATAAAGGGATGAAGGGGTTTCATCTTGTGATATTTGTGAAAAGAAACACCATGGTACATTATAGATTTGAAATGGGGTTTTCTGAAATAATAGAGAGAAAGGAAAACAAGGTCATATTTATAAGGGTATGAAATAAATTTCCCAAATTATATTCTTAAACTATAATGATATAGGGAAATAATATAATAAATTCAAAAAGGAACGAATTTAATATTCTTGGAAAACAATCTATGGGATCATGGTCAGTCATATTTTATTTCCATATATTTAGGGGAATGATAAATATTCATGTGTTTGAATTCAATAATTATTTCATATGTGTATTTTTTTCAATGATATCCTCATAATAATAATCATGAAATGTATATGTACTGCAAAATAATATTATTTCATAAAATATATGAGAGTATATGTTGAATGATAGCGATGACTAAGAAAAAAATTCAATGAAAATTTGATCATCTTGGGAAACACATAATTGTGTTTGGATTACTATTAATATCTTCCAAATTCTCATATAATAATAAAATATTTATTGGATAGTGTCGGTGAACCAGAAATTTCAAATAGGTTTGATTTTTTATATTATTTTTGATATTGTATAATGCAAATATTGACTTATAGAATATATTCAACAACTAGAAATTTTATATATGGAAGATTGTTTATCATTATAGTTTAATGGTGATAATGGAATTCATGTATTTTTAATGAGACATTAATAACCACATTATATTGTTTATGGAAATTATTTTCATTTAGTGACCTTTCATCCAAATTAATAGACTTTAAATTTAGAATAAAAAATGTCAATGATGCATTAGGTTAAATATCTATATAATAGATGAAGTTAGATATTTGATGTTATTGGATATCTTGTTCAAGAATAGTATTTCCCCAGGGTGATACATTTTCCCCACTTTAAATGATGTTAATCTTCAAAATATCATATTTATCATTATAATCAATGGATTCACATGATGATTCACTTAAATTATAGTTAAAAAATGTATCACCCTGTGATTTTTAAAATTAAGACATAATATTTGATTGTGTGTATGAAAAAAACTAACATCATAATATTACATATAATTATGAGACATTATTAATAAATTTTAAAAAAATAATTCAATATATTTTTATCATCTAATTCTGGAAACAACATTTTAAATAAAATATTATACATTATTAAATTATTGTTATTTAAACATAAGCTTTTTAAACCTAATGTTAATTTAGTGGTAATGAATAATATAATATAAATTGATAAGCTTTTATGGTTTACAAATTTATAAAATAAATTCAATTTTTTTGTATTTAATTTTTAAAAAATAAGTAATATTTGAATGGATAATAAATATTTTCAAGTAAACTGTATTTTTAGTAAAATGAAATCTATTCGAGATTTTCTCATATCATTTATTATTTAATTTCTACCGGTTTTAGAAAATTTATTTCAAAAAATAAATCATCATTTTTGAAATATGAATTTAAAAATTATCAATGTGTTAATATTTGATAAATTTATAAATTGATAAAATATACAGTGAATAGTCAAACATAAATGTTTTTATTAAAAAGTGACTATTCCGGAAAATAATTTTCATGTAATATTTAAAATTAATTTTGGTTTAAAATTTAAACTAAATATAATATATATATATATTAATAAATTATATATCATTTCAATCAATGTTATTTTTTTTATTTTATATAAATACATTGTTAACATTTGAAAATTTTCTCTATGATACCATCTTTTTTCATCTCATCTCCAGGAATAATTTGAAAATAGGTTTTGAAAATTCTATGAATGGGATTTGAAAATTTAAATTTTATATTTTTAATATGAATAATAAATATTATAAATTATGGTTAACTAAAATTGTAACCATAATAATGAAAAAAATATTAAAAATTATATACCTCGATTTATGTAAAAATGGGTTTACAGAGGGTTAAAATTAAAATATAATTGTTAAAAATGACCCAAAACATTTCTAAAAAATTATTTTATATTTATATTTAGAACCTATATCTTATGTAATATTTAATGGTACGTTATTATGATTTTTCTATGTGATAATCATGGGTACACCTCTTTCTTAAAAAAATTAACAAGTGTGCCAATCACATCATATATCAATGGACAAACCTATACCTTTCTATTCACAAATAAAAAAATATATGATATTACCTACCAAAAAAATTCCTTATATACCTCCTCTAATACAATAATATTTTTTCTATGAAATAAAATATAGGAAGAAATTTTAAGCAAAGAAGAAGATTTTTTTTAAATCAAGTGACAACATGAACTGAATGTTTTATTTTATTTCATCCTCAACATCCTTCGATTATAATTAATATCCATATATATACATTATTATCTACATTAGATATTATTTTATGTTTTATATTGGAAATACTAAAATTTTATTCATATTCCCTAAAATGGTAAACAAAAAAATTGGTCACGTGTATGGTGGGCTACAGCCTCATGAACTGATGTAGTTAATTTTCCCTCACCACCTTTTGAGGATAGATAAAATTATTTATTTAACACATGTATATGGTATTTATTATATTATTATATTTACTTAATTTGAATATCATATACACATTTTTAAATTTCGGTCTATTTAAAATATTCAAAATCAGTCGTGCGTACAACAGACTACCACCCCAAAAGAAATGTGATTCATTTTTTCATTATATTTTACATCAATCATAATAAGTAAAAAATTAATGAATATAACTGGTATATATGAGAACATATTTATTATTTAAAATTAATATAATGCCCACTCCCTTACAATCTCAGCCTTCAATAGTATGATATGTGGCTCATTTATATGTATGGCCTACCATCTCCACAATGAGATGTGATTAATTTTTAACATCCATCAGGTATAAAAGGATATAAAAAATATACAATTTATATATGATCTTCATAAATTTTTTATATCTTTATATATGTTATATATATCCTATGAACTCAAACATGATCTTTCAAGAAAACATGTGCATGAGGAAACAATGACATTAACAAATGAATAATGAAATTAATTGAATTTTATTAAACAATGGGTGGTATAATTTTATAAGATGTTGATATATTATATTATAAATATTATTATGATTATTTTATGTATTAACTACATTATAATAGAAGTTATAAGTTATATATGTAAATTTATGGAGGAAATAATTCATAACGTAAGGTTTTCTCAGCTCATTTTTACTTATGTGAGACATATTCCATAATATATAATTACTTATTTTTTTTTGGAATATATAAAATTAAATTGAAATGTTATATCATTAAAATCCTTATATAATTTTTATTTTTTATTTTAATGTAACATAATTGAAATGTAACCAAAAATGGTTTAGGTTATTTTCAACATTTCATCAATATTTTGGATTTTATTGGTTTAATTTCCAGTTGAGGGAATTATTGGATATCTATATAATAAAAATATATATTATTCTCATTAAGTTATTAGTGGTTTTTTTAGGTTTTTTTACCTATTATTTACTCATTGTAATATAAAATCATTGATAAAAATCTTTTTTCAAAATCCAGCATTATTTGTCTCATCGGTCATGAATCAATTTTCTATAAAACTCGTGTTCTCATATTGTATTTTTTAAAAAACATATCAATTTTAAATTGATTTATTAATTAATATTTAAACTTTTTTTCATTTAAAAAATAAATTTTAAATGGTATCCTCTTTTCATTTTTAGTAAAATATTTGTTGGACTATATCGAAATGATGAAATAAATATTGATTTTTACTTTTATAGAATGAAAAAAAATTCCAAAATCATGGCCAAACAATGATAAATGATTATTATAAAATGTAAGAAATGTTATATTCAACGACATTAATTTTAATATTATATTTTGAACTTTTTTTAAAATAATATTTTCAAATTGGAATGTATATTATCCTCAAAAACATTTTAATGGAAATTTTCAAGGTATTTGAATTATTAGATGACATATAACCACTAATTTTATTATGATTCACTCAGAATATATTTTAATTACATATTGGATGTAATTTAAATTGACCTTTTATTATCTTTTTTCATATGTATGTACAATTTTTATACTATTCACCATTGTACTGTTGATGTTCCTTTATTAGTTTATCAATTGGTATAAGTAGTATCAAAATATATTTTAGATTTTTAATAATATTGTTTAGGTTTATTATGATTCATACCTTTTAGATGAATAATTCATGGGGTGTAGTATGTGATGGTTGTGGATGTTACAACCCCTTGAGGAATTAGTGTGCCTTATACGACAAACTAGATTCATTTTTGGCTGGGGGATTTCCCACTTATTTACTTTCCAGGGAACAATGAAAAAAAAATTATATATTTCTCTAATAATTCATTCTATAGTTATGAATATTATTAATTATATTCATTGGGTTTATTAGATTATTTATAATTTCCATAGTAATGTTTTTTAGGATCATGTGATTAATTATAAGGAATCATACGATCCTCATTTATTCCAAACATATTATACTGAAGTTATTTAATAAATCTAATGTGTTTTAGTTATATACATATACATTTTAATTATGATGTATTTATTTATAGATTTAGTTTTATGTGTTCTATTATTGAATATATGTGATCACCATTTTCCCACTAGATACCAATAAGTGTTTTTTGATTTATACAATGGGATGTGGTGAAGAGAACAATGTTTTTCATAAATAAAACAATTTTTCAATTTAAATTTTAATTTTTATTTTGAATTTCTTGTGTGTATCTAGTTTACAGATTCTAATAAACTATTATGTCCATTGGGATGAAATACCTTGTATTTAGTACTAATGTCATAAATTAGACACAAGCTCTAGGTTTCTGAAGTCATGGTATCTACAAACATACCTATTTATAATGAATAATTTAAATAATAAAAAAATTCCTATATAAGAATTTTTTAAATAATATTTTACAGGTATTTCATGGAATTTTCATTTCAGTTTCACCACAAAAATTATCTGGGCTAATATATGATAAATATTAAATATAATAAAACACACTAAAATTATTTCCCTGATAAACTAGAATATCCACTATATGGTGTCATAATTTGGATAAATGACACTTCTATTAAGTCTAGAATTTATGTTTTACCAAATGAATGTCAAAAATTTAGTCAATGATGGATATTTTTTTAGAATATAGTTTCAATAGGACTACAGATAATGTCAATAAAAAATAATTTATTTATTTATGTTCTATTTTATTTATGATCATATAAAAACCCTATCAATGAACACATTATTATATCCAATAAGTTAATATTCATAACCCATGGTTTTATAGGAGAGATAACATATGGATAAACTTCTAGTGGGATAATAACATTTATAGATATGAGAAGCACAATAGACTCCTCTATGGCCAATCATGTGACAATTTATTCATCAAAGATTGATCCAATCTGAGTAAAAAAAATTATACAGTTTTTCAAATCAACATTATTTATAATCTTAATTTTAATTTATTTTTTTATTTTATAATTAATGGGTGTATGTAGTTTTCACTATTATTTATATTTTAATACCTAGATTTAGGATGTGTTGTTTATTTGAAAATCCCAATGAGCCTTGATAATTTATTTATGTGGCTGACCAAACATAACAAGGAGAATATAAATATCTCACTTTTTGTTTCAATGATTCCTATGATTATTATAAATAAGATGAATATTTTTTTCCTTTGAATTGTTGCTAGAATGATTCATAGAATTGGATTAATTACATGATAGATTGTGCAATATTTTGATGGTTGAAATGAGTTTTGTATCAAGGTTCATCCTATGATAATGGATTAATAATTTTATTATAAATATATAGATGGATTATGGAGTGTATATTTTGTACCATATATAAATAATATGATGAGATGAAATGAAAATCTGATATTCTAAAAAATAATTGTGGAAATTAAAATTTTTGCTGACCACTAAATATGTTCAGTTAAGTTATATGAGATATAGTTGATAATAAATTTGGAATGAATTCTTAATGTGGAGATATAGATGATTCAATATGATCTATAATTTCTAAAAAAATATGTTCTACTTGGTGTGTAATTCCAAAGAACACACACCATATCAACACCTCCTTTTTTCTCTATGCTTTTATTTAACATGGAATGCTCGAGTGAGTATTCACTCTTAGATGAGTTATGTCAATATTAACATAACTTTAGTAGTGATATCACATAGATTATTGATTGATTATATACTATTGTTTATTTAATAGTATTTTTTTGAGTACATAACTCACTTTAAAAATTATATATATTTTTTGAGAATATCTTGAGTAACATTTAAATCTTACTTTCTTTTATATTTAGAGAAGATTTCTTCATTGATGATTTTTGGTGACTTTCAAATGACCTAATAGGTATGTTTTACTCTTCCTTGAAGGTAATATGGCCACACATTTTATGTTTTAAACATATTACATGTAGTTAGTGTCTCCCATGGTTTATGAGGATTATGAAGAGTATTGGTGGGATAGATGACCAACATATGGATTCTGGAGTAATAATATGATATTATTATTATTTTGTTAGGAGGATGTACAGTTTTACAATACGTTAATATAAGGCCCCAGCCTTAAAAATTACTTAATCTTGAGTTACTTCAAGAATACACATTGAGGATCTTTTCAGGTTTAGAGTTTTAGATAATTAGATCATAAAACATGCATTACATTCCACATTTAAACAAAGTGGTTACATCAAAGATAGTATTCATTTTTCCCATCAATGGAAACTTATTTAAAATAAAACATGGGTTCATTCTTAACAAATCCTTGACACTATCATCATATCATGTACCTTTCCCTTGACCTGTGAAAAACATTTCAAAAACATGGGATGAGCATAAAAAGCTCATTAAGAGATATACAAATATGGAAAGGAAACATGAGTACATATATACATAAGAGTGAAATCATTCTTTACCCATAAAACATAAGAACATTAACATACCTCATCAAATCTTGAATAAATCCTAGAAATCATAAGGCATAAAGGTAACTTGAGGCATTCATAACATTCTTACGTAGAGAGTAACCCTCTTGGTTACGTTTGGAATACTCATCATAGTATATTCCCTAAATCTCTTCGTAGAAACCTCAATGTTTAACCCCTTCGTGTTACCCAATGCATTGGAGAGCTATATCGGGCTCACCTGCAATTAGTTTATCACGGAACCACCTGTCTTCATAACAATTCCCATGTACCATAACATAATCGTATCACATAAAACATGCATATAGGAAACATAACATTTCCACTTTTCCATCACAAGATATCAATACAACACATTGATATAAAAAAATTATGAAAACCATTTTCAATACCAAAATAAAAGAAAAGTAAAACAGTGTTTTTACTTTTCATTTAAAAAAAGGTATGGCTTGTAAGGGAAGCCGAAACTCAAATAATGGTCACGGTGGCGGTGAAGTCATTGTCGCCGCATACATATGACAAAAACAAAACATTCCCTTTTTTCGTTTAGTAAACTATTCGTATAAAAATATTACTTTTGAGTAACCATAAATGTGAATGTGGTTTATACACCATATAAAATAATGTTGTGTATAAAAGAAAATATGCCTCAATGAAAGGATATTGAGACGAAGTCCCATACATCGGGTCTGACTTGACTCAATCGTTCTTTAACGTCCGGAATAATAAACTTGAGTTAATTTATACTTGATTAAGAACCTTTTTCAAGGTCATTATTTTTTTATATCACTTATTACCATGTTATGAACACTATGTAATTATTTAAGTTAATAACGGTTGTTTTAACAATCATTGGTACTTTGGTCAAAAATAAACTCTTCATAATTACAAGTTGTTCATGTATCCATTATATCCAGAGTTATACTCATGATGTAGATATCATATATATCATATATATTCAGTATATACATGCATTTATAATATTATATAACGTTTATATGTAAGAAATGAAATGCACCATTCATGGAGACGGTAAGTCGTACGTACGCATGAACGCTACATCCATTTCGATTTCATATTTCATGGAATTAAAACATAATGATACATAATATTATTATAATTCCTGTATTGTATCATATATAATAACTTTAACTCCATCCTTTATACGTACCACATATGGCATTAACGAATCAAATCACTTTGAGGGGGCGGTAGTCCGCATTTCCTAAAATGAAGATATCACGTTTACCCATAATGGAAACCATAAAGGTATACCATAAATGAAATATACAGAAGCTTAAGTAAAACATAAACATATTATATATCATATATAATTACAGTGACATCTTAATGGCCACCATTGAAGGTGTTATATGAGTGTTGAACAATCATCGTTTCATGAGGCAGAAATTCGCCAGCCAGGGAAACAGTATGTTCTTTAACCATTAGATGTAGGTGTGTGTATGTGTAGCTAGAATAATTCTTATAAAAACATCCTAGTATATTGAAGATACTTTTTTGTTACAAAAGAAAGTAATAAAAAGATTTTAGAGTGTTGGAGAAGCAAAATAAACATAAGAACACAAGAGAAAACACTACCTTTAAAACAGGTAACTCTTATTGATTTGAGCTCAAAGGCTTCCTTGGAAGACTTCTGCACAAGGTGAGGCTTCTAGGAGTAAGCAAGAGATTTGGAGTGAATAAATGAGCAGGGTTTGGCCGAGCCAAAGGCTGGAGAGGTGGGGGTAAGGAGGTAGAGGTGGGGGCCTTTTATAAGAGGAGAGGAGGGGCACTCTTGGAAAGTTACAAAATTTTACTATATTTTCAAATGAGTTTCGGATTTTAAACGTCAAACATTGATGTATTTAGAGGATAAGGTGATAAGGGTTAGAAATATACTCATCCAATAGGTCTTTTACATGTGTATGTTATAGTTTTAACATTATCTTTTCATTTTATTTAAATCCTTTATTAATGAGGTAATCGCTGCATCATCATGATGTCATAAATAATTTAATTTATATAATGTCTAAAAATTATAAAACAAATACTATGATGTTGGAAATCTTTTTATCTTTACAGTTATTTTTTATTGTCCAATATATAATTTATTTAGACAATCTTAAAAATGTTTTACTCAGGTTATACACTCTTTGTTATATTTAACATTCTTTAAAAATAAAAAAGATAAAAAGTCACCTCCACACAAAAGTGATTCCATGGGGTCCCCAATTTTGGCACAAGTAATCCCAGGGTCGGCCATGAGAAAACCAGTAGCATTAGAACACATTTTGGTGTCATTTTGTATTATTATGATATTATTTTATTATCATTAACCACCAGATTACTCATTAATCTAGATAATTAAAGATAATTGTCGTCGTTATTATTCATAATGTCCAAAAAACAAAGGAGTCTTAATTACATAATTTTGAACATATTATTCCAAATATGGAATCAATTTTACCAAATTTCAAACAAATAAATTGAAATAATTAATTTAAAAATAATTATCGTTGTCAAAACAAATAGAGGGTTTTTTTGAAACAATATCTATGAAAAGTTTGGCACTTGTTTATGCCAAATTAAAAAATGAAATTAATCCCAATGACCACAATTGGATTACATGGAAATAATATATTATATTCACACTTTAAAACCATTTAAAAATATAATCTAACCATATAATTAAATTAGATGAAAATGCAGTTTTGATGTAAAATGCAGAATTTTTTACTATTCATTAAAAAATGAACATTATCAGAAAAATACCAAAAAATTATCCATTGTAAATTTCAATGTCCCAATCATAAATAATAATATTATTTAGACAAATAGAGCTTATAAAATTGCAAAATGTTTGATTTAAAAAGGGTTTTCCATCAAAAGGCAGTAAAACAATCTTTTAAAAATATTAGTATATTCCAAGCTTAAGATTGGATTTATTCTCATTTTAAGCCTCTAAAACACTAAATAATTCATAAATAGACATATATAAGAATATTTATTATTCATTACTTACTTGGGATGTTACATCCTTCCCCCCCTTAGAAAATTTTGTCCCCACAATTTATTTACTTATCGAATAAGTGGGGGCCTTTAGCCCTCATTGCATTTTCCGATTCCCGTGTTGCCTCTTCAATCATGTGGTTTTCCAAAATACCTTTACCTAATGAATCAACTTATTTCACAACACTTTATCCCTATGGTCAAGAATCTGGACCGGTTGTTCCTCATAAGATAGTTTCTCTTCCAGCTGAACTACCTCTGAACTCAAAACATGAGATGGATCTAGCATATACTTTCTCAACATCGAAACATGAAAAAAATTGTGTACCTGAGACAAACTTGGAGGTAAAGACACTCGGTATGCAACTGATCCAACTGTCTCCAGAATTTCATATGGTCCAATGAACCTTGGACTCAACTTTCCTTTCTTACCAAATCGCATCATACTTTTCCATGGTGAAACTTTGAGAAAAACATGATCACCTACCTCAAAAGAGAGATCCATCCTCCTGTTGTCCGCATGATTAGACAATCAAAACACATTTTATAATTACATTTTATTGGGATTAAATGTTCATTTTTGATCATATAGGACTGAGTTAGTACATTTTAATGTTAAACATCCACTCTCATCAATTGTGCACTTCATGCCTAATGTACACCAATTTAGGCCCAATGACTCATCTGATTTTATTGAATGTAATTATTCATGTTTTAATATTATATTTCTGGAAGCGTATTTTCACTTCAAATTTAAATGTTTCTCATTCAAGGAGCAAGGAAAGATTCATAAAGGATGATGAAAATATTTGGTGATGAAAGGAGACAATTCTGGTGAAGGAAGATTGGACACCAACCCATTGTTGAGGATGTGCGTCCCACAATACTAGACCAATTAGGCCCAAATTTCTTGTTCTGATAGAAGCCATACAGGGGAAAAAATCATTATTCAGGCCAAAGTACTAATTCGGTCTCCATGATGATGATAAAGGCATCCCAAATGGAAGATCAGAATCTGGGCCAGAATCTGCGGCCCAAAATGTCAGCCCAATGAATCTTCCATATCTCTCGAACCACAAAATAAATTGGGCTTATAGTTTACAGGCTGTTAGAAGAAATCCGGGGATTCATTTATGTCTTCTATGGCCCAATCCAAATCGGCCATCTTGATGGACTTTTAAGCGGATATGTCAAGTGGATGCAAGCTGGATGCCATCTCGGGTCAAGGGTGGAGAAGTCTCCTCTCCACCTACTTTACACCACCTATGCCTACCCTCATTGATTGGGATGACTTGGACTGTTGGAGATCGGTATAAGGATCCAAATATTCCTATTTAAGGCAGTGGTGGTGAGGAGGAACTCATACCATCTTTCATGTAATGTTATTATGCTCAATTTTCGTTGTAATGCTTTCATTTCCCCATGTAAGTTTCTTTTTGTATTTCTAAGTTCTTAATCCAATTCCTTCTATTATATTCTTCCAATTTCTAAACGTAAATCTCTAAAATCACAAAAGAACAGTGATAACTCTGTGTGTTGGTGATATAGTTCACACATAGGTGTGAATTCCATTCACACACATGGAGGAGTGCTCGTTATTTCTGCGGTTTTAATCTCTTCAATTCAATTGTTGTAAGCCGTCTTCCGCCCACCATTGATAGTATATTATCAATGGAGGGATAACCCATTAATGGGTTGATCTTAGGAAGTTGAAAAGGCTGGATTGAATTTTATTTAATGCACGAATTTTTGTTAATTGGTTAAATAATTCAAGACTTCCATTCTTCAATTATTTTCACTCCTCATCTTCACTGTGTTTGAAAAAGCTAATTCCAATTACTAAATTGACCCTATACCCTAGAGAGATCATGAATTTGGTTCTCTAAGTGTGTTGGTGACTAGTAATTGATTTTAGTTAGTATCTAACTAGAAAATGATGAAGGTAGTGTTATTTTGAAGAATGGTTTCATCATGAATTAATAAAAAAAAAATTTGTCTAAAGAAATAAAATGCATTCAATCCACCCAAGCGTAACCCTAAGATCAACCCATTTCATTATAAATGAACTCAACTAAGCTTATTAGTATTCTCCCAAAACACTTGAAAACAAATACTAGTTGGCCACTTCATATCAAAAATTCCATCCCTTAGGTTGTGTATCATAGGTATCTTCTTAGGTCTTTGTGGAATCGACAACCCAAGATACACTATAAGGACCATTCTACCCTTCTTATCTTGGGTAAATTTGGGAATGAACCAAATTTTTGAGTCGTTTTTGGGGACCAAGTAAGTACCTTAGATATAAAAAAACCTTCTTTCCTCACCTCCATTCTTCTACTCTCACCCAAGATCTCTTATCTTGTCCCTTTCTCGCTTTTTTTTGGCGCATGTCCGCCTATATCCGCGATTTCTCAAACAGACTAGTTAGGGTGGAAAGTCCTAGGATAGGGGAGTCAAGTGCACCTAGGGGATTGTTTAAATCAGATCCAAATATTCTTGAAACCCCAATGTCAGAACTTGAAACAAGTCCAATGGAGGGTCATCCACAAAATCAAATTGTAAACCCTGGGGGGAATCAAAAGGGAAACCAAAACCAAGAAGCTCCAAACATAGGGAATGTAGTTGATCAAACCATGAACAAATACCTCACTCCAGCTTGGACCAATGCCCCTCATGCATTAGACACAATTCCATAGGATACACCAACTGCATATTCAAACCCCATGTCCTAAACCACCTTCCAACCATTCATGGGATGGAGTCAAAAAATGCCATACCATCATGTCAAAGAGTTCAACGACATTGTTGAAACCATGTGTCCCCCACATCAACTAGAATCCACTAAGATGAGGCTCTTTCCTTTTTCATTAAAGGATCGAGCTAAAAATTGGCTAAACAACTTGAGACCTACATCAATCCACTCTAGGGACCAACTGCAAAGAGAATTCTACAAAAAATACTTCCCTCATCACAAAACAATTGTACTTAAAAAGAGCTTCCAAAACATTTTTGAAAAAGAGGCAGAGTCATTTTATGAAACATGGGAGAGGTTCAAAGACACCCTAAACATGGTTCCACACCATGGGTTTTCCATACCTGAACAAGGGTGAATTTTCTATGAAGGGTTGGGTCCGGGTAATAAAAAATTCATTGACATGATGTGCAATGGATCTTTTAAAAACAAGTCCACAAATGATGCTTACGAGTATCTGGAAAGTCTGGCTGAACAAATCCAAACTTGGGGAACTACACCTTATTCTGAAAAGCCACAAAGAACCACTAGAATTCATACACTTAGAGAAGAGGAAAGCCTTAGGGATAAACTCGCAGCACTCTCTAGGAAGGTTGAAGAGATAGACCTTAGGAAAGTCCTTGAAATCCAAAATGTAGAACTTGTTTTCACAATTTGTGACAAACATGACCATAAAATAGACAACTTCCCAACCATTCCATCCATCAAGTATGTTCTTCTAGGAGGACCCCCAGCGGAAGTCAATGCCCTAAACTTTCAGAAGCCCCAATACCAAAACACCTTCAATCCAAGGTACAATGACCACCCAGGCTTCCGATGGAAGGATAACCAACAACATAGCCAACTAAAAGGGAAAAATCCTTACCCTCAACAGAACTACCAAACGCATAATCAATTTCAAACCCAACATATCCAATACCAACATCCACCAGTCAATTTTCAACAAACCATTCCACTTTCAAAATATCCCCTAGGGATAAACCAATATTCTCAAGCACCAACCCAAACTGTTCCACAAAGCCTACTAGAACAACATTGCAAAAAAAGGGAAAGGATGAACTCAGAAGTCTCTTCCCTTAAACAAGAACTTCAAACAATCAAAACTGGGAAGGCAACCATGCCTACCCAAGCCATTCCACAACAAACAAGAAGGGGAGAGTCAAGTTGCACACAATCAAATCATGAACAATTGAAAGCAGTGCCAGTCTTAAGAAGTGGGAAATCAATTGAAAAACCTGAAGAAACCATTTAAGAACTATTAAAAGATTCAACATCACTTCAAAATGATGAAGAACAACCCACAGATTCTGAAAAAACCAGTGAGAATGAGAAGACACCACAACCACACCAAACACTCAAACAACCAGCTCCCTTCCCTCAATGCATGAGGGGGAAATCCAAGCCTGAACTAAGTGAAACCTTGAGAGAAATCTTCTCTCATGTAAAGATGAACATTCCACTCCTCGATGCAATACAAACCATGCCATCCTACTCAATGCACCTTAAGGACTTTTCCACTTTTAAAAGGAAATTTTTACATAAAAACCAAGTCCTTTTGGCTGCTAATGTGAGTACCACCATTCAAGGGACCATTCCTCCAAAGATGAAAGACCCGGGTTTCCCTTACATCAATGTTGAACTAGGAGAGAAAAAAGTTGTCAAGGCCTTGTGTGACCTAGGTTCCAGTGTAAACCTCATTCCTTATTCCATGTATTGTCAATTAGGGCTCGAAGAACTCCAACCCACATCTGTCACTCTTCAACTCGCTGATCACAGTGTTCGGGTTCCTAAGGGGATCTTAAAGGATGTTTTAGTGAAAGTTGAGAATTTCATTTACCATGCTGACTTCATTGTACTTGACAATAATCCAAGCTTAGGTCCTAGGGAGAAAACCCCTATCATTCTTGGCCGTCCTTTCCTTGCAACAATCAACTCTGTTATCCGAGTCCGAAATGGGAACATGACCATCACCTTTGGGAACATGAGTCTAGACTTGAACATCTATAATGCAATCTCACAAATAGGTGATGACGAGATCATTAATGAAGTAAACATGTTAAGAAGCATTGAAAATGAATCCATAGAACATCAACAAATATTTGATGGATGTTTAAGTTAGGATGAGATTGATTTCCTTTGTTCACATGAAGGAAGTTTATCTCATTGGCTCGAATCATTTTCGGATTGCTCCTATGATGATGTCTTAGAACCAACAATCAGTTAAACCTTTCAGGAAAACACATTCATGGAGGCAACTCAAACTCCCTTCCCTATCCTAGGTCAATACAATCTTGTGGCTGAAACTTCTACACATGGGGAATCAATTCAATCTGAAAATCTAGGAATCAAATTTGATCTTGATCCAATGCCCCAATCTTCTGCTGAAATTCTAAACCAACCTGATCTTGAATTTAAGGAACTTCCTACTTACCTCAAGTATGCCTTCCTAGGGGAAAATCAAACACATCATATAGTCATATATTCTTCTCTTGAAGCCAAGCATGAGGGGATGCTTCTAGATATCCATAGGAACCACAAGAAAGCCATTGGTTGGACCTTGTCTAATATTCTTGGGATTAGCCCACTTATTGGAACTCATAGGATTACTCTTGAATCTGAATCCAAACCATGTCGTCATCCTCAGAGGAGACTCAATCCAAATCTTATGGATGCGGTACGGAAAGAACTTCTTATGTTGTTGAAAGCTGGTATCATCTACCCTATAGCTGAGAGTGAGTGGGTATGCCCAATTCAAGTTGTCCCAAAGAAAGCTGGAATCACTGTGATCACTAATAAGGATGGGGAAATTCTTCCAACTAGGTTGAGTAGTGGCTGGAGAGTCTGTATTTACTATAGGAAGCTCAACTCTTGTACCAACAAGGACCATTTTCCCTTGCCCTTTATTGATCCATTCCTCGAGTGAGTGGCGGGTCATCAATTCTATTGCTTCCTAGATGGGTACTCAGGGTACAATCAAATCGAGGTCTCCCTAGAGGATCAAGGGAATACATCCTTCACCTGTCCATTAGGCACCTTTGCCTTCAAACGCATGCCGTTCGGGTTATTCAATGCCCCTAGAACCTGCCAGCGGTGCATGATGGGAATCTTCTCAGATATGGTAGTGGATTTTCTAGTGGTCTTCATGGATTACTTCTCTGTCTTTGGGGATGCATTTGAGGGATGTCTTAGGAATGTGGAGAGAGTTTTTTGAAGATGTGAAGAAAAGAATCTGGTCCTAAACTGGGAAAAATGCCATTTCATGGTAAAAGAGGGGTTAGTCATTGTCCATATAGTCTCGGGTAGGGGAATTGAAGTTGATAAAGCAAAGGTTGACATCATTTGTCACCTTCCATCACCTAGAACTGTTAAGGAAGTGAGGTACTTCTTTGGACATTCTGGTTTCTATAGAAGATTCATTAAGGACTTTAGTTCAATCTCTCGTCCTCTTTGTGCTATCCTAGTAAAGGATGCTCCATTTGTTTGGATAGAAAGCTGTGAGGGTTCATTTTGAACCCTTAAATCTGCTCTCACCTCTCCTCCAATTATGAAATCCCCAAACTGGGACCTTCCTTTCAAACTCATGTGTGATGCTAGTGACTTTGTTGTAGGAGCTGTGTTAGGAAAACGGTGTGATAAAACTCCATATGTCATTTCTTATGCAAGAAAATACTTAAATGATTCCCAAATCAATTACACCACCACTGAAGAGGAGTTACTTGCTGTTGTGTTTGCCTTAGATAAAGTCAGGTCCTACCTCTTAGGATCACCCATCATTGTCTTCACCGACCATTCAGCTCTAAAATATCTCTTCCAAAAAAAATATTCCAAAGCTAGATTGATTAGGTGGGTCCTTCTTCTTCAAGAGTTCGATTTAACCATTAAGGATAAAAAAGATGTCGAGAATGTTGTAGTTGATCACCTCTCTTGGTTGGAATTAAAAGACAACTCGCATCATCATTCTGTGTCTGATTCATTTCCTGATGAGAACCTCTATTCTGTGAGTGATTTCCCTTGGTATGCTAACATATCCAACATCATAGATTCATGGGTCATTCCAAAATTCTTAGGGACCCAAGATAGAAGAAAATTTCTTTATTATTTCAAGAATTATGTGTTTGATGATCCATACCTCTATAAGTTCTGTCCTGACCAAGTCATTATGAGGTGTGTGCTAGAATCCAAACAATTGTCCATCCTAATGTTCTGTCATAGTGAGGCTTGTGGAGGTCTCTTTTCCTCTAAGAAAACTTCTGCCATGGTTCTTCAATGTGGTCTCTTTTGGCCCACCCTCTCAAGGGACTCCTACAAATTTTGTCAAAGCTGTCCTAGGTTTCAACAAGTAGGGTCCATCACAAAAAGGAATCAAATGCCTCTCACTCCAATATTAGTGGTTGAAATCATTGCCTGTTGGGGAATTGATTTCATGGGTCCCTTCCCAAACTCTAGGGGATATCATTACATTCTCTTGGTTGTCGATTATGTCTCAAAATGGGTTGAGGCCATTCCTACAAAATCCAATGACCATCAAACTGTGATTAGATTCCTTAAAGAAAACATCTTCTATAGATTTGGGATTCCTAGGTCTATCATTAGTGATCGTGGAAGTCATTTTTGCAATCGCCCATTCTCATCACTCATAGAGAAGTGTGGAATTTCTCATAAAGTGTCCACCGCTTACCACCCACAAACCAATGGTCAAGCTGAGTTAGCTAATCGAGAAATCGAACAAATTCTTGAGAAAACTGTTAATCCATCTAGGAGTGATTGGTCGAGCAAACTCTTAGATGCTCTTTGGTCATATCGAACAGCATTTAAAACCATCCTTGGAATGTCCCCATATAGGTTGGTTTATGGTAAAGCATGCCATTTTCCAGTGGATATTGAGCATAAGGCCTTTTGGGCAATCAAAAAATGAACTTTGACATTTCTTTGGACGGAATAAAGTGGAAATTGGATCTAAACGATCTTGAGGATCTTAGGATGGAGGCTTATGAAAATTCAAGGATCAATAAAGCAAGAGTTCAAGCCTACCAGTCTAGGAATCTTAAAACTAAACACATTGAACCAGGGAAACCTGTGCTTTTGTATAGTTCTAAACATCATTTTCACCCAGGAAAGTTGAGGTCTAGATGGTCCGGTCCATACATAGTGCATAAGGTGTACCCCCATGGGGCTATTGAAATTCAAGATCCCTCCAATGGTCAAATATTTAAAGTTAATGGTCAAAGAGTCAAACCATTCATAGAACCATTCCAAAAACATGAAGTTGATGATGACCTGAGTGAACCTACCTTTGATGAAAAAAACAATTAATCAATTAGGGGTTTAAGTCGAGCTAACAACGTTAAACAAAGCTTTGAATGGGAGGCAACCCATGATTTTTAAATTTACAATCACTTTATTATTTTAATCAATTTTTATAGCCAAACAATTTGATATAATTTTACCTCATATTGTTGACCTGTTCTTATCTTATGAGTATGGATGGGTATGAAAGGGGAGCGTCGTATTCATCCATGTCACGCGGTGTGATCCCTGAGTATTATCTTACCCAGAAATTAAAAAGAAGACAATGTATCAACAATATAGGTGTTTGTATTTTTTTTTGTTTTTTTTATTTTTATTATTAAAAAAACAAAACAAAAAAAATGTAAAAAAATGTGACACGTCGTAGGACGTGGGTCAAACCCCGTCACGACCGGCGAAGCCACGGGACTCGAACCCGGGACCGAAGGGAGACAGGGGTGCATGCCTACCACTAAACTACGGCGGTTGGTGCTTCCTTATTCTATCTTCTTTATATATAAACTTATATTTTAAATTTTTATATATATACATAATTTTTAAAAAAACCAAATATTACTTATTATGAGTGTCGATCGTTGGAGTTTCAAAATTAACAAGGGCTGCCAAGTTTGATGGATTTCCAGGGAAATCATAAGAGTACAAGCGTCCACTACCGTGAGGATTCATCAAGTGACATGGGGACCAAGGGATTAAATGAGATCATCACAAACATTGACATCAAATATCAAGTGAAATTGTTCTATGATCCTATTATCTGCCTCTACCCCTTCTGAATTATATTTTCTTTAAACACTAGGGACTGTGTTATATTATGTTGGGGGAGGTGAAAATAAAAATCAATCACATAGTGCAATAAAATGTGCGTTTTAATTGAATGAAAATTTTCGTTAACCTTGAAAATGTTATTACACATTTCAAACCTTGAAAACTGAATATTAAATAAATTTGTATTCCTTGATTATGATTTTAATACATGTTTAAGTTCATGAGCATAAAATTTTGGAAAGTGTGGCTGTCTAATGTAATTTTTCACTGTTACATTTTCATCCAATTTTTATAAAAAAAATTCACAATGCACGTCTGTTGGATTGTGGGGTATGAATTTGAATTCTTGGGGTCCCATAATAAATTGCATAGTTTTGGTGATCATTTTAAATTTAATATGAGTATTTTAAAAAATATATATATATAAAAAAGAGGTGTAAAAAACCCAAAAAAAACAATAAATTTGCGCATAGTGCAATGAAATGACTTAATGTGTGGCTTTCGGCGATTGGGGATCGTGACTCCATAGTTGTCTGGCCCAGAGATGGGAATTTTATATCTATTTGTGGAAATTCGAATTTGTTTTTGAATGAGTTAACTCGAGATGATACCCGAGTATGTGGGCTTCACTTGGTGCCCAAAGGCCTTTGAGCCTGGGAGTGATCGGAAAAGTCTCGCTATAAGGGTTGACTCATTTGAATGCAATTTCAATAACCATGGCAACATTGCAAAAAAAAGAAAAAAATGAATACTCATATTAATATTAAAATGTGATTCCACCTAGTGCTTCCATCTTTTCCCCCTTGAAAAAAATAGAACCCCCATGTCTATTATGACACACAACACATCATCATGATTAATTGTAATTGGATGAAATGTGGCATTGAATTTGATCAGAAGAATGGGCTTGGGCTCGGGTTATGATTTAGAACCTACATTGTATTAAATTATTTTGATGGGATTCAAAAAAATTTGGTATGAGGTATTTTGGGGAGCATTGTTTATTAAAATGTTTTTGGAAAAGGGAATTTGAATTTCATAATCATTGAGTTATTTTCTCGGGACTAGAAAATCTAAAGTTTGGGGGTGTGATTAGAAAATCAAAAAACATTTTATAATTACATTTTATTGGGATTAAAAGTTCATTTTTGATCATATAGGCCTGAGTTATTACATTTTAATTTTAAACATCCACTCTCATCTATTGTGCACTCCATGCCTAATGTACACCAATTTAGGCCCAATGACTCATTTGATTTTATTGAATGTAATTATTTATTTTTTAATATTATATTTTTGTAAATGTATCTTCGCTTTAAATTTAAATGTTTCTCATTCCGGGAGAAAGGAATGATTCAGAAAGGATGATGATGATATTTGGTGATGAAAGGAGACAATTCTGGTGAAGGCAGATTGGACACCAACCCACTGTTGAGGATGTGGGTCCCATAATACTGGACCAATGAAGCCCAAATATCTTGCTATGATAGAAGAAATACAGGGGAACAAATAATGTTTCAGGCCAAAGTGCTAATTCGGTCTCCATGATGTTGATCAAGGAATCCCAAATGGAAGATCAGAATCTGGGCCAGAATCTGCGGCCCAGAATGTCAGCCTAATGAATCTTCCATATCTCTCGAACCACAAAATAAATTGGGCTGCTATTTTTCAGGCTGTTAGAAGACATCCGGGGCTTCATTTTTGGCGTGTATGGCCCACTCCAAATCGGCCATCTAGAAGGACTTTGAAGCGGATCTATCAAGTGGATGCAAGCTGGATGCCATCTCGGGTCAAGGGTGGAGAAGTCTCCTCTCCACCTACTTTCCACCACCTATGCCTACCCTCATTGATTGGGATGACTTGGACTGTTGGAGCTCGGCCTAAGGATCCAAAGTTTCCAATTTAAGGCAGCGGTGGTGAGGAGGAACTCATACCTTCTTTCATGTAATGTTATTATGCTCAATTTTCGTTGTAATACTTTCATTTCCCCATGTAAGTTTCTTTTTGTATTTATATGTTCTTAATCCAATTCCTTCTCTTCTCTTCTTCCAATTTCTACACTTAAATCTATAAAATCAAAAAAGCACAGTGATAACTCTGTGTGTTGGTGATATAGTTCAAACATAGGTGTGAATTCCATTCACACACACGGAGGAGTGCTCGTTATTTCCGCGGTTTTAATATCGTCAATTCAATTCTTGTAAGCCGTCTTCCGCCCACCATTGATAGTATATCATCAATGGAGGGATAACCCTTTAATGTGTTGATCTTAGGAAGATTCAAAGGCTAAATTTAATGTTATTTAATGCACAAATTTTTGTTAATTGGTTAAATAATTCAAGACTTCCATTCTTCAATTATTTTCGCTCCTCATCTTCATTAAGTTGGAAAAAGCTAAATCCAATTACTAAATTGACCATATACCTTGGAGAGATCATGAATCTTGTTCTCTATGTGTGTTGGTGACTAGTAATTGAGTTTAGTTAGTATCTAACCAGAAAATGATGAAGGTAGTGTTATTTTGAAAAATGGTTTCATCAAGAATTAAGAAAACCAAAAATTTGTCTAAAGAAATAAAATTCATTCAATCCACCCAAGCGTTACCCTATGATCAACCCATTTCATTATAATTGATCTCAACTAAGCTTATTAGTCTTCTCCCAAAACACTTAAAAACAAATCCAATTTGGCCACTTCATAGCCAAAAATCCATCCCTTAGGTTGTGTATCTTATGTATCTTCTTAGGTCTCTGTGGAATCCACAACCCAAGCTACACTACAAGGACCGTTCTACCCTTCTTCTCTTGGGTAAATTTGGGCGTGAACCACCGCATAACTCTTCTTCCTAATCTGAGATGTTCTCATGTGTTTATGTATCAACTGAACTCTTTCGTCAAACTCTTCTACCAATTCTGGTCCCATCAACTTCCTTTCACACACTTCATCCCAAAAAGCTGAAGTTCGACACCGCTTTCCATATAACGCCTCAAATGGTGCCATCTGTATACTGGAATGAAAACTGTTATTATAAGAAAAATCAACCAAAGAAAGATGTTGGTCCCAACTTCCCTGATAATCTATCGAACAATCACGTAGCATATCCTCCAATGTCTGAATTGTTCGTTCTGACTGCCCATCTGATTGAGGATGAAAAGTTGTACTAAAATTTAATTCAGTACCCAACGACTTATGAACGACTTTCCAAAAGTTAGAAGTGAACCTGTGATCACTGTCAAATACAATGGAGAGAGGAACTCCATGTAACCTGACTATCTCTTTAATATACAAACGGGAAAGTTGATCTAGGGAAAAAGTATCTCTTATATCAAGGAAATGAGTAGATTAAGTCAAGCCATCAACAATAACCCAGATTGAATTATTAACTGGAGGTGTCTTCGGAAATCCCACAAAGAAGTCCATGGATATATTCTTCTATTTCCACTTTGACACTGGTAAAGGCTGAAGCATCCCTTTTGGTAACTTCCGCTCTACTTTAACCTGTTGACAGGTCAAACACTTCACAGTAAAATCAGCAATATCCCTTTTCATTCCGTCCCACCAGTAATACTCCCGAATATCTCTACACGTCATAGTACTTCCTAGATGAACTGAAAATGAGGAACTATGAGCTTCACATAACAACTCTCTCTTCAACTATGAATCACAAGGCACACACAATCTCTTCCCAAATCTCAAAACAAAATCATTATCAATGTTGAATTCATGAAACTTACCTTTATGAACCATCTCTACCTTTTTCTGCAACTCACTGTCTTGCTTCTGTGCTTGCTTAATTCTATCTGATAGAGTAGATTTCATTTATACCTGAAACAAAACAGAAGAACATCCTACACAAACAACTTCTATGCCAAATTTCATCAAATCCTTAACCAAGGGATCATGTTCCAAATGCAACATTGCAAATAAAACATTAATTTTTCGACTCAAAGCATCAGACACTTTATTTGCTTTTTCTAGATGTTAATGAATTGTAAAAACATAATCCGTGATTAATTCTAGCCATCTCCTATGTCTCATGTTCTATTCTGTCTGAGTGAATATATACTTTAATATTTTTTGATCGGTATATATTTCACACTTTACTCCATACAAATGATGCCACCAAATTTTTAAAGCGAAAACAACAGCAGCTAGTTTCAAATAATGTATAGGGTAATTTACCTCATGAGTTTTCAATTTTCGTGGAGTATAAGCAATTACCTGATTATTCAGCATTAAGACGCAACCAAGTCCTTTCAATGAAGCATCACTATAGATAACAAACTCCCCATTCCTGGAAGGTTGTGCCAAAACTGGAGCATTCACCAATCTTCTTTTCAGTTCTTGAAAACAATCATCACATTATTTTGTCCAGATAAACATAACACCCTTCCGAGTTAGCTTAGTCATTGGACTAGATAATCATGATAAATTTCTAAAAAACCTTCGGTAATAGCCTGCCAAACCAAGAAAACTACGAATATCAGTTACATTTGTGGGTCGTGTCCATTCTTCAACAACCTTTGTTTTTTCAGGATCAATAGTTATCCCATATTTAGAAACAATGTGAAGAAGTAAAGAAATTTGTTGCAACCAAAACTCACACTTTTTGAATTTTCCATACAATTTCTTTTCTTTTAAAGTTTGCAAAATAACCCTTAAATGTCTTTCAGTCTCCTCTTTACTTTTAGAAAACACCAAAATATAATCAATGAAAAAAACCAAAAACTTATCCAAGAACTCATGAAATATTCTATTCATAAGGTCCATGAATATAGCAGGTGCATTGGTTAGCCCAAAGGCATTACTACAAATTCATAATGTCCATATCTTTTACGAAACGTGGTCTTCGGAATATCTGCTTCCTTTACCTTCAACTGATGGTACCCTGATCTCAGGTCAATCTTTGAAAAATACTGAGCTCCTTGGAGATGATCAAACAAATCATCGATATGAGGCAAAGGATACTTGTTCTTAACCGTGATATTATTCAAGGCTCTATAATCAATGAAAAGTCTCATATACCCATATTTATTTTAAACAAAAAAATAGGAGCACCCCATGGTGATGTGCTAGGTCGAATGAAACCTTTCTCTAATAAATATTGCAATTGCTCCTTCAAATCTAAAAGTTCATTTTGATCCATTCGATAAGGGGGTTTTGAAATTGTCTTTGCATCAGGAACTATGTCAACAGTAAATTCAACTTCCTGATCATGTATTATTCTAGGAAACTCATCAAGAAAAACATCAGGATACTCATTTACCATTGGCACATCATTAATCTGAGCAGTTCCATATTTTTCAACAATGTGTGCAAGGTAACATTCATCTCCATCTTTTACAAGTTTCTCAGCCTCTTGATAAGTGATCACCAGTAAGGGTTCATTCTTATACACAAACTGAACGTCTTTCTGAAAACAAACTTCTTTAGGTCTACAGTCAATCTTAGCATGGTAAATAGAGAGCCAATCCATACCCAGGATAACATCAAACTCTACTAGAGGTAAACCAATAAGGTTTGCAAGTAGGTTCTTTCCACATATAAGGATAAGAAGATTCTTATAAATTCTTTTTTACCTCAACATCTCCCCCAGCTATTTTTACCAAAAGTTCAGGAGTCATTTCGTGAGATGGTATTCCTATTTTACTAGAAAAGTTTTCAGAGATGAAAGAATGTGTAGACCCGGAATCAAACAACACACTGGCATAATCTGAAAAAATAAACAAAGTAACTGATACAACTTCATTTGATGGCCCGACATATGCTGAAGTATCTGCAAAGGATTTCACCACCCCTTTCTGTTTATAGTCTAACTGCTTCCCATCACTCAAGCTCTTTGTCAGACACTCGTTTTCATAGTGACCCATCTCATTTCACTTAAAACATTTCACTAACTGTAAATCAAATTTGGACTTACCATCACCTTGATCTTTTTCAGTGAAATAACGAGACTTATGTCCCATTTTACCACATCGGTAGCACTTTCCAGAATTCAGAAAACATTCCCCAGCATGCCTTTTACCACATTTATCACAAATGGGAAACTTAGTTTTCGTACCATCATAATTTTTTGAAGAATTCATCCCTTTCTCCTGCCACCTCGGTATCTTCTTCTGCTGGTTTTTATAGAACACTTCATCATCGGAAAACTCCATTTCCACCTTCTCAGCACATCGAACAAGCTTTACATAACTATTTAACTCACAAGAAGCCAATGCCCTTGGATATTTTGGATTTAATCCTGAGTAAAAATGAATGATTTTACTATCAATGTCTCGGATAAAATTTGGATCATACCTTGCCAATCGAGTGAACCTCTCATCATAGGCAGCCACTGAGTCTTCCTCTTGCCTCAATTCAAAGAATTGTTTTTCCATACTAAGTCGAACAGCCTTAGGAAAATACTTCTCATGAAACATACCTTTGAATTCATCCATGTCAAGAGCATCAATCTCATCAGCGTCCCTGATATTTTTAACCATCGACCACCACTAATCGGCTTCACCCTTCAATCGGTAAATAACAAGACTAAACTTTTGATTATCTGAACACCCCATGAATTCTAAAATCTTCTCCAATTCTTTAATCCACCCTTCAGCTAGCACATATTCAGATGATCCTCTGAATAATGGGGGATGTTGGCTCATGAAATGTTCCACCACTGACATGTTCCTATGCGGTTGATCTGGCTGATCTCGTGCATGGATACTACCACCATTTAACGCTTGAGTCAACTACACCATTACTGCAACAAACTATTCAGTTCCAATTCTGACCATCTCAGGATGCTGATTCGGAAGGTTATTTCCTTCTGTATACCTTCCTAGAACTGCTTCCATGTTTCCTCTACGGAAAACCAGTCTGAACAGACATGTCTTAGATGAAGCAACATGTTAATCTTCAAATTCTACATCATTTCAATTTGACTATAAAAAAATATTTTTTTTAATCATTTAATAGAATTCTAACTCCTAAAGTTATCTAAATTGACCTTTGATACAAACTATAAGGCCCCAGCCTTAAAAATTACTTAATCTTGAGTTACTTCAAGAATACACATTGAGGATCTTTTCAGGTTTAGAGTTTTAGAGAATTAGATCATAAAACATTCATTACATTCCACATTTAAACAAAGTGGTTACATAAAGATAGTATTCATTTTTCCCATCAACGGAAACTTATTTAAAATAAAACATGGGTTTCTTCTTGACACATCCTTGACACTATCATCATATCATGTACCATTCCCTTGACCTGTGATAAACTTTTCAAAAACATCGGATAAGCATAAAAAGCCCAGTAAGGGATATAAAAAAATGGAAAGGAAACATGAGTACATATATACATAAGAGTGAAATCATACATTTCCCATAAAACATAAGCACTTTAACATACCTCATCAAATCATGAATAAATCATATAAATCATAAGACATAAAGGTAACATGAGGCATTCATAACATTCTTACGTAGGGAGTAACCCTCTTGGTTACGTTTGGAATACCTATCACAATATATTCCCTAAATCTCTTCGAAGAAATGTCAAAATTTAACCCCTTCGCGTTACCCAAGGCATTGGAGAGCTATATCGGGCTCACCCGCCCTTAATTTATCACAGAACCAACCGTCTTCATAACAATTCCCAAGAACCATAACATAATCATATCACATAAAACAAGCATAAAGGAAACATAACATTTCCACGTTTCAATCACAAGATATCAATACAACGCATTGATATAAAAACATTATGAAAACCATTTTCAATACCAAAATAAAATAAAAGTAAAACATGGTATTTAATTTTCATTTAAAAAAAGGTATGGCTTGTAGAGGAAGCCGAAACTCAAATAATGGTCACGGCGGTGGAGAAGTCGTTGTCGCCGCATACGTAGGACAAAAACAAAACATTACCTTTTTTCGTTTAGTAAACTCTTCATATAAAAAGATTCCTTTTGAGTAAACGTAAATTTCAAAGGGGTTTATACATCGTATAAAATAAAGTTGTGTATAAAACAAAATATGCCTCAATGAAAGGATATTGAGATGAAGTCCCATACCTCGGGTCCGACTTGACTTGATCATTCATTAACGTCCTGAATAATAAACTTGAGTTAATTTGTACTTTATTAAGAACATTTTTCAAGTTCATTATTCCTTTTATATCACTTATTA